>CAJVRI010001323.1:1235000-3635000 GCA_911649635.1 Poeciliopsis gracilis
AAGTTGCTGTCAGTCACTTATCATGAAAAACTGCACACAAAAATCCAGCGCAAAAGATTTATGTTTTCGAAACCTGCCATGTTGGTTTGAGAAGTGCGTATCTGACTAAAACATGAGCCTGTTAACTTAGAAGATTTAACATCTGACATCTAAAAATCACCCACTTTATTATTTTTTTATTCTACAGTTTGTTTTTCTCAATTCCCAACAACTTCTCAGCCATTTTTCTCTACATTCACATCCACATTTGCCTGTCATCTTGGCTCTCTTTAACCCACTCCTGTTGTACTCACTCTGGGCTGGGTCGGCGTGGGTCGATAGTGCAGTCCCTGCTGTCCTGTCTCAGTGTCCTGCTGGTTCAGAGAGGACACCAGCGCTTGTAGCCGTTCGATGTACTGTATGGCGCTCCGCAAGATCTCCACTTTGGGCAGCCTCTGGTTGGGGTTCATCAAGGTGCTCCTCTTCAGAGCATCGAAGGCCTCGTTCACCTTCTTCAGGCGTCTCTTCTCCCTCAGCGTTGCTGCTCTCCGGCGATCCATGGTCACAGTCTTTCTTTTGCACAGCTTACAAGCCCAGGGCAGGCACTGACCAGGGCAGTGGGTCTCAGAATGAGGTGACAGGCTGGAGGGAGATGCTTTGTCCTCAGTACTTGCGACTCCGACGCTGGCACCTCCTGCGAGACTCCCACACAAGCCCATCATGGAGTTTCTGTCCTGGTAACCAGCTTGGTCGTATGTCCCAGGTAGGCGAGAGGGGAAGTAGCTGTCCCCTCCTTCATAAAATCGCTGATCAGGAAAGAAGTATGGGTTGGTCTCAAAGAGCTCCATATTGGCCCGTGTTGTGCTCTCGATGTAAAGGGGCAACAGTCCCTGCTTCGTTTCGCCGCTGCTCTTCAATGAGTGGTCTTCGTTCCTGCCTCTGGGATGTGTGTTGGACTGTACGCGTGTGCGCTGTCTTCCCCTTGGCCTGAGTTTGCGATGAGTGGAAGACGTGTGGTGAACAACTGGTGTGGAGCAACTGTAGGCTGGCATTTAAACCCCTCTGCCTTCTGCAGGATCACAGGGTTAAATTTAGCACGAGCCCCCAGAAACCTGACACGATGGTTAGCTGTTGCTGCACATCTACACTTCACATCTCTTTCGGGCCATGCTCTCTAGGGCTTTAAGGCCCATTCATGTGTTTCAGTGTGTGGGTTTGAGCACTCGCCTGCGAGTGTGTGCGCCAAGAAGCCACAGTACGATCAAGTTGCCGTGGAAATGGAAGAGATAACCGCAGATCAAAGATGTTGGCCTTAATAAGTTAATCCCAGACTTGCGTTCTCCTCCATGACGCGGAACAAAAAGACGCTTTTCCATGGGGGAGGGTGGAGTCAACGAGGTAGGAAGAGTCTTGAGGCAGCTGTCACCTCTACTAGGATCGAGTCATTTGTAGTGATGAGGAGATGTTTGTGACCACAGATAGTTGTTTACTCAAAAGTAGGTCACAAAGGCAATGTCAGGTTTGTGATGAACATCCGTGAATGTGTAAACATGGTGGCATTAGAGGGAGAGTATTTTTGAATGAGGTTCTGCGAAAAGGTTGTAAAAAGATAACATATTACCTGTAAGAAATAACTCTGTTGGTGTCTTCATTTTGCACAAAGTCAGATTAGTTGTTCTCAGAGGCTCAAGCAAACAGCTATACTGAAAGCAGCCAGAATAAAAGCATATTTTCGTGGTACATTACTAATCTGCAGAGACAGTATTTTGTGAATCTTGTCACTTTTTGACGATTTTGCACCACTAGTGATTTTCCTGTAAGAAACATGTAAAATATTTCCGTTCAGAGATTTGACAGAGAAATGAAAGTTGTGTGAATGGCAAAATATTGAGTAATAACAATCAGATTGTGCATAAATTACAGACTATACTATTACTAAAGTTGATCCAGAGGGAATGAAATTTTTTCATAACCATCCCTGTAAATTAGTTAGATCAATTGGAATTACATGTGCTGATCTATTTTTGTATTTGACACAGGAAGATCATTGTTACCTTTACTTCAAGGGTTTTAATCTTTATAATCTGTGTAAATATTATAAAAGAGCACTTGCAAACACCGCTATGACATCAAGAGAGATGTAGACTGTAGGTGTGATAATAATTCATCACAAAGTCACTGAAAACATCCAGATTTGTTGATCCTGAAGACTGAAGCTAACAGGTTATCTGAATGGGACCAGGACCAAGATGTACTTCTGACATCTGAAAGGTAAAATATCATTCTGGTTTCTCTGTAAATAATGGAGGTGGTTCCACATTAATGATCTCCATTTGTAAAACATACAGTCAGAAGGGAACATGCAAAACATTTACTAGAGTAAAATTAAAGAAGACCTGTGAGTAATGCTATAGAGTTTGGGAACACTATTTCATTGATTTTTTTAAAATTATCTTTATTTTTGCTTTGCTCTCATTGTTCTGTTATTTTTGCAGTAGGGACTGCAAAAGCAACAGTAACTTGGGGACTGTAAACTGATGTTTTATTGGGAATCTCAATTTCCCAATAAAACAATCTTTTTTTAAACCTTTCTGCTGCAAATGTGATGAATATCTGAAGGTTTGTAATGACATTCTTAAGATTAGAGTTATTTTAAGACGGTAAGCGCTTCAATTTGGTCTCAGCCCTTCTTGCGCGAACCTTTAGTTTCATCCTGAGGGACTAATGAATATGGATTTATACTTAATAAAGAAGCTGTGAGAGCTTTCTACTGCAGGTAAGCTATAAACTGCTTATAAAATTTGACAGGATCTTACTTCAAAAATCCTGAACTCTACCTTTGAAGCGTAATCTATTGTTGGTGGGTGTCATATTCTATTTTCCTTCCCAGGGGAATTGCACAATGTGATGCAAGAAGTGTCACTTCTGATCTCTGTATATAGCAGGTCTGGGCAGGCATGAACAGAGAAGTAAGTTTAGCACCAAGATGACTCTGGCTCAATTTACTCTTTGAAATCAAGGGGCAATGATGAGACCACTGTGCAGAGGAAATGGCTTTGGCTCTCCTGACCTCTTCCAGTCACTCATAGTTTTAGCTTAGCCAGCAGGTGTTAATCCACCCAGAACACATCTTAGCTCATAGATCAGCAGCTAATTCTGACTGGCTTCCGCTAGCATGGAAGCATAGCCAAAACACACACTTCCAGCAGCAAGAGATGCCGCAGCGGAATGACAGGCACCATTTAAGATGTGCTACATCTCTGCGTCTCTTGTATCACTGTCATAGATTTATCACTGCGACACTTATGGCTAACAGGAAATGCCTGCCGGTGGCAGAAGAATTTGGATGCAGTATTTTGTGGCCAAACTCTGCGGTGGCAAATTGAGTGAGGAATATTGAACCCAATTGGCCTTTCTCAAAAATTCTTTCATTCTAGCGACACCTGAATTGGAGGTAAATAAAAAAAAACTTCCAGAAACTGTAAAATCATAAAAGATGCATTTTTTTTTTCAATGTATGAACTAACAGTACACCACATATTATGACAATATGAGGTGAAAGTTGTGGTAAATGAAGTGCAAGGATTTACTTTGCTATTAATTTTAGGAAGATTTTTTAAATATTTTTCTTTTTCTGACCTTTCAACAAGTGAAAACCAAAGTTTATTCTCAGCATCTCAAGGCAGGATGGCATTCAAAGCGATTGCTCCCGAGTACGACCTCACTGCAGAGCACGCCTAGAAAACGTGCATCGCATTATGTAACGACAAACATGACAAAAATGATGCTCTGATCTCTCGAGCAGCTGGAATCCTCTACCACGTGAAATTGGGGGCATATTTAACTTTTAGAAGTACACCAAAGGTTTCCACTAAAGGTGGAGCAGAAGAAAGTGCCAAACATGCCTCAGTTAATATTTTGATTTTCATTTAAAATGTGCGCGAAAAGTAGAAATTCAGTTTCACCTGTGAAAAAATAGGTAAAATTTTACATACATAAGTATATTTCTCCCTGCTGTTTTTGTTTCTCCTTCTTGACCCATCTCTGTAAATTCTTGATCTTCCAAAAATGAAATAAAATAAAAATAAGAGAAAACAAAACCATTTCAGTTTTTAAGAGATAACATATGTTGTTGTTTTGTTTTAGCTCAAGGGTTGATATTACTGGAGCTGGCAGGATGTTCAGTGTAAGCAGTCGAAGTTTTGGCTTCAGGCTCGAAGCAGAGCGTGCAGCTGGAGCTTGGCAGAGGCCTGCCGTTGGCTGTCAGGTTAGTCTGTGATGGATCTTCACTGATGGTGGAGGGAGCACAAAGACGCCCGTGTTGGACTCACGGGTGAAGCAGGGAGGGGGTCGACAGTGTGTCAGAGTCACTCATAACCCTCTGTAATTTTAACCCATTGTCAGCAAAACTTAAAAAGTGTGTGTGTGTATGCGTGCGTGTGTGTGTTTGTGTGCTGGAGAATCAAACATGCAAGCAAATCCTCACTAGAATGAACATAGTCCTTAAGATGCAAGAAAGTAAGACTGACTGAGATCCCCCACTGAATAAAGAGAAGTCAGAAACCTGGTAAATAGTATAAATAACACTGGACATTTTTAAAAAAATCTCTTTATCATTGTATGTGATAACATAAATATGAGCCCTCACCTAGTCTTGTTCTCCTTACTTACTGCTGATTAGAAAATGTGTTTTTATTTGATATTGTCAGCTAATTTTGTCCTTGTTTAGCCTCTTTTAAGCTATACAATTTGAATTTACCCTAAACAGAGATGGCATAGCTCTGGCTTTTTTGACCAGTCCTCACAACTGGCCTCATCAAACGCCATATTTTCTTACCGTGTTTTTGCCTCTTGTGACATAAAATTTCCAGGATAATGCAAATAAGCCAAAGAAAACTGCCCCCCTATGTTGTTCTTGAAATATTTCACATCTGTTATGGAGATGTCTTTTCACCTTTTATTTTTCAGCCTCAGTTTCATGTTGTTCACAGATGGTAAAGTCATCTTTACTATATTTTTTTTTATAACTAAATGTATCCCTGTGGGAAGTGGGAAATATTCTCTTGTGGCCATGTCCTGATTTATGAAGATTAAAAGACATCATTCATATTTAGAATGGCATGTTTACTTGTCTTTCTCATTTTGAAAAATTTCTAATAGAACTGGATTTGTGTCATCTAAAAAAATAAATATATATATAAACACACACCACCCACACACACACACACACACATTTGTATTACTAGAAAAAAAGTATATACTTAAAGTGAAGCTTATTTTGAATAAATCATAAATAATTTAGATCAAACATTTTGTCACACTACTTGTAATAAGAAAATTATTTCTTTTATGTTTTTACACATTACCTACAATATCAATACCTATTAGGGGATTTTGCACCAAATCCAACTTCTACACTTGTGACAACTATTAATGTTCAGATGAGTAAACATCATTCACCTGAAATAAATAGTTGTTCTATTTAAAATTACTGACTTAACTGTTAACGCTAAAAAAAATAAAATAAAAATTCTCAGTTGTTTACAATTCTGTGTTCATATGACTGTGTGAGTGTACGTCTGCAGGGATTGCCCTGTCATTGGCGACAGTGTCCCACTTCTCCTCAGTGACAAGCAGCAACACATTGTGGGACAGCTGAGGACGGTGGGGTGGGGGTGGATGGGGACGGGCGGATCAGCCCTCCTCACCCCAGGTTAGCCTCAAGATCATCGCTGACCCAGAGAGCCGTCATTTGAGTGCCGTCTGAAAATCTCAGATATGAAAGAGGAGAGTAAGATAACAACAGAGAAAGAGCGTTAATCAAAGGTGGATGAAGCAGGACATCCGTCCAGGGAGATCGGATCCCAGCGACAGAACAAGGGTACAGAGGGTTTGGTGTCCTTTTAGCTGAAAAGAAGTTCTCACGATGTACAGAAAATGTACCAAAAATATTCATTTATACTGACTGTGTTTGAATTTATTTGGCTATGCTTTAGCATACTTATCAGTGTTTCAGGATGACATTTTTCAAAAACATCTACTAGTAAACAAGTTGAAAGGGGTTTAGTTAAAGTTCACCCATAAATTGCTCTTAACCTTGAAGAAATGAAAGTCTTATAGGCTACTGCAAGTAAATATCAACTTCACACAAGTTCCAGTGGCTAATCCAGGTGATACAAAGTGAAGACAAAGGGAGTTATTTTTGTATCACGTGCTAAACAACACTCCCCACTGACTTTTGAGAACTGAACCGAGTTTAACCCTTTCAGCAGAGCAGACCAACTTCCAAAATCCCTGTTCAGATATACTATGCCACCTATATAAACAAGGTTATTTAAGTCATAACCTTGCTTTCGTCTATTTAAATCTCTCCTACTCTTTGTTCGTTAGTTTTTTTTACAGTCTGAAATAGCTTCAACCAGACAAACATGTGTTTCTCATAAGCAAAGCCAGCTGATCGCCAGTGTGCAGCTTCTTGTGTAGGAGAGGTTCCATGTTTTATTTAGCTGGAGAAAACTCCGCAACTTTGCCTATCGCATCCAATTAAATCCCGATTTTGAAACCTTGATTCTGGTGATTGGACCAGGCCTGTTAAAACCTTAAACCTTGAGCTCTGAGGTCCACAAACATAATACTGGTTCTGTCTGTCTGATGTAATTTGTGAGATTTGCTTCATTTGCCTTTACATCTTCATTTTGAACGACAATCAATTAACCTCAATAATGTGGTTAATTAACATCAATACAGAATGAAATCTTACATTCATCCAACAGTAGTCAGAGTCGTGGTCAGTAAACCATAAACCTCAGTCTGACCTCTGCTTTGGCAGGAGGCGGGAGAGAAAAACATAGTGAATAAAATTCATCATCTATTGTATCTCAGCTGAGTCTGCACAGAGTGCATCTTTACTGCTTGTGAATAACATTCTGTTTAAAGGCTGGCAAACTCAAGAGGTTATGGTCACCATAGCGACATCAGCAGATGCCATAATCTGTCGCCAGAGACTACCGACTGCCATCACCATGATAACAGAACATCCCTCATTGGACCTTTAAAATCAGTCTGTTTCCTACTAATAACACTGATTTTCAAGTGGTTTCACAACTTTGACAAGGAAACAGGACAAACCACTGGAAATGAGTACATTATCTAAATAAAGGTGGATTAACCAATAATGAAAAAGTGAATAAAGTATTCATATAGAGTTTCTGTTGAGTAATGAACCTTACATAAGCTTCAGTGCAGACCCACTTGATTGATGTCTGACGGCCATATGACACTACTACTGCCTGGCTGACGGTCAGCAGAATACTCCCATTCATGACGGTTCAGAAAGATGCGCCCCACCTGTGTTTTCAGGGGGCTCTGGAGGCCTGGAGAAAGCTTTCAGAAGTTTAGGAGTTGGGGGGGAGGGAGTGGATGAGGACAGTAGTTTTGCCCCAGCCACGCTGCAGCTCACTGGGGCTTTTATCGCAGAGTAATCCCCTACAACAAACAGAATGGCCGGCATGTGCATGTGCAGCTGTCGCAGTCTTAGTGCAAGTGGTGTCATGTTAAATCACAGGAATGGGCCGAGCCATCCACTGCCCTTCCCTTCACTGGCATCCCACTCAGCCCCAAAGATCCAGCATACCCAAACACGCATACACGCTCATACCTATGTACATTATCCACTTCCCACTATCGCAGTATGCAGCTCACTGTAGCTCTGGAGTTGGTTACCGTTAACAACCAGTGCTCTACTGTTTCATATACATCATTTAAAGTACCTCGCATATGTTTTCATTATCCTTAATCCTTTTCATATTTCGTCATCCGACAGCCACAGACGCCAGCGTAGTTTGTTGTGATACTGTGTAACACAAAGGAGAAGATAATTATGTAGTGGGAAGAAAAGAGCTTCTTTTTTTTTTATTTTTTTTTTATCTGAAACTCTGACAAGTGTGGCACGAATTTCTTTTCTCTGCAAAGCAGAATTAAATAAATAAAACAAAGGCCAGTTGTCGCTCGGAGTTCCTTAATTAGTAGATTTAGTCACTCTGGCATAATTTAAAGTCGTTACAAAGGCAGCTGTTCTGTGAAGGTCTCTGGACTTTAAGAAACTTTTAGTGAACAATCATCATCATGACGCTCAAGGAACACAGCATTCTGTCGCATTTAACATTTAAAGCAGGGTAAAGTAACTAAACAATATCCTGGTGTTTGATTGTTTCATTTTTTTTGCACTATTATTCAAACACAGAAAAGCCACAGACAAGAGATTTTTGTCCACTTACAATAACAGACAGGGAAAGGAGAGTGTCAGTAATAGTCAGCCATGAGTTTGGAGGAGCTGCAGATATCTACTGTTCGTCCAGGAGAAATTGCTTGAAGGACAGCCGATAGTCGTGTTCTCCATAATGTTGACCTTTGCTCAAAAGTGAGCAAAAGCAGTCATTCATAAGCAAACATATGGAAGAATGTGCTTTGGTCATAAATTTACTTTTTAAACCTTTCGGAAAAATTACAATTCATAACACCCTATGTAATCCCAATAAGATACATTAAAGTTATTGATTGTAATGTGCCAAAATATAGGTTCAATTGGTATGAATGTAGGTATGAATGCTTTGTACACCATAGATGGAACAGCGTTTATTTCAGTGAAGCCAAAGCCAGTGGAACACCCAGTTCACGCCTGGCAGGCGGAGCATCTTCTTTGAGAGCTTTGAAAATCACAAATACTTCTGACTCAACATTTCAGCGAGCTCCAACGAACGTTGCACCACCGAACCACTGACCAGCTAAAAGCAAAGCAGGAAATGAGGTTTCAGACTTTACCAACAGAAGATGTGAGTGCATAGCTGTGAGGAAACGATTACCAGCTTTTCAGTAACAGTTCCATCATACGGCTTGTTTTCTTCATCTCTTTTTATTCAGACACACCTCTGTTATTATTTCGCCACCTTGTTAACACCTACTATCTTTATACCTTCTTCCAAACTGCTCTCTTTGTTTAGCTCGGGCTCCGGTGACCTTCTCCCATGTCAACGCTTGACAAATATAGTGCCCTGGTTTCTGCAGCGACCAAATAGTCCGACACAACAAAGGGGAGCATGTGTGTGTGTGTGTGTGTGTGTGTGTGTGTGTGTGTGTGTGTATGTGTGTGTCTGCATGGAAGTCAGAAGGGAAATCTTGGGACACAACTCAGGGAAAAAAAAAAAAAAAAAGCATGGAGCCAGAAAGCTGAAGGACATAAGAAGAGGAAGAGTGGAAACTGTATTTATGAATTACACCCATCTTTATATACTCAGGTGAAATATTGAAAACACAATAGTGATGTTCAAGAGACTAGGTTATGGAACGATAAAGAGAGAAAGTGTCTAGCTATTCTGGGATGTTAAAAACGCAGGAACCGTCACCATGGAAACATGTGGACTCCCCCTCCTCTTACCACTCCCTGTGCCATGCCATTCTAGAGCTGCCACGGTCCGGATGCCATGTCACCAGGGGTGCTACAGCATTCTTCGCCTTTACTCGATGACGCACCAGATGCCTCCAGCAGAGCAGTAATTTTTCACTAAATCAAATTTAAGATTTGCCTGCTCCAAACATTTAGGGCCACAACGATACACAATACCTTTGACCAACCTTTATTTGTATTGAAACATTGTTTGAAAAATAAGTGACTTTGTGATTTACTTTTAAAGAGATGAGTCAAGTAACAGTGCAGTGTAAATGTTCCTTGATCCTTTTCACATTTTATCATGTTATTTCAGTCTTGGTTGAGATAAGGTCTGGATGATGGACATGCTTGTACTTAAACTACTCCATTGCAGCTCTGGCTGTATGCTTGATGTTATCCTGCTGGAAGGAGAATCTCTGCCCCAGTCAAGTGATTTACCAGTTTTTCTGTCCAGTATTGACCCCATCCTGATGTCCCTCTCTCACCAGCCTCACTCCCCTTGCTGAAGATGAGCACCGACACAGCAGGATGCCACAACTGAGTTTCACAGATGGACTAGTGTGTTCAGGGTGACGTGCAGTTCAGGTTTTCTACCACCGTATGACCATTTGTCATCTGATGGTTAAAATACCAGATGACAAAATGGAGGGAGTTTGGTTGGAAAATCTAACAATTATTTATAACACCCAAAATGAAAAGTAATCAAACGTCCACATTGCAAGAATGTTGGCGACAATGTGGAGAAGTAAAAGCCAATCATTCACATATTTTTGGGAGCTACAAAAATAACTGGATATTGGGAACATGTTTGATTAACATTGACTAAAATCCTGGGCTGTACTTGACTCATGATGTATTTGGATAATACAACAGATGTGGTGAGGAAAGATATGTTTCTGACAAAGGTAATGCTGTCCACAAGTTTAAAAAGATGCCATCAAGAACATTTTATCAATAAATATTAAAGTATAAAAAAAGAAAGTTTTCCATCACAGTGGTTATATTTATTCCTGAAAATCAAAATTTGAGCAAGCGCTTTGTTCCAGATGTCAGCTGGAAGGCCATTTTCAACTCCGTTTTTGTAAATTAAATTTGTGCTTGCCACGCTTCCCAAATAGTTGGATATGTGGAGTGCACAGCTAGTTGTTCTAATGGCAGATTCCTTTACTTGAACTATGGATCTCTGCATCTGCCTCCAGAGTCACCATGAAACTCTTGGCAGCTTTTCTGATCATTACTCTTCTTGTCTGGCCAGGTATTGGTAGGTAGAGTGCATTATAGTCTTCATTTTAAGATTATGGATTGAAAAGTATCCTGCTAAAACTTTCAAGGCTTGGAATATTGCCTTTAAACATTACTCTGCTTTAAACTTCACCGCATCTTTATCCCTCACTTGTCTTGTTTCCATCTTCAAATAAAAACAATCTCATTTGTTAACTCCTCCATGGAGCTTTATGACACACAGTTAAACTATATTCACTTTTTAAGGGACTTTTGAAGGCCAATCAAACCATAAAAACTCACCGAAAAGTAACCCAGCAAGTTCAAGAACAAGTTACTGTGTCATCGTTATATTTATGGCAAGTTGTCGGAGACAACATAAATGGGGACTTTCCACAAACAAGACTTGCTCTAATGAGCACCTAAATAACGTCCTGCTCCACAGAAGCAGTGGTATTTATGTACAGACAGAAAGCAGGAGAGGACGGCTTGTCTGCCCCACTTCTCAAGAACGGTCCAAAAATAAGTCAAGGACAAGCAAGCAGAAAAGAAATGGTGAGTAAGCAGAGGAACTTTGCAGGTGCTGGAGCTCGGTCAGAGAAGAGACAGAGCAGCTGCTGTGTCGTACAATGACTTAGTCTTCACCCAGTAAACACACATTGGAACGGAGAGCTGTAATGTCACTGATGAATATTTCAACATTTAATATTTTAAACCTTTATTGCTCAACAAAAAAACATTTAATTTGCAACAATTAGAGAGAGAAAAAAAGTGTACCTTATTGGATTACATTATAAACTTCTCAGAAATGAATCACTTCCATCATCATCTGAATCTATATCAGCTCTATCGCCTACATGAGGTCTATCTGTAGCACACTCCCATTACGTGTTGACATTTAATGAAGCTGATAAATGCTACTGGCTTTATTCATAAGTTTACATCTAGTTATTGGCTCATAAGCTTCAGACCAATTCTGCACAAGCTCAAGTCACGGCAAAAGGCATGCGCTAAATGTATATTACAGATTTGCACTGATACAGCTTATGCAGAAAGCAGTTCTGTGACAGAACTCTCTCCACCTACTGGCAGAAAGATTAAAGGCAAGGAAGAAAAAAAAGCATCTGGAAAATCTGGTACATTCAATGAGGTGAACTTACAGTTAGAAACCCATTGAGAATCTGTAATAATCTTAATTGTGCAAATTAGATAGAGGATACATTTTACTTATAGCACACTGAAATAAATGGCATCAGAATGGTCAGAAAATGCAAAAATAATCAGAATAATATCTACTATATACAAATTAAGCATAAAGTTATTACATGGCAGTGTAACGCTTAAATCACACTTTTCAAGAAATGTGATGTGAGGATGCTCTTACAGTTGTAACCTCCTCTGCTTCAGATTAGGCGTTTACAACAGAAACACCATAAATAAATTAAATATGAGGTCATTTTCAATTTAAATCAGGGAGGTGAGAAATGAAGAGTTACCTACAAGCATGAGTTTTAAAGGTCAGAAACACTGAACAAACACCACACTGTCACAAGGAAAAAAGTTAGAGCTGCAATCTTCATCAGGTTAAATATTGCATGTGGTGAAGCACGCACACAAACAAGATTTAAGCCAACATTTTTACAAGGCTAGGTATTATTTTAAGATAATTTTGGAACGAGGCTTTCATAAATCTGAAGCTGATGTAAAAAGGGAAAGGGGTTGACTTGCTAACCTGCTATCGGTCAAATTTGTCAATGGTAACTCTTCTCAGAACAACAACACTAAAGGAAGATAAAAAGAAGATCTAATTTATTTAGAAAAGCAGAACATATTAACTGCAAACATAAAGTAAGGGTTCAGGTTAGGAACATTTATGTGGCTATAAAACAAGAACAAAACCTTCATGAGATCAATTTAAACCTCAAACCAACTGCTCAAGTATCAGCATTTAGCAATAAATAAATAAATAGTTCTGCCTTGTCCCTTATTTAAATGAGACAAAATAGAAAATATTAGTTACTACTCTTATTGTCTAACAATACTTTACAGGCAGTGTGATGCAAAACAACCCTAGCAATGAAGAACAAACTTTACCAAGTGCTGAAATTTGTGTTTTCTTATGTGTATTTCTGGGGTTGGGTGAAATAAACATGTCAAAACTATTTATACTTTCATCTGTGCATTGAATTACATTTAGGTGCCAAAACCCTTTGGATCCCTTCAGCTGCTCTTTAGAGGATGAATATTTTAATAACTTTTTGAATAATCTTTCCGCACCCTGGACAGGGAACCTGGAACTTATGTAACCTCCTTGCACATGGGAAACATGTAAGCAGGTGAGCCGTTCGTCCATGGATTATGTTACCATTACGCGGTCTCACCCGACACAGCTTGCAGGGCTCCAGCAGCGCCTCCGGTCGAACGTCTTGGACCTCCATACCCAGACTTTCCTGGCTTTCCCCCTCTGAGAGCTGGCCGTGCTTGTGGAAGCCAGATGGGCGTGGCCCTTTGCCTTTACTCATAGCTGCTGTGGGAATCGGTCGGTCAGCTGTGGAGTGGGAGGGCAGGATGACTGGGTCTGAGACCGTCCTGCTACAGTCTGGAACATCAGTGCCTGTGTCGCTGTCGTCCTCTTCATCATGGGCAGAGAGAGAGTTGCATGCTGGGATGTCGGGGACGGAGAGAGAATGAGCCAGCCGGGGCACGTCCTTGTACCAGTTTTTTCGTAGAGCCCAACAGCGAACGCAGTACCGCCGGACAGGTATGTTGTATTTCCTGCACTCTGTGCACTGCCAGGCATCCTGAGGAATAAGACGGACACAAAGTCAAGTCTAGTTCTTTGACATTCAACTCAACGAAAGGTAAAAGCACAGATCTTGAATATGGATACACACCTGTATGGAGATCTCTGTATCAGTGTCATCACTCAGACACTGAGTGTCTTCATCGGGTTCTTCTTGCATCTAAAAAAAAAAAAAGTAAATAAGCTATATTAACCATACAACTGCATCTTCTATCCTCTTATGTTAATGTATTGTCCTCCATCTTGTCATCTTATCTGGTTTTTACTAGTCTAAATTAAAGACATCCAGCTTGTCATCCCTGCCAATTGTGGCTACAATCTACAGAAACAGCTCCAGATGAAAACCTTTGAAGAAAATCTACATTAAAAAAAATAAGCTGCATACATAATACACTGAATAAATACTGGAACTAAACATGACCAGAATGCATCTTCACTGGGTTCCCGTGAAAACTAAAATGTAGAATGGATAGGCAAAATACCTCTCGGTCTGACTTTTCCTCCTTTCCTCCTCCGTAATCATCATCAACAGAACCTTCTTCTCCTCCACTTCCCTCTTCTAGCGCCGCTTCCTTCATCTCCACACTCACTTGCTCACTCTCGCCCTCTGTCAGAATCCACAAGTCTTCTGTTGTGTCTGACACGATGGCTGTGTCCTCCTCCTGTGCAAGAGACAGCTGATTCATCAGTCAGACTACCACCCACTGTCAAAAAACAATTTGTCTTCAAAATAAATACATAACACCAAAAATATAGCACAAAATTATCCATTAAAACCTTTATTTGTCTTCAAAAAATTAAAACATTTTAACCAATTTCCTAATGTACACATGCAATTTCCTATTGTAAGCAATATTTGAGATGAGAAACAGACTGGAGAAAATCTGATGTTTTTCTGATCAGTGAACACACCATATGCAATCGCTACCAGGTCTCGTGAGCAACTGTCTTTGTTGACAACACTGTTACTGGCTCAAAGTTGAGCATTCTCAGCAACAGTGAGACTTGTTTTATATTGACTGCTCTCATACATGACAGGATGTTGACATTACACCGAACATAAATAACAATTTTAAGCTGAAAGGCTCAAACACAAATGGCTGTTCTTCTACCTTCATACATCAGTAAAATCTGAACCAACTAACACCAGAATATCAGCACCGTACAAAAACCAGCAATTTGAAATTGCATACAAAATTTTGTTCATCACATCAAAAAGGGTTAGACAAAAACAGCAAAAGAATGCCTTTATCATTCTTGCCAGATTTGAGCTATCCAAGTCTCTTTTTGTTTTCCATTTCAAGAAAATGAAATGGAAAACCATTGATTTACAGGTTTTCAATAGTTGATAAGTCTGAGCTATTGCCAAGTCAATCTGAACTCCTATGATGGTAGAGACAAGCAGGTTGTAAAGATGGTGTTAGAAATGCACATTATGTTAAAGATCGTTTTTGAACTCAAAAAATTATTCCTTAAGTACTCTATTAGATGTTTTGCTTTTTTTATTTATTTCTAAAGTAACTTTGTCTATTTTTGTATTGAGCATCATCATTTACATTGTTGCAATGCCCCAAGTTTCAAACAGGTTGAGTTATTTTTTTCCCTCACTATTGGATCTGTTGTCTTTCCATATTTTACCATTTATTTTAAATGTCAAAGTGTACAAACACATGAGGTCTCTTACTTGGTTTGTATGGATGTCAGTGGAGCCATTGCTCCTGCGGCTATAGTTATTACGCAGATTACCCAGAAACCACCACGGTAGACCAGAGAGGTCCCACTCCTCCAGGGTGACATCCAGTTTGGGGCGCTTGCAGGCTGAGCGAGGCAGGCCTTCAAGAGACTCTGCAGAAGTTTTGAACAGTTAGCTTTTGCTCTCTGGACCGGGTCCTGTTGAGGCGTTCTGATGCTGCTTGCTCACCATCGTCTGGATCACGAGGTCGTCTCTGAGAGGGGGTCGGCAGAAGAGGCCCTTCACTTCCGGCCACCACTCCTGCTTTGACCACACCCTCACATATCTAAAGAGGAGAGAAACATGAGAGAAAAAAAAATTATACCGCAGATCCATAACTAGATCCTTGGAGGACTCACAGCTCCTTTTCAAGATGGCCTTTGAGAATGGGGGAGGTAGTACAGAAGGATGAAAGGTCCAGGACTTAGGTCAAGGAAAGGCTTAATTCATAATTTGATTATAACTTTAAATTAAAACAGCAAGTGTTGGTAAAACAAAGAAGATTGAAAAGCCAGTGCTCCAATTAAAATACAAATACATATTCTGCAATTTCTCCAAGTAGTGCTGCTTGCAATTTGCAGAATTTAGAAATGTTCGATCTAAGGAAACAGGACAGAAGACAATCTACAACATTTCTTTTCTTAGAGTAAAAGTACATTCATAGTAGGATAAAACATCTGCATGGTTCACATTTTTAAAACTGTCACAGCTTCAAGGAGAGAGAAAGAAGTCATAAAACACCTCATCTGAAATTTGATCATCGTGAATAAAATACAAATATATCAATCTCTTTGATTTCCAAAGCTGAAGAAAACTAATATTATATTAATTATGTTAAAGTAGCAGGGCAATTTATCTACAACTGGATTTTTCTGGGGAACAGGAAGAATGGCACACAGGAACAGGAAGGCGGTGCGTTATTAGGCCTGTACCTGAGCAGGAGCTGAGAGCCTCCAAACTGAAGCAGAGAAGAGAACTCTGAGACAGACAGAGACAGTGACTCTGCCCCCCCCCATCCACTGGGTGGAGCTGGTGGGTCACAAAAGAGTGCTGGAAGTACCACCAGACCAAACCAAGGATGGGGTCGTACAGAGACGGTGCCACTCTGTACAAACGTACACCAACGAAGACAGCAGACCGTCTCTCACTCTCCTCAGTGCACACAAGCAGAAGGAAGCTTCCTTTACTTTACCAAAACTTGTAAGAAAATAATTCTTTTTAAGGAAGAGATTCAAACAGTTGTACAGGAAGCTTGTGAGTCGCTGACTCATGCTTAGGAGTATTGTGTGCAGTGAGGTGAATAAGGTCTCTGTTTCTCCTGAGCACCATGCTTCGGCTTTACCTGACCACGATCCTCCACTCCGCCCTCTACACACTCACGGCCCACAGAAAGATTCTCTGCAGCGTCTGCATTTCAAATGAGACACAGTAACAAACAAAAGGACACCCCCCCTTTAATGATAGGAGCACACACTCTCTCACTATGGCCTTCAGCTATGTGGAGCCTCTTCACTTGATTTGAAGAACAAGCTGGATAACATTTCTTCTGGCCCAAAAGAAAACCCCTGCATCCTAATGTGATGCAAAAACTCTAAAGTATGCTTTTTATTATTTCTTTAAAAGAAAAAAACAATATGTACAATGTGAAAAAAGAAAATTTAAAATTAGTCCTTGTATTCCCACATTAGCCGCAACATACAAATATAAAAGGAGATTCGTCAGACAAAATATTCAAAAATATAGAAAGGATTTCAACCAACAAACAGAGTAATAACTTACCACTAGAGCCAAACACAACCAGGTACTTCTTCAGCATTTCATACACTGGGCTGTAAAATGAGTCAATTAGAATTAGTTTTTGTAAAAATAAAAAATATATATATTAAACAGTTTTCTGTCTGAATGAGTAAGGACGTTGTGAGTAAAGGTAAATACCTTGGATTTTTGACAGAGAAGCTTTCAACTTCCAGAAGTTCACCCAATGGATCATCCTGGCAATGGACAATGTGCTGCCTCTGTTTGTCATACAGCTGCTTCCCCATGATATACTGACCCAGGTAGTGCATCACCTACACAAATTAAAGGATAGATGTTGAGTATTTTATTGTATGCCAGAGGTGACCTTTTCACCCTCTTTGGGGGCCCAAAACTTAAATATACAACATTAAACCAACTTCCCTCTCTCACACATTGTAAAAGTTTATGAAAATAATTTTTTTTTTTACTCTTAAATCATCATAGTTCATAAAATAGAATTTACACAAATTTCATATTTATGCTAAATACACATTTTTACTGCAAAAAAGATATTCAATTTCTATAAACTATCCCTTTAACATGTCATAAAATCTTCATTAAATGATCACTAAATGTTGTGAAAATAAAAATATAAACAAAAACAATATTTGGTTCATAAATCCCTCTGGGGATGTTGCTAAATAGAAATCTAAAGATTAGTGTATCCTGCCCATTGAATGAAAAGTCGTGGCTTCCATGTCATGTGCACGTTTCATCTCCTAGCCATGTGCAGGGGAGTTTAGTCATCACTGCTGCAGAAAGAGTGCCGACACACCTTCAACATGATGCAACCAAAACGTGTTCTAAAGTGGCACTGTGTAGTTGTAGGCTTTTCGACAAGCCAGCTTGTAACCCAGACGCCAGAAGTAGACTCGTGATTCACATTTGATCGGGAAGCTCACCTCTTTGAGAGTGAAGACATCCTCCTGAGCTCCAGCTACACGCAAGATCTGCAGCAGCGGGGCTTTTGGTTTCACCTAAAAACACACGATTGTTTAGCATCAAAATGTGTAATAACTAAAGCATATGAATGAATATGGATTTTTTTTTTTTTAATATTACCTGATTACCCTCTCCGGGAAGCGTCCTGCATGACGAGCTTGAAGCCTGAGGCTGGGTCGACAGGGAGCTCATAGTAGAAAACTAAACCTGAAACAGAGTACCAATGCGCACGTATAAATATATAGCGCCAAATAATATTATGCTTTTCAGTCCTACTTCTACACAGCTAAGTAGATAGGGTCGTTTCATCAATTACTTTCCCTTTGCAACCCGCAGGTACGATAGCACAATGCTAACGTAACCGAGAACCCCGTTCGAAGAGTATATCTGAACATAACGTCACTGCATTACTGAAATGCAACTGTATACCAGACATGGCAATGGCACTTGTTAAAGCAACTGCTGCATCTGCAACAGTTCCCATCAACCGTAGCTGCCACGCCAGCATTAGCTAACGTAGGCGGCTAACAACAGACACAATAAATACCTTCGTTACAGATATCTCACCGTTTAGAGTTGGCATTACTTCAGAGCAGCTACATTGTATCACTCGCACTCTGTTTCTGTGACAACGAGTTTATATAATACAATAATAACAGGAAGTGTATGTAAAGAGATTTTAGCACGAGCTAATGCTAATAAATAAAAAGTGACGGTTAGAAGAACTTCAGCTTTGAAACGTCAGTGCACTTCCGGTCATGTAGACGAGATGTAGCGCCCCCTCTTGTTCTTCTGTTTCTTCTTCTTCAAATTGATTTGCCATTGGCAAGAAACGTTAGGTGAGTATTACCACCACTCCTTACCAGGAGAGTGGACCACATGACTCCCCCTCCCCCCGGTTAAAAGTAGGTGTTACTTTAAAGAAAAAAAAAAATTATAATTCATTATGATGACATAATTTATTTTATTTTTTTTGACAGAGTGGCGGAAACGGGCTTCCATACCATCGCCATCTCGCTTCATACAACCACTTTTCTTAGCTCTAATTAAATTTTTTTAATTATACAATTAAAGTATGGGAGTGGGCCTTGGTTCTTGTTTCAACTACAGTTTCATTAGTTGCCCTCTCCTCCCGCACAGTGCAACCTTTTCTTTCTACTACACAATGAGTAATTTTGAATGACAGAAGTCTCCTGCTTCTTATTGTAAGCTGTTTTAAGCTGAAATCGTTATCGACTTGCATACTCAAATCACTATGAAAATATAAAATTAAGGCAGACATAGTCACTAGGTCCAGGAAACAGCAAATTTTAAGTGTGCAAGGAAAAATATTGGTTTTCAAAATTTCTTAAAGTTTTTATTATACCCTGTGTTTATTTATTCTACTATATGTCCGTCTTTTCTCACTTTTGTCAGTACAATTAAAATGCAAGTGTACACATACAGATAGGTGTATATGTATGTATACACTTGCATTTTAATTGTACTGACAAAAGTGAGAAAAGACAGACATATAGTGTATACAGAACTATACGTGTATACAAGTATTTTTATTCTAGGTCTGATCTGAGAGTTACACTTATTTTATTGGAACCAAGAGAAAAACATGTTCTAAATCCCTTGAAGCCCTTCTTTGGATTTTTCATTAGTTGCCCCCTCCTCCCATACAGTTCTCTATAAACGCATCCGATGCCTGTTGTTGCTTTGGGGAGCTCAGTGGGCGTGGAGAACCAAAACAAAAAGGGTCAGGAGCTGAAAGGAAACACAGCATTTCTCACAAGACTCCCTGGAAGATGAAGAGTCTGCAAGAAGGCATGGCTGCAAAAGGACTGATTGTGATGGTCCTGGTCACCAACATCTGTGAAGGAGGTGATATTAATGACATCGCAAGAGGAAAAACATTTTGTCAACCATTGTCTGTGTAAAATTAATGCATTCCTGTCAAATATTTCTCTTTCAGCACTCCTTGGGAAATCATCAGCGTATGACTTCCTGCAGAGAGTGAGAGAAAGGCGTGGACTGGAGTGTTTTCCTGGAGGATGCAGCTCTGAAAACAGTGAGGCTGAGGAGTTGACAGATGTCAATGCGGGATATGTAAGTACATGCAAATTTTACAGCTGTGCATTAAACCACTATCCTCTGAAACTAATTTTCTTTGACCATTAAAACTAGACCACAGATAACACATTACTACTGACAACATAAGTGTTAAAGCCATTCAAGATTGTGATAAAAACAAATTACACATCTTGAGTCTCAGAAATAGTCAGTTGTATGGTGACTATTTGTGATGTGTTACAGTATCACAAACCATCAATTAACATGTCTAACTTGTGACCTTGGAGTTGAAGAATTTCAAAGGCTCTCAGAGTTTCATCTAGCTCAGGTTTAAAAATTTTAACCTCAGAACTGAATTTTCAAATATTTTAACGGATTAAGTTTCTTAGAATTCTGCTAAACTTAATTTTGCTTAATTTTTAAACACGTTTGAATGCAAGTAAGCATGCAATGTCAGCAGAGGAATGTGTGCATGGAAATCAGGTTTCTGCACCAAGTGAGATTCTATCCTTATGAAACCAAACATTACGAACAAAGAGCACATCCAGAGAGCGCACTGAAGAGCAGAGAAGTAGTCCTCTGTTTAAAGAGGATAAAGTGTAACTTAGTCAAGCATGTCAGCGAGGCGTTTACCATTACCGTGTTCTGACATACCAGGCTTTGCAAAGTCATTAATGTTACTCTGTTGCTTAGTGTACCTGCTGCATATATCAGATGTCCCAAGTGAAAGCCTACAGAAAGGTTGAATGTGTTTCAGCAGTGGCTTTGAGTGTCGAGTTTGCACCCTTACTGCTAGTATTTGTTTTGAAGCATTTCATAGTAACCCTTAATGCAAATCCACACATTTTTTTAAAACAATATGCAAATAATAAGAATCTTTCAATCAAACATTTATCACAGGAGGAGAATGGCAGCATCTTGTACCATGGAACTGTGGCGAGTAAAGAAATAAACCATGTAAGCTCTTAGAGTCTGACATTGAATAATTACTTCTAAAGAAAAATGGTCTTACACAAAGGTTTGCTTTTGTATTTTCACTCTTACTTTATTTTATTTTTTCAGAAACCTGCAACTGAAACTGTGCTGGAGGAAGGATCTGGAATGTAGCCAGGAGGGGAAAGTAAACACAAGATAAAGTTTGGTTTCTCAGAAACATCTTTGAACCAAGTTTAACCTTGCTTGCATCTCAGCAAAGAAACAACAGAGAATGTTAGAAATACATTATTGCAGTTCTGAACATGCATAATCTTCTACAAACTTTAAGGAAGTTTATTGTTTAAACAGAACAGGAAGAAGAAAAGAAAACAGAACAGATTTCTATAAAATTAGGAAGAGAGCGTAGTTAATCTGCTGTCACCAGCTCAATTTGTTAATGAGGGTAGCAGATTTCATGTGCTCAAAGCAAATACTCAGTTTAGTGAGTAAGAATGTACAATTTAGATCCTTGTGTTGACATATAATGGGTAATGTTTTTGTAAGTGAATAGAGTACACACACACACACACACACACACACACACACACACACACACACACACACACACACACACACACACACACACACCCACACACACGCACACACGCACACACGCACGCACATGCACAATCTAATCGTACATATAACAGTCAAATAAAGTTTTTACAAACAATCAAATAAAGTTTTTCATATACTAATTCTGACTTATTTTGTTAATCTTTTTTGCAGTGAAACATATGTTTTATAAGGGGCCCACCAAACCATACCCTCTCCCACAACAGCTATCCTCGAGGTCATTTCTATATTTAAGGTCACAGCACTAATAACCAATCTGAAACACTCTTTTACTAGTGCATTAAAGACAACTTAATTATTACTGTTATTGTTGTTGTTATCATTATTAGAAATAACTGTGGTGTGTAGATGATGAAGGGCCTTTGAAAACAGTCTAGTTTTTGTTTCCATTTATCACATGCTGGTCATGGCATATGATAAATGGCTGCTTTTCTTCGTATTTCTCTGCCATAGAGCCTAGCAATATGAGAAATACTCAGATTATAATTTACAGTATAGTGTTTTTATTTTGGTGGTAAACCTAACAGTTGTGTTTACATTTGAGGTTCTATCTCTTAATGTGACATTCAGGAACTCGTTGGCTGTTAAAGACCGATAGAAAACAATTGTCGTCTTCATATTTTCACCCTAATCTCGTATTTTCGTTCGCAACGCAGTCAAAGAGAGTTGTTTAATTCTACATCAATATCTACTGTTTGCTAAACCTATTTTGAATAATTCACTCATAGAATCAGTCCAAAATGTATACGATCAAGGATTCGGAATTAATTTATTTCTGCATTTTAAAAACTTCATTTATAACTGTATGAACCTACCATTTCTGGATGCCCCTGAAGGCAGCAGATCGAACGACAGTACTTGGTGTTACAGCGGCTGATAGCACACTTTACAAACAAGACACAAAAGCGGCGGAGTCGTTCAAAAGAAACCAGTTTCACCATGTAAGTATCTTATGCGTCAACTCAATGTGCTTAAGATCATATTTGTCACAAAACGAGTGTTTACTGGACATAAGAGAAATGCACGTCATACAAAAACAACGCCCAAAACTTTTCTGTATTAGCTTGCAACAAGTGCTAATACTTTAGCACCACTTCTCAAATGTAAACCCGCTAAGCTAAGCTAAGCTAAGTGTAGCCGTAAAACATTGAAACTTTTTAGCTGCGTTTTCCATAGACCTTTTCTCAATTTCTTACTGACGGACTTTGAAAACAAAAAGACAATATATTTAGAAAGTCCTTTCAACATCCACAGCCGATAAAAAAAGTATCTATTGGCTGGGAAAAAATGTGATAGTTTGGAGGCTAAGTAACCTTTTCCTTTAGATGCAGCTTTCCTCAGTTAGCTGGCGTTGCTCCAAAACAGTTACGTGGATCTTTTTAAATACAGTTTCCTTACATACTTACTGATTTTGTTCATACAGAGTCAATGTTTGAAGACGTGTAATCAATCTTCAGTGCATTCAGCTTTAATAAAAGGGAGATACTGATGAGAATGTTTTTGACCTGAACCGAGCAATATTTGAATGTGTTGTCAACAATAATTGTACGTAAGATAAGTTGTTGCGTTAGATAAGTGGCTAACTTACGTTTGCAGTTAATAGTTGTCAGTGTTTTTATGTCTGGAAAATAAAAGTTCTGAACACTTTCGGTTCACATTCTCTCAATGATAAATCTTATTATTTCATTGATCTGATGTTGACATATCAGGGTTTTTTTTTTATATTTATTTTTTTATTTCTAAGCAACTGAATCATGGTGCACATCAGGATGGCATGCTCAATTCATAATAAAATTTACTGTTCCTCCATTTTCTATTGAGTTAAGAAAAACTATTTATAGCTGGGCTTTAGTCTCCATGAAATTAAAATCAGAATCCGCAGGTGAGACTTCTAAAAAAATGGCTGTTGGTATCGTTCTGGAAAAGCTTTGTCTCTGTTACTGCCATCACCTGTTTCTTTAAAGTGGATATTTTATAGGCTACGAAGCAAATATGCTACAAAGTGCTTTCTTCTTCTATTTCAACATATCCAATGCCTACAATTCCTAACACCCTGAATTTGTGATTTATTTTCAGTGTACACCCTGGTCCTATGTTACTTTTTTTTAACCTCTTATCAACAGATTTCTATATTCAAGATGCTGGTATCTTAAACACATTTCCATTGCATCACCAACATTTCATGCATGTTGAAGATTTAAAGTGGACTGATGTTCACACCTGATGTCTATATTTATACCTGTTCTTATTAGCGAATCGCTTCTCTCCAGATACAAAAACTACACAGTGCATTTAATAATATGCATGTGTGTGTGTGGTTTTTTTTTTAAAATCTAATTATGCCGTAAACCCTCATGTTTAACTGCTAAAGATAATTTTAGAAATATCTTAGTAATGAATCAAGATGTTTTTCTAATCCCACTTTCTCTCACACTGTTACTGAAACTTAGCAGAACTTCTCGTTCACTCAAATTTCAGTTTCAGGTGATTCATAGCTGATGCTGTACAATAATTTTACTATGTTGTGGTAAAGCAATTAAATTGTTACTCAAAGATTACTTTAAGTGTTTACTTATATTTTGAATTATCCCATAGACAAAGGGATGAATATTATGTTGTTAACAACATTATTTGAAAAAGAATAAACTGCCCGTAGCAGCTTTTGGGCGGTGTCATGTGGTTAAGGCGTTCTACAGTAGAAGGTATGTGTAAATAACATAGCGTTCATAAAGAATTGGCTTCCCTACTCCTCAGTTTTATATGCTCATTCTTTGTTCTTGGCATTTTTCATCCTTCCACCCTAATATAGTCACTACCAGAGCTAATGCAAGATTACTCCTGCAACATTACATAAATGATACAAGACGACTGAAGATGTTTACATTTTGCAGAGATCATTCCAGGGTGAATATAGCAAAGCAAAGTTTCCCCCAGAAAACTTGCTGAGCTCGGTGATTCAGTGCCAGGGCAGTCATTCATCCAGCAGCTTGTCGTGTTTTTGAGTTTAAACATGCTTAAACTCAAACATTTATGTTTGAGTTTAAATTCATCGGAGCCTGACACCAACTGTATAATTGATGTAATTTCCTTTCTTTTCTTTTTTGTTTTTGTTGAGTGTCACTCAACTGCTTCTTGTCAAACTAGTTTCTCTGTCATTTTTGTTAGAGGGGGGTCTAACTGTTCAATGTATGTATGTGTACTTGGAAAACTACTAAAATGATCAAAATAAAGTTTAAAAAAAGTTTTTAAAGTAGATGGCAAATTTGAAAATATTACTTGATCATTATGTGTTATTGAAAGACTGGAAGATCAAATGTAACATCTTAAAAAAATGCAAACATCTTAAAAAGACGTAAATAAATAAGTGATGCCTAGCCTGGTGGGTTTCCCCCAGGTATAAAACACTGGGGGAAATCCTGCAAAGTAAAAATAAAATTTTTATAACAACAATTATTACAAATATAGTGGCAGCAGTAGTATGTTTTAGCAATAGACAGCTTGATATATCAAAGTGAACATAAATTTATTATGTAATAAATGTAGAGATATAGTTTCTGAATTCAATCAGACATTTTCTGAAGCAAGTTTTTTATTCTTTTTTAAATTTTTTTTATTTTGTTGCTGGAGATGTTCAAAGTAGCCCCTTCAACTTTATAATAAAAGTTAAGGACTTAAAGGTTAACAGGCAAACCTTTGTGATTTGGATTGTGTATAATAATTACCAAATCTGGTCAGGTGTAAAGCAAAACAAGTACCGAGATCACAATAGGTGAGACTTGCTCAGCTTCCTTTGAGATATGTAAAGCATTTGTTTTGTTTTGCAATATTTTCAAAATGATAAATCCTGATTACTAAATATAACTATGTTAAATTTAAAAATGGAGACTTTCACCTAGGGATGCATGATATATTGGTATTAACACCAGTACCAGTTGATGTCAATTTGATGTAAATTTTTAACATATCGCTGTTGGTCTGATATTAATACTATTAGTAACCAATGTTTACTCTTACCATGTTGATCTTTGTGTTTGGGGACATAAGTGGGTTGGCCATTTGATATTTGTTTGGGCATGTTATAATAATAATATTAATATGGGTTAGGAATTGGCACAAATTCTCAAATGTATGGGCCACACTTTCAACATCTTCCTATGCAAACATGCTGTGTGTCATTGTTCCTTTTACTCAACAGATAGAGAACTGAGATGGAGAACTGAGATGGAGATCCGAATTAGGCCGCAGCCTAACATTTTGCGTAGGAAGGTCATAGACAACACTGACTGCAAAATCAGAAGTTTTGTTGTTGGGGGAGGAAAAAAACACGGCCATATTATTAACTCTCCACCACCATGCTTGAACACAAGATATTTGACTTTATCTGCTTCTTTCCAAGTGAAGAGATGTTAATTATGTCCACTGCCTATTACCATAAATATAATGATTTTGCTATATGCATTCTACATACTGACAGATGCTCTTTTGGCAGGATAAACAGAGGGTCCTCACTTGTTTTAATTATTTAAAAGTTAGGAGGTGATTTGTTTTGAGTGTTAGTAATATGCTGCACTTTCTTTTCAGACATTTTGTTTTTGTTCCCAGATTACTTTTGTTCTGAACTCATTTTGTAATTATCACAAAACATGTTGGCACAAAGGGCTAGTCAGTTTTCTGTCACCATACAGGTTACCAGTTAAACTGCATATATAGTCTTGTGAGTCGATATATTTTTAACTAAATGTTTCAATTATGCATAAAATGTATTCGGATCTCCTTTAAGAATAGCTGCATGGCGCCATTGTCACTTCAGTGTAATTATGTGTCATGTCAAAAGGTGGCAGTACACTACCACTGTGCAAAGGCTTTTAGGCCAAGGAAGCACAAAACTAGCAACCTGTGTACTGTACAGTTTAAACAGAATAAATGGCTGGTTTTAGTTTAAGTTCTAAATACTATCAAAATAGTGCAACTTTTTATTCTATTTAGATGTAGTAACATTTCTGTCAAGGTATTAAACTTGAACTTTGCTGCATGTTTGGGGTAAAAATTTATTCTCAAAACATGTTAAAATCTAGTCTATCCTAAAGAAAACTGTCATTTACATAATTATCATCAGGCCTTGCATTATTTTTAGGGCTGCTGTAAACGATTATTTTAGTAATCAAGTAATCTATCGATTATTCTTATGATTAATCGAGTAATCGGATGAAAAAATTATAAAATAAAATATTGGTAAATCTGGCATAACACCGGTGTTCCTATCGAATATCAATATCAGGCGGAAATCATGGAGAGGGGGAAATCCTCTCCATGATTTCCGCCATCCATTTGTTGAGACCAGGATGACATTAAATTTATTGTGCGGTTCGTCCGTAAAGAAACGTACCCTGTAACCATCAAATACTCAGCCGCCCGCCGGGTTCATTCTATGCGCTCACCTGTATAAATACTCCCACAGTGCTCTTCCCGCTGTTTGCTCTGAACCAGCAGCTCCCGGAGGAGAAAGTCTGCTGTACTCCAGGCATTGCACCAGTCATTTTAAGGATGCCTATTGGTCTCCCAAAAACGATGAAAACCCGGGCCTTATGGTCAATCAATAAAATTCCCACGGGCCGAACTTGAAAATGAGATATTATGCCGCTAGCACGTAGCTTTTCCTCAACAACTCAGAGGCGGAAGTCAGAGCTCCGCATAACTCAAATAATGTCCCGTCCGGAACACAGTGCATTAAATAATAAAACATAAATTAACGAAGCTTCAAGGCAGGACATTTTTCTCGAGGAATTTTAATAATTGGGGTACTCGAATCATTCGAGGAATCGTTTCAGCCCTAATTATTTTTATTTTGAATTTGTCTTCTCACATATAGTATCACTGGGTAAATACTTTTACCCAAATATTATGCAATACTTGGGTAAAAATGTTTTTGCCATAAACCTGTGTCCTTTTTTGTTGGTGTTGTTAACATCATCAAAGTGTCTACTGTGTTATTGCATCTTGATCACCAAAATCTATATCAGGTCTGTACTTCAATAAAAATTAGTCCCAACTGGTTAAATCCAAAGGCATGCATACTGTGAATGCCTAATACATTAAATATAATTGCCCAATAACTATTGCATTGTGATTGCGAAAATGCACATATTAATATTGCAATGAGTCTTACAGTTCATTATGTTGTGCGGCTGCCAGTAGTAGCAATTAAAATGAAAATAGCGAAAGGTTCCAAAATTATTCATTCTTTTTATTGAATCAATATATCCCACTTGTTCTGGGTCACGGATATAAAATGTAATTTTTATATTATATGATTATATAATGTTTTCGTTGAGGTGGATCTTTGAGACCATTGAAACTAAAGTTTCACTTTGTGGGTCATATCATATACTCTACAGCAGTTCAAAGGTGCTTTGGGACCGCTTCAGTTTCTGACACAGAGAATCTGTAGTTTGTAGATCACAAGATGGATTCAGGCTAAGGAGAAAAAACACATGAGACGAGACTAAATCTTAGGTGTCATTGGAGTTTCAAACAGTACAATGATCCCAAGAATAACTTAAAAGTTCACACACCTTTGGTTACAGAAGAACCGAGTGACCATCACTGTTTCACATCATTTTTGCCGCCTTGGTTTGGGCGGCAAAAATGACTATCTGAGCCATGATAGTCATGATAGTCAGAATAAATGCAGTGGGAAGTGTTTTTGGCAACTGAGAAAGAGAGCTTGACAAAATATTATAAATTTAGAGCTGTCATAGTTTTGACGAATATCTAATATTTGGTGTAAATTATAATACATTTTGTGGGTCTATAAAGGTTTAATTACTGGGTTATATGGTACAGGCTTGTCTTAACAAGACATAAGTGACCATTAAAATACGATTCCCACTTTTGGCCAGCGAGGGAAAAATGCCACTTGCTTTTAGATGAAAATTTTTGTTGTAACATTTGGCCTATAGTCTTTTATTGATATATGTTGTTCGATTTATCAGGTCAGCCCCTGGTCCAGAAGGTTCTGCTGCTGCATCGAGCAACAAGCGCTTGCAGCAGACACAGGCCCAAGTGGATGAGGTAAGGTACATTTTAGCTCTTCACTCAATGATGACTCAAAAAGTAACTAAAAAAAAAAACACACAAAAACAAGTCACAATGTCTCTAGTGTGGCTGCTTCCTGCCCAAGCGGCAACTTTTGATCTGCAATGGTTAATGTACACAAATTAGGCAAAGCTTCCTTTTACTTCTGTTTCAAGTTCAAAGCAAATATTGAATAATAAATTCGATGTGGATTGATGGTGTCACTTTGCGCCCTCCCACCAACCCCTCCCCTTCTCTCTGTTCATTTTGTGGCAGAAAATTACATAACCCTTGGCATCAGTGCCATGATTCACCAGACTGAATCTGTTTCTCCCAAACGCTCTACCTCTCTGCATGTGCGCTCCATTGCCAAAATACTTTCAGGGAAGGGCATCTGTTGAACAGTTTAAAGGTCTTCTAATCACGACAAGTCATTTAAGAAAATCAAGTTTAAAAAGTAGTCAAATCTCCTTAATAATCTCAATTACTGTCATTTTCCTCTCCATTTTGTGTTTCTCCCGGAGGTCTGCCTCTCCCACCTGGACCTTTAACCTCAGTCTGTCACACTGCTTCCAATTGGTTGTCAGAGGTTTATATAATCACCATCTCTGTCCTTATGTAAGGCCTGCATGGGTTTATGCGCTCCTCTACCGTGCAGCTCAGTCAGGGAGGAGGGGCAGTAGCGAGCTTTGTGGATCAGTGGAACATGTGGGTTACGTGTGTCCAGTGACGCTGTATGCAGACTGCTGTCTGTTTGAATCACAATGAACTCTCAGTAAAACAAACAACCCATCAATTACCTTTTCTTACAAGATAGAATACGTCTTAATTGATGTTGTCAGGTAACATTTCCTGAGGATGTTTTATATTCATAACTGTAGTCATAATAATAATTTTTAGGGTAACACACGTGCACAGGATTAAAAACATTTACAAGTATCAAATTATAAAATATATGCTCTGTATATTGGTATGTTTTTGTGTTTTTATTTTGTGTAGGTAGTGGATATTATGCGCGTTAATGTGGACAAAGTACTGGAACGTGACCAGAAACTGTCTGAACTGGATGACAGAGCAGACGCACTGCAGGCTGGAGCCTCCCAGTTTGAGACCAGTGCAGCTAAGCTGAAACGGAAGTACTGGTGGAAGAACTGCAAGGTAGATGACTATCTGGTCTTAAATTTAGCAAACTATTTACTGCTGATAATAAAGTGTTATGATTATGCAACTCTGGCATTTTAATAGATCTTACCTGATTGAAAATAAGCATAAAAAAAAGGGTGTCACAGTTTATCTGAATTTTGTTTTAACAATTTTCCAAATTGTATTCCTTTTTAGATGTGGGCCATCTTGATAGCTGTAATAGTGATCATCATCATCATCATTATTAGTGAGTATTAAAACAAATAAACTGTCTTGTTGTTAATTAGAGTTCCCATTTGCCAAATGCTTAAAGTTGGTATCATATTGCATTGTAAAAAGCCTTTCATAAAGTGTGTTGCAAAGGCCTTTTTACCTTTACATTTTTTTTATTGTAATCACATTACAACCAAAACGTATATCAACAAAAATGGTTCATAATTAAGTAGTGGAACCAAAAGACAAAAATTGTACAAGCTGCTTATGTTTATCACATTTCAGCACTAAATTGATATGTTAAACAATCTGTGTCAGTAGTCAACATTGCATTTCTCATTGTCTAAAACTACATATGAATTTACAAATATGTCTCTTAAAACTCTTCTTCTTTACAGTTTGGAGCACCTCAAAGTGAAGCAGATTGAAGAGGATTGGAGGTAAAGAAGAATATGTATGCTTCAGGTCTCGAGAAGAAATCAAATGATCACATTGTTCACCTTTCCACGGGTCTTCCTTTCTTATCTTGGATTGACTTGGGTGTTTGTGTGTATTGGTAAAGGATTGTATTAAAACCACAGTTTTGCTTCTGCGACTTACAACACACACATGCACAAATTTCATTCTTGAGACTGGAAGAGAAGGATATTGTTGTAAAATCTCTGCTTATGTTATTATATTATAGATAGTCACTAATGTTGTGTGCCTGGCTTTTTTGAATCGTATTAGTTTGCAATGCCCCTTTTGTACCACATAGAGGTTTTTGCTTTTCAAACTAATATTATTACCAGTATTTTGATGTTTCCTTTTTCTTTTCCTTTCCTTTCCTATCCTTTCTTTTTTTTTTTTAAGATTTAGGTTGTTTTGCCAATGGTTACAGTGAACATGTGCACAGTGGGATTTAATATGTATTGGTGTTTTTTGCACATGGTTAAATGCTTATTAAGTTACTCATAGTAATAACAAAAAAAATACAACTGATGTAAAAGGTTAACCACATAAACATAGTACTATTCAGTAAGAAAATTTTAAAACCATCTTATCAAAGTTTCTTATTTACTTTCTCCTTGGCACTTTCATGTTGTACAAGCTTATGTTTAGATAAGTGCTTAACTGCAAAGACCAAACAGCCACATGACCTTACGAAAAAAAAAAGAAAAAAAAAAGGCAAAAATAACTGGAGGGTTGTCTCAGAGATTCTCAGAAACGTGTTAAAAAGATTGATTTTGTGTAATGTCCAAACACAGTGATGTAAGAAAATGTAGTTTCAGACTGATGTCTTAAAGGTCTACCAAATGAGAACTGCCAAATACAGAAAACTTATTTTTTTAAACATCTGTTGAAGCCAGTAACACATTAGTGCCTTCAAATGCTCAGACTGTCAAACAAAGACTCTACTGCTGTCTTTGCTCAGCTGAATATAACCTTTAGTAAACTCTCCGGTTATGTCACACTTGCATTTATTATATCTGATAACAGACCTCCCACAAGTGACACTTTAGTTTTTTGTGTAGAATAAATTTGTGTGCACAAAATATAGAACTAATCAAATGCTTGGAAGAAGCTTTTTATGGTGCTTTTCTTGCTACTGCTGAACATTAATACAATTCATTGTAACATGCTATTCGACACTGGATTTGGAGTTTTCTTACTTTGTGTATAATACATTTTTTCAAAAATTCTAGTTTTTATTTAAACTTGCCCTTCAAATTTTCCATGACTGTTGGTGTGTTTTTTTTTTTTTTGCATTTTCAAAATATCTAGTTTTTTTAAACTTCCCTTCAAAATACCCTGATCTGGAGTAATTAATGTATTGTGGCCTTTCTTAGGTTATTGACAATAGTGTATAGGTAATACTTTTATTGCATACAGTAAGCCATGTTCTCAGTTGTCATTCCTTTCTATTTACACAGAAATTTGACACCCTTTAACTTTTAAGCCTTATAATTACGTGCTGGGAAATTGTCTGGTAAAGTGCAATTGTACTTTGTGGCCCTTAAAAACTGTTGCTTGAATAAAATTGATTCAATTCATATTAAAATCCTGTGATTATTTTGTTTTTTCTCACCTTCTAAAACATGTTATAAATTCTAATCATTTACAAAGATTTTCTGTCCTATTGTCATTAAATATTTGTAATTTTCATTCACAAAAAAGCACATCAATGTGTGTATGAATGGATGTGTGACCTCTTGGGTCCTTTGGACTTGATAAAGCACCATACAAGTACAGGGCATTTAATATTACTGATCAAGCAAGGTCTCTTACAGGCACAGTAAAAAGAGCCACGTTTTTCTGCACTTACAGCTTCATGTCTTTTGACACGTTTCTAACAGCTCTGCTCATTTATGCACTGGATTTTTTTTTTTTTTTTGCAAAAAGCTCAAACCCAGTCGAATTAGAAAGAAAGTATCTCCATCCATCTATTGTCTTCTGTTTATCCAAAATCAGGTCGTGGGGTGAAAGGGCTTAGAGAAAGACCCAATTCACGAAGCTGAAGCCACACGAAACTTTTTGTGGCTTCGTGTCTCTCAAGTATGTCTACATTCAACATACTTGAATGTAGACTGTCCAGTTGCAAGCTGATGGCTCGGACCTGAAGAAGCCAAAAGTGACACATTCTCTGCAAAAAGCACAACTTAGCCTGTGAGGTTCCCTAACCATACAGCCTCTTCTTCATAACTATTCCTCGAGATTCTATTCCTGAACACTACAGACAATTTTTTTCCGAAGATATGCCACAATTGATTCCCCAGTCATCCCATGACTGACTGGAGACTGATTATTTTTTTCCAATAGATTCTCATTTGGAACTGCTGTTGGACTTCAGCTTTCCTAATTTGCTTTGACTGGAACAGTTCAATATTAGCTCTGGCTGTACAGGCAGGACTGTAACTCTGGCATAGCCCTTGGGGTATGGTCTTTCTCTGGAATGTAAATCTCAAGTTTCAGCCATGTTTGCGTCAACTCACACCAGCTTCCCATTACCTGTTGAGGTAAACAAAATGTTGCTGCCGTCTCCAGGCCAGGTGTTTTCAGGGTGTTCACTTACCCCATAATATTTCATATGGGTCAAAGAGTCAAGTTTGTTTTTATCTACCGAGAGTTCATTCTTCCCTGTGTTTGTCATGTACCCTACTTTTCTGGCCTATTAATATTTCTAAGACAACTTAGGCACATTGTAATGTAAAGAGAGCTATTTTGTAAAAAATTTTCCCCTCATGAATTTAGCTTATAGGTCATTCTAATGAATTATGTTTTCATTGATACAATTCATTTGCGACTCTGGTGATGCAATTAGTTATGATCTTGGTAGAAGATGAACCACATGATACCAAGTCTTTTGTAACATCTTACAGATTTTCTTCAAGGTTGTCCATCTTCAGCTCCCACATCTTTACCATCAGCTTTGACCTGATTTTAAAGATAAGGGGATTGTTCTCGTTCCTTGTTTTGTCTTCAGTTGATCAATCATTTTCAAATTGTACTCTGCCATGAGCTTTCAGGATTATGTTGAATTTAAAATGTGAAGATTTAGCGTTTCATAGAATAACATACACAAAACGACACTCCATCGGGAAAGTACTGAGATGTGCACAGACTATTCATTCAGATGCAGAGGCGTGAGTGTGGCTGTTCGGGGTGAATCAAAAATGCTTGCGCAGTCTGCTCTGGCTTGTTGTTTCCCTGTTGTGTAACATGGGGATACACGTGCACCGACCGCGAGTTTCTGGCAAGCCTAGGTGTGGGGCACGCCCACACGTCCAATCAAACAACAGTTTTAAATTCTGGCTGTCCAATCACCACCGACAGGGCGGGGCTACTCTACGCCGGGCTCACGTTGCACATTTGTGTCAAACGGTTTGGGCTGGATGACGTTATAACATGCGTAACAGGGAAACAACGAAAAAATATTCACTTTATACTGGACGGACAATCAATTTTGTGGACGCCTAAGTTTGGATATTAAACCTAAGATTCACGCGGATCTCAAAAGGTAAATGTTTCTCAAAATAAATGTAATTTGATAGGGAGTTCTGGTGTTAGCTAGAACTGGGAAGGCTAGCTGTGCTCTTCACCCCAAGAGCAGCAAGTGAATGTAAACAAAAGTAATGTAATGGTTGTCTTTTATTACATGATGCTAAGACAGTGTTATAATAATGTGACATACAAGTTTAAGTTGGCATTTAACGTTGAAGACAGTTTGTGAAAGCAATCGTTACTTGTTTGTATTGTAGCCGTGTAACATGCTGCTAGCCAGTCGCGCTGCGTTTGCTAGCAGTCAAAAATCAGCCGATACAGTGAAATTGCATTTCGGTTAAGACATGCAAATCCTAAGCAATTCTAGTTGAGCGTGAGGCTATGTGTGCAGCATTTGCTTCTAAAACTACATATTAAGGTTACGTTAATGAAAATTTCTGGAAACATTTTAATTCTAGTTTATCGTATGTCTGATAACGTAGACACAGAGGAGATAATGCACGTCACTTTAGACTAACGACATTAAATTACGGATAGATGGTTTATGTTTGGTTTTCTTTCTGCACGTATCAAGAAGTGACAGAAGTTTGGTGATTATGGACGCTATTGGGGTCAGTGGGTTCTACCTGGCAGGGGCGAGGGAAACCTCGAACCTGTGTTGTGGTCATTTGTAGGTTGTTGTGGTTTATTATCTATTTCCTGGTACAAATCAGAGGTGTGATTAGGTTAGAGATTTGCACAATTTCTATTATAACTTTATGTGAAGTTTTAAAGTTATTGTTTGCAGTGAGAGTATAAATTAAGAACATTTTATTTGAAACTTATTTTGTAAATTCAATCATTAGAATATTTTCCAAAATTGTACTAACTCGGGCTCATCAACGTGACCCTTCATCTGATTTAGTTTTTTTTCCCTCTTGATTGTTTTAAAGAAGAAGTTGCATTTTTACAGTACACTACCTCTAACTTGATTTTCTCCAGGTTTCATCAGATTTTTCCTTAAAAGTAAAAATAGTGTCATTAATTTTGCCTTTTCACTATTTCAAACTGTATTCCCCACCCCCAGCTCTTTAAGCTTTCCTATTGCCATTATAAGTTAGGTTTTGTTCTTATTTTTTGTTGTAAACTCTTGGTATATATAAATTATATTTATTTATACTCAGTTATTTTTCATTTATCTCCTTTAACTGAAGAAATGCTCTGCTTTCATAATTAATGACAGACACATTCACACTGACTGGACCTGAATAAAATTTGGTTTAAGGTAATTAAATTTATGTAATTACAACAAATATGCTCACATGTCGCACAGTTTGTCACCACATAGGTCCATGTGATACTTTTCCCTTTTTTCTTTTTTTTTTTATTGTATTTGATTAATAAATGATCACTAACACCAAACACTATAAATTGACAACCAACAGTTGGTACTGTGACTTCATCACCAAATGTAGGTATTTACCCTGTCAGAGTTGCTTCGTTATAGGAAGTTGTTTTTTATTGTAAGAGATCATTTACTCATCGTGATTCATTTTTTTGAATAAAGTGTACATCAAGTCATGTTTCTCACATATCTGTATAAAGTATAGTGTAAGGCAAACAATTTGCTGCTAGAAATTGAAGGCTAAAGGTTTCAGCTTGCGTAAGTGTCAATGTGGCCAACTCAAATACATTAACATGCATGTTTGTGTCACGTAACTTCAGATTCCTGTTTAACCTGTCATGCCCTGGTTTTTCCAAAAGCCGTTTAGTGCAATCTTAGATTTTGTGTTGTGATGTGTAATTTCTAACATTATTTGAACATTTCTTACTGTAGAATTTCTATTTATTTCTTATGTTCCTCTAAAATGTTTTTATCTTTGATGCTATTGGTCTTAGCCTTAGTTGGTATGCTTTAAATTAGAGCTGTTTTAGGAGAATTAGACTTTTGTTAGGTTTTAGAGAAAGTTCTCCATCTGCCCAGCTACCATTGTTGAAACCTTTTATTTAATTTTAACGTACTAAGTTGTTTTTCTTTTAGTATGAGAGTTATCTACCCAAAGTACAATTTATTAATCACCCCCCCCAACATAAGCACACACTACACTCCTGCTCACATGGAGAATGAGATTCATTTACACCTAATCATTGACTTTCTAAATGATTTTTCTGACATGCATTTTTACACAATGCATTAGGAAAGGGCAAAATCAACAAACTTTCCTTGAAGTTGCTGAGAAACAGGTGCCGTCATGACTGCAGGAAATCTAAATGGATTTGACTGAAGTGGATATGTAGAAATAATATTTTATCAGTCGTATTAAGTGCTAATCTTGGGATTTTCTCTGAATATCAAAATAATTAGCAATGATTATTTATGGATTAGACAAAAAACTGTACATCAGTGGGTTGTGAATGTAGATGGTTTTGGGATGAATCATTTAATCCTAAGTTTAAATCACTGAAGGTGCATACATAAAGACGAAGGATTTGACCATCTTGCTATATGGCGCCACCAGCCAACTAACTAACCACCTCAAACCAAGACTCTGAGGATGTAGCGCTACAAGAATATCACGAAGGCAGATGACAAACAGTGCTGAATTTGTGCAAAGAAGTTATGTCATAACAAAATAAAAATGAACCCAATATAATACCCTTCCCATTTCAAACCTCCTACCTGTTTATCTGGCCAGTTTTCTGAAGTAGATTTCTCTCCTTTTCCACAACCCTTGTTCTGGTTGTGGAAACAACAGGGAGAAAACTGACCCTAGAAAACCTGGTTTCTGAAAAGATGTCTGCAGAATAAATTATAATAAACATATTAGTTTATGCTTTAAATTTTGCAATCAAATCAAGTCTGTACAGCATTTGTTTGACAATGTAAACTGTTGCAGGAATTTGAATGGACAAACCTACAAAGTAGGGATGCACTGATATGAAAATTTGGGCTGATACCGAGATCCAATATTTATATTTACCAATATTATATTTATTATTTTCTCTACTGTTTCGGCGTCTTTGGAAAGACAATGACTTGAAACAAATGGCAACAAGATGTAAAATTTTGGTTGTTAACGTCAGCCTGGTTTTATTTACCAGACCGAAACCAATATGTTACAAAAATGTCAGCTGATACTGATACTGGAGCCAATATATCATGTATTACTACACAAAGTACTGTTGTGTCTATAAATTGTTTCGAAGAGTAGAATAAAAACTACTGACCAGTTCTGCTACATAAAGTCATCATTCTGCATTGAGATAAATTACCTTAACACAATAACAGGGAGCATTTTAGCTGCATCTCATATCTGCTCTCTATTAGAACATCTTTTGATATTTTTATTTCCTTCTGTTCTCTACCATTTTTATTAGCATAAGAGTTTTTTGCAGGCTTTAGGTTAAAATATAATTTTAGGTCAGAAAAGTGTATTATAAATGTAATTTTTAAGCAGTGTACATGGAGACAGTAACCTGAGCTAAAGTGAAAAGAGACTGTAGAGTTTTGTTTTTGTTTTTTTTTTTGTAACATGTAGACATGAGATTTTCACCTACTTTCATCTTCCACCTCTATATTTTATGTAACTGCTGTCATACTTGTCTTAGCAAGCTAAATGTGCAGTGTGTTAAGCTTTAGTGACATCATTCTTTAGAAAATCTTTGACTATTGGGAAACTGTTTTATAAGGTAAACCATTTAATCCACCATCTAATCTTCCACAAACTGCAAAAGTCTTGCAGCTCAACCTACCTGTTTTCACAGGCAGCTCTAAGTCAATGATGCGTAGTATTGACAAAAAAAAAGTCACCTTAGCACAGTCCTACTAGAAGGTATTCCGTTCATTGCAGATACCCGAGTATTTATGCATGTGACTAAATGTGTTGAAACAGCTTTGGCAGTATCTCTACAAGCTTGCTGCACACACGTTTGGACGTTTTCTCCTATTCGCTGCACATCCTCTCAAGCCCAGTCAGGCTGGACAGGCAGAATCAGCAGACAACCGTTGTTAGGTTTTTCCAGAGATGTTACGTCTCGGCTCCATCGATGCTACCCAAGGGCATTTGCAAACTGCTCCTGAAGTCAGTCTTTTGTTACGTTGGCTATTTGTCATATTTACAGCAAAATACATTTTAACATCTATGAATCTTTTAGGGAGTAGCAGCTGCAATACTAAAATGAGGACCTGATTGGTAGAGTTTCATTTTCTTCTCTCATGCACTGTGTGCAGACTGTAACTCAAATCACTTAGAAAAAGTTTTCACCCTAGAAAAAAGTGAGAGGGGTGAATGTTTCAAGTGCAACTGTATGTGAGAGTACCTGGCCAACATCTTATAGCTGAATTGAAGCTACCTAAAAATAGAATCAGCCTTGTTTTTGTGCTGCAGGATTAAGGCCAAGTCAGATGATCATATGTTTACAGCAGTGATTGTGTTCGCATACATGTCTGTTGCTTTAAGTAATGTGCGACCAAAGACTTTTATCTGATCTTTTATTTGTATATAACAAGGTCTACATCTCTGCAACTGAACTGCTGGGTTTGACGTGATGCAATAATTTAATACTAAAAATAATTTGTAATTGTAGTTGCACAACCGAGTATCACACTGTTGCTGTTATGATGACTGACAACGTTTCAAGTGTAAATGGATGCATATGGGAGAGAGTCAGACGACAGCAAGTTGGTGAGATAATCAGACACAGGAGTGATATTAAATAAGGAGGCAGACTATATTTGTCCTTGCTTGCAAAATAGAAATATTATTCTGAACATAGTAAAAAACATACAAAAAAAAAATGTTGATTTTTGCAAAGGCTGTGCAAGCAAAATTAGCTTTTTTCTTGTTTTGATTGAGTATTTAAAACATTAAATGAAAAAAAGTTAATTATTGGTAAATTTTTCTGTTGATGATCATTCAACACCAGGTATTTTCTTCTATGTTATTGTTGAATCATTAATGCTGATTGTAGCTGAGGCAATATTAGTGATTTAGATGTTCTGGATTTTTGGTGACTGTAAGTAAATGGTTTTGTGCAAGTTCTTGTTGTTCCAGGAAGTAAATCCAGACATTTCCTTCTGATTATGGATCTTACAGTCGATCTTTACGTTCTTTTTTTTTTCTTACAGTGCTCGATACACAGCCTCAGATCCTTCACTCGGCATTCTCCTGAGTTATTGTCAATTTCTTGTCACCACATGGAACCTCTTCCCCCTAAACATATGAAGACACTTTGTCGTAACTTTAACCGGACAATATGCTGTTGATGTATGACCAGAGTGCGGTGATGTCAGGAGGGGATGGGGATCAAGGCGGGGAGGAGCCAGCATTGCCATTGGGCCCAGCAGAGGGTGAAGGAGCAGAGGGGGGCACATCTGGGGGTCAGGATGGGGAACTGCAGCTGCAGGACCTCACGGCAGAGGGACAAGGAGCTTTAACAGGAGACGTGGGGCAGGAAGACGAGGAGATGACCAGCACCTCCAATGATCTTTCTTCCTCAACCAATGAAAGCCCAGGGAGCGGCAGAGGATGTCCCTCACCGTCGACCAAGAGGTAAATTACTTACTTTTCTTCTGTGCTGAACTTTTGGCTTCAAATTAAAGAACACCTTGGTTGTGGTCAGGAGAATATCTAACTATTTAAAATGAGGGCTGAATTTTTATTAGTTTTACTTTGAGGTCAAAGAAAACCAAAAGAAGCACAAATGTTTGCTTAATTTTGTAAATCAAGCTTTAGAAACCCTAAATAACTCAGTAGATGTATACTGGAGTTTTACCAACAAAGCTACTTTTCCCAAATTAAACCCAACAAAGCAAAATGCATCAATAACATTGTGCAACAAACATTTTTTGTTTAGATGTCATCATTGAAAGAAGGCATCCATTGAAAGTCTCACCTGATACTTTCAGAGAAATCAGGCCCTGTCTTTGAGTTTGAAAACAAACATCCTTCCTGATGCCTATTTTGTTGTTGGCCTTTTCATTGTTTGATCTGACATGTTACTTTTGTTTAGTAGCTTCCTGTTCTTGTAATTATTTTCTTTTTTTTTGAAGCAGCGAGTCGGCTGTCAGGGGACAAGGCCACGCCCACAGAGAAGTGGTGAGCACAGTGGCTGAGATGAAAAAGAGGCTTCCATCTGACAAACGGAGCCACAGCAAACCCAGCACTCTGGAGGCCTTAAACTACGCTCTCAACTGCGTCAAGCAAGTACAAGGTAAACCCTGCTAATCAGGCATATATTCCTGGAGAGTCATGATGAATTGTGAAACTTCTCTATTTTAAACTGCGCGTTATCATCTGTAGCGAACAGTGAGTACTACAAACTGCTGATGCAGAATGGACAAGACCAGAGAACGGATGCCACTGTTTGCACCTTGGAAGAGCTGGAGAGGGTCACCTCTGAGCACAACCTGAAAAACACGGTATGTGCTCACATTTGCATGTAGAGACGTCACTCATTGTGTTTTTCACAGTAAAGATGTTCAAAGCTATTTTCCTACCAATTATTTGTATTGTTTTTTTTTTATGAATAAGTAACTAAAAAATGCATTTAGCTTTATTCATCTTCCCAGAATGATGCTGCCACCACCATGCTGTGCGCTACTTTATGGCAGTCTGTCTTAAAACAAACCAAAGTTTCTGGTTGTGATGAGATGAAATTAAGATTAGTCCAAGGACTTTCTATACTTTTAGAAAGAATTGTGTATCTGCTTGGTTCAGGTGTTTGTTTGATTCATGTCGTTGCTCATCTCTGCGTTGGTACAGGACTCCTTCGTGATGGTGTTCTCTCTCTCGAGCGGCTGCGTGTTGTACACGTCGGAGCAGGCTCCCAGCTTACTGTGCTGCAAGAGGAAGTACCTGGAGTCTGCAAAGTTTGTCGAGCTGCTCTTCCACCAAGACGTCAACGTCTTCTACTCGCACACGGCACAGCCTCACCTGCCACCGTGGAGCAACTCGCACTCCGGTAGGTTTTTGGGACATTTTCATCTTGCAGTCTTTCTCTATTCTGTATTTAATTTTGACTTATATTAACTATTACTGTTCTGACTACTCCATGGTTGACTGGATCATTTTTAGGCGACACTGCAGTTTTTTTGTCTAAAGAAAGATTTTTATTTCGCTTATGAATATGCGATATGAAACAATGTATGTTTGATGATGAAACATTTTTCTTTTTTTTTTTTTTTAATAGCATTCTAGAGCAAAATGATAAAAAAAAAAAAAAAAATGCCTTCTTGGATTTAATTATCTATCAGCATTTTCAACAAAGGATGTTGGCACTTGGAGGCACAGGAAACATGAATAAATCTGGAACTCAGTGACTGCTAAACAAACTGAGCCTTAATGCACAAAATGGCAGCTTTTTCTAAAGATTCATGGACAGATTAAATTAGTGTTCTTAATAGAGAAGACAGATGGACTTCTCTAGGATAAGTAATGGAGAGAAGCCCCAGTAGGTTAAAGGGCTTACGTATGTGTTAGCAGTTTCTAGAACACACTGCTGCAGCACAGGAAGTCAGCAAAGCCATCAACCATTACTGAGTAATGACCTCGACCCCTTACTCACATGACTTAAATCCTATTAGGAGCTCAGAGGCATTACTTAAATGTTGCTTTTAGAGGGGAAAAAGCACGAGACGCACCTTTCAGTCTATCACGGGACAATGTTCCTGTTGATTTAGGAACATTGTCCCATGAAGACATTTGGAAATGTAGAGGTAGAGTTAGATATTTGGTGTTTAGGTAAACGAACAAGACGGAAAAATGTCATCCCAACTTTTTCTCTGTTTTTTTTTTTTTTATTAAATCACAAACATAATTTTACACAGCTCTTGGAGTAAAGTAAATATCAGAGCAAATTAATTGTATAAACATTTGTTTTAACCAGTTTCTGCCATTTTCAACAACATTAACGTTTATGAACTTTTCATATTTGTAACCGTCTTGGACAGTTTTGTCGAATGCTATTAACTAAAGGAAAGGAGAAAAACACAACTGCAACGTCTGCAAAATAGAATGAAGCGGCAATAGACAAAGTGTGGAATGTTGACAAGGTCACAGTCTCTCTGCTTTAGCAAATTATATTGAATATAAAATGTATATTATGTTTTCTTCAGCACACAAACACTGAAGCTTTCTTCTTTGTTTCTACAGCTGGAGTTCTGTTCGACAGTGCGCAGGTCAAGTCCTTCTTCTGCAGGATAAGGTCAGTTTTTCCTTTCACACTTATAGGAATATTCAGAATTTGCCTCATACATTATATCGGCAGGTCCTGCTTAACTATGAAAAAGTCATGATCATGTGTAGAACAACTGTGCTCTTTCAATCTCTGATGTGGTTAAATAATACTTGTTTTATGTTGATCACACCGTTTTAAAATGAAACACAAAGTTGATGTTTCCACAGCCTTGGTTTCTGATGTTATTAAAACACAGCCGAGAGCCTTATTAAATGTATCTTGTTGGGTCATTATATTTCATAAGACTTTGAGAAGGAGTGAATGTACACCAGCTATAAGGATCGGACTAGTTTTAGGGTCCCGTCTTGGCGCTTGGAAGGTTTCACGACGGTAAAGGCAGTCAGTTTATTTGGATTCATATAAGAGGATGATTTCAGCAAGCGTGATAACTTTTTAACTGTGGCAAGATGTGAAAAATACACTGAGACGGCAACAATATTTGTGGTTTTAACATATTTTTTGTGTTTAAAATTAAAAAAAGAAATTGCATATCGTTTCAGAGGAAGCAAGGACCGCGAAGGTGAGATGCGCTACAATCCCTTCAGGATCACACCTTACCTGCTGAAGGTGCAGGGCGCAGGGAGCGGGGAGGAGGAGGAGGAGCCGTGCTGCCTGGCGCTCGCCGAACGAATCATCTCTGGCTACGAAGGTGCAGTGAATTGTCTTAACACCAAATTAAACAGATCGTATACATTTAATAATAGCATTCACTGGTTTGAATTATTCATGTAACTGTTCTATTCATAATACCGAGGTTCTGTCCAGGTCAAAGTTTTTGTCATTGTTATTTAGCTTAAATGTTATTTGTTTATGCAGCACCTCGTATTCCTATGGACAAACGTATCTTCACTACGACACACTCCCCTGGCTGTGTTTTCTTGGAGGTTGATGACAGGTTAGCAGGCATGCAGAGATGTGCACAGCCATCATTTTAGGATGTGATAAAACATGGCTCATCATGAGCTAATCTTTTTCTTAATGTCCTCAGGGCTGTGCCGTTGCTGGGATACATGCCTCAGGACCTGATTGGCACGTCGTTGCTGACTTGTATTCACCCAGAGGATCGTCCCCTCATGCTGTCCATGCACAGGCAAAGTGAGCGCTTAAAGCAGCGATGCAAAATTTCTAACATTCTTCGCATAAAATCAGCGTAAAAGCAGTGTGAATGTGCACATTTTCCAAGTGTTGTTCAAGTGTTGTTGAAGAAAAGCAGAGAATTATCTAGGATTTAAATTGAACACTGAGGAAAAATCAGCATTATGTTTACATTGCCATATAGCAGTCCCGTCTTTGGAAATTATATGAGTTGAAATTTGACAGAGGTTTTTCTCACCTGTTTACTGTGTGAAAACCATGCTTTTGATTTTTTGTGTGTGTGTTTTTCCATGCGTTATTGTAGTATTAAAGTACGCAGGCCAGTCTCCGTTTGAGCACTCTCCAGTGCGTCTGCGCTGTCAGAATGGAGACTACATCACCTTGGACACCAGCTGGTCCAGTTTTATCAACCCGTGGAGCCGCAAGGTGGCCTTCATCATTGGACGGCACAAAGTCAGAACGTAAGCGGTGGCAATAGTTTGTCAGATTTCTCTTCATCTCATGTAATGTTTCGATAATGAAGATAATGCGGCTGTGCTGATATCATCGTAGGAGTCCTCTGAATGAGGATGTGTTTGCGGCTCGTACAAAGGATTACGTTCCCGTCACTTACGAGGAAATAAAAGACCTTCAAGCCAAGATCTATAAGCTTTTCCTTCAGGTGAATTTACTACGCCATTTATTAAAAATAATCTACTAAACATACTTTTACATGTTAGTTGTACTGAAAGCTAAATCTCTGCACCAAAGCTCGTTTGATTTGATGCCATTCTATCTTGTCCACAGCCGGTGCACAACAATGGCTCCAGCGGTTATGGCAGTTTAGGAAGTAATGGCTCCCATGAGCATTACGTCAGCTTCGCTTCTTCAAGCGAGAGCAACGGCAACCTGTGGGAGGACTCAAACCGGGAACCGGTGAGTCGTCACAGACAGTCAACGCACCTGTCGAGCGCTCGTCCTCAAAATTAGCTGCAAAGGTGACTCATGCTGATACGTATAATCTCTGTGTTCTTGCGTACATTTCCCAGATGACCTTGCAGCAAATCTGTGCTGACGTGAACAGATCGAAAAGTTGGGGCCGACACGCGCAGCTCGATTCCGGCCAAAGAAATGCTCCTCCTGGCAGACCGAACACAGGTGAACTGGCCTTAGAAATACTCAATACAGTGTTGCATAGTGTTAAATGTCATGGTTTTGACATACACTTAAGGTTTTTGATTATGCATTGTGAATTCTGTTTTGTTTTTTGGGTGAAATTATAATGTGAAGCACAACTTGAATGAATTTAGAAACCAGAAACGGATTGAAATGTGTACTTTTTATTACTAGGAAGTTTCTCTGATTGGCAGAAAGTCAACATTTTACCAACTAAAACTTAATATGTACATCCTGTTGATAATATTTACTTGTTAATTGGTGTTTCAATAACAAATTTTTTGTAGCCATTTTGTGTTGCTTATGGTCAGTAAATGTTCAGTATAGTCAGAACCATGGCTTTCTGGAAGCATGACATTAGCCTGTTTTATATTAAAAGACTCAACTATGACTTATTTTCCAGGAAATCCTTTGCTTCACAAATTTATTGAAGTAGTTTGTTGTATTTTACGCTTTTAATTCAATTAATCATTAAGACATTCATGATCACGAACATCGTATGCAAACCTTCTGCCTGATGTTTTGTTCAGCATACAGCCACGAAGCCCATTTTTAATGTGCAGATTATTATTAAAGTCTAAGCCGGTGAACCTTCTGTTTGTGCAGTGGCTCGCCTCCATTCATCCGCCAAGCCAGAAGTCAGAGGAAATGAAGAAAGCAGGAAACAAACGCACATTCCCTCCTATCAGCAGATCAACTGTGTGGACAATATCATCAGGTGTGTTTTCACAGACGCCGAAGCACTCAGTTTAGCATTGGGTGTGTTTGGTGTTTTTTGTCACTAAGACTATTTTGTTCTGCAGATACTTGGAGGGCTGTGCGGGTCAAGCCCTGAAGCGAAAGAACCAGTCTCCTTCCTTGGACATGACCTCTTCGTCGTCCTCGACTTCAGAAGAAGAGAAGCCCAAAGGCGCCGCGGATGGGGCTCCAAACGCCCCGGAAGGTAAAAGCAATGATCATTCAAGTCTTTGCATTTGACTGTAACCGACGTTCGGGTTTTGTTAACATATTTTCACCTCACTTTCCAGTGGTTGTGTTGGACAGTGAGGTGTCAGTGGGCCCTGCAGCTGCGGCAGTTGTCGGGGCGCCGCTGACAGACATCACCATGTCCTCTAAGGCCATGAGTGTTGTCTCGGTCACTAGCCAGTGTTCGTACAGCAGCACCATCGTCCATGTGCCACAGCCTGAGTCAGGTACAAAAACCTTCTTGCTTCAGTAGCTCGAGGAAGCTGCTGAGATTTGCTTTTTGGAACTTCTTTCTTGATCTGATACTTTATTAAATTGATAAAAAAAACAACAAAAAAAACCTGATTCGAGGCGTGGGGTAAGTTCTGTATTTTTTTGTGCATTTCATAAAGGTTTGACTAGTCTTATACGTTTCTACAGAAGAGAAAGCTTAACTCGCTTTTTCCCATTTTTTTTTCTTGCAGAGGCCACTGCGCTGGAGGACGCCCCAATGGGCAGCGAGCCCGCTGACCCTGTGGCGACCCCTGTCCGGCCAACCCTGAGTCCCGCTGCGGAGGAGAGGAGGTTGGTCGGGCTCACCAAGGAGGTGCTGTCAGCTCACACGCAGAAGGAGGAGCAGGAATATGTTGATCGTTTCCGCCATCGCATCCTTCAGAGTCCCTACAGCTCCTATTTGCAGCAGGAAAACGGCTCGATGGCTCACTCTCATCAACAAGGTATGTGCATGTTGTTGCTTAAAGTCTGAGCTCGGTCTGGAATCCTTTCTGCTCCATAGAAATCTAGAAAAATTTGCCTTTTCAGACGTCAACTAATTTTTTTTGTTCACGCTTCTATTTATATGTTTATCCATCTCTTAAAATCTCTCCATCCATCATTTTCTTTTGTCTGTCTGTCCTCTTTTTGTTTGCCCGCTATCTTTCTGTCCATTTATCTTCTGTTTCTCTATCCAGCCTTTTCTCCCTAACCCTATCCATCTGCAGTTTGCCCAATTAGCCATCCTCTATCAGTATGGCTGTCCATCAGTCCATTTGTCATTTGTCCATTGTCTATTCATCAGCCCCACAATTTGTCCATCCACCCATTTATCCATATTTACAGACTGATCACTATAGAAGTATTTGCATTGAATTCCTGATCAACTTTTCTATGTATTCTTCAAATACAAAATACATAAAAAATACCAAAAAAAAAAAGTGTTCTTTTTTTTTTTCCTGAATTTGTCTGGGAGTATTTGAAATTTTTGACTCTTAATATAAAACTAGGAGCAACTTGGTAATTCAGGTGTAAAGTTAATTCGTTAAGATACAATTATATAATTGTACTGAGGTTTTTATTTCGGGTATTTCTTTCGTCACAGGGGACTATATGCGTCCAATAAGCGGTGGTGGCTGGAATCGCTCACGAAGAGCCAGACACAAGCGGCCCAAACCTCAGGGCTCCTCAGACAGCTACGCCTCCCCGACCGGCCCTGCCGTGCCCTTCCCCTTCTCGTCGTGGCCCTCCTCCGAGTCGTCACAGCCTCAGATGGTAGAGACTAACAGCCAAATGTCCCCCAACCCCGTGCAGTTATTTCCCGTTCTGGGGAATCCAGCTGCAGAGCAGCCCCGCCCACAACAGCCACCCGCGGCAAATCCTGGCATGTTGCAGCCTCCCGAGCAGCTCGGCTACAACTTCAACATGATGCTGTCCGGCCAGGGCCAGCCGGCCCTGCAGCCGGCCCTGCAGCCGGCCCTGCAGCCGACCCTGCAGCCGGCCCTGCAGCCGGCCCTGCAGCCGGCCCTGCAGCCGACCCTGCAGCCGGCCCTGCAGCCGGCCCTGCAGCCGGCCCTGCAGCCGGCCCTGCAGCCGGCCCTGCAGCCGACCCTGCAGCCGGATCCCCTGCAGAACTTTTACAACCCGGTCCCGCTGGTTTCAGCCCAGAGTTTTAACCCGTACATGCCTCCCATCATGGCTGTCATCCTGCCGAACTATCCCAACTTCACTCCGGGCTTTCCCTCCGTTCCCTCAGCTGTACCTCAAGGACCCAGCATGATGACAGGCTATGCTCCTGGCGGCGTGCCCTTCCCTCAGCTTCAGCCTCAGTTCCAGGTCCAGACCGGCCCACACACTCAGATGTCACCGGGCCTTCTTCTTTCCTCGCAGAAGGCCGCGTCCTCCGTCGGGGAGGAAGAGGAGGCGGCCGGGCCTCAGGCCTTGTTTTCCAGCTCTCGCTCCAGCTCTCCTCTACAGCTCAACCTGCTGCAGGAGGAGCTTCCCAGACAGAGCGAGGGGCAGAGCAGCACCGGACTCAACCACCCTGAGAGTCTCCACGAGCAACACGCCATCCAGGTCAGCTTGAATTTATGACTTGTATCATCAGCGTTAAAAATATTCACTGTAACTTGATTGAAGTGGCATTGACATGAAAACTGTTTCTTTCTTAAGGGGGACGCACCAAGTGACTCTGGCAACCAGGACGCCCAGTCGACATCTAGTGAGCTGCTGGACCTGCTCCTGCAGGAGGACGCCAGGTCAGGAACTGGATCCAATGCTTCAGGATCTGGATCAGGGGAATCTGGAGGTTCGCTGGGATCTGGATCCGGCTCCGGCTCCAATGAGACGTCCACCTCACACACTGGTACGAATGACAGCACACGCAATCGTCTTTTTAAAGTTTATTTATTAGCATTTTTGCTACTTTTATCTGTAAATTGTATGCTTGTTTCCAAAATGAATAAATATGTGGGGAGTGGGGGGGGGTGTCGTAACAAGAGACTAGGCACAAGGCAGCAAAAGTTTCAGAAGAGTTATTAGATATGAATGATAACTAGAGTGATGCAAAATATTCTGGCCTACAGGCAGCAGCCACAGCAGCAAGTACTTTGCCAGCAATGACTCGTCGGACACGTCCCGCAAAGCCCGCAAAAGCCAGGAAGCGTCGGTGGAGCGGCCGCACAGCTTTGAAACTCGGGTGGAGAGCTCCTTGTGGAGCATGATCCAGCACACGCCTGAGCAGGTCATGATGACCTACCAGATACACACAAGGTAAACATCCGCTATAAACTATAGACTTTTGTATAGTTTATATGTAATATGCAGTTTATAGATGTGCTGTTGAGATTTTGACCTGACTTTAGTCAATTTTAGAGCTATAATTATCAGCATTCAAAATATTTTTTCTGCACTTTATCTCAAAATATTGGTTTTATTTGGAGTAAATTTAGCATGACGTCATGTATGACAGAGACAGAGAGAAAGAGAGAGAGAGTCAATGCTGTAAAACAGAGTTTAAAAACAGCCAAGACTTGCATTTTTGCTCCATTTTTATTTTTTCTTAAACCTAGAAGTAAACTTTGTATTAGGCTCACGAACGTCTATTGTCATTAAATGCCTTACAAAGTAAGGGTTACATTAAGTCCCACTTGCTTTATACTTAGCCAATGAAAGCTCAGTAGGATTTTATTTTACTTCATGATGACTGGAGATACACCAATCAATCAATCAGCTCTCTGATCCCTGATTGACTGATGCAAATACTGAAAAATTTGGGGGATTTCCTGACTTTTTTTAAAGGCATCAAAGACTTCCCACCATTTATGAGACTATCAATGCTTTAATCTACATCATTTACTTTTACTTTGAGGCATAAATGGGACGAATGTAATTCATTTTATGAGATGAGTACATTTCCTCCCTTATATTCATCATTATCCTTAAAGTCAAGACCTCTTAGTCAGCAGTTCAAAGACAAAACTGTTTGGTATTGGCCAGGAAAAGCCGGATCAATGCGTCTTTAACGCATCATAATCTTTGTCCTGACAGGGATCAGAATGAAGTGCTGGCAGAAGACAGAGAAAAACTGCGAGTGCTTGAGCCGCTGCAGCCGTGGTTCAACCAGGAGCAGAAAGAAGAGCTGGCCAAGGTCCATCCTTGGATCAAGCAGCACAGCATCCCTCAGGAAATAGACACACAGGTAGCGCAGAGCTCCTAAATTACTGCCGTTCCTCTCCGTCTCCACATTGAGTCCATGTGAAACACATCCTTCTGTCTCCTCTCAGGGTTGTGTGAGCTGCAACTCGGGGGCCGGCGTGGCCCGCTCCCCTCAGCCAGCCGTCTCAGAGAGTTTGTTGCCCATGGAGAGCCTTCAGCAGGACTCCGTTGAACCTGTGGCTGACTCTTTAAGCGGCTCACAGTGAACCAGGTCTGTCAGAAACTTCAGAAATACTCTTGGTGCATCTCTTCTCAACACTCCACGGCAACGGATCCTATGGCTTTAATATATCGTTAACATGTTTTGTACAGACGAGGCGAGGCTCAAAAACGGTGGAGGAGAGCAAAGAGAGACATGTTACTGGCCTCTTGATGGAGTCTACGTCTCTTCTTTTTCTGTTAATCAAGCCCCTGGAGGGATTTGTGTGATAGTAAAGACTCTATAAACCTTTTCTCAGTAAGCCAGCTGGTGCTCAGTGTACAGAAAAAAAAAAAAAAAAAAGTTTGAGCACTGTGTAAAGACCTTCACTACAACCGAAACAACCGAAGTCTCAGACCCAAACGACTTGGATCAGGAACACGCAGCAAACTTTTCTCCTGCGACGCCAAGTCCAGGTTGTACAGATTTCTGAACCTCATCGACGCAGCAGTGACCGACCAATGACCGGCATACGACAAACTTCTTTTTACCCGACGGACTCAAAGACGTGTTTGCTGCTCTTGGTTGTTTATAATGTTCAGGTAAAAAAAAAAAAAAAATCCTACATGTTGTTATTGTAGTGTTATAATCTCATATCCTGTAGCCTGGTTTCCCAATGTCCAGATCATCCTTTTTTTTTTGTTCTGTGCAATGCAATGTTGACTCAAGAAACAACAGCCAACCAGTTGATTATTTCAGATGAACATTAGCGCCCGAGCGGATCCTCCTGCTCGGTCATCACCCTGTTTGCACCTTTAGTTTTGAGGCTCCACGCAGCACCAGATTTTTCCACTCGTCTCACTTTTACCAACTAAAGACGTTTTCCAGTCAGACCGTGTTTCTGTATTTTAAACAGAAACACGTGTGTGGTGTAGAAACAGAGAGGAAACTGACCGATTCCGAGAGAGTTCCTTTAATAAAATGAGGTCAGTGGGTGCGAATGCGTTGACTGTCGACTTCCGTTGAAACACTTGTCCGACGTTATAAGACAGAGCAGGGTTTGTTTCATTTTTGGATCAAAAGTACATGCCAGTACTGTGTATTTTATAGAAATTGTACACAAATGCATAATACAAAGTGTATAAAAAGCCATTTGTCTTGAATTCAGGGATTGTTTGTGACACAAAAGAATGAATAAATGATCTATGAACTAAGATTCATCTGGGCGTGGCTTCTTTCAATGCTCAGCATGTAGTACAGATTTTATTTTATTTTTCTCTGTGTGTGTGTGTGTGTGTGTGTGTGTGTGTGTGTGTGTGTGTGTGTGTGTGTGTGTGTGTGTGTGTGTGTGTGTCCTGTCTTGGTATTTCGGATGTATAATATGGAGAAGCTGGTTGCCTATATGTGGGACGGCAGTTTTGCTTTTCAAAACGAACATATCAAGATGGTGTCGTAACTATGGGACTGATCAGTAAAGCTGGTGTGGGCGACTTAAATGAGTTGGTTTTTTTTACATATTTCTTAAAACTACCAGCGGACTATGTCATGACAGCGTAATATGAGACTGAAAATTTGTGAGAAAATTAAGCTTCCCTACTTCCTCCCCTGTGATTTTCCAGCCATACACAGAAATAAATGCACAGCGTTCACGAGCAACAAACTGGAGCAAGGAGTCTTACCGCTGTCAATCATCCCTGTGTATACATTTTTTTCAGTACTGCATTGTATTTTATACTCAATGTCATCATAAAGCTTATTTGTGCTTCAACAAATAAAAATCTTAAAAGTCTGCCATGCCCTTGTATTCCATTGTATTTGAAACATGACTTGAGCGTTACTTTGACTGGACCAATCCGTCACAAGCGGCTGCAGCTTAAAGGTGAAACATCATCTCAGTTTGAAGACTTTTGAGACCTCTTTCAGGGTTTCTCCAGGATTTCCTTCTTTCCTTCTTTTGTTATTGCCTCCTTTGTGTTAATGGCAGATATGTGGATTGCATAACTAATAATTATGTTGAGTTGCTTTGCAATCGGATTTAAACATCACTTAATTTTTCCCTGTCCTATCGGCTATATTCCTCAGCCTTCATGATGCTGTTTATTCACTAATATTCTCAAAAAACCCCAATAACAACAAAAGAAACTCTGAGAAACTCCAAAAATCCTCAAAGGGCCTCAAAAGATATTTATACTGATATTAAACTTTTACTCCGGTAGTTTCTGAAGGCAGCCTTCATTTAGAGGAATTAGAGTAAAAGTCACACAAAAACAATTTTTTCAGATTTTTTTCATTTGGGGAAAAAAAAAAAAATGGACAGCCACTCAAGCATTCATTATTTTTTTCCCACAACACACTGATACGCTACTTTGTGTTACAACATGCAAATCCCACTTATATCTTTTCAACGCTATATGACATCCACACTTTGTCAAGAAATTTTATATGTGTAGCCTTTGAATAGCAGAGACCAATGCACACGATGATTTTTAAGATATTACATTGTGTATAGACATTATCTTCAAAGAAAAAGAAATAAAGTACTGAATGTAAAATTCCTCATCTTTTTATTCCTGGAATGTCTGAGCATTAAAGTGCAGCAGCACAAATGACATTCATTACAGACGGCACTAAACTGAAAGTAAAAGCTGAATTACATCCTTTTAGCAAAAATAAAAAGTAACAAATAAAATACCACTTGGTGTCCCACTGGAATGGATGTTAGTTCTCTTGCTGCCCCACTAGGGGGCGTTCATGACCAGAGAAAGCTGTTAACTAAAACTGTAACAAAGTAAAATTTAAGCGTGCCTTTGTGACATCTAAAATGAATAATTAACATAGAATGCTTAAAGCACAGCACTGAAATACTGTCCTACAACCGTAATAGATGCCATAATACAACACAAGAATAAACATTTAACAATCAGACAAACAGAAGAGTCTGCTTTTAGAAGAAGAAGCCTCTGTTCATTGGCTTCTCTTGTCCACTTTCAATTCATAGCTGTGGATAAATGGAGTCATTTATGCTGGATATTTAAAGAATTAGTCACAAAGCAGCGGGGAAAAGCTTAAAGCTGGTCTTATTTTTGAGAAGTTGATGAACATTGTGCAGCATACACTTGTGACACTTGAGCGTTGCTTCAGTCCATCTAACTTAGATAAGTGACACAAAGAACGAAGCAAAAGTTTAAGAACAGAAGCAGCTTGAAACAAGACCTGTTTACCGTTCAGCGTATCTACATGCTTTCTTTGCTTAGCATTTAGGGCTTGATTTGCACCATGTCTTCACAAAAACTAACCATAATTCTAAAAAAAAAAAAGTCTTTTTGTGCCGAACCACGGCAGGTCTGCAGCAAAGTTTCATTTCTAATGACGGCAAAACCCAATCCAAACAAATTCACCCTGGCTTCCTCTGGCTACAACAGAAGGTAATTTGGATGTGTTTTTGTCTAGAGAAAATGCAGCCTCTGGACCCGCCAGTGACTCAGATTTCGCTTCTGTCTCACTTTCTCACTTGGAGAACTTCTGGATCTCTGCAGGAAGCAAAACAAAACCAGAGTTAGGGGGGAAAAGAAAGAGGGATTCACTTGGAGGAATGTTGGCATACCTTTGTCAAGATCAATGACTTTTGGCTGCGCCTTCATCATCAGGGCGTTTTCTTTTAGCAGGTTGTTCTTGTACTCTAAAGAAAGGAAATGATTAGGTTTATGTCCTGTGAGAGGACTGTTTCTAATACACTCCATAGATCCACCTTCACAGTTGTAGTTTTTAACAACAAACTATGAAGGTTGTGCACATAAAAAAAAAAAACAGTCCCTCACTTCTCCACCCAATGCTCCGAAGAACGCCAAAGAACGAGACGCCATAAGCTTACCAAATCCTTTCTCCTCTTGAGTACACGAGTTCATCTCACCAATGTCTATCTCATACTCGTCTGAGCTGCTGGGTCTGCTGCTGGACCTGTCACCGTGAAGAAACACCAGACTGAGTCAAAGGCAGAGGTAGCAAATGTAACATTTTATTACTGGGATTTTACTTTAACACAGTCATCCATAATTGCAAAATGGAAAGAAGCATGTCTTGTTTTTTTTTTTTTGTTTTTTTTTTTTTACAAATACAAATCTGAAAAGTGTAGGCATTTGTATTTACATCACTTAACTCTGAAACTTAAAAATACAATGTAGTGTAGTCTGTGTTCGATGAGTACTTCTTAAAATGAAGTAATACTTTTCACAATGATATGATACAAAAAAGCCCCACATATAATACTTCAGCAAACGATTTTTATCTTGACGTTCTCTATATGTGGCTGGACTGGACGCAGGACGGAGTTTGATGCAGGTGTCTTAGGGGTCGGAATACAAAAGCATGCCACACTTTTCAGATTTTCCTTCTTCCATTTCTCAGAAATGTCTTATTAAGCACTTACCTAACAGATACTTTAGGAGAAAAATCTAAAATAACAACAACAACAACAAAAAAAACATTTTAAAAGAACATGAAGCTTTAAGTAACTGAAAAAGAATCAATTTGACGGACGTTAGATCGGACCTCTGGCTTTACGTCGCTTGGTGACGAGGACGACGATGAGCGTAATGAACGCCAGAAGCAGGAAGGAGGCGAGGACGTAGCCGAGCGGCAGGAGAAAATGGTGCTTCTGGTCGGGCAGGATGACGTTGATGACTCGCGGTGCGTCAACTTTACTGGCGTCTGAGTGTTACACGAGGTGAAAGTGTCAGCTGGTTTTACTTACATTTAACAACCCAGCAACATTCTTTGCAGATGAAGCTCAGATAAAGACTCATTGATTTCTGCACTGCTCTTCCAAACACGGATAACATTTTTGTCTCCAATCTGCATATAAGGCTGAACACAAAAAGGATGTGAAGAGTGTTTACTCAGCCAACATCACTGCGTTACATGAGGTTCTGCTGGGCTTTGGGAAGCAGAGGCTGAAGAAAGGGCCTGCTTTCACTTAACTTTTCAAAAAAAAAAACAAAAAAAAAGTGCAAATCAAGAAGCAGCTGTGAACCTCAGACTAGACATACTTGAGTCAAAATCAGATCCAGACTGGTGTGACGCTGTGATTTACTTTTCCTGGCAGCAAAGCATAAAAGAAGAGGGGAGAATAAACGAGAGAGCAGGGGTGGAACGAGTGGGAGGAGAGGGTGAGACATTTCTTCAGAGACGACCTCGCCCCAACATCCCCAAACCCAGATTGTCTGTACTGTACTGTACTTAAAACTAACACAAGTCATCTGACCTTTCTAGTGAGTTTCACAATGTTTTTGCAAACACAAGGACATGAGCAGGGTAGTCATGTCTGATACGTACAGGGAGGAAGTGCAGATGGGAGGATCAGACGGACCCCTGATCTGATCTTCCAAGTTTAAAGAGTAAAACTCAGCACACTGGGTCATCAAAGGAATGGAAAGATAAAAGAGGAGAGAAGGAAGAGGGAAACTTTTTTTTGCAGAATGCAAAGGGTGAGCCAAAGTATACACAGCAGCAGAGAAACTACAGCAAAGCAGATCAAATCCCGTAACTTTGTGACAGACCGCTGAAGAAGACAAACTCACTACTGGAGATAAATCATTGGGACAAAATATATAATTCCCGAGAAGCAATCCCGGTGTTCAATCACAGCACGGAAAGAGAGGTGGATTATTTTTGCGGATGTAGCTGGACATTAGTCAGGAGATTCCATTGAAATGAGATCGGCCATCTTGGCATGCTCTGACAGGAGCTGGCTTATACACGCACACGTAGGCAGCTGCGAGCAAAACGTCCCTGGGTAAGATGTTTTTCCTCTTTGATACGTCTGACACTGAAAGCTCTGACCTGGAAAAATAGACGGTTATGCATTTCTTTCACATTCTCATTGTGGAAGAAATGCATTGAAGGAAGCTGTTGAGATGCAAGACCATAAAAGTCCGTGCAGAAACTTATGAAGACAAGTGTGTGAGGCATCCACATTGAAAAGGAAGCTTTGTGAGTTATGAGGCAATGTTAGGATGTGGAACAACATGAGTGAATACAGCTTCAGGAGTTTAATGTCAGGCCAAAAAAAAAAAAAAAAAGAGCGGAAGAAATATTTCTCTCTCGAAACACAAAACCGCAGAAAAAAAGTTGAGTTCTTCCTCTGCTGCTTTGTTGTTTGGAAAGTCCGAGAGGAGATAGAGAATTGAGAGTGAAGGAAAGAGCAGATGTATGTGCACATAATGCCTCCTTTGGGTTAAGTACTAAAACATCTGCACTGCTCTGGGGGCTGACCTATAAAATCTAGAGACAGAAGATAGATTTGTTACCTTTGTCTCGGGGAAGCGCTACGACCGGCTGTGTGCTCCAAATCTGAGGGGCCTCGACCGAGACTCGAAACTCTCTCCGTTCGTGCAGGCCGCAGTAATGATGGTGAAGGTGGCAGGAATACGTCCCCTGATCTGTAAACTATCACAACACACACAGCTAAAATAAACTGCAAAGAACGACGTAAAACAGGCACAGAGATCAACTGACCTCAGATATCTGAGCCTTGTCTAGATTGAGGGATAAGCTGAAAACTTTTCATTTTGATAAAACTCAAAGCTGAAGTTGCTGTGGCTTCCCCAGGTCTCGTCCTACACCATGATGCTAAAGCTGATTGTATGATTGATCACTTTACTTCATCACCAGGAGATATTAAGATTTCCTCCATTGCAACCAGAAACCTTACTATACTTGTTCTTGTAGCAACTGCTGCTCCATGACTTTATTCACCTGAGAGCTCAACATGTTGTGGTTGCAGGCTCCCAGCTTCTCTATAAATTTTGACTGGGCAAGAGCTACATTGCTGATGAGATTTCCACGTGTTTTGGAAATCAAGACTCGTGTATGCTCGCTTTTGCAAAACGCTTCCAAGCAAACGCATGGCTGCACACATGCTCGATATTTTAGCTTGTGATTGTTCTAATCAAGTGTGTACGGCCACCCATGGCAAGAACATATACATACGATTTGTTTCTCACCTCGACACGCGCGTGCTCACCTGCAGGTCTGTTATTGTTAGAGAGAAGTCACCCTCTGAGAAGGCCTTGTTGCTGATGTTCATCTTCCTCTGCAGGAACAGAGGCCCGTAGCTGCGCTGCTCTCCAGAGGCGTACAGGTCCACCAGCCGATCGGCACTGTCATGCTGGACTCCCGGGGACTGACGGTCCCAGTGGACGACCTGGACACGTTGCACGACCCCGCTGTCAATGGAATGCAGTAGCACAACGACAGAAGCAGATCTACGTGAGCCTTATTTGTCCACTCGCCTGCTGGTCCTCCTCCTCGTCGCTCCAGTCTGTCCAGACGCCGCGCCTGTTGATGCAGGGCAACACGGCAGTGGTCCCCTGCAGCACCACGTACACCGCTTTCTGTCCGTCCCAGAAGCGGTCCTGCTTGCGTTCTTGGGGGTGAAAAGACGAGACATCAAAGAGGACTCTTGAGCCGTAGCACTGCTCTGAGCCGTGGAGTCAGTCTGACAGAGATCCATACTTGATTTGGTCACGTTGAGCTGAACTCTGACTGTTTCGTGCAGGTGGCAGTAGATATGGTGGAGGTTGCAGGAGTACAGGCCTCTGTCGTTCATCTTCACATCTGCTAACAAGGTACAGGTACGGTGAGATGACCATCTCACCGTACCAGGAAATGATTTGTGGCCTTTTAAAATCATTTTTAAACGTCTGAGAACGTCAGACAAATTTTATTACAATAAACAGAACATGAGTTAATGACCTACTTATGCATGTAAGGGTTCCTAAACTCAATGGAGTAACATCATTGTGTTACAGACATCAGCTCAAAGAAGCAATTTAAGCTGGATTTTTAATTTTTTTGCTTTTTTTGTGACATACCGTAAGTACAGTTTTGTTCCCATTTGTTGAGTTTGACCTCAGAAACTCAACAAATGGGACCAAATGTAGAAGTTTGACAGACATAAAATACAATTTTAGGAGCTGAAGAATGACGATGAGGTCTTCTCTGCAGCTTTTTTGATTTTCACCCTGACTCTAAAAAAACTGACTTTGAACTTTACAATATGAAAGAAAGAAAAAACAGCAAAGGAGTAGGAAAAAATGGAGTCAAACCATTGACCTTTGATGACCAGTGAGAAGTTCCCATCCTTGAAGGCTGTTGGGTTGAGGCTGACCCGTCCCAGATTGTGGGTGTGGTAGAGCCTCTGGTCTCCAGCCGAGAACATGTCCACCACTCTCTCCATGGCGTAATCCGGGGCGTCCCGATACATATCCCAGTGGACCACCCTCTGCCTGTCCCTCACCCTGTCCCTGGTCCACACCATGCGGCCGCTCATGCACTGCAGTACCAGGTTGGACCCAGCGGGGCCGCTGACATCGTAGCCGGCCACCACCACACTGCTGCTGCTGTCAGACTGACAGGACACTGGAAGGGAGAGCAGAAGGTCTTCAGCGCTTCCCCAGAGGAGGAAAAGCAGAGACGTAAATCACGGCTGCACACACACACACACAAAAAGTTGCATACCTGCTGTGAAGAAGTACGCCACAGAGACTGAAACAACAACAACAAATGGAGAGAAATAAATGTGTTAATCTCTTAAGCAGACATGAGCAAACAGAAATAAGTTATGTTTTGTTGGTTTCACAATACAAATGAGCTTTACTGAACGTCTGTCATCCTAACATGTTTTTTTTTACATGCGTGTCAGCAACTGCTTGAATTGACAAACCAAATTTATGTCATTATTGAATTTTGATCAATGGCCACACAAAATTGTTCTGAGGACCAAAAATAGCTACACTTTTGGCGCCCCTGTTCCAAAGTTTTAATTACCTAACAGAGAACTGTTTGATCCAGGTGACTGCAAAGCTAGCAAGACATGACCTTTAACCTACGTTGACAGGCCGAGCAAGGAGATCTTTAGTAGAAGAAGCAGGCAAAAGCTCCATGGTAACACTGGAGATGCAGCAAAGATTGACAGCTCAGGTGGGAAAATCTGATGATAGGACAGTTACTAGTTATGTATGTATTTCATAAATCTACGTATTGTGGAGAAGTGGAGGGGGCGGGCTACAAGCAAATATGTCATAGTGAATAGACCAAAGTACTTGATGAGGTAAGAGCTTGAATGTTTGGAAAACAAGAAAAACTCCATATCAAACACCTGCCAAACTTTTTTAAAAAAAGGTGGCGATGGCAGTAACATGCTTTTAGGGATTCTTTTCTTCAGCTGGAAAGGGGAACTTGTTTTTTTTTTGTTGATGGTAGGTGAGACTGTCCTGGAGATAATCCACAGCGATGGATATTCGTCTGTTAGAATGGTTCAGTCAAAGTACAGACCTAGATTCAGCTGAGGATCTGTGGCAATACTTTCAAAGTAATCTCCATCCAATCTGATTCAGAGCTGTCTGGTAAAGACAAAAGAGCTGCTGGAAACAATTATTTTTGATTTAAAGTGCAGACGCGTACATGAAAATTTGTACTTTCTATTAAAACTGGGTAGGAGAGTAAATTATTAACGCATTTTTTCCCCCATCATGCACCTATGAGTTTTAAGTTTGAAACAAATCTGTGACATGTTTCACATGTCATAAAAAAATAAATAATAATCACACGTCTTTACAACAGCCAGACCGCGGAGACAAGTTTCCCGGAGAAATCCTGCGAGGGATTTCGTTGATTAATCCGAGCAAAAAGATGGCTGCTTTTGTATAAAGCTCTCGCAGCACAAGTACAACAACGCCGAACTTCAGCCCCACTTACTGTGGATGAGAAGAAGAGCCTGGAGAACGACAGCATCCCTCATGGCCACGCTCCTCCTCGGCGCACGCTTCTAAGCCAGGGAATTACCCGTTTGATGATAGTTTGGGAAACAGGTTTTGGTTTGAGCAGCAACAGCATTTGTCTTGAGTTTGCAAACAGCACAGAGAGCGGAGCTGCTCTGAGTCGGTAAATGTAACCCGACACTGTCTCGAAATCCCTCCTTCAATCACTTTATTAATTTGCAACATCTCGACAGATTCACCGCAACCTGTTATTTACCTTGCTTACATAATGTCTTGTTGCTCTTGACAAAAAAAAAAAATAATAAATTGATTATTTAATGATGCCAAAAAATATACAGTGGATGAAAAGTTTAGCCGGCTAAATAAGAATAGTAATAAAAAAAATTAAATGAAAGTAAAAATCATTGAAAAAATATTTTTGTATTGTTTTATGGACTTAGCGTTTATTAAAAATAACTTTATTCGGCCATTTTATATGCACTGGCAGGCATAGGACCGATAGTAAACAACATTTATATAACCAGGTTCGCCACAAAACACGCTATAATTAAAAACGTACCAAACCTTGATTAATCCATCATTTAGCTCAATAGAGACCCCTGGCGCCTCAGCTTTGCAACGACACTGAGTAGACTGTGACTAATTTGGCCTTTGATTCAGCTCCTTTGGTTTTTGATTAATTTAAGTGGTGTTGGTGCCGTGCCATGATGTGACAATTTAACCCTATTTTTTTTTTTTTTTTAATAAAAATAAAAACACAGTTTGCACAGATGCATTTTATTCTGACAAATGTACATGTTCTGAAATGAATTCATTTCCTTTTCAAGCTGTACACTTTCCCCCATTGACATACTTGTAGACTATTTTTTTCTAGCCCCTTTTCTACAGAACACAATCTCTACCATGAAAGGCAAATAATTATATTCTATTCTATTTTATTCTATTCTATTCTATTCTCATGGGATTCTATTGAGTACAATGAAATGTGTAACAAATTTCAAATTATTCATTTGTAATTCATTGTTTCAAAATTAGCACCGATGCATGTCAGACTACAGCCGGCATTCAATTTTGCATAACCTAAAGACTGTCTCAATGTGAAAGCAGTTAAGTCATTTTAAATCAGTAAAATGTGTAAGTGATCACCCGGAACTTTAGTTTGTACTGGCTGACGCCCGGGACAGAATTAACGTTGCACCACGAAGCTTCCCCTGAAACAAGCGAACTCATTCAGGCTTTCTGTTTGAAGGTAAACGGGCCTCGCAGGTTTAGATATTGCGGTGAGATTCACCGGCTGCCGCAGAAGTACTTATGTGAATACAATTAAACTGAGTCGTTTTCAATGTTTGGCATATTTGATAAATTTTAGGCTTTAGTTCCATTCGATGCCTGCGCTCGGTAGCTAACACGCTCGCTCACTGCTAGCTTTCTCGAGCGAGTTCAAAACCACAAGCTTAACGAGGTCGTTTTCACAGATCTTTAATTGCCTTTATGGGTCAGTTGTACTTAATAAATGCCTAATATGTGTTCGCAGGCTGAACGTTTAAAGATAAAAGATGTTTTTGACCAGATCGGAATATGACAGGTAAGTGCTGCACAAAGTGCTTTGTCATTTATTGAGAGCGTCTCAGTAGTAAACTAAAAACAAATGAAAGGGCCGTGCTGCTAAGTTTTGCTGCTTTGTGTACACATATGGGTAGGCAGCATGATGAAACAAAAAGCATCCGAAAGGGATTTATTTCATTGTTTCATGTTGAGCTTTGCTAGTTTGGTAGTTAGCTAGCAGCTAACTGTCCTGTTATAGGAGGAAAAAAGTTACTTTCACTTTCGTTATTTAATTTGTGATTTTCCCTTTAAATTTGACCGTGGATGCATCATTATGATGTTATGGATTTACAGTTGTTTCGACAAAAACACCATTATAGTTGAACACATGGTTTATGAAAATTAAGCATAAATCGTTAACAATTATTAAATGGATCTTTCTTTCAGAGGTGTAAACACATTCTCACCAGAAGGAAGATTGTTTCAGGTTGAATATGCCATAGAGGCAATAAAAGTGAGTACATAATGCAGAGTTTTTGACAGTCCTCAGACTGGACATTAGGTACTTAAAGTCAAGCTCATTGCCGATTTTGTTCCCTCAGCTTGGCTCCACCGCCATCGGTATCCAGACATCAGAGGGAGTGTGTCTTGCTGTGGAGAAGAGGATCACCTCTCCGCTCATGGAGCCCAACAGCATTGAGAAGATCGTGGAGATCGACAGTCACATTGGTATAAATACAAATATATAACTTAGTGATTTAACTGCTTGGTTATGTTTGCTTGGATTATGTTGGATGTTAAAGTTGTAAATCATTTTTGAAAAATACATTCAAGCTTTCAGGATCCGTGAGAATGTTCTGCAACAACATTTCAAACCACAGTATGCAGAGAGTGTCTATTTGAAGAGTGGTTAGCCAAACCGATTGTACAATAACACAAGTGGAGGAGGAGGATATAAAGGTGTATTAATGTGCAGAACATTATGAAGATGTAGAGGTGTGCGATTATGGACAAGCACATTGAAGTCAATGTCGTGTATTAAAGGAAGCTAAAGAAGTCAGAGGATGAGGGAAAATGCTCGGGCAGCTGCCTTTTGTTTCACTACAAGTTTGTGTTTGTTGTAAACCAGAGCAGATGAAAGAGTAAGCAGATAAGCATGTTGCCATGTCCGGCTAATGTTACATAAATGGGTGTCGGATAATGCGACTGACACACTTTTTCTAAAATTTAAGATGCCGTGAAAAATTAGGCCTTGAGCTCCTAGCTTGGGAAGAAGGAGAGATTAGATCATTTGCGAGACAAAGATAATGACTGAACCAAAACAGAGGGGGTAGTTTTGTAGAAGCTGTGACGAGTCAATGATGTCAACCGATTCTGAGAAGTTTCATGACAAGTTGTAACCTGGCTTGTAAAGCACAAGTTTTCGAACAGACTCTAAAATAACGATGAATTTGATTTACACACTTGTTTAACAGTGTTTATTCAGTGGCCATCAAAGTCATTTTTGTTATCTGTTTATTGCCCACCTAACTTCTTATTGTGTTGCACAAAGAGTTAATATTGCTGCTTAAAAAAGAAAAACTGGCATTATGCTGGCAAAATTATAAACTTTTTTAACTGAGGCTTTAGAATTATATTAATCTGTATCGAGAGATTATAAACAGATCCTTAGTTGGATCTAGCTTAGATTTTTTTTTTTTTTCCTCTTTTCATTCAACTTAAAGGTGACGAGATATGAAATTGTGATTTGTCTTTAAAATGTGTGTTTGGTTAAAATAAGAGAATTTGGCATAAACCTAATGATTTTTAAAGCCTAAGTAAATTTTTATTGACAATACATTTTAATGTCTTTACATTGAATTAGTGTGCCGTTTTAATTCAATATCTTATAAATCTTGCTTTTTAATATTCCACCAATTAGTACTGTATAAGTTTGGTAAGGTTTTCTGTTGCAATGGTGAAAGTAAGCAATAATATTCATCCTCCAATTTCCCTCGTTTTTCTGCACTCCAGGTTGTGCCATGAGTGGCCTAATAGCTGATGCTAAGACTCTGATTGACAAAGCAAGAGTGGAAACACAGGTATGCATTTCAAGCTCCGGTGTAAGTTCAGCAGGAGTCTCAATGTGGGGTTTAGACGCTGTCAGCTTGTTTATGTCAATTGCAGAACCACTGGTTCACCTACAACGAGACGATGACGGTGGAAAGCGTGACTCAGGCCGTGTCCAACCTGGCGCTGCAGTTCGGAGAGGAGGACGCCGACCCGGGGGCCATGGTCAGCCACCTTAACCGTCTCCAGATCTTCTTTATCGGGTGCAGATGAGTAAAGCAGTAGAAGTTGTATTTAAATTGTGTTTTTCCTTTGTGTTTTGTTCAGAGCCGACCCTTTGGTGTTGCATTATTGTTCGGGGGAGTGGATGAAAAAGGACCTCAGCTGTAAGTGCTGATGACTTTGGTCATTTTAAGATGAGGTTCTTTATATAACTGCACTTCATTGCTCGCTCTCTCTCTCTCTCTCTCTCTCTCTCTCTCTCTCTCTTTCTCTCTCTCTCTCTCTCTCGCTTTCTCTTGAAATGCAGGTACCACATGGACCCTTCAGGAACCTTTGTGCAGTGTGACGCCCGGGCTATCGGTTCTGCATCAGAGGGAGCACAAAGCTCTCTGCAAGAGGTTTACCATAAGGTACTGGGAAAGTTTTCCCTCCTGCTCTTTAAGTCCTCTTGCTTTCTCATGCGAGCGTGTTCGTCCGTCGAAACCATGAAATTTCCAATATGTTTTTTTTAAAATGCATGTGGTGGTAATGAAACATTTCCACTGAACTTTTCTTCATTTAGTCCAGTCTCAAGCACAAACTTTCACAGCTTTATTGCCATTTTATGTGACAGGCCAACACAAAGTAGCACATAACTTTGTGGCAGAAGTAACATCAACGGTCAAAATGCTCCAAACATCTAAAAACTGTGGTTTGCATTTGCTTAAAGGGCTCTTTATCACCCTGTGGCCCCTAAATAAAATCTTATTTGGATCCCTACCCTCAGTGGTCATCTAACAAAGTACTGTCCATCTTTGTGTACATGTAAAGTAGGGGCTGTGCAAAATCAGGAAAACATCTACTTTCCATTCCACTGGTTAAAAAATGGCGATGATTGTATAAACTGTCATTAGTCTTCATTTTGCTCTTGGGCGTCTTCCCACTGGCCTGATATGATAACAATATGCAGAGCATGAATACCTACTTGAAACATAGTATCCTATCGAATGTTGTGTTAAAGCCGTCCTTTGCTATAACAGTAACACGCACACTAATACGGTGGCGATGACTGTGATTTGATATCTTGTCTCAAAGACCTTCATCTCAGAACAACGGTTTCCAGAGGACAGCATACCAACACAACCTATCAAAACGAGGTCATCCATTTAAACAGATGAAATGTTTAGGACTATATTAATCTGAAGAAGCAGAGAAGCAGCCTAAGATAATTACACTGGAAGAAAGACATTGTTGACTGAAAGGTTGATTTTTGTCTTACCATTATTTAATCTTCTGTATTTTGACACAGAATATTTAAATCTTCAGAGGCGAAGTTCAGCTGTATGCAAGCTTTAGTTGCTGACCAGTGAAACTTTTTCTTCTTCTGCAGTCCATGACATTAAAAGAAGCCATCAAGTCCTCTCTGACCATCCTGAAGCAGGTGATGGAGGAGAAGCTCAACGCCACCAATATCGAGGTTTGTTCCTGTATCAAAGCTCAGTTATGTTGCTGTGATGGTGGCTTGTGCGAGCCCACTTTTTTTTTTTTTCCTCTCTCTTCCAGCTGGCCACAGTAGAGCCCGGTCAGACCTTCCACATGTACACCAAAGAGGAGCTGGAGGACGTAATCAAAGACATCTAGAGTAGAGAGCTCTTGGTGGGAGTCCTGGGCTGAGAAGAAGGGGAGACATTGGGGTCTCTACGTAACCACAACTTTCCAACCACCTGCAGCATTCAGAGTTGCTTTTAGGAGGTTTCTATTTGTAATGTGCTAAATTGCCTCTTGTGTAAACAGTGTGTGATCACCTCTTTCCAGGAGCGTGACCAGCACTTACAGCTGAATGAGGGGAGGGATAAACGTGGGGTCGGGACGGATATCTTTTGTTACGGATCAATACTATAATAAAAACTGTTGTATTCAGAAAGTGACTGACTTTTTTTGTTGTTGTTTCACATTTAATTTGATCGGATATGAAGCAGTCGTTAATAGATGACACACTGTTGTAATAAAGTCAGAGCTCAGACATTTATTAGGATCCCCATTAGCAATTGGTGTGACAAGGCTACTCTTCCTAAGGTCCAAATCAGCGATCTATTGCCAAAAGAGTTACAGTTCTGTTTGTGCTCAAACTTCATACTAATTCTGTAAGTTGGCAGTAGCTTCAAACTGATCTGTCCGGATAAAATTAAAATTAGACAAGGCTTGTTTAGGATTCCCGTCAAATGACAACATTTCCAATGGCTACTTTATCTCTGTCATGTTCAAGAGTGACGATGTTCCTACCACAGGGCTGGGGAAAGTCAAATGAAACGTCACAGAGTTGCTTTCTTCCCCCAGGCTGTCCGATTAACAGACCCAAAGTGTCCAGATCAATACCAACTAACCATTTGACCACATTCAAATAGTGTGGTCAAATTTCAGGCTAGTATCTCATGACTGTTTATAAACTTTCTCAAACTTGTCATTCTCTTAAAAACAAAAAAAAAAATATTTCTCAACAAATGTCACATATTTAAAATATATTTTGGTGTGTGTGTTCAAGTTAGTTACGGTAACAAAGGTTGAAACAAAAAATTTAGCTTTTTAATAGAGATAGGAAATGATCATTCTGCAAGATTGTTGTTTTCATTTCCATGAGAGTATGCTCCAATGATTCATAAACTTATTTTCCAGTTTGGTAGTAAAAGCATCCATGTTGTGTAAGTCCATTTCTTCTGGCCCTTTATAGTTTCGCCATCAGATTCACAGAACAAATCCTTTAATGAAGGTTATGTGCGGAGTTTCCCCCAGGGGGCGGTGTAACGCTAAAAAACAAATCTCCCCTCTTGTCGAGCTGTCGTCCAATTAGATCGCAGGCTTTTCTGGGCCTAACCAATCCCGCGCGGCGGTGAATAGGCTGTTATTAAGAATGCTGAGGGGCGGGGGGAAACATGTGAAGAAGCCAAGTGGTGGGACAGCGGAGTTTTCTCGCAGTGTCCCGGGCTGCGCGGTGTGCCAGTTTTTTTTGTGTGTGTGTGTGTGTTTGTTTGTTTTGTTTTGTAACCGACATGATCGTCTGCGTTTTGGCGCTCGGGCTGTTTTCGTCTGCGCTCGGCAGACATCTGCAGGATGGAAGCGACTCGTCCCGGGCCGGGAGGCTGCGCGGAGAGCCCGGTGATGCTGCGGAGCGACACGGCTCGGAGAGGAGGGAGCTGTCGAGGCGCAGCGCCGGACTGAATGAGCAGACATGCACGGCTCTGCGCGGAGTGGAAGCCGCGCTGCAGAACAGCACCAGCACTGTGAGTGACTGTAAACCAGCAGGGAATCGGTTTATCACCGCCGAATAAGTGAAAAGGGATCTGATTAAGCAGTTGGCGGAGCCGCGCAAATGCAACCGTGCTTTTTCCTTAAATCACTTCTAGCAGGCTTGTAAACTCTCTGGTTGGACAGCCTGTTGCTACTTTAGGAGTGCTGGTGAATCGGTGCAATGGGAGTTTATCAGTTTGCTCTGGAACTATGCACCGAAAATATGATGGAAGGGGACATGTTTTGAACAAAATCCTGTTTCCAGTCAGTTCATTTAAAGTTGTGTGATATCAAGCAGCAATCTCGGCTGCACCTGTCAGACACAAAATGTTTAATACTGTCATGTCCACTCCCTTCAACCATTTTATTTGCCACAACTACAACGTCATTGTCTTGCAAAAGTAGCCACACTTCTTGAATCTTTCCACATTGTCTCGTGCTGCACCCACAAACCTAATGGTGTTTCATTGGCACCTTATGTGATGGCTCAACCAAAGGTAAACACACAGTTGTGAAGTGGAAGGAAAATGTATAATTGGTGCCCATCTGTGTGTAATTTAATTGCAGTCTACATGCAGTGGGTTTTGTGAGGAACCTCAGAGGTTTGTTAGAGACTTATGAGGAACAACGACCAAGGATCACGGTCTACAGGATAAGCTGGCGAGATGCTTGAAGCACGGTTTTAATCAGTCATATAAAGAATGAATCACAGGAGAATTTGTTAATAGGGCAATTGTTAATTGCTCAATTCTGCAAATGTGGAGAGAAGAAAAACAAAGTCGTGAAAAAAAAAAAAAGGCCTGATCGTTCCACGAGTCGTTCAGGCCACACAGGAAACTTCTGGCCAGATGAGACCAAAGCTGAACGTTTTGGCCATAATGTGTGCAAAAATGCATTCAAAATGCTGCATCGACATTTCTCTAAACACACCATCCCTTCAGTGTTTCACTGGAAGTTTGTCGCTTGCACTGACAATCTTGTGTAAGCAGGATAGGATAGAGTTGCTGGGAAGGGAGCTGGAGCAAGAACATATAGTGAACACTGGTCTGAATGTGCATTGGTGGTAGAAACAGCGTGGCGAAGAGTTGGAGGTGTAATAGCAACAAAGTGTGGTTACACAGAAGGAGGCTTAATGCGAATGAACGCCGCACTTTTCAGTTATTAGTAAAACATTTTCAGTTTTGTAGCCTGTCACACAAAATCGTTGAAGTTGGTGGACATAACTTGGTGAAATGAAAATAAATACATAAATAAATTAACAGGTTTGCATACTTTGGCAAAATGCTTATTTTTTTCCTGACTGATCCCAATCAAGAGTCATTTCCAAGTGGAAATTCTTTATCAAGCAGAGTCAAATCTGAATTGGCCACACGTGGAGACGCGGAGCCTACTTGGACAGAGAAACTGTAATTTGAAAAGTAATTTTTACCCAGAGCTGTCAGACAAATGTAGTGGAGAAATAGCTGAATAATTCCCGTTTAGACAGGGAGATAAATGAAGCAGAAAACCCATAAAACAAAACGCAAGAACAAGAATTTGTCAAACCAACTCCACTTAGAATTGGGAATACTTCTTATTTAGAAATACTTGTCTTAGCTTTCTTAAAGTCTTAAATAAAATAAAAATCAGGAAGAGACATCGAGGCACTTTTTGCAACACAAATGATTCCAGTTCATATACAGAGATATATGTTCAAACATATTGGGCTGATTTAAACTTAATTACATGTTACATTACAATTTGATCGAACTTATAAAACAGTGGAGTCAAGTTCAGTTTATTATGGCATTAATTTTGCATCATAATCATCATGCATGTGGAAACAGTAGAAAGGAAAACATCCCTTTAACAGATGAGTTAAAGGGGAGATGAATGCTCACCACTCGGCGTATACCTTAAATGATTTCTTTTAAAATAGTTACTCAATCACTCGACTAATAATTTGGCCGGTGCACAAACTGATGGATTTGGTTTTTAGCCTGTGTGCACAAAGCTGATAGGAAACCAGAAAAAACTTCTCTAGGAGACAAGAGAAGTTGGTGTTCTATGCAGGACACATGAGTATCCGTAGGACTGTCTGTCTTCTATCAGTCTTTGCCTAATTGATTTAGACAAATGTAGGTCATCAGTTGGGGTCACTTTCACAAACTCCACTGACAGGTCGGAGCGAGAATCTAAGCTGTGGTTTTTGCAAACTGTCGATTTTCAGGATGTTGACTCTCATCAGGGCATCAGTGAAGTTTTTTTGTTTTTTTTGTTCGATTTCACATATATCAAAGATTTACATGTAACCGTAGTCTTGTTTGGAGTGATATTTTTGACGCTTATTTCCGATTGGTCAATATTCTCTCATTCTTTTGTCCTCGTCCTTAAGCAGACAGCAGAATCTGTTTTCGCTGCGTCACTGCCGTAATCGAGGGCACGACGAGGGGAATGTGCAGCAGTAATAACTTTATCCAAAGCTGGTTGAGGTCTCACGGCTCGGCCTTCGTCCTGTTGTGTGTGAAGCGGCAGATGTTACATCATTCCTGCGGTTCAAACACCTGGGTTAACTTCTGAGCATGAAACCGATTCGGCACGCTCACAGAGATCAGACTCTCAGCTCCTCAGGGCCTCTGAAACCCTCCCAGACAGTCCCCTTCTTTTGTTTATTTAAATTTTTGTTGTTGTTGTTGTTTGCTGAGCTTGATCCGACCTTCTCTGCCGACCAGCGTCTGGTCTTTGGTTATCAGATCTGCCTTATAAATTACTGTTTGCATCAGCAGGCGCATTCACCTGGTTCTGCCTCTCGCTCATTTTCCGCAGCTTGCACCCTTATAAACTACTCTCCGTGTTTTGACAGCCAGCCCAAGCTGTGGCGGGTTTATTTGAGATTTATTTTGCTGACTCTCACAGGTTTAAAGCGAGCCGGTTGTGTTTTTGTTACGTCTTATTGTTTTGGACTCCATCCATCCTGTTCTTTGGTTCTTTGGGGGGAAAAAAAAAAACAAAACAAAAAAAGAAAACAGAAAAAGAAAATACAAGCTGTATTTACTGAGTGAAGGGCAGCTGGGTCACAGCAGAAAAGGAGCAGATGATGTTCCACATGTTGTTTAAAAGGGAAGTAGAGGGAGAAAGACCTGGACAGCAGGGGGTCTGTTTGTGCACAGGAAGAGACTTGTAATTGTTTTTTTTGTTGTTGTTTGTTTTGTTTTATTCCATCTGTTCAAACATATCGGGCTGATATGTTTGAACAGCCCGATATCCGTCACAGGATGATTAATGTTACGAGAATGTTTTTAATTTGTGAAAACATGATTTGTTATTGAAGAATGTGAACTTTTTGTAGTGGAAAACAACAATCTCTCGTGGAGCTCAAAAAAACAATTTGTTTTCAGCAGATCAATTGTTCTTCATTACAACGGCTCTCGAAGGTTTACTCAATGCTCCGAGGTGCCAGATTTTTGTGTCTTAAGAAAAAAATACAACTGGGCTTAGTCATTTTATTTTCCACCTTCAATTTGACAAATTGAAGGTGGAATTTTTTCCAAACGTTTTTGCCAACATGTCTGAGCATCGCAGTCTTAACCGATAGTGTTCAATGGTACGGCTTTCACTGTCTGCTGCAGCAGTTCGACCCTTTAGGAAGACTTTCTAGAAAGCGTAGCAGCGATTTTATAGGAATTTACCATTTTTCTAGAAGCACATTTGTGAGGTCAGACCCTAATGTTGCACAGGATGACCTGACAAACAGCTCCTGCTTTAATTGGGGCTTGATTTGTGTTTTGGTGCAGTCATGTTGGAAAGAACCGCACGTCTTCCAGCTTGGAAAAGAGGCCAGCTATTATATCATTATTTTATTAGTTCTTACCACCTGGAGAGTATTTTAATTAATTTCAGTTCAAATTAATTACAGTTGTATTCATTTTTCCTCACTTGGGCGTATCTTAATTGAGTTCTAATTAGTTCAGTTTCACTTAATTTTATTCAGTTTGAATCGGTCCAGTTAAAAAATATTTTATTAATTCTGAAAGTGAAATAGATATTGCAGGAGCTGCCAATTTCTAAGTTCCTATATGTTTAAGACTCATTATATATATCATATGAAAGGATCTCCTTTTTGGGTTTGTTACAAAAGATCTGAGGAACTCTGACTGAAGACTTGTTCTTGGAAGACTTTTCCTCCCCAACCATTGGTGTTATTTCTTAGGCCAGATGCAAAAGACACCTTCAGTTCTTTGAGTCTTGTTTTATTTCCATCTTTTATTTATCCTCTTTCCTTCCTGTCTTTGGTGCTGTTGAATGTGTTTTTCGTATCTGCCAAGTTTATCTCCTGTCCACTTTGTTGCTTGAGTCGGATTTGTTGTGCCGTTAAGTCAGTAAAGCCAGTCGTGCAGTGAAAGGGATTTCTTGCACTCCGGCAGCAGAGCAGTTCTGATCCGACACGGCCATGTAATCAGATCCGCCATATTCTTTTCATGAGCTATCTGAAAGAACACACACAAGAAATGATTACACGAACGAATAAATAAATCCAAAATGCATAAAAGATATTCTGAGGTGTAAAAGCGGTGCAATATTCCAGATAACATAACGCTGACGTTTGACTCCAGCTCAAGATATTTTGTTCATGGACATCAGATATCAAATCTTTTATGTCAATGAGACTTTATTTCTGATAAGGCGACTGCATTAAGCGTTGTGCCACATCAGTGACCAACATACATGGTTATTCTAACCATTAATCACATTTCTAAGTTTCATCATTCTGCCCCTTATGTCATACGTCACCATTATAAGTGCAAACATGAAAAGCCAGGTCAGCTACGGCTAATTTGTTTCCAATCCAAACATCAAATTGGATTCCTGAAAGTTGACTCTTGAGGTATAAAAAAAAAAAAAAATAAGTTGCCAACTTTAGCAACAGAATTACTAACACCTGTGGTATTTCTCAGTTAAACACAATGAGTCATGATGTAATTCTTGCATGCTAACGACTAAAGCCAGTGCTGCCGTCTTTCTGGACTCATTTCAAAACGTGGCCTGTTGTTGTGATGAGCGTCTCTTCTTTTATGGTTTTTCTGAGTAATGATTTAGGTAGTTCTAGCCAGCGTGTCATTCTGTCCAGTGACATAGGCCTGGCGCACACAGCTTTGAGCGTTAGATCAGAGGCTTAAAGCTTGACCTCTTCTTCTGAAGTTTTGTGTGTAAACAGGGCTAAAGTTGAACGCGAAGGCCCAGCGCAGAGGGAATAAGGACTTCATTGTATTGGCATCCCGACCTCTCTGAGAGGACGTCACCCACGCTCGGGGCCGTCCGCCTTCATGCCGACTGTGGAAGTCTGCGAAGGCATACGTGCATGCTTTTTTTTTTTTCTAGTGCAGCTGCAAGATGGTCACTGATCAAACACGGCTGTCCATGACAGAAAGCTCAAAGGTTGAACGCCAGTGTCAAGAGTGAAGCTGCAGATAAAGGGCTGGAGAGGCTTTTCAGGAGCAGATCTAGACTGCATTCGTCATGTGGTGCAGCAACATGAGGTCATGTCTGTACTGAGACCTCAAGTAGGAACATCTCCTCATTTTAGCTTCTTGCTAAGGCAATAGCTTTTTAGTTCTCAATAAATCCACTTTATCTTCTACGTTATATGCTCATCGTCATTTACTAAATGCAGTTTGCTCAGTTGTTTGATGACTGTTTCACCTATGATCATCCAATCTGATTTGGTCCAGCTGGATTTTCAGATATAGATGCAGTGTCTTTCACATTTTTCACATTGCAAAATATAAAAGTCATTATGTTTTTAGGGGCATTTATGCAACTAGAGAAAATGGTCAAAAATTGTAAGTGATACGTACGACTTTTTTCACAGTAGAAAGCCTGAAAAGTGTGGATTATGTACTTACATTCATTCCTCTTCACACCCCAAAATCCAGTGGGACCAAAACCAACTAAGAGTTTCAGATTTGACCTAATCTGACCTTGTGTTCATAAGGATCTTCAAAATTTGATGGAAAATTGCCTAAAACTTTAGAAGAGCTGTGGATTCAACATGTTTGAATGACACTCAACTTTCCATGAACTGTGTGATGAAAAGCACAGTTCATGAGCCAGCTGCACCTTGTCCGGAAAAAAAAACAAAACAACCCAAAAACAAACCATCATCCTCCTACTATTTATTCTTCTTTGTCATTTTTGCCAGTGGTAACATCTGTGACTTATGATGCACAATAAGTGTTTCCATTGCGGCTTTGCGAAATATGTCCATTTAAGTACGGCTGAAAACCGTCACATCCTGGACCCCAAAACACATTTTTTCAAAATTACCATGTTTCCGTTAAGCATATTTATCAATTCAATTTGCGCAATTTTTATGGTTAATGGAAACTCATCTATTGTACACATAGGTAAATTCAGTAGATGGATGAATGGGACATCCCGGCCAATTATCCCAGAAAGAAAATCAAACAAGTGACACCAACTGGACATTGGAAACAAAAGACGATCCAAAGTCCCCGGGTCCTTAGAGCACTTAACACAGAAACATCCTCATATATTTATTTTAGTTTAGCGGGATGACACTGTACACCACCTTAAATTGGATCAAATAATAATAATCATAGCATTAATAGAACTATGTTACTTCATGTATGTTTAATGCAGATGGACTATCAGCATTGCGCCAGGAGCTGGTTGGTTGTCAGAAAAGCGTGTGGTTTCTCTGGAACTTCAGGGACACGTATGCAAACATAAGAGGGCGTTGTATGCATGATATTGACCTTGCAATTAAAAGGAAAATCCACGAAATTAAATTTATGATAAAACTCAGTTCAATTAAATTTTGAAAAGCCCTGAACTGATCAACTTAATCCTTGAATGTACACTTCCGATTAACACTTCAGCTTTACTTCAAACTCCAGGTTCAACTAGGCCTCAGAGCTGTGTGAATGTCACCGACTAAATCTGATTTCATGTAGGAGTTTCAAGAACTGCCTTGCAGTATCACTGGACTGTTAAAAACTAGCACCGCTTCGATCGCCAGCTCTTTAGCTGATCAAAAATAGAGAAAACAGAACAGATGGACGACGGGAGAGCGTTGTGGGGTGATTTATGCAGAGGAGACTGAAACTTGTGTTTGCGGAGTTGGACAAGAAGAGAGCAGGCCAGTTTCCTTTGGGCCTGTTTACAAGGAATTTTCAGCTCACAGACAACAGACCATGCAATCTTCTGCAGATTTACAGAGCTTTGCAGACTCCCCCTGAGCCTGCACGTACCTCGTAAACATGCCCGCCTCATCAGCTGATGAGCGAAGGGAGGGGAAAAATAACAAAAACAAAATAAACCTTGCTGCTTTCCAAACAGCGTGAGACGAGGCTTTAAAACCCACACGTTAGAGTCACAGCGGATGGACAGACGGACGGGAACGTCGTTTCCAGTCACAGCATTTGTTTTGAAATCTAAACTCGCACTCTGCTGCTTCTAGTATTATATCACAGCTCTTTTTTCCTTTTTTTTTTTATATATATATATTTTCACCTCAGTTGGTTGAGAAATGCATTTAAAAGTATGCTAACGCTAACAGTTAATTTTTTTTTTGAATGAAGTTGAGTGGAGTCTGTGCAGCTCTAATGTATGTTAGGTGTCCTCGGCAGTTGCTTTGTTGTCTGACCTAATCTTTGTGATTTACACAAGAATGTAGGTCACACATGCAGAGTGCATCCAAATGACAGAGTTACTTTGGACAGTATGGACGTTCTGTCCTCTCAGCTGGCGTGTCCGCTGCACAAAGAGCCAACAGGGACACTCTCAAACTATGTCTCGTCTACATTTACCTGTGTTTTAAAGCCGAAATAGTGCTAAGCAAATTCCACCAGCATATTTTAACGTGTTCTTCGTCAGGTTCTGCTTGTTCTGCATGACGATTGTTTCACCTCCTCGGTCTTGTCTCTTCTCTTTCAGTATATGTTCAAAGTGCGCTCAATGAGCTCACTCTCGCTTGCCTGGGTGGGAGACGGATCGGGGGTGAGTTCGTTCACATATCTATACACTGGTTTGCAATGTATTCAGGTACTTTTAACTTTCCGACCAAATGTGACTTTGGATTTTTTTATTTAGCTCTCTTTGCTTCTAAATAAAATCCAGTGCAATCCAGTTCCTCCCTTAATTAGAGAATGCACGTGTTTGTGTTTGAATTTAATAATTGCTGAAATTAAAAGCTGTACATTTTATGTGTTAGAAAGGTCAAGTCAAATTTGAGACATAAGTCCAATGAAGATTATTATTTCCCATTTAGTCTGTTTGAACTTGAACTACATTGCAAAGAGAGAAAATGTATTTTAATACAAATGCATTCCACACTTTTCAGATTTTTATTACAATAAAAAAGTTCGAACCATGCATTATTTTCATTTTACTTGATTCTCTCCTACTTTGTATCTATCTCTTGAATTCCTAATAACATATTTTGAGATTTACACACTATATTTAGGTGCATCTGTTTATATAAAGTGTACGTATATGAGAGCTGTTGTGCAACGCTTTTCTTCCCAGGTGCTCTTGGTTTTAACAACGTTTCAGGTGCCGTTGTTCTTAATGCGATTTGGCCAGTCTAACCTCTACAGGAGGTGAGGAATGGCTCCTTTAACAAAGATGGATTAGTTGGTGTTTTAAGGTTGCTATGTTCCGTGCGGCTAAACCAGGTCTTCTGTGTGTGTGTGTGTGTGTGTGTGTGTCAGTGAAGACTACGGGAAGACGTTCAAAGACGTGACTAATGTGATCAACCACACTTTCATCCAGACAGAGTTTGGCATCGCCATCAGTCCTGATCATTCAGGAAAGGTGAACCCTGCATTAAGAGCCAAAGCTAATAGATGTTGCATCTTGTATTGTGTCTTTTTTATAATATATATATTTTTAAAATCATTCAATCTTTTTGTATTCAGGTGATCCTGACTGGCGAAGTGTCTGAGTTCGGTGGGTTTCGACTTTATCGCTCGCGGGACTTTGGTCTGACCTTTGAACCGACGGATCTGCCGTTTGTGCCCCTCATTCAGATGCTGTACAACCCCGGGGACTGCAACACACTTCTGACACTCAGTATCACGGTAGCAGCGCTCTGTTTGCCAAGAATGTTGAGTTTTAGTGGCGCTAAACTGGACCTCCCCGACTCCGCTGCTTACTCTGCAGGAGCCAGTCATTTTACTCCTGATCGACGTTATGTATGACTAAAAATTTTCCTTCCTTTCCAGATGGACCTGTGGCTGTCTGATAACTTTGGCGCCACCTGGAGGAAAATACACAACAGTGTGTGTTTGGTCAGATGGTGAGAGTTTCTCTCCGAATATTTTCAACTATCAGCTGCTGAAGTTTCACTTACATTAAAAACATCTTAAATTGTAGATGACATAAAACATGTTACTGAAATAAGCCGAAAGGTTGAAAGGGGAAGAAAAGATGGCTAGCCTCCTGTAGCCTCCATAGCTACATCTGGACAGTGGTACTTTGATGTGGACTATATGGGCAGTTGCCCAGGGTAACATTCGAAAGAGAGGCAGGTGAGCAACAGATTAGAAAAAAAACAAACTTATCTGTCATCATGTCTTGTCTTGTCCAACAAAAGGCCTGCTGTTTTAACAGCTCTAATCTTATCTAAATGACTAAACCGCGACATAAGAAATGTTTTGGAAACTACCAAAAGTGTTACAAGGTTGAAGCACTTTTCTGAGCTTTTCTTCTTCTCTCAATCGGTATCAGATAGATAAAATATAACATTTGATATTCTTGTCTTGCTGACAAAAAGTAAAACAATCAAATGCAATAGTAAGCAATAAGTGATTACAAAATTTCATGTGATATTATCAGAAAAAGTCCAGCCAAGTGTAAAAATCTGAATTACAAACAAAACATAACAAGTCATAACAAGTTTTCCAAATACTGATGTTAAACACTTTTACATATATAACCGAAACATATTAAAATGTAACTTAATTCCATGTCCAGAAAAATAAAAGATAATGTTTTATGACAATCTTTGATCCTGCAAATATTTATTGTATGTTTAATTCTCAGAAATGTAGCGAGTAAAAAATAAATAAATAAATGAAATAAATCACAAAATTTACTGCTCTGTTGGGGAAAACAAGTCATGGCGTTTTAATGCTTCAAAAAAATACACCTTTAAATCATCTTTTGGCTCTTGAGTTTATTGCTAAGTACTGGTGAAGTAATACAGTTAGAGTATCGCCACGGATTCTGATCGAAAGAAAGTGACGACCAGCATGTTTTCATCGTGTTTTTGCACTGCAGACTGCTTGTTTGTGCCCATGCAGTCTGCATGAACGAGCGTCTCTTTTCATTCATTGTTTTTCCAGCTGTTCAGTTCTGCCTCACTGTTCAGATGGCTTTCCTGAACTCTGCTTTCCTCTGATTAGTCGGCCCACGGTTGCTTATCTGCACAGCCACCACAGTCATCTCGGGCCCGAGCCTTACACAGACCACAAAGAGCAGAAGCTGATGTGGTTCTCAGGCTGAATCACGACTCAGGAATGTGTCTCCTGTTCAGCCTGCTGTCCTTGATCCAGCTGCAGTGCAAAAACTGTCATCTTCGTCTGGCAGCACAGCTTGACGTGCTGCCTGGGAGGATGAAACGAGTGCATTAATTAAACCGTCACATTTATGTTTACCTTTAAATTAGAAAATTAAATCATTATTATTATTTTTTTTTTATTATATTCAGGATTTCTTCTGTTTCTCCTTTTCTTGTTTCAGGGGTCCAAGAAACAGCATTTACATATCAACCAACACCAATGGATCATGCAGTAAGACAGGATGATACAGAGTTGTATATTAACATGTAATCCAGTCCAAATTTTAAAACATAGTTCATTTTCCTTTTAGAAGACAAAGGGATGCTAGATTTAAAGAAAACAATGGACTACGGCAAAACGTTTCGCACAATTGCATCCAGAGTTTACTCCTTTGTCCTTGGAGGAAAGTTTGTCTTTTCGTCCATCATGACCGGGATGGTATGTGTGTTTTTTCTTGTTTGGCTCATTATTGTTTTTCTTCATGAAAACTAAGCAAAGGTTTTCAACTGAGAACTTTCCAAGCTGCTTTGCTCCTTCTTAGACATTGCATTGGATAAAATTTACTAGTACACCTTAAATCAGGCATGTCACATGTGTTTTTGTGCGTTAGGGTACAGAGCGTGTGATCCATGTCTCTGTAGACGGCGGGGATCACTGGAACATTGCTCAGCTTCCTGCTGTCGACCATCAGCAGTTTTACTCCATCCTCGCAGCCAATCAGGACATGATCTTCATGCACGTGGATGACCCCGGAGGTCAGCGTTAGTGAGCCATGTTTAGTGTTGATCGCATCTAAAGATGTTGACCGTGTCTCTGACTTCTGATCATTCAGATGGCGCATAAGCCAAGAAAGATTCCTGAAAATCAGAACAGCTTTCTGTAAGGATCCACTGGTGGGTCACGGTTTAGAGCACAGACCTTAACACCGCGTGTGTTTTACGTCCTGTCTGGGGCAGACTCGGGCGTTGGAACCATCTACGTGTCGGATGACAGTGGAACTGTCTTCTCCAAGTCACTGGAGCGGCATCTCTACACAACCACAGGACGCGACACAGACTTCACCGCCATTTCTTCCCTGCGGGGCGTCTACATGACCAGCATACTCACAGAGGGTGGGTCGACATGGATCAAATGTTATTTTCGCTGAGGAAAAGGGACAAAGTCATCTTAAATCATGGCTGTGTTCTCACAGCAGGCAAATGCAACCCACATCTAACTTTATCACAGAAGTGTAATTTCTAGGCCACATAATATTTAAAACGATTTAATGGGATATAGCATATTTTTTATTTTCTCGGCTGAGTATCTGCTGATCTGGGACTTTTGTGTTCTTCTGGCAGAGGGTAACATAGAGACAGTGATCACCTATGACCAAGGAGCCAAGTGGCAGCCACTGCGCAGACCCCAGAACACCGACTGCGATGCTGAGACCTCCACCAACAGACCAAGCAGAGTGAGACGAGCTCCTGTTGCAAAGTTACATGTGTTTTGGTGAAGGGGGATTTTCAGTGCCGCTCCTCTTGACGTTACAGTGCAAGCTTCACATATATGCCTCGTACAGCACAGCCATGAAAATGAACGTTCCCGTGCTGCCGCTCTCGCAGCCCAACGCGGTGGGTCTCATCCTGGCTCACGGTAGGACTGGGAAACGCTCAAAGATACTTCCGTCTGCTCTGAACTGTCTGCCGAATTATTCTTCACGCCGCTTCCTGTTCCCTCTCTTCAGGCAGTGTCGGCGACTCGGAGTCCGATCTGGCTCCTGATGTGTACGTGTCTGATGACGGGGGCTACTCATGGCTGCGGGCTCTGAAGGGAGCCCATCATTATGCGATCCTGGACTCTGGAGGACTGCTGGTTGCTGTGGAGCACACCAACTCACCTATCAACCAGATAAAGTGAGATTATATCTCTAGGTTTAGCATATTTTGTTTTATTTAGGTTTGGGATTGTCATAGCCCAGGTGTTATGAACAAGCTTTACTCTGATACCCTTAAGTAATTAGGACTTAGTTGGTTTGTAATTTTAAAGCAATTTTAAAGGCAGGTTTAACAGAAGAGTGTCACTGTTTTGATTAAGTATTTATCATTTCTCTCATGAGAATAATTGATTTCTTTTTATTGATGTAAGTATTTGATTGATATATAGGGCTTTCTGTTTCCTTTTAGAACATGTATTGCATCTCAAAACATTCATGTTCAATGTTTAGTAAAATGAGGAAAAATCCAGTTGGTTTGACCCACAATTTTTAATTTTTGTCACATAGATTCTCAATTTCCTTTACATCTGGACAGTGACTGGACCATGCCTAGTCATGCATATGCTTTAACCTGAACTATTCTGCAGTTCTGAGTGTTTAGTTTGGGTCATTGTCCAGCTGGGAGCTGAACTGCCACCCGAGTCTCACATCTTTTTCAGGAATGCTGTATCGCCCCATCATCAATTACTGAGTTGGAAAAAAAACACGATTTGTTGAACTTTATTTTTGACCTTTCGAGTAAAGAGGGCTGAATATAAATGAACGCCACACTTTTCAAAATTATATTTGCAAGAAAATTTGACAAACTGCCTTTGTCTTCCTCTCATATCAAATTTCAATAAAACACATGGATGTTTTTGGTTGTAATTAAAAAAAAACAAACCCACAAATTCAGAGGAAAAAAAGTATGGATTCCGTCACTTCTCTCTGCTTCCCTTCAGGTTCTCCACAGATGAAGGCCAATGCTGGCACACGTATAACTTCACCAGCGACCCGCTGCACTTCAGCGGCATGGACAGCGAGCCTGGCTCTCGCTCCATGAACGTCAGCCTGTGGGGCTACAGGAACGACTACACCAAATGGGTGGTGATCACCATAGACTTTAGGAAGCTCCTCTCCAGGGACTGTGAGTATAGTTGAAGGAACACACCTGTGATGTTGGATTTTAATGCACGAGGGCAAGTGTGCTTCAGCTCAGGGCGTCTGTCGCCGTGCAGGCAACGAGGGGGACTATGAAGAGTGGCTGGCTCACTCTGCGGACCCCAGTGGCTCGAATGATGGCTGCGTGATGGGCTTCAGAGAAACCTTCCTACGCCTGAGGAAGGATTCAGTGTGCTGGAATGGAAGAGACTTCGCCATTACCAAGAAGCACTTGCCTTGTCCTTGCTCAGCAGCAGATTACCATTGGTTTGTCCTTCTCTCCTGTTTTCTCTTCAGTGAAATTGAAATGTACAAAAGTGATTTAAAGTTTCCATATAGAATATTTCTGTAAAAGAAAAATAACATGCAAAAATGCGTTTGCTTATTTTAGGAAAATTGTATCACGTGACATATTTTTCATGTATGCCTCAGTTTTCTAAGTCAAATAATGCCTCTTGAAAATCTTAATTAATAATCTGTGTCTTTGTTTTGCGAAGGTTTTAGATTTCAACTTCTGCAGAATATCGTGTATATTCACTTTTTTATTTGTGACTCAACAAATATGGGGCTCAAAAACCTTTTACCCGCAGTGACTTTGGTTACTACCGGCCGGAGAACGAGTCGGAGTGTGTGGAGCAGAAGGAGCTGGTGGGCCACGCTCTGGAGTTCTGTTTGAATGGGACGACTGAGCAGCTGCAGACCAGTGGGTGAGTGGGCTGGTCACACTTTCAAATTCATTCAAATCCTGATGTGTCACCTCGGGCATTGTTGCATTATTGAATTTTATTTCTTCTCTGAGCCTGGCGGTTTAGATGTCACACTCTTTAACAGCTTGTTAATTTACACATATATTTTCTAAAGCAGACTGGATATAAAAAAAAAAAGCTAAAAAGTTACAATGTCTCCACTGGTGACATGATCACGACCTTCTCTTTTGTTTTTATCGCCTAATCTGTGCGCGTGACGTTTATCTCCAAATTCAAGATACCGGAAGGTTCCTGGGAACCAGTGCGAAGGAGGTTTTCAGCCGGAGAGAAAGGAGATCGACTTAAGGAGGTTGTGCATCAGTGACGCCCTTCATTCCAAATCTCTGGTCAGTTTATCTCGGTCTTAAAAAGCAAGCTGACTGCATTGGTTAGACGGACATGCAGCGTCTCTTTTGACTTCCCCCATAAAAAGCAAAAAGGTTTTAAACATCTTGAACTGTGACGAGTACCCAAGTTTACTTTACAGAGCGAGGAAGGTCAGGGATGCAAAAGAAAAAGCCCGCTGTTTGAGAGCTGCATGAAAAGAGTGGCATCTTGTGGTCACACAGTTTCCATAACAACAATTTATTTTAGGATTTCTCTTTATTCCAACTAGAACATGGCTGGACAGGGATCCAAGTTTACTTTGCCACCATGCAAAGTTAGGAGGATGGTAAAGGATGTAAAAAAAAAGCCAGAAAGATCAAGTGTTAGAGGAATCACCATGTCTCCATGACAACCATTAATTTTAAGGTTCTTGTTAGGGTTAGGTTAGGTTCTTCACAGTACCATTCATTCAAACATCTATTATCTAACATGCTTATCCTTGCAGGGTTGCTGGTGCCTATTGGCAACAAGTCGCCAATTCATCACAGGGCTACAAATCTCCAAAAAATAAAAAAATAATGAATGTATTAAGCTCAGAAACCCTGAGATGTAGGAAAGACACAGTGCCGTTGATGTTTTGCAGAATCTATTATGTTTTCTGTGCAGATGATTATTGTTACAGCTGAGGAGAAAGAAAAACTGTCGGGTTTTGTTGCTTCTCATCTGTTTGTGTCTATCGCTGAACACAACAGACTGACAGCGGTTCACCTAACGCTGCTGTCATCGTGATGGTTGTCATGGCGATACTCCTAGTGAGTGTTCTCACAGGCGTCTGGCTGGTGAAGAAGTACGTCTGTGGTGGAAGGTGAGTCGCCGTTTTTTTTTTTGTGTGTGTTTTTTTTTCTGATCTCTCCACCCACAGCCCACTGCTCACATTGTTCCCGTTTTCTCCCCAATGTTCTGTTTTCTCCAGGTTCCTCGTTCACCGATACTCTGTGATGAGGGAACACGTGGAAGCAAACAAAATCGAGGGAGTGGATGACGTCGACACCAACTACATGGAGACAGAAAAAACACAGTTCAACGATGACCCAGATCAAGTGTGTACTATTTGCATATAGACCCATTAGCCTGGATCTATACGGCAACATGGCGCCTTGTGAAAATCTGTGCAAAAATCGGAGTCCTTAATTTGTGTTGGAGAATCAGATTAAATGGAGCCGAGTACAAATGCATACCACATTTTATAGACTTTATTTTAAAATAAAAATTGAAACCCTTTGTAAATTCCCAAACTAAAGTCTCGGTTTTCTCGCTTGTGTCTTTTGGTAGGATCTCTTGGAATAAAATTTGTCTGGAGTTGAGGCTTTCAAGATGGCTGAGAATTCCTGTTGCTCCAACATTCTCATTTTTTTTAACACGTACTTCTCGCTTCTCGCTGGCCCTGGTGGATGGATGACCCTGCAGCAACTCGTGTTGATATGTTGCATGTTTGTGTCAGATTTGGCTTTTCAAATAAAAGGGATAAATAGTCTGGTTCAGAAAATAAAAGCCTTCTGAACAAACGGGCCTGCCAGGATGTTTAAGGGAGCAAACAAGCAACAGAAAACAGAAGCAGCCTTTTATGTCCAGAGATGTTGCCTGCTGTCATTTTAGTACTTTGTAAATGTAAAACCTGCCAGATACATTTCTGTGGCATATGGAGTATGTCATCACCAAATCTTTAGAAGACTACTCACTTTTCTGGAGTTTCTAAATGGTTAGATGTATTTTTTTTTTAAATAAGCTATTTCTATTTTATCAGAAGCAACTGTGAGCAGTATTTGGTATTTTGTCATCTTATCCTGACTTTTAGCAATGTGTGACTCGTTATTTTGACTATCTTTGCTAAGAGTAAAAGTCTTTGATTCTTAATTGATAGAAACTGAGCAGATTTAGTTGGTCTTCTTGCAGTAAGTGATACAGTTAACATACAAACTCTTCAAGTTGCTCCAGTGACTTCTAGGTTCAAAATGATCAGAATATTGCATAAGTGCATTTTGTTTCCATCGGCTAAAGAAATTATGTTTAAATTGTAAAAAAAAATTTTAATTCAAGTTTGGAAAATGTTTATTAATTTTTTATAAATATATACTTATCCATAAATTTCTAATAATGACCACTTTTGCAAAAATAGCTGTAGTAGATCCGTTTTCAAAGTAGAAAAAAAAACACAGATTTGGCCCGTTAAGTGAAATGTGGGGCCTGTAAAAGTCATGTAATTAACGTGCTGGGACTAAGTCTGCAGTATGTGTCATTGTTAAACACATTCAAGGTAAAGGATTGGGAATATATTATTTGTAAATTACTCGCCAGATGCTAACATTCTCTTTCATCCAGCTGTTTTGAAATACCACACATTTGTCGGCATCTTGGCTGAAAAACGTGAAAAGTTTTGAAATAAATGTGTTTTGTTGCAATAGAAGAATGTTTATACAGAAAATGAGTCAAAATCTAACCTGTTTTGTGTAATTTTATTCAATTTGGGAAAAGAATTCGGTGTTAAGAAATAATTTTTAGACAAGTCACTTAAAAAGAAAAAAAATCTGTTTCACAGGAATGTTTCTGACTCCAGAAAAATTCCTGTAAAACAGATGTAACAGAAGCAATTTTTTTTTTTTTATTTAAACTTTTCCTTTCAATTATTACAGTTTCTAGGAATTGCAAGATAAACTTTCTTTTCCTTAGGGAATAAACATGACATGATAAAGAGCATAATTTTTCTTGGTTGCTCTTCAAAACATGAAACATATTAGTGCAGTAAGACAATTATTTGTTGATTTTATTGCAGTGGTTAAAAACGCCGCTATAGAAAATCACCAGAGTTATTGGTTGCTGTGTCATCTTCTATGAATAACTGGAGCATTTTGTAAAATACACTTTACATTTCTATGTTCATTTATGTGTCCAGGAACTTGTGATCAGTGATCCATGACTTTCTGTCTAAATGTGATGAATGTTCATCTTCATCAGACATATAATAGGGACTTTCCAAAACATATCCATACCTGTAGTCAGGGTAACCATGACAAAATTTAAGGAACTTAAAACAAAACTGGCTGAGGACTCAAGTTTATTTTGACACAACACTCGGTGGGGGAGGATTACCATGTAAGATGACAATTATTTTAACATGCTTTTTATATACATATATATTTACATCTGGCAACAATAAATGTGGAGGGATTTGAAAGTGGCTGGGGATTTTATAAGTATACATTTGTAGTGTAATTACTGCTACTGTCCCTTCCAAATAGTTTTCATACATGAACAACTATCGCCTTACGTGACCGAACAAAACTGCAGAGCCCGAAACAACAGAGGAAATTATTATTCTAAGTCCCGTTGTGTGAGGTGGCCCTCTGAACTTAAACATCACCGTTTCTTCGATGACATAAAATACGCGAGGCTTTTTCTTCTTCTGTCCTGTTCGCATGGAGAAAAATGAAAGACTTGAATTGTTGCCAAAGCACTTTGATTGTACGTTTCTCTGATGTTTCAGGTGAAATTGTAAAGAGTAAACCCAACATTAGACTATTTAGCATTTCCTGGATATAAAGTGGAAGCTAACACAAACTTGAACTCATGTTTTTCCGAGTGGTGTCAATCCAGGTACTAGAACTATCAGCATATTTCTGTGGACACTTTAGAATGATAATCATGGTGGAATCCAAATATAATGTAATATCACTAAGGTTGTACTTTTGCAGTAATAATAACTCTGTTGTATTATTATTTTTTCTCCTGGCTTATTACATAAGCTTTTACAGTGTTTGATTTGATTAACTGAATTTTATACATTTTTTTTTTACCTGTAGACTTGTCACGTTTCTGTTGTCAGCTTTGTAAGACCTGGAACATTTTTCAAACACAGGGTTTTATAGTCAATGCTTGTTTTCTATAGCAGAGGCGATAAAAACCCAGTAAATAAGCTATACGGTACTAAGCAGGCATAATAGTGAGACATTTCTCAGAAACTGTTGGAGTTGTGCAAGCAAGTTGAAATGCCTGATTTGCCCCAATTTACTCAAGTGTCTGAAAGTAAACAATCCAGCTATTTGCTGGATTGAATTACTTGTTTGCACTCTCTTCAGATCTGTGAAAGTTTTGAAATGATTGTACAGCTACTGTACATACTGTCCATTTTTTTCAGACAGAGAGGTGTGACCCATCTTGATTTCATTACTGCTGGGATGTAGGCTGAACTGGTCAGTGGTACAGATGTTTTGTAACAGTTTTTTGCATCTATGGATTAAAAGTAAAACACAATATTTCCCATATGTGTTCTTGTGTGTTTAATTATGCTTTCTGCAGCTTTTTTTTTTTTTTTAAACAAAGGCCCAAGTATTTGAAAGATGATAAACATTTGCTTCTACAATTGAGTTTTTATTTTTTCAAAGTCCTCTGCAAGCCTGATGAAGGTCAGAGATGTGAATGAATGTCCACTGGTCATATGAGACCATGATTTAGCTGTTTCACACATGTGGAATGCAACATGAAAAACTAACATTTAGGGCATTTCAATATACCCAATGTCAGCTTGTCTCTCGTTGTGACTTCATTTTGGACGTCAAATATGTGATTGCTTGATGCAAATATATGTTAAAATACAGATTTGTAAAAGATTTATAACAATCACAATAGGACATATCTGCATGACATTGCTTGAGTATTATTTCTTTGAAGGAACCTGTTTTTGTTTATTGTGTGCAGTTGAAGATTTCTCCTCACATATGACCTTAATGGTGAAGGCGTAGCTCAACTACTTGACTAATAAAAAACGTCAGTCTGATTATCAGACACATTCCGCACGTAAATATTGATGAAGACAAGAAGTTGCTCTCTGATCAACCTCTTACGGTGACATGTTGCACTCCAGCCTCTAGATGGCGCTGCAGGGTAAACATTAGATTTGACCCCCCCACTCTCTAGTCTCTGTTGCCTAGTGATGACAAACTATCCACAGCTTCTGATTTCCTGTCTTTTGAAAAAAAAAAAAATCTCATCGCTGCTTCCGAAGCTAACTCGGAGGTTTTCCGAACAGATTTTTTTTTTTCCCGTGTTGTTTGTGCGGAGGGTTCTGTCGAACCATGGGACGGAGCGGCAGCTGTGGTCTCTCTGGCCGCGTCGTTTAGCGCCGGCTGGGCTTTTGACCGACCATGAACAGCTACAGTTTCATCAGGGTCGTTGGGAAAGGAAGCTACGGAGAGGTGAACTTGGTGAAGCACAAGACGGACCGAAAACAGGTGGGAAACAAGTCTTAAAAACAGCTAATGGTTTAAGTGTGTGTTTAATAAGGCCATGTTTTTGTAGTGAGTTCGCCAAACCATTGTAAAGTTACCTAAAAGTCGGTTTAAACATAAAGGATTTGCTGCCATTTTTATAGAGTTTTATAGTAGCATTTTATTTCTTCAGCCAAATACTTAATATAAAACGGATTTATACGTGAAAACAATAGTTATTTTTTTTGTAACTATGCTGATATATGAGCTGGACATGAGGAGAAAATATTTATATGATGTTTTGATACATATGCAGTGGCTTCCAAAATAACTCATATTTTCCATATTTTGTCACTTTACAAAATATGGAAAGTATACAATATGGAAATATACAAAATCAACTTCAGTGGATTTCGTTAGATTAGATTTTATCTGATAGATGAGTAAGGTTACATAATAATACATGTACATTCTTTAAAATATTTGTTGCCTGCATTTGTATTCAGCCCCTTTGGCTCCAATTTTGCTTTGTGTTGATCCACCATATAAAATCATCAATAGATGCAATTGAGGTTGTGAAATATCAAAATGTGGATAAAGGTAAAGAAGCATGAGTGCTTTGGCAAAGAACTGTATGTTGGCACTGTGTGTTTGTGCTTTGTGCTTCTCCAGTATGTGATAAAGAAGCTGAATTTGACCACATCATCCAGACGGGAACGCCGTGCCGCGGAGCAGGAGGCCCAGCTTCTGTCCCAGCTGCGACATCCCAACATTGTGACTTACAGGGAGTCGTGGGAAGGAGACGACCGTCAGCTGTACATCGTGATGGGCTTCTGCGAAGGCGGGGACCTCTATCACAGACTCAAACAGCAGAAAGGGGAACATTTGCCAGAGAGGCAGGTTGTCGAGTGGTTTGTCCAGATAGCCATGGCACTTCAGGTACAACATATTGGCACGCTTGGCTGAAATTGGGCTGAAATCACTTTTGGAAATCGGGAAGTCATATTTGTGATTTATTTGCTTTCCAGTACCTCCATGAGAGGAATATTCTTCACCGGGACCTGAAAACGCAGAATATCTTCCTGACTAAAACCAACATCATCAAAGTGGGAGACCTGGGTATTGCACGTGTTTTGGAGAACCAGAATGACATGGCCAGCACTCTCATTGGGACCCCATACTATATGAGTCCAGAGCTCTTTTCTAATAAACCCTACAACCACAAGGTATTATGGTTTTCTGCTCCCAGTAATTAAAGGAGCTTGGTTGCACTAATAATTGATTAAATAACTTCAGTTGCTTCTTTTTCAGATTAAAATTTTACTTAGTTAATCTACAAAAGTTGAGAAACTAGAGGTCAGGATGAATGTATTAACCTCTTTTTATTTCATCGCTGAACGCAGCTTTTCTTCATTTCTCTCTTTCTTTCAGTTCTTCTTTCTTATTTTCTTTCTTGGTAACATCATTGTTTTCAGTCAAGCATCAAATTTATTCCTGTCTTGGCAAAATTAACAAATTCTCATGCTCTGCCTGTGATGCTGTCTCCAGTCAGATGTCTGGGCCCTGGGCTGCTGTGTGTATGAGATGTCCACGTTGAAGCACGCCTTCAATGCCAAAGACATGAACTCACTGGTTTATCGCATTGTAGAGGGCAAGGTTGGTTTTATTTTTTTATTCTTTAGATAAGTTGCAAGTTAGCAATATGTCATTTTATGATATTAATCTTAATTATGGCAGATAGGTTTTTTTTATTTTTTATTTTTCGTTCTTTTAGGAGCTCTCTGCAGATAAAGCTGCTGGATTGAGTTTTGTCATTTTAGATTTGTTGGGGGAGGTTATTTTATTGTGAAATCATCTAAACTTCATCCAAAGATAATTGCTTTTTCTTTTATTATTATTATTATTATTTTTTTTTTTATAATTTTGCTCTTTAGTTGCCACCAATGCCGAGCCAGTACCACCCCCATCTCGGAGAGTTGATCAAGAGCATGCTTTGTAAGAAACCCGAAGACAGACCTGATGTCAAGCATATCCTCCGGCAGCCCTACATAAAGCGACAAATTGCCATGTTCCTTGAGGCCACCAAAGAGTAAGAGTTACTCACATCAGACCTTTTTCGTGGTTGACTTTCAGACAATATCTGAAGAATAGGAAGCTCTGGAAATGTTAACATTTTCTTTGGCGCGAGCAAAATTGACAGGAATAGAGATGAGCGTGAGTTGAGCAGTTTGGAGAAATAGAGGGACAAGACTGAGATGTTATGCGCAGAGAAAAATAGGTGGACATATTGGACACATGAGCTGCCAAGAAGGGGAAAGAGAAAATGTTGATATGCGAAAAGTTAATCTGTACACAAAGTGATTAATTGAGTTTGATGAGTATTTTCTCTAAATGTATGTTTCGGTTCTCTTTTTTTCCAGAAAAACGGCCAAGTCAAGAAAAAAAGCTGCGGTTGGACCAGGAGACTGTAGTCCCAGCGGTGGGTCATCTGGTGCGTCATGTCACCCAAAACCTCAGGAGCTTCCTCCAAGCCAAAATGCCGACATTGTTGCCCAGGCGAAGCAGGTGCGTCGATTGTTGTTGAAATCTCTTGTGTTATTTAATGATTGTTTTTCTCCCATTTACACCTTTGTCAATTCTGTCTTTTAAAAGTCCACTGATTTCTCTGATTAGTCCACGGTGGAACCTAAATCTTTTTCTATATTTGATTGATTTCAGATTATCTTTAAAATTTCACATCTCTGGTTTATACCCAAACATATGTAGTGATTTGATTTCATGACATTATTTTTGTTATTTTAAACCTTTCCATTAAATTCATTTTTGGTCTTTACCAAACTATTGGATTGCGTTGCCTTGCCAACCTTCCATCATCATTTAGCCATACGAAAGCACAACTACCTTAAATTGTTTTTATACTTACTTGGACTATCTTTGAAAATTAAGTCTGTGAAGAAATATTGAAGCAAAATCCAACAAGATGCCATTTACAAACTTTGAAGCCTCTCTATTTAAAAAGAAAATTTGAAGTGTGAAAAAAAGAACATGTCACCATCTTTATCTTATGCAATCTTTTCTCCTTAATCCTAGAGAGAAGGCAAAGCGTGGGATCATAAGACCCAGAACGGGGTTCCAGATTTCCCTCCAGCCCTTCCATCACAAGCTATATCCTCTTCAGCTGATATTTTCAAAGCTGGTATCTCTCCCCTGGCAACCGTCAGCAGCATTAATATTGATATCCCATTGCAGCCGAGTGACGGTGTGATGAAAAACCAGGTTCAAAGGCCCCCGTCTGTTGAGTCACAGAGGGAGCCTGGGACTCGCATCGTATGCAAAGACAGAAAAGCGAAGCGGAAACCAGATCCCTCACCTCTTCCTTCTCCTGTAAATCCTGCTCTCAGAGCTGAGTCAGGTGTTTGTGCCAGGGGAGGAGACAAGAGGACGGCTTCCAATGGGCAGTCAGATATCCAGCCGAATCCAGGTGGTGCACGTCCCGTCTCCGTGGAGAAACAGGACTCCCTTGTGGACATCAAGGATGACACTGGCGAGTTACTTCGAGAGGCTGAACTGAACTCAAACGCAGACAACGTAACAGACAGTAACAATGACACTGTGACTTTAATCAAGGGGACTCCAATGAATCTACACATGCCAAATGTTGACGTAAGTTTTTAGAGAAGGTAGAATCAGTGTTTTTATTTTAATGTCTCCTTTTCATAGGACTCCTTATGTCTTTTCAGGACAGCCTTGAAACGACGGAAAAGCTGTTGGAGCCTCCAGCAGTGGTAAGCGACGCACCTCTTGTATTGTTTCCCCCAAATAAATCTGGATAGGTTTTATAAAAAGTTAATGCCAATATGCACAGAGGGTACCAAACTTTTCTTAGCAGTATTGGAAGATTTGTGTTGTGTCTGTTTAGGAGCCTGTTGAAGAAGAATCGTCTTCTCTCTCGATTAATCAAGACCCAGCTACCGTTTGCCAAAATCCCCAGGTCCTCCCTGAGCCTTCAGGTTCAGAGCAACACAGGGGGATGCGTTTTGATCCGACTAAAGGGGGCCATAAACAGGTAAACATGACTAATATTATCAACTAGTGTTGAAAATGTATATAATTTATATATAATGGAACTTTTAATATGGCATTACACTAATGTAGAAGTCATGTACGGTCCGTTTTTAGTTTTAATCCATTGACAGGTGATATTTTATTCTTTACTGAATGTCTGTGTTTTTTGAAAAGTGACTCTGAAACTGCAGCAAGCAAACATTAAGGCCAGTATGACTAAAATGAACATTAATGTTGGACTTTCTTTTGTTTCTTGTTCATTCAAGTTGGCAGCTTCAAGACCACTACCTCGTCCTCCCTTAGAGGCAGCGGCCGTGGAGAGGAAAAGGAGGATTAAGAAGACCATGGAGAGCAAGAGAGCGGATGTGACTGCAGCCTCCACATGCGTTAGTTCATCTGGGGATGGGCTGTTGCCTTTACCACAAGTGAGAGCAACACTTTAACTCCCTACAGCTTTATTTGGAGTCAATAATATCTTTGTGATATTCATCGTCACCCTTTTAAAACAGTTTTGGGATCTATTTTCAAGCACTTTATCCAAAAATGACTTTCTTTTGTTTTTGAAAATCTTTTTTTAATTATTTCATTGCTTGATGTTATGCAATCCAGCAACATTTCCAGAGCCGTTAGAGGGGAAATAGACCATATTTCATCTCCTTGTTCATATGCAGTTTTACGCTAAACCCACCAGAAACTGCGAATGACTGAAAAGCTCTTATCTTTCTCTCACGGAAATGGAAAGTCATTGGAAGTTCTTAAAAAGTTGATTTAAAATCTAAAACATAAATCAATGAAAGATAATGGTTACATTTATTTATTTATTTATTTTTAGATGTATGTATATATAATCAATGTTTTAGCAATAAAACAACAATAATAAAAAACTGATCTGGTGAATAATGTATATTTTTAAGTGAATTTAATCCACGTCCAATTTGGTTATATGACTTTTAATTCGATATGTGCTTTCTGACTTTGGGGTTTCTGTGTTTATTATTCAGTTTCTAATCAGGCTTCATTATCCATCCATCCATTTTCTGACCACCCTTCTCCCTAAAGGGGTCGGGAGTTGCTGGTGCCTGTCAGGCTTCATTATATATTTTTAAATGAACTAATTCATCTAGCAGCCTAATTGAGAGCAATTTTATGTTTTAGGAGCGTCCTCTGACTGCCAGAGAGAGAAGACGCCTGAGGCAATCCCAAGATGGCGCAGGTCAACCAGGTAATGCCTTCAAACCAGTGACACTTGATGTTAAAAAATCTTAAAAAAGACAGAGAACATTCAAAAAGGTCTTTGTTGTTGTTGCAAAGAGAAATAGACAAAACATCAAAAGCCAAACTACAAATAGTTGTGATCCTGAACAATTTCACCTGAAATTTAAGTATTATTGCAAGGAAAAACCTATTTGGTTGTTTTCCCTGTTGCTTAGGTCCCAGTGCTGTGCGAAGGGCGTCATATGATGTTTCCTCCACCAAAGTTGAGCGGCACAATGCCCCCGTCACTCGATCTGCTTCATGCTCCATCACAGACTCCAGCACTAAGGTGCAGATACAATTATCTTTTTCTCAAATTCGATTTTAGAATTTATGAAGTTTAGAAAAAGTAACATTTAGTAGCTTATCAAAATCTTTCATTCAAGATTTGTTTTTCTTACATCGCAACAGGATAGACTGATGGAGCAAAGGTCGGATGAGGACGAGTACAGCTCATCCACAAGCTCCACAGAGCGCTCGGGGGGGGACTGCAGGGAAAGGTGAGGACGAGTCAAGTGTTCAGCAGTGGTCTTTGTAATTGGTAGCATTTTATTCTTTTGAGTTTTCTACTGAAACACATTAACCTGCGTGTAAATGTACTCTGTGTATGAGCAGAAAAACAGAATCCAACGACATGCATGATTTGGTCCACATGATGACTCAGACTTTGAGGATGGATGTTGGAGACGCAGGACGTGAGTTGGGAAAAGGCCGATTGGACTCGACCGCGATGCCAGAATTCAAGCTGAATCGCAGGTACAGAGACACCCTGGTGCTTCATGGGAAAGCCAGAGAAGAGGCAGGGAACCTGTCGCTTGGGGAAATCCCAACAGGTCAGACGCTTCGGTTTAGTCCTAGCTTCACAAAGCAAGCAGCTGCTCTGCAACTGTTTTGAGTTTAACAGCTCTGTTTTCTTTAGAGGGCGCCACGTCCGGTCCAGCCAAGGTCAGGAGAGCAATAGAGCGTCTGAGAACAGATGTGGTGAAAGGTCTGGGTGTTAAGCTTTTGGATAAAGTGCTTGAAATCATGGAGGAGGAAGATGAGGTCAAAAGAGAAGTGAGTAAAACGAACCCTAATGGAAAATCTCTGTTTTCATTAGAGATATCTTAATTAGTACTTTTTTTCTTCCTAATGCCAGTAGGAGTTGTAAAAGCAAACATTTACTCTTACAGTGTACCAATCAGACACCGATTTACAGTTACTGGAATCAGTGCTGTATATGCTATCAGCTTTCACTACTACATTAATGATCTGATTATCTATTAATCTATTAATATTAATACTTAAGCAACCAATGATGTTCTGGAGATCTGACTTTATTTCTGTAGGTCAGTTGTTCTGACATCATTATGTGCAACCCTACAAAATGTTATTTCCTTTGAATCTTAATTTTTTTTTTTTTTTTTCCCTTTTGAGTTTGGAACTAAACTTTATTGGATCAATGGGTCAGTTTTTTTCATGGCAATTGAAAATGAACAGGTTTCTATTTACTGAACTAAATCTTCAAAAGACTAACTTCAGTTCATATTAACTCATTTTATAAAAATGATTTCTTTAATTAGCACTGCAGATAAGCCTGTTCATATTTCCAACCTAAGCTCGGCTGCCTTCATTTTGTTTGCAGCGGTGCCTTCGTGACCAGATGGGAGATGAGAAGTACCAAGCTTATGCCGTCATGGTGAGGCAGCTGAAGTTTTTCGAGGATATTGCTGTCAAGATATGAAGAGCACTGAAACAACAAGAATGCGTACAATTTGGAAAAAAGTGCTTTTCCATCGGTTGGTCAAATCAAGCGCTTTTCCATTTACTGCGGTACTGAGGGAGTTTGGTCTTTACCGCAAACTATTTGCCAGCTGAAATTTGTTTCAAGGTAAAAATTCTGATGTGAAAAAATTTTCTGTGAAAGAAGAATCGACACATATACAAATATGGACAAAGTGGTACAAACAATTATGTAAATTACTTATTTCTGCATCTTACTGCGCAACACTGGATGTGAAAACGATTCTTTAAAGTTCAGGATATCTATGCAAACATTTCAGCCATTTTAAAGCTTCCATTTAAGGAATTTCATTTATTTGTGATCCTTCACACCGTCTTTCTTGTGCTGTCCGCAACACCTTAGATGTAAGTTCTGTTGACTAATTTTCTTCTTGTCATGAAATAATGTAAAATAGATTTATTGTAGATATTAACGAGTGATTTTTTAATAAAACTAAAATGGAATGCCTTTTTTGCTTCTAGTTGGCTTATTAAAATTCAAGAATTGCAATTTTTTTTTTATAGCAAATAAGAACCATGTTTAGGGTTTAAGAGATTTCACTGATAAGTGCTGAAAAACGTAAATTGAAATTTCACATCAAATCAAACAGATGGCACTGGATTTCATTTTTTATTTTTATTTTTTAATGCACAGAATTGACCTACTTATACTGTTATTTGCTGTGAATGTGAATTGTAGGACAAACTTCACTTTTCTATGTAAAAAATGGGCAGGAGTTATTTATGCTTCTTTCTCTTGGTGTTGTCCTGCGGCTTTTGGGTGGGCTCTCCGCTGGCTTCTGGTGCCATCGGCTGCCAGGGCAGAGGATTCCGTCTGTACATCGGCCATGGAGGCAGGGTCAACTAGAGAGGACGGAAAAACAAAGTGACAGATGTTTACATGGCAGTACGAAAAAGGCTTGATGTGACGGAAGTTACCAGTCAATGAATGTAACTCACCAGACAAGACACAGCAAATCCAGCCAATACAATGTACACCGTCCAGCCAAACTGCTGAATAATCAGCCCATACACGAATCCGATCACCTGAGAAGAAAATCCAAACCACATCAGTACAGCAGGACCGCTGGGAGGACGTTTAACCACTTGAACCCAGACAATTTGTCCGACCTTGTGCTAAGTCAATGCGGTACAGGTTTTGTCAAACATTTCCCAGTTGTTTTCAAAGCAGCCTCGTCATAGCCACAATCCGTATGAAGATGCAGATTATTTTGTTGTATTAGTATTTAAGCAAAAATATTTATGATTCGAGTGAAATTGTAGAGACCAACACTCATTTTTTCATGGCACCTTCAGTTGCTGACACAAGTAAACTTTCTAAACTTAATTACAAAAAGTTTAGAGACTGACAATGTTTTTAGCAAACAACTTTAGAGATCAGATGCTCCTCAGCAAATCAGAATAAAATCCAAAATGTCTTAATTTCTGTAAATCAGATCAAAAGGTGAAACTCATTACATTTGACTAATTACACGCTACAGACAGACATTTGGGGCGTTTTTTGTAATTATGGCTTCTAGCTAATAAAGTCAGAAAGTTACAAAAATGAATGAGACCAATAAATGGATTTCTAACAGATGTGACTTGTTGGTTGTCCAGAGATTAGAACTGTTGGAAAAAGTACATTTTAGAGCATGTTACATTTCCCGCAACTGGGGTGATGATTTCATTCTCTATCTAGTCTGCACCTCCAAAATGAACTAATACCTAGGCAGCATGCTCACAGAACCCCTGTGCACAGAACAGTGAGGATGAGAAGGATGAGTCACCAGATCTAACAATGAAAAACTACAGGCCGATATTCTTTTAACACCTCTGCAGAGCCACAGGCTGATAATCTCCATTGCATGCTGCATTGATGGGTTGATTCATGCAAAAGGTCTTTGCGTAAAAGCACAACAAGACATGTAATTTTGTATGCATCGAATATTTATACACGTTTCAAGTTATAGAACTGAAATACTTGTCCTTTCAATTCAGGCTTAAATTAATTCAAATATTCACCGCAGAGATTAGTATAATTCCTTGGAAAATCTGCTCAGCCAGCTTCTGGCCCTTGTAGTCCTGCAAAACAAGAGGGAGACGAAATAAATGAAGTCATTAATGATTCGTATAATACAGTCCGTTAGCAACAGATGTCTGCAGCGGTTCTTCAACTGGTTATGCTACATCTGCAAACTGGGGGATAACTTTGAGCTACTTTTTCAAATCATCGTTTGACAGAGAGAATCATTTAGTTCAATGCTAAGCTTTTGTTATCTTGGAATGTTGAATCTAAGCCAGAAATGTTATTTTAATTTTTGTGCAGAATAAAACATGGCTTTGGTTAGCATCCGTTACCAAAGTAATCAAAACGACAGGAAGCTAACGTTTCGTCAATAAAATCATCCGCATTATTTAAGGTAACTTAATTTACAATTTCTCAACAAATTAGGGAATTACTTCTCACCATGTGCGTAGGAATGGACTTAAACACAGACAGCATTTTTACACTTGAAATGAACTGTCTGAACGGAAATATGTTTGATTCTGCTTTGAGTCAAGCAAGCTTACTTCCGTTTTTAACAGCTACGTTGTATTGCGAGGAAGGACCTGCCGACGTCATACGTGTGCCGAACTGAACAGAACGGCGCTGGTCCTCAGATTCATATATCATGTGGATTCCTCAAAGCGCTTCGTGTTTGGTTAACACTCGCTTCAAAGTCTGGGAAATTTGCTAGCTATCTACAAAGCTGCCTTGTGTAAATGTGAAGTTACTTCATTATAACTGTGAAATGAGCTATGCATTTTTACAAAATAATAATTTTAGAATATTTAAAGTTTTCTTACTAACCTTAATGGAAAACCTTTGAGTACTCGAAACAGCCAGATAATGGAGATTTCCAATCAGGCATCTTCTAAACACCTTAAGTCGCTTGCAGTCGTGATAGCGGAGGGGACAAACTTGTTGATGTTGAGTTGGCAGTTTGGCTTCAAAGTGAATTCGTCACATATGAGTGTTTTTCCTAAAAACTGCACCTTGTGTAACCTTGCATGTAGGCACCTTGACTCTGAGCGCATAATTTGCACCCAGCAGAACCTTTTTGTGCCTATGCTGTTATCACAGAGCGTCGTCGCCACGTTACGGTCTGGGGGGGACTCAGCCCACCGTGGGCATCACTTAAACCAGCTTCGATTCTGTTTGTATTCTCTTGGGTTTTGATTCTTGTCGTAGCGCTGGGAGGACTGATGCGGCGGTTGCCATGACACTAAGGAGAGGTAAGAAAGTTGCATTAACAATTATGTCATATTTTTAACACACAGTAAGATAATCAGTGAATAATTTCACTATTAATAATTGCACCAACTGACTGTAATTCGTATGGATGTTGTGGGGAAAATGTACTCCTCCCAAATGAGTGGCTCGCAAAAGTAATTTTCCATACGTTGAGGCAACTACAAGCATTAGCGTGTTTTAATGGGATTTGATTTGTTTTTGATAGAGCAGCACAAAATAGTATAGATGTGTGAAATTAAAGGAAAAATTACATATGCATATGTATTTAGCTCTATAATTTTATTATCCTATAACCTGATGCCTAATAATTCACTTGTGCTCTTCTGTGAAAGCTTCAGAGGTTTGTCAGAGAACATTGGTTAAAAAACAGGACAGCTCAGTGATGATGCAAAATGCTATGCCCTGGATGGAAACTAACGCAACATTGAAACAGGACGGTGGCTGTGTAATGCTGTGGGGATGCTTTTCTTAAGTTAAGGAAATAATAATTATATAACTATTCCATCAATAGTAGTATGATGGAACGCAGCCAAACGCACAGACATCAGGCTAGACATCAGCTGATCCGACTGAACTAAATAGGCAAATGTTTTAGTCTGTACATGTGTAAAGTTGGTGTATCCAACTTTACCCCAACAGACTTGTTGCTGTAATTTTGGTGAAAGGTGGTTCTGCAAAGTATTGTTTTGGGTTTGGTGTGGAGAGCGAGATTAGGTAAATGAGAAAAGCACGTAATTCATTCATGGAAAAAACTTTTTTGGTAAAGTCCCACAGATGGAAATTTGTGGTTGCAACATGACAAAATAAGGGAAAGTTCTGTATGTTAAATTTCAGCCTCTTCCATCTAACACTCCATCTAATGTGCTCCACAGTAAATGGAGTCCTTCTCGGTCTACTGGCCGTAGCCATACTGATCATAGTTCATCGAAACCTCCTGAACCTCAGCGACTTCTTAGACAGAGAAAACCCTGGTATGTTTCTGAGCCGACGTTTACATGCACTGATGTAGTCTTGTATGTGTCACATCAAGAGTATTTTGGTGCAACAAAACGACTGCAAATGCTGTGCGGTTAACGTGTCCCAATCCAGATGCTGGACAGATTCTCCCTTTCGAGGCGGAGTTGTCTCCCGGTGTCCGGCAGAAGGCAGAAAGGAAAAGAGACGAGATTCCTGTCCTCATCACTGCCACAGAGGACAGGCTTGGGGCTGTGATAGTTGCAATGAACAGCGTCTCCCGGAACAGCAAAGCCAACGTGGTCTTCACTATTGTGACCCTGAATGATACAGTTGATCACCTAAAGTAAACTTGTTATTCTTGCGCGAAGAATTCAGCCAGCACAGGAATTCTCTATCATCTTAAGTGAATTAAAAACGGTCTCTTCTGTCTTACCAACAGGGCGTGGATAAGTAAGACCACGTTAAAAAATGTCAAATATAAAATAGTTATTTTCCAACCAGAGCTTCTGAATGGGAAGATATCAAAAGATCCTAAAATGCTGGAAGCTGCAAAACCAGTAAGACGACTGACGATACTGCAAATCAGACTCAGTATATATGTTACATCTACTGTTTATTTATTGAACCTTTTACAATATGTTTGTGTCAGTTGACTTTTGCCAGGTTTTATCTGCCTATGTACATACCTGATGTGGAGAAGGCGATCTATCTCGACGATGACGTTGTTGTACAAGGTAAGAACGAACCCATAATAAATCAAATCAGCTCTGTTTGACATCATGCAGTGAGTACAGTCAAAAAAGGAGGTTTATTTATTTGCTGTTTTTGGCTATCAGGAGACATTCAAGAGCTTTATGAAATCAAGCTGAAACCAGGACATGCAGCTGCCTTCTCTGATGATTGTGACTCAGCTTCTGCTAAAGGCATCGTTCGAGGAGCTGGAAATCAGGTGGCGTTTCCTTCTGAGAGTTACTTGTCATTTATGCTGCTTAACTTAAATGCATAGATGCAGAATTAAATAGCTAATCCTCTTCTTTTTTTTTTTAACAGAACAACTACATGGGTTTCCTGGACTTTAAAAAGGAGGCTATTAAAAAACTGGGGATGAAGGCCAACACATGCTCCTTTAATCCAGGAGTCATTGTTGCAAACCTGACCGAATGGAAGAACCAAAATATCACCCAGCGGCTGGAGAGGTGGATGGAGCGCAACTCCCAGTGAGCGCACACACAAGCTGAACAACGGACCTAAAGGAGGACGCTTCCGTAGAAATAAAAATAGTTGTAGCAAATGCATTTAATTAATTTTTTGGGTTTTTTTTTGTAACAGGGAGGATCTGTACAGTAACACACTTGCAGAAAGCATTACAACCCCTCCACTTCTCATCGTCTTTTATAAACGTCACTCCTCCATCAACCCGATGTGGCATGTGAGACACCTGGGTGAGTTGCAAGCCAATTTCTGAATGTTGTTTCTTTTTGTTAATCGGTGGAAAAAGAACTCTTTATTGGTATCGTAGGAATCAAACCGTTATAATTGCCGACCAGCTTATGCATGTTTCTAGTAGTATTTTGATGATTTATAGTCGGAAGGCCTCCCTGTTCAATGCCCTAATCTTTAGGGCGCTCCATCAGATTTAGGGTCGTGTCTCTCTCATGTGGATGGGGTAAACACTGAAATAATCAACATTGTAACTTTCCAGTAATTCTAAAAGTTAACTCTAATAAGCCGGGTACAATAAATGTAAAAAATCCCAACTTTTCAGGTATCACAGGTGCTGGAAATCGCTACTCTCCCCAGTATGTGAGGACTGCTAAACTGCTGCACTGGAATGGACATTATAAGCCCTGGGGGAGGACATCGTCCTTCTCTGACGTGTGGGACCAGTGGTTCATTCCTGATCCCACAGGGAAGTTTCATCCCGTGCGAAGACACACAGACTGAAAAATTACTCTTCGGAGACCTTTGGACCAACGCAGTCCCTGGCAGAACACAGTGTGGCTCTTTTCACCTCAGGAACTAAGCAGCCAGCAGTCTTATTCGTCATCCTCTGGATTTGTGGGCCTCCTCACGCCATCATCTTGAACACAGACGCCTGTTTTTACAAAATGTTTTCCTTGCAACGACTCCAACTCGTCTGATTAAACCTGAGTTTCTTTTACAGCATATAATACATCATCTATCATATGATACAGCATTACATAATGTTCTAAGAGTTTCTCAGGCCTTTGAGACCATATTTGACCATATATTTTTATTTAGAAATCCCATGCCCAGATGACCATTAGTGGTGTCTTAGGTCAGTTACTGCCTCACAAGTGCATTAAAATGAAGCTGTTACCATTTTCACAACTTTATAAGTCTTTAATATTTTGCGCACCTAATTAATGGGGACCCAATTCTACCAGATAAACCAGATACAGCTTAAAGCTAGTCATATCTGTTGGGCCTCAGCATAGCTTTGACACAGAAGTTAAACTCAAAGCTTAAAATGTACTAAACAAAAACAGTGCTGTCAAAATTTAAGATTACATTTTTTATATACTTGTTAAACTGCAGGAAGGCTGTCAAGAGAAATAAGTCATCACTGTGCAAAGACTTTATATCCATTTATTGTCATTGCTTAATTATGGCCTTAATAGATGCTTAACTGTTGCTAAATAATAGCTTAGTGTAAGATAAAGGGCTTGTTTGGTTTACAGAGCAGTAATGATATAGTTGCCACTGTGTATACATGTGTGCTTACCTCCTCCCTGGTAACTCTCCCAAAGGCTAATGTCAGTGCTTAAAATACTTTAGGGTGATTTTTTTATTTTTTTTTGCACACAAGATTTATCCAAACTTCATTATTTTTTCAACCAGTATTTAAAGACCTCAAGTTGACCACTTTAAATACGACCTCAAATTTTCTCCCCAACTACGCCGGCGTAAAAATGAACACTAACATTCCTCGTCACACTGTGGATTTTTTTAAATGATAATCAGACCACTGACCTCTGCGATGCCTCGGCATTTGCACAAATACTGCATGCCTTGTTTGCTGTTCTGTGTTTTGTACAATACCAATAAAATATATTTGCCGTTTCCTAAATTACCACTTTTATAGGGAAAAGAAATGTAAACATTATTTTAGAAAAAAAGGAAAACAAGTTTTGATTTAATAGGTTTATAGGAGCACATCTATATACATGGTTATAGATTGAAATCCTACAAATGACTTCCAGTCGCAACAGTATGATCAAGTATATACACACAACTGCTCAATAATAAAGTCAGTCACGTAGGCATCTTGATGGATAAGGATGAATAGGCAGATTTAAGGGGGGAAAAAACCCAGCTGAGGGTCCATGAGTCTCGGTATGTTTCATCGTGTTTGGGTTTAAGTACAAGCAGGAGTTTCGGAGCACCTGGCCTAATAATAGTGACGTCAAACAGCAGGATAAGCAAATGAAACCACATTCCTGGAAGTGACTCAGCCTTTTTAAAAGACCATATTTCCATAACACGATGCAGTTCTCACCACTGTAACTCCCTGTTTTGCTTTCTACAGCTCAATGCAAGTCCTGATGGGATCAGCTGGCAAACAATGGAGCAAAGTTTAAAGCAGTCATGACTGAAAACCACACTCTTGGGTTTTTGTTCAGCCAGCACTTCAACGTAGAATCAGGCGGACAATTTCTGGAAGTTAAGACAGCTCCGGTCTGATGAAAAGATAAAATGGGAGTAAACATGCAGGTGATCCTTTCTGTGCACACAACTTGTTTCCATCTTGTATAATCTGACCAATCAGCAGTTTGTGTTTCCACACTACTTTATGGCAGTGGCCTGGCTCGTTTATGGGTGTCATGGTTAACAACGGGGGATCAAAAAACGAAAACACATTGCTGTTCTCCGTCATGAGTAGTTCCAGCTCTGGATAGTAAAAAGAGTCCACGAGTCATGGGAGGTTGGGGGGGAGTTCATTTAAAATCAGTGTTGAAGTCGTAAGCATCATCTGTATAAACAGTAGAGACGCTGATGTCAACAGGGACAGGCTGGAAATGAACCTTACTGGGTTTATCTGCAATGAAAAGGCAAAACATTACCTTACATATTTATTAGCACAGATTTAAACTGATAAAAATCTATGCAAAAAAAAATAACCTGTGACTGTTTTCTGCAGTTTCTCAAGTCCCTCTGTTTCATCCAATTCCTCTGTTTCATCCAACTCCTCTGTTTCATCCAACTCCTCTGTTTCATCCAACTCCTCTGTTTCTCCAGGCTGCAAGAAAAGCAGAAGTTTTATTTATTGGTTTGTAGCTCGGTGCTCTAAGAGACACAGTGATTAGAATCAGTCACCAGGATCAGAGTTGGATTAGAAGTCTTCATAAAGAAATCGAGACTTGCATTTTTGTCCTCATTTCCAGGCGCTAAATCAAATGCCATGCAAGTCCATTTCTATGCATTATTACCTCGACATTCTCAGTGTTGTGCTGCGCCTCCCTCTCTGCAGGGGGTCGCTCTTCAGGGATGGCGGCCACCGTCAGCAGACCTGCAGTCGGCCCTCTTGTGACGAAGCCTATGCTGCTCGCCAGGTTTGGAAATTTAAAACCTACGGAAGATATTTTTTTAGGGATACAGATTTAAAATTGGACAAAAACTACAAAACGTACCGCACCTTGCAGAAGTAATTGCACCACTTCAACTGTTTCACAGTTTTTTCATGTTACAATAAATTGCTCACAAGCTTCTACATCAGCTGTAACAGCTATACCTTTCAGAGTTTTGATGTTGCCTGCCTTCACTTTGTCTAGATCCCAGTCCTTCTGCATCTCAGTGATCACTTCCTCAGTCACGTAGTTTGGGAGGCTGTAGTTCCCTGGCACTTTACAGTGGTAGCTTAATTTGGCTCTAGGGGAACACCAAGAAAAGAGATCTTTGTGTCATGTAAACAGCACAAAAGTCAATCACTTGCTCCAGCTAAAGGTTTTGGATCAGAGTTGGATTAGAAGTCTTCATAGAGAACTCAAGAATTGCACTTTTTCCTCATTTCCAAAACAACGCAGCTACCCGCTTTTATGAAACACTAACAAAAAGATGCTCACCCAGTCCAATCGGTAAGGAAAGTTTTTGCTGCTTGCTCTGTGTTTGGAAAGCCGCCTTTCTGCAGAAAGCCTCGCTTTTTGGCCAACAGGGTCAAGAACTCCAGGGAATTCCTGAAGTTTGGGACAGTATACTGAAGCATGACCTGAGACAGGAAGATAAAAGTTATTTATCATGAAGGTACTTTTTGCAGTTCTCCTCACTTTCTCTGTGACAGCAATAGCCATTACCTGGGACTTATCACACTGCTTGAGCAACGTATTTACGGCATCCAGCACGGTCTCCTGACCCTCCTCCACCTGCAGACTCCTCAGGGCCATGGAGGCTGCTGGGTTGGACGGTGAAGCGACAACGCCCGGACTGTCCATTAGCTTCACAGTCTTCGACAAGTGTACCTCCTGCATAGATCTGATGTGCGGGAAAGAGGACATTTAATTATGAACAACATTTTGGAGGCAAGATGTTTTGGCCACAAACATTTTTCTGCACTTACTTTGTGGTGCCTTTTGCGATCCCAACGTAGCATGCCATCATCCCTTTCAAGTTGTTAATCAGGCTGCTCTTCCCTACGTTAGGAAAGCCTGGGAGCAAGAATCAGACGTTCATTAAAAGGGTAGAAATTGATACGTTTCATAATATTAAGGAAGCAAAATTACAGATTCAAATAAACTTACCAACTACGCCCACTTTGAGCACGGCTTCGCTTTGCGTCTTAGCGGCATAGGCTGTCAGCAGCTCGGCGAGACACTCGTTACCAAAACACGCTGCTCCTTTGGACCTGTCCAGGACTTCGTTGGAGGGCACAATTCTTTTCCTTCTGGTTTTCTGACGGACAAAGAGCACAACGCGATTGACTCAATTTGCCTCGACACATCGAAAGGTCGACAGAGTTCACACCCACCACAACAGATTTTTTTTTTTTTTTATGCAAATGTTCCACAAAAAGCACACATGGTCCCTTCTGACACAGGGACTAAACTGCGCCATTTGTTGGTTATTCTCGGAGGTTATAACCAGTTATAACAGCACTGACCAAGCTGTTCAACCTTCTCAGTCCTCCACAGAAAGACAAGAGGTTTTTTTTTAGCCATTTAAAAAGGAAAATATTTTCTACAGAGGGATCAGCTGTTCATTCTGACACCAGGTACGAATAGGAGTCTTCGTCCACAGGAAACCTACTTATACCAGTCTTAGATATTTTACATAAATTCAAAGGCAAAATGACACAATAGCTGTCAGGAAGGCTGAATGTATTGCAATAAAGTTGCTCTATTTTATCCTTTTGAGCCTTTAACACTGGCGACGATGGCGAGTTTGGGAAACAGTATAACAAAGGTAAAAATCTGCAGATTACAGTTGGTAAGTTCATAATCTAAAGACAAATGTTACCGAAAAGAATAAAATGTTTTTTAAATATAGAAGTCACGTCTTACCACAGTTTTGTCACGCATTCGTGTTGAAGCTTTGAATGCCACAACTGGAAACTCCCTTTGTAAACACTCGATCCACTTCTCTACGTTTTCCTTTGGCACAAGATCTGCAGCAGAAAAAAAGACAAGGAAAGAAAACATGAAAATCGAACCATGTTAAGAGCAAATCATTTTTATTTTCGCTATAGCTGAGAGCTTCTCACGTCCATTTACCTATTTTGGTCAACACAAAAAGTAATTTCCTTTTCCCCCCCAGTAGCACAGCCTCCTCCAGTTGTGGGCACCTGCATCCCAGAGGATCCCGAGCATCAAGGACTTCGATTACAACATCAGACGCATCTATTACCTGCAAAAGGTGACTTTGTGAGTAAAGCTGACAGTGTATTGTACTGGATCTCACTGTAAGGGTGTAGGTATACCTTGTTTAGTTCACTGCAGAGGTGCTGCTGTGAGTTCTTGTTTGGAGGTGAATGTTTCACTGTATTATTTTCTGTGGTATCCTATGAAAATAGATGCAGACAGACACCTTAATCATTTATCCTGCCGTAAAAAAAAAAAATTACCTACAATTTTTTTTTTTATTATATCATTGCTTATTTCAGACAAGAAAAAAAACTGCAGTGTTTGCATTTAGTAATTTGCTTTGTAAAACAATTTTTAAAAATTTGAAAAATTGCAGTGGCGTTTCAGTCCTGGCTACTGATGAGGTAAGCCGCTTACTAAAACATAAATGATCCCCATCGGAATAAATTATTTCAGAAAAGCCCACTGAGGTGGACTTTTACCTTTCGGGCCTTCTTGGCGCTTGGTTCTGCTTCTTTAACAGCGTCTTCCTTCTCTTGTTTCCTTTTCTGGGCTCGCTCTTCCTTTTTGGCTTGTCGTTTCTTTTCTTTCTCTTCTTCAATCTAAAAAAAAAAAAGAAGCAAGTTTTTCAAAACACATATATATATGGAAACTACCAACAACTATTAAAAAAACAAATCATTGCTAAATACTTTTGACACCCAGCTAAACTAAGCTATTCGGATGCCAGCCCACCTGCAGCCTCCTTTTCTCTGCCTCTCTGAGGACCTCCTCCTTGAAGGGGGCGCTGTTGGGCACTCCGGGATCCTTCTTTACGTGCTTCTTCAATCCCTTCTTTTTAGCCTCTTTTTTTAACTTTCTGTTATGCTCCCGAACCTAAGATCAGAGCATAATATTACTGAGGTTATAGTGGAAGAAGCGTCCATGTAATTTGTGTACGTAAACATGCAACAGAAACGTGTCGTAATGATATACTATGACAAACTTGCAAGAAATGTAGTTCAAAGACATTTACAAGGTGGTAAGATAAAAACACTGATACATGACAAAAAGCCACCTACCTTCTTCTGTATTTTATAGCGTTTGGCGCAGGATACCCTTTTACTTGCTTTCCTCAACTCTGAAGAGAATGAAAGCTTCGTTAGCTCGGTTAAACCTCGGCTAGCCTTTAGAAGAAGCTAGAGTAACCTGACCCCGATAAACAACATGGACAACCCGGCCATTAAGATATTAAAAAGCTGCTCTTCGTGGACCATTAACTGTATGTAAACACACTTACTTGGTCTTTTCATTGTGTCGCTGTTGGTCTGCCAATGTAACTGAACGTCTCACACGTGGAAACAGCACGAGTGAAGTTAGATGTTGCGTCTCTTCGGCTTCACGCAGACAGTGAATGTACTTCTGCCCCCTGCTGACTTGGAGGTTTATGACACCTTGTTTTCTCAAAGGTTCATTCAGATATTTTCCACATTTTCTCATATATTATTTAACCTAAACCCAACCCTAACCCTAATATCATAACCACAAACCTTAATGGCTGTTATAGCGAATGTTAAGTGATGGACCAACATGATTACAGCTCTTGTATTACACAAAAGTGAAGAATCAGTGCAGTACATCCAGGTTCAAACAGTGAGGATGGAGAGTGTTTTAAATCTGGACTTTAGGCCATTCTAACATATAAACAGACAGAGATAAACCATTCTGTAGCAACTCTGGCTGCTTGTTGAGTGTTGTTGTCTGGCTGAAAGATGAGCCTCCACCCAAATATCATTTCTTTTGCAGCTTCCAAAAGGTTTCAGTCCAGGATTGCCCTGCGTTTGATGTAAGAATACCTGATTATGAGGTGCTGTCATTTATCTGATCGTTATATAGAACTTAAACATTATAGCCTGCTTGAATTTGGCAACAAATACATCCACCAATATTGAAAATACATCAAGTCTGATGAGACTCCATCTGGAAAAAAGGACAGCAGACGTTGGACACCATGTCCACGTAGCAGCCTGGAGGTGGCAGCAGTAAGCTTCACACAAGGTTGTCTGAGGCTGAAACCAAAACTAAGCTACAAGTAAAAAGGAGTTTCCAGGTGAACTGTTTTCTGTTGGAAAAATGTAATCAAGGTAAACCAGTAGCTATGAAATTGCAGTAATTTTAAAGTGACGCAAAATATTAAAGTAGAGGCATTTTAATAAATTACATTGCGTGTCTTATTTTTATATTTATTGAACCTTGTGGACTTTGCATGCAATAAATGTTTCAACACTGAGGTCTACATCTGTAAAAATGTTTCCTACCCTCTGTGCTCGCCTGCAATGCATGCTCATCTGCTATGATTCTTCCCTAAAACTAACCAAACTGTTATCTTCTGATCCCCTTGCAGTCCCTGAAAGATCTGCCCTCTTAGCATATCCTGTGTTACTTGCTTGAGAGCGTCATTGACAGCAGCTTTCAAATGCTAATGCCACACTTGAAACCAACTCCACACTTTTTAAAGGCTTAATTATTGAATACATGTTAGAGAAAGAGCACACACCTGTTCGTGAACCAGTTTTGGAGATGTCAGCTTTCCGAGCGACGTTTTGACCAATAATGAATAAGGTTCCACACATGAATGAGATGGAATTTTAAAAATCATCTGGCTTGCTGCTGTGTTGGTTCTTAAGCCCCTCTCTCAACATCAAACACAGCTGGTTACTGGATATCATTAGCATGTGGATTTGACTGTTTTCTTTTAAATTGCACCTACATTAGGTACAATGAAGCTGCTGTTATTGGTCAATATTTTAATCTCTAAATCTCAAGATTTATTTTCTTGGAATGCTCATTAGTGCATGCATGGTAGCTGAAAAAATTTATTTAAACGTGATAAGCGTGCACTTTGCACTGAACCGACTTGACATGCCTAACCACACTCAAAAAACACAAACCAAACCAAATCAATCACAAACTGACGAATGTACATTGCAGTCTATGTATACATTAAAAAACTAAAACAGTCATGACATGATCCTCAAAGAGAAAACATCATGAAAAATGTTTTGAGAACTTATAAAAAAAAGAACAATATAGGATCCCTTAAAGAGGAACATCTTGTTTTTGTCTTTCAAGACCAACCAAGCCAATATGCAAATTCATTTTTTTCCAGCTGGATGGGTGCTGCCTGGGCCTGGCCTCATAATGTGCTGCTTGGATGCAATTAATTTATGTTGACTAAACAGAATCCATATTGGCAAAACAAGTTGGGCACCTTATGCAGTTCTTAGCTAGATCTCAAACACTTCAAATGCACCAACTCTTTTAGAAGCCATTTGTAAGCCATCTGAAGTTTCTACTGTAAACATTTTGAATTCATGTGGCCCCATAGAGATCCTAATACATAAATTTCAATATCTTGAAAGGCATTATATTTCAGTAATTTGATTTAAATATGGAAACTCTCAATTTGCATATTAGTGACACCCACAGTGATATATTTATTTAAGTCAATAACGATTCCACCTCACAGCTGCGGAAAACCAAATAGTTGACTTCTCAGAAAGTCTTCATATTCATTAAGACTATGAAGGACTTTTAAAACAAAAATATGGTGTTGTGGCCATACCCAGCCACAGAGTAGACTGCTGATTTGAATTGTTTCCACTGTGGTTTCTTGCAGCACGAATCAAACTCAAGGTTTGCAGGCCAAATGTGGTCAACCATAGTTTGATGATAACATTTGTGCGCAGAAATATATATATTTTTTATCAATCAAAGCAGTGAACTAGCAGATTATATAAATGTGAAAATATGTTTAATAAAAAAAAAGTACTCCGTGAATGCAAAGACAAATATTTCTTAATATTTAAACAGTTTGTTAATGGTTAGTTTTATCAGCACTGTCTGCCACAAGTGATCCATCAAGGAGAATCATGAGAATCAATCTTGATGTAGCTCAAAATGAAAGTGAGTTTGACACCACTGTCCTATAGGGTACACCACAAAAAGGTAAACGCAAAAGCCACCGGCTGTTCACAAAGCACTGTATGCATGCTATGAAAAAAGTTGATTTGAGAGAGAATAGTGCTGGAAAAAGTTGATCAGACTACAGGGATCAGCACAGGCTTGGGAGGATGATGAAGCAAAAGCCACACATGATCTTGGAGAGATCAATAAGGTTTGGGCTGCAGTTGGAGTCGGTGCTTTATGAGCCTCCACACACAGACATATCCAGGACATGGCCTACAGTTGTCATACTGCTTGTGTTAGGTATCTCCTGAACTTTAGACAATATCAGAACTATTTGACTCAGGGAAATGATTAGACTTAGTTTGGTGATCCAAAGTCCTATTTTCAGATTTTCATTAGTTCTTCATTTAAATTAGAAACCAAGGTTCCACAGCTTAGAAACAGAGGATAAAGACAGATAATTGAGGTGGCTTGAAGTTCACAGTCCTTGGGGAGCTCTGCCAGTGTTGTCCAATGTGTTTTATTAAATCCAAAGAACAGCCATCTTCCAGATAAGTTTAGATCATTTTCTTCTTCCCTCTCTTGACAAGCTTTTGTGGAAATGCTGATTTCATTTTCCAGGTGGACTAACCATCCACCCACGTTACATGTGGGATACCCGGATTAATGACCATTGTATCACTGTAAAATTAGTGGCCAGCAACACTAAGCATCATAGGGAATCTGTGGGATGCTGTCAAGAGGAAGATTAGAGAAACGTCACCCTACAGTATAATAAATATTTATTTTCCCTGGACAAATATTTCTGTGTTAAACTTATGTGACGTTTGAATTTTCTGTTTTCCCCCCATTAGTATTATATTTAATGCATCATTTGAGAAGTGTTCGTGTGTTCAGTTGTGTGAGGTGGAGCAGACGGGCTCATTTAGTTGTATCAGCAGCACATCTATACAGACTGCTTAGAAGCAAGCGTCGCTTGTTGCAGTCCCCGCCAAACCTCCACGCCTGTGACAGCAAGTACAGTGAACCGTTTTACCTGAGCGCCGCATCTCGGGCGCTGATTGGCTCGCTGGGTGTCCGACCCTCAGGTGACGTCAGGAGCACTGCATGCGGGTGAGGCGGGTGAGGCTGCCTCTCAGTCCAGCCTCAGTGAGACAGAGAGCCAGAACCTCTGAGCAGCAGCGGAGACAGACGCGGTGACTGGACCTCACTGACCCGCACATTCACAGGTAAGGAGGACTCACGTTGAACCGTCGGCTCAGTAACTTTATCTGTGACTCTCCGGGAGACCCAGCGAGGCGTGGCTTGTCGTGTTTGCTCTGACACCTTTCTTTCTACCCCCACCTCTCCACCTCACCACCTCACGCAACATTTATCAGCCTGTCTGTTTATTCATCCGGACCCCCTTACTTACTTATGCATACTTCATCAATAAAAGTCCGTTGATAAGCGCTTCACAATTAACTCAATTTATAAGAACCTGCTGGCCACAAGTACAGCGGAGTCATTCTGTTTCGCGCTTTCATTCACATTATAAAGAGAATCTCTATGTTGACGTGAAATACGGCCAGCATTGAGGCTTTGAGGCTTTGAGGCATTGAGGGGAGAGCTTTCTTTTCCCCCTTCACACGAGTCACTACTACAGAAGTGAGTACTACCGGAATTAACGTGGCTTAAGACGGATTTAAACTCTTTGGTGTGACTACTGACAAATACTTCAAGGTCTTGAGGACCCCCTGGTGGCGAAATTAATCCACAAAATACACAATCAGAGCCGCATTCAAGTTGTCATGATGTGAAATTCTCCTCTTATTCAGCTTCACAGTTCTCTCTCCTCTGTCTGTTTGATGTCTTCCTCTCGCATGTGAAGCGTGCTGATCAATTAATAGGTTCACATTAAGAGATTTGTTGTGCGTCATTAACACAGGCTGACCAATCGACCCCCATCATCAGGCAGTGGGTGCACAGGGCTGATTGATATGCAGTCCCGCTGAGGCACTGTGCCAAGCCCTTGAAATCTGTTTTGTGAATCAAACAACAAGTGATGATGGCAGAGACTTGAGTTAATGAACTGTGAATCACACAGGCTGATATTTTTTCTGTGTTTGTGCTGGGGAAAAAAAAAACAAAAACATGTTGCGCTTGGCACATCGGGGGAAAGCGATCGCCCACTGCTGTAGAGGCCTTGAGGTTCTGACTTCAGCAGTTTGACCTGATGAATCATTTTTAGTGTTATTGTTATGTGAAATATGTGAATGGAGCTCTCTTGTCTTGTTGGCTCTGTCTGAATCAGGCTTTTTTTTGCGTGCTTTGGCCTGCTCATATCTGTGCTTGTCTACCATTTCCTCAGAAATATGAGATATTTGTGGTGATGCGAAGTGAAATCTGATCCAAAAATCAAGGTGCTGATGTAGGAAAGACATACCTTTTGGTATCAGACTGCTCATATCGGTCAAGCTGAATTCTGCTAGTAAACTAATTCTCTTTGTGCCTTGTTCAGTCTGTTTACATAAACAATGCTGTGAAAAGCACCCCCTCACTCACAAATATCTTATGTTTTTGCTTTTTTCGAACTTCACACTAATTTTATGTCAGATAATAATAACCTGAGTAAATCCAAAAGTAGTGTTTGATAATATTTTATTTAGCAAGAGAATAATGCTATCTGAGTCAACCTCACCATGCAATTGTAATTGGCCAAAAAAAAAAACAATAATTCTTGGGTATGTATCCTTTGGACTGAAGTCCAGACTTTGACTAGGCCACCCAAAACCCCTCTATTTTTGGGAATATTTTGAGAGGTGCAATTGCTGTTTCACATCATTATCACAAACTGATTGTTTGACATTTTCTATAAATATTTTCTGTTAGAGAGCCTGTGGTTGATGCATGACTTCATCAACCACAGTGAGCCATGCAGGGCCTGAAGCAACAAAGCGGTCCAGAACACAGCAGTACTAGTTATAACAATGTTGGCCTAGTACTGCCAGTATAGTGCATTTTGTGAAATGCTGTTTTAGGTAGGCACCAGACATAATGAAACACACCTCTTCTACAAACTCAGTGAGACAGAGAGCCGGTGAATAGTTCAATGAGTTTATGAGTTCAATGAATAGTTTACCAAAAGTTTTGAATAATCATAAGGCAAATGAGAAACAAGCTCACTGCTCTTTTTGGTCTTTTTTTTCCCCTTCTGCCCCTCAAGTGACTTTCTGATTATTCAATCACAAACATCAACCTCAGCTGAAGAATGTCAGGCCTGTTATGCTTTAGATGTCTTTCTTAGTCACTCTCATACATTGTGGATGAGTCCACAATTACCTGGGGTAATTTTCATAAACCAGCCGTTGTTGGGAAGGTTCACCATTGTTCCAACGTTATATAAATATGGCAAATCTCTTTCACTGCAATGTATGTAAAAAAAAAATTGACAAACTAATTAAAGTAATAGGCCATTCATTGATCACAAAGGCTTTTATCTGTGGCCTAATTACTGGAGTTTTCTGGAAAACCCTTTACCGACTGACTGATTTATTTATTTATTTATTTTTCCCTTTTTGCAGACTTTTTGTCCTAATGCAACAAATTAAAGTAACAAGCACTGATACTAAAAAGTGGTGGTAGTGGTCCAACATAAAATGAAGAGTACATGTACGAATATTCTTGGTCTATACATTGCTAACCATCATCTGATTTCTGAATAAACAAAGTACAGCAAAGGAAATGCAATTTTTTTCATGCATTGAAAGGATGGGAGAATTGATGTTTTCAGCTTATGAAGAGGAAGAGAAAAATTCAGAATTTCAGAATTTGACTTTTTGATTATTAGTCAGAATCGGTGTAAAATATGGCAATTTACATCACTGGCAAACCTACTGGTGTGCCACCATTAAAAACAACACTGCATGAATGTTGGCTTGTTACAAATGAACAAACAAGCATAGCACACTTCAATCTACAAATAAAATCAATATTTATTTGGACTAAAAGGCCAGTGTAAACAGTGTCATAGAAGACAAGCTTTTTGCTGGTTTAATGGTGGATGGCAAATCAGTGGTTTTCTTCCATTAGCACCACAAACTGGAACGAGGTTGCTAATTAGGATGCCAACTACGACTTCTCTCCGGTTCTTTATGCCACTGAAAGTACCATCACCCTGTGGTCCTCTCCTTCTGGATGGTGCATACGCAAAGGATGCAGCTCCTGTGATGCATAGCTGCACCCATGGCGATAAATATTTAAGAGAGCAACTGATATATGTTGCCTGTGTTTAAATGACAAATTATAGAAAGTAATCGATGTCATGGTACTGTTAAAGTCATGATTATTTTTAGGATTAGGCCATAGTTCAGCAAATGTAATCAGAAAAGTGTTGAGAACAACAACTGTTGGTTTCCTATTTGGGGAGAATCCTTAGCGCAGCACTGCTTTAGCCATGTGCAGGATATTTTTAATTTTACGTTGCCATTATCAAAACCTGCTGGCATATTATAGATACTGCAGAAAACTGGGTGAAATTTGTTGTGTTTTGCATAAGTATTCGTTCAAGAAAATATCTTGAGTCATCTAGCTGTGACTTCAAAATTGGTTTGTTCCTCTTCTTGCTGTGAAAGTTTTATTTGGGAAGAATTTTAAAACAGAAACTGCAGGCACTAATAAGAGAAGCCTTTATTGTCTGAAGAGATTTTCTTCCCTTAAACATGTGGGAACTGAGTATGATGCCTTTATGCATTTCTTCAGAATTGTCTGCAGTTTGCAAGTCTTCATCCGACCATAGACCTGCCAGTTTCTTTTTTCAAAAACAAAAATATGAAATAAATTGGCTGTTTGCTGCCTTGTTTTCATTCTCAGATACTTTTAAGGATGAATGTCCACAATTGCATCATAATAGCTCAGAAAAAAATTATTGTTTATTCAGCCCTCTTCTATACAGCACTTAATTATCACTTTAGTGCTGATTTCCAGGAAGATAGTTACTCAGAACAGATATGGGCATTTGGGAGGGGTCATCGAAATGTTTGACAGGTGCTAGAAAAAAAGTCTTCAGAGTGAGAAACCACTTGTTCCACACATTTAAACATGTAGAAAATCACTCCATGTAAATAAATGAACTCTTAAACTGAATACTGTTTGTTTAAATGGTTGGGGATAAAACGTTTTAGTGTGGAGCCCTGGCAAAACAAAGAGTTAAATCTAATCATTTTTAAAAAGTATTTTCCTGCTGTAGCGGATTTGGCTCTGCACGAATATTGTCCCTTGACATGCAAAGTTTGGCTGAGGATTCCCTGCGGTTTGGATCCTGCCAGGGATGATCTTTGCAAATATGACATAATAAAACTGCAGTTGAGTCAAAAGAGAAAAGAGAAACACTTTTAAAAAAAAAATGTGATTACTATTACTGCATCTGAACTCTAGAGAGAAGTAAAGCAGTTTTGGGGAAATGAGTGGATTTGTCCAGACATGCGCAGCGGTGCAAATTTTAAATATATGTCTTTATTGGTTGTGTTAGACTGTTTTCATGTTTGATTCTTGTGTGCGTGTGCATTTGCTTAACAGGTTTGAAAAAGTTTGTTGTGTATCTAAAAGAATTGCAGTAACCTTTACACTAATAAATGTTACTCCATGTCAAGTTTGTCAAAATCAATCGTCACGTGTACATGTGTGTGTTTCTTCTGTCCGCTGCATATCACAGGAATGGGAAACCAGTGAGTACAGCGACTCTCTCTGTGGGAAAAAAAAGGATGAATGCTGCATGTGACGTTCTGCTCAAGGAATGTGGTTATTATGTTGTGCATCTCCTAGCATCGGGCTTCTTCAGTCCTCTTGCTCCCTGGGGTTTGAGCACCCTGTTTTTCACCCACTGGTCAAAAACACATCATCAGTGGAACCCGAGGAGCCTCTTTTGGTCCTCCTACATGCTCATCCAATGCCTGCATGTGTTTTTCCTCCACGATCCCCCAATGTTTTAAGCTTTGCCCCTTTTTTTGCCCCTATCAATGTGAAACTTGAACCTTATTCTGCCGTTTATAGCATTTGTCTGTTTGACAAACAGACCCACTTGCTCATCTCTGACTATGTTCTGAAAACTCCAGTGGCTTGAAACCGTTTAGAGTGCCTTGCAAAAGTATTCATACCTCTTGAACCATTTCATAAGTCACATTGAAAACACACCAAGAAATCCACCAAAAAGTGATAAACGTGTGTTCAGACCCTCTTGGTTGCAATGGATTTCAGTGCAACCAATTGTCTTACAAAGTTGCCTCGTTAGTAACTTAAGTTCACCTGTTTGGTGCTTCATTTCAGTGATTGTGCCCAATGTTTTTCCATAGAAAATTTACCACATAAAGACCAAAGCACCACAGAGGTCATGGAGAAAAGAGCGGAAAGGTTTAAAACAGGATTAGTTTGTTAAATAATATCTTAGTGTTGGCATGTCTCAGAGAACAACTCAGCCTCTCCTCTGAACATGGAAAGAGCATAGCATAATGAGAAACTTACCAGGACTTACTTGTTCAACAAACAGTGACATGCTTGGGCAGGAACAGGATTAATCAAAGTAGTTTCCTAGAAACTCATCTATGGGAAAAATCAGGCTTTTTGGATCAGTGGCAAGAAGAAAGGGCACTATTACGTTTAATTACACTAACACTATGTCACTAGCCACATAGGCTTCATAGCAAATAATGTATGTTGAAGAAGATGATCTGGCCTGATGAGACCACCTTCATGCCACACTTTAAATTAAAATGAAAAATAAAACAAAATGTAAAAATTAAGTATCTACATTTCTTATGCTACAGCATTATACACTACTTTGTGTTTGTCTATCACATAAAAACCTGGCAAAGTACATTGACATTAATTTGTTGTGACATACCAAACGGGCAGAAGTTCAAGAGAAGTGAATACTTTTAGATCGCACTGACTGTTGTCTCGTGGGGACTTCAACCTGCAGCCGCTTAAGCCAAAAGAGTGAATGGAGTTTTAGATGCATACTGGCATTCGCTGGGCATAGCAACCTGCAGAACCTGAATGCACATCAAAACCTAAAAAGTTGATGCATTCAGATTTTACAATACCTTTCAGTATCACGTTTTCTCAGTGCATGAATTATCATCTATATCTTCACATGAGCAAGGTGAGATGCTACAAACAAGGTGGATGTAAGAGGTGCTTTCATTGTTTCTCTGGCTTCAGTTTGTGCAGTTCTTTCTTATTTTATTGACTTCTTCCTCGCTGGAATGGGTTGGATGTCTTTCTGAAATGTTGCTGAGCAGATAAAGAAGATAAAGTGAGAAATGTGAAATGATTTATTAAAAAAAAAAAAAAAATTCTTTCCGTTGGTTAATACAAGTGTCTTCCCTGCAGTGAATCAAAGTGATGTCTCATATTTAGTTTTGATCCAATCTGTAAAAACATCTGGGTTTCTTGACAATGACATGAAAATCCAAGCGCATTCCTCCCGGTAGTTTTAGAAATCAATTACTATTGTTATCCCATAATAATTGTGTTCATAAGGGCAATTATAGGACCTTGCTTTATTTTTTATGTAAGGGAGCTGGAAAGAATTTTCTAAGGAATTCCAAATGATGTTATCTTCATTCCAGAGTGCATCCCAAGCGTCTCTTTTTCATTCACCCAAAGATCCAACAGCATGCTACTCGAGATGATGGTTTCTTAGAAATGGAGTAAACTCAATAACATAAAGTTATTCTTTTTCCATTCTCATTTTGGATTAGGATAAACCATCCATTATTATTAACGTCTTACAACTTTTGAATCATTTTGTTCCTCCTACACAAAGTTGTATTATTGGTTCTTTCTTGACAACACTCAGATATTTCTAAATAAAGAAATAAAAAGTTGGACTTTCCCCTGATCAGTTTTCAGAGAAAACACATACATAAAAATCATGCACTGTAATGGATCCTCATCCCACAACAACCAACTGGTGTCAAGTTGAATGTTTACTTCGGCATAGAATTACACCCTACTCTTCATTTTTTGTTAACTGTAGAGCTGCTGTTAGATGCAGGAAGCAGAGGTTGCAAAAGGAGATTTACCAGCAAAAGTTTTACAGACATTTAACGAGACTTCCTCTTTGTTGCTTCCCTTAAGTTCATCACTTTGCATGCCATGTTGTCAAGTCTTAACTCGGTGACATTTCCCTTTGGTCCTGCCTTTGTAAATAGATTGCAGATGAATGGGAAATGACTAAAGTATACAGCTTCAACCAGATCTTTACATGCACTGTATGAAAAGAAAGTGCATGTCTGCTGTTCCATTAGACACATTTTTTTTTTTTTTTTTGGAGAAAAATATGGGAATGCTTGACATTTCTGTTAGAGACCTCTGTCCCCAACACTAATGTCACAAAACAATAGTAATTTTCAGTATCCAATCAGACTGTTTTTGAAGCATTTTATAAAGTATTAAGCTAAAAAGCTTTCATACATTTTCAAATCATACATTACATCATCTCATATACACAGAGTGTAAAGTTGCCAGGAAGGCAGCAGGAACAGAGGAGGAATGAGGCGTGCTGCGATGCACCGGGGCTATTTTAGTAACTCGAGGTCTTTCGCGATAGACACTTTCCGGGCTTGTATGACGAAAACTGTGACAGCAAGTTCCCTTGCAGCACCCTGAAAGACTGGCAAGGACATCTGATTGTGAATTTCTTTGGACGGAGGAACTGATAAGAAACTGTGACATTGATGGGGTGTTTATGTTGGTCCTTGCCCCACAATCTGAGTATTACACACCTGATGTATAGCTTAGCAGAAATTACGTTAAGGGTCTTGCAAAAACAGTGACACCCAAGAGCACTTTTTCACTTTTGTATATTTATAGACACAATCTTTAATACATTTAATTGGCACTTAAAAGTTGTACAAGTAAATTACAAACTTTACAAGTAAGTAATTTTCAAAATAAAATATTAATGGTCTATTGAGCCCCTTTCTTTGACTCACCGAAATGAAATCTAGCTAACTGCCTTCTTAAGTCTTTTAATTTGTGAACAGAATTAATTGCCTGTGTTTTATTTAACCTTAGTGTAAGCATAGATTTTCTCTTAATGCCACAGAGGTTATAAAACAATAAGCCATGGTTGAAATGCTTAATTTAAATCATAAATGAAGCAACCAAAGCAAAAAGGTAACATCTTTTGCTTCCAGTGACATCCTATGACTCTTCAAACAGAATCACTGTGTTTTGTTTGTGATGAAGATTTTATTTCATCCTATTTTCTTCCTTACTAGTATTGTTTCTGACTGCCACCACAAGAAGATGCCGCTGGGTGAGGACGGACACGCCTGGAAAAAGAAGACCTCTGATGTCAAGGAGAAGTATGATTTCAAAGACATTCTGGGAACGTAAGTGTTTTTGCCAGCAGCAAATAATAATAATAATTTTTTTTTTGCATGTTCAACATGTTTAAAATGTATTTTACTTCCAGTGAAATGGTGTTTAAATGCTTCAAGGCAAAATATACATCTTCTTGACCGTTTTATGTTTATTTATGCAATGCAGGCTACTGTTGTCTTTAATATCTCAATGCTGCTTGTGTGGATGTCGGCTCATGAACTGTTTGGTGTTTATTTGGGTTTAATCTGCAGTTCCAGATCAATGTCAACTCCAGTTTCACAAACAATGCAAACAAAAATAATAAAAAAATTTTTTTTAAATTATTTTACCTTACTGCTGCTTCAACCCTCTCTGTGTATTGCTGCTGGTGGTCAGGTGACGCTAATTGTACGGCAGCCTCAGTCTACTGCAGGGCAACTATAGCTACAATGTAGCTCGCCACCATCAGTGTGTGGATGTGTGCTTGAATGACTGAATGTCCTTTGGACTAGATAAGGCGCTATACAAAAATACAGACCATTTACTATTTTTTTCCCCTAAAATAACTATAAAGACATGTTCTAGACAACATTATAATAGTAATAATCAAGAAATTGAATGAATTCAGCAGTGTTGATTCCTCTGTTAGCAAATAAAAAATCTGCTTTACCAAGTTTTTGTAAAAAGTTATTTTTGTAAGAACTATGACACCAGAAAACTTTGCCATTTTTAGTCATGGTTTTCATACTGTGAGAAACTCGTATACTTTGTTGAACAACTCTAAACTGAGCAGTGCCGAGTTATTTTTACATCTGTGTCTGTTGGTAATTTCACCAACAGACACACAATTGCTTGAAAATAGCCATAGACATTGTTTTGTTTTACACACATGTCCTAATTTAAAATGTAATTTTTCAATGCAGTCATTTCAACTTGATAAAATCATAGATTGCATATTGCACATCCATCAAATTACATTGAATTTTAGGATATCTCTGCATTGTTACAAACAGAGTGACCTTTTTGGAGCACAAAGTTTTTCTGGGTAATTTAGAAGAATTACCTTGAAATTCTGTTAGTAGTCGGTAAATATCTTATGTAACACAGTAATAAAATGTTTGTAATGAAATAGCCTTCTAACTCTGTGTTCCTTGGTGGAGCTTCAGATATTGAATTTTGTTGACAATGTGTCATGTGAAACCTTTTACTCATTCTTACAGCCTCCTTGAAGTGACCATAAAACGTTTTAACACAGCAAACATTAGAACTCTGACAGCAAACTTTTGACATTAATGTTATATATTTAGAGGTTTTGTCATAAATACATTTCATTTATACATTTTTGTTGGGTTTACTTAAACCCAAAAACTTGAGGCTAAAAGGAACCGCTGACTCTGTTTGCTCCGTTAACCTCTGTTTATATTGCAATATTAACAGTCGATGTTTCCCTAAGGTGTCGCACCTTTTCAACACGCCCACATCCCTGTTTGTCCAGGATTATGTCATGTGAGAAGCAGGTCCCTCCAAGTTAAAACAGAAACATGTTTAGTGTTATGAAATTTTTCTGACCTACCTTGATCTTGTGGATGTGAAGAGGAAGGGAAATTGTGGCAAATTGTGCAATAAGCTTCTTAAGTTGTTTGCTACACGGCCAATGTGGTTTGCCTTTACCTTTAAGTCTGCTCAATGTTGTCAGGTTTTATACAGGTGATTACTTGATTCTTGGAGTCTGACACTTATCAGGCGTGGGCGTAAAACTAAACTCAGTTGTTCTAATTCATGATTTAGAAAAGTGAAAATGATTTTTTTTACTTTGGTCAGGTTGCTTTTAGTGTAGGAGTGAAATCTTAATTTTAAAATATTTATTTTGTCCTTATTAAATTTTCTCTGTCTGATATTTAAACTTGTTGGTTGATCTTGTTGGTGTGACAAAACTGAAGAAATTTGTAAAAAAGAATGACTTCTTCATAGCACTGTACTTATCGTTTCACATTTACTCAACTTTAAATTAAAATCTCAAGCCCAAGAAGAGTGTTTATTTCGCTGACCACATGTAAGATTTATTTTAAAGATGTTAGGATGAAAAGTTTTATTTTAGACATAAGCTGACGAGATGTGTGGCCTGTCGCAAAAGTCAAATAAAATACCTTTTTTCCACTTTCTGTAAATGGATTTAAGTGCTACAAGGTAACAGTCTTTCATGTGGAAGTCACTCTTGCAGAGAAAAAACTCCAAGGTATCCATTTTCAGTATCAGTAAGTCTGAGGAAGCTCAAATGGCATAAGAAGCTCTTTAAAAGGGGACTGTGTTTTCTAAAGATGTGGATTAGCTTTTTAGTCAGGCTGCTAGCTGGACCTTGGTGCGTGGTGATAGCTAAAATTTAGATTATTGAAAAAGAAATGAATGCAACCTGGCTGTTGTTTATACCTGTACAATTAGCTCTCTTCCATCTGTAAACCCGGTTTTGCAAGAACTCCACAACTAAATGAACAATCCTATCTGAGCCCAGCTAATGTGCTCATACATGAAAAGCCTTCCCATCCTTTCAACACCATCGCTGTCATTGTTCCAGTTCCCCACCTGCCCCTGGATCGGGGCTGAGCCCGTCTGTGGAGAGATCGCCCGCTTGCTGCCATCGCTCAGCTGCGTGCACCACATTCATTTGCCATGGCTGGATTGTTGTCTTGGTAACAACAGGAGATACTTTCCATAATGGACTCAAACAGTCTCTATGGAAACAAAGTTTTTGATTTGCTATTAATAATCCATCACTGGGTACATATGTGTGCATTGTGCATGAGTTCAACCCGCTTACATGAGAGAGCAACTAACAAGCGTTCAAACATTCGTTTAATTTGATGAAGCGTTTCTCACATTTCAACCATAAGGGGGTCGTTAGTGATGTTGCAAAATTGTTACACTTTTAGGATAAAAAGTCCATTATTTTACCTGGCATGTTTGAATAAAATTTAATTAAATACAAAATAAAGTGCTTTGTTCTTAACAGCACATTATGTATGCTTTGTGGCTCTAATCACAAATACTCATCTGTGATTTAAAGAGGCCAGGTACAAAATAATGGAGTAAATCTCTCACAATATCAGATATTTGAAGAAAAAGCAAAATGAAAAACACTAATTTTGTCACAACCGCTTAAAGCAATCTACATGTGACATAATAAATGCAAAAACTAATAAATGCTGTGTATGAATCTCTGTGGCATGTGTTTATTTGTACTGATAATCCCCAGCTAAAAAGCACATGTCCTGTAATCAAAACAGATGGGGATTAGCAAAACAACACTGGGCAACAGCACTTTAACTGCAATCAACTCAGATCCTCATCTGCCTCCCTTCTTTATTTTAATTTCTGTTACTATTTTAGTCACACTCAGCCATTATCCCTGTGTCTGTCTGTCTTTTGTGTCCTGTGCAGCATAAAGCAGCGTCCCTGCTGCCAGAAATCCAGACCTATTCTAGGTATCCTTTGTTGTCACCTGCTCCGTGTCCCAGATTCACACCGTGTTTGCTGTAGAATAGGAATCCCGACGTATCCCGCAGCGCTTTGAGTTCTGTCTAAAATTAGGATGTTCGCTACGCAAGGATGAGGACACAGAACCGTGCCCTTGACCAAACTGTCATCAGAGTTAGAGTCAGTAAAAATTATTGTTGGTTGCAATATTGAAGTTGGAGGATAAGAAAAAAATGTGACTTAGCCATTGCATCTTGTGCATATACTAAATAAACCTTTGTAATGCTTCAGTGACAGGAGCTTTCAAAAGTGTTCATAATTCCTGAATTATAGGCATTAAGTGATAGACTAAGACAAGATGGTGCATAACTGAAATGGCATCATCTTCTGATGTAAAACTATAACCGTGTGTCGGAAGACTGAGTGGACCGAGCCTTCGTTCTCAAAAGCAGAGTCACATTTAGTCAGATGTTTGCATGCTTTAACTTTTTAAATTGATGTGAAAATAGTATTTCTACTGTCTACTAGTTTTTCCATCACCTTTCCACCAGTTTTGCACATCTAGAGACAGAAATGTTTACTTACTAAGATGTGTAAAATAGTTTTCACGCACACAAAGAGCATGTGTGAACATCAATCTCCAAGTCCTGAAACAAATTTTATTGAGAGCTGCATGCTGACTGGACCATTCTAATCCATAAACTTGCTTTGATTTAAACCATTCTGTTGTTAGCTTCATGGTTGTTGTCCATAAATAACCATAATTGACTATAATCATTATTAAATTGCCTCTCATTTTTCTCTTTAAGATATGTCTATCATGTGTGGAATTATGTGTATCGCATATGATGCACATGTGGAATTGTTTATGTTTCTACATTGACATGTATTTATGTGCTTTTTCATGTGACTCACATCATTCATAAATGAAAATTTGTTTGTAGCACACAAATTGAACCCAAGTGAAATTCATGGTCTTTTTTTTTGTAAGGAAAGCCTTTTTCAGCCTCTATCAGGGTTTCTTCCTGGATTGACCAGTTTCAGAGTAAAGGATAACGAATACAAATGTACAACACACGTTTAAGATTTTTAGCAACAATGTTAAAAACCATGTCACCTTTTCTTCCTACTTTATTATTAACTGTTAATTTGTGTTGGTCTGCGACCTAAAATCCGAGTAAAATGAATTATTTTGTAATACAAAAATGAAAAAAATGAAGGATGCCTCTACAACATTGAATGTGAATGTTTTTGATCTGGTTTATTTTTATTTTAAATTCTGACATCATGTAATTCTTTACACAGTTATTAATATTGCATTGACTGCAGTAACCTTAAGCCTAATAGAAATATTCTTGGCACAAGCAGTCAGACTCTGTTACAATGTTTGACTTGCATTTATCCTGCTGCTGTGTTGCAGTTTGATGTTGATCTCTTTATCTCGGAGCCTGGAAATAGCTTCATTTCAAAAGCGTTCCCACACTCGGCTGCAGGCTGTGAGATTTCTCTTCTGACGACAAACTGCGCTAATGAACTATGTTGACTTTTCTGACATTTAAATAGCAGCACATGTTCTCATGCTGCGACCAGGGAAGGGAAAAATCCTTGGCATTTTCTGCCCAGAATATATGGCAAAACACGCAGGAGATAGAGGAGCAAAGAAGGGAAGCCATGAGAGGAAGAGGAGGGTGAAAGTAGGCGAGGAGTAATCATCTAAAATCGTTAGAGCTGATGGGAGCGGCCTGCCTGACTCTGTCAAACGGTGACCCACTGGCCCCTGCCCTTCACTGCTTTTATTGATTTGGAACGAGGAGTGCTTGTGTTTCCGTGACTCATTACACAAAATACACCATGGCTGAAATTGTTGTCCTGCTTCTTTTTGTGCGTTTGTGTATTCTTTCTGGCTAAATGGTTGCATCAGATGTCTGTTTCTGTTCCCTCAATGTTTTCCTGTCGTTGACCTTTGCCTCCACTGCCTCCATCTCCTTTCCTTCCTCTATGAATGAACAAAGAGAACCCATTATTTTCTGTTCAGCAGAAGGACAGCAGATCACAAATGCTTGTTTGACAGAGTGATCTTCACTCTGCCAAGTGTACTCTTTTGTCATCTTTTAAATCAGATGTAGTGGCTAATGGGACAGAAATCTAAAAGGTTTATAGTTTATGACGAGCATAAACTGTTGTACAAGGGAAGTAAATATCACTCCTAATTCGAATCCTAGAAAGAAGGAACCTTTGTTTTATGAAATACAACCTTTGTTGTGAGCTGGTAACAAAGCAATTATTAAAATAGAAACAATTTAATCCAATTGTTCAATCATACTTGCACCTTTTGGCTGCATTATATGTGCCTTAATGTGCCATCTTTTCTGAGGAGGGGAGAACTTCATTAATTTTCTGCTAAGCTTGTTTCTGTATGCAAGTGTTGGTGTGGGAAGTCACTTCAAATACATTTATGGATGTTATGGACTGTCGACTCTGCAGATAACTAAGATAATAAAAATGAAACATGTTTTTGTTGGGAAGATTATGTTAGATAAACCTGGCTGCAGTTTTTTCAAGGACAGTATTTAGGTTTGGCTATCAGAAAAGAAAAAAACTCCTTCATAATTATTTTCAAAAACATGGTATCTATGCCTTTCAAAAATGCTCACATTTTTACCAAATCTGCCAAAGAAGGAATGTGCTTTTACGGGCTGGGCAGGTTAGAAGCACATTGATCAGATAATGTTCTTATCTGTGGATCTCTGCAACTTTTGGAGGAGTTGTAGAGATCCACAGCTTAGGTTAGAAAAGGAAAGTTATTAGTACTTTACTTTACAAATCTGGCCTTTAGTGAAGAACTGCATGTTGTTGTTACAATGAAGCCCTGTGGAATAAGTCATGTAGGGCACATAGCAAATATGTGGAACAAGCCTCTTGTCAGATGAGACCAAGGTTTGGTTTTTATCTAAATCCAATTCAGAATCAGTGTTTGTGGTTCTAATATAAGAAAGTCCAAGAGGTTTGAAGACGTTTGCCTTGTGCTGATCTTTTTGTTGCTGTGAAATCCCCATAATTGGTTAAAAATGAATCCGCAGGTTTTAGGTTCACTTTTCATACTTTTAAGTTTTGTATGTGTTAGTAACTGAATAGATTTGAATAAAGTCTTTCAGATAATTTAAAAATGTATTTATATTTGTGTTCCATTGTCTGGAAACGTCCATAAAAAGAAGGCATTTAATTTCCAGGATTTCTTCACTTTCTGGTGAACAGATCTTTTCTTGAGTCATTTCTTCCTTCCTTGAACCTGAATAATTGTGGGATTTTTATATAAAAACTTGGTTGTGACACCGTCTCCTATGGCACATAAATAACTTTCTTTGCAGTTCTCTGTATTTACAAAACTTCTTTTCATTAACTTACACTCCGCTCAGAAATTACTTGGAGTTGTCGACGCTGTGAAGATACCTATATATGCAAACAGACTTCATTTCATGAGGGTTTCTATTCTTATCACTTCTTAATTATTCAGTGTTTGCATTTTGAGTTGACATCAAACAAATTTAAATATCTGAGAGTCGTTCAGACAAAGGAGAAACAGCCACCTCTGTGGAGCAGATGAGTCTCCCAGTGTGAGAGCTGCCCTGCTTCATCTATTTTTCATCTGTCTCCCTCTCACTCTCTCTGGGCTTCCTTTTTTTTTTCTTTCTCCATTCTAACTCTGCCTCTTACCCCATCGTTTACTGTCATGTTCGCCCAATTATATCACAGTGATGGCTCACCTCACGATTTCAGTTGTTTTCCCTTTGGTTCCTCCCATTTTTTTGTGCAAGAACTGCCCTGAAGTTGCTACAATCATTTTCAATTTGAACTAAAAAAAACAAACAAAAAAAAATGCAGTCATTCTAGTTGTTTAAGTTTTCTTTTTTCAGGATTTTTTTTAGACTAGATCAATGATGACAGCTTACACTCTTTTGTGGGTTGGAAACACAGGACACTTTGTTACTGTGTCTCACCTTGTAATTCTTTCTGAGCCTCTGATTAGAGCATAACCCTATGAATGAGGCTCATGGCATTGTATTTTTGTTCCTGTTGCTGACTTATTATACTAACTTTATTCTGGCTCCCTGTGTGGACACATCTACAAGCGGAGACGTGCATTTTAAAACCAAAGAAATGAGAAGTAAATAAGGAGGAATTGCTTTAAATAAACATGGATTAATTTGTCTACTTTATCCTCTATTATGCAGTTTCAACTTTCAAAAAATAGAAACTTGTGCCATTTTGCAACTCCAGCACTGTCCATCCAGCCCTGCTTATTTCAACACCAGCTCTTCAGTCCTACCCTGACCTAATTCAAACAGAAGTCTGCATCTCAGCACAGCGCAGCTCAGCTCAGCATGGCATAGCTTGTAGATCTTAGAATACAAACATACACAGACGCACACATAAATGTGCCCACTGCATGGCCCACTTATGCACCTCCATCTGCTCGTGGCAATAGGCTGCCTCTAACAGTTTTTAGAGCACTCTTTAGTTTGTCATATATGTATCTTCCCACAGTTTCCCACAGTTGGTATATTCCAGCATTGCCAAAATTACCCCACATTTCAAGCTGTCTAAACGTCAAGATCCCGGCAATAAAGACACCGTGACAAAATGATTATGCAAGTGATATTTTCTTAAGTGTTCAATGGAAATGATGGTCAGTATAATTTTTAAATAAAGCTCCACATGAGAACAGTATCTTTTTCAAAAATAACAAACTCAAAATGCACAGGCCCATATTTTATTTTAAATTGCTGCGGTTATAAAAACACCGGGGGAATTTGATGAATGAGGAATAAAGCTACTGTGAAGAATAGAGACCAGTCAGACTGCCACCCTGTTCCTTCTTGTAACCAGAAAGTTGACTAATGACTCCAACTAATACCACAAACTCAACATTTAAAAGGAAATAGTGTCTACACTCCGAAACAAACTCAGATCTATGTTCAAACAACCTTATAAAAACTTTGTTACAGAACCTGCATTTGTTGTTTTAGAAGACTTATGGTGTTATTGCAGCATGTTGAGCTTTTAGTTTACAATAGTTTCACTATCAACATTCAGTTTGGACAGAGCCAGACGATTCTCACTCTTTCCATTCTAAGATTTTATATTTAACATAACATTTTTAAAAGATAATCTGGTACGTATTGGTTTGTTTCATGAGGAAAATACACCTGATTTCAATTATAAAATAATGCCTTGGTACACATTATTATTATTTATAAACGCTAAGTCAAAATAATAGAACCTTCACCGCTTCCACAGAAAGTAAAGAGGAAGAAGCGACATGAGGCTAATCAAATGCAGTCCAGCAGCTGGTCATCATTACATGAGAGTTCCTCTAGAAAAGCAGAAGTTTTTAATCAGTTTGCAAGTCTGCAGCATAAACATGTGTGACAAATAGTGTTCTTTGTTCAAGAAGCAGTTCTGTATTCAGTTGAGCCATGTTCACTGATAAGTTCACACAGTTTTAGCACTGTTGCTGACAGATTCATATGCATTCTTCAAAATCCTTGAGCTACTTGTCCACAGCGTGGTCGGATTGAAGAAGCTGGAGTTTTTCCATATATTTTTCCACTTCCTTCTGAAATCAGCAAAGTGAAGCTCAAAGCGAAAATATAAACATTGGCATAAATTACCAGGGTGGGTCCGCACACGCACACATTAGAAACTATGCAGGGGCCTCTTGGGAAACTAGAGGATTTTTCCCATCAAAATGTCTAAAGTTCACTCTTGAGCTATCTAGTGTTAACCTTTCATTCATCCCCAAAAAGAGTGGCTTTAAATTACATCAAAGTGAGTTTGGTTCCGATGATGCATCACATTTTTAAAAAACAGCAATGTTTATTTTAAAGTTCTCAAAAATGTGAACTCCTCTCATGAACACTTTTATGTTCCTGCAAAAGACCAAAAGTCACTCTACAGACCTGACTTAGCTTGTCAGATGGTGACATTTATAAATATTGACTTTTTTGGGGGGAAAATAAAAGTAAAAAGGAGTTCATCCTTATTTTCTCAAGTTTATTTATATAGCGTATAGCAACAGGAATGAGTTGATTCAAGTCTTTAACTTTACAGCAATTCCTCATACCAAGCATGAGAAAAAAGAGCCTTAGAGAATACAAAAATAAAATGTTTTTGAATAAACTGCAAAAAAATCTACAGCAGTGTCCTTTAGACGGATGAGAGCAGAGTGGAGATGTGTAGCTGTAGTACATTGTGGCTTAAAATTGGCATATCAGCACAAACACTATACAACAGCTGTGAAGCAAGGTGGTAAGAGGCTGATGCAATATTTGCTTTGCAAGAATACTACCTAGACTCCTTGCATTTTGTGACTATTTGCACTAAAAATAATTCAGACTCAAATGTATGGCTCTTTTCCCCAACAGCTGCAGCTTGGAGGTCATGAAAGTAGAACTAAAGTAAATTTACAGTAAAATGAATGAGATTTTGATTATTTTTTCTAGATTTCCCTGTTATGCACATTGAAATTATGTTTTAAATAAATGTTTAAATGTGTACCCCGCCTCCTGCCCTCGACCGTACAAGGAAAGCAAAGATAAAAGATGGATGGAAGGATAAATGAGCACAAAGTAACTTCAAAAAGACAAAAATACACTTAGAATACTGGAACATTGTGACTGTATAAATTCTGTATTAAAAGCACTAAAAGAAGATGAGCTTTTAAAAGCGATAGCGGAGATTTACTTTTAGCTTTCTATCATCCTGAACAGCTGGTCTTTGCACACTGAAGAAATGTAAGGCTGAAGGAGGTCACACAGATAAGCTGGACATTTACACATGAAATCTGTTGTCTGATGTAAAATAATTGTATTCCAGTTAGAATGGTGGCATTTTGAACTAACTTTAGATGTAATTGTAAGGCAGGCATAGTTTGCATGTTCATATATTTTTGGAGTATTTGGACTGTCAGTGGTGTAACTGAGGACAACTGACAGAGTGCAGCAACAGAAAACCAGACTGCGACATTTCTCTCTTTTCATAAGCATTATAAATTCTGCTGTTATGACCTAAAGTAGCGTCACTCTACTAATCATGACTTGAATCCAAAGTTGTCGAACTACAAGACATGTCTGTTAACTAGTGGACCAATTAAAATCAGTATAAAAGTGTGTATAATGTATTTTGTAACATACAATAGTCCAATCTAATATATTTTTTTTACCAGATTGGGTTATTTTGCATCTTCATATTTAGAAGGGATGCAAAGCAAGATGGTCTTTTTATGTTTCAGGGCCAGTTTCACAGTTGGGTTTCTCTCAGCTCTGATTGGACCAGATGGTTCTTCCCTATGTCTCTCTGACCTTTCCACAGTTACTATTTGTCATCTGCTGAGACCAACTTCTCAGCAGGGCAGAATGCACAATTCATGCAGTCTGATAAACACGGCTTTTATAGGAAAATAACAACACTAGCTTACAATTTTTTTCAAGAATCCTCTCAAAATGCATCAAAACTAGAGGAATGCCTCCTTGTTTGTTTAGCGTTATCTCCAGAAAAGTGATGCTATTGGCACTCGCACCTGAAGCAGATGGCCACAACAGACTTCCTACTGACTTTCGATTAAGGGAAAAGATGCAAAAAGGATGATGACAAGAACAAGTTACATTAGTAATATTACATTACTAATAATAATGTAATATTATTATTTTTTAATAATATTAAAAAATAATGATTAAGTAATATTACACTATATTAAACTATAGTGTAATATTACACTATATGACAATTACACTATAGTGTAGTGTAATATTACACTATAGTGTAATATAGTGTAATATTACTTAATTATTATTTTTTAATATTATTAAATATCTAAATATAATGCTGGCTAATCTTCGTGCACTGCTTATGGCAGTACACTAGTGGGGGGCAGTGAAATGCTAATGTTATAGACAGTGCCCTAACCTGAGAGAAAAAGAGAATGCAAGCTAATATTATCGCATCACCTTCGGCGCTGCACTAGCTAGAGATGAATTTTATGACTTTTATTTTGAAATTTTCAGTAAGCTTCATTTTAAATGTCCAAACTATTCCCATGATTAACAGTGATTGGGTTAAATCAGTTATGAAATGCCCCAAACAGCAATAATCTAATGTAAAAATTGTCAAGGCTTTTATTTTCAAATATGGCTATGATTCTGTGCGTGCCCAATCAAAATTAACAAATAGAATTTCAGAAGAATCTAAGGCACCAAGGGAGAAGTGAATTGAGATGGAGTGACATCTGCACACATCTTCAAGGGAAACTCTCCTGCCATTGTAATTATATCCGTGTTATATTGCTGCTCAGCGTTGCTGTCAATATCTCCATTCAAACATAGACCTTATTTGCACAAAGTTTGTTTAGAGACAAGTAATGTACTGCCTGCTTGCTTGCAGTGATAAAAATATTGAATGAGCTTTTTTGCCTTTGATCAATCTGAGTGATGGTAAAATGATTGTTGCACAAAATATCCATTTGCTTCTGGTTGACCCAATTCAGCCGACCGTGCAGTGTGGAGGTTTTCATTTCCTGTCAGCTGCCTCAAATTTGATTACATTCTACAAACAGTGTGCTCTGTTGGGATTTTAGGTGCAAATTAGCACACCGTTGTTGACTGGAAGGAAATTTATGCACTGTTTTCCAACATTTTATGCAAGTAAAAAAGAATAAAATGTATTTCATGCTCATCCTTCCTGGTTCAATACATTTTCGAATGACCCTTCTCCAAATACAGCTGCAAGTCTAATTGGGTTTATCTTTATCAACTTTGAACACAAGAAACTGAAACCCTTACCAATATTTCTTTGCAAAACAGCTCAAGTTCAGTCAGATTCCACCAAAGTTTATCTTTTGTAGCAGCTAACTGGTTAGAGGCTACAACCAATCATCTTTCCCATCAACTCTGACCAACTACAATTCAACTAAAGAAAGGCATCTTGACAACATGATGCTGCTACCATATACTGTATTTGTATCGCCTGGCGGACAGGCGCAGGAGCTGCGTGAGAACGTCTGCGGTGGCTAGGACGCGGCGGTGCTGGAACCCTCGTGGTCGCCGATAGGCCGGAGCGGCGCTGAGCTGCGAGGGCTGCCCGACGCCGCTTGCGGCTTTAACTTTATTTATAACCCAAACTTTTATATTCATTTTGGCCTTTTGCCTTAGTTTGCATATAGTGGTATCTTCAAAAAGTACATTACTGGAAAAAAAAAAATTACACTGAAAAGTTAAGCAGGTTGAATTACTACATTATTCTTTACATAAAAAAACCCAAAAGAAAACAGCGAGCATGCTGCTTTTTGCAGCAATGGCAATTTTTTTTCCCACATCCTAAAGTTGTATAAGACTCTACACATGTGGATTTTCCCATCTTGTGAGGTTAAGCCTGTGCGTGAAGTATTTGCACGGTAGATTTCTCAGAATACGCCCAATTGTTTGGATTGTGGCAAGTGTGTTTTCACTAAGGATTTAGTGGCTATTAGTTGTGCTGTGTGTATGTGTTTGAGTGACTGTGTGTGTATCCTCTTCCTGGACACATGTCCCATGGTGCTTAGAGGAATGTACTGTTTGGAGCTGGGGTAGCTCAGTAAACACTGTTGTTTACTTTACAGTTTAGCCGAAGTCACAACTGGGATTACACTCCCAGCAAACTCACAACACTCATTCACACCGATACCCAGTTGCAACCTTAATATTTACACATTACATTTAGAAAACAGAAATAATTTTTCTTATTCTAGCTGACCTCACAGGAAAGGTTATAGTATTGCTTGAAGTCAGAGAAAGATAAAATATCTTTTTGCATTTAAATATCCAGTTTCATTGATGTTACAGATTTTACAACACTTTATTTATTTTATTTTTTTCTCAGAATATTTTTGTCCCATCTCTCTATTCTTTTTGTGCAGACTCATTGTAATCTTTCTGGACATCAGTTGACAGCTAAGTCTGTGTAACATCTGCTACACTCTCTCCCTCTGAAGATTATCCGCTTCTTTCCCTTTTTAGAATAGAATAGAATAGAATTCAACTTTTATTGTCATTGCATTGTCACTTGTACAAGCAACGAAATGTAGTGTTTGTTGCTCAGAGCGAAAGTATTCAGCAGTGTAGTTTCATAATGCAGTTTCTAGCAGTGTTTCCTAAACCTGAACACATTGTTGTCCCGGGACAATAATGTTCTTGTTTTTTTCTGTTGAGTCTTAAGTTGTTCAAACCTTGGTTTAACATGATCAAAATGGGGGTGGGTTTAAAGATTGCAGTATCTTTAAATATACTGCAGTTTTATATATACTTTATATAAAAAGCGTACATAAATATTTATATATTTCCTTGCACGTAGTTGGTAGGTGGCCTGAGGACAAGGTTTAAGTGTCACTGGGATGCAGGACAGAAGGCAGACAGTTTATATCATTAAAGTTTTCTCGTCAATAGCTGTAAATTTCATGAATCATATCAGTATTTTCATCAGACATTACTTATGATGAACCCAATGCACATCCTGCAGGCTATCCATGATATAACCAGAACAGGCTACTTTTCGCCATTGATCTCTGGCCCAATTTTGAGGCTTATTGTTGACACATTAATAAGTTGTGGACAACTGATTAGCATCCTGACTGGGCTGAGGCTATGCAACTTGCATAACAAACTGCAGTGCACAGTGTATTCTGATACCTTTCTAATAGTCATTTGCTTCTTTAGCAATTTGAGCATCAGAAGCTCAGCTGTTCCATCAGTCCACACAGGTCAGCGATTTCTTCCCATATTCATTGTGGTCTTTGGATGGCCCTTAATAGATGCTGACTTTTGCATACATGGAATAGCCTTTAGGAGCCTTCTTTTCTGGACATATTGCCTCTGTCAATTAGCCATCACATCTTGTCAAACACACTAAAATCCATCCAAAAGCTTACCAAAGCTGTGATTTACACCAACTTTGAAGAGAAAATATTGATTTGTTGCCTCATGTATTGCAATCAAACATGTATTGCGGACATACAAATCATATTGCAGTTTAATTGTGTCACATTAAACATCTGACATTTAATAGTTGTGGTGTTGTGTTCAAATGCTCAATGTAAAGATCCTAGTATTCAAATGTTCTTCTATCAACAGTTTCTGTGTAAGATTATTCTTCTTTATCATTTTTAATCTGATCTTTGTCAGAAAACGTTCCAGTTTGTGTTGAGTTCATTTGTGTTGAATTAGTCCATTGTTGATGTTCAGCCTTCTTCTTCCCTGCTGCATCTCAAATAGCAGTTAAATACAGATGGATGTGGATATGCATTGCATGGCTTTTTGCAGTAATTGAAAGCAGAAGTACTGCACTAAAATAAAGTGTTCAGTATAATGTGACAGGAAGTCAGAAGTAGAATGTTATACCGTTGTTCTGATCTAGAATAGATTAGTTTGTTGTCTGTTTATACAGGCCATAATGACAAATCGACACGTTTAATTGATGCTTCTTTCTCTAATCTGTAAGAAAGACCTCAGTATCACATAAAGTTTTAAAATGACTTCAAGTTAAACAATTATAGTTTTAAAAATAAGAAGAACTTAACTTGTAGAGGTTTGTAGTTGCTTCTCAGGTCAAAGGGTGTATGCACCAGAGTTGGATCCTGCCTCAGTTTTTTGGTCTGACGATAAAGCTGCATGGAAAATGTCAACCAAGTCATAGTCATCCAGAAGCAACTGAGGAATTTGTAGCTCTGACAGCATCCTCCACACAGCTGGATTTTTTCCAGAGCCATTAACTTTTCTGTGGCAATGATAGTTACTAGATGAGTTGTGACCAAGAAGCTTCATTCCCTGGATAATTGTCTAACACCACATTGCATCTAGACTTCTGTGATAAAATTGTTACTGAACTGGTTTCCAAAATGTTTCTTAAGAACTGTAAGTCAAATATAATGATTGGTGTAAAGTTTTTTTCTAAGGCTTATATATGCAGACATTTATTTTGATAGACACAAACGTCTTCCAGAGTTGAGTAAGAGCTTTGTTTTGCACTGAGGACAGGAAGAGTAGAGGAACAGAGGAAGATGTATTTTAAAACTCTGGTAGTTTGGTTTTGACAGTATATTTTTACCTTTATTGTTTCAACATTTCTGATATATCTTGCTCAGTTTAATATTTAACTGCAGTAAATTGATAATCAGATTTATGCAAAACAGGGAAAATGTAAACAGTATTTTTTGCTGTAAAATTTTTTATAAGTTTTAAAATCTTTGCCAACTTTAGAAGCAGTTTCAAGTCATCCAGAGTTTCTCAGAGTTGTGTTGTTTTTATACAGAGGAGGCTGTTATTTTTAGTACACTGTGTAGGTCAGATGGTTTCTCTTTCTGGTGACAGTTGTGTGTCGCTGTGCAGTCCTTCCTGGTCTGTAAATGATAATGTATCTGTAAACTGACTGACAGGAGGCCTGTGGTTCCCCTCGGCCCACACGCACATTTTTAGCTGTGGATGCATCACTTTATTTTTGCGTTGTTAGTGCAGTTTTAAACCTCCCTCAGGCTAAGCAAGGCAGGTTTTACTAAGATGGTAACTTGTCAGAGCATGGCGATAGTGCTGGCAGGTTTATGTGGCTAGAGATTAACATGCTGAGCTTATGAAGGGTTTAACATGGATCCCAGCTGATTTAGTTGTAGACATTGGATTATCAAAGAGAAAAAGCATTTTTCTACTACTCGTTAAAAACTAAAAACTAAATAAAAATAAATAAACAGTAGTTGTCTGTAAGGAACTACAGACAACTACAGACTAAGTAGACTTTGTTAGTCTACTTAGTCTACCAAACTCACCACATTGCGGTGAGTTATTAATAGTAATACAGAAAAACAGTTTTTGCACACTCAGGGTTACATTTAAATGGGTTTAGGGCCTGATAAAAACCCCCACATCATTTTTAAATGTCTTTCATGTAAAAGCTCAGGACTGAAAAAAAGTGAACCTTGTTTATTTTATTTTATATTTATTATTACTTTTACCACCAATGTGCTCAGATTAGTGTTTTAGAATCAGAGGATTATGATTTACGGAGGTCAGATAGACCATGCTGGTAATTTCAAGCAGGCTGACACCCGTTCTTGTCACGTGAATTTCTTATTTATTACAATTCACGTTCACCTGTAATGTTTTTCCAAAACCGCTAAATTGAGGTAAATCACACTGACAATATATTGTTTTTATGTATTCACATTTTTCATTATTTCATCTGTATAAAACAATGAACATTTACTATTATTATAATCTTCTGCCCAATCAATTATAAGCCTCACAATTATACATCAATACACACAAACAGCTCACACTATGTGTGTCATTGTGTCTGGGAGCCTCTAAAGCAGCTCAGGAGCAATTTAAGTTCTTATGTTTGCTTTATCCTACCTCTCAACATCCTTTTTGTGCAGCCCCTTGTTTCTGCTGTGCTACTAATCCCACTAGTGTGGGAGGATGCACCCAGTAGTAGGAAAGGATTTTAACCAGTTATGTCACTCCAAACATTTCTAAGTCAGAGCTATCTGAACGTTAGATTTCAGAAGAATTGTTTGGCTTCAGCGTTAAAGATTCGAAGGAAAATTATCTTAAGTGCTTTCTGTTTTATATCTGATTATTTATTTGTTTGTTAGTTGGGAGAGAGAATTACTGTGGATAAAATGCAAAGAAATGTTATTTGGGCTATTCTCAAAGGCATCTAATTAAGAAGTTACAGTGTACACATTAGAGTATCACGGCCCAATGGACTGCTGGACCATAAAGTTATGACAACATGCAGCTGTATATATTTATATTAAGGGATTATATGAGTGGAATTGAGTAACATAAATTAACTGGAAAGATACATTGAGTGATTCATGTAATCCACACATACGCCTTCATATTCAGATAATATACCCATCCAAGTGTTTTATTGGTCGTCATGTGAGTCAGAGATAAAAACCCCCAGCGTTCAATACTGGTGCTTCCAAATCATCCCACTAGTTTACAGGCTCGACTGGACTTGAGTCAGCATCTTACAGGCTTTAGGAGGAGACTGAAGTTAAAAATAAATCACAGTCTATCATCAGTAGGGCAACTTCTTGCCCTACTGCACTTTTTTTTTCATCAAACCTCAACTTTTCTTTTATTTATCCACTCCATACCATAAAGAACCCAATCTGAACCCTGGAGATTGATGAGAGTTGACAGACTGACCTTTGTGTTTGTGTTTCAGGGGAGCATTCTCTGAGGTGGTCTTGGCTGAGGAGAAGAAGACGCAGAGACTGGTGGCTATTAAGTGTATTCCCAAGAAAGCATTAGAAGGCAAAGAAAACAGCATTGAGAATGAAATCGCAGTTCTGCATAAGTAAGTGAAATATTATCCTTTAAAATCATCCTCTGATCAACAACTACACCTAAATTAAAGTGGTCAAAAGGCATTCCAAGTTGTGATTTTTCACTAAAGGTTCTGAAAGGGGAAGTATTATGCAAAATATACTTTTCTGAGCTTAATTTCATGGTGTGATGTTATTCCTTCATCAGTTCCTAGTTGAGTTTCCAACCTACAGAGCATTCCTCCTCTCTCTCATGCAGCTCCACCAGACTAGTGGCTGCAGCAATTGGCAAACATCTGGTGGAACTGCACATCTGCTGAGCTTGTCAAACAAACTACAACGCTGCTGGAGCGTTGTAGTTTGGAAAAGCATTGTTGTGATGACAGAGGCCAATTTCAAGGTGTAAGATACAGCTATGATGCAGTTATAAAGTCAAATTTAATTTAAGTTGTATTTAACCGAAGGTAATATACTTACATGATTCTGGCATAAAATAACACAATGTGCTTGGAAAATACATAATGCCTCCCCTTTAAAGATTCAGACTTAAATTTGGTGCTACACAACATGCATCCACCTACAATGTAATTAAAACATATTTTTTCAAATTTACCTTCCTTAAAGATTACAAATTATACAAGAAGCATTATATTTTAAAGAAAAAGACCTTCAAAATGTTTTTCCTCCCACGTCTTTCATACCTGATGAAGCAAACATTTAAAAAAAATTTTTTTACATTAAAAGCAAGAAAGTGACACAAACTTCTTAATTGTGAAGGTTTTTTTTTTCTGCTGTGCTCTTTTTTTTCATATGGGGAAATACAGGTCACAGTAAAAATGGCTGATCTGCACAGGTCCTGGTTATTTTTAGAGGCCTTGTTGCCTAGGTTACAGGAGAAACACAATATACAGTTATGATTCCCTCTGAGGTGAGAACTGTGGAATGAGAGTGGTGGGGGTCAGCGAGCAGCTCACATACAACTGTGACAAATTAAATAAAACCAAGGTAAACATGGCTTGAGAGTCATGTTTGGCTCCGCGGGATGTTCATATTGACTCGTCCAAAAGCTTCATTACTCATGTTAATAGTTTATGTCCCCAGATCTGACAGAGTGGGGGTTAGGGTAGGTGTATGTTTGCTGGTGTCATCATGTAGCTCCTGCTGAAGAGGAGGGAGGGAGGAGTCACAGAAGACCAAACCAGAACTGAAACGGACTCTGCTTTACATCATAACTCCTGTAGAGGTCAAAGACTTTAGAGTACATGAATATAAATAGCTTACACATTTCAATCAATTAACTCCTCTTTTACTACGTACTGTATATTTTGTGACATGGAAATATGATTTTCTGATTATGTCCTGAAGGATTTTCTGTCCAGGTTGGGACTGATTGCAGCATGCGTTATAAATGAGAGAAGCATATGTACAGAATCACATATGCTACCGTTCTTCAAAGTGAAGTCTACCCCGCATCACAGCTTCATTATTGACCAGACAGCTTGCCTTTGTGAAAGCTTCACAGTTTTGGCTGAACGTGTGAAGGCAGTCAGGAAGATAAGCATTTCTGAAATTGTTCAATTTCACAGTTTTCTTCACCATTAAGAATTAAATTAGGCATAAAGAAGAAAAACATTACTTTCTATATCTGCTCTCTAAAATAGATATGGGTTCATTTGCAATATAAAGATGGCTTTTGAAAAACCCCCAACCACTTTTGTCTGCTTTTTTTTTTCTAAAAGTTTTTGGGATGATTAAAAAGTTTCTTTGGCAAATGTGAGACAAATCTTCATGTTGTGTTTAGTCAGCAGTGGATTCTGCCTGGAAAAGGATGCTGTTTTCATTCAGTCTTTCTTTTTACTGAATTACAAACATTTATCGGAGGAAAGTGAAATTCACAGTCACTTATGTGTTCTTGGATTTTTCGTCACATCCTGGATGAATCCTAGATGAATTATTGGAGTAATTTCGATAGGCCAGCCACTCACCACTGTTCATTTTTCAATTAGTGGTTTATGGCTTTCACTGTGGTTCACTGGAGTCCAAAAGCCTTTAAAAGGACCCGTTAACACCAGGCTAATACATGTCAGTGACGGTTTCACTTCTGTTGTTGTTTTTCTTTAGATCAAAGCACGTCTTGGATGATAAGAAATCAGCTGTTGTATTAATGATCAACCCAGTACACAGACACTGATCATCCTCTTGCTGTGCCCCTACTTTCCTTTCATTAGCGGTTTATAAACTAATCTGTGAGCGCTAAATGCACACCTGTAAAATCATCAGCTGAGCTGTATGGCCATATTTTCTTTGTCTGTGAGCTCGTCACCTGGGCAAACACACACCTGCACAGAAATTCTGCTGAAATGCACAGTGTTTACTGAACGCCTCAGCTCATACAGGGCCACACGTGACTGATCTCTCTGTAGTTTTAATCTGTCACTTATCCTCCACCGAGTTCATCTCTCCCTCAATGCTGTCCTTAGCAGATGAATGAAGGTGTCCATGCATTGTTGCAATCTGGATGAGTCACTGCTGTAATCCAATGTGAGCTTGAGCTGACCCATACAGAGTTCCCTTCGGTACATCTTGTACAGCTTTGTGCTTGGTGAATCTAATGCTTGCAGACTGTTTCAATTTAGCATCTTGACTTTGTACTCAAAAGTATTCAAACCCTTTAAATATTTCCGCCCGTTTTCACATTTCAACCACACATTTTAGTAACGATCTGGAGGGAACTTATCTGATAAACCAGCTCATAATTGTGAAGTGGAAGGAAAATCAAATATGAAATGTGTGGCACCAGGGAAACATGTAAAATATTCTAGACAGTGTCAGGGTTTGGCACTACTGCCCTATATGACCTTTGGCAAACGATACTCAGGAATTTTTATGGCTTTATTTGCCACTATCTGCCTTCTTACCACTCTTTTGTGTGGAGTGGATGACTAACCATTTGTTTGTCTTACACTTTACATCTAGATCTCTCCAGATAACACAGGGCCATTTAACTGGTCCTCTGGTCATTGCTTTTCCAGGCCTGTCTGCTCTGTTTCTTGGTGACGGTGTTTGCTTCACTCAAGCTCTCTAACTAATCCCCAGAGGCCTTCACAAAACAGCTGGATTTATATGTAGAGTGAAATAAGTACAGATGGAATGCATCGGCTAATTAGGGGATTTCCTAAAGCAAATATGGACTTTATTCAAGGGTATCAGAGTAAAGCTCTTTAAATTTAAATGGCCATAATTATCTGACTTGTTTTAAGTTTGAAAACGATGTAATTTCTTTCTGCTCCACGTTTATGCACTACTTTGCGTAGCTCTATTACGACTTAAGTTTGACAAAATACATCTGAATGTTTTTGTCGAAAGTCAAAAAACATTGAGCAAGAAGCTGCACAGTAAGACCAAGTTTTGGAGTAAAAATATGGTGGGATTTTGTGACAATGCAACAATGATTACTGGTGCTACTTCATCTATTAGATGTTTTCTTTTTTTTACCTTCTATTTAAAATCAAATGCTGTTAAATGTGATATCCTGTTTTGATAAGATTCATCTAAAGCCAAACTGAACATTCTGCAACATGCTAAGGTAAGACTTTCAACACTCTGCAGGCTTTATTAACTGAACACAGTGATTAGGACAAAAAAGGGCAATACCAGTCTGAAGCTGGTGACTCATTTTCCCACCGCTACCACATCACTGACGGGTGTCAAAGGGCACCAAAGCAGAATTCAGCCAATTAGAGAACTGCATGCATTAGCTGAGAGACGCCTCCTCTTTACCCATAAAGATAAACTAACCCAGCCCTGCACATTAAGTTTCACACTGAGTTCATATTTACAAGCTGAAAGCAGACAAGCTCAACTTTGATGTATAAAATCATGGGATTATGACAAGTAGGAACAAAATAAACAATCAAACTGTTTCTTTCTCTTTCTCTTTTCCTTCCTGACAGGATAAAGCACCCAAACATCGTGTCTCTGGAAGAGATATTTGAGAGTAAATCACACCTCTACCTTGTCATGCAACTGTGAGTATTCACATATGTGTGGTGCTGTGTCAACCCTTCTTTTTTGTGCAAAGTGTGTTTCAAGCTGCCTACTCGTGTTATCTCCCACACGCTTTGTCACATGCCTCGAATTGCACTCCGCAACACAGAAACACACACTCGTGCACAAACCGCACACACATGTGTGTGTGTGTGTGTGTGTGTGAGTGTGTGTGTAGACTACCCATGAGCATCAGTGGGGAGTTTGCCTTCACACTAGCAGCTTGTCAGTGTCCCACCCACCTTAAACTGCTGAAATGTCAGAGAGGATCCAGATCAATGACAGACCAGGATCAGGAGGGCTGTTAATTGTGACACTAATAAAAGTGTGAATCATTCATGCATTCATCAGTCAAAGTAGAAAATAAAAGGCAGCAGGTGGCAGAGATCCAGGATGTTCAGAAAGCAAAGGGATGCTTCAAAACTCACAGTTTTTTACTGCATTAATATTTATTCTATTTATTTATTATTAACAGTCTCTTGCTGGATTCAGTGTTGGTCTTTCTTTCAAGTCTCCCTCAAGCCATTGATTAAGCCCTGAGATTTCTTCATGATAAAATGAAAAGAGGTTTGTAAGCAGAGTGAAGTCTCCACCTGGTGGCCAAAAGTAACCACTGTTTGAGGTTTCCTTGTATTTCTCAGATTACAGTAGTATACTTTTTATATCTGAGTATTTGTTTCTGTGATCTTCATCAAATATGTTGGAAGTTGCAGTTCTCAACAGCATAGAAACTGGAAGTTGTTTGTTCTTATTACTAGCTGTAATGTAAGTTCCTGCTTTTTTTCCATTTCCTCATAGGTTATCTACCGTGTTTTACCACTTCTCTGGCATCCCCTTTTGTTCATATTCATAAAATGGGTGATAAGTGTATTTCCAACACACTTTGCTGAATGTATTTCTTTCTGCAGGGTGTCTGGTGGAGAACTGTTTGATCGTATCATAGAGAAGGGTTTCTACACAGAGAAAGATGCTAGTAAGCTAATTCAGCAGATTCTGGATGCTGTGAAATACCTCCACGACATGGGCATTGTGCACCGTGACCTTAAGGTCAGTCAGACCGTTCTGTATTTGATAGTACAATGTTATTTTTAAGCAGTTTTTGTTTACTATAGAGTGCTATGCTTTTCTCCTGCCAACTTGTCAACAGAAATATCTTCAACATCAACACAAAATTCAGAACAAATTGTGTATGTGGTGTCTGTGTATTAACAAAAAATAAGTTGCAAGTTACACATATGTAACACATTTGAACTTTTTCAAATTCTGACACATTAGAGCCCCAAACTTCAGTGTATTTTGTTTCAGTTTTATGTGAAAGACCAAAACAAAGCATTTACTAAAGTTGGAGAAAAAGGACACATGCTTTTGGCACATTACTTTGTGTTGATCCATCACATAAAAAAAAAACACTTGTGTTTTTCTGTACTGCATGTCCGATTGTAAATATCTGACAAGGTTTTACTGGATATTTAGGGCTTTAACACATCTATGGTACCCTAGTGCACATATGACATACTTTATAATGTGCTTTAAATTCACACTTGTTTGTGGTTCTGCATTGCTCCTCACCTTGCAGCCAGAGAACCTGCTGTACTACAGCATGGAGGAAGACTCAAAAATCATGATCAGTGACTTTGGGCTGTCTAAGATCGAGGGCTCGGGCAGCGTGATGTCAACAGCCTGTGGGACACCTGGATATGTTGGTGAGACATTTAGAGACCAAGACTTACTCATTTTACACATCATGTAATCCTGCAACATCTTCTTAAAATATTCAAATTAATATTAAACTTATATTAATTTGACATTCTGTGTTATAACCTGCATCTTCTCTTTCTTAAGCTCCCGAGGTTTTGGCACAGAAACCGTACAGCAAAGCTGTTGATTGCTGGTCTATTGGGGTCATATCATATATTCTGTGAGTACAACTTTGGATCGTCACCAACCCTTAGGTCCGCTGCTCTTTCAGAACCATGCCTGTGACCATGAGATAAAACATTGAAGTTTAGTCATATTAAATAAATTTGAATGTGTTTAGACGACTCATTTGTCAGATTAAAAGTACCTTTTGAAAATAACAACCTTTAAGGAGCTATTAATGATGGTTTCATTAACTTTACTATATTAAAATACTTTTTATTGGTTAAATACGATATTCTACATTGTTGTGTTTTCACTATCTGTAAGTAGAAAATCAGTCTTTGTGTAGTTAATTTATGTAACGTGTTTACTTAGTGAAATCAATTACTGAAATAAATGGATTTTTCAATAAATCTAATTTATTGAATATGAGTGTATAGTGTTAGTTATGCACCAATAAACTGTTCTCTCTTTTATTCTAGGTTGTGCGGATACCCACCTTTTTACGATGAGAATGATGCCAAGCTGTTTGAACAGATCCTGAGAGCAGAATACGAGTTTGATTCTCCTTACTGGGACGATATCTCTGATTCAGGTACAATGCATGTACACCATTGATCTGTTCATACTTTTTGACATGCTAGTATTAAACAGTTTGGTCTAATATAAAACACCACAAATTTTGTGTGTGACTTGGGCAAGAAAAACTGTTTTTTATTTTCTTTGTATTTTATAAGACAAGCTGAAGTCTATTTTTATTATTATTTGCAGCAATTATCAAAGAAAACACTGATCATACAAAATTATCAATGTCGACGGTTCATACAATTGTGGTATTTTGGAAAAATTACTATACAAAGATCTGAATGGAAATGTTTCAATGAGATTCAGTTTTTGACTTTAAACTTTTTAATTTTTACAGCTAAAGACTTTATAGTGCATCTTATGAAAAAAGACTCTAATGAACGCTTCACCTGTGATCAGGCTCTGCAGCACCCTTGGTATGTCTCTTCTGTCATGTCGTCTCTTCAAGATTCCAATAATTGTTTAATTTTTTTGACTGAAAGGTAGTTTTTATGTTCACATTTTAGTTATCTCACTCAAAGCTTCTCTTCCTTCTCTCAGGATTGCTGGAGATACCGCCCTGGACAAGAACATTCACGAGTCTGTCAGTGCTCAGATCAAGAAAAACTTCGCTAAGAGCAAATGGAAGGTCAGTCAGAATCTTACAGAGCTGAAAATTACTCTTTGTATTTGTAAAAAGAGATTGAAAACAAAAGTGATCAAGTTCTACTTTGTCGTAAGAGCTATTATTCAGCTCTGCTCGCTAGGGCTTTTATCTTTGTAAGTCTTAAAACTGGGGATTTTTCTCCATGTTCTTTGTGTTTTTTTATGCGTCTACAGCAAGCGTTCAACGCCACCGCAGTGATCCGTCACATGAGGCGTCTCCAGCTTAGCACTGGCAGTGAGGGACCTGGCCCCACCTTGTCCGATCAGTGCCAAGCCCATCTGCTGATGGAAGAGGAAGGTAAGGGGTAGCATCTGTTTATTTCCACCCAATCATTTCTTCGAGCTAGTTTAATGCCCATATATTATGCTTTTCCTCTCTCAGGAGCGCTTTCTGAAGGTGGTTGCTCCCAGAACATGGATGGAGGAGCAGACTCTTTGTCCAACTGCACCTACCGCTGTCACCCAGCCAATAGTGTGTGATACCCAACCCCCCTTCATGTACCTGTTAATCCCAATTCACTTTCCAATTTTAACTCCCCTCGGTGGAACCTGAGGCGCCGTCTCCCCCTGTTTATCTGGCTGGGAATGCAGCGCCACTCCAACCTCTTGCCTGCAGGGGGAGCAAGACTGTCAAGCCTGAAAGGGAAGAAATATATCGTGTTGAAAAGGAGGTGGAGGGAGACTTGCTGTAATGCTTATGCACCAAGGCAGATCATTTTTGCGACGAGTTGAAATGCATGAAAAGGAAGAAGGGAAAGACATCCTCCCCCTCCTTCATGTCGGGGGGGAGATTGTTTTTACAGAAGCAAGACAGAGCTTGCTGGACGTTTCGTTTTAAGAAAATGTTTTCAACTTATGTTTTATTGTTTTACATTTTTGTGTTATTACCCTCCTTCTTTAAGACTTTGGAGCGTTAATCACAGTATGGTACCTGCATGACAACGAGACAAAGCCCCATTGCATGATTTATTTAAAAAAAAAACACACACACAAAAAAAAAACCACGCTGTATTGCAGAATTGCAGTATCACATTATACCAGTAAGATGGAGTATTTGGAAATGTTTTAATGGAAAATGTTGTGATATAGCTATGTCTTTAAAACAATTTGTGGCAGAGCAGTTCCTCCAATGAAAATTATACCATGCAGTTTTATGATGCAGCCTTTCTTTCTCCACCATGAAGTGGTTTGGAGTTGAGAGGAAAAGGCTTCCCTGTTTTCTTTTCATTTCCAACAAATCAAACTTCAGCAACAAGAGACGTTTTCCTATCTAAGGTGCCTTTTAGAATCGAGTTTCACTTGGTGGTAGCGTTGCTTAAAAAGTGGTTTCTTTTTGTACGATTATGGGATTGTGTGTCTCATGTAAACTTAAATGTAATTTTTTCCCAGGTACAGATAGGATGCCTGCACAAAAAAAAAGTTTTTTTTTTTTAACATTAAATATTTGACAAAATCCTGGCTGCAACATTTTTAGTGTGAAATAGTCTTTTTGTATCCAAACTGTAAGATGCTGAAGAGTTTAAAACTGATGTTTGCAGTTTTTTTTTTATCTGCATCTCCAGTACTTCTCAAAACCATTCAGATCATTTTGTTAGGAAAAAAAAAATGTGTGCATTGTTTTCACTTGCACCTGATGTCTGCAAACTCTGGCTCTGTAGCAGGAGCACTCAATCATCAGGCATGTAGACCACTATAAACACATAAAAATGATTCCCACCGTTTAATAAACAGCACTAGTTCGATCAAGTTTTACTAGAACACATTAAAGAAATCATCATTTTATTGCCGAGCTGAAACTGTGTATGTTCTGACATGCAGCACAGCCTCTTTCCAAAGTCCAAGAGGAAACATAATGGATTTAAATTACAGAGGGGGAAAAAAAATTTAAAAAATGAAGTTTTGCATACCTACGTAAATAACGACACCTTTATGCATCCGAGCAGGAAACAGAGCTGTTGTCTTAATGAAAAAGTGACGTTCAAAGCTTATTTAGCGGAGTACTGGCCTTTTTATTTCCTGTTCATACTTTTTAAAAATTAATTTTATTAAATGCAGCAAGATTCATAAACTTAACTTTTTAACCAGAAGGGTTTTATAACCCCCAACAAAACTGATACAACAAAAAAGCAGGCAAATATAGCTCCGTCAGTCAGTTTACAAACCGCTCACATCGACTTTTCTTCAACATGTGTTTCCCAGCCTTAAAAAAAACAAAACAAAAAAACTTTAAACACTGGAATTATGCATCAGATCAACTCATTCCATATTAATTCACATTGTGTATCTTTTTTTAAATTTTTTTAAAGATATCTGTTCCTGTTCAGCATGTTTTTAGTGTTGTTTAGCCGAGGTATTTTTGTTCCGGGTGTGGAAAAGCTTTATGCAACTGTTTCTGAATGATCTGGTGGGAACCTGCTGCAAAACCTCAACTGGCTCTAATGGACAATATGAGACTCTTCCTTTGGTGTGGGCTTTGTTTGTAGCCGCTACACATTTAGGCTGTGCACATCAGTGTTTTGTAATTGCTCTTCATGTTGGGAATTGTTGATATCTCAAATGATGCTTGTAAAAGGAGAGATTTTGCCAGACCTTGCTTTCTTTTACTTAAATTCACGCAGACCGTGAAAGAGCACAGGCCAGTATGATAACATTTCAAAAAGTTAAACTTTGTGCTGCTTTGGAAAAAATATCTATGAGCTTTATAGTGCAGTTTTACTGGATTGTCCTTGTAGTGTTTTCAGGCTGTAATGAAACTGGTGACTCTGAACTGTAAAGTGCATTTATTAGAGACATTATTTTGGCAGAGAAAAAGTTCAGTATGAATAATTTAGGTGTCCTGGAGTTCTGTAACATTAAAGCAGAAGCAGCACAGGGGGGCTCAGAGGAAGCCTGTCTGCTTTCAGCTGATTCAATATACAATCTGATGTACTGACAGTAATTAAAACAACTTTACTATTTTGAATTATTGTTATATATCTTTTTTCTGCTCATTTCCTACATGGACAAAGCATTTCCTTTGCTCACCGCGTTAATGTCCTGCCATACATGTTCACTCGTCGTTCCTATTCTCTAAAATGTGTGAAAGGGATGTAACTCGGGTTTCATATCATATCAGGAAGTCGTGGATCAGTTTAATGTATAGACGCTGATCATTTTAAAAAGTAAAATGTGTTGGTTATGTCTGTCTTGTGTAAATTCTTTGAAGAAGCCGTAATTATCTGATTTGACTAAAGCAGAAAAGTTGTTCACCCTTTGTGTTTTATTACACTCGTAATGTTTGATGAGAAATCTCACAATGCTGATAAGAATTGTAAGAACAAATCAGTCCTTGGGTCATTAACATGTCGCCTTTTAAAACAATTTCTGGGTCTACACACCATCAACCATACACACTGATACAATTTATGAAAAACAGGGCTTGTTTAGTCTGAAAGTCAGCAACCTGGAACGTTTTCTGTCTGCTTTGAGCTCGTTTAAGCCAAATTAAATCCCCATGTATTTATCTGTTTCTTGTCATGGTCGATTACCTTATGCTGCACTCTGTGCTATGGATTGGAAATAATTCAGCCATTCTGGAAATTTAAGAAGTAACCCTTTACTTGGTAGCAGAATACTGTTCAACTTCATCCCACAGGACAGCCTTGTGGGCCGAAGAACTTTGACATGAAGGTTACCTTCATGTTCTGCTGTGGGAGGCCTCTCTTGTCCTCTTTGAGGAATGCTGAGCAATTAGGGCTTGTGGTTTGGCTGCTGGGAGGAACCGCAGAGCCGAAGAGAGTGAGAGCGGCGGTCGCTCTCCAGACGGCGGACGGAGTATAAACGATGCCGTCGAGCCAAAAACAAGGAGCCGGTTTGAGATAATGAGAGGGATTCTTCGTGGATTACAAGGTGGAAACGGGTTGAGAGACGCAAGCCATGTTTGGATACAGAAGATTGGGGGGAAAAAATGATTAGAAGATGCTGCCAAAAGTGCTGCACAACTGATAAGTCCATTAAAACCACATCTTTTTCACATTAACTGCAAATCCCCTGCGTGTCTGTAGAGATTGAGCTGGTGCTGTGCCCTCCGCTCTGAGCAGGCGGCGGCTGTCCGTGCCTGCGCGGATTGTGAAACGGATTTGATTGAGAGATGAGCCAAAACAGCTTCTGTGATGACAGACTGGGATTCGTCACTTGCGAGAGCTGATTTATTTCTGCGCCGCTGGTAATTTAGACGCTACAGAAGCACTGAGAGCAAATTGCTGATGTGGGAGGATGAGAAGATTTATGAAGCAGACGGCATCCGGCGTACAAAGTCGCAAAATCAGAAGCGCATCTGCTGGAAATGTGAACTGACAGATTCATAAAATCGCAGACGAGCTGCTTCAGATGTACACATAAACTGAAGCTTTGTAGGTTTTCTGCTTGTCAGGTGTTAAGTAGTTTTAAAAAATATTCAGACAACTTGAACCTTTTCATATTTTGTCAACAGATTTTTATCAAGTCAATACTATGTAAACTTACCTTTTGCTACAATGCAAAAGCAGCTTTGCATCATGTTTGCAAAATACTTCGAGCTCAGTTTGGATGGAGAGCAAATATGAACATCAAGTCTTCAGTTTAAGCTGGAGTTAGGTCTGGACTTTGACTGAACCGTTTTAAAAGATTGATATCCTTCGATCTAAACCGTTGCGTTGTGGCTCCAGCTGCATGTTGAGAGCTTTTGTCCTGCTGAAAAATGAATCGTACGGTTACAGAGGGGACTGAATGAGCACGTTTCACATTTTTATGTTCAAAAACTGCAATTGATTGTTTTGTTTTTCTTCCACTTCACAAATACTATGAACCAACACAATACTTTGATAATCTATCTAATAGAATATCTTCAAGTTTGAGGTTAGAATGTGACTAAATATGAAAGTTCAAGGAAAGCATCAGCTTGCAAAAAGGAAAAGAAAAGGGAAAAAAAGAAAACACCATTGGGAGGCGTTTTGCTGGCTTGTGAGTGACCTTTTTGTCTCCACTCCAACTATAGCAAACCCTGAAGTTTAGTGCTCTCCAAATTAATAACTTTCTTCTACTTTATGAGCTTATGTGACTTAGGAAGGAAAAATGTATCTTCTGACTCAACCTTGGCTGCATAAACTTAAATAACTGGGGCAATCCCCCCCCCCCCCCCCTCCCACCTCCTTCATGTATGACCTCACACACCACTTTTATGTCACCTTCACATTTTTCACCAGGAGGCTATTGTGTTAACATCTGTCGGGAGGTTTCTGTGCCCGTAAAGTCTTTGCCGTCCATCAACACCGGCGCTGCCATAAGCAGAATGAGTTTCTGTTATTTAAGATGTTTGCTCGCGTCAGTCCTGTTAAAGAAAAACAATGGATCTGTTTTTGTGTCCAGATTAGGCTGACATGCATGCGTGTTGCTTGTGCGTGTGTGAACACTTATGTTTTTTTTTTTTTTTTTTGTCTGTTGAGGTTTGCAATATAAATGAGAGTGCCACCTCAAAGTGAGTGAGGCCAGAGTGAAACATTTAAATCAGGAGCTCTTGCTTTTCTTTTGAGCCAACAAAGTGGAATTTTTCTGCATCAGTACCACTTTAGACCAGCCCCCTGACAGGATTTAAAGAGGGAAACATAATAGCTTTATGTTCACTGGCAACATTCTTTCCACTGCTGGAAATGTTGTATTTCTGTTCTTCACGCAAAGTTCTACATGCAGGTTTTTTTTTTTTTTTTTTTTTTTTTTTTTACACAAAACCGCTTCGTGCTTCTGTTTCCCAGAAGTTAAATGTTCTTGTAATCCTTAAGAAAACGTCTTAATCAATAGTTCTCGAGGCTTTCCGAAGCTCTTTCAACAACTTCGACATGTACTGTTTTTGAATTATTGCTCCTGCCGACAGCCTTTTGCATGGCGTCTTGATTAAAGACGCGGAAAGTGGATAAATGGAGGATGACAGAAGAAACAAGACCTGAAACATAATCTGAGACATGCGTCATCCTTTAGCTGATCTTCAACTAAAGGATTAACCCTTAGTTTGTAGTTGCATTTGTAATGCATGTTCATTTTTTTTCAAACGTCAGTGTGGCGAGAGGAGTGGACGCACAACACGCCGGTCACAGTGAAGCAAAGGAGCAGCACAGAAGAGGCTGAGGTTCAGACACAGAGCGCTGAGCCTCCCTCACCCAGCGGATCAGTGAATTTACATCTGAAAAATAAATTTAAAAAAATGCTACTGAGGTGTCCTACTCAAAGTCTGGCCTTCAATCTAATCTAATTTAAATGCCTTTCATGTGATCTCAACAAGGCGTTTCGTGCTCAAAAACTCCCAGCAGTGTGGCGGAACTAAAACAATCCCATAAAAACAGAGGAGCGAAAGGAAATTCCTCCGCAGTGATGTTATCACCAATTATCAGAAATGTTTGATTGCCGTTCCCAGCGCACCACATCCAGTTTGTAGGTTCAGGGGGTGTTTCCTTTTTGTCACTCAGCCACATTATGATCTGATTCACTGCTTGAAAAAGCATTTTAGATTTAACTAGGTTATTTCTTATTCTGATGTTAAAATGCATTTGGAGGATGTGTGACATAAAAAAAATGTCAAAAGTAGAAATCTGTAAGAGGGCACAAAGGTCATCACTGGTCTGTAAATCTATTGAGCAAATAATAGAAAATGTGTAGTAAGAGCAACAGATTTCAATAGAAGGACACATATTTCCATCCTGAGCTGATGTCTAGCATATTTTCCTTGCATGCCGCTTGCACATTTATTTTATACACGGGGTCAAACAAACCCCAAGCAGCTCAGCCAAATGCAGTTTTTGGCTCAAAACAATAATCAACATGCTAATGTTGTTTAAACCAAAACATTCTTCCTCGGTTCCATACTTCCGTCGGCCTCCGCGATAGTGCAAAAAGTAATCGCAGGCTGTTTCAATTTGCACAAGAAACTGTCCTTTTGAGGTGCTGGAACGCGAGCAGGGGGACCGAGACTTAAATAAACAGTGAGATCACCATCTCCTTCCAAAGAAGGGATGATGTGCAGCTTGCTTTTTCAGACATCTTAGTGCAACTCTCTAGGTTTGTACAGAAAAACTGAGTCTAAAAGTGGGACGGGTTGTCCAATAACGAATGCAATGTCTCTAAAACAGCCTGGAACAAGTCCGGTAGGTCTGAGAACCGAAAGCCGTACATCTTCTTGAAAAGGCAGAACATTAGCTTGTGAAAGGCTCCAGGCCCTCAAGGTCTTGAGTGACTCTACAAACCACAGTTGGTAATTATAAACAGGATGGAGAAAAGGATGAAAAACGAGACATGGAGAGTATCTGGCTGAATGAGGAGAGCCACTAATTTTCCACTTTTGGGAAAATTCAGCCTGCAATTAGGGTCATGCACTGCCAGAAACTTGACATATGTGCAACTTGCATTAATATATTGGACCGGATTCTGAGATGACAGCAAGAGATAAAGAAAAAAAAGAGGAGCTGGAAAGATGGAAAACAATGTCATGCTTATGAGGTTTTTCTTTGTTTGTTTGCTTGTTGTTGTTTCTGCGCCTTTTAGTCAGTCAGTCACACACACAAAAAGGGGATGTGACCAAGTTTGTGGGGCCATTTATTCAAATCAGGGTTGTAAACACAAATGCACACTGAAATTCCAGCTTACCACAGATTACTCCTGAAGGAGGGAAGGAGTGCCCTTATGAAATACTCTCAACCGCTTCGTGTCATGATATGTAGCCTTTCCCAGTTTCTTGGCTATTAGACTTGTTTTGTTATAGTTTCAGACTCCCCGTGTTTTTTTTTTTTTGTTTTTTTTGTTGTTAGACTGCAAATAAAACTCGTTCTTTGTTAAAGACAGTTGCCAAGTGTCATTCTGGAAACCGTTTATTAAAGGATAATTCATGCTCAGACATTATGCTCAGGCTTGTTTTACAGGATCTGTTCATTCCAAAGTTTAAGCTGCTGAGCTGCGAGTTAAATCAGGTCCGCCATGCTCCGCTGAGCAGAAAGATATGATGGAAACAATATTTTCATCGCAGCATAGCGGCTGCATTTCAGCCATCATGTGCTACATAAAAAAATAAATCAAAATCTATATTGTTTTAAGGGATCCTGAAGTTTTCTCTCATTTTAAGTGACTTTAGAACAAAACTGTAACATTGAAATATCACTTTGTACTTTGACATATAAAGCAAAACGTCTAATTGAAGTCAAACAGGACAGAGGAGACGGTCAGAGGCTTTCGGAGGTGACGACCAGGTCACACTCCCTCAGCATCGGCAACTAAGAGAGTAGACAACATCAAAGTCCCCGGAGTACAGACCTCTGATGAGTTCACCTGTCTGAAAAATATTGCTGGTCTTGGGAATCAGGGAAATGCAGTATGGCAGACAAAAGGGCACCGTACATAGGGAGAGCAGTTGAAAAGGTCATTTAAGTGACCTAACATATGTCCATCTGTTTTCAGCAGCTGCCGCATGAACAGGCTTGTAAATATTGCCCAGTGTTTCTCGCAACCTCCCCAAGAATTTTTCACCTATTTGAATGATTTATCTATTTTTTTTGTACATTTTACAGACCAATGTGCTAAAGAGAAAGTTTCTCTCATTTAACTGTGGCCCAGTGGTCTCAAACTCCAGACCGAGAAGGCCAGAGTCCTTCAGCTATTAGGTGTCTCTCTGCTTCAGCACTTCAGTATCAGCTGGAGCTGTAGAGTGTGACTCCATATGAGTGAGGCAGTTTTGACACTTAATTAAACTGTGGGAAGACAAAGAACACATCAAAAAGTTGCATCAAACTCAGATCTTCAAGGATCTGCTAGTGGCTGGAAGGTTCAAGGTGTTTTCAGAAGAAAACATTTGAGATCTTGTATTCCCTTTTTATGTTTAAATGATATTTATGTCGTGAGATATGCTAATAAATAGGTGTTTCTGGTAGATTTACTTTCAGCCTCATCGGCTTTTGCTTTTGAAATTCAACTATTTTTCATAAAGCTATTCAGAATCAATCAACGAAAGGGCTGCCAAATGTAAGTCAACGATTAAACAGGCAAGAAAGTTAAACATCAAGCATTCATCATATTTTGCGTATCTGTATTATCTGAGAGTTTGGAGAGTAAGGATTTTCAAAATATCCCCCAATGATCTCATCATCAGAGTGCTGGACCCTCAAACATCTCTTTCATTTTCAAATTGACCTTTTTTTTTCACATGTTCAGCCTCCTCTGCTCTCTGAAGTAGCTGCAGCTGTAAACTAGCTCATCTGTCATTTGTAATTAACCTCCAACATATCAGTCAACACGCTCTAAACCCTTGAGCTCACAATTAGTCGGGAGAATCTTTCTGGACATCCATCCAGAATGACGGGACATAGTTCTGACTTAAAAAAGCCAGGGTAAACTTAACCTGAAAGTCGCATGCAAACCCCCGCTCACTAAAATTAAGTCCAGACACGACACAGCACCGTCCCCCCCTGCTGATGAACAGTCCCTCCAAATTCCCAAACAACCAAGATGGGAAATATGGCAACCCTAAAGCTATCCCACGTGTGACCACCAGATACAAAAACAGATTGTCAGAGGTAACAACAAACACATGAGCTTTGACTCCTCCTGCGTTCCCTTTCCAACAAACACAATAACTGCAGGAACATTTACAAGTGAAGAATAAAGAGAAGAGGAGTTTAAGGGACTTGGGAGTAGGAACCAAGAAATCGTTATTAGCTCAGGTATTAACTTTCCCTCACAAAGGAAAAGCAGATGGTTGGGGGGGAGAATGAGCCTCATGAAGGATAATTTGTTCGAAAGAAATGTTGTGTAATCAGCTCGTTTGTTTGAAAGCAGGGAGGTGAAATATATACTCATAGTAAACACGCACACACACAAAAGAAAATCAGTGCACTCTTAATTATTCATCTGAACGTTCAATGTGCCGCTAATGGACCGAACAGTTTTATCTGGAGCAGTGCTGGCTTTTGTTGTGGGTCGCCAAGACGCCTGTGTTGCATTTTCCTTTCTGTCTGGGATACCCAGACCAGGCTGGCTGTGCAGAGGTTTGGAGTAAAACATATGCAACATCTGAGGTTAAAAAAACCACAAGTTGTTCGATCTGTAACAGAAGACGACGGGCAACACTGAATTTGAATTTGACAGTGAACGTCGTTGGGGATCCATTTTCACTGGGATCTAAAAATAATACCAGCTGCGGTTTGCAGTCCCTTGCAAAAGCATTTACATTACTTCAGTTTTATTAATTCTAAGATCTTGTCGCTTTATAACAAGTGTCAGTATTTTATTTGGATTTAATAGACTATGATAGTACAACAGTACAAAGTTGTGTGTTACTAAGAGACAAAACAAAACAAAACAAAAAACCTGGTTTTAAAATATTTTATAAATGTTTATTTTTGTCAAAATGCCTTTACTTTCAGTTCCAGGTCCAGGTCTAATGGAGGGAGACTCTTCCAGCTTTGCACATCTAGAGAATAAAATTATTGACTATTATTCTGCAGAATAGCTGAAGCACAATCAGATTAGATGGTGAACATCAGGTTTCAATTATTGAAGCAGATGGCCAGTTTAATTTAGGTCTTGACTTTGACTGGGCCATTTAAACACGAATATTCTTTAAGCTCTATTATTGCAGTTGGGACTGTATGTTTGGGAATGTTTTCCTGCTTTAAGTTGATCTTCTCTGTCAGGTTTTCTGGCATTTCCTTCCATCACCTTCATTCATTGTCACATCAACTCTAACCAGCTTCAAAGAAAGGCATTCCCACAGCATGATGCTGCCACCACCAGGTTTCATATTTTGGGACGTTGCGTTTGAAATGAAGTGACACATTTGTGTACTTGCACACAAAGCATTTTGCAAGGTAACCAGACAGATTCAAACATGATCTTGTCTGACCAGAGCCTCGTCTGCAACATGTTCGCTGCATTCGCTACACAGATTGTGGTAACATTTTATTCGGTTCATAGTTAAGACTTTCTTGTAAAGAAGGCTTTCTTTTTGCCACGCATTAGTAAAGGTCAGAATAGTTGAGTTGGTTGAGTTTCAGAATATTGCTATTCTTCATTTCTTATCAATTGAAGTAGACTCTTTCCTTTTTTCAGAAGACAAACGCTGCTTTGCGAGATGTGCGATGTTGGAATGTTTTAAAACCTAATCTTCATCCTGGTTTGTCTGGTCCGTGTTCTTTTGTCTTCTTGGTGCTGTTTGTTCACTGATGTTCTCATACAGACCTCTGAGACCTTCACAAAACAGCTGCATTTACACGGCAAATGAATTACACCAGGGTGGACTCTACTACCTACCTGACTTCTGAAAGCAGTGGAGAGCAGTGGATTCTACCGCGGGCTATCAGAGCCAATTCAAATCCATTCGTCACTATTCAGATTTTCTGTAGTAAAAATATTGAAAATTATACATTCATTTCCTTCCATTTTGCAGCTAAACGCTACTGTATATTGGTCTGTCGTGTAAAATCTCAAACTTTTAAGTTTATGTTCGTAACGGGATGAAAGTCGTAAATGGGTTGATGATATTTCTGTCTTTGTAGAAATGTGTGTGTTCCTTTTGTGGACAGTGTTGCATTTATTCTGCTTTCCTGTTATTTTTGCTTGCTTGAATTTCGAACCCTTCTTTTATGTAAATAATTTTCAAGTGTTTTTTTTTTTTCTTAACATTTACTATTTTATTGCCATGTGCCATTTATTTATCAAAAATAAGTTTATTTTCAAACTTATGCACAATACAAAAAAGTTCTTCAGCGATAATAGTTTACTTTATAGCTTAGTACTGAACAACCTGAGTGAGCATTTAGAATGTTTTAATGTTTTAATATGAAATAATGGGGGATAGAAACAATGTTTGTGCTGCAGCTATCATGCTAACAAAAAGCCACCTTAACTTCAAGCTATGATGTCAACTCATGAAGTTTTGAGTTGAAAACATTTGGTGGGGTTTTTGTGTGAAAGAAGGACATATGGAGACAAGGACTATGAGTTACTGACTGTCAATCGCAAACTGAAGGATATCTTAACTGATCAGACTCTGCTGGATTACTTAAGGAAAGAAATAAAACCAGAACCAGATAGAGTAGGTAACAGCATCTGACAACATGAAAGAAGGGTAAATGAACAAATCATGTCAGCAGAAAGCCGGCTCAAATAGCCTCCTCAAAGGGACCACCTCTAAGCAGCCACATTGTTTGACATCTGTTTTGCAGCTTTGCTCTGTGCAGCGGTTTGTGTTGAGAAAGCAGCGTGCGTATATCATCTTTGGCCCAGATCCAAGGGGTCCGGGGCACTGGCTGGGTCGTCCAATGCAGGCGTTTCATGGGGAGGGCAAGCAGCCAACAAATTGGACAACCACCGATGAGCCGTTCCACCAAAGTCTTCCTGCTTAACGTTAGGCCTTAAATGATTCACTAAATAATAATTTGCTAAGTACACTAAGCATTTCTGTAAAGCCACCTTGCAGGAAAGACCACATACTTTCTTTTTGTTTTTACATTTCTGTGTTTGTTTCCTCTCTTTCTGTTTAAAGAGATGCATGCCCCTGTTAACGCTTAATACAATTGAGCCCTGGAAGAAAATTTGATTTAGGTTTCCTGAAAAGACTGTTGGAAATTTCACTTGTAAACAACATTTCACATCAGTCAGAAAATGCTGCAGTGGCCCAAACAGGGCTAGTTTTCATGTCGGATTAATGATGCCCTTTGATATTGCACCTGTTCTCGGACACTTATAATTTCATAGGCTATGAAGAACACGAAAACGTACTCCAATGCATGTGTCATTTCTTCGTTTTAAAACATGGAGGTTATGGGAACATTCCTCCAGGGTTCTGAAATTCTCACCTAAGTTTTACAGCGCTCACAGCTGTCAGGAGTTGCTTTCTTATTTTTTTGGCGAGACATATTTCCAGACACATTCATCTTAAAATATTAGTGTTCCAGATTTTTTAACATTAACTTATGTTGACCCCCATAGTGCAATAACATCAGGAAACAAATCATCAGAATCACATCTGATTCAGATTCAGATTGGAACATGAAAACGTTTTTTTTTTGTTTTTTTTTTTTCGCTGACTGCTTAAATCTGGAGAACTGTGAGAGACAAGAACATGTAATGTTAAAAACATAAATCTTCAACAGCACAAGACTCAAACTAATATATCACTGGGATATAGCTGGAACTCTGTACTGAAAGCAACGTTCAAGAGGAATATTACATTTCACAGATATCACTGTAAAGGTTCATAACGAAATTTTTAATTTCAACATGTCACACATGACATTAATAACCAGAGGATAACTTTTTTGAAAAAGATAATTTATTTATTTTTTTTTCAAAGCTGCTTTATATAAAAGATGTTGCAGCAATGGAAAAGCTTAGGGTATAAATGAAAATAGAGCAAAAACCAAAGCAATCACAGAATGCTTCATAAAGACAGCCTTCATCTCTGACACACAATAAATCAGCCTGATACCACATATGATGCTCCGCACCAAATACAAAACAAACAAAAAGAAAAAAAAAAATCACTCAAAAGTGGTTTATTGAGAGAAGTAATGTGTTGTGATCTTAGCTACGGCAAGCCAAAGGTGGCAAATTCACATGTAAAAAATACAAATAAAAATAAAAAAAATGTTCTTTTCATAAACATGTTGTGTATGGACACTGGCTTAACTTTGAATAATAACAACAATGGAAAGACTGGAACAGAAGAAACTTCTCTTCATCAATGTCTCATTAAAAACAATGGACTGTACATATTTATAGCATGACAACATTTTTATCTCAACACTAGGTTCAACACATTAGTTCTGACAGACCTGCTCAAATAAAACAACGCAAAGCATCGTGAGTTATGAGGCAGCACCATTCAAGCCATATATCACAATCTTTTTAGTGTTCACAATTAACATATCAGCATATGTCATGTTCTGCATTTCATAGGCAAGGTCATAATATTGATACAATGCATGATGTGTCCAGCACTAAGAGAGAGAGAGAGAAAGTCATCAAAAGGCATATTGTGTGATTTATCACTGAAGACAATGAAACAGCTATTTCTGCTGCTATTAAACCAAGGAGTGCCTAGGTTTTTAGCTTCTTTGGTGGCACTTTTTTAAGTTCTTGGTTCTTTTGATCTTGGGTAGTGTCCTGGTCAGGGTGAGTTTGGGCCACCTGCGACTCATGGAGCTGTTTAAGGCTGAGAGTCTGCTGCTCCTTCGTGGTTTCGCGTTGGGCCAGACGCAAGAGACGTTTCAGAGTTTTCACCTTTTCCTTCAGGTGGCCGTTGGCTTTCTCCAAAGTACGCACTCTCTGGGAGAGAGTCCTCACTCGCTCCTCCTCCTCAAACAGAGCTTTCTGAACTGTGGAGCACAACAGCTGAGAAGAGACAGAAAAAATAGAGCGTTGGTTATTCAAGTTTTCCACAAAAGCAATTTTTAGTAAAAAAAAAAAAAAAGGGGAAGCTCGCATGGTACATGTGAATAAATGTCAGTAGGGAATAATTGTGACATGGAAGGAAATGACACATAATTCAAGTGGAAAGAAATAAAAACATAGCTTTAGAAACTGTTTTTAACCAAAAATCAGAAAAACTCTTTGTATATTTGAATACTGACCACTTTAATTTTATAGAGGGACACCAATAACATTAATCTCCTCTTTGCAACGCACAGTGTTACCACCAAGATATTATTTTGCATCAGAAGAACTTTTGATTTTTATAAACATTCTGACTAAAACCATGAAGAGACATATTTTTCAATTAGTGAAAAACATGGCAATGCCTTATTTCATAAATTGATTCTGAAATGAAAGATTTTTCTTGATAATGCTGCCATGATATTTCTTGACATGTTTCATGTTCTGTTGTTTCCATCCAGCTGTGTGTCACCCGTTTTGGGAAGGTCAGATTTTGAAATCCTCCCCCTGTAACACTCATGTCTCAGTTGTTTACCTGATGCGCTGTTGCTGACATGATACAAATGTCCGCGACAGCATTTTGGAAGAAAAAAAACCCCAACCCAGGCCAAAGTTTTGCATGCAGCTTTAAATTTCTATTTACAATGAGTTCGTAAAACCAGTATCAGTTTTATGGATTTTGGTTTAATGTTACTGATATGCACCATTTGCTCCGTTTGAAGAGGTTAGTAGTGATATTGAGAAGATTTACAAGAGTCATAAATTCAGGGCTATTGCATATAAATCAACTAAACAAAGTTTCTGTTAGTTGATGTCACATGGTTACTTGGAAACTATTCTAAGACCTGCTAAGGGCTTGAGCCGAACCCCATAAAGTCATGAAAAAGAAAAAAAACAACCTTTTTGTTACATGTATGATGTAGAACTGCTATTTGGATACGGCCTATTCTTTGTGTAAGTCACATGAGGGAACGCTGCTGACAGGCTCTTTGGGCCCAGAGCCTGAATCAACAGCTCACAAGTCTTCCAGGATATTCCCATGTTTGTACAAGAATGAGCCAAAAAGGGATTATTTTTGGATGCTTGCAGCTTAAAACGAGGGATTTGGGAAGAGAAACAAAAAACACTGAAGGGGAACAATGTGAAGGCAATCCTGTTTCTCATGCGTCTTGTGTAAAGTAGCGTGTGGTGAAAGTGAGGAAGAGCCAAATTCAGATGTAGCTGCAGACGAAGGTGTGTGAGAAACTCTGTGACTTTTGCGCTTTTGGATCTTCCAGCAGAGTTCGATACTCCCATCTTGTTTCTCATGCGGAGCACTGAGTGCATATAAAGGATAGTTCTTCTTCGACTTGTTCAAAGTGCTGATGGGGGTATCTTTTTACATGAACACGTCTCGTCTGATCTGCCGTCTTTCTCCCCTTTGCCTTTTAGTATCTTCTCACTTCGTATCTTTCTTTGCAAACCTGTCAGAGCTGACCAGCTGCTTCTCGTTTCCCAGGTGGAAGTTTAAAGGAGCTCAACTTTTTCTGTTATGACTCCCAACCTTTGGAACGAACCGCCTTTAAACATTGGACTTCTCCTCCTGTGTTTAAGTCTCTTTTAAAACACATCTTTTGTCAATTGTTTCTAATCACTTGTGAATTGATGTGTTATCTGTGCAGTACTGTTGAGTCTTTCTTTGTGTTTTGTTATTTTCTTTCTTTTTATCCATTTTTGTCAGTATGTACAGCACTTTGGCAAACATTCAGTTTTTAAATGAGCTTAATAAATAAATTGGACTCTGATTAATTTTGATTTTGGATTTGAAGTAAGTGCAACTTCACATCAGACACAAAAGTCGATGCAGAATCAGATTCTGATGACAAACTGAGTAAGCTTGACTGCATGTGAGCAGACGAGAATAAAGATATGCAAAAATGATTCTTATCATAAAAGAAAAACTCCACTGACAACACAGTGAACCAGCCAAGCAAAGTCCCTCTGTTTCATTGAGACGCTGTTGTGAGCTGAAAGCCAACATGCCCGCAAACCTGAGACAGATGATCCAAAGACCTGAACCTTTCCTGGCTAAAACAAAAAAAATTACCTCCATATGCCTCTCACTGTGTTTCTTAGATTTCCTCAGCAGACTCTAATGCTTCCACATGGGCTAGCGGGACAACCGATGTAAATTCTCTATCATCAGATAACAACCACTGAGGGTTTTGAGGAAATGTAAAAGAAAGTGCTGCCGACCCACATCATTGGCCAGAACATTACTTGTTGTAATATTAGCTGTGCACTCTTTCCATGTGCTTTCACTTTGGTCCCGGAGGACTTCATGTGAACGTATGAAACTTTCAAACGGAAAAGAATCACATTTAGACACCGAACAGGGAAAAGCAGAAAGTGTTAAATTTAACAACTTACCAACTTTACATTTTTTGTGCCCACAAATGATTTTTACATGAGGACACACTCGGTCTGCGGTGGAGCAAGATTATGGCTGTCAGAGTTACTGAGGTTTTTCAGGAAGGTAGCAGCTGCTGCCATGTAGTAGTTGCCATGTTTCAGTGAGATTTCAGAGACTTCTACTTTAGTTCTTACTGATTTTCTTTCGCCTCCTATGCAACATATATGTTTAAACTTTTTTTCTTATGAAAGAATTTGTGGATTATGTATGATTTATAGATAATTTGATCAGTAGCTACAGGATTGCTGGTTCACTTAGGCCTCAGAAGCAATTGATATTTAATTTTAATCCAGAATGAAAGAAACTGTCTTTCTAAATTGTCCAGAGGATATTGATGAAGTTATGTATTGGGAGAGAAGCAGTTAATGTCTACAGGAAATGGACTTGCCTAAAGAATATCGTTTTTTTTCATTCGTCGGCCTGTTAGTTTCCATGGTGACCAACTGTTGTGCTGGCAGATAGATGGCACTGCTTCTTTCTGCTTCATATTTCAAGTAAAAAAAAAAGTCTGCACATACTCTGCAACAACTGGGAAACTTGTTCTCCATTTTGGATAAGAGAAAAAAAAAATTACATCATTCATCTCTCAGATTTCTCGCTCTGGAAAATCTAGATCATCTGGGTGAAATTTATTTTTTGTGTGGTCTCCTACAACGACCGTGTGATTGGTGAGAAATGTGACGTAAGCCGTGCTTGATCCACAAAAGCAGTGAAGATTGACGTGATCTTGAGTTGGGCGCAGCAGTTTCTGTTAAAGTAAGGTTGCAATCAGAACAATCTTCGTTCTAATTCTTCCTACCTGGAGTGAAGAAACGTCTCCGACCTTCCAGAGTACGTATGGACCACAATTCAACACAGTGTCTGGTTAAGGGTTGAACAGCAGACACTTTATCTTCTGGACAAACTTTTACTTTTGTCCAGCCTGCAAGTCTGGTTGGATTCAAAATTCTTGCTGTGCACACAGTGGCAAATGAAAGTCTACAAGTGGCGGTGAATACTTATTTACTGCAGCAGGTAAACATGTGATGCTTGTGTGCTTAGCGGTAAATAACTTGTCCAGTTTTTTAAGCAGCAAGAGGCACAGTGGTATGGTTGTTTCCAGGAGATCAGCCCTTATACTTGCCCCACTAACTGCTTTGCTGCCCTGCCTACGTCTCCACACACACTGAAATGTGTCTGTTCTCACTCAGCAAGCTTTGTTTGCTATCTCCCTTCTTTCTAATTGTTTTTCATTGATGTCAGAGATTTAATGAGGGGTAGGAATGTTTACAAGGATTTTTTTCCCTCTATTTATAAGGTAAATACAGCGAAAATACCTATAATTTTCTCCTAAATAGTTAAAACAAACCAAAAGTTAAATAGCTCAAGGGCATAAAAACAAATCAAAGTCAGTCAAGTGCAGCAGAACATGTTTCAATAAAAAAAAAAAAAAACTTGAATCATGCCACAGTAAACTGAAAACAAGTGTATAGCCAATGCCTATTAATGTCCAAAACGTCCCACTTTACCACTTAAATCACAGTCAGCTCAAGCATGTTCTTATAAGTTTGATCAAGAGTATCTACCAGTTGAAGAAGGTAAAGTTATGTTTCTAAGTTTGAAGAGGATTACTTATCGAAACAACGATCTATTCAAAAAATGCAGCTGTGTATTTAGCATCACAGCCCTGATCCAAAGGTTAACGGAAATCCATGGCAGATTCCTTTTTGTATGAAAAGCCAGAAAATAATTGCAGACAGAGGAAAAACAAGGCTGGACTAAATCTGATGTATTAGATGGAGCAAGTTCACAATTTTTATATACCATAATTTAGGAAAAGGCACACATTTTACTACTGAGGGATTAGCATTGATGTTTAGATGGGAAAACAACTCTGCTCAACAACATCAAGTTATTTTGAAAAAGAAAGAAAGAAGGGTAGGGTCCCTTTTTTATTAGGTGCATGGGTTTGTGGGAAGTCTCAAAAGTATTTTATGTGTAGAAGTATATTTGATACTGCAATGAATGTTCTATTCCTGGCTTTCATTTTCTGAACAATTCAGTTATTAACTCTTGTGCTTTTTCAATTTTCCTTCAGACATTGCAAGTTCTCTGTCTTGCCAAACCTCAAGAAATGTGCTTCTGGTTTCTCATGCATTAAGAACATTTTGACATCCCAGCTTTTTCCATCATTTCATTGAAAACAAATGGATGTAATCCTTTTTTGTGTGTTCCACAGTATGTCCAACTTCTTTTGAGGGTAAACTTTTGTGAAACAGTTACAGCTGAACCAGAATGGGCTATTTGACCAAATGCCTGAAGCAAGAAAACTCAAATGACTCTTTTCAAAGTCAAACTTTTAAACATAGCTCTGTTGTGTCCACATTAGAGGCCAACTCCGAGTTAGCTCCCGCGTTTTGAAGGAGTAATTCGAAATCAAGCCAAGTTAGGTTTTTTAGAGGTAGGTCTAAGTAAAGTCCCAACTATTCCAGGGCTAGTCCGAGTTGAAGCTTAAACCTTTGGGGAGCAGGTCTATGTCAAGTCAAATCTCTTAGATCAAAGTGCAAGTCAAGTTGAGTCTTTAAAAGGCAAGTATAACTCAAGTCTTTAAAGGGTAAATCCAAGACTCAAGTTTAAGTTCAAGTCTTAGGTTTGAACATTGTGTATCGGTGCCATGTAGTTTGTCAAATACAGAGAAATACTGTATAGGTTATGAATTTGAAAAGTGACCTACAAGCCAAATATCGTGCATGGAGATGTAACATCAGTATCACCATCATTTTCATGTTCAATTTAGAAACAAAACTGTGATTACATGCTGTGAATTGTGGTAAACAAATCAAACTGTATTTAATTAGCATACAACATGCTTTACAGATTAAAAACAAAACAAGCCAACACTCAAATGACTCCATACAAAGAGCTGAAAGTGTTTTTATGATGATGCCAGCTCAATCCCAAAAGAGTAAGAAGTCGAAAGTAAATAATTTTTATTTTGTTTTAACATGATTTTTTGGTCATTTATTAAATGGTTCAGTGTTAAAGACGTCTGAAATCTGCCCATATCAGTCCTTAGTTTATGCATCATGTGCCAGAAGCCCGTTGAAAGGCTGTTAACACCGTTGTAAACTGTGTGATTGTGAGCGTGAGTGGGAATAAAAAAAACCAATAGGTATTTTGTTCCATATAACACAGTAGGAGTGTAACCAGTAAACCTTTTGTGGATGTAAAGGCAGGAACTTTGTGTTTTTGTGTTTGTTATGATGCAAAGCACTTTGAAATGCCATGCTGCTGAAATGTGCTATACACATAAAATTTGATTGATTGATTGATTGATCAAACACACCCTGAAACATGAGAACCTGCAGTCAGTGGCTTACTGACTATAAATGTTTACTTAAAACTGCTGATATTCAATAAAAACAGAGGAAGTCAAAAGCTGCTGTTTACTCCTTTTCCTGCCAAGAAACATTAGAATCCAAACCTTCTGTGTGTAACATCACCATGACAAATCATGTGTATATGCAACACTTGCCCAGAGGGAATTTTTACATTAATATTTACTCATTCGGTCTGCACTTGCTGACTTTTACCATTTATTACACATCAGATAAAATCTATTTAGGGCAGTGAAGTCTTAGAACTTGACTGAGGATCAAATTTAGAGTCTTTACCTGAGCAAGTCTAAGTCAAGTCTAGAGTCTCTGTTTTTTGCAACGTGGGTCTAAGTCACCGACATAAGTCACCATCTTCATTGCGTACGTACCCGGCTATCCTCTTGAGCCTCCCACTCCGGAGTGAAGCTGTGGACTTGAGTTCCAGGTGTGCAATTGGAGAACTGGAAGAGGCTGGCAAACATGCGGTGGTTCTCTGGAGTGTCGGGGAAGATGGGGTCCTGGAAATTAACTCCGTGCGGAATAATGTTGTAGTTTTCATCCATCCTAGATGGCAAACAGAGCACAAATATGCTTAATAAAGAAAAAAAAAAACAAAGCAAAATGTTTGCATGTCTGACTAAATCCAGATGAAAACACATGTCAATATGAATTTATTTGTGTAGCGCGTTCATAAAACAACAGACGGCGACCAAAGTGCAGTACAACTCAGTAAAATTAAGTAACATGACAATAACCGGGTAGCACACACATGCAGGAAAGAAAAAAAAAAAAAAAAAACTATGATCAAGAGTGTTTTTGCCCTCTTGCTAAGTATGAAATTTCACACAAGTAACCTGCCAATTCACTGCATAGATATACATGTTAGCGTTTAAAAAATGGGGGAAGAAAACATAACTATGCAATTTGCTGGCAGATTTTGATTTAATATTATAAAACCCAGAGAAGCGTGTGGATGACTCAACCAGTAAATTACAAGGTGAGAGGGATTTATGAAGTGTGTTTCATATCTTCAGGAAGTTTTGTATTATCCATCTGGATTTCATTTCAAGGCCCTCGGGGATCGTCCTCTGCCTAGCAGTCCCTATCAGAGGCTGAGCCGTTAGTATGTTGAAGTGGCAAGGGAGAGCTCATGTTTTTTCTTCAGCAGATGATGTCAAAGGTTAGATGTAATCACGGGAACTGAAAGTATTTGGAATTGCAGATTCAGGGGAGACAAACCTAAGGACGGCAAAAAAAAAAGAAAAAAAAAGAAAAAAAAAGAAGTGAACTACCAGAACATCGGATACAGTAACTGACAGTGCATATCGATCATTTTTAGCATCAATGCGATGAAGTTTTCTTCAACAGAGAAAGTAGAACTCCAGAGAGAGCAAAAAGTGGGACAAATATTTTTCAGCAAACGTATGGCTTTAGCAGCACTCTCAGTCTATTTTTATGGATCCTGAGGGATGTCCTTCGATGATTTTTTTCAGTGTTAGGCTGTGATTTATCCTGTCTAGGGAGCATGTAGTCATGATTGACTGGTGAAGCTATTTTTGTTCAGGAAGATGTTTTGGTGGAGAGGAAAACAAATGTCCCCTGTGGACTTGGTAACAGCTCTTCTGTAAATAACTGTTGCTAAGCAGCCTCAAAAAAAAGCTGATTCAAAAAGCAATTTGTAATGAGTTTATGGTGAAACCACACCTCAAGACATCTAAAGATGTATCTACTTTATTTTAAATAATTCATATTTGAAATAAAGCTTATCCAAAGTTTACATTTCTGCTGCAAATTTTAGGTAACTAAAAAAAAAACCTTATTTAAGCCTAAAATGAAATCTGGTGAAAGTAGTCAGCCTTAAAAAGCAGGAACCTGACTTCCTACTAACCATCTGCTGCTTTCTGGATTTTATTGGAGACCCGTATAAAGCAGAGGATAATTACGAAGTTAAAGTTAAAATGATACATGGGTCACAATTTTTTCTAACAAATAAAAAAACCTAAAAGTACAGCATACATTTGTGTTCAGCTGAACCAAATTTGGCTGCAATTATCAGCAGAAAATCATTTTGAGTATAGGCACCTTAAGGTTAGATAGTAAAACTCCCATTTTAAAAAAATTTAAATTCAAAAATACTTTATTGATCCCAAAAGGAAATTCTTGCAAGTAGTATTAATTCAGATTCTCCAGAGAGTTATTGTAGATTGTGATGGCTGTTGGCACAAAAGATCTCTTGTAGCGTTCTGTATTACGGAAAGTCTGAAGAAGGCTATGGCTGAAGACGATCCTTTTTTCACAAGAAAGTCTCATGAAGAGGATGGTAAGGGTTGACCATTGTTTTCTTGATTTTTTTATGAAGTATCCTTCTTTGCGTCATTTCCTGAGCTTCCATTGGTCACACTGAATTTTATTTAAGGGTGTCAGAGTAAATGGGTCTCAAACAGTAAGATATATAAATTTCCTTCTGTTTCACAGTTACCCACTGCTTTGTGTTATTCCTAATAAAATACGTTAAAGTTTGTGTAACTTGGCCACAAGGCACATTAATGACAACCTTTAAGAGAAGCCCTAATAAAAGATGTGCATTCTCCATGCAGTAGAAGTATTTACCATTCTCAGGGTCAGAGAACCTCCAAACTCAATGGCAGCAATTGAACACATGTTTCAGGTCTTTTTTTTTGTTTTTTTTAGTTATTTGTGCATGTGTCAGAAGTTTTGAGAAAAGGTTAAATGAATTGCAGAATTTCTTAAGAAACAATACTGAAAACATCAGTGAGAGGGTGCAACTGGGTCACGCATGTCAAATTAGGACAGCAAGTCTGCACACTCGAAGTGTTGGAGGCAAACTGCTCCAAACATAACAAATGACGTAGCTTTTTAAACATATGTGGAATAATGCAAAAGGGAAATGAACTCCCCCAACCCCCTCCCAAAAAAAAAAAAAAAAAAATAAATCTTCATTAGACTCCTTTGGGTATCATAACAATTCACCCCAGATGCATGCATGGCGGTTATTCATTAATAACTCAATAGGGCCCATGAATAGAGGATGCAGACACTGGTCACCTTAGGAAGAAGTAGTAGTTGTTGTTCTCGGTGACGCTGTAGGAGAAGCAAGGCAAGTATCCCAGGCCACTGACGTTGAACCTGGAGCCAGCGGGGACCTCCAGCATGCTGCCCCAGGACTGGTCGCACAGCAGCTCGATCTCCGCGGAGAAGAGCAGGTCGGTGTCGTGCTGCCACGGCAGGTAGTTGTACACGCTGTAGGACTCTTTGTGCAGAGCCAGCACCTTGGCAAAGACGATGATCTCCGCCAGCTCGGCGCGGCACGCTTCCGTCTGCGGTCTCCAGTCGTGGGGCAGCTGACAGCCCCAGCTCCCATCGGCGCCGCCAGCTGCCAAAACAAACCCCAGAACAATCCACATGATGCGACGGAGAGGACACATCTGTCGCTCCGCTGTGCGCATAAAGGCGCACAAGACTCCGGGTGGATGCAATTAAGAAGCGGGGCGGCGGAGGGGGGGGCAAAAGAAAAAAAAAGAAAAAAGACAGAAGGTGTTTCACATGTGTTTTCAGTTATGCAAAAATAATTTTTCTCCAGATCTGTTGCAGGATTTTTGCAAGATGAAGAAGTCCCGAAGATCGCTCCAGTCAGGGTGATCCTGCTAACTTGTCCGTCCAAGAGCTGCAGCCGAACCACGCCACCAGCATCCTCTGCACGAAACTGCCTCTTGACCTCTGAGAGGAGGCGAGAAGCAGCAAGGGAAATAAGTTTGTGCGAACCCATTTAATCAAAGTTTCTCTAAATTGCTACGCAATAAAAAGAGCCTCTGCTATTCCTAATAGTTTGACGTTATGTTAAAGATAACTCATTTCAACAAATCCTTAGAAAAGATTAAAGATTAAACAATTAAACTGATAAGTTGTCACTGGCGCCCTCTGATGGACATCTTGGAGAACGACAGTGTTTGGGTTCATTTCTTTCAGTTTTGAATGAAAAACTACAGTTTTCATAATAATGACAATACTTTACCATACTTAGTTGTTTTACTCATAGAACTACTCAACTTTACAAAGTGTATGAACTCAACTCCATTTTACGTTCTTATTTAATTGTATAGTTTTTGTGTGCTTAGCCATTATTTTCTGCCTTACAGCCTGTGTTTCCTGTCACTTCATTTTGGTCTCTTTGAAAAAAGCTCTATAATAAAGACATGGTTAATTCATTGCTTCTTTGGAAATAACTAGATCAGGTTCATGTGAAACTGATTGTAGATTATGTAAACGTATATTTACTGTCCTATTTCTGTACAAAGTGTTGTTTTTTTTCTTTTTTCTTTTAAATCTGTGTGTCAGGAGGCCTGCTTGTGTCCCTAAACACAGAAAAGTTTCGGCTGCAGAGAAAACTTCTGACTGTAATTTTATCAGGCTGCTCCAATCCTGAGTTGGTCCCACCGACTTATATAAAAAATGTCTGTCTTTATATCAAATATTCCCTTTCATTATTTCCGTAATCAAACGGTACTACGACTGTCACTGAATTAAGTCAGTGCAGTCCACTTTTATAACAGGCAGCATGGTGCAAATAGTCTTTCATTTCCTTGCACAGCCCTCAAAATAATAATAAAAAAAACCCTTTCGGACACTGAAATGAATGCATTAGTTCAAGAAAAGTATTTCAAATTCGTGTTATTAAGTAACTAGTGAATCCTTTTGCTGTGAACCAGGAGATTTAAGATATTTGGAATACCTGGTGTGGTATTAAGCATGGATTGCATTATGGATAGCTGAATTATCTATCTATTTGGAGGAAGACTTTTTCAATTATGAATACCACCATGAGAAGTCGTGCTATTAAATGACAAATCAGCCTGACATACAAACTCTCTTTTGGGAAAAGAAGATCGAGAGGGGAGAGAAGAAGAAGAGCTGATCCGGGTCACGTGACTGGGAAAAGCATCCTTTTGGTCCATTTTGGATGTTCCCAAGGATCTCCCGAGTAACCTAATAAAATGACCAAACTTCAGTTTCTGAACGTCTTCTTGACTGAGCGTCTTATGCTGGCCGCACAGGAGATTTACAAGTCTGTGGAGGACACGATTTTGGAGTACCAAGAGGAGATCGCGATCCGGGAGCGGGAGAACGACCATCTGAGACGGAGGCTCCGAGATGCAGGGATAGAGATATGGCCAGGTTAGCTACTTTAAGGAGCTAACGGGGGAACCGTTGGCGTCGTCGCCACCAACTCTTGCTAAAGCTAGTTATTCAGACTGGGGTTGGGGACAGTATTGGGAACAATAGAGTATTATTATTAATAGAGTACCCCTGCTGAACTGTTGTGGAAATATCAGCGTTATTAGCCGCTGCTGAGAAGCGGCTAACATGTTAGCGACCTTTGTTCGTTAGCCAGTCAGCTAGCTAGCAGACATCCAGTTGAGACCTGACCGAGGGTAGCTTAACTCTTCCTTTGCACTTTGACACTTTATTTTAAATAACCCTGCACACAGCAACTGATAGCAGCTAGAAAAACGTTTTGAGACCTTCATTAGGTCTTTTTGTTTGGAACATAACACTACATGCATCAATAGAAATTATTAGCTGTGTCTTTATTTTTTGTTTGTTGTTTTTATGTGTTTGCTCACTGAGCTGTATAGAACATGGTAATAAAAACATTACAAATAAAAACCAAAACAAAGAATATTCAGGCTTCAAACAAAACGATACGAAGCTTTTTTTTTTTTTTTTTTATCTAAAAAAAACTTTATGCTTTTTAAAAGTAGGGATTGTTGCAAGACCATCCTAAAATGGGAATGATTTTGTAATGGTTCCATTTTCTGTTGGATTTAAAACTATAATCTCTATCAAGGACAGGATATATATGTTTATTTTCAATATTTGTTGATTCCAACTTCCAAGAAAGACAAATAACAGAATAGTTTTTTTTTTTTAACCTTCTGAGGAAGAAGAAGAAGAAGAAGAAGGAAAAAAAGTTTGACTTAATGGTGTTTTCGGTTAATGAAATTATCTTTCTAAAACAGTCCAAAGTCACAGACCTGTTGATGCATCGCTTAAAATCTACAAATGCAATTAAATCTTCAAGGTTATGGGAAAAGCACTGTGCTTTCTCAAGGTTGCAAAAAGCAGACTTTACCTGCTTTTTGCCACATTGTAGTGTTTTAAATCATTAAACCAATTTCAGTTCCAAAGATGGCCAACCAGTTATTTCCAAAATAACTCGTTGGACCACCCTAACTGACTATACTGTTATATTGCTGTGGAGGCTTTTATTCTGACTGGTTTCTCTCGATACTTTGAAATTAATTGAAAGTCTCTTTGAATTAACTTCCCTTGCCTCCATGTGACATGTTCTTGGTTGTATGACGTTTCTTTTCATCCTTTCCACTTCTTGCCTCTTTCCTTTCAGATCGCTCGTCCATGGCGCTGTTGGAGGAAGAGGACAGTGAGCATCCCCGCCGAGAGTGGAGTCCAAGTATGGGGCATCAAGAGCGTATTCCCATTCAGATCAAAGACAAACGAGACATGCGGCCCAACCAGGGAGAAGACCAGCTTCGAGGACATGGCTCCTGCAGCACAGCGGAAAACATGTTCACCCCCCCACGTGTAGCGAACGAGTACCCTCAGGAGGGTCCCCACACATCCAGCCTTCCTCAGACTCAGGGTGTGGAGAACAGGGAGAGAGATCCTGCATCTCGCAACGCATCGAGGCACGTGAAGGGCGAGAGCGGTGGCTGTCACAGAGGTGCCGCATCATCCAGCAGCGGTGCCCAGCCTCTTGCACCAGTCAACCCAAACTGCTCAAATGAGAACAACATCGACATTATTGGTGTTGAGAACGGTGGACAGATGGGCAGCGCCAAAGGAGCGGTGGCCGGCCCTAACCGAGGACAAACCCCTCTCATGAGGAACCAAGGGGCCAATGCCATGGAATGCCCCCATCAAAAATCTCCCTTGCAGGGCCACATGTCGTCGTTCTGTTGCAAAGTCTGCGGCGAGGCATTCAGCCACATCGGACACCTTCACGTCCACGTGCAAGTGCACACTCGAGAAAAGCCTTACCGCTGCGGAGTGTGCGGAAAATGCTGCAGCTCCTCCGGCAGACTTCAGGAGCACCAGCGGAGCCACACGGGAGAAAAACCCTTTCGCTGCCAGATTTGTGGGAAGGGCTTCACTCAGATGGCTCATCTGAAGGTCCACATGAGGATCCACACCGGAGAGAAGCCGTACAGCTGCCCCGTGTGCGGCAAGTGCTTTAGCCGCTCTGACAAAATCAAAAGGCACCTTCAGACACACAGTCGGGAGGGGACCTACTTCTCGGGGCAGTAATGGAAGAGGGGTTCAGTTTGGGAGTCGTCGTCGTTGTTGTGGGAAAGTTTTCAGTATAAAGCTACAATTGCTGCCACTGACGAGGCATTTCTTCCTACTTCTAAGGACGTAGAAGTTCTGCTTCTGTAAAGAACACTTTTTAACCAAACCTGTAATTTCTCACTTCCTTTATATAGTTTGTATTAGCCAGTTTAGTACGTTCTTTACAGTGTTTTGTATTTCTCATTACGTATTATTAAAGTAGACACAATTTGAATTATTAGCTGGACTTTTCCCGATTATGTAGTGTTTTCCCAGCCTTATGATTAGCATGGAGTCTTCCGCACAAGCCTTGGAACGGTGATGTATCAAGGACGATCAGCACATACAGTTTATCACCAGGTGGTCACTGTGTCCCTGTGGCTGCAGCTGCAGTCTACACATTTTCTTTGTGGTCATTCTTTTTGTTGGTTTTATGATTAAGATTAAGCACAATTCTTAGTAATTAAAAAAAAAAAAAGTGTGTATCATGAAGCAATATCAATAACTTAGGAAGTTATGTTGAACGTAACGCCACAGTATTCAGTGTCATTTTCTCAGTTGGACTCGGTTTGGTTCATTTTCACACAGAAAACAGATCAAACAACGTCATGCAGCAGCTAGTGAGGCGCTAACACAAGAAGCTGCATGTGTGTATGGCAAACCACTTTACACTCAATGAGAAACCTAATGTCTTTTTAGTGCGGTTGCATTCTTACAGAGCAAATCACTGCCATCTCACGGGATTAGTGTCAAATCTGACGTGAGACTTCACCTATAAAATAACGTGATATTGTGCAGAATGCCTATTATTTTAGGAGTGTAGGTTTGCTTTTTCTTTCATTCATAACATCTGCTGCGGTAACTTAGGTTGCAGATGCACATATGAAGTTGAACCATACAGTATTAACAGAACCACTTATCAAGTAGTGCTAAGCGGGTAAAAGCTTATCTGCACCAGTGTTTGCACAATGTGTGAAGGTTTTGGTTTTTCACTTTTTCATTTTCACGTGAAAGCTGGATTGTCATGAAATAAAAGTACTTTCTACTGACATTTCTGCGCCATCGTTTTCCATCACAGAATTAAGGCTGCATTTATATCAGGAGGTTGCATTATTGTGTGACATGTCGTTATAAAAACTATCACATTTGTTTTTTGTCTGATGCCGGAATAAGCACAACCTGATTTGTACTGCAGAATTTAGCTAAAAGATGAACCGACCCAGACTTGGACATGAACGAAGGTTGTTACCAGCGGAGCACACCAGAGGCTTGTCGGTTGCTTATCTCCGCCTTTGTGTCACAAATTGATAAATAGTTGCTAGTTTTTCACAGCTGGCCAGTAGCTCATCACATGCTGTCTTCCTAGGGGGATCTTAGCTCCCCAGCACATACCCTGTACAGTGTTTTACCAATTAAATGTTATTTTCAAATAAAGTAATAACTGATCATCTGCTGTGAGTTTCTTGCATTATTTTAAGGAGTCCCAAATCAGAAACAAAGATAAAATTGGTGCTCTAATTGCTAGTTTGAAGATTTCTGAAGACACTTGATTGTGGTGGATTTGTTGTACATGGATTGCAATAAATGCGACTGACTACAAAATAGTCAAATAGGAAAAAAAAATGGACTACTTCTACACAGGTAGGCATTGCTTTCTGACGGTCTGCCAGATAAAATCATTGTAAGACACTTTGTCCACTTGTGGTCTCCAGGACAACCATGAAAAAGTTAAATCAGCATGAATATTTTCTAAGCCATGGGAAGGCCTTTTTTACCCTGCAGTATATAATCATCACTATTGCTCCTATTCAGCTTTTCCTAGCATAAGACAGAAAGGTGCTGCAGTAAAGAACAACAGTTAATTTCATCATATTCAATATATACCTGCAAAAGTCCTCAGCTACTCTTGAGTGATTTAGTGAAACCGATTTGCTGCAGATGATTATGCAGTAACATGTTTATGACTCTTGGGGGCACACTTACCACTTTAATTTAAGAACGCTTGACTGCAATTTTTCAAAGTAAAAACAACAACAAAAAAGACATGAACTGTGATAAAATCATGAGTAAGTATGACTGATCTCCATGGCTTCTTTTACACAATGCCAAGGCTATCAGCTGCCATTTGAAAAGAGACTTGATGCATATCTCAATTGTGAATAAATACCCTTTCTTGTGATGTTTGTTAAAGTCAGAATAACACTCCACCTGGTTTCAACACTGCAGACATGTCTGCAGCCACTGGAAATACAAGGGCACTGTTCTGAACGCTGGTCTCCACTAAAACGCCACATCTTGTAAAGGTGCCAGCAGGAGACAGATTGGGAACACAGCAGTAAGGACACAGCACCAGGAGGCAGAGGGACACTGAGCTACAGTGATTTCTTACGTCATATTGGCTCATGATGTCTCCCTGAGAAATAGCAACACACATTGGAGTTGGATTATTGTATTTGTTAATGAGCCTCTCTTTTCCACTAAATATATGTAAGATTTAAAATACGGTGAATATTCAGACCATTACTATTTTTTATTTATATGTTTGATTGTGATCATAGAAATACCATGAGAACATGTGTAGTGTTCAGATGAGAAATGTCTTATTGAAGATATTGAATGTAGATAAAACGATTGCTTTGTTTTACTGAATGTGAGTAATCCAGCGGCCGCTGCAAGTCATTGCTGTTCAGGCTGTTTGCATTTCAGCAGAGTTCTTGCGTTTAGTTTTCAAACTAAAAATATAATTGCATCTGCGAGCGAAGCAAATACATATTAGAAGAAAATCACAACTCTTATTTAAATACGCGAGCAGCCAAGTTGGTATTTGAATTCATTATTCAATAGCCACAATTAGTTCTTTTCAAATTTCTCCAGAAAGTGCTCTCACAGACTCACTGACAGCGTCACTCTGTCAGACAAATCAAGCAGCTGAAAATCTGGATGTTTTTAAAGCTACGACCTTCCCCAATCCTAATTATTGGGCACAAAAACCTTCTGCTAATGATCCCAAACTGTGCGGGGACACCGTAGGTGGGAGCAGCTAAGCAGTCGCAAGGTAATAACACAAGAATTATGTTAGGTAATGGAAGGAGATGCATTTTTGACCAATGGATTCCCAGTTTGATAGGTTTACAGGAGAAGAGCGTCCCTTCAGTTTTGCAGGAAACTTTTTGGTATAAAATCATTTATACTTTGCATGTTGAAGAGAATAATGATTTTGCAGAAGGTGGGTGCATAAACAAATAACTGAAACAAAAGCCAATATATAGACAATACACTGAAGTTGTACTTGTGCATGGGAAAAAATGAACTGAAGCTTCACAAAATCCAGGCAAAACAACAGCTAATCGCAGCGAGACTCTGGTGTCTTGTTCCTTATTGTGTCATTAGTTTGAGAGCAGAGCTGCTCTTTGTCCAACCAACCTTAAGTTCACATCAGCATCCTAATCAGAGGTTACTGATTGAATGACTTGGTTGAAGAAGTAGAGTATTTAAACAGGAATGATTTTACAAATCCAGCCAAGTAAGAAACAAACTCTGGTTTCAAAAACAAACCACAATGTAGAGAGTGTACGAGACAGATATTGATACTGATAGAGAAATATGTGTTTCTTTGCATTGTGCAGAAATATATTTTGTACAGAGCCAAACCCACACAGCACACTCTCATATACAGAAACAGGATTGCTTTGCCACATATCCCATGTCGTGCAGCTTCTGTTATGCTTTTCTTTGACCGATCGATTTCCCCTCAGCCACTGGTGGGATTACGCGTGTGGTCGTGAGATCCCACTTTTATCCCACTATGTCTCTGCCTCTGGAGGACAGTGGTTGTGAAAGCACATATTGCTTTCCTGCAGGAGCTTAAGTAATAGGAAAGGTAATAAAAAGCGTAGCTGTTGGACCAATCATCTCTCAGACTCTAAGAAAGCCAGTCATTTGCAGTGGGTGTTCCAGGGACCTTCTGGGAACACTGAAGGATGTTGGTGTACTAGACTGAAATAGATGATTATTTTGAAGCAAAGAACAAAAAAAAAAAAAACCCCAACCTTCTCACTGAAAAGTAAATCTTGTCATAAAAGATCACATATACTGGAAATATAGAATGTGTTTATGTTTAAGGCTGAGTCAAATTAGGTTTCCTTAAAAGTCTAGAAAATATGCAATGTTATATGTAAAAGGATAGGAAAAAAATTATTAGTGTGCACCTAACAAATTATCATTTGAATCTGATGGATACAGGATCTCTTCTGCAACAATGAACAATAATCTTATAAGGTCAGACTTGACATTTCGGGCTGCCTTTGACAATGTCCCGAAGCAACATTAATGGAGAGACACGCACTGCTGATGGTGATTATGCTCATCAGTGAATCCCAGACAGCAAAATTTGCTCTGAACAGATGACACAAATACTGGGCTGGAACACCTGAAGAACTATTTGATGTTCTAATCGCGATGTAAGTTACACATTAACCACACACACATTACATACAGACTGGCCTTTACAAACAATCCACATCAGAATATGCTGTTTACCTACAAATGTGAGTGTAGGAATCAATATAGATGTATTTGACTCTCTAAGTCTGATGAAATTTGGGTCTTGATTCAATCAGTGAAAGGACAAGCAAAAGGACATGGACAATATTGGAAAAGCATGTGTATGGACAATAGTCAGTTTTTTATACAGTTTCTAGGATTTGTCAAACAATGTGAGGGATTTAGAAAAAAAAATCTAAACCTAACTCAGGAAAGTTTAAAAGAAAGTTGCTTTTAGAAAGATACTTTATTTAAAGCGGTATTTAAATCTCCAGAGTTTGACACACAGTTATATTTCCGAAGAGCTGCTGTTTTCTGCTGTTCATATGTTTTAATTTCATCTTTATCCTTGTCGTATTTATGATGCGTCAGTGTGATCAGAGAAATAGGTGGTCGGGATGCTTTTTATGGAGACATTTCTGTAGCGTCTTCACTTCATCTTTAGGAGCATCAAAGTATTTAAGGTGAAACGATGTATGAAGCAGCTTGTGCTCATAAATGACTGCAGCATCAGTTCTGTAAGCACTGCTCTGTATAACCACAAATGTGTTGTGAGTGATAAATTGATGTAAAATGCAAAAACTGCTCCTGAGTTCAAATAGAAAAAGCAAATTTCTGATTTATCTTTACTCTGTTCTTGCCTCCTGTTTGATTTTTAAATGTATGATTACTTAATTGCCACCTCACCTCCAGAACATCGACCCTCAGTCTTACTGTCTCCTGCAGCCTCACGTTCATTTGGCCTTGTCGTCCTATTTTATAATAGGACAACAAGGCCTTTTTGCAAAACTGATGGCTGCTTCAGTGCTCATATGCAGTCTGAATCCATAAATCTTCAGGGTTTTATGCACAGTTACATTTCTAGGCTTTCACGTGACCGTCTGTAGGCTTTTCATTTTGTTGGCGGTGATTGGCGATAAGTGAGAAAATAAATTGCCTTGTTTTAGGATGCTCTGGGGAAAGGCAAACCACCACCTAGAGGCAAAGAGTTTGATATGATGTTGAAGAAAATAACAGCAGGCCTTCTTTGAAAATACTTGCAGAGTGACTGGGCTCACCAGATATCTGCCTGGCCAAGTTTTGAGCTGAACAAAAGAATGGATATTGGTTGACTGATACATTCAACATGCATTCCGATTCCTTGACGTGTGCATGTCAAGGAATTATGTTATCATATGGTGTAAGTTCATTAGAGGAACACATTTCAAGTGTTTATCATCACCAGTTCACCTTGGTGACTGGTGATGTTTGGTGCTGCAGGCTCCCCCCCCCACCACAGCTGCATGCACACATCTTGGCAGATGTTTTGTCCTGAATGCCCTTTCAGATGCAACCGCCCTTATAAGCAACAGGATTTCACCTTTCTCTCGTCTCTCTGCTAAATGCAGACTTGGAAATCTAGCCACAACCACAGCACTTTCATTCCTCTTTAATATTCATTCTGGTACCATACGCTCTGTGTTCACAGTAAACATGCCCTAAAGCAACGGGAAAAAAATTATTAGGCTTAAATGAAAATATGCATAAATCTATATATTTGACCTCCAAGGTTGCCCTGTTTCAAAACGAACCACTAAAACCAGAGCAACACTTGCAACTAAATCTAGAGAAACTCATCCATGTGTTCCTCTTTAGTTACAACTTCCAGAAAACTGCAAAACAGCTGAAACACAGAGTTTCTTTAAAACATCACTAAAAATCCAGCTAAATTGATTTTGAATCATAATAAGTGGAAAATTTGTCAACATATTCGGCATGCATTAATGTTGTTGATGATGGCACTCATCAAAATATTGGCTGCATGTTGTTTCATGACTTTTTTTTTGTGGTTTTAATGACTTAAAGCGCTTTGTATTGATTTAAATCTGTTCAAACGTAAAGCAGAAATGTCTTGAAAATGTGCAAATGAACTTGATTTATCGATTAAATATAGCAGCTTAGCAAAAAACCCAAAAAACAAAAAAAACAAAACAAAAAACAACTGAACCATAACGAGAGCTGCCACACAAAGCTTGACAATATTAACATCTGATTCTTACCCAACTTAATTCCAACCTTCACTTAGATCAAATTTGTTCTGCAACTAAAACAAACTACTTCCCTTCACCATCAATTTCTTCTGAAGTATTTCATCAGCCTTAGAAGTGCTGCTAATTCATTAAAGACTCCTAGATCTGCTTCATGCTGCTGCTCACTGTTCCACAAGTGCACCCCCACTGCTGTTACATAATCATACAATGCAAAGCATGGCGGTCATTGTTTCCAAGAACTTTTTATGGCCTTTCTGCTCCACTGGACGGTTTTAAGTGGGGGACAACACGAGAGAGAGCAACGAGGAGTTTGTGAGGAGCGTACATTAGTCAGAAAGTCTCAAGCCTGGAAAAGCAGATTTCTTTAAACGTTGAGATCATCAGAGAAAGGGTTTTGTTAAAAACGTAGTCAAAAGTTTCAAATCGAATATGTGCGTCGCATTCCCGGGGAAGTCTTAACAATAACACTCTTAATCTACAGCGTTTATTCATTTGATGTGGTTATTGTTTCACACAATTTCTAGGTCAAATACGCAGCTTCTGTGCAGAACTGCTGAAAGCTGTCAGAATGTTTAAAACAGCGTTTTCTTCCTCTGCTGCCGGAAGAATGGCAAACCCTCCACCAGCTACTCTGCTACGTGCTGTGAAGACAAGAAGGAGGGTGAGGAAACAAATGAAAGAGCGTGAAAACCACAGATAGCTGGGCTCTATTTTTTATGAACCTGATTCTAAGTGAGGTGTTATAGCTGAAGATTTTTACCAACACTTCTGCTCTGTTGAGGCAACCAGGTTTTGAGGGGAGAAAGCTTTTGAAACCACATAATGATCAGGAGTGCCTCATTCATTCCCTGGGGTCCCTCCGTTGTTTCCACTCGTCTAAATTATTTAGTCTTTTAAAAAAATCAATAACATTTATTTCTAAACCCATTACATGTTAGTAGCTTAGCTCCAGGAGGAAAGGGAGAGAGAGAAAAAAACATTTGTGCCATTATGTTTTAAAATTTTTGGACTGAAACCTTAAAAGCAGCATTTAGAAGACAACAATTAGTGGTATTGTCTTCAAATTAATTTTTTTTTATTTTATTTTTATTGCTCTTATTATAGAATTATTAAGTCAGGAAATTAATGTTAGCATTTTATTTTTAATGTTTAGCCATCCTTATAAAGAACATGATTCTCTGCTGGTGAAAAGTCTTTTAATCAGGCTCAGAAAGTGAGTTTCAACTAGTTTTACAATGCATGTCTAAACGTCATTGCTCGCTTAGAAACTGATTTAAAACAAGCAATAAGATCAATCAACTTCATTTAAATATAGAGATACATAACACAGCTGGTCCTTTTTTTAACTTGTCTCTGTCAAACGATCATCTCGCATCATTATCTCACAGAACTGGGTTGTATGATTTCCAATTGCTTCATTATGCCAGATTCGCATGAAATTTATTCTAAAATTATAAGCAAAGTGGTCAGAAATAGATACCACTCGCAAATACTGAAGTGAGAGAAGTTTAACTTATTTACATAAAGCCTATAGTGGAGGATGGAAAACATTTTTTAATTAAATAATATATTACCTTTTGGCTTAATCTATTGTGAATATGTGTTTCATACATTTTAAAGTACAGAATATATATAAAAAATATCTCCATTGAAATTATTTTATTAGAATTTCACTCTAATTAGACTTTTGGACATATTTTTTTCATGTTTTAGTACCAATTGACTGAGTGGCAATGAAATTTTCTTATATTGCCTGAATTTATCAGAAAATACGCCATGCCATCAATTTCACTTTCAAACTAGTGACTCTTCATCAGCACAGACAGATCAGTGGCTTTGTGTTTCATGAGATTAAATTCACAATGAGTTAATTGCCAAAATATGTGAATAACAGTTGTGTAGATGTTGTAGCTGTGCAAGATAACAGTTTCGCTGCAGAATAATAATAAAATAAAAAAATCTGATGCATCTGTTGCAATGCAGGAGGCTTATTTACCTGAGTGAGACGTGAGACTGAGATGCAAGGCAGATCTCAGACAGTGTGACGGAGGCATAATGATGAGCGTTATCACAAAGACTGAAAAGTTAATGGGATGTTGTGAGGAAAATAAAGTTCAACATAATCTCAGAAAAAAAAAGTTTCCATTATAGATTAAGATGGCAACAAGTTTGGTACTTCAAAAGAAAAGTCATGCTTATGTGTTTTTTGTTCTGAATCATGATGAGCACATTGAGATTTTAGCAGCTGTTTTGCACTGGTTTGCCATTTTTCCTTCATGTTTCTTAAGGACTCATTTAGTATTCAGACAAGCAGTTTTCTGTTAAATTACTTGGGGAAAAAAAAAGAAAAACATTGTTGAATTTTAGACAACTCTATATAGTCTCAGATCTCCCACAACATTTAGTCCAGGCTGCGACTTTGGATGGGCATCCACGCTGTCAGAGTTAAATCTGTGAGTGTCTCAGTTGGTTTCCCCAGAGACAAGCAGTCGGTCAGAGCTGAGTGTTTCTACATGGACGGTCACACAGTTAAACCAAGGCAGTGTTGGAAAAGATATGCTGTGTCACACATACGTAGCTATCCACACTACCAAGATGTCATCTCATTTTCTTCTAAGTGAAATATTATTTTAGCATTAAGAACCTGTCAGTATGAATCTGGAATGAATGGCTGATGAATGAAAATGAACTGATTCTTCAGTGCGGCAAAATCTATCTGTGATTAATATTTTACAAACCACAAGAACTTGAAACTTGAAAATCCTCTATTAAAAGATGTGAGTTGAATTAATGTTATGAAGACAATTATGATAATTCTCCACCAAGTTGCTACTTGTATTTCTTTTTATCAATATCTTTAAACCCTAAAAAGTGGATCAACTTTGGTTCGTTTTGCAGCAGTGACACACATTAATGCTGCATTGACTGGATGGCAACACCTCATTATTTTTGTAAATGTGCAGCAGTATTGCTTAGCCTAATATGGACCAACCTCATGTTTGACTCTTGAATATTTTGCTGACGCGATGAATTCATATTTGTATCATTGTCTTTGTCTCATACTGAAGGTTAATTCAAATCTAAAGCCCTTACAGTTAATTAAAGCCAACTTCTGTAACAACTGAAAACTTTTTTGCAAAACATATTGTTCATTTTCACCCAGATAGTTTTCTTAGCATCAGTCTGAACAAAAAGTCATTTAAAAGCAACATGAACCGATTTCTTTGTTGTGGAAAAAACTAGAGTATGCTTTCTTTTTTTTTTCAGATATTTTGCATCCAGTTTTGTCTTTCATCTGGAGATGATTCACAAAGCAGATTGCATGCAAATATAAACACACCCTTCAAGTCTTGCTTACTACATCACGTTGGGGTTGTTCTCTCTTCACAGACAACACAGCAGGCTCACTGCAGTGATGAAAGAGGTAAACAACAGAACTTACAAAAGGCAAAAATTAAAATTCTGGAGAGATACAGAAAAATAAGGTTTGCCTTCTGAATAATACAAAGAAGACATTAAACTTAGACAGTTCGTCTGCTTTGAGAAAGGATTTTTAAGAATATTGGGTAAACGTTGGTGGAAGTGAGGAGTGATTATTGAAAATGTGACACTCCTGACCAGTTTTTTTTTTTTTATTGCAAGCCAGCAGCACAGCTTGCCATTTTTTCCTTTTGTGTTCGCCCAGCTTTTAGCTGGAGGACGCAGGATAGAAGCAGGACAAGCTTTCAGCAAACATCATCAGTGCAGAATCTGAGAAAAGCTACAAAGAGTTATTTTGAGAAATTTTCATAGCGGACTAGTTTAAAATTTTACTTTAGATTAGTAGAATTTCCATCCTCTCATTTCTTGTGGAATATGTCAAGACAAGTTGAGTTGTGTTTGAATTATTTTTTGTATTTAATTAATTTTTTATTTTGTTTTGTTAAATAGAATACATAATATATAATGCAAAATCTTGCTGATTTCTTTTTCCAGGTTTTATAGCCTTCATTTGAGTGGTTGGGCCTGAAAGTGAGAGAGGCTGAACACATGTGGTAAAGGTCATCAGGTCAGGATTCAGACCTGTGATGGAAATGTCAAAGGTTACAGCTGAGCTGTAATTTTGCATAATTGTAAAGATTTTTTTTTTTTGCACAATAAGTTTTTGTAACAATTCAAGGCATTTATGGAAGCAGCTCTAATGTCAAAACTGAACCCCAAAGTTGAAATATAAAACATGCTTTAATTCACCAATCCAAACGCAAGATTATTGCTGAATCAATAATCTTCTCTACATGTTCTCTACATGGTACATAAACCCCCACAGTTTTGTCATTTGCTGCAGCAGGACTGCTGTTACAGATACAATGACCTACCTGGGGATAAAGAGACATCATTTTCAAAAGGTTTGCATCACTGCTGTATATTGTCAATGTATCGTAGCAGAATGAAGCAGACACAGAGTTTTCTAATGGCTTGGAAAAATATAACAATCTTAACTCCCTATGGGTAAAATGATGTTCTCAGTAGAAATCTGTGCTGGTTAATGGAAGAGAATCAAAACATTTGTAGGCGAGGACAGTGGGAAAATTCACTATAAACGTTTTTGTTATGCAACATTTGCTTCTTAAAAAGACATAGACCTTTTACAACCTGATGGAGAGAAAAACATGATTTTTCTCTTTTGTTTTTGAAAAGCTTAAAAAGAATTTATTTAATTTTAAAATTCTAGCTGATTTTAGCTTCCTAAGACTGTGTCATTTAGCATGCTTTAAATTTTTCATAAATGTAAATGCAGGGTGAAATTTGGTACTGCGCCTTTATTTTGATCAATAAGTTCATATAAAAAAAACTTTTAAAAATCTAAAGTGTTAATTTTGGCGAAAAGTGTTTCAGGAATTTATCAAAATATTTTGGCTTTAAATGTGTTGAAACAAACAAAACAAAAAAAATAAATAAAAAAAATAAACATTAGTTTATATTTTAATTCTGTTAAACCAAAAATTGTATCCATAGCAACACTTTACTTTTGGGTGTCAATTTTATTTTACCTAGGGTCCTAAAAGAAGGTGGGTTTTCTTTGGCTTCCTGTTAGAGTAAAAAAAAATGTAGTTTATTAATGATGCAATCTATTTTGTGAAGCGCACCAGACCCTCCTGCAGCAAAATATCTACACAGCAGGATTCAGCCACCCCTGTAGTTCACAGTCAGAAGTGATGGCATGCTTAGGCTTTTACTTCCAAATCTAACAACGGTCATGATGATCTGCAATTTTACTTTCATCTCCAAAAATTGAATCGTGTCCTTTTCAAACGTCTGGCGTTTTCTTTCTGTGTGACTTTTAAGCCCAAGCCCATTAGTGATTTGTTTCACTGTGGACAATGACATTTGTGTATCAGCTTCAACCAGCATCTTCTGGGTTTGAGTCGCACATTTTCACCCTGAAATAATTTATCTCCAGGACACAGAACCCATCTCTAAGCTGGACATAAAAAATGGCATTTATACTTGTCTAATTTCGTTCAGAGTCTTTTGTCTGCTTTCAAATGAGCTGTTTTAAATTGACGTATCAGAAGCTGACAATGCCATGATATCACATGGGCTTTCCTAAATGTAATGGAAAAAATTCTCACTATTATGAGATTTAGCAAAGAGAAATGTAAGAGAGGCGCTATCTTGTTCTGTTAATGCTGTTCTGCTCTATTCCACATACCTCATCTCTTGTGTGTCTGAATCATCACTTGAGCTCGAGAAGAGAATCATGAAGTAACAGGAAGGTTGAACTGTGCAAAGAAAGGGGTGACCAGCAGAGAAGGGAAAGGTTAATTAAAATTGACTGAGAAGTCATGGAAATGAACACAGGAAGACAACCACCAGGAAATGCTTGTTTACCTAAGCCTGGGTTTTATTCATGTATTGATCAAAATGTGCTTCATGGAGTCATGAGATATTTTTTTCTTCTTCACCAAAATGACAAAACAGAACAAAGAGTTCCCAGAGGTAAGATCATCGAAGATATTTATTTTCTACAAACTTTAATTAAAGAAAATATGACAAAGAAGTCTCCGTTCCTTCTCAGCATCAGACACAACAGCCACTTTCTTTCTGATTACTTCTCACACTGAAACATAGTCAACGCTCCCGCCTCCTTATGAAAACACATTTTGGACGAAACAATACTTTTGCCACGTCTTGGTAATTTAAGATGTGCTGATTTGACAACAGATGTGGGGTTAAGAGCACTGAACACATTTGTTACAAAACAACTTCCAGTTGCATTTTGCTAAAAAGTCATATAGCCATTGCATGTGAATGAAGGTGCACTGGACATGTAGATAAACGCTTTTGCAAACATTGTAACACTTGTAGCTTTGGCTGAAACTTGTTGTGGGGAGGATTCCTTTCTGCAGGTCCAAGGAAGATGGTAAGATGGGACTGTGTGGCTCTGTTGGACCATTGCCACTTAACCCTAGATGGAGCTTTCCTGGGTTTAGTTGTCAGATTTGTGTTGTTTGCTGCCTGTCGTTCCTTTCTTTCCTCACCCTGTTTCCTTTACTGACCTTTACTTTTAATAAAGGTCACCAGAACCAAAGACTCCTAAAAACAGAGATGACATAAATGCTATTTGCATTTGCAGTAAATAATAAAAACAAACACATGCATGGTATTTATTTGTATACTTAACTATTTTTGTTTACTTAACTATATGCTACTTTGTGTTTATTGATGAAGGAAAATCCCAAGTAAATACGAAATAAATATTGAAGTTAATGCGGCAAAAATGTCAAAAAAAAAAAAAAAAAAAAAAAGTGCTGTCTATGGACGCAGTCCAAGACAAAATACATCAAAAATAGACAATAAATAAACAAATAAAACAAAAACTCTCAAGCTAACTTCACTGAACAAACCAGAATGGTTTGTGAAAAGTTTTTGGGAATTTTTTCTGCTTTCTTAATTCTCTTTCAGCTTTTAGACCGTAACATAAAGTTGTAACAATTAAAGAGTTAGTGTCAGAAGATAGCGGATACAATTTGGATATTTAAACAAACATTAGCATTAAGTTTCTGATTGAGTCATGACGCCTTTGTATCAGGCATTTGATTTGAACAGGTAAAGGTTTGATTGTTGTCTAGAAATAATTTCCCTCTAGCTGAGCATGTTAACCAGCCTCAGTTTGTCAGGAACATGTCAGCTGTGTTCACACCTCTCAGCTCCTCTCCTGGTGTGAACAAGAGGTCTTTGGAAGTGTGTCTTTTTTTTTTTTCACAGTTTATTTCACAGAGCTGGGTGGACATGGATGACCTCACCATCAGTCTGCACCATCTCAGCCCTGCAGAGGCATGTAAACATCAATCCAGCTGACGAGTGGAAGTGATAAGCTCCTAATGTGGGCTGCGGTTCACTTAGTGTCAAACTTTGCAGCTCAGTGAAAAATGTTTGCATTGAAAACTATTCAATTATTCTCCCAAAATGTATGATTTGGAGTTTGTTTTTCACATTGAGTCTGATTTTGGATCATTTGAGGTTGTTGTTAATTTTCAGTTTTGTGTTTCTCTTAGATCCCTTTTGCGTTTATTTCTGTTTATTAAGTACTTTCTCTCAGCTCCTCAGTTCTGGGTCAGTATCACCTGGTTCCTATACCATTCATCCGCCTCCGCAGCAGCTATAGCTGCCTCGTTGGGAAGCTTATAATCTTCCTCTTAACAACACATAGATTTCCTCTGGGGTTCAGGTCAGTGGAGTTTTCTGGCCAATCGAGAACAGGAACATTATGGTCATTGAACCAGCTTTTCGAATCTTTGACAGTGCCAAGTCCTACAGGGAAGTAAAATCAGCATCTTCGTTAAGCTTGTCAGCAGAAGGAAACATGAAATGCTCTAGAATTTCCTGGCAGACTGCTGCATTGATTGTGGATTTCAGAAAACACATTGGACACTGCTGGTCAACACCAGCAGACCACACGGTACCTCAAATCACCACTGGACTTCAAGCAACATGGATTCTGTTCCCCCCCACTCTTCCTGCAGACCCTGGAAAATTGATTTCCAAATTAAATGCAAAACTTTCATCTGAAAACTGGACTCTGGATCATTGCGCAACAGTGCAGCTCCTTTTCTTCATCGTCCATGTAAGACACCTCTGACTTCATCTCAGGAGTGGCTTGACAAGGGGAATGTTTGTGTATGTGAGGCGACTCTTAACACCCTGACTCCTGCTTCAGCCTTGTGAAGCTCCTCCAAATTCTTAAATGGATTTCACTTGACAATCGTCTCAAGAATGGATTCTTCCTGATGAAAACAACACAAAATAGCTTATAATCTCTCAAATGTTTATCATTATATCTCTGATGAAACAGTACTTAGCAGATCTGTTGTCTTGGCATTTTTAGATGTACTGCTTTTATCAAACCAGTTCACTTAGAAAATATATATATATTTATAAACTCGTGTTTATTTTTTGGCATTTAAACCAAAATTAAGACGGTTTTGTCTTAATTTGTGCTTATATTGCTATTATTATTGGTCTGTCTTGTTTTAATTTCATTCTTCATATTTGCCATTGTGGTTATTTGTACACCCTTGTTGTGTTTAATTGTTCTCAAAAACAAATTTGATTCGATCATGATCAGTTAACAGCAACAGAGCCATTATTTGATCTTAATGATAGCTTCAAAGTAACTCTTTTTTCCGGTGTGAGCCGGCAAGCAAATTTCCCTGCCTGGACTAATTTATGCTCATTCAATCATAGCTAAGCTGCAAAGTTTCTGATTGAATCCTTCGCTGCCATTCACACCCACAGACTAACACATTTTCCCGAGGTTTACCTTGACTTCCTCCATCTATCATTCCAATAACCCTCCAAGGGAGTTGCATGGTGTTAGTGGTCGGACGTAATGGATTTGTATTCTGACTGATTTGCAATCTTCTCTGGCCGCACAGCTCTTAATTCCCAGTCTCACTGTAAAAAGGGTTTGCAGTCATGTTTGAAGAAGCTCCAGCTTTTGTTGCACATTGTCCAACAGCAGGACATTTGATCTTCCTGGTCGAACGTGAAAATTAAAAGTAGCGCTTCAAATGAGAGAAATAAAATAGATTGTTTACTGCACCTCAATCTAAAATCCATGACTTGCTCTCTTTGAATTTTAATCTCAGATTTAAGCAGAAAAGGTTGCAGTGTCGAAAGAAAATGTTGCCATGCATTATAATATGCTCATTCATCCACATCACAGTAAGCTGGTCAGAGAGCAGAATCTTTTCACTGAGATTCTGCTCAGGCTGCCAGCATATAAATGAACGCTGACTCACCGAGTGGCCTTTGACATTAAGCTGCCTCCTAAAAGATATTGTTGGATGCAAAACTTGTTTTCAATTTAATTTTACTTGACAACAATCTCTTGCTAATTTTCAGTGTGCAAGATGTCGGGCATTTCTTTAATTCTCGATCTGCGCAATCTGAGCTGTAAGCGTCAAAACAGATCATTTTCTCTGTTCAGACCCATTTGACACGTTTTTACTGTCCCAAACACACCACCTGTTGTTCCGGGCTTAAAACGCACATGTCAGTACCAGCTCCGTTAACCCACCATGTGTTGTTGTGTGCTGGGTGCAGTCAGTGCTCAAGACTGCAAAATAAAACAATATAATGTGAATATCTGAACATAAATGAGAGGAAAAACTTTTTCTTTTTTTGGAGATTTTACAAGTCAAACTCTGAGGGGAAGAAAATATGTTTGCAATGACTCCCCCAGCATCCGTTGTCCGGCGTGGAGTCAAAACACATACCTTCACTCGAGACACATTTCTTCACTCAATTCGTGAATTATTATTCTGATAAGGATGTGCAATTTGTAAATACTTCTTGTGTCAAGAGAGAGTTAAGTTATGTAAATCAATAAGATAAGTAATATTTGCCAGTCCAAACATTACCCAAAGAATGCATTTATTTTCTTTATGCACACAACCTTTTGCTCTTAAGGCAGTGTTTTTTTTTTTTTTTTTTTTTAATTTTAATACCAGATTTCAAAGTAACCTTTCTTGTTTAATGCTATTGTTGGTAAGACATCTAAAAGTAGATGTTTGTAATATTTTTGCTTGAATGGGAGTCGTGTCTCCTGGCTACATTTCATGAGTTGTTCATGTATTTTTACCTATTAAGGCAAACAAAAAATTAAAATGAATACAGCAACAGTTATTAAAGACATATTAAGTATTATGTAAAACAAAGATTTCCCTTTGCTCTTGGGGGTTCTTTTAAATATCAGGTGGAGAGGGAAAAATAAAAACCAAAGAACAAATTAATTTTAAGGAATCAACCCAACACCAACATATAAAATGGACAACACGCAACTTTTATTGTTTTTAAATTGTAAATCTGCCATACAGATTAAAAATCAAAAGACCTTCCTTCAAACTGCTGAATGTCAAACTTTTTGACAAACAGGAGCACAGTCACTCAGAATTTGAAACATGAATATTGGTGCCGTGAGCCATGCAATCTTCACCTTCGATTGCATGGCCTCGGTAATCATTATGTTTGTAAATGACATCACAATAAATGAATTGATTATTGATAGGCAGGATATGTCGTGCAGCTACACAGCCTGCTGGACTGGTCTCAGACAAGCAATGGACAATAATAAGGAATGGGGTTCTTGATCCGAGGAGCTAAAGAGAGGACGTTCATATCGCTGCCCAATGAGAACTTATTTTTAAGCCCCTGTGGTGTCGGTCTTGTGTAATCAGGATCTGTGAGGTTGACTAACAAACTGCTGCAAACGGGCCATCTGACTTCTCCTTTAACTCAACAGAGTCAAGAAGATGTTTTTCTTTAACCAAGTAAAAAAAAAAAGACACAAAAAATGAACAAACAATTTAATATCATACAATTTTTGCTATAAGCCTTCACTCACACACAACTTAAAGGTTTCCCATCTTCTCTTCATCCTCGTTGTAATCCCACACGGTGCAGTGACCTGCCTCCTGCTCCTCATCTGTGAAAATTGAGGGGAGAATGAAGTCACAGAGGATAAGACAGTAATTTAAAAACCCCTTCAAGTGATGAGAAAAAACAGGGATGTTTTAAACGTAATGTAAATGACATGTTTTCTCAGACCGTGTGAAAAACCACCTGACCTTATGAGGTGACTTTGGTGTGAAGTTTCGGAACATAATTCTGTAGTTCTGTGGCTCTGTGGGCAGCCAGTTCATGCTTTGTGAAACTAAACATTGTAAATGTAACAGCGCTAGTTAATTGCTTTTGATATGGCTGATTAGTCACTAATGGACTTGCTGAATCACAGACTACAACTGATGTGAAGTCACTTCCACAGCACACTATGTGCTTTTTATTTATTTGAAAATTGACGGAGCTGTGCGAGCTAATATTTGTATTTTCCACTTTTGGTATTTTCCCACAGGGGCTAGCCAAGATAAAGTCACAGATATAACGAGTAGAATTCCAGATCCTGGACAAAACGGCGAGGATGATGTGTCCCCTCAGAATATCTGAAGATCTGAAGAAGGCATATCTCCAAAATATTAGCTTACACCATGAAAAGTTGAATAATTGCCAAAGACAAGTAGAAAATACATTTAAATGAGACCTTAAATTAATTTAACCATTTATGGACATCAGATGTGAAACTGTTGCGTAAATACTTTCGAAACATTTTCTGATAACGCATCACAGACTAATCTAAACATGACATCAAGAGGAATCTTTCATGTTTGTTGTATAATAAACATTGTATAATGTTTGTTATACAAATGGGAATTATAAACCTCATGGGATTTGGCAGCAGGGAGTGCTTTGCTCTGTCACAGCAATCTCTTTGAAGGTCTTGAATTCAGAGACATGAGCATGATGGCGATTCACTCTTTTCTGGAACAGTGAAACATTAAGACAGTTTGCACAAGAAAGCGAAGACATTGTGAAATAGGAAATACATTGTTTGGTTCCGCATAGTAAATATTGCAACAGTTTGCTTTAATAAAAAGCATGCTTGCACAGCATTTGTAGTTTCTCTATTCTATGCACTTATATAAAGTGAAGATGATGGATCAATTCTCACTTTTATGTGTTTTTGAGGAGATATGTATGCAGAGTCATTTAATCTTCTTTCAAGCTACTTATTGGGATAGAACTTTAAGTAATGCATGTTGAAATATTCTATATAATGTTGTAGAATATTTAATATTTTCCATACATGCCATTTTTACTTTACATCATTAAGACACTTGCAACTTTATATTGTTACCGTGCAATACTTTGTATTCATTCCATTTGATCTTTTTGTTCTCACTAAAACCAGGAAGAAAGATAGTGTCATGTTCTGTTTTTTTCTGTGTTCATTTTGAGTTGAGATTCTATGCTGAGGTACACTGAGAACGCAATCTATAATCCAGAACTCTGGACTCTGGACTCAGCCAGAATGGAAGTAATTTTACTGTCCAGCTGCTAAGGATATATTCATGGATTACCCCACGCATACTAGGAAGCCCGGGGGAATTTTATTTGCTCATGAGACTTTTCCAGGCTGACATTTCTTGATTTTTTTTTTATTAGTGATTTTTTTTCACCATTTGCCCTTCAGTTTCCGCTGAGCACTTTTCAAAATATCATCAAAGCAAGACAGTTTAAAAATATGCATCAATGCACAGCAGTGTGAAACAACTGATTTTTGTAGTTCTTGCATTTTTGCCACACCTGGCTTTTTTTAGACCATGAAATAATGTTATGAAATTATGATGGTGAGTGAACAAAAAGGCATCTTTCAAATGTTTATTTCTTTCCTCAAATGAAAAAAAATCTGATAACATGATGGAGGTAAAGATCTCAAAAACCTATGAATTATGACTGGTCAGTCTGTAAAAGTCCCACAGCCTTTTTGTAAAAAGGTTTTGAAATGCCAGTGCATCATAATAAAAGCATTTATCCACAAAAAGAAGAAAATGGAACAGTGGTGAATCTTCCTGGGAATGACCAGCCAACCAAAACTTTTCCAAGAGCTCATTATTGATTCATTTAGGAGGTAACAAATAACCTAAAGGAGTGTCTTATGAACTGCAGGCTTCACTTGCTTCACTTTAGCTCAGTGTTGATGATTCAGCATTAAGATTCTGGATGAATAAAATCACATCCATTGGAAAGTTCCAAAGCAGAAACCAAGTCTGACCAAGAAAAAGGAAAAACGCTTTGCTCCTTGCCCTTACGCATCATAATCACTCATTTGTGGTGTAATATACAAATTCTCAGCCCAAAACTAAAACACTTAATCAAATAGATGTAAAAAATATGTGCTTTAGATACTTGGAACGATCAACTAAGTTCTGTAAATGGCTGACATTTGTGAAGCAGCAGGAATACTACTTTAACTTGTGCACATTTTGTTACATTTTCAGCTCCGTCTCATAAAGTTCTCCCTCCTCTGGGTCACCAAATGAGCTGCATGCGATATGGAGTCACTCCAGTCGCAAAGCGAACAATTCCCTCCATTTAGAGCTGGCGAGGCTTGATGAGGAGCTGCACGTTCTCTCCCTAAATTATCATGCTTCAACAGCCACCACAGATTCAACACAATGAAGCCCACTGGGAGCCAGGACACATTCAGAGGGCTTATGAGGGTTCATTTCCCATTTTATTCTTTGAAAGTCTGACATTATGGAAAACATAGTCCCTTGAAATGGCATACTCGGAACTTTTGTGCATTTGATCAGGTTACCACCACAAATAATGTAATTTACAGATGATAAACCAACACAACGTAACAACATTGTGAAGTCGTTGGAGAATGATCCAAGACTTTCAAATGATTTGCCAAAACAAATCTGAAACTGTGGTGGGCATTATATACCCCCTAAATCAATCAAGTTACCCTTCTTTTTCATATATAGAAGCAGGTACGTACAGAAGGGAAGAGCGGAGGGGGCTTGAGCCCCTGCCCCTTTTATCCTTGATGCCCCTAGTGCCATTTTTGAGTTTTATTTATTTATTTATTTATTTATTTTTTTCAAAAAATTTGCTTTCCAATTTTTTATTATTATTATTTTTAATCTGTGTGTCAGAAGGCCTGCTTGTGTCTCTCAGCAATAATATTGGGCTAAATATAATAATTTTGGAAAATAAACTAGTCTGGCTGCCCTCAGTCCAATGACTCTCAGGTTCTCTGCCTCCATTTTGTTCAGACACTGGGTCCATGGTGAGGAGGGGCAGATCTGTCCCTCTAACTATCAAATTATGGGCAAGAATATTGTTTTATACACTGGTTTATAAATGTAGGTCTGATGTTGACGTTAGAAAAACTGTTTCTATTTATATTTTTGTAATTGTCCTCGCAATAGAGGGACGAAACCCGCCTCACCCCTCGCAGAAATTAGTAAAATGGCAGCAAATTTTCTTATTTCATAACTTCTTGACCAGCAATCTTCTCTCCTCTGGTCTGTTTAACACATACAGTCTCAAATCAACTCAACTCCAGGACTTTGTATTGTCCCCATATGATGGGAATGACATAGTAGGATCCAATTAGATTCTTGATTAATATGAGTTGATGTTATGTTGTTGTACAGTGTTTAAAGGTCTTGTTCATTGTGCCTTTTTTTTTTTACTTTGAGTTTCTGCACAGCTCTGTGTAAAAGCTAAAAGTTTTGCTCTTTTTTCTTTTGAAATTGAGAAAGCTTGGTAAGAATGGACTGCAACATCTGTAAACACAAATTCTCTAGTCTTCAGGTCCACAGATTTTCAGCTGTACTTAAGTTTTGGCCTTTTTTGCCCATGAAAGTTCATTGATCTTTACGATCCTCGCAGCAGGCTGTGTGTGTCATTGTCCTAGAAGTTGAACCTGACCCCATCTTTTTTTGCAAAAAAAAAAAAAAAAAGAAAAAAAAGTTAACTTTCTAGGAGTGTAAAACTGGTAGAGACTTATCGCAGCTCCATCTGTCATCACAGCCAAAGGTGGTTCTACAAAGTGCTGACTCAGAGCGGACTGTTTACAAATGCAAATCCCACTTTTTTAGCTTTTTAAAGAAAGAGGTTTTTTTTTTATCCATCTCATAATAATCCCCAACAATAGGGATCTTTTCCTTGTAACACAAATAAAAACATAAAAAAAAACATTAAAATAACACTACAGATTTTGGGATCGCCAATGACTGCATCAGCTTTGAACACAGAGACTCACTCTTGCTCAAGTCAGCCGTATAACTGAGGATATGATTCAGTTCCTGTTTTTATCACCCTTAAGTAGTCATGATTGTGCTCTCATTTCTGTATGTTCACCTCTTGAGTCATCAGTGAAAACATTTGGGGCGTAAAAAACTAGCTTAAAAAAAAAATCTACTGCTTGATTTGAATCTGAACGTATCTGACCCAGTTGAACACCATAGACCAGAGTGTGCTCTAGATTGACAAAAAAATTTGAGTGATAACGTTATCTAGTGCAAGCTAGAAAATGTTGTACATCAGCCAGTCCAAGATTAAATCATCCAGAGCTTTCTTCCTGTTTTGGCTGCACTTCTCTCTGAAAAAAGCCAGTATGTCATTAATTGAACGATCGTTTCAGTCTTCCCTGCTTAACAACACTGTTTATCTTGTGCAGAAGGTCACTGCTACATAAATCACATAGCAACGACCATTCATCCTGAGAACATAGTTGTTTCAGCAATAAAAACAAAAATCATTCAAATGTGGGTGAATATTGACTGAGTGAAATAAGTCCACCCAGCTGTGGTTTCGCTGACTCTCACATGAAGATTTACATTCTGAAGCAAAGGTGGGACTGTGCAACTAAATATAGAGAAACAATGTTAGAGTTCTATGCAAAACCCTAAACATGACTACATTCAGAGATTGTAGGCAGACTACACTTTGAAAACAGCACAAAAAAATTTGCAAATGGGAGAAAGACGTGGCAGCACGGAAAAGACAAATGGAAAGAAAAAAGTTCAGCTGCATTCGACTGCATGCACTACAAATACTATTTCTCCAGTTTGAAAATCCTTTGTTCATATCCTGGCTATGACCTGACTGTGTGAAATTTGCTAACTCACCCTATGCATGTATGACTTTTCCTCCTTTCAAAGCTTAAAAACAACCACGCTCTGATAACTGGCAGCTCTGAAGAGCTCCTTGCTAAGTCAAGCCAAACCAGCTTTATTTAAAAAGCAAAACACCAAACACAGACAAAGGTTTTGAACATGAAAGCGATGATGAACATGTGAGGATGGCAGTATGTCCTCTGAGTCCCTGTTTCCTCTGTGTTTCAGCAAACCTATTTTCTCTGAAGCGATTCAGGCATTCCTACTATTTATTTTTAAATACACCCATTTCTAAGGACAAGACAAGGTCATGGCTCTGATATTTTTGATTTCAAAATTTTACTGCACCTAATACTTCAAGGTCACTGAAGACTTTGAGGCAGGTCAAGCCAGAATTAGCTAACTAATTTATCATAGCAGTAAAAAAGCACTCATGATGTTTGAAGACGTTGTGCGTGTTGAATTAAAATGTGTCGGCATATTTTTAAAGTGGAGTAAGGCTAAAAAATAAAGAAATCTTACCTGCAGTAGAAAAGCTCGACAAAAAGAGTAAATCTGGGTCAGCTGGTTTCATGAAGCCAAAATCACCAAAACCAAAAACATTGTTGTGGTTTAATCAAATTATTTTATGAAGCGTTGAACTGCTGGCACTCTCATACCATCATTTGGCAGTAACTATACAGAAAGTAATGATTATTTACAATGGACATTAAGGTAAACATTGTGAAAATATGCAAAAGAAATTAGATTTCTGCATGTAAAATGCACTCACAAACCCTCTGTTTGTTACATCTTAACATATATTAAGCAAAACAATCAATCAACCAATCACATCATATTTAAGCATTACAATGTGATCAAGATGACTTATTGAACTTCAGTCAAGCTTCAGAAAAGAGAAGGAGGAGAATTTATAATATTTTGAGCATGGGACAATTGTTGCCAAATAGGCTGGTCTGAGAGAAAAGATCATTGTTGCTCAGAAAAAATACTTTATACGACTAAGACATGCAGAACACCACTGCTCAGAATGAAACACATCAGACTTTGATGCAAACTGGTCTATCAGAATAGACCACACCGGATGTCACTTCTGCCTGCTCAAAACAGGAAACTGAGGCAACAATTTTCAAATGCTGATCTCAGAAATGATCTTGCTGCACTTTGCACCCCTTAGTACCAACTTAGCATCTTTTGAATCTCACAGTCTACCTGGGTGTTGCTGCTGATCAAGTCCATTCTTTTATATGATTACAACATACAATACTTCCGGCAGAATAACGCCACAAAGTGTAAAGTATCTCAAAATGTTTTTTTTCAACATGACAGTAAATTCATTATTTTCCACTGGTTTCAAAAGTAAAAAAACAAACAAAAAAAACTCTTCATTCATATAGTAGAGGTCCAGCCAACGGATCTACTGCAATAATGTGTTGCAACCATGTCAATGTTGACGAAAAATATCAGATGACTTTTTTAGATACTTTTTTTAGACCTTGAAGAGTTATGTCAAATCTGAAAGCAAATTAGACCCTGGAAAAATAATTTTCCAGCGTCTAACCTGGTAACAGAAAGGTGTCTAACTAATAAAGATACAGTGAGTTCATGCAAACAATGAAACTTGTCAAGCACTTCCAATCAGATTATCATTAGAAAAGTAAGACAGTGTATAAAGAAAATTGCATTTAAGATATTTCTGGCCTGAACTCCACTTTAATTTAGATGACGGCTTGACACAGTTCTAATCCCACCTCTCACCTCCACTTCCTGTGATAATCATCAGCTTCTGTCTAAACAACCATGCAAATTTGGTGGTTTGAAGTTTGAAGAAGTATTTACAAAATAAGAGCTCAAGACCAAAACAGGTCTACACTATCATAAAAGGAACGATAGCATGAAGATATTTCACCTGCCTTTCAAAAGGCTTTATTCATTCTAATAGGGCCATTAATTCATTTCTTAATTTATTGGATTGATTAGGTCATTTTCACTTTTACACCCAAAAGAATAAGTCCAATGGACTCGTATTTAATCATCTAGAATTGTTTTGACATCTTGGATAACTAAGAAACTGCATCGTTCTGTTTTTGAGTATGAATCGGATTGTTATTAATGAGTGTTTACAAGAGGAGATTTTCTCTTATAAACAGAGAATGCAGAGAAGGCAATCTGTAAGAAATTCATTTACTTGGGTAAAAAGCAAAAAATAAATAAATGGTTTAATTTAGATTTTCATATGTTTACATGTATTCACTTTTCTGTTAGTAAGCTACTCAGGAAAAAAACACTTACATGTTTTATTTTTAGCGCCTGCTTCAGACCGGAAGATTACTGATGATGTATTCCACTTTCATTTTCTGTGAAAGCTAATCCTGGCTTAATGTAAAAAGTGGGCATCCGGTATTTTAAAGGTTCACAAAACAGCAAGCCGCCATGACGCTTTTGGGTCTGACATGGTGTTGGCTTTTCTCCAACTGTGTATTCGTTGTAGACGATTATAACAGGTGAGACTGTTTCAAAAGAACCCGTTTCAAAAATCTTTGTGTATACTTTTCGCTCAATAAGAAAGTTCTTTGGGGTTTCCAGTGCTTAGGCTTGAATTAGAAAAAAACAAACAAAAAAAACTCTAATCGTCTTCAGAGTATGGATAGTCATTGTCTCGAAGGTGAGGGAAGGGAGCGCCACCCATCATATTCTACTTCCTGTCCGTGCTTTCTCTTGCAACCTGAATGTCACAAAGTGTGCCCAAGATGGCCGTCATTAAAGAAAATTGAGATGAATTTGTGAATGTACCCATTCTTCATGTTCCAGCAGACTTTTATGTACCCTAATTCATATGCTTCTCATTTGCATTTTTATGTTTATTTCTGTGCATCTATCTTGCAGCAGAGTGCAGCTGTTTTCTAGTGATATCCCAGATCATGTTGTCCAAGACAGTCTTATTGTCTCTCTGCAACATAAAACACATGACCATCTGTCTTCATCTCCTGTCCTTTTATTGTACATCCTCTCCAGAGCATTTAGCCCTCACAGGCTTTGAAGTCTTCCACCCCATCCAACACACAATAAAGAAAGCTCCTCCGTTACACCGTTTGGGAGTCTGATGGCTTTGACACATAGAATACCAAAAGTGGTGTATTTTAATTCATCATTTAAAATGTAAATAATTTATCTATATCATTTCAGCATGGCAATAATATGTAGTATGATTAAGTGAAACCTGAAATTTTGTAATTAATACATGTAGTCATTATAATATTATACAATAATTTGAAATCAAATAGTTTAATCCATTATAGTGTCCAGTCAAAAACACCTTAATGTCTGGATGATATGAACAGAATCTCTTCCTGCTTCCTATTAGTACCTGCAAGCAAACCCTTCATTTTAATGTACAAAAAAAAATATAATAATAAAAAAAATGATTATGATGATGATTATTATTATTATTATTACATTTGTATTCAATTATGGCCTTTTTTATTCACCCCCTTGGATGTTTCACATTAGATAAACCTCTAGGATTTCCCAAGACCTCCAGTGCCTGTGACCAACCAACCTCAGAGCATGATGCTGCCACCACCCTGCTTTACGATGGAGATGGTGAGTTTTTGGAGATACAAAACAGCACTGTCTGATTACCAAAAATACTTTTTTTTGTTTCATTAGACCCAAGAATGAGCCACCAAAGCTTTTGACTCATTCAGTGGTTGTACTACAGGTGTCTTGGTGGCCCTACAGTACAACCATTTCTTAAAGATGGACCTATGAGTATTTATGATGAACTCACACACGTCAACATGTAACTTCCATTTCACACACAAAAATGCTGCTGACTTTCCTTAGTTGGTTCTCTTTCAAATTAGGTTCATAGCATTGAAGGGGGGTGAATATTTATGCAATCAGCCGCTGTAGCCTCCATATATCAGCGCACTAAAAGGATGAAGCATCCAGGGCAGATGTATAGTTTTTCCTGGGAAAAGTAAATGCTTTGCTTGTAAATAATTGACACGATCAGGCATTTTTAGAGTGGGGTGCACCTGCCTTGTGAATCCACCCGAAGACTTAATTTGTCCACTCCCACAGAGGGAGAGCTTTCAGTAAGACATGTGACTTTGCACAAAACAAGAGAAGGATTTCTAATAATGTGGGCTCTCCACCGGAGCGTCATCATATTTATTTAGGAGGATCATAAAGAGGAGAAAGACAAAACAAGATTGTTTATTTTCCTTTCAAGACTGAGGCATAAAAAGGAACGCAATTACTGAAATGACTCAGATGCATATTTTATTTGAGTTTTTTTCGGTCTCCGGGGCTGGACACCGGGTGTTTAAGATACCACATCTGTTAATCCGCTCTTTGGAGATCTGTCCATGAGTCACTTTCTTCCCCGGTGCTCCGTCCCGCTCCTCAGCCAGCCGGACTGCGGCGCGTCGGGGTGGAGTGGAGGGGAGGTCACTTCTTTCTCGGAAACCGATGAAGTTTTGCGTCTGGCGCGCATCCAGACTGCGCGTCCTGTACTTGCATCCTAAATAATCCCCGAGCGTCAGAGTTCTTCTTCTTCTGTGTGACTTAAAAAAAAAAGAAAGAAAAGAAAATGGGTGTCTCGGTCGATGCCCACAAACTCAAAGCGGGCACTCCTTCGACGTGTTCACGCTGAGCGCACCTCCGACCGGGCGTCTGTGACCATGACTTCGGCTCTGCCTCTCTACATCGTAATGGAGGCGGTGATCGCCGTGTCCTCGGTCATCGGCAACGTGATGGTCGTCTGGGCTGTTCGCATCAACCGGTCTCTGAGAGACACCACGTACTGCTTCATCGTCTCTTTGGCCTTGGCTGACATTGCGGTCGGAGCTCTTGTCATCCCGCTGGCCATAACCATCAGCATCGGGCCCCAGACGCATTTCTACAGCTGCCTGTTGTTCGCCTGCACGGTGCTCGTCCTGACACAAAGTTCCATCCTGGCGCTGCTGGCCATCGCTATTGATCGTTACCTGAGAGTCAAAATACCCATGAGGTAGGCTTAAAGGTGAATTTTCACTATAGTTTCTACATACGTTGTCTCAAGTGTCTGGAGGCTTTGTGTCTGCTTGGACCTAAGCGCGCTGAGGATTCTCCCTCCAGGGTTTCCTTTTACTCCTGCAGCTTTGTGAAGTGGGTGCTTTTGGATTTTCTTTATTTTATATGTTTTTTTTTTTATTATTGTTTTTTACTAAAACATAATCTGATTTCACTTACGTCTTACATTAGAATTCACATTAATCACAAATTTAGATTTTAAATTAATGAAATTCTTAGAAGTTTGTTTCTGATTGGAAATGAGAGGCAGCCCATGAAAAGGTAATAAAACAAGCAGTCAGTTAAAAATAAGATGTAATCTTTCTGTCTATGTTTATACGCCCCTATTTCATGGAAAAACCTTGTAATTCTTATTTTTATAAATGTTGACCAACATGATGTTTTTGAGGGGATGTTAATTATTAATCTTTGATAATGATAATCTTTGGTAATGCCTCATTACCGTCTCTATAATCTTTAGCCCAGTCTATAGATTCTATATCGAACTTAAGACAAGTTTTTCTAATATCGTTCATGCACAAGAAATCTAAGGAAAGATTTTAATCACAAAAACTCAGCTCAGTCACACGATTAAAAGCCTTACATAAAAAAATAAAATAAAATAAACAGAAGCCAAAGCACAAATTCAGATCAGCACAATGGTTTTACAACTCTAGTGCATTAATATCATCTAAAAAGCAGAAGGTAGAGGCTAAAAATTATTTCATAGTACTGCCTATTTCATAAATAAAGATGAAAAGAGTTAATATTTATCAATATGATTTTCGGAGAAGATTTTAAAGCTTGGTGCCTAATCATATTTTGCCCTCACATATTCTTATATTTTTTATAGAACTGCCAATGTTGAGCCATTGGACAATCAGCCAGTAAAAGGGTCTGTAAGAGAATGCATGACTGGTCAATAGGCTCACGGTGGATGCTTCTTAGACTGTGTAATTTGTCAAGCCAGCAAACCAACACACACATGGAAACAAATGCTCCTGTGCGCAGTCCGGCTCTTTCTGTAGAAGGACATCAGTCCAAGTTAAAGTGACATTAATCAGGAAACGTTTCTAATTTATTGGCCATTATGTGAGTACTGATGGTCTAACTGTTCTGGGCTCTGCTGGACATGTCTGCCTGTTGGGAAATTATACAAATAAATTCCACAACAAATTAAAAACGTATTGAGACATCACAAAACTGCTAAATAACTAATATCTTTGTAAAACTTGTGCAGATGTCATGTACACAATTTAAAAAAAATTATCCTCATGCCATCTAAGCTCTAAGTCTTTTAATCACATTCACATTTAAGTCTTGAATGAATTTTTATTTAGCCATAACTTGAACCAGAAATTGATTTCCCCTCCTCGTGCCTCCCTGGGGACTGTGGAGGGACACGCTTTAAGCACTGATTGCTTTTTATAGCTGAGGTGTTTGTATTTGTTGATAAGGTTGGCCTGAGGTTTGAAATGTGTTTCTCATGCTTTGCTGGTGAGCTTGGAAAGGATTTACAGGTGCGACACAACAACTGGAAACCCTGAAGAGAATCAGTGATGGACAGAGAACAGTTAGAATCTAGACAGCCATTTTTTTTGGCTGATGGTGAGCTTATTGGTATGCAGCCAGAGAGCAGCAGCTTTACCAGCAGCTCCAAGGGTTGGGCTCCACTTGTGGAGTTAAAAAAAAATATATATATTTGAGTTGTCCTCCTCCAGCCACTATCTCTTTTAACATCCTTTAATTATTTTGTCTTGTGAATGTGTTCACTCCTTGTCAGGGAAGAAAAGTGTTGAAAAAGATAAATAACACATTTTATCAGAAGTTTGTTTTTTATCCAGTGAGATTATCCAGACAGCATGCAGCTGTGATAAGGAGGAGAAACACTCCTTATTGCTCCTGATATGTACTCATGTTTGTCATTTTTTGCTTTTTGGCATAGATGAATAATTAAAAAAGCGCAAGCTCATGCAGGATCATGCAGGACTTTAAATTTAAAAAAGAAAGTTGTTCTTTAATACCAAATGTTGTGCAGAATAATGACATTTTTAGAACACAACAAAAGGAAAAGACATGAGTTGCTTTGCCAAAAACAAAGATTCTCTTCTGCACCATTAAATATAAAATTATCCACTGCTCTCTAGAAATTGTATTTATCTATTTTATTTAATTAATTTAGTCATTTTTAACTAAGTAAAAATAACCGTTGACGTCTGAGTAGAGAATTGTGAGCAGCGGTCCAGAGACTGCAGTTTGAGAAAGAGTGCTCTAAAATATTCATATCTTTTTTTGCCACTCAAATGAAAATGTTTTAATAGTGGAAAACAAATTCCTGTGGCTATTTGTCTTCCAAGGTTGCTAAATTAAGAGGTCAAGATTTTGTTTTACAGTCCAAGGCAAATTTTCCCACATCCAAAAAAAATCACAGCGGATCTCAAAATTGTACAAAAGTGGCAAGTTGCTGTTTTTATTAAGTGAAAATTACATGATAGATGGATTCAAAACTGCACTGGATAAAAAGACACATAACCTTTCACTCTGATTTAAAAGGTGACCTATTATGCTTCATTCAACGGGTCAGGGTAGATCTATGGGATATACGAAACATGTTCATTACATTTTTCACACAAAGTCATTGCTAGATAATGAGATTTTAGGCTGGTCAATTCTGCCTATTTTGAGCTCCTATCAGAATGATCTTGTCACTTTAAATCAGCTGCTGGTGGCCACGCCTCCTCCGCTCCCCCAACTCAATGTTTACACTCCCAAAAATGTGCAGATGTGCAATTACACGACCATCAAGAATGCAGCAAGTGGTTTATGGATGCAGCAAGAATGCATCCATAAAAAAGCACTTGTCGTTTCCAACAGTCATTGTACAGCTGTAAAACCAGCTGACCAAACGTGCTGGAGTTCTGTTTGTGTTGCTGGGTGAAGGGCGTGGCTTGGCTGGGATTGCTAGATAATAGTGGAATAGTTTTCATACGTACCTGAGACAAAAATGAAATTGTAGAAATTACAACAGTTGGTTATATCTTGAGTACAATCATTTGAGTACAATTCTCACCTTCTTTTTTTGTCACAGTTACAAGCGAGTGGTGACCCCACGGCGAGCTGGGACAGCCGTATTGTTGTGTTGGCTGGTGTCCATCATAGTGGGCCTCACGCCAATGTTTGGCTGGAATAACCTGCAGTTTCTCCTTAAAAATGGCACCGTGACCTCTGAAGAGCTTGTGGTGACCTGCGAGTTTGAGACAGTCATCAGCATGGACTACATGGTCTACTTTAACTTCTTTGGCTGGGTCCTGCCGCCTCTGCTGCTCATGCTGGCCATCTATGTGGAGATTTTCTACATGATCCATAAACAGCTCAATAAAAAGGTAAGGCTTGATTATTCATACAGGAATATTTTGTTGAGTATTTTTTTTTCTTAAATCAAAAAAACCCTTTCTCTTTTTCCACATACTGTCACATTACAGATTCAAACATTCATGCTTTTTTAGGTTTACTTGCCAAACATTCAGCTCCGTCTATCTTCCCCTCAACTCTGTCTCTGTTGAAAAAAAATAAAATGTCACCATGAATGAGGTTGTGGATGGACCAAAATGCAGACAGGAACTGGGAGTATGGATCATGATAAGTGTTTAATGATGAAAAAAATCTCCAAAATCCACAGGGAATACAGGGAGCCAGGGGAGAAAAAACAAAAGACATCAGGGACAAACAAAAGCACAAGAAGCATGGTCAGGGGAACAGGATCTAACAGGAATTAACATGATCTGATGTGGTTTTTTCATCTCTTAGTATGCCTTGTGCAAGCTTTAAATAAAACTTCCTATGACTTTCTTCTTCCCAGTTTTTCATGAGGGTCAAATTTACACAACTAATAGTTGTCTGGATCAATAGATTATCCCACTGGAGCTGTAGATCTGTGCAGCTCACCCAGAGTTACCATGGGCTTCTTGACTGCTTCTCTGAATAATTTTCTCCTTGCCTGGCAATGACTTGATAGTGATCCAGTTGGTCGATTCTTATTTCACTTTTAAGAAAGAAAGTGCTGTGTGACCCCAACAAAGCCCAAATGAAATACATTGAAGTTTTTGTCTGTAGTGTCACAAAATGGGAAAAAGTTAGAGGGTTACAATAGATTAAAAAAAACAAATTCAAGTGTAAGATCATTCAGATTGTTTCAATAAAGGATCAACCTCATTGTTGCTTCATCAAGGTAGTGTATATTTACAATACTGTTTTGTGATTTTCTTAATGTCTGTGAAGGTGACAGCAAGCCACACGGATCCCAGACGATACTTTGGGAAAGAACTTAAATTAGCCAAGTCTCTCGCCCTCGTCCTGTTCCTCTTCGCAGTCAGCTGGCTCCCCCTTCACATTCTCAACTGCATCACCCTCTTCCTCCCAGGCTACAAGATGTCGATGTCCCTCCTTTACGTCGCCATCATTCTCACCCATGGCAACTCAGCCGTCAACCCCATCGTCTACGCTTTCCGCATCAAGAAATTCCGCACAGCATTTCAGAAAATCTGGAAACAGTACGTGCTGTGTCAGGACCCCATCGGTCGCCTTCCTCAGCGAGGGAGCCAGAGAGGGCAGAGCCGCGACACGAGGCTCAGGCAGAATGACGATGACGATGACGACGTTTGACATACGGGAACTAATTGTGCTATTGTTACTGACAATTTTTACAGCCGTTGTTTACAGAAAGTGAGAGACCTGATGCTCAAGGAGCTGCAGATCCCAGTGACATTAAGGGTACGGAGAAAGCGGGGCTTTTATGACCAATCTCTTGAACTGAAATCAGTAAGTGCATATGTGTAGCACATGTGGTACTATAGTGTTGTGTACCGTATCCGTTGACTAAAATTACAATTCACTGCCTTCTTCATCTGAAAGTGCTCAAGTCTATTCATCTGAAATCTTTGCTTCATTAAAGTGCTTCATTTTGTGGCCTTATGGACAAAAAGGAACTGAGCATTGGTGAATACTCTGGTGAACTTGTGACTGAAGAGAAAGCTTTGAAATGAAGTTTGGTGCTTTAAGAAGGTTTATGATGTTGGGTGTGTTCTCTGTTGACCTGGAGGAAAAATATCAAATCAGAATCTTTAGCAAAAGTTCTGGTTTTATTAATATTACAGTAAAATTGAAATTCAAACTCATTCCTACTGTATTAAAATTTCTTAAAATTATCCACATTTTGTCACTTCAATATTTTATTGAATTCTTTTTTTGAAAAACCAACTGAGTGGAGGATAACTTTGAAGGTAAAGAAAAGTTAGAAATGAAACATGAAACAAGTGTTTGAATTTCTTTCACCATTAAAAAATATGGGATTTATTATTTGGTCTGTCATTACAGGGAACATAGTTTTTGGAGACAAAATCTGTGATTGTGAAAAATTAGTTTTACATGCGGACCAGATGCCAGGAGATTACTGGAAACATTAACACAGAGGCAAACATTATGGTCTCTGACATCTTTGACATTCACAAGAGTGAAATCATTTATCTGTGTATCACACCTCTGTCACGCTCTGTTGACCTGGAGGAAAAATATCAAATCAGATAGACTGCTTTAACATTAAACTTCAAGTGTAAGATAAAACAAGTTCTTGATAGGAATCATGTTGCTTTTTAGCAGAGCGTCTGTTCAGGCCTGTTCAGAATCTTGTGCTGAATCTTGATGTCATAAAAGTTAATGTTTTCCCCACCTTGTGGTGCCGGATGGGTATTACAACAGTTTTCAGTTCCACAGAGTGTTTAGATGAACCTGCCCTCCTCCTATCTACCCCCCCAAAAATAGATATAAAGAAAATATCTGAAGCGGTGTTGCTTGGGTCTGAGACCATTTGACTGACAAAATAACTAATCCTACCTAATAACTCTTGAGTTTAATTAGATGTTTGTGGACACAATGGTTACAACCCACAAACACATTGGTCATATAACTGCAGCCACATCAGAGTTTTAATTAAAGATCAATGCGTTCAAATAAAGCTGGTGCTCCTTCATCTTCTCGGCTCTGTTTGAATGAGTCCTTTCATCCCCACTGCGCGCTCGGCTGGACGTTCACTGTTTCAAAGTTTACTCTTGATTCATGTGAAAATACAATCATGTCTTTTTAATTAATTTTAGGGATATTTTAATTAGTGTTGCTCGTGTAAACTGAATCATAATCGATGCTGTACGTTATGCACATGGTAAAATATGACTGCTGACACGAACATTATGCATAGAATTCAATGTAACTAACTCATGTAGGAGCTGGTAGGAGACACTGTTGAAGATTCATCTCACTGAGGGAACAGCTGTGCAGTGACAAATTCACAGCTGTTGTTTGCAAAGAGCAGGAAATCTGACCTCTAAGCACCTCTTATTTCACCAGCCAGAAAAAATGTTGAGGGGTTTTGGATTTGTAATGCATTATTTGCACTCACATTTTGAAGAATCACAATTTGAACAGATTTATTTTCTTACTTTTTTTTTTGTGATTATTTTCTCCATGGATGTCTGTATGACATGTTAAGACAGGCAGTGGTTGTGTTTTTCTCTGAAGGCATGCATAACAGATTTCTGTTATGTAGCAGACAGTGGGTGAATAAGTGAGGAGCTTTTAAGCATGAATGGAGGAAAGAAATAAAACCAAATCTAGAGTTTATATTTTAGAAAGAGTTGCTTCTTAGGCAGAAACCTGTCATACACAAGTACAGCTTTTACACAGGTATTACAGAGAAAAGAAAAACATACTCTTGAGCATCCTAACCTAACAAGACTGAGTATATTTCAAATGCTGCACTGTTATAATATAAGAATGTGTCCACATGATTACTTTCCTTCATTTTCTGTGCATTTATTGCCCTGCTACATTGCACTGGAATGTTTTAAGATCAGAATATAACCTCACCAAATATATTCAGATTTAACCTTTGAATTTACTGAATTATTCTGCAAGAATCTTAAAAGTTCTGAATCTGGAAGGACACTATCAATGTGTATCAGCACCTTACTACAGTTCAGTTCTTACATAAAAGATCTTTCAAAGTGAAGTGCAGGTTGTCATAAGTTGAGAACTGATAGTTCAAATAAAACATTTTTAAAACATTTGTGATTATAGAGCTTTCATGTTCATGTCTTTGTTTTTCTTTATGTTTTACCAAATTCTCTCTGTATAAGATCATCTGCAGTAACAAAATTCTTTGTGAACTGTAGGACAGAGTGGGATGATACAGTACAAATTGAAACATGCAGTGCCTTGTAAATTAATTTAGATCCTTTGAAGATTTTCATATTTCTTACATTATAACCACAAAAGGTAATATTTCTTATTGGGACTTTAAATGAAAAACTAATACAAAGAATAAAGTGAAAGAAAAAATGACATCAGGTTCTGAAACTGAAAAAATCTGGAAACTATGTCATTTAATCTATGTGGAAGAAAAGTATAATATGATAACATCTGCATCTTTGATGCCACACATTTGGACATCTATGTGGTTTAATGGCCTAGTCAAAGTCTCAAGTTAAATCCAATATGAATCTTTAGCAAGAGTGTGACTGAGCGTGAGCAATTTCCAAAAGCAGAAATGGGAAAAGGTCTGATTCTTCAGATCTAGATCATTGGTAGAGCAAGAAATCAATCTATCTGTTACTATTTTTGCAGCAAAATGTAGTTGAGTATAATATTGAGTCAGGGTTAGGGTTATTGTGTAAGTGAACAGAGTCACTGAAATGTTTTCTTGTAAAAACATTCAAAACTGTCTTTTCTTTTCTTTATACTTCACCTTCATGCACAACATTGTTGTACACAGCTTTGTTGCGCTAACGATAAAATAGGAAACAGCTCAAATATTTTTGCAAGGCAATATATTACTGTTAGTTACGCATCAAAATTGTTAATTTATTGATGTAAACACTGGTAAGGAGGATTATAGCGCCAAGGGATTTGTAATATATTTCATAATTTATTTGTAGATTATATTTTAATTGAAATATTATTATAAATATATTTATAATATATTATAAAATAAATATCTTTTATTTGGTAAAAGAGAGTGCACATCGAAGTCCAGGGACAGCTTTCTATTCAACATTATTAAAATGACTAAGTGCTGTGGTGAAAAAATCACAAAAAGGTCACATCTGCTAGACATATTGTTTCTTCTATGGTCCCACTTGATAAGGCTATTTGGGTTACATGTACAAGGTTGAAAGTTGTTTCCTGAAGCTACATGGGAACCACAACTGATTCCCATGCGTTGGATCCCTTATCCTTGCATAAAACTCATGTGCTGTCTCTGCCTGGCAGTGCTTTGCCTCCAGACTGGCTTGATTATTGATTATCTTACGAGCTCTCTGAGTTGTGGACAATTCATGAATAAACCTGATTGAGTGATTTTACCTGAACAGTGCTTGGAATAATACATAATTTATAGAGGTAAAACATTTACCTCTATAAATTAGAGGTAGATAATAGGAGGAGATAGACTTTCTTGGAAGTATCAAAGTGGATCAGTTCAGTTATCAAATGGTGAATAATTAATGTTTTGTGGAAAAAGCTCATTGAAGGGCATTGAGACAGCAGGCAGGAAGCATTTAGTTGGCAAGGTCTTTATTGTCAAATCTAATCTGAGACAGCTTTGGGGTAGGAAATCTGCTGAAACACTGTCTGCGGCTTAACCAGCAAGAAAAAAAGAATTTATTTTAATAACGTTCTTTCTTCCACTTGCTTTCCTCTGAACTTATTTCCTCCACAACTGAATATTGAACGTGGTTTGCCCTTTATATAAAGACCTCTGTTCCAGCTTGTAGTATTTCTTTTTATTTTTACTCTGTCTTTTACTTTACCTGATAGGTTGCCCTTCTTGTCGATCCACAGAACTGCCGACCAGACCTGGAGTATTTGCTGCCTCCAGAAGTGTCTTCACAGTTTCTTGACTTCTCTCACAAATTGTTTCTGTCTTGTCCTTTTGTTTTTTGTTTCCTAGCTGTTAAGTGCTGCTATACTGATGGTGTACATAACTTTGGACAAAAAATATTTGATCTTATTAAGTTCATGAATTATTCTAGCAAGATGTGGAGAGATGAAATATTAGCTTATCTTTATTGTATGTCACAATAAACAGGATAGTTGCAGAATCATTTAACAGGAATGTAATTTTAAGATATTGTGTTGAGAAGATATTGCTTATGGTGTTCATTCTATGTAGACTGACTGTAAATTCAACATACTTCTCTGCATATAATATCTGTGAACAAGCACTTTTTATGCAACCAGATTTTAGTAAAGAATAAGGACAAAACATAAAAAAAAAAGAAATATTTTACTGGTTGTCAAGAGTTCAATTTCCACTTACAGAAACATGTGAAATAAACAGACAATTTGTTTTTAGGTACCTGTTATTTTATTCTGCAAAGCAGTCATTTATAAATGTTGTTTGGGCAAATGATAAAATTCCACTGGTATGAAGTCAAAATATTCTGATGCAATCATGCAGCTACGAAAGCAAACAACCTATCAAGATTTGGGCCATGTGTTTTTTCTCTTCAGGATCAAATTTGTGGGAAACAGAATGATTCAGAGAATATTCAGAAACATCCGTAAATACTGACGGGAAGAACTGCAGGGATTGGATGAATCCTAAAATTACACCCATGTGGGAAATGCATAAGCAGACTTTTTAACAAAGTAACATAACTTATGTTGATGAAGGTGAGCTCTAAACATTGCACAGTAGAAAAATAACCCAGTTTAGGTTACTTTGCTGACCCAGTCCTAAACCAAATATGAAGCAATCTTGGTGTGGATTAATTAAACACATGAGTTCAACATGCGTTTGGCCCAGAATAATGGGTAAAGTTTTTAACTCTCAGAAACTGGATCTAGCCCAGCAAAGAGTGGGCTGAAAAATATAATTTGGGTAACTAAACAAGCAATGTTTAAATTTTGACAGTTTATGATACAAAAGCATGCATGTTGGGTCTGTTTTACAGTAAATTATTTGACTCTAGAGGGCGCTGTAGCTTGAGTACGCCTTAGCTTGCTTTCACAGCACCACTGACATAAGAAGCTGGACTGAAGTAGGTTGACATATTCTGATTGCTGTAATTCTATAAAAAGCAAATATGTTGTAATTTAAAGAAAATTTTGTAGTAATTACATGAATCTATTCTCAGTGACCAGTCTGAGCTCTTAGACTATAGTTAATTTTAAAACATGAGGAACACATAAGCATGCATGCACATATTGCCACTTAACATGTCTTTTGACTGTTTTAAGAAAATGGGGAGAGAAAACAAACGTCATGGTATAAGACCCCTCTTACTACAAAGTAAATGTGCTACTATTTTTTTTCCATATAACAATTACATAAAAAATTGTTTGGCATTAACTAACTTTCACTAAAAGGCTTTACCACATTTTGTAGAATTATCCAGCTTGTTCACAACCTTGAGTCACAATATTATATATACTGCTCAAAACAATAAAGGGAACACTCAAACAACACAATATAACTCCAAGTACATCAGACTTCTGTGAAATCAAACTGTCGACTTAGGAAGCAACACTGATTGACAATCAACAATGATTTTGTTTTCAGCACATTCAACTTTATACAGGACAAAGTATTCAATGAGAATATTTCATTCATTCAGATCTAGGATGTGTTATTTGAGTGTTCCCTTTATTTTTTTGAGCAGTGTAATAACCAGGGAAGAACCCAGATGCCAATTACAGCATGATGAAGCAACCCTGAAACAGAACAGACAATCCAGGTCTTTTACAAGACATAGTAAAAGACACACACCATTCAGTTTAGTGTGTGTCAGAGTTTAGTGCGAGTCGTCTTTGGAACCTCATTTGTTTAATGCAAATACCTGGACACTTTTTCCCCACAAACCTACTCTGCAAGAATAATTTCATATGCAGATGTCCGGATTAGAGAAACTATAAAATAAAAAAGGGAACCACCAGCAGTCTTCCCTAGATAAGTCAATTTTATTTATTAAACTAAATGACAGGGACGGGAACTTGTGTTCATGTGACACAGCTCTGCCGCCTCGTGGTTCCTACTTTATCCTCACAAGAACTTCAAACACATCAAGATACTCAATCAAAAAAAATACATAAATGACTTTTTTGTTGAGGATGCCAAATCATTCAAAAGTAACACAAAACAATTTCATTTTAATTATTACAAACACAATGCTACAAGCGAAAGCCCTCCCCCCAAAAACATTTTCTAACATTTGTTACAGTTGGCTTGAGCTCAGTCAGTAAAATAAGTGATAAGCCCCTCACATTTGACAATGACACCAAATCAGTCACCCATAATCAACAACATACAAACGGTGGAAAACGTACACATTTGTTTACTGTAAACAGAGTCAGAAAGGAAGAAATTGAACACCAAAGGCCAGTAGATTCATGAACCCGTATTTGTGCTTTCATGCCATTAATTGAGACGGAAAACTTTTTAAAGTATTTGCATTTTAAATTTACCTTATCCTAAGAAAAGTAAGATTTTAAAGTAATGCTAAGATCAATCCAGAAGAGAGCATCATTGGTGTTCAAAGAACAACATGACCTGCCTCATCTGCAAAGATTTAATAAATATTTGACTAGTACAAGTCATAGAATCAACATTAAAAATAAAGCAGACATTGAGGTTTCAGATATTCATTTGATTTGTTAAGAAACAGAAAAGAAAAATAACAATCCATACTAAAGGCTGAAGTCAAGTCTGAAATCTTTCAACAATTCAAGTAGAGATGTAATGGAGATCCAGTGATGGTAGTGTGGTTGCTCTCTAATATCAAAATGTTCTTACAAATATAAAACTTGTAAGAACATTTTTATCCTTTTATTTTGTTGCTTTCCTTTCTTAATTTACATTTTGCCTGTTTTTAAGAAATCACAATTATACAACATCAAAAAAGTCTAAAAAGTACAGACACAGTTGTTACAATGCCCGGGTTGTCATTTCAAAATGATTTCCATCTTTAATTTGTAATAAATCCTGTATAATCTAACTGAAAACGCAAATCTTTAATGGCAAAAACAAATAAAGAAAACTTTGTGAAACATGGTTGTTGTAGCATCAAGCTTTGCATTTTCCCCCCTCAGCTTGAAGTTTCACAGTATCAAATCTCCAAATCCTAAAATATTTGCTGGGAGGTTGGCAATGAAAATATTATTGATGTAATTTTTTCACAGTTTGAGTTGAAACTTATTCATAATTGAACATTAAGTACATCAAGTTTTCTTTGTTTTTAGAAAGGCATGGTCTGATGAGAAGGCTTAGTTTATTGTCACGTGTCGTTGTGTGCATTAGCAAAAACCCGAAAAATCACCGATCAAAAAGTGGAAGGCTGTTGATGTTTGGCTTTTTAAGGCTGCCATTATTCATTACATGGAAATTCATCTGGCAAGATTTACTTGGAGACTGGCACTTTATCCTGAAAAAAAAAAACAAAAACAGAAAAAAATGTTTATTCACACATAATTGTATATTTTTGTTTGAAATAAAACAGATATCAGGTTATAAAACAAAGGAAAGACTGTGTGTGTGTTTGGGGGGGAGGTGGATTTAGTATTGCAATCGCAATTATTATTATTGAATATCAGGAAGATCTAGAGGGTTTTTTAAAATGGAGAAATAGCAAGATGTGATACGGTCAGAGATTTGAATGAATATGCTGTAAATCTTGCAAATGCATGATTCAGTGAATTATGAGACATTTCAGAGAGATTATGTGCACATTCTACCTTTGTTATCTTTATGATTTTGTTCATTTCTGGTATACAAAAAGTAGTGTTTGTGGGAAGACAAAGAAAGAAAAATATTTGTAGCATGCATTAAATCTTGATAGTAATTTTCTTGCCATTTCCATTCAATGTCCTCATTCGAAGTGTAACAGTCAAACAAAGGCTTGAAGTGATAAATACTGGCTATGTAACTGAAAAATATCTTAAACATGTCCTCACCCAACCACCTTGTTGAGCAACCCATGTACTGACACGACTGTTGAGGAAGGAAGTCATAGCGTTCTTGACTTTTTCTTTAAGATCTGGAGAGTTCTTGTTCAAATAGAGCCCCAATGCCACTGCTGCATTGATTAGGTGCAACTCTTGGGCTACGTCAGCGTCCTTAGAGACGTAAGATGCACACAGGGTCTCCACACCTTTCTCGAACTCTGTAGCTACAACCTGGGGAAATACAGTTCAGGTTATTATGTTTCCAAGGCTAAAAAGAGAATGATTATGGTTTTATCATCTACAAATAAAATGGAGTAGAATAATCTGATATTGGTATGATACCAATAAAATATCCTAATCCAACAGAGATTTCACTCTGAGATAAATTGCTTAAAGCATTAATGCTTTCACAAATTTCTGCAATTGAGCAATGAAATGCTCTGAAGTCATGGGATTATGAAAAACTGTACCCAAAAAAAAAAAAAAAAAGAAAATATTAGAAAGTATTCTGGGTTTCCGCTTTTTTAAAGTCAAGTTGCAACGTCATAAATAAATACAATAGATTTTATAAAATAAATACATTAATTTGATATGATATTATATTGGATGGTACTTTGGGGATGATAACTAGTGTTTCATGCTTGTATAATTAACTGCATCAATGTAATGGAGTCTGGAAATAGTTCAGAGTGATGTTACACTCTGAACATCACTCAGATATAGATATATTTGCAGATATAGTGGAATCTGCAAATACTGAGGCACAAATAGGCGGAGCTCCGCTGTATGGTCAAAGTACCCCTAACAAATATCATCTTAACATTATAAATGAACTGAGAATATGTCTATTGACCAAAATTGACTAAATTGTGTCTGACAAGGTGAAAAGCACGATAAACTTCTATGTCTTGACAATCAGTGAATGTGCCGCACTAACCATTGCTATGTCATGCTGACACCATCACTCTGGGTTTTTAAAACGGGCTGTTTTCCAGTGTCAGTGAAGAGTTTGAAAGTAAGTGAGAGGAAGTGACAACATGTAAGAAGCATTTTAAAAGGAAATGTATTTTCTATGACAGGTCCAGGCATGCTCAGACATGTCTGCAGTTCATTCATGCTGCCTTTAAACTTTCCAGGATTGCCCGTCATAAAACATGTTGAAATTGGAAATGCTGGTAGCTTTATGGAACTTTCAGAATTAAAGTCAAGATCTACAATTTCTAGGTAATGCACTAAGAGACCGCTGTTTTAGTACTGATAGATTCACCAACCAGTACACAGTAAAAGCAGTTTAAGCATAATCAAAATGTCTGTTTTACAGTCCGTTTTATCACACTGGATATAAACTCTTCATGATTAGGTGAAAAGGCAAGAAAAGGCATCTTCTTTGAAAGCTATTTTTACATTTTCTTAGAAATAAAATTTCAAATAGCATGAGAAGTCAGCTCAAATGTTTATCAATCAAATACTTGAAATTAGAAATTGTCCACCTTATCGTAAATACTCTTTGAGGAACACTGCCCTGTATGATTTAAATATTTCTTGAAATATTTAAATGATTTAAAGAAATATTTAAATCATTTAAATATTTCAAAAAATATTTAAATCATACTGCATGAGGTGCTTTTATGCACCTCATGCACATGATTGGTTTTCAGCAAAAACCTGTTAAGCAGACATCTATTGAAATCAGGTGTACTGAAGCGGGAATACATTTAAAACATATAGAGTAGTGTGCCTTGAGGACCAGGGCTGGGAAACACTGCTGTAGATGAACATGGCTTTTGTTTAAACGTGCCCATCCCATGTCTAGTTTTAACATTGCCAAATACCAAGACAAGCACAGATCAGTGATCCTAAATGGAAGTAAAAACACTTTGGGTTTTAGAAAAATAATTCACATCTCAGCACATATGAACAGATACAGTATTTATAAATGTACATCAACAGGTTTGTGGCAGATGGCCTCACCTTTAAACTCAAATTGGCTCATAGTCGTACATTGTGATAACGTACCTCACGTGTGACATCCTTAGCCACTGTCTTAAGTGCATCAATGAAGTCCGAGTTTTTATTCAGAGTATCACCGACAGTTCTCAGCCTATCTGCAACTAAGACTGGGTCAAAATCTTCAGAAAAGAAAAGAAAAAAATAATAATACAGTTAACCAGAGCTTAAATATGGTATGAATTAAATTTCAGTGAGAACAACCAATCAGGCATAACAATATGACCACAGACAGGTGAATCAGTGAATTAACTCCATCATGGCACTTGTTAATGAGTGGGATGCATTAGGAAGCACATTAGTATTTTGTCCACAATATTAATTTGATAGCAGCAGAAAAAAAATGAACCAGAGTAAAGGCAAAATGTTAGCTGGACAATTGGATCAGAGCATCTGCAGCATGGAACTTAATTGTTTGCCTTGCATGTTTGTACATTATTAGACAGACTGAGCTCCTCTGCCGTTTCCCATTGGTCCCAGTGCTGACAAGGAAATCTGAAACAGTGAGGGTTGCTTTGTTTGGCCACTGCTCTGCCTTCTTTAAGACGTCAGAAGGGAATGTCAAACTTTTTCATACCATATAAAGTGGTATGATCCTGCCCCATTTAAAAAATATATACATTTTGAAATTCGGTGAATATTTGTACTGCACACCATCAAATTAAACAGGTATTTGAAAAACTAAAGTAGTCTTTATTTGACCTTTAATTTAATGCCACAAATGAGTGTTTAAGCATTTTTCTATTTTTGTAGAGACCCAAATGGAAGCACAATAAGAGTAATACTTATTATTACTCTTATTATTTTAACATTACATGTTTTTTTTGTAATGCAAGCAAAAAGTAAATTATGGATAATAGGACATTGCAAAAGACCGAGTGAAATAGTAAAGAATATAACAGTCATTTCCAAATGGGTAAATTCAAGTTTATCGGCAGAAAACTGAGGGTATATGGAAGCACACAGATACAAGTAAAAAAAATATTTAAAATAGATTAGAAAGTAATGTAAAACACAAGTTAAGAAAACTATACGTTCATGTTTAAACAGAATTTATACTTTCATTTCATACATCACATGGTCTTGACCTCATCCATAAAAGCTCAATGTTTTTTTTTTTTTGACGAGCACAGTAAGGATTTAATGTGAATTTGTCTCCCAAATCCCCCAGACCTGAATCTGGGGGATTCATATGAGGGGCGTGCTGGGCGCCACTGTGGTGTCAGACACCACGTCACATTATTTGGACAAAACAGGGAGCAGGTGGTCGCGATGAGGCGCGTTATACTGCCAAAACAATGCAGAAAAATTGAATGAATGAAACAGTTTCGGATAAAAAGGGGGTCAAAGGTGAAATGATCCGTCAATGACAGAGCAAATTTTGTTCCGGGAAAATAAAATGAAAGGAAGTCACGAACACACAGAGGAAAACAAAAACACTTACCTGGGTCTCCTGGCCCGTCAGCTTCCACTGTTCCAAACGACCGATTGAATATTGGGTCATCTAAATCATAAAGTAGACAAGAAACTACCGATTCTGTCTGTAACTTTATATTAGGAGCCATTACCTGCTGCCGGGTGAGAAGTTAAATAAAAATGAGCCTCTCTGCCTACGCAGGCGCAGTCTGACCAAAGCAGGGCGGGGCTTTTCTTTAATGGTTGTTGCGTCAACACGTGGCACCCCGCCCATGACGCATTTCACAATAAAACTAAGATCAGGCCTCAACTCCGTCTGAATTTACAAAATAAAACACAATTAACATCTCACTATAGTGACAAAACGCGTCGCTTGCATAACAAAAGGAATCTCCAGAAAACAAAACAAAACAAAACAAAACAAAACAAAACAAAACAAAACAAAACAAAACAAAACAAAACAAAAAAACAAAACCCACCTTCTCCTATTGATGAAAAAAATGCAGATCAGCTATAGAAAGCCATAAGAACTCAGTAGCTCTGTTATCCCTCACTTAAAGTTGTGTGAAATGTGAAATGCGCTATAAAAGCTTATCTTATCTGTGCATTCAGACTAATATTAGATGGGAACGCCTTAAACATGTCGCTTTAAACTCACACTATAGTACACTATAGTAGATACACTGTTCATGGTCGAATATAAAACCATTAAAAATGTTTTTTTAAAAGACTAATAATTTGTGTCCCTTAACCATATAGAAACATGTTTCTATAGCCCTGTTTCTGTAACAATATGACATACAAAAAAATAATAAAAAAGATTTTGTATAAATAAACATGTATTTAAAGCGTGCATGTAAATGCACAAAATAAAGTCAGTGTGTTATTTTTAAGAGCTACTTGGTATGTCCTTATGCTGCAAATTTGCCCTTATTGTATCGTTGTATTTAAATGAAAAAGCTGAGGGAATAGAGCTTGATTTTGGTCAATGTTGGATAACACTCAATGTTTACTTATTATTGCTCTTATTGTTTTAACATCATATTTTTTTCTTGTGATATTTATCTTTTCTTTTCATCAACTTTTTAAAATAATTTTTGTACAGCACTTTGGTGTGGTTTTTAACTTGTTTTTAAAGTGGTATATAAATAAATATGACATTGTCATTGACATGCCAACATTAAACTAAGAATTTTTGGATGTAATGTTGATTTTAATCAAATAAATCAAGTGGATTATTTATTTATTTATTGTTTTACATAAATAAGTTGAGGCTTTTGAGGTAAAAGCTTTTCAAAAATATCTTAATTTGATATTTGGAATTGACCAGGAAAGTATCCCACAGTACATTGTATAAACCACTTTTTTGACACAAAAATGTGTTTTAAGACGTTTAAGGTGAAACAGTAAATATAGCAAAGTTTGATCTATGTAGTTAGTTCACCAAGAATGTGCCTATATACTTTCATAACAATACAGCTCTTATTAGCTATTTTTTGGCATTTGCACACATAAAGCTGCACCATCATGAGTGAGTTGCATGCTCATTGTCATGACAACCTGCTCTGTCTGAAGATGCAGCCCATCTCCAGCCTGTTCAATTGTCTGGGACGCTCGTAAAAACAGATTTTGTTTGTTTCGCTGAAAAAAGTGAGAAAACTATTATTGATTTCTATATTATCTGTCAAGGCAGAGAAATAATTAAAAAAACAGTCAAGTAATTTTCTTTTTACACATATAGTTTCAAGTTCAAAAAAGTGCCTTCAGAAAGCTTTGGGGTTGAAACATACAAAAAAAGGGAAAAGCTTTGGGTGTCATTTAAGTAGGTTCAAATTTATTAAGTTAACTCAAGTTGTACAATTGTTTAATTCCATAAAATCTAAAATTATGAGTTTTAACCTATGATCACTTTGTGTGTCTTCAGTGAAAAGTCAGGGTTTGTCACAGTGAGTGGATTTTTTATTTTAATTTCATTAAAAATTAAAAATGGTAAATCTTTTGAATATTTTCTGTATTTCCAAGGAGAGGTAACGCAATGCTTTGTTGCCTGCCAGTGTCAGACGTGGTTCAACAAACTCAGTTGAGGATTAACAGAACATCACTAGTTCAACCCGATCGCTGTTTCTCTTTACCCAGCATGGACTTTGTCACTTGTGAAATGTGTTGCAACATTTCTGTAAAGAAGATTCACCGAATAAATACACTATTTTCTTCTTTTTAATGCCCACTTGTAAATTTTTTTTTTTTTTTACATGTTTAGTATTTTAAACATGAACAACAAGGCATTACTTCTGCTTGATTATATATTTTTCTTGCGTTATTTTTTTTACTTTAAACTTCTACCTACTTTATATTTTAGGTTGGTGATATGGTAAGGTACATGATTTAGGCCTGGACATCCTAAAAAAACTAAAAAACAAAACAACAACAACAAGGTGCGATGCAGGAGCATCTTTAGATAGTGTTAAATACAATTGCATAACTGCACAAAGAACAAAATGCTATGCTATTTATGACCAGAAGATGGCGACTTCTACCTTCCTGACCAGATCTGCTTGGAAATGCCCCACCCTGCTGCAAACACAAATCCGCTGCTTTGACTGACGATGAAATACAGCTTTTAATATACTAACCTGTTTTTCTGCTTCATTCTCTTTATTCACAATGTAACAGGATGCTTATGTTTGCACTGCTTATTATAGAGAATTTACTGTTTGAACAAAAGGGTTTTTCTGCATTGAAAGAAATTTGACTCACTTGTGCAGATGCCTAGCAAATGCACAAATAAACAAAGAACATCTTGTGTCATGCCAGAGACACAGATGTTAAATGGATTTAGCAAGATTTTATGTGAAAGATCAATAAACAAAGAATTGTTTTTGAGATTCGTTACAATTAAATCTCTAAAAAGTGTGCTGCTCATTTATGCTCTGTCATCTTACTCTGACAGTTCAGAAGTCAGGAACTTTAAAAATTACCGCCCACTTGGCAGTAATTTAAGCTTTGTGTAACAATATTTATTCTTTGATGGCTCTATCACAGGGTTTTCTAGGAACATTAGTGAATAAACAGCATCCTGAAGACAGCGGGACACAGGAGACTGACCACTGATAGTTGTACAGCTTAGTTTAATCATACCACTTGAAAAAAGAAAAAGTTTGTCACAGCTGTATGCCATGTTGCAGTTTTGTAAAGGACTTAAGTGAAAAGGCCTTCTAAGTATAAAAAATAATAAAAGGAAAACTGCAGGTCAATGAGTTCAGACAGAATAACTGAAGAATCCAGCAATGAATAATGAAAACCAGCTTAAATACTGCGGCAGAGGTGAAAATGACAAAGGAACCAGATGAGCTAATCAGAGTTGATGAGGAGCAGCTATGGCAGAATGCAAGAAGGGAGACTGAGACTGGGAGACAGAGTAATTAACACAAATGACTTGACTGAAGACTCAAAGAAACTACAAACCAAGGGGGAAACAGTAAACACTCAGATGAACACCCTAGAGCCATATCTTTGCAGACACACCTGATGAACAAAGAGCATGTTTAATCAAATATGTTGCCAAGAAGCCCATGTTATCTGTGGAGGAACTGCAGAAGCCCACAGCCCAGGCAGGAAACTCTCTAAACAAAGCACAAATATTATTATTGTCACTACTATTGTTGTAATTATTGTTATTGTCTGCCCTTTAACTTGTAAGAAGGTTCTCTGGACAAGGAATTTGGAAATACTGAAAAAAAAAAAAAAAAAAAAAGCTACAAAAGACTTAAGACTGGAGCAGAGGTTTTGAACTGCTGGGATCAAAGTTTACTCATGTGTTATTGTGTATTCTGGTGGCATTAAATCCAATTCTATCTTGCTTGTTTGAACACACATTCTTTTGTGCCACTCTTAATTCATCCCACACATTTTCAGCTCCCTTCTAACATGTTGAATGTTGTGTTAATCTTCTGTCACCTGTGACGGGATTTAACTGCAATGATAAACACTGAAAGGTCCATTGAGAATCAATTTAATTACACAAAATTCATTGACTAATTAAATTAATGTGCCATAAAGGACTAAAACCATAATACTTGCTATAGCCAGTGAATGTATAATTAAAAGACTACATTTCCCTCAAGTATTACTGATCCCTTTATTGGCCTCTAATTATCAGGATCAGGATAATTCACAGAAATGTATGTTGTGGTCTGAAATCATTTGATCTTTCAAAATACAACAGCTATGTATGTAAAGCACTTGATTTAAGTGCTAAGGATTAACTAACGACAACCGCAGCTGCATCATCTTTAATTTAGATGCTCAGCACCAAAAAATAACGGTTCAACAGATTACAGTTACAACAATAAAGGAATAGCTATAAAAAAAAATACAATTACCTCATAAAGAGTGTATAAAAGAAAGGATAAACTGGTCTAGGCTAACAAAAAGGGCAGACAGATTCTCTCCTTGTATAAAAGCTAAAACCAGGCATAGTAAAGGTTAGTAAAGGTCTTTCTGTGAGATGCACTGTAGGTGCTTGGGTTGGGTCTGTTTTGGATTTTAGTAATGCTATGTAAAAGACAAATTTGGAGTTTAATAGTCGAAGTTTAGCACATGAAGAAATATAGAAGATAAAGTTTTATCTTATTGAATAAAAAATGGTTACATGTCTTTTTCTGCAGCCGCATCTTAGCAAATTCAAACAAAACATCTTCAGTTTGTGGCTGTCATGTGTCAAAATTTAAGCATTTTAAACTTGTGCAAGTACCTTTGCAAACTACCATATTGCACCACAAATGATTGTTTTCTTTTCCACTTTTTAATCAACATAAATATTAAGGTTTGATCCCTATGTTTATTTATGAGCTGAGGTGATTTCCCACCAGGTCGTTGCTTTTGCTTCGTGAAATTTTGCATTTCTTCCCTGAGAACAAAGGCTGCTGGAGGAGGAGGATTTTGAATGTGCACACAGCAGCATATTTTATAATTATAACAGCAACCTTCAGAGACACACTGGTGGATTTCCATTTTTGTCTTGGGTTTGTTGCCAATATTTTCCTGGAGTTATTTTTCCTACAAACAACCAGGTAAGATTTGTAAAACGCAACGAGTTACTCTTGAGCTAATGAGATGACTATAGTTTTCCTTTCGATAAAAAAGCATAATTTCAAACTCAGCATTGAACTGAAGTCACATGAGTTACTCAGTGAGGGAGTTTTCCATATGTTTACATTTAAGGAACTTTTTGGTGTCTAAGTTTCAGCTGAATATAAACAGACTGTGACCTCTCTGCCACCTCCCATGTATTATCTTTTTTATGATTTGTTTGCCTGCTGAACTTAGAGCATGATTTAAGGGGAGGCGGTGTGAGAAAATAAAATCCTTTGCCCTTTTGTTTAAGAGTAAGTGCACTTTTCAAATGGCACATCAGAACAATTGACCTTTTATGTTGGTGAAATTTGACTTTATTTTTCTTAATGCATTTTTTTTTAATTTTTTACTTTTCCTCTACTTCAGTTTGTTATCCATTATTTAAATTATTGGCAATCCTTGAGGAAAATTAAAGGGGTTTGAATATCTCTGCAAAAATGGTGACTCATTTTTTTTTTTATATATATCTTTTAAAGTTAAATAAAAAGATATAATCTTTCTTTAAATCAAGTTCCTAACAACTATCTGATGAATTCTCAGGCTGATTAAAGTTACCCAGTGGTTTCACAACTATGCAGTGATTGCTTTAGTGCAAAGATATTATCTTGGATGACTAAAACTCTCTTTCCAAATGTGGAAAGCTACAAGCGATTAGTGCAAAATCGAAAAGCAGCACCGGCTCATCGTTGTAGCAGAAAATTAGAAAACTAAGTTTCAAAATGAAATGAGCTCCAAGAGTGAATTACGTAGAAATTATGCACAGATTCTCCTGCAATGCGCTTTTTGAGAAACCTGTGACAACTAAGATATTGTTTGTGATAGGAAAGTAATTGGAGAATAAAACTATTTCGGCAATAACGCAACCAGTTTTTCTGTATTTAGTGCAACAGCCAGGAGCCTGCCAGCCAAACTGAAAAACATTTGGGCATCAAGAATAACAATGCAAGATTCTTTAGTGCACTCATCAAATATGCAATTTGTAAGAAAAAATGGAACAAATCAAAATGCACAAAGAAAGCAATTGAAACCACAGGCATTGGTATTATTAGGGTTATAGCTCTAAATTAATTCTTTCTGCTTGACAGAATCTGTTGCATGGAAGTACTTTATTCCTTATTATGTAACCCAGTTGTCAGCAATTGCTTGGAGACTGTGGCAAAATTGATACATAGCATAAAATTATATAGGAAATATAAATCTATGCTGATTTTAAAACTGATAATGGTTAGATTATAGGATATGACTGCCACATAGTGCTGTGTGAAATCCTGTATTTACCCCTCCCCACTTCCACTGATTTACCTTTTATCAAGTAAAACATTTCTTATTCTGCTTTTGGTTTTCTTTACTTTTCCCTTTTTCTTGTCACATCTCCGTAAATTGAGTTATTTTATTGTTCACTCTATATTTTTTTTCAGACATCTACTGGCAGTAGACGTCTGGATGTCATAATAATTTTGAATGAGAAGTTTTGAAAGTTAATTTCTTCCGTGTGGAAGGATGATAGAACACGCAACTTCAATGATTAAAATAATGACTGGGTTCATCAGTATGAATTCAATTAATGTTTTCTTCCGTTTTCACAGTGTCGTCCAGGAAGGCTTTGAAATGTTCATACATGCCAATGTCGTTTGGTCACTCATCCCTTTGCAAAGTGTGCCTTTTGCAACTTACCTTCACCACCTGCTCTTTTACTTCAGTCAAAAAGCTCCTGGTATAAATCTATCTGGATATTGATAGATTATAGACGAAATGACACTTCTTGTATATTTACTGATTTTCTGTCACAGACACATTTTTGGGTCGTCGAGAGAAAGAATTGAATAACGTTGAGTTCAAGTTCATTCCAGAGCCTTAATGAACATCACAGGGTTTAGGCCTGAGCTGATCCCATTAACAAAAATATTAATGATGGATAAATAATAATAGATGAACATGAACTTCAGGACTTTACTTCAGTGTCTAAAATAAACTGCTAAACATTTATTAAGCTTTATTTTGAGCTCTACAATAAGATTGAGTCTTACGTTTCAGATCTGGCCTTACATTGATTTTGAATTAGGAAAGCAATGAGCCAATCAGAAGTTATTGTAAGCAGTCAAAAAGGCGAACAAACCAAATATCGGTAGTCTTAAAATTGATATCAACATCAATTCTAATCGGTGGTTTGACCAGCAAACCCCATTTAGATTTACGGTTATCATTAAACTGTTGTCAAACACAGTTTCTCTCAGCTGGTAAATAATTTACTTGCTCCAGATTTTGTTCACGCTCGAATGAATCACTGAGAAGAAAACAAGCCTAGAAGCACAAATGAAATTTTCTCGTAAGGGAGAAAAAAAATATGTTTACTCCAGCTGCACATCTGTGTGATCAGCCCCCCATCTGAAGAGTTCAGTGCCAAGTCATATATCAGAAATTTTTGGCAATGAGCAGATAAGTCGCCTCTCTGCCTCTGAGATCACAGATTCATCTGTGTGAGAATGCAAAGACAACAGCAGCAACAGAGAACACAGAACTTCCTCTCACTGATTAGGGGAAGAATATTAACAGATGAAAAACCAAGGGAAGAAACAAGAGAAGGGCCAAGAGTCATTGCCAAGAATTTTGACAGTGGCACAAAAGTTTTACACGTTTTTTCAGATTTTTTTTTCTTCAAGTCTTTTTTAAATGAAAGGAAAGCTTTTATATTTTAGCCAAAAATCCACCCAACAAACACTTGAACAGTTTATCTTAAAATTAAACTTCTTGTTTATACATGAGTTTCAAAGGTTACTCAATTGATCCCATTCTTATAAGAACTTATATTCAGCCCGCGTCACTAAATAATGAAGAGCCATCTCTCTCTCTCATCTCTTTCTGGCAGCTTTGTAAAACTAGAGACTGATGCTGCCACCACCATATATCATAGTGGGGATGGTGGGATCAGGGTGATGAGCCACACATTGCAGGCCAAGAAGTTCTATGTTACTCCTGCATAATGACCTGCAGCATCACTGAGTAAGTTTTGTATTCCTGCTATGTCTGGTTCACTTGACAAGATGATTATACAAATTTTTAACCCGATCTTCCCCTTCCATCAGTCTTATTAATCTGTATGAAGATATCTGTCCTTTGCTAAGTTAAACATCAAACATCATAATAGCATTTTCTACATATGGGCTAGTATTCCTACCCCATACATATCTGTTCACTGTGATTTTGTGAATCACACCTCAACAGTAACTTCACATTTCTTGGCTTTCTTGTGAGATGCAGATCAGATGTACAATACAATCCACCTTGTGATGATATTCTACCTTCGGACACTCTGAAAAGTGTATTTGAGCTGTAGATCATCTCAATTTTATATAAACTAATGTCACTAAATGTTTTCGCTTTAGTTTTGATAAATTACATTTTTGCATCCAATTAAATTGAGTTACAAATCTTTAACCTGAAAAAGCCTTTTTCTTTGACTTTACCTAAAACAACTGAGTTCAATGCCAGTTCCTACGCCTGACCAAATTATTGTATTATAATCATAAACTCAATTCATTAGGTTTATCTAATTTAGAGTGCACTTTCAAAAGTGTGCACTTTTGAGAATTAAGTGAGATTAATGTAAATAAGTCCATGACATGAACTGCAATATTATTTGAGAGTGCACTCTCAAAAGTTTACATTAAAAAGTAATTTCTCAATAAGTGTACCCTTTCGAGAGTGACTAGAGCATCTCCAGCTCTTCTAATTCAAGTGGTCAATGTTTGATTAGGCACTTGAACCATTACAAGTTTAATGAAGTCTGCACTAAACAATGAAAAATATCCTCCTGTCCTCCTGGAAAGATAAGCAATTTCTGCAAGGTGCGGTCTGCATGAATGATGGCAAATCTGTAACTTAGCTTAGTAATGCTAAGCTAAGTTACGTTTTGATGCACTTTGCACTTATCACAGCAGAAACAGTGACTGGAGAGTGAAATCATATCTTTTAGAGGAAAGAAACTTGAGCGTACCATAAAATTAGTGACATATTGGAGACAAGTATGCATTGCCTTGTCCATTTCTCAAATGTTAAACAATCTTATTATATAGTCACCTGCAGCTCTGAATGAAAATATGACCACTGTTTCTGAATTCCTCTTTGTGCTAATCAGATTCTGGCTGTCATCCTTACCTTCTGTTTGCAGAGGCTCTTGTCTCTATTCTGGCAGGAAATTGGTCTCCTTACATGACAGACTCCTTGAAACAGTCTGGTGTGAGACCACTGTTGGTCTTGACTCTTGTTTTAATTAGACAGCTCTGCAGCTGAATGTCAAGCTGAAATCACATTTATTTATTACAAATACTTGGCATGTAAATCAACTAAATATTTATATATGGCACAGGCAACATTTTGGTATCACAGTTAATTTGTAATTACTATTCTTTTTTAAATGAAAAAAATAAATAAATCAATGTTTGCGAGCTCTTCACAATGACATTGTGACAGGTGCGACCAAAATGATCTCAGATAATAAAGACATTTACATCTCTGAACAGCATAACTTTAAAGAAAAAAAAAAAAAATCAAACCTTGACTTGAATGCTTATTAGTATCAGCCTGCGCAATTTACCCATGTATTGGAACAATAAGCTGTCAAATCTTCTGAAATAATATTAATAAAAAATTAATCCAGAAGTTTTACATTCTTTCTCCACCTTATTTTCTCTTGACCTCGAAGCTAAAAATATTCCCGTGAATCTCTCTACACTCGGGTATATCAGTTTCAGAAAGTAAATGACTCCCGAAAAGTGACCAGCAAAGCCCAGGTAGGTGCCAGACTTTTCAGAAAAGAGAAGATTCGGTGCATGAAGGAGATTTCTTTTTAGAAAATAAATGAGCAAACTGTCTACAAAACAACATATTTGGTAAAGCAGCAATCAAGTTATTATTTTAGCTACAATGCTAAAATAATAACTGTGGTGAACATATTGTTTCGCATTTGTTGAAAGACTTGATTTATGACAGATATCACTGCTGCCGCCCTCACTGCAGGTTGTCACATGCATATACAGCGTAAACTGAATAATTTAAGGAAGACAAACTTGCTTGTGTAAACTGATGATATTTATAGGTTTCCATAAACATTTAGAGAAAATTCATTCAAAATTCATAAATTGAACAGCAGTCTGAGAAACTATGTGATCACTAATAAAAATGTGAAGACATTTTTACACTAATGAACAAAAAATAGAAAATCTAGCAAAGTAATTTATTGAAAAGATTTTGAATTTTAATAAAATTTAAAAAAAATGAAAGAAGCATTGCTAATTTTAGCAGGTAAAAGTTAATATTTACTTATAATTTTTTGCTGTTGTAAACAATAAAGTGTGACTTTAAAATGAATATTTCGTTTCATTCTGGAGTTAGAACACATAAAAACTTTAAAAGTACGACAACCTGGCACCAGCCCTCCTCTCCACATGAAACATCCTTCTCAATAATATTTCAACTGGCTGACAGATGCTAATCTGACCTCTTCCACAATCTGTTCCTGTGTCCCGTATCTCATCCTGCAAAGATTAATTCCCCTAACCACCAATTCTGCCTCCTTCTCCGGCCTGACCGTGCTGTGCAGTCAAACTTCTGATGCCAGCAACAAACATTCCTTATTTTGGCGCATTTTGCAAGCTTCTTAGTCGTCTTTCATGCAGCTTTTCTGCACCACCCCGGTGCTTTTGCTCTTCATCCATTGCCTTCTCTCAGACTCCAGTCATCTCATATGACAAAATCTGGTAACTTTGGTCAAAGAGGAGGCGAGGGGCCTCAAAGGGCCAAGGAGTTTCATCAGATTGGCCCAAAAGTTCTTCTAGAAAATTAACCAATGGGCTTTAGCAACATTTTACTGCATCTCAGCTTATTGTTTTCTGTTACTATTTGCCATAATATCTGCCATATAAACCTGAAGAAAACGGAAAAGGAAAGGCTGAAAAAATATATTTACCTGATTATAGAGAATATAAGGTACTGGAATATTGAGAAACATAGTGATAAAAAAAAATTGTGCAAAAAATTACGATGATATTTTTAGAAGTAATGATCAACTTTTTTCAATAAATTTATGGAAAGGACAGAGACAAACAATGCAATTAGACTGAAACAAATAAGTCTGCAGCAGTTTTCCAGGTTATAGCCTTTTTATGACATCCAACTCACAGGCTTAATTAGTTGTCGCACACCCTGCTGTTCTCTCAAACAGGTAACACACTGCGAGACTTAATTTTCTCTGCTGATTCAAAGCCATAAAACTGCAGTACTGACAAGTGACATCAAACAAACTCTTCACCAGCTTTTATAAAAGTAGTCAGGTTTTAATAATTTTGATTTAAGGCAATCCAATACAAAGCATTTCACAACCCACCATATGACACTAATCATGTACAATAAAAACCCTTGGAACGTGAAGCAGAGTCATGCAGAACAGAGAACTTAATATAGCTAAATAATAAAGATATAAAGAGTGGAATCAGACCAAAAATAATGATAAACAAATAACAAAAAGTGTTAACTGTAACATGCAAACTAGCTACAGCTCTTTTTCTTTATTCTTTATAAACACTGATGAGACAGGAAATTTTCAGGAGTCAGGCACAAGAGAGAACAAATACCTTGCAGTCCATTTTCATTGCCGCATTTGGTACAGAAATACTTGTATTCTGGATGGACTGTGTATTTTTTTCTCCAACAGATGAAGGCATACAAAAAAGAATGTCATGCATTTGATAAAGATAATAATTATCAGGGCTTGAAAAGATAAAAGGATCAATGGCTTCTCATGTTCTAAAAAATGTAACAAATATTTGTTATACAGCAATCTTTCCAAAAAATATATAAAAACATTTACAGTTAGCATTCATTTTAGGGATTTGATGTTAATGGCTGTAGGAGATTTATGTTTTTAAAAAGTGTTTCAGTCAGACAGCATTCTCAAAGTGTGCTTATTTTTTTTGTGTTGACTATTTGAGTCCAAGACAGTCTTTTGCAAAGATGATTTAGATCCTAACTTTAAATAAAACTGCAAAACAACAGAAAATATATTCATTAAAAACTCAACTGGTGCAAGAACTTTTAGAGGAACTTACACTTTCCTATTAATGATCAGTCTTGTTCATGATTGTGTCAAACTACTTTTGTTGCTTTAGAAAATGTGTTTGTAAGATGTTAAAAGATTTGAAGGCAAACTTTAGTTCCAGTAGGATTTATACTTAATTGACTCCACAGCAAACCAACTGTTGCTCAAATGATTAAGGCCTTCATAGTTCGCTACATTGAACAGTTCAGCCCAAGCCTTTTGAATTGAAATGTATTCTATTCCTTCAATACTTCCATGTTTTTCAAAGAAACGGGTAACCTTTTGTTTTATGGTCCATCAATCAGAGCCATCCGAGCTTTGACACAAACTAAAAACGGTGCTGTTATTTAATATTCATTCTTTCACTGCAACACAAAATAATTGAAAGTGCAGAATGACTACTGAATAATAGCGAGACAAAAGACAAAAAAATAATGGAATCAAGCACAAAACTAACACAGATAATTGGAAATTAAACATTTTCCAATTATCTTGTTTTTGCATTTTTTCTTTTTTTGTTTGGGAGAACAAATTTGCAAAAAACAAAATTAAATGAATTCACCATAGCCATAGTTACTGATGCCAAGTTTTGTCCTCTCGATTATTCCAACCTGCAGTAAATTGTGTTTCAACATTTCAAGGCATACACATACTTCTCAGGAGTGGTGACTGAATACCACCAGAAATATATATATATATATATATATATATATATATATAATTAAATCCAGGATTATCATTGCTTTATTTGCAGAGCTTCTGCAGTTGGTATATAAAGATTCATAGAATTTAGAAACAGATGTAGAAATCTGATGAAAAGCTTTTGCTGAAATATCTCAGCATGGCATTGACCTACATTTCTGCCTCTGAGGTCTGCATGCTGAGGAGGTTAAAAATGGAGCGTCTTGCTTTGCTGCATATTTTCACCATCTCAACGGTTTAAAATCTTCTGCAAAATCCTCATTATAACTTTTTTAATGGTACCTAATAAAAGATGCAAACTGAAATACAAAAACATAAAAAGTGGAATAATGTGTACTCATTACACATTAAATGTAAATTTTCTTCTGATATTGCTTGTAAGGGAATATTTTTTCTTTTAATTAGTCTTAACTTTTCTTTGAATAAAAGAAGATTTTCTGCTCCTCTTAAGTTCAAATGTCAAAGGTCTATTACCAGACAACATAGAGCTCAATGTAATGCTTTGTTTATACTTTTTTCTGATGGGATGAAAAAAAGAAAATCTGCACCAAATGTCTTTTACTGAATAAAAGACTATTTGAAAAAAAAAAAAAACTGGAATAAGATTTTTTCTGAAATTGTTAACCTTTTCGTTCACTCATTGAAGATCTAATTTATTTAGTTACAAATAAGTTAGAATGAATGAATGAATGAATGAATGAATGAATGAAAGAATGAATGAAATCCAGTTCATGACAGATTATTTTTTGTCTTGGTGTAGCACTATTTTAGGGTAATACTGCCAGGAAATATCAAACATTGTCATAGTCTTCTGTATGAGGCATCCCTTTATAAAAAACAAATCTCATTCTTATTCCCATTGATATGATTTTGTAAACATTTTTAGTGAATTCATTTGCATAGAAAATAAATAATGGCTTTCACTCTAAAGAGTTTGAGTACAACTTATACTTTTTAGAGCCATCATGTGATTTTTTTTTTTTTTTTCGCCACACATCACAAATCATCAGTATGGGAACATTTTCACTTTGTGTTTTCCTCTAATGAGCAACTTTAAAGCAATCCAGCACCATAATGTCATCCAGCTCCTTAATATGAAATTACACCTCAGTATGTTTTAGGTCTGATAGCGGAAAGGAGAACATCTCATGACGATAACTTTCATTTTAACTTCATGTTGGGAACTGGTTGACTTTTTCATCCAGGATGTTTGTCAGTGGAGTGTTAATATGTAGAGTTTAAAGTTAATTTAGCTCTAAGTTTTACTTAGTTGTGTATGTAGCTGATTAAAATGATTTTTTGAAATATATCTGTAAACAGTGGCAGTGCATGAATTATGAATCCCATTTCAGAAACTTAACAGAAAGGATTAAATTAAATAGCTCCAATGTTAAAAGACATATCTTTGTATATAATATATAGTTAGAATATCTACCGATTCTGCTAAGATTAAAATATAACCATAACATTTATTTATATTTTTTATGTTAACTAAAAATCTCTTGAATGTCCTGAGACAGTTTGTATAAGTATTTTGCTCACTGTAATAAAAAGAAGAAGAAGAAGAAGAAAAAAAAAAAAGGTCTATGATCAGTATGAGAAATTCAACGGATGCACTCCTGGTGATTTTGGGGCCGTAAACAGCAGTTTATTTTTGCATAAGCCTTGGATTTGCTCTGCACATATGTTTGTATTAACACTTTCAAGAAACGTCCTACAAACAGTGTAATAGGAGCCAGTGTTTTTCATACTTAATTCTCCATGCTTTGTATTAAATGGAAGTAAAATATTTAATAAGGATGAATGACTTCCTCAAAATTAATGATTAGCAGCAGTCCTATAATATATGGCCATCTGGTTCAGTCAAAGTACTTCTTTGTGCTAGCTTTCATATTCAGTCACTCAAAAATAATTGGTGGTTGCTAAAATTCATTAGGTTTGTTTTGTTCAAAATTAGATGTAAAAAATATCCATGCCATTCTAAAAAAAAAAAAAAAAAATGCAAATAAATCTCATACGACATGCACATACCAACATTTAGTATTAAAGAGGAAAGGAGGTGGTGTTGCTGTCATATCATCACCAATTGAGATCAAACCCCAATACGAAACGTATTCGAGAATGAGACGGTGGCTAAAAAAATATTACTGCATTAGGCCACACTGATGATTGACAAGAAGAGCCTGGGTCAAGTTCAAATGTCCTGATACACTTAAAGAAACAAGCACAGACAGGCACAAGGTTTAACCACAACATGACCTCCGAATCAACCTGCTGTCAAAAGTAGACGTGAAACAGTCACTGCCCGAAAGGCTTTCAGCAACAAGTCCTGAAAAATTGGGTCAGCATCTCCTGAAGAGATCCTACAAAGAAACATATCACAGTAGAAACAAAACCGAACAAATAGAAAAAGAAAAATACTGCTTCTGTAGTCAATGGGAGAGTACAGCACAACATTCTACACCCATTGCTCGGCCTCCTGTTCACAGCAAATTAGATAAAATAAAATCAGGAGGTAGAGAGTTCCCACTGGACTCTGAGTGGCTGCCGCATGCTATCTGTCCGCAGTGAAATGCAAAGAAAAAGGTCTCAGATTTGTGTGTGGTGGTGTGTGTGTCCAGGCGGAGTGTATGGCGGCGGCGCAGGATTGGGTTTGATCCCTCTGCTCTTCATGTACGAGATAAACTGGTCAGGGATTTCTGCTAGCACATCTTTGGCGAGCCGTGCCATGCTTAGCACGTGGTTTCCTGTCCGGTCCATGTAATCCCTAAAAGGAACAAACTGAAGAACAATGACAGACAGGGGAAATATACAGCTTAAAAATGATGCAAAACATGATGTTTAATAAATATGAAATACGTTCTTTCATACGTGTTATATCATCACCTAGCTTTATGGCGAATTCACATCACACCAGCTTTAATCAAACTCTCGTCCATTTGCTTAGACGTGTGAATGCAACCGCACCAGATGAAAATGTAACATATTTTGCTGTTTTACTCTCTAATCAAACAAACTCTTCTGGGTTATCAGGTGTGAAAACAGTGAAATGCTTCAGATAATAATTTAAATAGAAATATTGTTGAATAAAAAAATGTTTTCATCTAGATAAGAATTAGAAACGCTGCCAAAAATATTGAAACATTCAAATAACAGGGACAAAACAAAACCAAGTCATTCAGGATTTTGTGCAGGAAACACTGAATCCATGTCTGATGCTTCACTTACACCAATGTTTGTAAAGTCAATGCCTTTTAACAGGACATTCATCAATGATTACAGAATTATTATTTTTTTGTGAGAAACCAAGATTATTCAGATTAGCAATATCATTTGAATGACCTGTAACACAGATTAGCAAGCAGTGCACCTGAAAATGTGCTTCTTTGAATTGTGTGGTGGCATAGCGACGTGCACAAAGTGACAGTCTGCAGAATAGCATCAGGCATTGGGAGTTGAGTTTAGTTCGCTACAGATGAAACAGCTTGACAGGTAAGATGTGCAATACAAACCATTTCCAATGCTGTGTCCCACATTTAATCACATAAAACAAATCTACTCCTCATTTTTTCATCTGCCATTAGTGACAAATGATGTTTTATGGGATGCGCACATCAGTAAACATATGTCAAAACTAAGAAGCTTTGGAAGCACCACTGTTGATAAATTACAACCTAACTATGTTGATACAAGGAACACACACACAAAAAATCTTCATTTATTTTAATTTACCACTTCGCAAGTAGCTCTAATGAAGATTTAAATATTCACAGGTTTTCCAAAGAGAATAAAATCCCTCTATCTTCCACAGTCACCTGAACAATGTCTCTCTCTGCCAGTTTCCCCCGGGATGAGATCCTGATGTCGTCACCGTCCAGCTCCACCATAGCTGCAAGAAACAAATCATGAGCAGGCGTGCATAAATCATGTGGTGTTAAGCATATTTCAAAAACAGCTACCATAACAACAGAGATAAGGTAGATTCATACTTATGTAAAGACGTGGGTGACACTGTATTCATGCATCATCTTCTAGCTGTAGTAAAGCTTAAACATACATTGAGCTGTGCAGGCTTTATTGGCGGTCTAATCTCGTAATAAGGCCCTTATTATAGACTGTGCAATTTAGAATCATCAGCACTAAACATTGCAAACCCAGCAATTAACCTTAGTTGGTTCTTCTGCAATTATGCCTGCATCCACCTACACAGTCGCTTCCCTTCAGATTTAAGAGTTTTCTCTGTAAAATACAGTCAGAGAGGTTAGCCACTATTACAGACTCAGAACATGTGTGTGTCTGTATGTAAGTACATGCACACATACACAATCATACTTATATACACTGCTCAAAAAAATAAAGGGAACACTCAAATAACACATCCTAGATCTGAATGAATGAAATATTCATTGAATACTTTGTCCTGTACAAAGTTGAATGTGCTGACAACAAAATCACACAAAAATCATCAGTGGAAATCAAATTCATTAACAAAGTATTCAATGAGAATATTTCATTCATTCAGATCTAGGATGTGTTATTTGAGTGTTCCCTATATTTTTTTGAGCAGTATATGTCTACATATACAAGGTACCGTATGTATATATATAAATAAGATTCAGCATACAATGATCCTCTAGAAGTCAGAGCCTTTGTTTTCTTTTTCAAATGTGTGTTAAGCTACTTTGGTTTTGCTTTATTTATATTTTTGCTGTTTTATGAATATTTTTCAGCTGCAGCCTTTGAACAAAGTGAGAGCAGATACGAGATAGTGACAGAGCGTCAGGGTGAGATAAAAGTAGGCTGATCAGGGAAAACTCGTGTCTCTTTCATCTTCTCTTCGTTTTTGGAGACATCCGTGCAGCACGCATATTCAACTTAAAATACTGCATTGAGTTTAGTTGTGGTTCTTAATACTGAAGAATTATTTTGCATTACTTAGATTTTGTAGTGAATATGGTTGTATTTTTTTCTGAATCCCACTTTTAAAACTCTTTTTGCCCAAGAAACATTAACATTACTAGTGCATTGCAAACGTGTTGATAATCCTTGAACCTTTGTCACATTTTGTGACATTACACTCAAACTAAAATATATATATATGGACTTTATATCATGAACTCAAAGAAGTGCATAATTGTGAAGTGACAGGAAAATTATGCTACACATATTTTTCACAAAAACAAATCTGTGAAACATGGCATATATTTGTATAAAATCTGATGCTCTGAATTACCTCCAGACATCAGCTAATTAGTAAAAAGTCCACTTTTAGTTGATCTTGGACTTAAATATTAAAAGGCCACATTAAAGTTTCTGATTTTCCCTAGAACCGCAAAAGGAACAAAAACTTTGGCAAGGTACTGTATGTTCATACAACAATCAAAGTTATTTTACCGTCAAACTCAGCTTGACCAACTCCTACAATGATTATGGACATAGGAAGTTTGGCAGCCTGTGAAGAAATCAAAATACAAAAAAAATGTAAAACATTGTTCCCAGAGAAAAACATTGTGACTGTGAAAATGTTCTGTATCTGAGGTCTCCATCATCGGATTGCATTCATATTGTGTGTTAACATATTACATGACAAAAGACCCTCATTTTATATTAAAGAAACAACAGAGACATTGACGTTACTACGGCGTCATTATTAGATAGAAAAAAAACTTGTCCTCTTAACTTGTTTTTTACTCCTCTTAATGCTTTTATATTTCCAAGTAAACAAACTATTTCCTTATGAGCAGGACATTGAATGTTAGTAATCAGATTTGAGATGGTGGTGTGAACTGACTGCTCATGGTAAAAGTTTAACTTGAAATGCATGGGGAGATTTTTTTTTAAAGAATTTATTTATTTTCTTGTAGCTGATGCTGTTCAGATAACTACACAACCAATCTAACTGGAGCAAGTCATTCACGTAAACTGTCTTCACCTAAAAACATTATGATCCTATCTCACAAATGACAGCCTGCCTCAGCAATGTGTTCACCTCTAAGAAAGAGGAGAATGTGGGGAACAAAAATGCCTGGCTGGTTGGTTGAGATGCCGGCTTAGACGAAGAAAAATGGACACATTTGTTGGCAGCAAGCTTGAGAATGACTTATTTTGCAGCAGACGGATGAGCCATGAGAGGAAGGAAGGGGGGGAAGTGCTGGACAAGCAATTACAGCCACCTTCCCCGTCACCTGCCAGTCGACTCCAGGCTCCACCTCTAATCAAACGAGACAATGGTTCGGTGTACGAGATCGACATTTTGTAAACAAACATCGAGCAGAAAAATTTTAATACGAAGGGAAGGTAAAATAATGCATGGTTTTTAAATAGTTTTTTTAAAACAAAAACCTGATACAGCTGACAGTTCAGGGATAAAGCTGCAGGAACGCTTAAAGAGGGTTAAGTCCATAAGCTATTTCAGAACCATCCACCAAAAACGATAGTCATGATGAAGCAGAAAAAAAAAAAGAGTCTATGGTAACTCTGAAGGAGCTGCAGAAATCCACAGCTCGGGTGGAGTGACGTTTTGATCGGAGAGGGATTAGTCATGCATCCTACAAGTTAATTTCAAATAAAACAGCTGTTTGCGTATCAGGGCGTTCAGAAAGATGATCACCAGTTGTGATGTGTACGATTGCTACTGCAAACCTTATTTTACAATATTTTCACATGTCCTGACCACATGAAACTACTGAGATTACGTTTCATGTTTGAGGTTCAACAGCTTTACTTGAAATTCCCAACATAATTTCTCAACCATTATGCAAATTAAATCTCTTTATGAGTTTTTAAATCACTTACAGAATTTATGCGCACACCAGGCTCCAGTATTCAAAGCAGCTTACATATTTTGCTCCTTCTTTTCTTTGATAACAAAAATGCTTAGTCCTTTAGTCCTTACAACCTCCAATCTCATCAACATTTATTGGAATTTCATGCTTTTAAAGGCAAAGATAATTAAATGCCCTTTCAATTAAAATGAATGATTTGAAAACGTGGTGCACATTTGTATATAGCTCTGATCCTGCTAAGCAAAACCCACTGTAACACAGAAGAAGTCATCATACTAGCAAATCAAATCCAAGTTTTCTCAATCTGTCTCTCTGCTCTTATTTGAAAAATGAATTCAATCATGATTTAGTTTGAAGCACACATCGTGTATAACCTCAGCACAGTGATCGCTCTCGTCCAGAAGCAGTGGAGAGAAAAAGGGAAAGAACAGTGGAAGCGGCAAGCATCAGGAGTCCAGAGGGCTGGAGGCTGTGAGATAGAGCAGCAGGCAAGATCTTAAAAGGAAGGTGTGGCTGTTCTAATGTTTTGATTAACAGTCGCAAATTCCCTTTAAATCCAGTCTGCTGGGTGTTCTGTGCCGGTGGCAGGCTGCAGAGGTGCAGGAAGGATGGAGGAAAGAGGGACACACTGAAGAAAAAGAAAAGAGTAGCGCACATTTGCCATTTGGAGCTGAAAGACGAAAAAATGTGAATGACAAGTTTCAGGAGAGTAGCTCTATTTTTGTGCTGTGTTTATAGAGGCAGCAAAACCTTCAAATATCTGTAGCATATTTTGTTTGGTAGGAAGGTAATAATCTTCAGCTGAAAGTAAAAACAAATCCACTTTTCTGCTCTTGTTGCTGTTGACACTGTTATATGAAGTCGTGGCTTTAGGGCTTCTTTTCTACATATTGCAGAACAGCTGTTCTCCTCGACACAGCAGAGCTCCTGCTGTGTCTAGATTTGTGTGAAAACAAGAGGAATGCTGAAATTCACAGCTGATATGCTTTTTAAATAGGTGCATTATCTGCTTTTCTCTTTGCTTTAATATGCCAGCTAGTGCTTTTCGTTAATGTGATTTCTACAGAGAGATTTTAGTGCATAGTTTTCTATGAGTTGCACAACATCTTTGCAATGTCAGTGTGTTCGTTAGAGATGTTACAAAATAGATTTTGAAATGCAACATTTGTTGTTGGATGGCATATATACACCTTTGCTTTCCATTGAAATATTCATTATATTTGACAAAGTCTGGCAGCAGTAGATTTCATCACCTAACAAGATTTTGCTGGTAAAAGTTGGTGCTAAAATTGTTCAGCAATGTTCCTGAACTAAATAAATATGTATGAATTTAAAGGTAAAAGAGCTATTAGTTGCAAAGAGACTGCTGAACTGAGGGATTTCAGCATTAATTAAGATGATAAAATGCTTTTGTAAAAAGTAATTATTTAAAACAATATCATCTAAAGCTTTAGTTGTCAATTTGCTATAGCTTTTTCAAGTCAGAATGACTATTGTTATCAGCAGTTTGTCTTAATATATACTCTGTGTGTCAGAGTTACTAAATTCAATAGAAATTCACTGAGAGACATTAAGAAAAGAATATATGCCCACTCCAGCCTTGACAGAGCTTCAGCACCTATAAATATGTATCCTGGGATATGTTTAGCTTCACATGATGCAGGACAGAATGAAGAATCGTCTTTATTTCTTACATTTACGATGGCTTCTTTGGTCTGGGCCATGTCTGAAATGACACCATCTGTGATGATTAGGAGGACAAAGTACTGAGAGCCGTCTTGCACTGCCGCTGCATATCTGTCCAAAGATAAAATTGGACATCAGGAGATAATTTGTTATTCACTATAGAAACCACACAAGCCTGAAATTTGGATTTACTCACATATTTATCAAAACAATCAATAAATCCAAAATTTATCTGAAAAAGAATTTGTTTCAGTTCTTATCAGACACAAAATGTTTTTTGTGTTGATGTGTGAAAAAAAAAGGAATATTCAAATATGCAATAGTCAGGTAACACAGACATGTTTAAAGCGGGACGTTTATATTCTGGTTTACAAATTAGATTCATAAATCAAACAATTATTGGTGCATTAGTGCAAATTTTAAATACTGACTATCATTCTTTTAGAACTGCAATAAATTGCTGTAGTTTTAGAAATACAACTTACTTTAACAACTCAAGTTTGAAAAAACAAAAACAAGTACAAATGATAAATAAATATTCTTATCATTTTGTGATCTAAAAAAAGATTTAAAAAAAGTATAACTTGGCTGGATTTCATATTTTGGAAACTATTTTAAAATGAACTTGTATTTCTGGCAAACGCAGTCAAAGAGATGGCTCATTTTCTCATTCTGAAACCAGATGTCCTCATCAAGGCGAGAGCTCCAAATTACAGACAGGCTGCCAGAGCGTCCAGGGCCATAATCCTGCTGTGGGAGGACACCGCCAGTGACGGGCTGCTGCCATTAGATGGATGTGCTTGATTACTAACAGTGTTTTGATAGAGTGAATGTCGCGTCCTGAGACGTCCCAGCAGAACATTTAATCAAAAAGGCCAACAATATAGTTTTGCAGAGCAGAGAAAGTGAAAATAATGACATGCGTTCATGGCTCAGTTAAAGCCTTTGATGCAGTTTGATTGGACAAATCAAACAAGATTACTTTCCTGTAAAATGGTTACACTTTTTACAAAACAAATCATCTTGTAACCTGGTTTCCATGGTGTTTTCTCATGTCTAAAATTACCTAAAACCTGGGAAAATATGTAAGCAGGGTAATTAAGATGTAAGTAGACGAGTTTAGCAACCATTCAGAAAGAGTATTTACAAGCAAATAAACACGTCCCTCAGCTAAAATACTGTATCTGCAAAACCTTGATAAATTTGAACACTTGAACAACACTTAGATTCAGATACAGTCATCAGAGTAATATTTTTATGTTCTGCTTTTGGCAGCAAAACTCTTGAGGATAACAGGGAGCGATAAGAGAACAAAAGCAGATTACATTACGTGACACCTTTAAAAAACTGATGATTTTAACACACAACAGAGCACTAAAGCTTTTGAGAGTTTTCTGTAAGCTGCTCCACATGCATTAATATGCATGTTCACTAATCCAAGTACAGATTACACTAAATTGAGAAGATTTTACAATGCAGTGACCACAGCGTTTAAAATAAACTTCAGACTACAAATCTCTCACTCACACTGCATCCTGATATCTACCAATCAATAAGAGCTAGACTTATGTAAGCAATGTTAAGAAAACAAAAAAATTAAAGCTATTAACAGAATATTTTCCTTTTTTCTTCATTCACATTTCAGGAAAATAATGGTCCACTAGTCATCACTCGCATTATAAGCAGCGTGCTTTCTGGTAGGATTTGCTCATTTTCCTGACGCTAATTCAAGAAGTTATGCAAGGCAGTGATATGTTTCTCTCTGTGTTTTGTTTTCAAGCTCTGCAGAAACCTATTCACAAATGCAGGCTGTACATCTCTATGTCTGACACTAGTTCAGTGTACATAGCAGAAAATAACACCAGTAAATTGGCCATACTTTCAACTTTTGCTTCATTTAATACATGCGGCTGCCATACTGGCTACAAAAGCCAGACATATTTTCTAAATTAGAGCTGTGTAAAAGACGACTGGAAATAAATCCCCTGCCCCCAAACTTATTCATTTATTTAGTAAACTTTATTTCACCAGGAAAATCTTTCTTCTTTAAAAAAATCCATCCAGATTGATGCAGGATTTAAACAGTTTTCTGCTGCTTCCTGTTGGATGTCACTGTGTGACTCTATGCTTCATGTTACATTAATAACATGTTCCTAATAAATGATTTGAGACAATAAAACTGAACATTTTGGCAGATTGCAGAATATTTTTAGTGGTCAGTTGGATATAATTGCTCAAAAAGCAAATGAAAGTAAGATCAAAATTTAAAAATGTTCTTGTGCATGTACGTTTTTATAATTTGAATAACTGAAATGCATGTACATTACTAATAATCGACAATATAAATGACTCATATGTCTATTTAACAGTCTTAAAAGCTTCTATAAAATGATGTCTGCTCTGTAGTGTTTCTCATGATGGTAAAAACATAATTTAACTCATGTCAAGTCTTTTTTTTCTTCCAACTGTGATAATTATAGGTTACAACTGATGTTGATTTGAAGTTCAGTCCCACTGAATACTGACATGACAGACTTGACAGTCGTCCAGCAGGGAGCCGTTGTCTCCCTCCTCAGGAATATTAATCACAATATTCACGGTTAAAGAACCTGGTAGATCTAAGTGCCATATAAAAGCAAACATTACTGATCAACATCTTCAGAACATGAATGCAATGATCAGGACTGGCGTTTTGTGTTGGTGGATCATAACCAGGTTGTAAAAAAGAAGCAAAAACTCAGAAGAAAATGAATGAACAGAAGAAACAAAGTTAAAAAAGAACTGAGTGAAATCTTAAGCAGGGTTTTCATTGAACAAAAAGTTAAACTCAAGTGGAAGGCTAACAGTCTGAAACATTTGATGCACTACAGCGCAGGTTGTTTGAATTTCTATTCAAGTAATTACCTAATCAAAGCTTGTTTTCTCTCCAGTTTTTTCTTTTAGCATTTTAAAGTGACTTGTATGACGTGTTTATAATTTGTGCAAAATATAAATACTGTTTTTCCAAACTTAAGACTTTGTTACGGACTGTTTTATTGACAGGTTAAGCTGTACCAGAGCTACAGATGGCCTGCCTCTATGTCACACTGCAATAATCCAGTAATTCATTCATTTTATACAATTATTACTTTATGATAGTCCAATATTTCTATATTGAAATTTATTTCTTGTTGGTCTCATATGAACTCTGTATTCTAAACCTGAAATTTGAGTTGTCAGCTGTAAGACACTATACACTAAATTAACTTTGTATTGATATTCTAATTTATTCAGGCGCACTTGTCAGAGCAACAAAACCTAAAGGAACAGCTATACTGAACAAGAACATCATAAATAAAAATATTAGTTTTGAATTTGTAGGGATTACAGGATTCCTTTTAGATCAAGAATAATAAGCTAAACAAATAAAAGGGATAACCTTGGTCTACTTGCAAAAAAGTGTTCTACATTTTTAATGGCTAAAACATCTATGCAGTATTAAATATGTGTAACACAGGAAGTGAAATAGTGATTTTCTAGTCATGGTGGCTATTCAAAAATGCTTCACACTTGAACTTTTGTAAAATTGCTACTCTACCCACGGAGTCACAGTTACCCATGAACAGCAGCAATACAAACAGGTGAAGATGTCACAAATAGTTCAACACCTGGCAACATGGTTCACTATTGGAGCAAAGTTGGTTGGCCCGTATAATTGAACCGTCTTCAGACTTTGATGGTATGCCTCCAGGATTCCTTCAATACCATTGCAATAAGGATTTTCCATGTTTCCATTCTGAAAATGATATAAGCAAACACAAGGTATCTGATTATTAAGAAACAAATCTGAAAGAAAACAAATACATCTTCACAAACTATTTCAGTGCAGATGCCTTACACAGCTTCCGTATATATATAATATACAAGAGCTGACAGTAGACCTAATAGATTAACTAAATATTTATGGCATAAACAATTTCCAAATACAAGAAACAATTGACAGTTTGAAAAATCAACTGAATGGAGTTATGATGAATAAAAGGAGATTCACCAGTGGAAACTCGTGAGACACTCGGCCATCAGGAGGCAGCTTTGCTCCAAAGCCTAAAGCTGGAAACATCTTGTCGCTGTCATAGTCCTGAATGATTTCCCCAACAGCCTTCAGGGCCATGGCATAGGCGTTCAGCTGGTAAGGGTTCATGTAGTGCAATGAAGTAGATTGGGAAGGATTACCTGTGGATAAATGAAACAGAATCCAATGATCCCCTCTGAAAACCTCATTGCTCGTTGGTTTGGACCTGTCCTAGTTTATGGATGAATTAAGCCATACAACAGTAAAAGTGCACTGGACAGACTGAATAATGTCATAGTAGAAGAAGACCCTCAGCTCCCATTAATGATTGTTCCTCTTGAGTTGCTGCGGGAGGCAGAGTCTCTGCTGTAAGCCACAGTGTAGTGTTGTCAATTATTCAACCATAATAAATGACAATAGGTTCATACTTATGGCTTAGCCATGCATTTTTTCAGTGAAAAGCTGTATGTACTGCAGCTGTTGATCCCACATCTTTGATAGGCCAGTCATGGTGTATTCACACCAAATGTGTTAAGCGTGTCAAAAACGCGTCTGACGCATCAAGTTTGACGCGTGTGCACTTACGATGCAATAACGCCAAATGCATTTTGAGCGTCAGGTTTACATTCAAAGTCTATGTGGAGCACCGGACGCATTGGACGTGTCAAACGCTCAAAATGATCCAAAAGGTTCAAATTGCGCTGTGCCAGCAATGGCCCTCACATAGAGTTTGAATGTAAACCAGAGGCACCTGACTCTCAAAACGCGTTTGGTGTGAACGCACCATCACACTGACCACCTAAATGATTCCTTCAGTGATGATATACCACTAGGTTTTAACAGCCCAGCATTTCTGATGTGTGTCAAATACAACCACTTAGATTGAAAATATCAAGAGTTTCACATTTTGTCATTTACTGAACAATGGTTGTGATTTCATGTGTTGTACATTTTTCCATTGGTAAAGAGTTGAAACTTATTTGTCTGATTAACTTTATTTTCTGATCGCTTTTCCCACACATAACTTTCAAGATAGAAAGTACCTGTAAGAATTAAATGCGTTGCTATTCAATGGTTCCACAGTGTGAGGATTAAAACTTGTAACATCATTTCCTTCTCCCTAATGAGTGCAGAAGCAGAGCATTTAGCAGGAGGAACTCCCCCGACAGAGAAGGCTTTAACTTACTCAGCAGTGATTGTGTACAGTGTCCGTGACAGCACTGTCTGTTTCGGTTTGCGAGATTGATTCTAAATACGAACACGTCACAGTCAGATATTCCCCTCAATTTATTCCTGCCCTCCTCACCAAACACACGCTTTGAAGTTATAATCACTCACCATTAGATGCTGTGAAATCAATGGCCACAGTGAAATTGATCTGCGTCCTGGAAGAGGCAAAAAAAGCAAATCAACAACAGGGACCGGACAGTCAAATTCAAAATTAATGCACTCTCACTCACACAATCTGTGACACAATAGAAAATATTTTCCTCAGAATAATTAAAAGGGTGTTGTACAAACCAGATAACAGCTGTACTTTCATTCAACAGGACTTCATTTATTATTCACTTTCCTAAACCAATAACAACACTGCTACAGCACAAGCAGCAGCCACTCGTTTGCCAATTAAAATTTAGGATGTGATATCCAAGGTATCTGACTTTCACCTTCTCAATGAAAGCCTAGAGGAGCATGTGAGAGACCAGGCCTGGTAACAAGCTATTAGACTGATGGAGCACTTAAGAACAAATCATAATCCAATTTTCCCTGCTGACGAAGCTTTCCCCCTCTACGTCTTGCTAATTTACGACAAAATGAGGCCCTAAGGGGCTTAAGTGACAGCCTCTCGTTATCTAGAAAAGTCGCCAGAGAGAACAGCAAAAGAATGATGATAAAATGAACGTGTTTAATATTCACATTAACCTTTCAGCTTGGCATGAGGATTGTAATGTTCCACAGCCTGACCGTGCTAACATAATTAAAGTTAATTTTATTAATTAATTAACTTTTTTTTTCTGAATGAGGTTAGCAAATGGTTCATCTCCGAGAAGAATTTTAAAAAGTTTTCCCGGTGATTCTCTTTTTTTAAATCTGATTTTTCTTCCTTTTTGAGCTAAAAGTTACCTTATACCATCTTTCCTTGAGATTTTTAGGGTTCCAGTTATTTATTTATTTTTTTAATTTCCTCTTGAAAAATAATGTTTCTTTTAATAGGGATTATTTTCATGCATGTCAGAAGGGGGAAAAGGCTAAATATCAACCAGTTTCCCTAGAACATCAATTAACTCATGTTAGATGTTTTTTTCTTTTTTTTCATCCATTTTAATTTATATATCTGACGTGAGGTCACTGAAACATAAGATTATAGTGTCATAAATCCACCAAAGCTGAGAGCTGTCAGCAAAATCTGTCACACTTGTCAGTTCTACTACAGGACATAGAAAACACTGACAGTTTCCCTGCTGGGAAGAGACAGCTGAGATCAAAGCACCGTCCAGCCTGCTTGGAAAGTCTCACTTTACCTGACAAATACTTGATATGCACAAGCCGTCTCAAGCGCTAAAGCTAACCTGAGGTTCAAGAGCTGCTAGACCCTTTAAAGAGAGTTTGACTTTAATTCATCAAGTATTTATGTGTACTTCTAAATAGGAAGTACACACAAAATAGCACAAATAGTGCCCTGCCTCTTTTCTCAAGAGTATGAGCAACTGTGAGAATACACCTTAAGTACAGATTCAAAGACTGCAAAAAATGTTACAAAAAGAAATGTCACCTAAAAGCGAAACATGATCATGACAGAAACGTGCCAGAGGTTACAGGTGGCACTTCCAAAGTTACAGCTGACAAGAGCCTTCTTCAACAGCAGGATTACTTCAAGAGGGAGGCTAAAAAATATGCCTCCCGCAACAAAGGTGACGTAGAAGTAATGGTTGAAGAATACAGGGTTAAAGAGTGAGGCTGAAATATGAGGAGCAGCTCAAAAGACACACTGAGCAAGCTTCCAAATTCATAGAACAGGAGGAAACGGTGAAATTTCTGCACGGTCAGGTTGCAGACCTGAAGATGAAGTTAAAACTTGCTATGGAAAATAACCATCCTAGAGTCTCCACCCAACCAGAGGCCCCCATGCAACCAGAAGGCTTCCTTCAACCAGAGGAGTCCAAGGAAAGACAGCCCTTGAATCAACCAGGGGTCTCCATCCATAGCCTGGCTTGGCCTTTGGACCGACCCACAATCAGGTTGCAAAGAGAGGAGTCCACGCAAAGTCAAACCTCCACACAAACATGGAGGCCCGAGGACAGACAGACATCCATGCAAGCAACCTCCACTGGTTGCATGAAGGGCCTTCATGTTGGCATTGGCATGAAGGGAAAGCTGTGCCCGGCTCGGCCTTTGCGCCGACCCACACCCGGGTGGTACTGACCCAAGGTTTGCTAAAACGCAGCATTAATTAATTGATTAACTGGTCTTTCTGAATTGTCCTAAGTTGTGAATGTGTGTAAGAGGACAGGTGTGTTAGATGATGGATGGATGAATATTTGTTAAAAGTGTCTGACAGTAGAAAATGAAACAGAGAATCTGTGAAAATTCCTCTGTCTCTGCTATTGTCCAGAAACAACCAATCAGAACCAAAGGGTAAGCTTTTGGTTCTGAATGGTAGACTACTAGTCTACTGCAGCTATGCAATTGGCAGAAACATTATACCATCATTTGTTTCTCTAAAACAAAATGCTTTACAGGTTTGCCATCAGCAATCAGAGCAGAGATCAACTTTCAGGTCCCCCCCTCCTCAAAAGGGGGGTACGTCCACTAAACGTTTAGTGGACGTACTGAGAACAGAGGATTTCAAGCCTGGTGGGGAGGCAGAGTTCATGTCCAAACCTCTGTGTGTCTTCTGTGTGGAGAAAGTTTGGCTGTAATGAAAGAATATAATCTAAGAAGGTACTATCAAGCTTCTCAGAAACACACAGACAAAGACAAGAATATGGACATCATATCCATGCATAGAGCAGCACAATAATACATTTTAAGTTTATAATGCATGCACTTATATTTATGTATTAATCTTGATATTAAGAAACACATTTAGTTTTTTAAAACAATTTAACTATTTGCATGTTGAAAATGTTTTCCCGTGAGGTTACTGACAGAGTCATAACAAAATATTGCTTCATTCATTTAATGATTAAATAATGCACACTGTGTTAGGTCTTGGTTCAACAGGCTATGTGCAATCATTTCAACATATTTTAATAAACATAGAACCAGTTTGGCCCTCAGCTCGTAGCGAATTTGGTTATTTGGCCCTCGGTGTATTTGACTTTAACATCCCTGCTCTAAGGCGTCACTGTGCAGAGAAAGATGTGGACAAACCTGCAAGTAATAATGTGAATATCATTTTCCTATCATGGGCAAGGACAGCTGGAAAAAAAAATGTCTATTTGAATTTTTTTTTTTTTTTTTGTCCATTTGTGCAAAAAGTCATTCCCACTCACCCTCCTTTGATGTAATCTAGGAAGGTGAACTCCGACTCAACAGAGAACGAGAGTAGGGTCACCTGTGAATCACAAAGAAGGAGAAAGAATTGATTAGACCCATTGGCATTGGTGTTTTCCTCCTAATACATCCTACACCTCCGAATATTGACTCAAATCATCCCATCGAATCAGGATGAAACGAAACTGCCTTTCAAATAATTGAATTATTTGCAATGCCAAAGGACAAGTTTGAAGAGTAGATGGGATGCATTTGTATGCATTACTCACTCCAGCAGATGTGTTTGGGTAAGCCGTGTGAAAAGTGATGTCTCAATTGGTCATTGGTGTCGCTCATCTTTCTGATGTCTTTCAAGTTCCTCAGTTTTTCTCAATTTGTGCCTCTTACAAGTTTTTTCCCCACAGCCAGTCACATGTAATTCACCATGATTTTTCCCTCCCCCCACATATCTTTCTTTTCAATGTGCGTCATATTTTCCATTTAAGAATACATCTGAGCAAATCAACCCTTTAATCTTGAACATACATTTTCCCAGACAGAAGAAAATGTGCCTCTTTTAAGACTTAAATCAAACAAAAGAAAACTAACACTGAAAAGAGGAAAGAGACAACGTTTTAGTTTCTGAAGCCATACTCACTGTTCCTGAGTTAACATATTTCTTTTTCTTCATTTTCTTCTTGTTGTTAATCACCTAAGAAGATAAAAAGATTAATAAAAAGCATTAGATACAGGTAATATTCCTTTACAACTTCTTAAAACTTGATTGGCAAAATTATAAACATGTATACATTTTAGATAAAATGATAGAAGTGTCTATCTCTACACATATATATGTATTTGTCAGAAGTAGTTATAGATGAAAATTCATGGCTGAATGTTAAGTTAAAATTGATTCTCAAGTGGAATAGGTTTAATGCATGCGGCTACATTAAGCTGCATTCTTGCGAATGAAGAACAAGAGAGAAATGCCAATTCAGACACCAAAGACGTCTCAGCTCATTACCTCAATTCTCAATGGCTGCAAGGCATGAAAGTGACAGCCCCTAATTTAACATGGAGGGATGGCAATTTGTCTGACACACCAAACAATCTGCTGATGCAAAAACTAAAGGGCCTTTCAGTCTCACCAGGAGGTAAAGAAGAATCAAATGCAGAGCATAATGGAGCTGACATCTAAAAGACAGGTATTTGTCCTTCGCTGAAGGCCACCAAACCACAGGGGCACGTAGGCATCGACACGTCGTTTATTCTCGGTAAGATTCTGACTTTTAATTCCCACTCAAAAATTTCAGCTCATTTCGACTGGTAGATTTTAAAGCAGAGCTCAAAAGATTCTGGTCATAAAACAGTCATATAATGTGATAAATTGTTAAATGTATGTATATCAAAAGTCATGGTTTGGATGAACATGAAATATACTCATGTCATTTTTCATGTCCTAAAAATTTCTCAGATCTGAATTGCATCCTAAGCTTTCCACTGAAAAATAAAATACTCAGAAACGAACATTCAAAGCAACAAATAAATCCCTGCACTGTTTTTTATATTAATTTTGCTTCATGCTGCTGCTAATAATTCAATTTATATGCAACTAAACACATCAGCAATTACAAAGAGAAAAACGAAAAAATAAAGTAGATCAGGTTTTATTGAATAGGAAGGTGGAGAGACAGTAAGACTGACAATAAAAACGCTCAAGAAAACACACCAATACAATTTTTTTCCAGTGTTTCTCTGTTTCTTTTGAAACATTTATTTTTTTTAGTTCATTTCATAGAAGTAGAGAATGTCCATGGAGAGAAAAGAACTAACGTTTATGGAAAGCAGCGTAACATGGTTGTCGAATGATGGAAGTGTCAAACACATCAGTCACGGGACCGAGATATCTCCCACACTGGGATTCCGTGTTTTAGGATCCAACAGACATGTTGCTGAACAGTGGGAACGGCGAGATGACTCACCTCATACACATTGAACTGACTTTGCCCTCGAGCTAGCTCTCGGTAGCTGGTCGTGAAATCCCCGATGAAGTCATGGCTTGGGAGGAAAAAGTGAGAAGAAAACAAAACGAAGGGAAACAGGAAAGGAAAAACAAACTTTAACTTCAGAAATGAAGTTTTTATTCTGATCAGAGGGAGTTTTTTTTTTTTTTGTATTGTTTGCATGAGCGTGCTGTTGCATTGAATTTTTTTTTAATATGAAAAATAAGTATTTACAATCACCTGCCATCCCGGTCCCAGTCATACACCTCCACCTTGATTGTTCTGTGGAAAGAAAACACTCAACTCAGAAAACATTTGCACAGGATTGTTTTCAAAATAACATGTTCTTCAGTTAAACATTAAGCATTTAAGGTTGAGCATTGCATTTCATGCAAAGTTTTTGCAAATAAAATATATAATATTAAGATATTTAATGATCATTTTACATGTTGGCCATGATATGAAAGCACCCATTCCCACATTATTAACAGTTTCCTTCTTAGGAAGCACTTGGACGTTTGGTATTTTGTGAAATTACAATCCATACAGCATAAATTTATTTTATTCTGATTATATGTAGTTGAGGGATATAAAATAAAGCATAATTTTTGATTGTAGGAAAATGCATACAAGCTTACTAAAAAAAAAAAAAAAAATATGGAAAGTGTGCTGTGGATTTGTATTTGGTTACTATGACAATGCACTTACTGCATTGTCACATTATCCAACTCAGCCTTTAAAGATAACCTGAGAAGAAAATAATTCCTACTAAAACCACATAAATTATATGAAGGCCTGAGAGGTGCAACATTAGCAACTCAAAGACCATAAAAGAGATGTAAAAAAAAAATACAACTAACAAAGCAAAGTTACATCTGGAGGAGCTTCAGAGAGACACAGCTCAGGTGCGGGAAACAACTTAAAGGACATCCACTGGTTGTGCACTCCAAAAATCTTTTCTTTATGAAACAGTGACAAGAAGAAAGTGTTTTCCTTGACAGAAAGTCACTAAAAATGATGTGAGAAGTGTGGAAGAAGGGTCGCTGAACAGACCATCCCCACCATGAAACATGTTGTTGGGAGTATCGTTCTCTGCATCAGGGACAAGAAACCAGCAGATGATGGACTCTTAACATACAGCTTGAGCTACAGAACACCACTTTATATTGAAGGACATGTAACATGTAATTGTCTTTAATAGACTCTCCATCCACTCTGACAGTGCTGCAGTTACTGTGCAAGGAGATCAGGCAGAAATTTCAGTCTCTAGATGTGGATCTATAACTCAAGTAAATGTTTATTCTACAATGTACAGATTCCAGTAGGTATAAAGTGGATGCATGTGTCACACACACAAGATTAAACCTTTAATCTACTTTCCCCTCATGTTTCCCTGTCACATAAAATTTCACTAAAATATACCAGTGACTTGACGAAACTTGAAGACAATAAAAGGAGTATGAAAACTTTCCCAAAATGCTGTGGAATACTTCTAATCTTCTAATCAACAAAGACATGAAATGTTCTGCTGCAGCTGCAGAATAAGGCTGAACAGCAGGGTACTGTATCATGTGGGGGGGTGAACTTATATAAAGCTGTTGCTTCAATAGAAACTAAGACTCTGCAGCACATGTTTGCTTCCAGCACTCAAAACTCACATCAACATTTTACGCAAATGCTGCAGAAAGTGCTTTTGCAGACATAAAAGGGACAAAACTTTACTTTGCACTTTCATTCCATAGTCATATTGATCCCGCTTCTGCTTCCCTTCTCTCTTCTTCCGCCTCAACCAAGCACCGACACCTTCCAGATCCAAAGAAACCAGAATCAAGAGATGCATCATAGAAACTTTCCTGCAACTAAGGGACTGAGATGCCTGTTAGAAGCTCAGCTTCCTCCTTACCATCTGGCACATGCTGTTTCTCACTGAAGGTTTGTTCTTTTGAGGATGTGAGCGAAAGAAAATCTGCTTGTCATCCCAATACATACATGGCCCTTTTCCACCAATGTGGAAAAGGAGATCACACAGAAAATGACAGCAAGAAAGGAGTAAAAATAACAGACTGAAGCACATTTCCTTTCACGAACCTAAGCACAGAAACAAATCAAAAGCAGGTGCTGATGTTTAATCGCATATTGATATGTTAATGAAGAACCTACAGTAGATACTGATATCATCACTCACGTCATTTATCAAATTTTCCTTTCTTAAGATATGTGTATCTTATCTTATAGGTGTGTAGACGTACCCTTGAGCTTAGATCATTGAGTTCCTGTTGTGGATACGCAAGATATTCTTCTCTCAACTATTGAAACATCTTTCATTAATCACGATTGAAGTTCAATGAAAGGCACCGGTGGAGTGATTGTCTTCATCTGTGGCTTCTGTTTCCTTGTTTTTGTTTTTTCTTCTTGAACCAACATGGTTCATTTGAGTAACCCAAGAGGGAATAATGCAAAATATTTGTTCAGAGTTTGCAGTGAATAATTGTACCACCCACACTAAAGGCAAGTAATTCTCCAGGTGCCGTTGACAAAGGAGCTATAAAAAGATCCAGAACTTACTCCTTTCACTTGATAGCTGCTGACCAAAATAGTCAACACTTCCAACTTCTTTTGTTTCTTTTAACACTCCCACATGTATCTCCATTAACTCATCTGCAACTGTGACATATTGGGTTTCTTTATTTCTTCTGTAGCAGAGTAAATATTATTGCCCTTGTTGTGTGTGATCTATTACTCCCCTCTCATTAGTTTCTATCTTCTTGTTTTGAACTCAGTCAAATCCTTTCCTGTCTTCTCTTGTTTAATACAACAGCAATGGTAAATGGTAAACACCTAAATGAAACATGTTTTCTTCACACTGACAGCAGTCTACTATCGCATATCTCTCAAAGCACTAAATATATTTTTCTAATGAAGTTTAAAGTATTTCTAAACAAAACTCCAAGCCAACATAACAATTTGTGAATCAAATGTAGTTCCTTGCATTTAACTTAACTTTTTAGCATTTTATCACAGCAACAAAATGTTATGCGTTTTGTTGGTATTTTATATATTTCACTGACGCAATGCAAAAGATCCCAATCATGCTGTCAACTTCTCAGTAACTTTCTTTCTGACCTGTCTGATGGGTTCCTTAGTGTTCACGATTCCGTTTTTGTCTCCATTTCTCAAAGGTTTAACAAACCTCTAAGGCCTTCGCAGAACAACTGCATTTATGCTGACCTCAGCTTGCACTTTAGGAACACTCTGTTTGCCAATTAGGTGATTTTAAAAGATAAAATGCCCAGAAGTATCAGGCCAAAAATCTTCCGCAATGACTTTGGGGTATCAGTGAACAGATGGCAGATTGCAAATGTTTAACAGTCTTCTGACGAGTAAAGATTTTTATTTGAAGCAAATTTATATTCACTTCATAATACTGCAATGCTTTGTGTTGCTCTATCAGAGGCAAGTCCAAACCAAAGTATATCAATCTGCACAATTCACTGCTGCTGCAGTGAATTGCAATACAATGCAACTGTGTGCAGCCTTGAATTAATTTGATACATATCATTATTTTCTATTGAACATGTCATTGTTTTCAGTCAAAATTTGATTGTTTTTATTTACATCAAAGTAAGGAATTTATGAAAACATTGGTGCAACATCTCATGACATCAGATCTAAAGCAGGGATGGTAAGTTAAAAAAAAGAACCTCATGTCTTCTAATAGAGTCATATATACACATCATGTATCATGCTTATGTTATCAACATGAACAAAAATATAACCAAGCACCACCAGGAAATTTAATCACACTCACAAATTTAAAACTTCTCTTCGCCGATGTGTTGATGTTTCAAGATGCTCCATGTCAAATTTCTTTCCACAGTGCATGGGTATGTGAGCATTTTAAGCATTTTATGTTAAGTGTGTTTGTTTGGCACAGAAACATTTTAGGAAGAGCCTTTTATGCCCATGTATATTTGGATCTGACAAAATTAAAACAGTTTGGACTGGTGTGTGATTGACCACCTGATAAGTTTCATCCATTTTTACCAAATCTTCATGTTTCCTCAATGTGGCAACCCTACATATCCATAAAGTAAGTCTGTTTGGGATTTATCTCAGCGTTCTTTCTCACACAGCAGGTTCTCAGCAGTTTCTGTAATTAGTTTGACTGCATACAAACAAGATAAGGCAGACACCTTTGAGAGTGACGAGAAAGGAAAAGTTAGAAAAATGGATTGAATATTCCTTGTGAAATATGTGCCCCCATAAAGGCAATCTGCCTGTCACTCTATCCTTTCATCTATCCTCAAAGTTCCTTCAAGATTTATCTTGTTTACTTCACACCACTGTCTTTTTAAATTAGAAATATGCAGATAAGCTTTGAGAAAAGTGAATTCTTATCATCATTGACTAAACAAGTTTGCATTAATTATGTGCCTGCTAGGAAAGAAGAAATCCTGCATTTTAATTATTATTATTATTATTGTTGTTGTTTTATTTTTTTCAAATTTATTTTATTTGTAATTTTTTTGTTGATTCTGTTTTTGCTGTTTTCAATATTTCTCCTCTGAACATTCAGCATTTCCCATCATTAAAGTATTTAACAGAGTGGGTTGAAAATGTTTTCATATCCATTAAACTTTTCCCTATTTTCTCACTTTACCTCCAAATGTCAGGGCATTTTACAAGATTTTGGTTATGGTTCAATAGAAAGCAGTCACTGATTGTGGAGTAGAAGAAAAATAATCACTGGTGTCACAGAAACCAGTGAATCTAAAAAATATTTTGCACCTCTGAGTAAATGCTGTAGTAGAACATCAATTTAATTGTGTTTACAGCTGCATGTTTTATAGTAAGTCCACACATCAACATGTGAAAATGTCTGCTCAAACATCAAAAAAGCTGCAAAACAACTCATGCTCAGTCAGACTGGATGGAGCGCATCTCTGACCATAAACTACCATGTTCTGTCTCAGGCTCTAAATTTGATTTAGAACGTGGCTTTGATTGGAAAAACATAATGAGCTCCTATGTCCCTGTTAATGATTGGCATACCCACAGCGTGATGCCACCACCACACTGGTTTACAGTTAGGATAGTGTGTTTAAGGAGTGTTTAAAAATGACCCTCGAGGGTTATTTTTCTGGTTGAATTAGACCAGACAGGCCCCTGAGCTGTTTTTATGTTAACAATCAGGATTCTTTGGGTTGCACTTTTAATTAGGGGTATCAGAGTAAATGGGGGTGAACACAAATATACGTCATCCTCTTCAGATCTTCTTGATTAGACAGGCAAGACATAAAACCATTTCAGGAAGCAGCAGCTGATCATTTAAAATGTCTGTCTTTTATTTTAAAGAAAGTAGCTTAGGATGTGAAAACAGCTAAATAGTTTTATGCACTTTACCTCAATCTTTCCTTCTAGGCATGGAGACAGAATAAGTAAAACTATTAGCTTCTAAATTCATTCTAAAGATGACAGAAGACATTTATGGCTTGTTCTAATGTACCAAGTTGTGAAAAAAACTACCAATCCAGACAGTTGCAGCAAAAAGTCATAGACTTGCAATCTTTTCCTTTAGTTATACTGCATTTTCACTTAAAATAAATAAAAAACAACATGGTCATACAGACTAACAGAGCTGAAAGAGATGAATACAGAGCCCGGAGCTACTTTGAGGCAAAAATGGTTGCAGAAAAATTATTTAACAGGTACAGATTCCTACTAGTTAAAGTGTTTTTATATTTGAACAGAGTGTGCTAATCACTCCACTTAGTCCACTCACTGTCAGTTAGAAAACATTAAGAAGAGCTTTAATGACAGTCGACGGACTGAGCCAGCAGGAATCAGTGACAGTAGACACCAGTCATGGTTAAAATGTATTAATGATCTGGTAGAAGTGAAGGGGAAAGTGCAGGGTCAAATAAAAAACAGCAGAACATATAGAGCAGGGGGGGACTGTGTTGTACCTGTCATAGTCTCCATTGCAGAGTGCTCTCACTGGGATGGTAAAAGGCTGCCACACTGGATTTAATGTGTTCTTCACCACCTCTGTTTTGTGGCAGATAGTAAACCTAGAGGCAGAAGAGAACGGACATAAAAAAGGATATCTTCAAAAAGAGTGTCGGGAAGAAATTTGATTCTTTGTTGCTTACAAAACCTGGAGGGAATGAAAGAGAGATGCGCTAAATATGCAAAGAAGGGGGAGGAGTGTGTGGAGATACAGGGGAGAGATCAATCAGTCATATCTTGCAGTGACAGGAGAAATGCTTTAAATAGAGTTTTTGTTTTCCTCTGGTCCCACATCTCAGACCACAGAGACCAATTTAAAATTCTGCCCTGGCTTTTAAATTCTCCCTGTGGAGAAGAAGTGTGACAATGACCTGCAAATGGATTTTTCAGATATGGAAAATGTTTTGCAGAGAAGATATCGCCCAAATACCCTCTTGAAAAGCAACAACATGCATTGTGCTTTTGTTTTTGCCTTAATCCAAATCCCTGGCTTAGATTGTTTGTGTTTGACTGCGTGTCTCTAACCTTTTAATGTCCAATGACTCCTTTAACCACACAACTCTCTAATTTCTACTGTTGCCTGGGACTTGCAAGAGACACACTTTCAGCAAGACTAAGGGTTCTCTTCTCACCCTGGTAATTTCTATCGAAAAAGGTTTTAGAAAAGCCTGTAGACGATCTTTAGCAAGATACAGCTGACTTTGCTAGAAATACAAAGCCCTATGATCAACTGGGGAGTACTCTGAGAGGAGTGCTCCTCCTGTGAGGAGATTGAAGAGTGTTATGCATCTCTTAGTAAATTGCTTCTGCAATTGGCTGCTTTTACCTCATTAATGTAAAATGCAGATGCCGAGGTTTTGTTATCCCCTCTTTCCATACATCTTTTACATTAATTGCCTCTTTTTCATGTTTGCAGTCCTGGATTCATTTATAAGTTGCACTATAAAAATTTTACTTGTAATTTGAAAAGGATACACGGGTCTTTTTACACATCCTCGTATGATGTGCATGCCCCAATAACCACCTCAGATTTCCTCTCAGATTGTGCAAGAAAGGAACACAGTTTATCCAATTATCCTCTTCACTTACTTTGATATATTTTTTTTTTTGGAAACATTTGAACATTTTTAATTATTTTTTGACAAAAAAAAAAAAAAACTTGTTGCAAACTCTTTTATGTTGTGAGATAGACTAGCTTAAAGTAATGCACAACTGTGAGCTGGAAGGAAAATAATTGATATTTTCAAATCCCTTACCAATAGAAATCTGGAAAGTGAATACATTTTATGAATGAAACTAAAGCTGCAAGTATTTTGGGATGTATTTCTATCACCTCTGAATGTCTAGCGACTAAAATTATTGTCAATTCTTATTTGTAAAATAGTTAAATTCAGGCCTGTACTTTGATCACGTGATTCTAACACACCAAATATTGTGTTGCATCCTTTAACTTTATTTCTAGCTTTCACAATATCTAATCTGATGGTTGCAAAAAGAGTTGCATGAAATCCTGAAAAAGACACAGTGATGCCATACATTCTGACAAAGCAGAAAATGCCTAAATGAGATGAACTTACGTGCCATCCTCATTGCTTCTGTAGAAAACCATGAAAGGATCAGACTTGCCAAAAAAGTCCTTTTTGTCCAGCTTGTTGGCACAGAACTGCATGGTTGCACTGTCCTGCAGAAAAGCATAGACTTTAGTGAAGGCAAGCTCATTAAGGTGTTATTTATTGTGACCTATCTTCCTCTTATATTCAAAATATTATGAAACTAAAGTGTATGAAGTGTTATCTTCTCAAAAATCACACATTAACTAAAAATCTTAACAAAACACACGTCACACAATGCATTTTTAATGGAACGAAGGATTTTAGGATTTCATCATCTAAAATTCATCAGTGATAAAAGGAAAATGTTTTTCTTGCAGGTTTCTGTGCATCAAAGGACATTTTAAAGGTAAAGGTCATTTCATTCATATAGCACATTTTCAGCAGCAAGGCAACACAAAGTGCTTTACAGGATTTAAAAGGAAACGCAAACAAAATAACAAAGCAAGAAGAAAGAGCTAGAGAAAAAAAAAGCTAATAATGTTGGTCCAAAGTAAATAAACCAGAAATGGTTTGACTGTCCAGAACAACATAACAGACTTTGAAAGGGAAACAAAAACCTACAAACATAGCCGCACAATTTCTTACCCAAAGTACGTATTTTTGTGGGAAATTTGTCAGAATTAGCTTGCACACTATAAATGTCCCCTGCTTTTAGGCCTCCGCTTTGTAGACTGCAGGCTCTCAGCCAGAAGATCACTCTAACATTATCTACAAACACGATCCAAGGAACCACTAAGAAAGTTTGTGTGTGTGTGGCCTTTTGTTTGATACATTGTAAGGACTATTTTCCAAAGACACTTACTACGCTTTATGGACTGGCTGTTCCTAATGGAAAGACGTACTATGTGTATGCGTGCGTGTGTGTGTTCATGTTTACCTAAACATTAAGAAGACATTTTAAATTTCAAATCAGGCAAATGCAGACACTAACCGATGGTCTTGCCAACACAAGTCTAACTCCATCATGAGTAATAGTCATCATGCTAACTCTTTCTGATACCTGTCATATTCACAGTGAACGCTTCAGAGGCTTCTTGGATCTTAGAGAGAAAAAAACAAAGTAGAGATGATTTTGATTTTCTGCACCGAGTTCTCTTCTTGCATGTCAGCTTTTAGGTACAGTACTTTGCATTAGATCAGGGGTGCTCAAGTCCAGTCCTCCAGAGCTACCATCCTGCAGCTATGAGATGCATCCCTGCTCCAACACACCTGAATCAAATGAATGGCTCGTTACCAGGCCTGTTCATAGCTGAGCCTGATCTACTGGAGTAAGGCTGCAACTAAAAGTTTCAGGAAGGTAGCTCTCGAAGACTGGACTTGAGCACCCCTGCATTAGATGTTCACAGTTTTATTTCAGGAATAATTTATACTCGTAGGTACTTGTTCATAAAAACTTCTGGAACAAAGTAATTATAACAACATTATTTTAAAAATGATCAGGTTTTTAAAAAATGCTAATAGGACAAACTTATACGTTTTCATATGGTAATATGAATGAATGAATGAATGAATGAATGAATGAATGAATGAATGAATGAATGAATGAATGACAAATCAGAGCTTTTCCCTACAGATAGGTGGAAGACAAGTGTTATTTTGGAAAATGATCTTTGAAAAAAAAATTAATCCTTTGATATATGATACGCCACTACATTTTGTAATGTGTAAAAAAAGTTACTGAGGTAAAATCTGTCTTATAAAAGAGGCTTGTTGTTGCTCCTTGGATTTTTCTTCCACATTTGTCTCTACCCTGTAGCCTAGAGAATATTACAGAGTTCATCAAGTCATACAGACAAAGAGAGCTCTGTAATTTTATTTCACTAAAACAAACTTTTATTAAGAACGTAACCATTTATAAAAGATTTGAATTTTTTTTTAAATGTTGTTTGTCATGGTTCTGAAAAATAAATCAGGATAGGTAAAAACTGGAACCAGCATGTCAGAACTTTAGAAAATTATCAATGAGGAATCTAACACAAAACACTTACTAACTAATGTTTATTCTCTTGCAAACAAATGAACCTAATGTGAGTTTTTATCTTCGTCTTTTTTTTAGCAAATGCCGCATTTCGAAGGCACTCCAAATATACGCCACTTGGTTGCTGCTGAATCTCTTTGCACTTGATTGTCTCCACCCCTCCCTGTTTGTTTGGCTCACTCTGTGTAATGGTGTCTGACTTATCTCTGGCTTTTAACCACTAATCTTTGAAACTCATTAGCTTATTACCATACATTTAGATGTTGCATCATTGTGGATTTCTGTTTATAGCCTTAAAACATTCCCCTCTTGCCTGTCAAGTGTGGCTTTGTGTCATGGGGCAACTCAGCAAATGATTGTGTGACAGGGAACGTTTCTACACACACATACTGTACCTCGATTATTATTTTAGAGCCTGTGCGCATTTTGCTACCGTGTCTGCGATGTGTCTTTATCTGACACAAGCAGACACCGGGCAGCATACACTCCTGAACACATCACATCCACTCAGCTCCAGCAGAAAGAAGGGACCTATATCTGCATTCATGCCCTCACCCCGAGGACACGTGCACTCTACTTGACTGGCTTTTGACACAGCTCGCCTACGCATACTTCACTCTGGCTTGCAGTCTAATTCTTTTAAAAAATTCTCCTTTAATCCATTGGGAGGCTGCCGTACTGCTCAGTGATGGATGAATATGATTTATTTTATTTTTTTGCCTATACATATGAAAGTATTGAAATATTTGCTGTAGCAACTGCTCTGATTTAATAATAAAAAAGAAAAACTTGCACTGCATTAAGTAAACTGCTGAATCAAATGCCTGTCATCTCATTAAATTGAACCCTTGGCTTGGTGAATTTCAGAGAACTTGACAACGAGTCCCTTTTATGTAATTGGTAAGTATTGCAGAAAGATTTACACCAAGGGGATAGTTGGAAACATAGGTAACCAGAAGACCCCAGGAAGTCAGGCAAAGTTGCCCATTTACATGAATGCACCAGATCACCACAATATTGGTCACAAAAAGCCAAAGTTTATTTATGTAGCACATTTAAAACAGCCTGAGTTGACCAAAGTATTTCACAACATTACATGGGAAAGACTCATTTAAATCTTTGGACCCAACTGGACAAAACTCTCTTATCTTAGATGTAAATTAATGTACTGTTGACCTCATTAACTATGTCGTAACTAGCTTTCACTGGTTTCCTTATTGGGAATTAATTGGACTTCCAGTGACTTTCCGAACAAGCTGGTCACATGAATTTGGTTGTTTAACAGTGAGAGTTTGGCTTTGTTGCTGCTCTGAGTCAGGACTCATGAGACAATCTCCACAGAGCTGATGGGGACATAAAAGCATTTATGGTGATGGAATGCGTTCGGGGTATTAAATATGCATCTGCTTCAGGCTCATTAATGTTTTGCAGCACGTACACACACCCTCACAAAGCTCTGTGATCAACAGCCATTTGCTAATATGGAGAGAATCAGAGTATCAATATTTAAAGAGGGGGGCAGGCAAGGTAGATGCACATTTAACCCCCTGGGGACAAATGAAAGATTGTTTGTGGCAAGAGAAAGATCAGCTCGAGAATGTGTGTCACTGTACAGAGGTAAAGCTAAACTAATTAGGAAAGAGATATAGGGAGAAGACAGAATTAGTGCGGGTCTATGTTCTGCGACTCGAGGGAGTAAATGCAGAAAAAAGGGTAATTGGCAGATATAAGGTAGGGGAAAAAATAATGAATCAGTTAAAAGCTAAACTGATAAAGTAGAAAGGAGATAAATAATGAAGGTGGACTTAATGGGAGAGACAGTGATGAATGATATCATGCTGATTGTATAGTTTTCCTGCATACTGTGAACGCTTGAGTGCTCAGTCAGAATGATGAGAACGAACCGCCACGATCTCAGCTGGCTCTGAAATAAGTCTGTGGATTCTACTTGTGGGATTTCTGCATGGAGCTGTTTCTTAGGCAGCATTAGTTTACTCATGTCTGCTTGGGTTTAATGTGACAAGAAATCTTTATGTGATTTATATACAAAACAAGACTGTATATTAGTGAAACAGCGCAACTGCTGCCAAAACCACTGTGGCTTCCTTTCACTAATCACTGCATGACCAGCCCCATTAGACTTTTTTTTTTTTTTTTTGCCTGTATTGGATATTTTTCCAACCTTTTACTTATTCTCAACACTCAGTGTGAAATCCTGCTCAGCTCTGGGTCGTAAACAATAAAGTCAGTGTTGTCTCTTAGACGCATGGCACAGTGTGAAGCCAACTTTAAAAGCTCCCAATAGGACAACAAGTTCAATGGAAATACAGGAAGGGAGGCAAAGAAAGCAAGGCTTGGCATTTGTACATATCCAGACACAGTACTGTTTGAGATGAAAAATGTTTTATTTCAGCAAAATGTTGTTTTCCAAAGCTGTCAAAGACTGAAAACATGGGGCCTGTATAAGTAAGAAAACTTAATATATAAATTAACAAAACTTTACTGTTCCTTCTTCCTAAAACAAAGATCTCTATTGTCTACATCCCAAGTTTTTCACAGGCAAACCCACAAATTGATACACAAGTAAACAAATAAAACTACATTTATCTATTTGGTTTGTAAAGTCACTGTAGGTTGATTATGCAGAGACACATTTGATTTGCTTTCTGTTTTTTTAATTTTAATAATTATATCTAATAGCTCATGTACAACCCATAGTTCAGCTTGGTGACTTAAAGGACTTTCAATTGCATATTTTCTAAAGTTCAATATGTACTGTGTATTACATGCACTCATGCCATAATTAGGCCTACTTTTGCCTAATTTCCTCCATCAATTTTATACAGCATGTAAATGGTTAGTCTGTGACTCTGCAGAGGTGCAAATGGAAGCTCACATTTCTTTAACTGCAGCCTTTGGGTCATCTACATTATTGGATTTGGTGTCTGTCGTCTTCTCTTGGCAATAATTCTCCATTGCTGACCATTAATCCCATGGAAGGGTTGGGACAAGGAAAGGTGGTTTGCCCAGGGCGACCAACAGGCCAGGGCTGCCTCTGTTCACTGGAACTTCAGCAGCATGTAACATGACCTCTTTACTCTTCTTCCAAACTCTCTGCTCCTCATTCCACAAGAAGCAAAATTGACTTTAATTTAAAAAGACGTGGCTACTGAGCAACAATCCAGTTCTTTTTGTCCTAAACACATTTCTGATGTTGTCTCTGGTTTAAGGGTGGCTTTACACATCGATTGCAACAGTTGTGGATATATTTCTAAGTCGCTTGCCTTGGCGCATTGACTCAGTCTGCAGTGCGTTTTCTGAAAATCTCCAATAAGCCTCCTGGACTGAAGTTATCCCTGTTGCTTGTGAACAAACTTCCCCTACGACCTGTCCTTCCACTCAACTTTCATGCAGTAAATTTGGTAATAATCTGGAAATAATCTGTGCAGAGCTCTCTTATTCAGCAATGATCTTTAGCGACTTAACTTCTTGTCAATGAGTTTTGCTGGAGAACTGTCAAGTCAGTCAGATTCATTGAATTTAAGCCAATTGTTTGTAATGCATAGAAATACATGTTGGAAAATTTCACTCTATGTGAAATAAATCTGTGTAATATAATTGTAACTTTTTGAATTCAATTACTGAGATAAAACTTTCTGATAATATTCTAAATTATTGACATGTACCTGTATAATGGAGTCTTTAATGAATGTCACCAAGGACATAAAAATGATTATCTATACAACATTGTCTTATGAGAATCAGTATCACATAGACCTGCTTTAAATTGCCTTGCTGTAACTTGGTTAGGAGCCTTTTTTAGTGGGTTAATATTGGAATGAGACTTTCAATGATATTTCAACAGGAGCTCAAAATGAATTCATTAAACCTGCGTGATAATGTGACAAATGCGTTTGTCACAAATCTCAAAAAATGTTTATATTTGCATAAAATCACTACCAGCTGTGCCTAGTGTTTGTTTTGAGTTTGTTTTCATGTGGCTAAAAAGTACAAATGGATCTATTTTGCATAAGCAAATATTTTGGATTTACAATCCAAAACGTTTGAATAGCTTTCATGCAGAATTTGAGAATTGCTCAGATAAACTTAAATTGATACTTTTACTGCTCGGCTCATGAACCAGATCAAATGGGAGAAAAATCTCCCTCTCACTGCCACCTGTGTTCCTCAGGTTCTCGTTGGATTGAAGCCATATGGTTGACATCTATCACTGTCATTCTGCTTTGGAAATATTTTGTCCCAATCTAATTTTGTTTGTTGAATCTACAAATCTTAGGATGGATGAGCTCAAAATTAGAAAAAGCGTCAGGCAGAAACTGAAGGGGTCGGATAACCATAAACATCTGGAGTCATTTACTATGAATTTATCTCTCTAGTCATTTTCAAAAACCTTATTTGTGTTCTGGTGAAGATTAAAAACAAAACTATTGGTTACCCTGCCTGAGACTTAAAAATCAATTGCTTGGTGATCTTGATCAGTGATCAGAGTATAAAACACAAAAATGTAAAAGAAGAAGATTTCATTTCATAAATTGATGCTGACAAAAACAACAAATTGAGATTTTTAAAAATAATTATATTTTCTGAAATTATTTTGTCCTCTTGAAATTAAGTTATTTTTGAGTTTTGGTGTCTTGTAACTTGAATCAGCTGTTTTTGGAACGACTGTCACAACCTCAGATTGTTGTGAAGAAATTAGGTCTCACTTCTTGCAAATTTCCTAAAATCACAGAGGTTTGCAGACATTAGTTTCTGCATAACCCTCTGCTGCAGCCCATCCATTCAGCTTAATGTCTCACTTTTGACAGGGTCATTGCCATTTCAAAACTAAACTAAAACCCACAGTCTGGTGTCCCTATAAGCTTCTTATTCAGTATTCTTGCTCCTCCTCTATTTTTTATTTTTGTGTGGGGTCGCAGTGCTTGGAGATACTTTAACTTCTCAAACAATATTTTCTCTGAGAAAGTCTAAATATCGCCTACATAATAAATTAATGAGGACTGCATGTTGTTTTAAACACTTACTACTCCCAATCAGCAGATCTCATTGGTTGCTACTTGAGTGGCTAATAAACTGATGAAAAAGCCGGCAGTGTTTTCTCCTGTGCAGTAAGGTTGATAGTAAAGTCACTGAATCGTTAAGCAATTTCATAAACATTGTGAAAAGTTCTCATCTCATTGACAGACAAACAAGTTTATATAAAATAATGTTCCAAAGTGTTGCAATATTTATAGTCATAAATGGGATGTGCTACATCTTTAAATAATGTTATAATAGCACAAGAATGTGCAGAACTATGTGTTCTCAAATCCCATTTAAATACATTTTCAGTGCACTGCGGTGTCTCTTCATTTAAATGATTTAGCAATAAAAAAGATGCATAAAATCCGGTTCAGAAATCCTACTTTACTGCAACCAGAAGTGAACTCTCACCAGACACATCTGAATATATCAGATTCTCAAATTCTCTTGACATTGCTCACAGTTTTTAAATGAGAAAAATCTTAAAGAGCATGGAGCAATTTGGGCTTTTAACACAAAATGTTATACTTTTACATATAAATGTTGAATTTATAATGTAAGCACTATGAAAAACCTAAGGGCATAAATACTTTTGCACAAGAAGAACAGTTGTTTCCTGCTACTTTTCACCTAGGAGTAAAATGCTAAAAAAAAAAAAGAAAGAAAATAATAGTAAAAAAAGCTATTTTAAAGTATCGTCTTCCACCTACTCTCTCCCACTGCCTGACCAAATTAGAGAGTAGAGAATAACAAGAGCTACCAAATGCAAAGATTATGTTGACCTTTCTAACCTCACCAGACCTGCTGGCAGTGCAGAAAAGCACCTCACATAACCTTGAGATATAGTTTATATTCCATCCAGGAATTAAGTATTTGAGGAAAACTGTTTCCAGCTGAATGACTGAGGGACTGGAAAATATTAACAATTATTTAAAATGAAAATAATTAGCATAATATAGAGATGGTTTATAAGAGAATGTTTATAAGAGATCTTTGTTGAAACTTTTTTCTGATTCAGATGTTGCCAGGAGATTATTTCCCATCCAGATCTTCATGTTATGTGGTGGTTTGAGTGAGGAGTAATTCAGTAAGGTTTAGCTTGTAAAATGCTCTTTGTATAAGAACATAAGCGAGAATTAAGACCATAGAAGAGAGTCAGGATTTTGTCAGAGGGGAAGAGCAACCTTTTTGTACATTGTACAAGGACTACTGAGTCCTAATTTGTAAATCAGAATTTTAGAGATATTTTGATATCTTACAATTTAGAGAGGATCACGTGTAAATGAGAGCACTGTTTTTGAAAAGTCAGGCAAATTGAAATTCATATAACAAAGAGAACAGTAGAGAAATTAAAAAATGTCAAATGTGAATAATCTGACAATTCAAGTGCTGACAGAGTGCTCACAAAAGCTAATGTGAAATTAATATATATTTAAAAAAAAATATAATAAAAAAATTTGATAATAGAAATAGCATGAATTGAAAAAAAAGTATTTTATGTTTGGACTCTAAATTTAGCTCAATATGTTTAGGAAAGTCTGAAAACTGAACCTATGCAAAACAAATGAACACCATCATCCACCTTATTTCAAATTCTTTTCAGGCAATCATTATTGTTAAGTTTATTTGATAGGGACATAAATGCAATAAAGCAGTAGCCCCATGCCCTTATCATGGTGCTAATAGTGTGAGCTAACTAGCAGCATTTTGTCCTTAGATGGGCTTTTATAATCTGTAACGTGAGAAACATTTTCAGGCTCTGCCCTCATGTAGCTCTGTTAGCAAGCTCCGAATCAGAGAGAGGAGGTTGTAAGAGAGAAAGATGCACATCAATGTGAATCTTTATCATCCAGCTGCATTCAAGTGTGTATGGGCCACAGGCACATATACTCATCCAGCTGACCATGCTGTGACTACACAGACAGAATTAACACCAGCAGCCAGCAGGGGACGAAGTCACACAGTTCTTCCTGGTAATTAACCTATACTCTGCCTCCAACTAAAACCAGCCAAGACTTTTTTTCTTTTTTTTGTGGCCGGTTCACATTGGCATGAAATGATCCTGCGCCAAGTCCTTTTTGTGTTACTGTGCCTCTCTAACCCTGTTTGAATTTTCCACCTTTTCTCTTTCATCTACACTCATGCTCCTTTCGTTCCAGCTTTCTCTTTTGTTGTGCTCAATAGTTTTCTGACTCCTCCACATTTTTAATTTTGCTTTTGGCTCAGTTTGATCAACATGATTTCGTTCGCTATCCTGCCCCAATCTGGTGTGAGAGGAGTTCAGTGTGGCTTTCACAGGAGCCCACCTGAGAAAACGGCACACATGTAAGGTTGATAGGGGGCTCTGGGTGATGTTTCTGCACAATTTCATTGCACAGCAGGTCACTGTATGGAGTGAGGAAAGAGCTGCTGTTTGCCTTATACAGGAAAAATCCAGTGTTGCCATTTCTTGTCCCAACTTTAGGAGAGGTACATGTACAAGTAATATTTTCTTATTAACATGTATATTTGGGAGATTATCACAATTTACTCACTCGACAGTTGCTGAGCTCTTCTGCCGACAGGATGATTGTGCCACATTTCTTCCCAGGAATCCCTCTGTGAGGAAAAAAAAGATGGGAAATCTTAATCCAAATTGCAGAAAAAATAATCTTCTCTGCAGGATTTGTTCTTAGAGGATTAATGCAGAGTATTACATTAATTACTTATACTAACTGTGTCTTAATTCTCCTGACATTACCGTAAAATCCAGCAGAATGTAATATACCGTTAAAAATTAAGTGCTTTGAAAGGTTTCATGTGAACTAATCAAAACATTCAGAAAACTGTTTCTATTTAAATATTTACACACTTTGAATCTTAACTTATAACCAGCAGATCTCATCTATGGTGTATCAGTCATCATTGCAGTAAAAGTGTCCAAATATTACATTTTATGTGTTTTTTGAAACATTAGTTGGATTATTTTGTCCTGAGGATAAAACTGAGAAATGCACTTCAGACAAATAAGCTCAAGACATGTGCATAAAAATCCTGTTGTATAGTTTTAGCCCAAACTGTTTTATTGTGACTATTGAGCCATGTATGTTTGGGAAGAGTTAAATGGGGGAAAGTGAGGACATTTTTCTTGCTCCATCAGAAACAAGAGGGAAACTGAAGCTTCAACAAGTTAGATCTCCATGACAACTACAGGTTTAAAAGAGTGATGGTTTTGACACTTTGGGGTTTTAACTTAACACACCAAGGTCAGAGGCCCGAATAGAGTGTTTCCCAGATGTGTAAAAAAATGTTTTTGGCTCCTCTACCAGGTTTGAGAGTTTTTGAGCAGAAGATGGAGACCTTCGATTCACACACTGAAAGACTCCAATCGATCCTCTGGTGAGAAAAGCAAAGCTGTTCACACAACTGATGGATGCATGAAACTGTGTGAGTGTTTCTTTCTCTTTTTTTTTTTTTTTTTTTTACCCAAAGTTTTCATGGACACCATCTCAGACCCTTGGCACCCTGTCAGCTACAGATTCAGACACTCAGAAAATTTATTTTCTTGCCCTGCATGTCACCCTATCAATTTCTTTTTCAAAGAAATAGCTTTTCAAAGGGAACCTATTAAGCTTCCTTAAACAAGTTAGAATAGATCTGTGGGCTTTACAAAATATGCTCCTTAAAATTTTTCCACAAAATTACCTAATGGCATTTCACCTGATTAGTTCTGCCTATTTTGATCCAATTTTTAGAATGAGCTGCATCTCAATTACACAACTAAGCTGCAGTTGACCATGGCATCCCACAACTTTTTTGTCAAATATTTTTGAAATCATATATCGATTTCCTTCAACTTCAAAATTAGGTTCTACTTTGTATTGTGGTTTAAGTGTGACAAAATGCGGTAAGGTGTGTAAATGTTTTGGCAGTAGTAGTTTTGTCTGGTAATAAACAATAATATATCCCTAAATGGAGTCCTTCTTATTTGCCTTTTCCAAAAGAAAAAAATAATCAAAGCTGTTTTTCTAAAGAAATGTATTTACAAATACTTAATTTGTAAACTGCACTGTTAATTATATTGATTAAAAGATTAAAATAATGTGTAGAGTCCTTGGGAAGGTGCCACAAAACACACAACTGCATATTTGAAATAGTAATCAAGCAAAAGCACCTTTGAAAAGGCTGAAAACTATTTTTGAATGAAGCTGGAGCAACACAAAATAAAGGAGGGATTTATTTTTGTTATTATCTTAGGAATAACAAAGCAGGGCACTCTGAACATTTTTGAACGTCCACGAAAGAAAAACAGGAAGGAAGTGCATTAATAGACATTGAATGGCACATATAAGCAAAACCAGAGCATATCTCTTATGTGAAGATTCAAGATGAGCCAAGAAACTAAAGTCACTATTCACACATACAAGCATGAATATTCTATTTTTACTCCGTAATGAGAACCTGCATTTAAAGAAGCCTTCAGGGAGTCACAGACCTGAGCCAATGTATGAAGATGCTCCGAGTAAAACTGTTAAATTTATTTATAATGATTATTAGGAGCTAAGAAAAGAACATCAGGGAACTGTAAGGATGGGCCCCTCATGCAAATTACACTTTATTTCTTCCAGACAACAGTTTTATCTGAAATCATACTTATTTAGTGTATTTCTTAAACATGCTCCAGTCGAGATGAAAGGACATGCAAACATGGCTACAGATTTTTTTGCGCGATGTTAAATTAGACTGATACAAAGATATAAAAGTGATTTAAAATAAATTGTGAAGAATGATAAGCAAAAAACGTTGTTTGGTTTGTTTTCAAGTTCTGGACTAAATGCACAAAGTTCATTTTGAACAAGTGTTTGATTATCTTTCTGAAAACTTTCTTCTAGTGCAGCAGTTAAACGTCGGCCAAAGCTTTCAAATACAAAAGCTTGTGTGTAGGTCAAATACTGCTGTACACTTTCAGTACTCGTGAGACAGAAGGTGAACTGTGAGCAACCCAGGAGCACTCTGCCTAACAATGGCTCCTCATTGACAGACCCTGATCAATATTCAACAGATCAAGACAGAAAAATGAGAAGTGTGATCTGAAAGTGAAAGGAAGAGAGTTAAGGAACAAATATATACTTTAAAGGGCGTTTAAAGTCTAGAGACACGATAAAGATTTAGCTAACGACATTACAGGATTGTCTTTCAGTTTGTTATATCAGGAAAGAAAATACAGTTTGTTTTTTCAGAACACAAACATATAGTAATACTGACAACAGTACAGAAATTATTGTGCGACTGGGCTATTTTAAAACATAGAGCCAATACACCCAGCTTCCATTTGATAAACTTCTTCAGATGGTCTGATAAAATAATTTTCTGTCTTATTATAGATGCATACGAAGATTATAAACAAGAGTCTTTAAAAGAAAAAATTAATTGCTTGAACTACAAGCCCAGGAATAATGGATGCTCTGGAATCCTGACTATAAAACTTTTGCAATTTATATATTTAGAGCAAAATGCATTCTCATAACATTTCTCACTCAAGAAAAAAACAAAAAAAAAAAACTTAAATGTCTAATTTACATCAAGTGTTTTAGAGGAGACATTGTAATACTTACTGGCATGCTACTGACAGATTTATTTTCATTCAGCTACATTTCTTTCTCACAGAAAGTGATACAAAATTCTCTCAATAAAAAGAATAAAACAATGTAAAAGTGCTATTGATTTTTGAAAAGAAAGATGTTTTGATTATTTATAATGAATCCATTCAGAAAAACATCTTGGAAAAATTATCCTAAGTCTGTATGGATTATGAATAATTTTGGGTTTAACTATAAACACTCACTATTTGTAAAAATTTTTATATTTGGGGGATTTTAAGAGTTTATTTGAACCATTCAAATAAATTCTTAAAATCCCCTTCACTGTCTGCACTAAAAATAGTCTAAAAGGTTTTTTTTTTTTGTTCAATAAGCACCAACCAGATGATTGCTCATTTATCGTTGAGCTTTGGTTGCTTCTGGGTTGTTCCTGAGCATGGTTTTCATTCTTAATGTTATAAAGCAGGATAAGATTAAGAATGGTCTGAATTTTCAGAAAAATTTATTGATTTTCCTTAAAAGCTGAGTCAAAAAAGTCAAATGTGTCCTGAAAGGAAAGCTGTTGCAGTTTTACCCAAAATTGTGCCAGAAGCTTCTAGCATTTAATTTCTCTGCGACTTGCTGAGAGACATTTAAGCAAACTTTACCATGGGGCTATGCATATTTGAACCTGTGAAGTTTCACATCCTGTCAGCCATTGCCAAGATCATCAAGACATGTGCATTGCCTGTAAAGATCACATCAATAACATTACTCAGCCCACTAGCAGGAAACAGACTTCTGACCCTATCAGTTGGTTGCCATCATCACTTCCAGCTGAACATTTCTGGTTTTCAGGTACTAATTAGCTTGCTGTAGAAGGCTTCGTGTTCATTTACAACTCAGGAACAGTGGTCATTCTGAAGGAGAAGTGTGATTCATCGAATTGTGGTTCGGTGAAGAACCAGCATTGACTGCAGTCAGCAGAGTGGAAACAATATCTCTCTCATCAGGAATCAGACTTTTCTTTAGTCACAATGTTAGTGCAGATATAATCAGTAATAAAGCTACAAATTAAAATGAACCGAAAGCAGTTTATGCTCCTGTGTCACGTTGTTGCGTTACTGCGGCTGCCTACCAATAAAGACCTGTGTGAGTCGAGTGTTGATGGTGATGAAACAGAATAGCTTGACAGCAACCTTATAGACAAACATCTGTTGCTTATTCCCTCCAGAGGGGCTGTATGGATGAAAGAGGATGCCTCCAAACTAAAGACAGCTTCATTGCAAGGGTTGACATCTTTTCCACTCCCTAAAGGCTTTCAATTTCTCCTCACATCACACAGAGAGCCATCAGGAGACAGATGCTATAGCTGACTTATTCATGCATTGTACTGCCTCTCAATGCTGCATAATAGATTTTGTCTGAATTTAAAAGCTAGTGTACACTTAAAATTTAACTAATCGGAAATACTCTTAGGAATTTGGTGCAAATGTGGAGAGGAAAAATAAATGAAGTATATTGAAAAAGTTGCCCTGCAACAGACTGGCGACCTGTCCAGGGTGACCCCGCCTCTCGCCCGGAACGTTAGCACCTCCTGACCCCACTAGGGTCAAGGGTGTTAGAAAATGGATGGATGGATGGATGGATGGATGGATGGATGGATGGATGGATGGATGGATGGATGGATGGATGGATGGATGGATGGATGGATGGATGGATGGATGGATGGATGGATGGATGGATGGATGGATGGATATTGAAAAAGTGAGAAACCCCACCATAACAAAAACATGCGAAATGTATAATATTAATACTATTTATATGAGAATAAAAGATTTAGGTCAAAATGGGAAATGGGGGTATATTGAAAAAAAAAAAAGAATGAAGCGAGCAGTGCTCAAAGAGCGCAGTCAGTTCTTTTGAAATGTGCACTAAGCTTTCATCTGCAAGTTACTAAATTTTTCACAGTCTCTTTATCCAACTGGATGAAGAAGGCTAATGAGGTGATGTCTTTTGCTTCTCTTCAGGTCACAAACCGCTCACCTTTACTGAATACAATGAGACAGAAGAAGTATTCAGTGATCGCTCATAAAGGGTTCTAATGAAAATCTTGATTAGATATTATTAAAATGGACCAAATGCTCATCCATATATGTTTTAGAAGATGGAAAGATAAAAAGACAATCAAAGTGACTTTTTTTGTTAATGGCTGAATGAGCCTGCACTTAGCCTCCACTGGCTTGTTTGACAATGACTCCAAAGTGGTCTGACAGTATCTTAATGAAGAAGCAATGAAAAACACTTTAACTTATGCAAATTTTCTCTTGATATTGGGGACATTGAATTCTATTTGAAGAACAATTTCATCACAGTTCCAGAAAGTGAAAGATACAGAGGACTTAAGGTTTAAGGAGAAGTAAGAAATAGGCAACTTATTACCAAAGTGGAGCCTTGTATATGATATTGCTTTCAATCTTGCTCAAGGCGAAATACAGACATACATTTTTTATGGAAGAATGAGTAACTAGAGACAATGGGTCGTTGTCAAAGTTAGTTCAAGAGTGACTTGACAAAGTTAAAACACATCTAACTCGTCTTCCATCATCAGATCGTTTCAGGATCACACACAGGTCTGAACACTGTCAGGTCACATTCTCAATGTACAGTGTGATGAGTGAAACCACAACAGTGGACACTTTGCACAGTTCATTGTCCTGTTGCCTGCGCAGGGCATCCAAAGTGAAGCATTAGAAAGGTTTTGTGCAGATCAAGGGAGTTACAAACATGGTCCTTCATCCCAATTGCTTGATTACATTTTTGTGTGTTTTGGTTCATTTGGATTTTCAATAATCTTGAAAAGGATAATACTGGGTACAATTAAAAACATATTAACCTTTTATTAACTATGTTCTTTTTATATTATTGCTTTATTTTTAATATTACACTGAATAGAAATAGAAACATCCAAAGACTCTTATTTAAAAGCAGACTAGGACACACCAATTTATCAAATATTTTTGACTAGTGTACGTCCATCTTTTAACAAGTCAAAAACACAAGACCCTTGTAATGTTTTGGGTCACAGCAGTACACATCCCTTTTCTGCACAATCATGCTATGTTCTTTGTTTTATTAATGACAATGTTTCAATTAACTGTTGTGATGGAAAAAATTCAAAACAAAACAATTACTACAAGTGTGACTAGTGCTCTTAAATAAAAACATTTATTTGGCATCAGTATTTGCCTTCCAGAGATGTAATGATTCACCTTTTCATCTTGTTGCATGTGCAAGTTGTGAGTACGTTTGGTGGAGCAGCTGATAAAAAAAATAAAAAATAGATAAATCATTAAATCCAGACACATTAGTTTTCACAGCATGTAGCATAATTCCCATTTATGAACCAGGTAAACTACACTTTGACTCAGAAGATCCACTCAAGTATTGTTGTTTATGTTTTTGTTGGTGTGTTGCTAGAAAACAGACACTGCTAATTGTCTGTGCATATGTATATGTCTCACAAGCAAAAACAAAAACAAGCTAAAGACGGCAGAGGCAGCTAACAGTAAATTAGCATAATCAGTCTTATAACACACTCAAGATGGGGCATGCTGAGATTATTTCGATCCACTAGTGCTTCAGCAAAATATTCCAACTTTTTTGCATGATTTCCATCCTAACATCTCAGCTCAGTTAAAGACAATTACAGACACCACAGCTTTATAGCAAACAGGGCTTTCAGTATCTCCGATGTGTCTTGGTGTCCTTTTTAAAACTAAAACACATTTTCAAATGGCCTTGCTGTCATCTCCAGTTTCTATAAATTGGTATTGGTATTGTTTTCTTGTAACATTGAATGATTATGAATTTAGATAGCTAGACAATATAAAGAAAAAAAAAATTACTATAATTTTAGTTGTTTTATGATGTAGAAAATGCATTTTACTCATAACTGCTTTGTTACTTTGTTACTGAGCACATTTCCAGCCTTTGTACTCATTCAGCTGGATAGTTTAGTTTATTTCTTTCACTGCATCTAGCTGCACTTTGATTACCCTAAAATCACTAAATTAGATTAAATTATGATAAAGTTGTGAATCAAGTCCTGCAACAAATTTTACCATCTACACATGGGAGATGAATCAGATCGTTTGCACTGTATTGAGGTGCATCCTGCATCCTGCATCCTGCTGCAGACTAGATTTACAACCCTGATGCATTCTTACCGAAATATTTCAGGAATGTGCTTTGCAATTCGGCATGCAAGAACACCTAACGAACGCAGCAGTTTTCGAATTTGTACACATGCAGAGTGGTTACGTGAGGAAGTCTTTGTTCTGCTGTGCAGGTTTGAAAAGCAATACTGAAACAAAGCAATGTGTCAGACAACTTTACATCAAGGGTTTATTCCAACAATGGTTAACAATGAAGACATATCCCACTGTGGGAGTCTTCATAGCAACAGACCAGCTGATACTCTGTCTAAAACATTGAGTTAAGAGTCTGTCTGAGAGTGTTTCTAGGTGAGCTTCTTGTGTTTCAACTCCATGATGCAATTAGGTACAACTCGTACACTAAATTATTTATGTTAAAACAGATGCTAAATGATTCAGACATGTTTGTGTTACTAAATGTCAGCATGGTCTTATCCCAAACTCCCTAAACAACACCCTCAACCATTTTATATGTGTGCTGTTTTTTTTAATGAAACACAAACTATGAGCAATTAAAAATGGTAAATGTGCAAGTAGCACAAAGTTTAAATGTCTTCCACACTTAGCAGTGCTAAATTCAGCTATTAAATTAGTTAACGTTTTATCACATAAAAAAAGGCAACCTTCTGCAGTAATGCAGCACTCACAACAAACAATAATAAAGTCAAAATTTATCATGTAAGAAATGACAAATTTATGAGTCACTTCCTTCAGTCTGGCTTGGTTTGTGTTTTGCAGAATGGACTGAATTTGAATCAGAGCTATTTTCCCAAAGGAAGAGGAGTGCTCTGCAACATCTATTGCCTATTAACTTTCCAAATAGACTATCTAAAAATCACAGACAATCCAATATTGCCAAGTGAGAAGAAGGATTACAAGTGTAAAGTGGATTTTTTTTCTCTGCAATTTTTCACTGACAAAATTTACCAGAGGAGGAAGAACTTGCCTCTTTTACAAAAGAGACATGGGCAACAGTTTTAAGAATATACTATGGATTGCACAGTTTCAGTGATCACTTCTCTGCATTATTCAGGAGACAATCTGAGCATGCTTTCATGTGTCCAGGAAGCATAGATGCTTCTTCTGCGTGGTCGGCTCTGTAACCTTTAAAACAGTGCGTTCAAACAAACAGTGATGTGCAATGAAGCACAAACTCTCTAACACAATTACCATCTTCCCCAACTTCACAAACGAAGGGGGGGCAAGAGAAGTGCTACTTTATTGCTATAAGGACACAAAGCCACCTGAGAAAACCACCTCCTCAATTACCCACTGCTGATTCCACAAAGCCTCAGCCATTCGGGGCCTCATTTGACTTTATTACAACAACCACTGGAGGGGTGGTGTCATTAATCAAACAGAGGCAAAGAGTGAGCGGCCACCCTGCAAAGAGGAGAAATGAACTGTGGAGTCTCTGTTCGAATTCTGCCTGAGACAGAACGATGTGTGAGCCTGCATCCATCATGGAGCCTCGTCCACACCTGGAAACAAAGGGAGTTACCGCCTCGGCAAACAGATGTTCAGAAGATGTTAAATAAATGTCTGCATTTGATTTAGACGAAGGCGTCCCAAGGTTGAGAAGTTTATTAGATGTCTGTGTCCCACCAAGTTGATTTAGTCGATGTCCTGTGACAGCGTCTTCATTGGCAAACTTTCACAGCAGATGACTGTTGAATATTAATTTTGCAGCCCAGGCTCACGTTGCTCTCACTGAAGGGAGCCGACAGAAAATGCCAGGCTGATGTACATAAATATTTATACCGAAATGTGAGCGACAATGTTGTATCTTTTTCAATGTAATGTAATAAGCTATGTATATATGATGGCTTACATTTCCAAACTACATATCATGTCAGTCAAAGTTTATTATTTACTAGAACTCAGACATGCAGTTGTGGAGATGTTAAGAGAAAGGTTACATTAGATTGTAAAACAACATCTCAACTAATAAACATCTCACGGAGCACTGCACAGTTCGCCGTCTGAAAGATGAAAAAAAAGAGGACACAATTGTAAACTAACCAAGAGATAGTCTTCTACATAGATTCATCTAAGAGGATGAATGTCTTCTTAAGCCATTCATAAGTGACTTAAAAAGACAGTTACTGATTAATAAAATTGATCAGAAGTCCACAAGTCATGTTTGGGACACAAGAAATAAATGGAAGACGTCTCTTTGCCAGATAAGAACAAGACTGAAACTCTTTGAACAACAGCAGTTGCCTTAAATAAAATCTAACATTACGTGTCATGTTTTAAAAACATTTACCGCATTTGCAGCTAATTGAAGTATTCTGTCATTCAGGTTAGTAATGCAAACCGTTAATAACCCGAGAAAAAAAAAAAAAAGACAGAATTGAACACAAAGTTATAAAAAAAACTGAGTTAATTTGTTGCATGTAACTAAATTAAGTTTGTCAAACTTAATTTCTTTACATTTGTTTAACATTGCAACTTGATAAACTTAACATATTTACTTGGATAAGCTTCTTATGATTACTTGCAACAAATACTTTTTTAGAGCTGGATCACTGTTTTCTTTTCAAGCAAAGCTAAATGGAAGAAAGTGGGACATTGAGCTGTTAAATTTCAAATGAGAACAGATGAAAACAATCATTGCAAATTTCAGAGTACATTACTTCTAAACCATCCTCTAGTTTAAAGCCCTGTGTATAAAAGGTGAACATGGAAGGAAAAAACAGCCTGTTTTGGAAACAAATGACACCACAGGCAATTAGTATCGAAACAATGGCAGCCAATCTTTGTAATGCCTTGTTTTCCATCAACACTGCTGAGTCCACTAATTCGATTTGGGGGGGAAATCAATGTTATTTGCCAAAAGAGCTGCCTCCAAATGTTTAAACAAGCTGTGCTCAGTGCAAATGGAGTAACATGTTTCTCTGTTCAGTTGCAGTCCGGTGACCACAATGTTTAAGAGTTCATTATATAACACAACATAACCTCATGAAACTGTTGATCTCTCAAAGAAGACCTGAGTTTTCTTCATTTATTGCGAGAAAAACCTGCATGTCATCTTGACTTATAGCTGCAATTGAAATGACAAAGACAAAAAAATAAATAAATAAAAAATATCACTCTTCAGACAGATGGCTCAGCTTGGAGAGCAAGAGATGTGATCAGCTGCTGCCTGCTGGAAAAGGAATGGATTTCTGCACAGATATATTAGCCACTTGGGTATCAGTTCTGGGAGAGCTGCCGTACAGACAACAGCTCCCATCCTGCACCAAAGCATCAGTGGAGAGGAAACCTCTTTGCCGTTTATTGTGAAATGGCTCTGCCGAGGTTGTCTGTAGAACTTTAGCGTCCAGATCTGGCTGGGTGGACAGAGTCAGTGTTCACACAAGAGAAAAATAAAGCCATCCATTTCAACGAGACACAAACACACCATGCTGAGGCATAAAGGCAGGAGTCGGACAGCACACAGGCAGAGCAGCTTTACTTTTTCTCATGAAGCCATCAAGTATTCACATGTTCCTTATAATCATCAAAAACAAAATTAAATTCCTACTTAAAATGTATTACTCTCTTCATTGAGAGTGTACTCTTTGAAAAAAATGTGTAAATATGTATGAAGGCAAAACAAAACAAATCAAATTTTATTTGTGGGACACTTTTCTTACACTTTTCCCTTACATCCACACTGGGACGTAAAGATATTTATTTTAATTTCCAAAAATTACTTTGAGATGCTCATAATATGTTGAAACATTGTAGTTTGTGCACCCACTCTTCTTCCCCACCTATGCAATATGAATCAAAGAGTGAAATAATAAAAGGAATCAAGCAAAAAAAAAAAACATTTGTTACTGCTAAAAATGTTGTTACTGACTTCATTATTTCCTCAACAGGACCATGCATTGCTCATCCCTTCTGTTTCACTGCTGAGTCATGTAAAGTCTAAGCACCTGTTACCAGTCCTAACAACAAAAATTTCCATGCTGCCATCTGCTAAGTAGCTCTGGGTCATTAGGGACTAAACAAGCATCATTGTTGAAACAAAATCTGCTAAGCTGCATTTTCAAAAGATGTTTGTATTTGTTCCAGTGTCATAGCGACATGAAATCCAGAGGGACAGCAGTGTGGCTAGATTAATTCTACGTCCTGTCGCCCATTGCTCAGCCAAGGCCATATGCAGGACAGGAAGACGACATGGAGAACAATGGACTGCGACATGAAGGCAAAAGAAAAGAAATCCTACCATTCAAAAGCTGTCACGAGATGCAGTGCAAGTTATTCAAGAGCAATAAATCAGCGACTCTCTTTTGTGAAACAAAGACACACAAACCCAGTCTAATCACGAGCAAATATCATTCCTTCATAAAACATCATGCAAAGAACAATTTGCATTTCCTGACAGTTTGAAAACATCCTGTCAAAAGTTTGTCGGAAAGTTGTCACTGCAAACACCTGCAACAGCAAAACTGATGAGGTTTTCACTTCCAGGCCCTGTTTCTGGATGGAATGTGTATTACTATGGCAAGGCATGCTTGCAGAGACACTTGCTAATGATCGAGATGCCTGTCCTTCTCAGTCGGCCAGATCATTTGGCTGAGCTCAGCAAACAGAGACTCAATTTGCTTTCAAGCAGCTCTTCACTCAGTCCCAATTTATGCTCCCACAATTTTGGCCTTATTTTGTAAAAATCGACACATGATTAGAAACACGAAGAAACTGATATAGAGTGTATTCTGATATATGTTACACTAAAATCAGTTTCTTCTATATAACATTAGAAGTTTATGTGAACATTACAGATGCACCATCTAATGTCATTATTATGACATTGGATAAATTTCATCTCAACAGGACCTGACCAGGAAGCAGCTGGTCTAAAACTAAAAGATCCAATCTTTTTCCAATCAGCGAGCTCACCATGTGTATCAGATGGTGCTGGCAACAATACTTTACACAACAATACTGGTGTGGTAGTTGTTCATATATGTGGTATATATAACTTTTTACATGTGTGCCCGTTGGAGTGAGTCTCTAGTTTTGGGGCATGAAATAAAAAAGCTCTCCCATTCCCGGGGACGTTGGGGATTTCTGCCCCTTAAACAGTCATTTACTATTTTAAATGTTAAAGAGAAAATATTAGAAACCACTCTAGCTCTTCTTGAAAGATAATATATTTAAATACAGTTGAGACCAGATACTTACACATGCCAAATAACAACACTTCCCTTTTCTTCTCCCAATCTGAAGTTAAATTAGACTAAACTTCTAGTTTTAGGTGACTTAAAAATAGTGTTTTTTCAGCCGAAATTCATGACTGATTTTTGCATTAACCTCACCCTCGCCGTAAATCTCAAAGAGAATCTTTTTCTTTAAATTTGCTTTATGTCACAAGTACAACAGTTCGGTGTCAAGTTTAATGATACATGGATGTTTTTCATTTTACCCACCCTCTACCAATAAAGATGTGAACGCTTCTAGCTGCAGATTCGACTTTTGTGCAAGTAATCAATCACATCGGAGTGAATTCAGATTAGAGCATGAATGTGGCAGAGCCAGTTGTTCATTTCTGAATGGTAAAGCAGACAATGCAGCTCTTGTTGCAACCCAGGAGCAAAAAGGACCCGTGAAGAAAAATCATTATCTCTTGTGCCTCGGCCTTACTATATATGCAAAATAGGTTTGCTTATGAAACTTTTAACTCCCCTGCCACAGCCTTTCACAATCAGATACTTGCCTTTTTTGTTTTTAAAAAAAGTTATGAAAGTGAATGGGTAAAGCTGCTTTGTGCAGTAGCCCTGCGGAAAATAGTTAACACCTCCTTCAGTGTTTAAGGATTTTTCTATATTTTGTACTTTTTAAAAACTTTTTTTTTTTAGGATATATAGAGCTTGCTTTTCTTTATTTTCTTTAATTCATTCTGGCTTCGTATATGGTTGATAAATAATTATATTTTTTATAACATAACATTTTTATTCTATGACTGTTTTGTGAGTGCAAATATTCTCACTGCTATATAATAGAAATAAGCATTCTATTACTCATACTGTCAGCTTAACAGGAGAAAATGTTGAATTTACTCAGGGGAAAACACACCATGCGCCTTTTATATAAGGGTTTCTTGGTTTAATTGAGGTTACACATTGAATTGTGTTTTGAGGTAAATGAGTCCAACATGAGGGCAAGACAACAAATTAAACTGAACAACCAGAGGGCTTATTATTCACATTGTTTTCCCAAATGTAATATGCAGAGGTTTTCTTTTGTAATGCATTTTCACCACTTAAATGGTTTTTCGTTATTACCTTCGTTTCTCATGAAACATAAACAATTTTCTCAATTTATTTTCTGTCCTGGATCAAATTGAAGAACTTCATTTAAGTTCATGTACGGTTGAAATCATATGTTTACAGACACTGCATGAAAGAACATCTGACAATAAATTTGACCAAACTTTTTTCTGATTTAGGTCAGTATAAGGATAGCCTCAATTATTCCCATTTGCTAATTGTCAGAATAAAGGGAGGAAGATTTTTTTTCTTAAATTTTATTTACTTTTTTTCTAATTCACAATTTTACACAATTTCTCCATGACTACAAACACACCAGATATTGTGAATTAACCTATTAATACCTTTGAAAGCCTGGATGTTTAAGGGCATGCTAATCTTAGTGAATTTACAATTTTTACTTTAAGGTAAAATAAAATCCTTTAAATTAATGTTTTTTTTTATTATTCCGGCATGTAACAAACAAGAACTGTGGTAATTCTAACTGAGTGAAAACAGAAAACCTTGGTTTGGTATACAGTAAGTTCAGATATTGGGAAAAACACATGTTTTTTCAGCTTTATAGTGTGTTTAGATACACATAATATCCACTCTGGAGTTTATTTTTAATTGGATGAAGAAATTAGTAACATGCAAAGTATTATTTTCCTCTCTTCTTCATTAAAACTGAAAGAGATTTAATTAAATCAGTTTACCTGATAAACTAATTTATAGCTGTTCGTGTATTAAAGGATCAATTGTAAACTAAATTCATATTTTGTATTTCAGTCAGTGTTGGGTAGATATGCTACTGCCATTTAGAGTCCAGAAGTCAGACATAGAAGATGCTGAAGAAAATTAAGTTTGCTTGCTCATGATGTCGCACATCTTTTATAAAAGTCTAGAATATTAAGCCCAAATGTCAAGATGCACTTAAAAGAGGAGATGCTGGCATTTTTGTGCCATGAGAGGATCGCACACAGACGAGAGGAAATAACATCTGCAATCCTGTCACAGTCTTTGTTTTTTTTTTATTGGATTTTGCTACGCTGTTCTTGTTTTGTTAGTTTAGTGTTATGTTTTGTATTCTCTTTATCTGGCTTCTGTTTCTCTGTTCATCTTGCTTTTATCTCTGTCTGCACACCAGATTCTATTTTTCAAAGTATAAGACGTGTGGTCTGTCAGTCTTCTACATGTCTAGTCCCTTGTTTTTAGTGACTCTGTATCAGATCTTCATCCAAATTTATTTTTCTGGCAATAAAAAAGAAGCTGCTTCACACGCAACTCAAAACAGGGCATCGTGTGCCAAAAGCATAAATGTGACCCTCACAAACAGAACTGAAATCCACCACTGAAACAAGCTTGACTTTCTACTGAACGTGCAGAAACAGCTCTTTAAAGCTCATTTTCAATTCCCAATTCTACCAAAAGTCAACCCACAAAAGAGTCGTCTCCAACAGACATGTGCACTAAGTTTCAATCACCTTCTTAGCAGTTCCAGTCGTGCAGGAGTTTGCAACTTGTGGCTCTGGAGCTACGTGTTGCTCCTTCAGTTCTCTAACAAGGCTATCATTCAAACAAAAAAAAGAACAGTTTTTAAACACGAGGAAAACAAAACTTTGATTTTTCAGTGTTTTCTCAAATAGAATCAAACCAGTGGAGCAAAAAAAGAAACCTTCTTTCTTCTTTTGCGTTATGACATTTCTTATTACTTTCCATAAATATGGGATGTTCATTTGTTCTTCTTTGGTAACTCTTTTGTATTTTTCTGTGATCTAAAATCAAATGATTTAAATAACAATGTGGTTGTTTGATCTTACTACAAAATTACACTTTACACAGTAGCTGCACAAACAAACTAATGAGTTACTTTTTATTTTGCAGCTATTGAGACTTTATTTCAATAAAGTGTCAAGAGTAAAAGTTTTGTTGGTGCAAAAAATGGCTCTTTGGATTGCAAAGGTTGCTGATCCCGGCACTGGAGTCAGGATCTGTTCCACTGTTCCAGGAACCAGTCTATGATTATCAATGGAAAAAATCTAAACCTCTGTTTTAAAATAAAGTTCATCTTCTCTTCATGTATGGTTTGTCTTTGGAACCAAGTGTTCACTGAGGTCAACTCAAATATCAATAACCTCTTCATAGCATTTATATACATTTGATATTTGGTGGGAAATATTAACGCAAAAACATCAGAACAACTCAACTCATTTCTCTACCTCTAGATCAATTATTGTGTAACACTTTGAAGAAGCATAGAGAAGGAAAAACCTGTCAACTAGTAATAGATCATTTGAACCTGCAAATATTATAATGAAGCAAGCCACTAACTCGACTTCAGTTCGAGTGAAAGTTCAGCTCGTAAATCAGCAGTGTCTAAATCAAACAAGGCATGCAAGAATGAAATACGTCCTTATAAGAACAAAGCAGATTGAAGTATCCGTGCAGCACAAAGCTGCCAAAACAAATTCTTATTAGTAAAAAACACCAAAATTCATAACTACACTTTCCCAAATCAACAATAGTTCTCTGTTATTTGGACATCTTCCCCTTTGAAGTTAGCTTTGGCCGCAGGTCCAGTTAATGATCCTGCAGAAAAGGGGTTGGAACCTCGCCCTGGTGAGCACATTTCCATGGAGCTCAGCATCTCTGAACTATCTGGTTCACTTCACCTGGCCCTGCAAACACAAGCTGCTCTGGGCACCGTAGCCGTCACTTTTCATCACGGCATCAAAGACTTCTCTGTCAGCATAAGAGCTGGAGGGGTTAGTGGAAATATATATATATATATATATGACTCCTTCCTCCCATGAACATCCATCTTTCTTTCTGAAACACTTTTTTGTCATTTAAAAAAAAGGAAAGCAAAAGTTTTCAATGTGTTTTTGTAGGGAAACCCAAGTGTAATTTATGTTTATCTTATCAAAATAAAAAAAAAGGAAACAAACTTATATTTCTCATGTCAGCGGGATATCAGTAACATTGCCCTCATTAAGATGTCGTAGATTAAACAGCACTTGACACAGAGAGTAACACCTGACTAATTTCTTTCTAATAAACCAGTGTGACTCGTTGGCCCACAATGTCTCTTCTCTGCCCACAGTTCAGTCTCCATGGCAACCAACAACTTTAGATCCCACCAATTTCATTACTGAATGGATTTTAAATCAGACATTTACCATAGCAACAGGATATAGGTTTCACAGCTGAGTGAGTGCTTCGGCGTTTGGATGGAAAGGTTTTTAGTTGCCAGCACTTCCCGCATGTCCAACTAGAATTTAGCAATGTTGCCAGGGAGCCTGTTAATAACAAAAATAGAGTGGTCTTCTAGGTGCAATTATGTGTTTGTTTGTTTTTTTTAACAGGAAAAGAATACAGACCAGCATTAAGCTGCACCAGACTCGTGGTTCAGCTGCACCCTGAAATCATTCCATAACTCCATCAAGGTCAGCTCAACTTCATCAGAGTTTTAGTTGAAATAAATTACACAGTTTCCATGTGAAAAATATTCTAGCACACCCTCCTGCTAACTGACCATCTGTCATCTACACCCATTTTTCCTTGCAGAGTCGCGGTGGAGCTGGTGAGAGGTGGGGTACACCTCGGACAGGTCGCCTGTCCACTGCAAGGCGACAGAGAGACATGCAGGAGAAACAAACATGCATAAAAACGCTTCTACCTAAGGGTAATGATTTAGAGGAAGCAATTAAGCTCAGCGTTATTACTTTAGACTGTGGGAGGAAGCTGGACAACCTGCACATAACCCAACCATGCTGACGGAAAACTTGCAAACTCCATGCAGACAGACTCCAGGCCTGAATTCAAACCCAGCAAATTACTGCTGAAAAGGAACAGTGCTATGCACTGTTTGACCGTGCAGCCCACTGATAACCACATATTGTTTAAGTAGTTCCAATGACAGAAAGCTGGAACTTAGTAAGATGAGAAAGAGCGACTCCTTCAAACCTTAACAATAAGAGCTTTAAGAAACACAATTCAAGCTGACTTTTAAGCAGCACTTTTAAAGTCTCTAATTAAATCAGCTTTACAGTATCCTATCTAATCTTAAAAATAACAGTCTGAATATTACTATTCTAAATTAAAATTGTTTATATTAAAAAGAAGAATAAGCCTATTAGCTTACCAGTTATTTCCTGCATAGCACCAATAAAGATCACATTTCTCCTGTCTCAAGTATTTGTTTTATAAGGGTTAAAATCACTTTAAAATAGACAAACGTTCCTCGTTTACAGCTAATTACTATCACTAAGACCAAGGGAGCAATTGTCTTAGGCAGAACACTGTCATTAATTTGATATTTAATTAAGATAATGGCAGCTAAAATGTAAGCTAATAGTCTTCTAAACACATTACTCTTCGAGTGAAAGAATTTTCTGTTGAGTTTTCTATGAAAATCTTTTTATATAAGTTGCATTTCTTAAAACTTGTTCTGCAAAGATATCATTAGTAATAGTTTCCCCTCACTGTATAATCACAGTGATTATGTAAGTGTCTATTAAAAGTCACTTCATTAATTACTTTTATTTTCAACTTTTTAAATATCAGTGTTGTGTTCAACCTGTCTGCGTTGTTTCCTAGAGGATTTTTCTTAACACCTCAAGCATGTTGGTATTGTGACACAAACACAGGTTTAGCTGTCTTTTGTTCTCTTACCTTGTCAGAATCTGTCTTTACACCACAAATTTTCTCTGCCTTTAGATTTCTAATACTGAGGATAAATTCACGTCCCTTCAAACTTCGTCCGATGTGACATATGTACTAGAGGAAAAGGAACACCCACTTATAACTTCACTGAATATCACTCCAGAAAATCTGAACTATCCCTTCTAACACCAAGCCCTAGTCTCAGCACATCGCAGAAACATTATGCATGCATATATACTTATGCATATGTGAATGTAATCAGTAAAGTAGCTAATGTACTGGAGCAACTGCAGCAATAGCCATGGTTGATAAAGACATTTATCTTTCACAAGCTCATGTCATCACACCCCAAGCTTGACAGGGGTGTTGCTGTTGCTGAGCTATTCTTAGATATTTGCTGTGAGCGTCAAGTTGACATTAGTTTCTGAAACATGTTTTAAGTCTTTAAGTCTTGAGACATTTAACCTCCTCTTTGATGTTCTGGTTTATCACAAAACTTTCCTTCCAATACCACTTTGTCATCTGATTCCGTTGCACTTCCTGCTGATCTAACTATACACTTAGAAGACAAAGAAGTAGCTATGACCCTATAAAAAAAAAACCTAACACCCCATCAACCCAGAGCTTTAAACCAAACAGACAGCATGGGAAGAGGAAGAGGTATTCATGTGGAAAAGAAGCCCTCCAGTGGTAATTACACTCCCAGCCATCATTCTTTCCTGACCACTAAAACAACCCCCTGAAGGATATGAGGCCTATACCCTATATTTACTGTATGATACTTTGTCTCCAGAGAAACCAACACCTGCAGTGTGTTCATCTCAGCAGATAAATTTATTTTGCAACAGCCACCCAGGCCACCAATCAAGAGTTCCCCCGAGAGCAATCAAAGCATTGCCACCGGCTCAGGAGGAATGCGGTCTAATCTGAGGAGAAAGTTTATGCTCACGTGTGTGGGAGAGATAAAGACATGGTTTCTGAGAAGGGGGAAAGTACAAGACAGTATGACAGAATAACACAGTCAGAATCAGGTAAATGTGGTGCCTTTAGTAGTCATGAATGGCCACTGAGGCTTTTCATAACTGTGGCTGAGCTGAGGAGCTAATGCAGCTAGTTTGTGATCTCTGTGGGCATGTTTTGAGCAAACATGTGTGAGCACATCTGTTGGCAAACAGAAGTCCCTTTGGTGGAAGTGTTGCTGCAAATGCAAAATTTAATATTCCCAAGGCAAACAGTATAATCTTGAGCAGAGTTTTGTTGTTTGTTTTTTTTCCCCAGGCATGCCATACATGCATAAGCTTCAACACCTAGGAAATATCGCACAGAGAAGGTATCACCAAAAACTGCTAGAAACAGTTTGGGTTTTTTTTCTCATTGCCTGTTTGTGTGGATGTGCATATTTCAGATAGTCCTAATGCAGCCCAGCAGGGTAAAGCTTACAAGGTGTTCTGAAATGTTATGTTAAGTAAGTGAGAAACAAAGACCTGGGAAGAAAATCTAAGCAGCAGCACAGATATTCAGTCTACAGAGAAGTTCAAATTGTTCTATTTTCTATGCCTCAATGAAAGAAAAAAAAAAAAGATAATTTTATGACAAATACTTTGTCCAAAGCTTTTATTAAAAGTGCCACAAGCAGCAGTTTTTTCACCTTGTAGGTCATCTTCACTGTTAAAACATAGGAGTCAATCCAATCAAAAGAACCACAACTGCTTTTTAGTACTGAACATGCTTGATGATGTTAAGTGTAGCACAATAATCTGTACGCTTGGCAGAGGTTACAGAGAAATTCCCCAGTAGCAATCACTGAGTCAAAACCAACTCCATTCTGGTTGGCGGTGTGATTGAGATTGACGACTCATAGGTGTCAGGATGTATTACTGTTTCCATAAAGATAATCCAGCATGAAGAGTGCTGTGCTGACATAGACGTCTGAAAGAAACTTCATGCATCAACATATTGAGTGCTGATCTGGATCTTGTAGTGGTTGGTCTGTGCCCCCAGACAACATCACCAATTCTGGACCGGAAGGAATTGAATCAAAATGTAAATAACGTGGAATTGAACGCACGGCTTTTCACATGTAAGAAAACTATTCTTCCCTTTGAACCAGAATCGCTCACGATTTGGACAATTTTGATTATTGCTGTGCAAATAGTAGGCAAGACTGGGCTTCTTGTATTGCTATGAAAAGTCAACAGAAGTGTTTAAATGTGTGTCATTTGTTCACAGGGACTGATGAACAAATGTCAAAATTACTTTGACAGAAAAATTCATGTGGAAATTTGGTTTGTTGTCAGGACCAGTGGAGAATTTCAGAGCGGCAAACAGTCGATCTGTTTTTTTTTTTATTGTTCATTCATAAGATACTGTCATTGTGCTTTAAAATAATGACTCCCTATAACGTGATAATGTTACTGGTATTCATTAGAAGCAGTGTTTAAACCACCACCAAGAGAGCACACTACTGTAACTAAATGTCTTTATAGGAGATCACAGGAGAACAGAAAGATACTATCATGCAGTGATCACTCGTCTCAGAGTGCAATTGTCCGGTCTTGTAAACAAACTATTTTTCTTGACAAAAAAGGCCTTCAAATGGGAACATGCTGACTCAACACGTCACTTATTGGAGACAAAGAAAAGTATAGACTCTTATTTTCTCCATGCAAGGAAAGTGGGTGAGATGTGTGAAAGTGATGAGGGCAGACTTCTTGTCTTCCAACAAAAACTGTCTATTCAAGACAGATTTTGCTCCAGGATTATGAAACACTTGGGAGCCGGGCTTCAGGCAAAGCAACAGTTCAGTGCTGATAGACGAGGACACAATATTCCTTCTTGATGTTAGACAGCTCCAGGGGACTCAGTGGTCAGACTACTGAGGCAAACACAAAGTTATTTGAGAGTTATAGTTATTTGAGTCATTTGAGAGCAAAGTTTTCCAGGTGAAATATGTGGTGTTTGGGGTGTTTTGCTATGTTTTTTATTCTGATCAGTAGTACAACAGTACAATAGCATGTGTATATTCATAGGTCATGTATTTAAATAAAGCAATAAACAGTCTACAAAAGTCCTTATTGCATGGTTAGATACAGGAAGTAGGGACGTTAGCGACTAGTTTTTCTTTTTGACAGTGCCTTTGAAAAGTCACTTTTGGACCTAGAAGGTGGACCTAGATAAGTTGAGAAAATAATATATCACCAGCTGCATTAGAGTAGTTTAAAGACTGAAGAGTGAAAGAAACTGTTATGAGTGGAAAGAAAAAAGTACTTTCAGCTTTTTCCATTAATTCAACAAGTAGCTGACTGGAAGTATTGGTGGTTTCAGAATAACAATGTAAAAATGGAGCTGAAAATATGTATTCCTTAATACTGCCAGAATTTTAGTTTTATGAACTACATTTTTTTTTTTTTTTTTTTGTCAAAAGCAGCCTTGCATTGCTGTGACAAATTACAGACTGAGCTCTCCAACATGCGCTTTTTAAATCCATAGAAGAGTGCTGGTCTGTTAGGTCTTCAAGCTACTGTCCTGTCTTCAGACAGTACACATTGATATACACCCTTGGGATTTTGCTTTTTTATGTATAGACAAGAAATTTCACAAGAAAAAAAATACATTTTTAAAATTTAATAATTTATTGCACAACATAAATTAAATGTGGGCACACAATCCGAAGACATTTGAACTTTCACAGTTTATTCATTACATCTTAACTCTTAAAAACAAAATATCAAAGATCTGAGAATCTTTGGCTGCAAATGAATAAAGAAAACAAAGATGGTCCAAACCCTTTTAAACATCAAACAAGTCTAAACTGTGGTTCTTGCTTTCTTTCCATACACCTAGGTATCCTACCTTTGCATGGATGCTTCTATTGACATTTAAAACTATTTTCCCTCCATTTCCCTGCTCTGCTCTAGTAATCTCCCCTGACAGTCACTGAATACAGAGCCTAGTAAAAGGTCACACATGGTAAACCACTTCCCCCCTCCCCATTTTTTAAAAATACTTTTGGTCTTTTAATTTGAAATCTTTTTTTTTTTTTAAAGCTGAATATTTATAAATCAATCAACATAATTTGCAAATCTCTATGTATTGGCTGCATATTCTGAAGAGTTAGGCATTTTGTTGTATTTCTAAACAAAGACAGTCAATGTAAACATGTGATAATGTATGAGGCAGTGAGAGTAACGTGATCTTGTCAATCAGTGTTGAATCCCAGATGGAGCCGTTTGTGTCCTCTGGCATTGATCAAGCTGCTCAATGAGAAAAACATGCTGTTTGAGTTTTATGCTTCCTTCCAACTTTGAGGCTACACAGTTAGAATTATTTTTCTGTAAATAGAAATTAAAAAATAAAAACTAATTCTGTTTTCATTTGTTGCTTGTGCTGTTCTTAATCAAGACATTGTCTATGTTAGATTGTAATCGTCACTGCACAGTTTCAGATTTGCTTTTGGGAGGTATTCTTTTTGCCAATTAGAATGATTCAGATTGGGTTTGACAAGTGAGAAAAGTCTTACTTATGGCCCAGTTCTTCTCATGGCAAACACTTAAAAAATTAAAGTTATTCTCTGTTTTGCAGTGTTGTCTTGGTGCCTCAGAATGAATACATTTACAATGATGCCCAGATGTTCTATGGATCACTGTTAAAAACTTTCTAATCGAATCATTTACAGGTATAAGCAATTTTATCTGCAGAACTGCAGAGAATCCATATAAACAGGAACATTAAGCCATCATTGTCATTCAGCTTTTTCTTCAACATATCTACCAATCCAGCAAATGACTAGCAATTCTGCTGGGCATAATGACAGGCTTGTAGCAAACACATCAGAACACAATGCAAAAAGTTAATTTCCCTTTTTATATCAATGGGTTTTTTTGCAGTCACATTACAACAGAACCATCAACAGAATGCTAATTTATCTCATGGGATGTGCGGATAATTGAAGGCTTATTTCTTATGGTAATATAATGGCCCATATTTTCCTTTCACATTACGGAGGTGTTTACTTTAACTGCTGGAAAGCGGTTTTGTTTCCCTTCATCACTGAGCCGCACAGACACCAGGCTCTCTGACCAGCCTCTCAACAACAACTGCTCTGAGTAATTATGAGTCACAAGGCGCAAAAATCGTCCTCCATTCTTCAAAACCAAATTACAGGCACACTGTCACCCTGTCAGGTTGATCATAAATGCCATGTCAGCAAGTGGGATTCCACTGATAGACAAAGCATAAACCCACGCTGAATCAACTGCTAGCTGTCAAATGTTTTAGTCTTTAGATATATCATGAAAAGTCACAGGCCTCTGGAGACAGTCACTCAAGATATGCCAGACCAGCTGTTATTCTACAGTCCTGAAAAAACTTCCTGCAGAAAGAAAAACTAACATTTTGTCAACCACAAACTTTGATATTAAGCGTTTCTGTTATAGAGCAGCACAAACAAATTCTCTACCACTTTGTGAACCTCCACTCCAAATCCTGCAGCATTATGTAAAATCAACTTTTGTCATCTTCATATCATGCTATAATGATTCCCTCATCCAAAACATACCTGGAAGATAGTTTTGATTCATGCATGCTTAAGGAATCCCTGAATCTCCCATGGCATTCATTCAGGGGTGCCTAATTGCTTGCTCTCACAAAGCGCAGCCTTGTTCCACAAAGCTTCTCCAAGCTGAGTTTCTGTCTCACCGACAATCTCTCCTCTGTGCCTCCCACACTCAGCTCCACCAGACTAGTGGCAGTCCATTAGCAAGCACCTGATGAAATGGCAAGTCTGCTGAGCTTGTCATGCGAACTACTTCTCAGTCCAATGCTCCAAAAAATGTCTAAACAGCATGAGGAGAAGCATGGCTGTGATGAGGTACTGAGAGCCAAGGGTTGGAAAAACCACGAGCTTCTTCAAGAGACAAGTCAAATTATTTTAAGCTATATCTGAGATATAAAGCATTTTTTCACAACTGATGGCAAAAGAGTAATTTGACTCTAGTCATCTCAAATTTTAGAAACCTGACTGAAATAAGGCTGCATGTCATTGGCAACACAAGCATTATTTCCTGTGTTGTCTTCTTGGAGAGCCAGATCTGAACTTGCTATTATTGCAACTCCATGAAATAATACAATCACCCTTTTTCTTTTGACCCAGCTTCAGAGAACTCATTTTATTAATTTGACTCGCATTGTAATTTATTTTATGTGTTTTCTTGTTTTACATACAATATCTGTTTAATTCTTTGATGAGTTGTCCTATTTTTAAAGAGCTTATAAATAAAGTTGAACTCAGCTTAGCCAAATTAATTTAGTTTCTAACCTAAATAAGTGAGAGTTATGAGTGAGTGGGGAAACAGAGCTGCCTTTTGTTGGAATAGAAAGTTTATGCCAGTTTGCCTATTAAACATAAAAGCGTTTACTCGTATAATCGAAATTACAATAAGGAAAAGAAAAAAAAGAAAGCACTGTCAAATCTGAAGCAGTCATGAAAGAGCAAAGTGCCTTTCATCTTCACATGAAACAAACGTCTTGTTTGGCGGCTCGCCTCTATCTTTCTCTTCCTGTCAAACCCTCTTTTTCCACGGCACTCACACGTACACACTCATATTTCTGCAGTAATTTGTTACCCTAAACATTTCATGAAGATGCAAGGAATATAGATTAACATTAAAAAAAAAATGTCAAAAAAATGTAAAATTAGACAATTGCTGAGCAGAGAATGCAGCCAGTAATTAAAATTGTTATCATATTTTTTTATGTTTCATTTGTTGCTTAAATGGACATAGAAAGTTGTTACAGTTCCTTACACGAGTATTCATTCCCCTCATATTGTTTTCATATTTCATCATCACAGCCATAAACATCAGTAAAAGAAAAGTTTACTTGAGAGAGTCGATAACGTTTGTATTTCTTCGATCATTTTGTGGAGAAAAACTAATATGTGAACATAGTGTTGGCAGAATCATGCTGTGGAGATACTTTTCTTCAGCAGGGACAGAGGATCCAGTCAGAATTAATGACATTATTGCTATAAGTTTTATTATGTTGCTATAATATTGTTGCATATATTATAAATTATATTGCCTATAAAAGAAATACATATTAAGTACTATGAACACTTCATTCAGTTTGTTAGCTCAGCAAAGTTTTCTAAAAGTAAGAGAAAACCAAAGGTATATATTATAGTCTCTTCATCCAATATGTCTTTACTCTTTTTGCTGAATGAGTCGATGTTTCCATGGAAATAGACTCCGGTATTAGGAGTTGTTTACAAACCTTCAGCTGAGCCAGAGAATGGTGGAAGTCTGAACAAATTAGTCAGTATCTTAATGAAACCTTGACTTTATAGGGCTGGCCTTTCTTCTTTTGTTCAATTTACTGTGATTATTTATATAATTATGATGGGAACTGAAAAGGCCCAGGCAACGTTCCTATGGAGGGTTTTGATTTAAAATGATTTTTCTGTTTACCAAAACATTTTTTTTTTCTGGTAGGCAATGAGAAGATGAATATAATAAAAAAAAATATAAAAGCTGAGCATCTGTTAAAAACAAACCAAACAAACATTATTTGTCTCTTATAATTTACACTTTAACATTAATATGCTAAAAATATAAAAAAATATATTTTTATATTAACAGTCAAACTTTTCTCGTGATAATTAACCTTTTTTCTTTTTCGCATGTGTTCACAGGTGTTTCAAAAACTGAGTTTTGATGATGTGTTGAACATCTTTGAGGTTGAAAGCTTTCCTTCCTTCCATCCCAGTATTTAGTCCTTCATGGAGAACCTTTTCCCCAGCAGTTTTATTTTTCTGTAATTGTTTTGTTGTTGATTGGTTTCCTATTTTCAAAGAAATATTAACAATTCATATCAATTGCACTCCATTTATGATCGATTGAATGATTGAATGACTGAATGAATGACTGAATGATTGAATCCAACTACAAGTATTGTCAGGCAGTCTCTGGTCTCCAGTTTATTTCAGCTCCTTTGTGCCGAGTCGTCACATTTGTTGGACATTCATTCCTCAAATTCTGCTGCTATCTTCCTTTCTACTCTGACATTTATGTGCATCCCTGACTGTTCATTAATGTCACTCTTTGAACAATTACAGAAGCCTATTTCTCTAATGACAACCACAATGCATGCTGACTAATTAAATAAGCCATAATTTGTAAAAGACCAAAGCCATTATGATTAAAATTAAAGACAATAACAAAGGGCAAAATTGAAATTCATTTATGTGCCAATAAAGCAAAGTGCAGAATAGAACATAAAAAGAAGATAAGAAGCTTAATGTCTACAATAGTATTTTTAAACAGAATATTTCTGAGGGCAATGAAACAAGCAAATGTATCTTTGGTTCTACGTTTTTGATGTTTTTTGTATTTGAGCGTAAGGGAGACGTTGCCCTGGATTTGCACTGGAATACCAACATTTAGGTGACAGGAAGCATATCATATGCAGACGATGGGTTTTAGTGTTTGATGTATTTATGAGCAGGTGGAAAGAGAAAGCAGAGAAATGGTTGAAAAACAAACAAATGGTCAGACGCACTCTCCCACTGGCTCTGCACAGTTCAAGCAAAATGCTTTTCAATTTTCACACACTGAAATATGAATCATCCTTCAATACTACATGAAACAAACACAAGCAGGGAGCATATCTACCACTGTTATGTCAGTCTGTGAATGTATGTTTACGGCTCCTCCACGCCAGTGTAATACCTCTTCTCTGATGTGAAACACAGCATCTTGTGAATAACTTGAAAAAAAAAATGCATATCTACAGTTTTACACTGTCCAGAGTTCATATCTGTAATGTAGAAGAAGGAAAATGTTTAACACATCCACCAAAATCACACACTCATTCATCAGACAGCTGAATGAGGCTGAGACGAACATTGGATTCATGAAACTATATTTATTTACAGTCATTACCAGCCTTGAAAAGTACACAGAAGAAAGTGGATGCTGGTATTTCAAAGGCAGGCTTGCCCTACATATGCGACAGAAAGGTTGAGAAGGGAATCTTGTTTTAGCATTTTTGGCTGTGCAGCTTCTCACCATGGGGGGGTTCTTCTTTGTAAGTTGTTTTTCAGATCGTTTTGTTTGTGTGATTAAAAGCTGTCATAAAAATACAGTTTGGCAGGCAGTTGGGTTATCTCTCAGCTGCAGAGTCAAATTGAAAGAAAATGACTTGTCAAGAATTGCATTTTGTTTTTGTTGAACCATTTCACACAAATTCTGAGTTTAAAATAAATTTCAGCTTGACACCTGAAGTTGCATTATTAAGGTTTATCCTCTCACTGATATTGATATTACTGAAATCCCTTAAGGTAGCGGTACCGCCTCCCGGGGGGCGTTCAGAGGACGGCAGGGGGCGCTGGCGGAAATCTTTACAAAAGGGAAGTGCTGAGATTCTTTTGGGGGGTGTTTGCTCGAAGGTAAATTTTGCACCTTATATGAACAACAACACCAGTTTAGAGTTTGAGCAACTTGCTAAAACAGTATTGTGTAAAATTAAAACATGCTTGGCTCTTTAGTGTTTCTGTTAGCTTATTGGCGCAGCTCCGCGGTCCTGCTGCTGAAATGAGAAATATATGGCCTTCAAATGTAACTCGATCTGTGTACAAATTATTGTACACAGCTCCGCTTTTATGAACCATTTGTCATGAACCAGGAACTCTGTACTAACTGAGACACTTACAAATTCTTAAGGGGATGCAGATAACATATTCAGAAGCAAGTTGCATTGAATTGGGTGCAGTCTTAGTTAAACTTCACCTGAAGTACACAGTAGTCCAGGACACTAACGCTGATGTTGACAGTTGACAGATGTAGAAAGGCAGATCACAGGATGCCCCATTAACACTCCATTTTGCAGGGCTTGTGTAAGAGCACAGGCGGGAAAGACGAGCTGTAATTTAGGTAATTTTGTTCTACGCTTCTTCCTTTTCTTTAATGACAATAATTATCTGTGGAAAACATCTGTAGATGTGTTGTCTCCTTCCTGACTTCCTTTTTCTGGTCTGATCAGTGTCTTTTCCTCACATCTCTGTCTTAATCACCCATGTTTATTTTCTCCAGCTTTTCTTTACCCTCTTTTTTTTCTTTATCTAGTTCTCCTTCTGTCACTGACTCAGGTTCATTCCTCCAAAATTAGCATACGCTTCCTTCTATTTCTACCCATATTTCAGAGAAAATTGAACCGGGTTCCAAAAATGTACACCCAAAGCAATCCTTATGGCTGATTTTAGACATTTCAATAGAAATCATTACGTTCGCTTCCAAAATATTTTTTTTCTTCGGTTTTGACTCACCTTTTTAGCACAATGCACTGTTTTCTAATCTCATTTGGAGTCAGAGAGCTTGAGAAAAATAGCAGAAAATTTGTACTCACCCCAGTGGTTTTTCCAGTCGACTGGCTGGTGATCCAACGATCTCCCCGAGAGTGCAGAACATCTGACCTAAAAAGTCCTGGAGGGAAGCAAAATTGAAAGTTGAAAAGAAAAAAGGAGGAAGAGCAAAATTCTGGAAGCAAGTAGAAAGAGAAAAAATAATGTTTAGACTTAGGGAGTGACTTTCTCCAGATTTCATGCAAGTGACAATCTCTAGCACTGGTTTCTTTCAAAGAACTTGTACACTCATGTTCATTCAAATTATTTAGATGAAAACCAAACTTTAAAATGTGCCTTGCACATCAAGCATTGATTCATGATGTGATATTTTCTCACACCATGAGTGAGTGACTGATCAGACTAGTTTCCAGTTTTTAATTCACCATCAAACATTTGTTGTTGGGGATTATGTGAAGAGGGAAAAATTAGAGTGGTTAACTTCTTCAATAAACTTAAGAAGCAGATTTTTTTTTTTTTTTTTTTAGTCTGGCCTCTTTAGTTTCCCATCCCTAAATTAAAACCAGTGCCTTCAGAAGTCACATTAATAAACAGAGTCCTCCAGCGTGTCATTTATTTACAGCCTGATTACTGCCGGACTCTAAAGCTCTTGAACATTTCTTGCGGACGATTAGTAAGCAAACAGACCGTGAAGACAAAGAAACACACCACACAGGTCAGGAATGAAGATGTGGAAAGGTTTAAGGCATGGTTAGCTTATGGAACATCACAAGCTGTATTAAAGGACATTGTGCAATTGATCATCTGAAAATGGAACAAACATGGAAGAACTGAAAAACTGTCAAACATGGCTATCATCCTTTACTGAGAGGCTGGTTAGGTCGTGTGTCAATTAGAGAAGCAGGTACTTTAAATTAAAGACATTTGAAACTCAAGTTCTTATTCCATATAGATTCTAGTGCAATTAAGGAAATAATGTTTCAAGTATCTACTACAAACTCCATCTATTGTTGGAAAACAGTGAGTCGGACACAAGGCAAACATGTGGAAGAAAGTGCTCTGATTAGATTAGGCCAAAGTTTAACTCACTGGTCTACATGTAAAAAGTTACGGCATGTAAAAAACTAACAGTGCACACCCTGATGAAGACACAATGCCCACACGGAGGTGAAAGCATCATGCTTTGTGTGTGCTTGATTTCAGCAGTACAAGCTGGTCATAGTTGAAAAAACTGATGGCAATAAGTACAGTAGGGGTTCACCTTTCAGCGTCAGAGAAAACCTACACAGACAGACAGATTTGTAATTCAACGGCTTAGATCAAATCACTTTCCTGCAGTAGACTTTCCAAGTCAAAGTCCAAACCTGAATTCAACTGGTAATATATTGCATGACATGAAATGTGAGGCTTTCTGTCAGACCTATCTACTTTGGAAAGCTGCTATGGGAAAGAATTTTAATCTCTAGATGTGCAATGCTGATAGAAACAGCCTGCACATCTGTTTTCATATTGCTGATCGGCACAAGTTGTACACCACATGTTTTCAACACTTGTGGCGTCAGAAATCTTTAGTTCTTCAAAAAAAACTATCATTTTTATGTATTTGGGGCCACAGTGGCTCAGAAGGTAGGAGTTTGTCGTGTAACCTGTGTATTACCAGGTCAACTCCCGGTGAGCAATGTTTGCAACAAGGGTTGACCAAGAAAGGGAAAGCAATCGATGAGATTCTTCAAGAAACAAGTTCCAGTTTTACTTCTGACATGCAGCATTTCAGTTTGGTCAATATCTATTCTCTCAGTTTTCAAGTTACCTGAGCATTATGTGTTACTGCAATAGATAGAATAGAATCATAGTCCAGGCCAGCTTTATTATGGTCAAGAGGAAAAGTTTTATGCTGCACAAAAGTGCACTTCACTCCCAAAACATATGTTTTCCCGGGATGCAGAGCATCAGTTTTCCACATGAAAAAAGTAACAAATAAGTGGCACAGAGTACACTAATGTGTATACTGACCATTTGGTATACCAGAAGATGTAAAAATGGAAAACTATGTCCACAGTAAAAAATAAAACTTGCATTGTTTAATATGTTTCTTGAAACCTTTACTGTTTACCCAGGTGGGTGTCGAAAAAATGTGCCTTTATGCACCTGCACAAGTTTAATATTTACATAAATGCTTTGTCTACACCTGAAAAAAATACAGGCAGTGTAAAACCTGTAGTTAGCTCCCAGTGGCAGAATCATGTTAACTCATGCAGATATTTGAAACCCAATGCCAGGATTAAACAGTCCCCAATTCTTACCATTTTAAGTAAAATGGTAAAAAATTAATCCCACTGAACCTGATGCTTTGGGTCTTAAAAACAATTGTGTTTGTTAAATTGTTTTCCAACAAATGTAAATTTATATGAGACAGATAATTTGATGAGAACTGAACTTTAACCTGTTGCTACTGTGACAGAAACAACCTGCAGTTGACCTTTCAGTTTGTTTCTTCATATTGAACACCACGGCTGTTTCACTGACTTGAAGTGAATACCAGGACAAACGTGTGTGGAAATAGTGAAACGTTATGTTCCATGATGTAAAGCATGACCAATGTGAGTGTTAGACATGGATCAAGACTTCTTAGATAAATATTTTCTGTTGCGAAAATGTTCAAACCCCTTGAACTTTTCCATAAACCTCCAAGTAATCTGTTTTACTGTTTGACAAAATGTGAAAGACTCCAATTGGCATAAAAACTTTGGCAAGGCATCGCATGTCCTTATCAGCAAACGTTTCTCAATGATCACTTCAGCATTTGACAGGATCGCTGTGGAATCAGACTCGGAATTTGGTTTTCATTTTGCAAGGTGAAGCAATCCAAACCAAAAGTCCTTAACTTTGGCCTTGGCAGGCAGGGCCCACTAAATAATTCATTGTCATCCAGAAATGTTTTACATTTCACAGATATCGCTGCTCAAGTCTTCCTACTGATTGTAGTCCCTGTAAACTGTTGACGCCTGTAGCATGTTATCATGGAAATACTTTTTTCTATTTATAAATTACAATAAAGGGAGAAAAAAAAAGACTTGACAGTTACATATTTTTTTCCCCCACACTGTGTCCTGTGTGTTTCTCTCTGGGGATTTGGAGATATTCAGTTGGCTTGCTTTGGTTTTCAGGTGTTCTAGCCTAATGACTGACACAGTCGTTCCCTCTGAGAGACAGATCATTAATGTGAGACAGAAGCCATGCAGTGTGAGTGTGAGAGGAGATGCAGGAACCTACATTGAGTTCTGCGGGCTTCCAGAAAAGTTGGGCGGCAGCAGCAACAACAACGACAGCAACAACAGTAACAACAGAGCACATCATATACCAAGGCACAACACTATGGCAAATACCTAAAAACTCCTGTTTAAATTGACACCATGCGGAAGAACCAAGACACGGAGCTCATCACAGGTGGAGCTAATGATGGAAAATGCAAACCCCCGTTATCCAAACACATCAAATAATCATTGACAATGATTATTTTTGTTCCAAACTTTTGTCAATGCTTTCTGTTACCAGTTTCCAGTCCTAAGTAAAAGAAAATCACAGCTCATGTGCTCCTAGTGAAAGAAAATAACATGAAGTATCGCCTGTTGCACTGTTTAAAATGGAAACTCAAAATCAAAAGCATTGCACTGTCAAAGTTTTTCAAAGACCCTGCAACTGCAGGGATACTGTAACAACTCAAAAAAGACAGTGGGATAGATAGGGATCTAAATGATCATTTAATAGAGGGGACAGTAGATAATTAACAGTAAACACAAATGCCATTAAAATCTAAGCCTAACAGTGGCGGTTTTTGAAATGGGCGAAAGGGCTCTCTGCCCAGGGCAGCACAAAGTCAGGAGCGCCGTGAGGCAAAAGAAAGAGGAAACTCTGCAACCCATTACCCTCTTCCGTGCATACACACTCACACCCACCCACACAAGCGGTATTGACTGTCTGCATGTTTGCACCTTCTGTGTCATTCACAATGTGAGGTGAGACTGAAAACATTGACCTTTGTGTTGGATTCACAACTTGTTGTTCTGTGTCAAGTTAAATTATTATTTCAATGTGTTTTCAGGGAGCCTTGACTATTGCATATCGATATACAATCAGGTTGTTGTGTTATTCTGCTTACAGTACAGTCTGATTCAACAAATCAGCATGAAAAGTTTTGAAAACAAAACATTTTTCAATTATCTCACAATATTGAGAACACAGTATGTTGAGAGGAGTATAAAGAATCATAGACTGGTCAATCATGGATTTATTTATTCTACAGTAATTCCAGACAGTTCAAAAAGTGTTTATAAATTATGAACATAAAGTGTGAACATGACAGATGTGTTAGAACGACTTTTTACATTTACTTGTTAGATTTTGCCATGTAAAAGAATGAGAGCAAGATTAATTATTTATCTGAAATAGTTTTATGTGGTAAGGTATCTTGTTGTCTTTTCTTAATGTTTGCAAGGCATTGAAGCTGTTGATTTTAAATTTGTGTTCAATGTCATTTTGTTTGTGTTTTAAGGGATGCCTTTAAGTCTTTTTTGCAATGTTTGTAAAGAATATTTTTATTGTAATGTTTGGTGTGGATCCAAGGAAGAATAATCTCTGGTAAAGTAGGGACTAATGGAGATTGTTTAATAAAAAAAAATAAATAAATAAAACAGATCAATAAGCTTTTTCTCTTCTTGTTTTCCGATAGGACACAGTGGAAAAAAATTTCTTTCCTTGCCAAATCGGCTTTTTGTTTTGAAAAGTAGAAAGAGGGTCTCACCCCGGGGCATCATTCATGCAAGAACCGCCACTGCCCAACAAGATTGTGTAAAAACAGAAGAACTAGATGCTTTTTCCAGCATTTGGATGCATGCAAAATCGGGCAAGTAAGGGGTTTGTTTTATTCCATCTTTGGGAAAAAAAAATATATCATGCTGCAAGCAACACCCACTCAAAACGTGCAGAAAACAAAACAAAAATAATAATATGACTATTTCACAAGTTGACTACAGATTCATCAGGTTAAATCAAGCTTTGACAAGCACTACATTTTATTATTACAGAGCATTTCAAGCCAGTAGTTCAGATTTTACTCTGGATTTGCTTCAATTTGTCTGTGGTTCAAGGTTAAATTAAAAACAAGCACTCACATGTTTGGACAGGTCTGGGCTTTTAGAGTCCACATCATATCTAAGAGAGAGAAAAAAAACGACCAAAGCAGAACGTTTATTAGAGAAAATATGAACAACTTGATATATTTAATTTAACATACTTTCAAACCAAAAATGAAATGGAATTACAAAGGACTGCAGTCGCTAGAAATAAATAGGCAGTGTCATTTGTGCCATGTGCTTTATTAAATTTTAGTCTTTGGTTTTTTTGCTTTTGGTCAATTCAAGATAATGCCGCCACAAAAAAAACTAATGAAGAAAAACTGTATAAAAGTACAACTTGAAACTAATAAAGCAAAGAAAAGAAGGTAACACAAAGACAAATACATCATATGTTAATGTGCTAAACAGAAAACCAGTCTGTTTGATATGGTGACCAGTATGAATTCAGAAGAGGCCAAATGAAAAGAACCTGGATCTGAGTATCTTTTCTGATGTTCCCATTTGTGCTGCTCAGTAATTAAGGATGGGCTCAACCCGACCTTTATTTCCTGAGAGGTGAGCCTAATCTGATTTGCATGTGAATATAAAACAATGAAAGTGAGTGTATGTGATGGCCAATATCAAACATATGACAGAAACAATGGATCCTTTTTATTCAGTCATCAGGTGTGATTTATAACGTCGCATAAATTCTCTTATTTATGTGACGTTATAACTTCGATGAACTTACAACAATTATAAAATACAGTCAAACACTTTAGCACAAGAGCTCTGAACTGAACGGTTTGACCTATAATACATATTTCCTTAGAGCACATTCTTCCTCTTTTTGGCTCTGTCTGTTTCATTGTTTGTTGTGCACTGTAGATGTTACTGTCCTGAGGCTTTCTTTCCTAATTCATATACATTTTTCCACTCTTCTGGGTTAATTTGAGAAGAACAATGAAACATGTCCATTCACAGCTCAGATTCTCCCATCTGAGCTGTGAATCTCTGCACCTCATTCATAGTTATTATTATCATTTTGGCTGCTTCTCTACTAAATGCTTCCTTTTTTCTTGCCTGTCAGTTGTCATAGATGGCGACATTCTGATAGTTTTGCAATTGTGCCAGACTGTTGGTACTACAATACTTTCCATTTTCAGGTGATGATGGATTGAGCAGAGCTTTGTAAGGTGATCAAAGCTTGAGATGTTGTTCTATAGCCTAAACTGGAGCATTTATCCCTGACCTGTCTGTTTTGATCCTTGGCCTTCATGATCCCTTTTGTTTACTGATGTTCTCTAACAAACCTCTGAGGCCTTCACAGTACCACTGGATTCATAATGAGAACATATTAGACATATCCAGACTGTGACTTCGGAGGGCAATTCTTCCCCTGGTTTAGATTAAGGTGTATCAAAGGAAAAGGGGCTGAATTATGCACTGATTTGTGTTGTTTAAACCAAAATTAATGTATAAAGATTTAACGTTGTAGTGTTTTCACATTTTAAAAATCCAGCAATAAATATCAAGAACTGTCAATCTATTTTTGGGTCAAGCTCATATTTTCCTAAAGTCAGTCATTCATTTAGTCTCTGTCTCTTATCTGGAACTGGGCTGCAGAAGCGTAATCTGAACAGTGATCTGCAGACCTCCCATTCCTTTAGCTTTCCCACTCGCATACAAAGGTGTTTCCCCAGTCAGCCATGAGACATAATCTCATGCTAGAAATGTTCGGTGAGGACATTATTGGTCTGAGTGCAGAAGGTGTACCATATTGCTATTTTTGTGCTTTATTCTCACTTAATTTACAACAAGAAAGAAAATGCCTTTTTCAAAATATTCAACATTCAAAGACATAATGCAGAAAATAAGCTATGCAAGTAAAACATGCAGCACAAACATTTCTATGCTATGAACCATTTTTCATGACTGAAATTTGACCCATAAGTTTGAAGCCTTTGTACCATCTGAACATACCGATAACATGGCTTGCATTATCTTTTAGTTATTTTGGTTGGCATTCTCATCACTGATAGTAGACATAAAAGAGAAGAAGAAGACAGGACAAGACAGAAGATTATAAATAACTCACAAGTCAAAGCGGAGATTCTGTTTCTCCTCAAAGAAGTAGTCCAAGATGTACTTTCTAACAAAGTCGGGGTTTAGGGTGTTGTCTATCACCTCCGTCCTGCCGAACTATGAAGGGAAAAAAATAATTGAAAGTCGAGAGACAGAAATGATGAATGGATACAAAAGAAAAGTGGAAAAACTGTTTTGTGGGTTTTAAATCAGGCCTTATTATTAGTGGCTGCTGTGCAAAAGAGCTAGTTTTCCTTTAATTCCCGTATCCCCACCTTCATCCCTAATTACAAAAAGATAACCCACTCATCAAAGCCCTACAGGAAGCAAGAGATAAGTAAAAGATCCTGTGAAAATGTGTAGGCAGAGAAAAAAAGAGTCTAGGAATAAAAATGGCATAGGATGTACAAAGAGTGGGCAGAAGGAAAGGGGGTATTACTCAAAACTAGGCGCTTTGGACAGAAAAGGTGAGAGGATGCGGTGGAAACAGCAGAGCTGGAGAAGAGTAGTGATTATGGCTTCCTAATTAGCAGGATTTTCACTTCCAAGGTGCCAAACGAAGGAAAATATGGCAAGAAAACACTTTTAAAATGCCATAAACCTTGCATGCTTAAACACAATTAGTTGAGCAGTTTCAAAGGAGATGTATCAAGAACACATAAAATATTTTTGCAGAAATTTTATATAGTAGTAGATCAAGAAATTAGCTACATGAAAAATGGTTACTACATCCTGTTGTATCTCTTGCTGAATCTGATTGTTTGTTTTTTTTTTATTTGCCACTCTGAATTTTGCCCATAAAGAGTTTCTACTATCTTATAATCTCTCTTTTTTAATTGTCTCTTTGTTAGTCAATCCATAACTTTTGATGAGTAGGCTCAACTTGATATTTTACCTCTGCATGGCAAAATCAATAATGGTGGTTGTTTTGGCCTCATTCTGTATTTTAACCTTTTTCAGTGAGAATGGCAAGAGGTGTATTGCATTGTAAGATTGTATTATAAGCCACTATTTTATTACATGCTTTGAATACTATGATGCATCTAAAATATGGCTTTTTACCAACAGATTTTTAAAGATTAGCCTACAGTATGATGAAGAGGAGAGCATAAGCTTAGAGAGAATTTGCCTCAAAATGAAAATAACACTTTGAGTTACAGCAAAAGAGAGACTGAGATCGTGTGTGTGAGGCTGTTCAGTAGACGACTAGCGGTTTTGGAAGATGAAGATAACGAATGATGACTTTTTCTCATAGGCTGCTGTATTTTTTTAAGCAGCCAGGTTTAGTATTTATGTCTGTTGCAAGTACATATTTAATTAAAAGTTTTAAAAAAAATCTGTCTTAGTATCTCATGTTATAACCTGGATACCTGCAGCTTATAGACAAATTGTCTGTGTGTGGATATACACACACAGACACACAGTCTATATATACATATATAGACTTTCTTTTCTTTTCAAAGTAATGGCTGTGCTCAATCGACTGGAAATTACGGTAACCTGTTTTTCCACCCAATGATGGTAAAATCGATCACTGTTGGATGTTAATAAGGATTTTTCACTTATTGCAGTAAAAATGCCGACAGCATAAACTCTAGGCACTTAGGAGAACATGACACATTGTTTACTATCTACTTTCTTGGTTAAATACCTCTTTTTCCAAAGAAGCCACTAGCTGAATTGTATAAGTGGGAAACGGAAATAAAAGGCAGAAATTTAATCTGTGATGCACCTTGAATCTCTAAGAGACCCCGAGGTGTCGATGAAGGTGTGAGCACATGTTAGTAAGGAGGCGGGCGATGGTTAAAGATGAGCTCTGTAATGTGATTTCCCCACTGAGTGGAGGAGACAATACTGTTCTGCAGAGTTCATTAGATGCCGCTTGACTACAGGAGTTGGCTAATGAGAATCTGGCATGAAGTCCCTGAGTTTTCACCCTCACTATCACACACATACACAAACTGAGTCACCGCAGATGTGTTGCACATGCGGCTAACTTGGCAAACTGAACTCTTCAGGCAACAGCGAGATTTACAGTGTCTGATATTAGAATGTGAATATGCTTCCAAAAACACTGTCACACTGTGGGTGTTTTTTTATGTGTGCCTGCCAAAGTAGGGCAATAAAAAATGCAAGGATAATTCTTTGCCTTGGTGGTGAGTCTTCAGTCCCAAACTTGACGAAAATTTTATTATCTTCTTCCCCAGAGCACACACAGACCACAGCTGGGGATTTGTGTTGTTTCTTTGATCAACATGGGACGTTACTGTCCTCATGGGTTGTTGAGTAGACGGTTGCATACTGCTGCAATAATGAGCTTGGCGGTTTCTTCTGCTTTTACAGGCAGAGGTAAATGACACTAGTGTGAATTAGTGTGAGACAAGCCTCTTCTTCAGCTGTGGCCTTCGCTTAACAAAAGCTCTGTTGTCTATGCAACAATTGCTCAATAGCAACAAAAAGAGAAACACACTGCAAACAGAAATAGCACTCTGTAAACCCCCAGGAATAAAATAGCGTCAGGACCATTTTGGCTGGTTGGGGAGGAATTTTTACGAAAATGCTAAAAGTTTTGTGTGTCTAAATGAGAAAAAATTAATCCAGGGTATGATTTAAGCTTTCAGCTTGAGCTGTTTTTGTATGAATTTTACAGATAGCTGAATGGGTTTGAAATTTATCAGCTTTTAAACTACAATGGATTTATAAATATTTTCCACTGAGCCAAAATTATTAAACTTTCTGGGGAAAATAGCTGCTGGTTGAGTGCAATCAGTCAAAGCAAGAAATTGCCTTAAAGTATTTTCAGACCAATCTGGAGCAGCGTCCTGTGGTGTATGGGGTAATGTCCATCTGGAAAAGAAAAAGACCAGAGGGCATACAACAATCTTGGTCATTTAAGATAAGCCAAAAATGATACACATAACCTTCATCAAGAATCTGCTGCATGAACTATTTCCTGGAGGAAATGTAAATAGTGATTTATTGAGGCCGAGACGTGACCTCTGTGCTGCAGGTGCTGTCAGAAAATACTTTGCTTTACAGTGCCTTGAGAAAGCATTCTTACCTCTTGAACTTTTTTTCACTTTTGTGATGAAGATTATCAGTGACAGAGAAAGGAAGTATTGTTTTATGTGACACCACTAAATAAAATAAGTAGGTCACTCATCAGAGCAGTGAAGCTTGTTTGTGTTTTACACTTTTTGGATGTTAAAAGCTAAAAAATATTACTTTGAAAGAGCCATTCAGTTCTTTATCCTGTTTTTTTTTCTTTTTTTGTTAGTTCTCATTGTCCAAACGAATATTCTGTGTCAATGTTCTGATGAAACATTTGTTACTTTATGTGTTTTTCGTGGCAGCCATCTTGAGATCCTACTAAAGAGGAGGCCTGCCTCAAACCCAGCTCTTTTATAGGAAGTGTGGTGATAAGAGTTGCCGTTTGATTGGCTGAAACTTCAAGTAATTAAAAAAATAAAATGAATTTGCTGAAATTGTGCATTTGCATGCATAAGATTTTTTTCCTGATATCTTCTTACTGATATGTAATTTTTTGTGTTTACATTATGTATGTGAAAGTTAACTTTGTTTCCTTCCCTTATTGTAGTCATAGTGACCACTCAAAGCATTATCACACAATGATCTGTATCCACTCAGCTCGTCTCACACATGCACACCGTGATAACAAAGACAGTGAGGAACTGTAGGTTCAGTGTTATGGTCAAGGACTCTGACAATTGGCAGGGGAAGGTTTCCCAAAAGTGTTTCACATTTTAATGCCCAATAAAATGTCCAAATACAAATAAATTGTTCTGTGATGAACAATTGCAGAATGCGGCTATGGTTCTGTGGGTAGAGATGCTGATCAGAAGGTTATAGGTTCAATTCTAACATCCTCCTGGCACATCTCAATGTGGCCCTCAAACTGGCTATGCATTGAGGTGAATGTGACTGTAGTGGAAAGTGCACTGAGTGGTCAAAATGATTGGAAAATCAGTTTATAAGTTCAGTCCATTTACATACCCACATAGTGTCTTCAGACAGCAGAGAACCGATTCTCAGGTTTCATTTTTCCTGTACTCAGAAAGTATCAAAGCTGTCCTCTTTAACATCAAACACAGACCCCTTTTTCTTCACAAAAGGTAAATGCCAAGATGGCCTGTGCTGAGCTCCACAAAGTCCTTGGTGCATAACAATCCACAACTGCACACCAATAGTGTCTTTTCCCTGTGTTGGGAAGCAACCAAACAATGAAAACCTTCTGTCACAAGATTTACTGAGCAGAACAAAGACAGCCAGAATCGAATTTAGCTTGTGCAGACTTAACAGACTTGAAAGGTTTTAATGAACTTGTTGCTTCTTCTCATCAAGACTCTCATGTTAAAGTATTTTTTCACAACTGCAGAATTTATTTTTTCTCTTATTTATAACAAAGTTCCACTATAATTAAATACATAAAACAAGAAATACATAAAGGTATAGTTGCCCACTCGTGTGTGTTGTTTTGTTGTATCTACTTTAAACCCGCCTCTTTGCTGTTTCCTGGATAAGCAGCGTCAATGTTGATACCCGCCTACATTATTAGGGCTATTTACAAGACAAACAAACAAATAGATCATATGACAAAGAGAGAACTGGTGCTAATACTAAATAAGCTACATAAACTAAGCAAGTACAATGAGGATAGTATTAATCCCTCAACAGTGAGCTTTTTAGTCCCCACAATGCCAACATATTGATCATCCCCTTCATTTTTCTTTTTCTTTTGCTTTAAAGCCCCAATTAGGGGTATGTTTCTCTGACATCTTCAGAAAAATTATGCTTGAGAAGGTGTAATAAATCGGTATAATAAACGGCTGTAAGCCCACAGTTAAACAGCTACTGAAATGACATGTCTTACCCAAAGTACTTCAGCTTAATTAGAAAGGATTAATTTCTTGGGTTTTTTTTTTTTTGGTTTTTGTTTTTTGTTTTTTTGCTTTGACATATGTGTGTGATTGTGTGTACACTCACCTCTCTCCACTGTTTGGTTTCCACACCCTGCGTATACAGTACACACACTGTGGGGTGGAAAAAGTACAAAGCAGCAATAAAAATAATAAATTTTGTGCAGGAAACATTAGAAACATAAAACAGAGAGAAAGACCAAATAAAAGATACAGCCTGTGCAAACAAAGTGGTAATATAAGAAGTTGAGCTCAAGTAATAGCTCTTAAAGTAAAACAAAGATTTTCAAAAATCTTTAACCTGGAGTATGCAGTTTTTTATGAAAAAAATAAAATAAAAAAGATGTCTTCAAAATTACAATTAGGTTGTGACAGTAGAAGATAAGACAGACAATCTATGACAACATTATTTTCCTTTCTCTCTGTGGTAATGTCATCTTCACAAATACACACCAAAGACAGTGGATAAATGTTTTTTTCTGCTAAGATCGGTTGTTTCTCTGCCATTATCACGTTGAGCAGCACGTACACAAACATGACTGAAAACTTCATCCTGGCTCTGATTGGTTATTTTTCACCAGGAGTGATGCTCAGTCTTTTCACATATTGTGTCTCATACCATACTGTCACAACTTGGTTATACTGTTAAAAAATATGTAAAATAATAATAATAATAATAATTAAGGTTACAAACATAGAAAGAAACAACATGAAAAAGGCCATACAGCACAACAATCTGACAGAAATACTTTTGTCTTTATGAAGTACTTACTAGGGTCAGATTTAGAGAAAGTGTCTTTATCCAGCAGATTTCTGTCGGAAAAAGAGAAGATAATTGAAACAATTCACACTCATTCTGGTACGTAATTAAAGGTTAGCGGTGAAACTAAGATGTTTTTAAGATCAGAAAATCTGAAAAGCTTCTATTTTTTACTTTTAATGGCATTTATTGCTATGTTTGGTTATTGTAAAAAGTCTAAAATTCAAATCTTGTACAAAACCTGCCTGATAGGCATCTATTCCCATGTTTACCAAACCAAAAAAGTACAGCAACATCTCACACATGAGAAAATGATCTAAGAACAATATGGTAATCTGGAACACACTTTTAAATTAGTTGTGTATGCAACAGAGGAAATTAAAGTATAGCTTCATAAAGTCATTGGGGCCTGCCATAGAAATGTATGGCAGGCCCCTATTGTCCTTCACCTCAAAACAACTGCCGCTTCCTACTACCGTTAATGCGGCCGATACCGCTGCGTGCCCCCTCATAATATATATATCAAAACGTGCGGCTCGGTCCCGGCATTGGAGCTATTACTTTTGTTGGCATTTCAAGTAAATGTGGCGTCATAATTAATAAAAAACGAGCCAAATTCAAGACTAATGCAGCAAGGCAGAGCATTAGCATTAGCCTTTTACCTTAAATGAGGTAGTAGCTATTTCTCTGACTTATTACCCATGTTTAGTATACTGCATGGAGGAAGTCATGCTTGTGACTATTGATTACATTGCAGCTTTCTTTAGCATTGATGCTAATGTTTAGAATCAGAACGCCGGCTCCAAATGACGAGCACACTTTGGCAGGGCCCCGGTTAAATTTCTTCAGGAATTTTCTAGTTCTCGTTCTGTAATTCTGCCTCTACAGAAATAATACATCTAAAGCCAAAATGCAACTTGGAAATAGATTGATTGTGTTGAATTAGAGACACCACAGCTTTTCTTGATCAAAATATAAGATGTTTCGTTTACGGTTAGATGCAAGAACATGTTTCCAAAAAGGTATCCAGAGAATTGTTTATTAATGTGTTGGACCAGCTCCATTTTCACTATTTGTCTGTAAATACTTGAGGTCTAAGAGGCAACATTTCTTCTGATGTGCACCGTCTTACACTCTGGGGAATTGCTAGTTTCTCAATTTGTTAAATTGAGAAACAGACATGATAAAATCTGTTGGCACTGAAATATTTGTAAAAATCCATATTACAGATTAATCTTTGCTTAGGGGGCTGGTCTTCCTGGGCTGATGTTATTTATATACTCACATTTAAATGTATATTAAGAATACTTTTACTTAAGAATAGATAGCTTAGGTTATTTACTTCCTCTGTAGGGATATTATTATAGAAATATTAAGGTTTAAAAGTGCAAGTGGGGTCAGTGCATCCTTACTGGATCCGCGCACAATGCAGAAAGCTAAATTCAGGTTACAATCAACCCATCCTAGGACTGCTGGAGGGTTAAAGTCAAGAGATAAAAAAAAATTGGTCAAACATTAAAAATGGGTGAACAGCAATTATATAGACATGGGCATTTCAAATTTGTTGTTAGTACTTATACTGTTGTTTATCTTGTATTACACATCCTGCTACATGTAAAAAGAAAAGTGTGTGCCAGCAAGCTCATTTGTGCATTCATCGGTTACAAACTAACGTTACCAGCAGCAACATTACACCAGAAAATTGCAGGTTTAGAGATCCTGTACAATGGCTGCTTGATTGCTGTTGTGCTTAGTCTGTTTACTCAGCTGATTTGCTCATCGCCCTCTCAGTGCAGTAATCCTAACTCTTTTAAATATGTATCCCCCCCAAAAAATAAACATGTAGCTCTTTTTCTGTGAAAATGTGAAATTTGAGCTTTGAATTAGAAACAGTTCAGACTTTGTCTGGTCTTAATTCACATTTCCTTCATCTGTCTTTCTCTAACTTAGTCTGTGCCCGTATTTGAGAGTTCTCTACTTCCATCAGCCTCTCTTGACCTTTTTATAATGTCTGCTACGGGGCTTCTGTACCCAGAAGCAATGTCTTTCTTGCTTTGTTTTGTTCACAGGGTCACCAGAGTGACATGAGAGCTCTCACTCCAGGTGCCAAAGCCTGCCGGCTCCTCCAGGTTCTAGTTTCTGCTTCTGTTTCTTTCCCGTTTCCTTTTTCGTCCATTTGCTATGAATCATCAGCTCTGCTCTTTCATCAGCCCCGGTCTGTTTTGATCTTTCAGCTGTACCAGTCTCACTCCCTCCGTCACAGATTTTAAGATCAAACTCTCTGAGTTGTTTCAAGTCAGGAAAGAGGCACATAAAGACTTAAGATATTGTATTTTTTTTGTCGTATATATCACATTCAAAACGTCTGCTGAAACTGTGATGGGCTGTGACTAAAGCAAATTTGTCAGTTTGACTTAAAAAGGAAATGGTTGATTTTATTCAAGTAACATAGCTGTCAAAAATTTCTATACCACATTTTTTATTTTATTTGCTCCAAAAGAGGCAATTTCAAAAGAAACATTTTAATTGGCCAATTTTAAGGCTCGCATAATAGAACGTCTCAGCAGTGTTTGTTTCTGATAACTGGCAGCTTTGCTAAGTTTAGTTTATTCAAGTTATGTCCAGATAAAAATGTGATTGCATTTGGACTATTTCCAAGCACCAACTCTAGCAGCTCTCAAATGTACATAAGCTTGCATTGTGAGGCAATAATTCAATTCAAGTCATGCTTTGTTATTGCTGTAAAAATGCATACAAGTTTTCCCAATGTTACGTACAATAGAAAGCTGAATATGGCAGTGTTACAACACAAAACAAAGGAGCAATAATAAATTCAGATTAACGTTTTAATGAAAGTTTTGACTATTTCAACCAAAATGGCTCCATTTTGGTAAATAAATAGATAGAACCCATTTCTGCTCTGAGATGAAACTCTTGCTTTAGCTCTCTCTATCATAGATATCAACCAAAATGATCATCTAGAAACCGGATATTGTTCATTACTGGGTTGACTGGCCCTGATCAATGACTTCCAGGTTGGAAATCTAAAAATATGACACATTACTCCTCTGCACATGCAACAACAGTCTACGCCGTGGAAGTTGGTCCAGACACTAACAAGAAGGAAATGTTTGTTGTCTGGAACAAACACAAGGAGGCGACAGTTTTAGTATTGCTGTCTGCATCATCCACTTATTAAAGATAACGATGAGAGTGTAAATTTCCCTCTAAATGATAATTTCAGTAATTATCTGTTACCGGCTGCTCCCTAACATAGCAGAGTGATGTTGTCTATGTTCACAATATAAATTATTTGTGACCTCTCACTGAAGCGTAGCTAAAAATCACTTCAGTGCTCTTCTGAGTAATTGAGCAAAATTACAAAAACTACAGATCTGGCCACACAATTCTGATTGATGTATGAATATTCAAGACATCCACACTAATATTATAATTCAATTGGTCATAAGTCATTCAAATAGACACCTGACAGATGATTTTAAATGGGTTGCTTTCACCATAGTAACAACCAGAGAGCTTTCTTGAAAAAAAACAGAAGCAGCACCTTTCAGAGGAACTGATGAAAAATAGTGCAAAAAGTTGTCAGTGGTGTTTTTAATGCAAAACAACAAATTGGAAAAATGAATGTAGTGTCAACACTTAAGTCTAGTCAAAGGAATTGTTCTCCATTTCTCTGCAGAGCATAAGCAATGCTCATTAAAGCTCGTGTGCCTCCTCAGTTTACTCCATTTTGATCTACCTTTACAAAACCTCCGTGCCTGTTTGTAGGCTGTTGACGGCTGGTGGTTGACAGCATTTAAATGACTGAAACTCGCTAAGAACATGAGAAGAGACGAAAAACAAATTTAAGGATGATACAAAGCAAAAACGTTTCTGTACCAAATGGTGAAAATTTGATTGTGCTGTGAGTTTAACAAAACCGTTTTAGTGGAGATGATACACTGCTGGGGAAAAATACCTTAACTTATAGTCAAATCGAGTTTGTTTCTCTGAGTATCCTGTTGATGAGAAAGGAATCTCACTCCTGTCCATGGAAAGTCGCTCTATTGCTTTGGCATCAAAAACATTTTGTACAGTGTCCTGTTCTTGTCCACATACTCTTCATCTGGACAAGAACAAATAGTTATTTTGTACCATTGTACATTTCTAAAATTACAAAACACTTGTTTCTTGTTAAATCAATATAGCAAATTGGAGATATTCTGGATGTTCAGTTTCTTTTGGTTTTCAGAATGGACATTTGATGCTTCTATCGTTCCAATTTAGTTTACAAACACACTAATACCCCAAGGGAAGCATGAGACTCTAAGTAGCATTTCTTTTTTTTTGCGTTTTTCATTTTTAGCTCAGAATCCAGTCTGTGTTGAAATTTCCATACTCTGTCATCACACATTAGAGGGAACTGTGAGTTCATGTAAAGGTTGGCTCTGAAGCTGTCCGTGTACATAGGAAGATTAGATGCAGAAGGTCTGTGAATGTGAGAAACAGCTTTTCTAATAAGCCTCACACCCACCTCTGTGAGCCATGTTGGTAAGGCTAATTAACGAATATTTGATACTGTAAAAATTTAAAGGAAACCAAAGAAGTTGAAGAGGAAACCTTTTTTTTTTCTCTATTTCATGAAAATAAAGATGAAAATATGCTTTTCCTGCTTCTAATTTCACCCTGCTTTTCAGAGTAATTTACATTTATAGTACAACAATTTTCTCAATCAAGATAAAAAAAAAATGGTGATTTCAGTTCGGTCATCTTTATGTAAATTTGAGTTTAATCTTTGTGTTTTGTCATTGCAGACGTTATCACGCAATCATGCAAGAACCGACCAGTTGTTCTTTCCGTCTCTCCACGTCTTTCCTAATTTAGTTCATGTTGTTGGACACTTGCCGGTACAGATTGAACCGGCCCATATGTCCTCCACTACTGCCTCCTCTTTATCTCTGTCATTTCCACCTTCTGTTTATCTGCTGGCTGTGTTTCATTCCTCTAATGGCCCCGCCATTATCTCTCATGGTAAACAGAGCCTCGAACCATCTTCATCCTGCCGCTACTCTTCAGTTTTCTTTCTTTTATTAACAGATATTTTGATTTTTAAAAAGAATACAAAAAAACAAACAAATAATAAAAACAAGGTATTACATATTTTTACATCTTCTTATACATTATTCACTTATTTGTCTCTGCATATATGAAAAATTGATGAATTATACATGCAATTGAAGTGATGTGGAAAAAATATTTTCAATAAACAAAATAAAGCAGCATTTAAGTACTTCTTTCATAATCACTCAGCAGGTCCACCTCTGACTGGCCAAAAATCGATTTAGGAATGATGTATGGAAAAAAAGCAAACACAGAAAAAATCTGTAAGAGGGAAAATACATTTTCAATTATCTGTAAATATAGATACAAAGACTGGAAAATATTTTCCAAATGCATAAATACAGGAAATCTGTAGTATGCGAGTACATCGTTTTTACTCTTGAGATTCATGGCAATATTTCAGCGTTTGTCAGAGTAGATCAATGCTTATTTAAAAACAGCACCTGCATTATCAATTCCTCAGGATCTTCACAATAATGAAAGATAGCAAATGGTTAAGGGCGATTTGTAGTTACATGTGCAAAAGCTAGTTTCAGAATGAGCACCTCCAAGTTTTAGGTTCGGCTTCTGAGACGGAAAGGCATCGACCGTCTGCTCCAGGTTGGAAATTAATGGTCTCCTGGGGTCGAGAATTTGAGGTGTATTGCAGTCTTATTTGTGAGTGGGTGAGAAAGGAAATAGTGGATTGACAGATGGGAAAATAAATGTCTGCAGGTTTGAGGGTGCTCCAGGCTGTTGTTAAAGATAGAGCTGCATGATGGTTTTGTCTCACTGGCCAAGTTCTTACCCTCACCTTCGGTTTATCGGTGTAGGCTGTGACAGAAAGAAGATTTTGGGTCAAAGGTGCTTACAAATATCAACACGCAGTTTTGCATTAATATTCACTCACTTGTTTTTCAGATTTTCTCACATTGCAACCAGAAACTTCAATTTATTCCCCGGCACAAAATTGTGCACAATTATTAAAGGGAAGAAAAACTGACTCTTTACCTTTCATCTGTAGAAATAAAATCACTAAAATCAAGTTTCAACTGGCGTTAAAACTTGATAACGCCAGTGCAACCATTTGATCTCAAAGCTCATGTAAATGTGAATGTTTCATTCAGAATGCAGTTCAATCTCAGTGTATGCAGCTGTTCAGTGAATACCGAAGATGCTTGTGAAAAAACTTAGTGAAGAAACAGCATCATAAAGACCAAATATCTGAGCAGACAGTCAAGGTAGCAACCTTTTACAGAACTCTGTTCTGTCAATTATCTAAAAAATTAAAATGTAGGGCAAAACTACCACTAATGGTCATCACCCTGAACTGAGACAGGAGAACATTCATCAGCACCAAAAGAGGTGGCGACTCTGAAGGAGCTGCAGAGATCCACAGCTCAGCTGGAAGAATCTGTTTGCAGGTCAAGTTTTAGTCATGCAGTCCACAAATCTTTCCTTCTTAGAGGAGTAACACAAAGAAAACCACATAGAAAGAACAGTATAAATCATGATTGCAGTTTACTACAATCATTACAGGGAACATGGCAGCCATGCAGAAGAAGATGCTGTGGCCAGATGAGACTAAAACACACGATTCTCACAACATGCTCTTATTGTGAGGAAAAGTATTAAAAATACTCAGGGGGTATTTTTGATATTTTTACTGGGGGGGTGAGATGCATCTTGCAAATTGCAGGGCTACAATACAGCTAAACATACAGCAGTAGATATGAACTGCAGCATTTACTGGAGCAGAAATTGATAGAAGCTGAATAGATGCTCTTATCCCACCTTATGTACCTTTTTTTGCAATTTTGAAAAACGTGTCATTTTCATTCAACTTACAAAGTATCCAAAGTGTCCTGGTTTGTCATAAAAGTAACCATAAAAGGTATTGAATGTATTGTGGTTGTGGCATAACATTTGAAAAATTTCAAGGAACATAAATTATTTTGCAATGCACTAAAAAAAAACAGGAATTAAGAAATATTTTGCTAATTAAGGGGGTGTGCCACACACACTGAATGTGTTTTAAAGATACTAAACAAGGAAAAGGTTAAAAATGCTGGAAAAAGGCTGCAATAGCTGATACTTCCGGAACCAGCAACCAACCAATTAGCAGTTTAACTTGGGTAAATTCAAAAGTAGGTCTGCTGGAACAAAACATCATCAAAGCAATTCTTTTATCACCATGTCAAGTGCACCCCCCACAGCAGATGCCTTGCCTACACCCCAGCCCCAAAACAACAATGGTGCTGCCCTAAATCTGACAGTAAACCCCACCCGAATATTCCTACCAAAGACGTGTCGACTCCAAAAATTCTCCAGCACTTTATTGCACAGGTGAATGCAGCTCCTAAAATCAAACAGTTGTTACTGTCGTTAAAAATGCAGGGACTTAGAGGCTTTTATCTGCAGGAAAACAGTGCATGTCTGCGAGCAGACTCCAGCAATTACTGTAAAATACAGTGCTCTCATTCCAAATGAGGTCTTTTTCATTCCCACAAGCCAGCAGTCTTTGCAGTTTTAGGTCACTGTTTTTTATTTTATTTTATTTTATTTGTTTGTTTGTTTTTTTTTGCAAAGCAAAGCAAAAAAGAATAATTTCATAAGTCATAAACTTTTGAAAGAAATCTTTTATTCAACAAGATTATGAAAGAAAATGTTTTTGTTAATTAGGTGTCATTTTCTTAAATACACTATAAAGTTGCATTTGTTTTAGTCTGCAGTTGTACAATAAAATATTAAAAATGTCACCGAATGTTGCAGTCAATTTCAAAGGAACTGGCAATACAAATAAGGGTTTGAAACTAACTTTGTGAGGCATATTTAACAATGTAAATGAGTTTTGTTTTTTGTGTTGTTTTTTTAAAGAAACTAGATCCCTTAATAGGAGGCTGCTAGATTTTTATATTTATGGCTATGCACTCATGGGAATTTGTGAAATCAAAAGAGGGTGTGAATATAAGGAAAGATAAAATGTAAGCAGAAGACTGAAGAGGAGGAAAAAATGTGTCAGAAAACGTGTGAGTGCATATGGAGTTGGAAAGAGTGCAGCGAATACAGTCCTATGAGACTGTATCAGAAATAGACCGAGCATAACGGAGATCCTCTTGCACAGGGAGAAGAAACAAGCGTCTGTTATACAGACCCAGAGACACTGCTGACTTTATTTACAGAAATCTGACACAAAGCACAATAATTAGACATCCCCTTTCCTCTAACCTGCGGGAGCTTCCTCATCATTCCAACTCCAAGTGTTGAGAGAGCAGGCTGAGAGAGGGATGATAAATATCTAGGGATCAGTGGCTCTCTTTGAAGATGTGAATATTGAGCTGCCGAGATTCTTGACTTGGAACGAAGCGCAACTCAGCAGAAACAAGCTGCCACAGGCTAATAAGGAAAACTTTGGGAGCTAATGGATGTGCTGCTCAGTGGTGGAGTGATTTATGAGCATGTGCCGATTCACATGATTGCTCCACATTATTACAGCATACATGCATAGTTTTCCCACGTATTGAGAAAAAATGTATGACGCCATTTACTGTGAATGAACTCCTCCACAGGTTAGTGATTAAAGAAGAGCTAATTTTCTTGACAATGAAATACCTCGAATGCTGTTTTTTGCATGTTTAAATTATGCCGTCGACATAATGTTCAGTAGAAAGCTGCATCAAAGACAAAGCTGGATATAAGCATGTGAATATAATAGTAAATGGTTGCTATGTAAAATGTAAATTCATAGTGAAAGAATGGTTTGTGGGAGTTAAACAGGTCTGTGCAGAATGCGAACAACCCACACTCTGTTCTTAACATCTTTCTTGTGCACATTACAGATGAACATATGAGAAAACTATGTAAAAATTAATTTATGTATATATTAGTGATAACTGATAATGTTGTGCAACAGCTTCATACAAAGCAACATTAACAAAGCTAAATGAACATTAATAAAATTAATACTTTCACCAGGCATCATTACCAGATGCCTGAGCCTCAACTGGCTCCTCTCAATGTGGAGGAGCAGCAGCTCTACTCCGAGACTCTCATCTCTAAGGGAGAGCCCAGACACCCTACGGAGGAAACCCATTTCGGCCGCTTGTATTTGCGATCTCATTCTTTCGGTCATGACCCAAAGCTCATGACCATAGATGAGGATGGTGTAGACATGCAACCTTAAAAAGAAGCCAGTGTAGTCAGTTTTCTGTGATGGGGCTGCATGTTGGACAAGCTTTATGGATAAGCTACTGCTGTTACTGGCTCCTATATTCTGTTATCATTAGCCAGACATGCTAATATCATGACAATGAATTACACAGAAGGTTTCTGCAGCCTTAAACCAGTCAAGAAACACCTTGCCAGTCATTGATGCACCCATAAGACTTTTTCTGAATCCCACAGAAATCATAAACCAGAGCAAGGCTGATCAACAGAAGGACTTCTTTTCTTTTTTTGTGAAATATTTGAAGTATGCTTGCCAATATAGCAAACTCTCTGACTGCTATTCCAGGGCAAATAAATTAGCTAAATAGGGCTGGGTGATGTGGTCTGAAATCAATATCATAATATATTGAACAGTTCAATAAGTGGACGATAACACTAACCCACTTGCTATTGGGTTAGTGTTCACTATAAAGAATGCTTATCACATTCTCCATTGTGCCCACAACAATAGAGAGTGTGATAGACAAGCATAAATAATTCACAGCCACTTAAATTGATGGTAGGATTCCTCTGGACAGTACTTTTCTTCGCCACTTTAATGGACTTTAAAACCACAGAGTCGTCAAATAAATGATGAAAATGTGTCCTTTTTTGTTGTTGTGTTATTAAAAAATAGGCACAACTGAGCAAGTTTAGAAGTATGAAACTTTAAACATCTTTGCTGAACTCAAAATCATGCCAAACGATGGATTTTTGGAAGGAACGAGTTGCTCAACTGAGACAGGTACGACTGCAACCCAGAAAAATAACATCTTGTATAATGGACTAAAACCTCCAAGGACTCTTTGTTGACGACAGATAAATGGGGGCTGAGCTGGAAGCCAGGTGTACCTAATAAAGTGGCTGTTGAGTGTTTGTGTAAAGACGGGAAGATTTATTATTTTTCACAAACCCGGGGTTTAAACTCAGAATTGGAAAGAAATCTGGGTAAAGAAATCAATGTTTTTAAAAAATTAGTTTTTTATCCAGCTATTAAAATTTTTATTTTTTTTTTAAAGTAGACACAGGGTGGATATTTTGCCTCAGGACATTGGATATAAACATTATTCTCAGAAGATGGATGGATAGAAAAATGGACGCAACACAAATAGATTGAATGGTTGACATGGGAAAGCAAGAAATTAATGCAGAAAAAGAAAAGGAAATAAAAACAGAGATGACACTGGAGGAGGACTTGTAGATCAGGATACCAAATAAGAGTGGGGTGAACAGATGGAGACTCAAGGAAATGTGTAATATGAGCAATATAGGGAGCTGTGGGGGTGGAAGAATGACAGTAATATGTTTATGAGCAAAAGAATGAAGCAGTGGCTTAAGCATATGGAGCACACTTTTATTAAAGTTAGAGGAGTTCTCCCAACACATTTCACTTTCTCTCTGTCACTTAAATTGTTTCTCTCATTATTTGTCTTTATTATTACTTTGGTGTCCTGTTATTGTCCTAACTGCAAAATTGAATAAAAGGGATGTAATTATGAAATAGAAAAAAATCTATTTCACCTTCTCATTCCAAAGTTTTAAACAGTAGAGGATATTTTCTCCATATTACTTTTTCTTGTTTGTCTTTCTTAGAGCTAAATCCAGAACAAACTCAATTAAAACAAACATAGTCCACTCTGGGGCCCCTAAAATCCTCAATCACCTATGTCCAACTTATCGCACTGGCATTGCTTTAGTGTCAGATCGATGACAGAACCAAGCAGGATCGTTTTTCCCACCAGCTGCTGAATTATTCAGACCGAAATCTCCTCCAGGGAGACTCCCGCCCTGCCAGCCAGACACACATTGGGAGCCTGCAACCTGCCAGGGAAGATCGGGATCATCAGAAAATTCCTAACAAGCAGCAGCACATATAGTAAGGTTAGGACCCTGACAAAATGAGATTCATGGAATATTAATGGATTCTTGCATCTGTTGTGCGTGTGTGTGTGTGTGGGTGTGTGTGTGTGTGTGGTATAAAGATGTGTTGGATCATTTTAAGGAAAAAGTAATTTGAGAAAAACAACAAATACCTCCTTCCGTTTCATTTACCAACCAGAAAACTGCCTTTTAATGCTTACACCAATTAGACACATGTGAAAAAATGTGGAACTTTCTGCCTTTATAACTTCATTCCTTGGATAAATTAGCAAAGAAGAAATGCATCGAGAAAAGTTATAGTATCTGACTTTTAAAACTAATATCCTGCGGTAAAACATTTGGACGCTTGATCAGTCTTTGTTGTAAACTGTATAATTATACTAGAGAATTGGGTCGCTGCAGAAAGAAATTTTTAATGTCAGCTTTCCACCTCTGTTTGCCTCTGGGATCTTCTCTCTGGGCTAATGAGCTTCTCCAGATACACCAAAAAGAGAACGTGGATCATTCTCTCAGTCCTGAATATCATCCAGACTCAGAGTCTGCAGCTATTCTTGTGAGTCTGTGAGGCTTCTACTTCTGTGCCGTGGTACTTTAATCTAAATGCTAATGTTTACACGTGAACATGCAAATGTTTAGAAGGTGTAATTTAACAAGTTCACAGACATAGTCTGGCACAGTGTTTTGTTCATTTCTATTCAAAATACACTTGTGCAGCTGGGACAGATGTGGGTTTCATTAGTTTTTATTTAATAATAATCACAAACCAAAGAATTGGGCAAATTGAAAGCTTTCTGCTGGACCCATATCTGCTCGTTTCAAAAAATATCTTGAGATCAGTAACTATGCAAATAGAGTTGTTTACAGCTACGCCTGTCACTGCTTTCTTAATAGTGCAGCTATGCATGTTTTCATTAACCGAAAATGATATATTCATTCTTTCTTGATCAGCCACTTGTATTTTCTTCAGAACAATCCCCCCTTTCAAAAAAGCAAACACAATCACATATAAATTTGTGATTGTTCATAAAAATAAACACATCAATCTTTTATGTAGATTAGACGATATGAAGAAATTAAGCCTAAAAACTGTTCATTAGGCACAAAATGTCCTGGTAAATTACAGTACTAATAATTTTCATATTTTAGTTTGACTTGAGTAATACTATTTTAACACCACTCTTACTTAAATAAAAAAAAGTTCTCGCTAATCTACGTGTAAAAAACTTATTTTGTAAAAACATTAGATGCTGGAGCTTTGTGTGAAACATATTTTTATGGGTTTGAAGTACAAGTAAACAGAATAAAATAAAATAAAAAAAAAAGCAAAAGAAAAAAGCAAGAACACCAAATTTATTCCTCAAAACTATCTTAATTGTGTGAGCTGATTCTTAGTAAACACACCTACTTTTAAAAATTAAACCACATTGATCAAAATTGCAATAAATAAAAGCTTGAAATGTTTCATTCTGTGTGTAATATATATACATAAATGTCACTTGTTCTGAAAAAAGTGACAAAATTTTTTACATTTTTCATCGCTTGTTCCATTTTTGGGGGTTGGAGGACTATAAATAAAAGCCCTACATTGTAGTCATGCAGCAATAATTAAGAAATAATTTTATAAACACTGGCTGACCCAAAAAATTTTTTTTTCCTGAGAGTGTGAAAAAAGTTCTCTTTCTGCACTGCATATGCAAATATCTGGTTTCAACTGTATAATGATACAAAACTGCTTGTCATAAGTACAGAAGATTTTTAAAAAAGTAGTCTTCCTTCAGATGTGTGAGATCAAACAGAACCACGCGACTCAGAGAGCTGCATAAGTCACATCCACAGTACTGGTGCAAACCCAGCATGAAGTCAAGTAGCTCAACATTGTGATTAAAACTTCTCCTTTAATCTCCAAACCGAGACCAGTCTCCCAAAGATATAGTACTTGAGTAACCCCGCCTTTTTATCCATCATCACAGGTGGGTGTTAAGGCCCCCTAAAATAAAATAAATGTGCTGAAAAAAATGACACAGCATGAATATTGGACTTACAGATCCTTGGATTCTACTGGGACAAGGCGGCAGGAAAGTATTTCAGACACTAATGTCTCAATCAGACTTTCAGAGTATGAAGACAGATAAAACAACACAGAGGCAGAGGGAAGACAGAGGGTTTGCTTTGTTAGCAAAGTAATACATGAAACGTCACTCTCAAAAAGAGAAACTGTGTTTTATACAGTGAAGAAATGTATTTTGTGTAAAATTGATCGAGTCAAATCTTTTTTCAAGTTACCTAAGTACATTCACACAAACTCTTAGAGATTTCACCCCATCTCTTTCTCGATCACTCTACAACCTTTCCAACACTTTGATCGTGTCTCTTCCAAGAAAAATACCATGTAGGATTTATATGAATGCAGTGATATTGTCACAAAGTGTTTCTTTGCCCTTTCTCCATTGGGTTTGCCTGGTCAGGGATGAAATAGATTACCTGCTTCAGGGAAAAGGGAGGTCAGACTGATAGAAACCTGAACAAACCAGTGACCTGAACAGACTTCCTCCGAGTTCAACTTCTTTGAGGCTTTCGCAGAACAGCTGTGATTAAATTACACACGAACTCTATGTGGCATGATTAGGTGACCCTTAAAGACATTTGATTGTACTGGATGTGATGAAATTCGAGAGGTATCAGCACCTTTGTATTTAGAAGGTGATTTTCATTTTTGGAAGAAATGATGTAAGAGGGGTGGGTTTACAGATATTTGTTCAATGGAAATTGCTCCAGCGAGCGTGTTAACAAAATAAATCAAGGTTATTTCTGAAAAATCCATGTTTTGAAACAGGATGTCACATTATTACAAGCCTGTGTTGTCACTGTTTTAGTACTGATCCATTTGAGCCGCTGCACCAATGGGCTAATGAAGATCTAGAAACCAGAAGAGCTTTGAATCCACTAAAAGTAAAGTTGAGAAGATGAATGTTACTCCAACTGAACATAATGGACAACACTGATTAAACAGCTCCAAACTTTCAGTCTGAGGTTTCTTCAGCTCCACTGCAATAAGTGCCAATAAAGAAAGTTGTTCTAGGCCAGTGCAATAACCTCTTACAATAACTTTACGCCAGGAGAAGCAGCTTTCTTGAGGTTGACAGTTTGATCTATGTGTCCCTCTAATTGCTTTTGAATAATTGATTTGTTTATTTTGGCTAAACAACTCATTTTTCAGACCTTTTTGGTTTGGTTAGAATTTAGAACTTGGTTAGTAATTGTGCATCTCTTCAAGTAAAGATGAATACTTGACATTGGTCCTCAGTTTCTGATTTTTAAATATAAATTAATACAGTTTTACATGGCGCTTTTTACTTAATAAACACTCAAGAAATGTTTGGTGAAATTCCAGTCGAGGATACACAGACGGGGAAAAAAAGACAGGCAGCGTTACCGCACCTTTACCTGTGCAGAAAGCCAACAGAAATGTGAACATACAGTTACGTTTGCTACCAAAATTGTCCTAAATCACTTTAAGATGCAATCAAGTTGCTATAAAAGCAGGCGGGGAAACAAGATATTTTCTATCACACTCAATAACAGCCTTCTTTTTTCTCATTCATCACATTCTTCCCCTTAGGGCAAGTGGTTGCTCCATAATCAAATCGCCCCATCTCGCCCACACACTTTCACACATCCCATCTTTGTCATAACCACACATGACCGTCTTACCTAATCATCTCTTCCTGCACTGAAGAGAGCACAGGCGGGGCTCAAACGGATCTATGGGCTGAAAATGGACAAGCAATTTCGTTTCTACTCTGAGGACTAAACTCAATAATGTCTCTTTCGCCACAAGATGCTCATTCAACAAGCGCTGCTCAAACTAAAATCATGAGCAATAAATTATTCTTCCCATTCATTTTTCAGCTGCAATTATGAAATATAGTTTTCATGAGGAATTGACAAACTGTAATATGAGGTTTTAAGTGTCAGGGGATCACAAGTTGACAAACTGATCCACCGAGTTTCCAGTGCTGCCACACAGTGTGCCTGTCGTCCCGCTTTAGTTTTGTTTTAGGCAAGCCTGCTGCAATGCTCCTTATTATGGAGCATTGCATGATACATAATAGTGTTATGTATTTAATTGTCATTTTATGTGGTAGACCAATGCGAGGAGAGTTATAAAAGTTTTGCACTTACATGTGTTCAGCCCCCTATACTTTGTTCCCTCTAAGTCAAATCTGGTGCAACTAATACCAATAGCCTAAGATATCTTATAAGTAAATAGTGCGTTTTATATGATCTCAGCAGAAATACATGTTATGTGAATCTCTCAGATGTTTGTGAGAGAGCAATAGTGTAAAATTGTCTACTAACAAAAGACGAGCCAGTAAAGATAAAAAAATATATATTTTTTGGTTTGCATGCCAAACACACCTTGTGTTGGGGGAAATTATCCCCTCAGATGCCTTGAACACACCATTTCCATGGGAAACATGGTGGTAGCAGCATCATGCTGTGGGAATAATTTTGTTTTGCAGGCAAATGTGAGCTGGTCAGTGGTGATTGGAAGATGGATGGACCTAAATAAATCTGGGAAAGAAGTCTATGAGGCTGCAGAAGACTTGAGAGTGGAGTGGAGGTTCACCTTCCAGCAGGTAACCATAAAGCCACAGTTGCACAAAAATGGCTCAGATCAAAGCATATTAATGTGTTAGAACAGTCCAGACCTAGATCCAATTAAAAAGATCCAATTGGAGCATTTAACTAAACTCAAACTATTTTGCAAATAAGGGACATAATAATGGACAATAATTGCAGTGTCTACATGAGCAAAACTGACAGACAACAGAAAAAGACCTGCAGCTGTAATTACAGCAAAAGATGATTCTACAACGTATTGTCTCAGTAGGACTGAATAAAAATGCTTTTTAGATATTTTTTTTATTTCTACAATTATTCTGAAACTATGAATAAATTCACTTCCACTTTACATTGTAATAATATAACAGACAAATCCCAAATGAAATACTTTGTCATTTGTGGTTTGGATGTGACATAAAGCGGAAACTTTCAAGAGAGCTAGAAACATTGGACTTATTTGTTTGTGCCATCCTGCTTTTACCATAAGGGATTAAATACAATCTGGCTAAACTGGATTGAAGGTAGCATATTTGAAATAAAATAACAGCAAAATACCTTAAGGACTTCAGACTCCTGGTTTATCCTTGCTGGCTGGTAGCCAGTAGGGAAATCAAGAGATCGAAATCTGCTCCTACCGACCAGAAGCGTACCAAACTAATTAGCTGAAACATGATCCATATTATTTCTAATTTTTCTTTGCCGCAGATTAAATTCACCATGGTTGTTCAGGAAATTTGTTTTGATAAGTGGATTCTATTACTGGAAAGCTTCAGAACAAGTGCTGGCCGCACGACTCACAGCAGCAGGTATAGTGAAATTTGGTGGAAGGTTCACTTTTGACAGTAAATGACTCAAAACAAATTAGTTCATTGTAGTAAATTAAAATGCGCCACTCGTTTTGATTTGGTCCGAGAAAAAAAAAAAAAAGCTCCATTTGTCTGATTGCACAGGAGCGGAAGCTGTCCACAGCTGTGACTCACCTTCCTCAAAAGCTCTGACAGAGCCATTAAGCTCCCATTACTCCATCTCATACGTCGACAACAGATGCTTCTGGCACAGCACAATGGGTGCAATTCACACAGGTGAATGACTCTTCATGCAACTGTCTTTTTATCAGGATCTTGACGGCAGAGAGGTTTGCCGCAGTCCATTTCCCATGGTTCATTTTTAAATCCCCTCCCCCTTTGGTAGGTATATATGATTTTTACATTTCCTAAGATACTTCTGCTAAGAACTATTGGTGCCTATCACATGTTGCCAATGTGATTTATTGGACTGGCATGTTGAGGGGACATCAGGTCTGCAGCTCAGAGAGTTTATATTTTTTGATCTGCATTTATGACTCATTCTGTGACCCTGTTCTTTGCTTTCGTAAACAAGCACTCATGTTACCATTTTCCAACAGGAAAAAAAAAAAAAGCACTGAAAGCCTTTTCGTTTTGGATATTTCATGACAACAACAGGGTTAATGACGGAGGTTCAGCTCATCATGGTGGTATGGAGTGTACCCTATCAGCATGTTTTGCATACGCACCAGTTTATTGCTACAGGTTGTCGGATTTGGCCTTCATGTAATTACACCTTCACTTGTTTTCTTCCCTGCATGCTTTCTTTTCTTTTTAATGACCACTGTTTGTCTCCATGCAGCCTTTTAGCCTTGTCTAATTTGTTACTTGTCAAAAGCCACAACAGAAAAAACAAATGTAATAAGCCAGAAAAATGAGAATCATAAAATACCGTTGATATAAACACAGATCAGCCCAATAGTTATGTTGGTAAAATGCTTATTATAAAACCAAGATATTTAAATCCAGTCCTCTGCGGTTATATTGTTCAAGTGATTTCTGCCATATTAAAGTTGGTAATTGTTCAAATAGTGTAATGAGTAATATCAAACTGCTTTGATCATGTTCATGTTATGGAAAATAGAAAATATCAGTTTTACAAAAGTATACACACTTGAAGCATGACATAAAAATTATTTCTACTTGCTAAATGTCAAGTTATTTCTGTTTTCTTACTTCCTTCATAATCTGATTATTGTGTAAAATGCTTTTTCTTCTTCTTTTTACACAATTCTTATAAGATGAAGGTTTTGCAATATGATCATTTTTAGGTCATACACAGTGAGGTAAGCTGAGAGCAAACCTGTGAATGTGTGAAAATGAAAATATCTAAAACGACATGCAATAGCAGAGTTTCCTGTTAGCAGCATTATTGGCTGTAGCTTAGGGCTGGAATGAATGAATGAAGTGTAAAAAGAGCCACAAGACATTAAAGTGCCCCGATATTTCCCATCGAAAAGAAGTCAATCCAACGAATCACTGCCCGGTTGCTGTCAGCACTTTATTAGAGAAAGAATAAGATGGTAACATACATGTTTAAAGGGCATTTTATGTATTTTTCTCTTTAGTTATGTTCAAGTTTGTTGATGTTTTAAACTGGTAATAAACCAAAGCCTTTTTTCTTTTTTTAATGAGTCTAATAACCTTAACTGAATAATTATGTGTGTTTTCTGGGCTGTTGTCATCAGGCCCATGTTTAATCGACTAATCTAAGCCACAATATTCTCTTTTAAAAGGCTTTGATGACTCTATTGGCATTTGTTTGACAGTTGTCAGACAGGAAAGCAGGTTGTGAGAGAGACCCAACAACCCATGTTGGGTTATGTTTGAATAGTCCATAATTTAAATATACCGATTTCAAATGAAAAATAAATGGATTCACAGGAAAGATTTTTCCTTGTTTCCTGTGATTTTGAACACAAAGTACAGGAAAAGTTGCCTCCGCCTCCCCGCCCAAATTGAATTTTTGGTTACAGTCATCCTCATGTTTACAAGCTTTCTGGTCAAATTCTCCTTAGGTCATCTGGACAGATGGTGTTTCGGGTGTGCTCCAGTCCTTCCCAGATAAATCTGACTTTGTCCGCCCATGACTTCTCTGTTCTCGCCAGATTCCCCACCGAGCCCTGTCAGCCCGAGAGCACAGATCAAAGCCTTGTCTCAGTCTCTCAACCACTAAAGCCAGCATGACAGTGAACCATCATTAACACTTCCAAAGAGTGTTAGCCTCCTTCCACTGAAATTGACATCACTTATGTTCAGCGGTGTCATCCGCTGGCTCACCAGGCCTTGTTTGCATTCGAAGAGATTCTCTCACTCAGGGACAAGGGCTGCAGATACAAGCAAGATACGAGTAAGCAGGGTGGAAGAATTTGATGGCTGCAGGAATTAGACGTTTATATCTCAGCTGACAGAGCTGATTATAGCTGCTGCTTTGAGAGCTCTGACACGCAGAGCAGCGGTTCTGTCCGGGTTGGAGGGAACGTTTTAGGACGAGATGACAGGTGAAAATCAATTTATTTTCATGTGTTTTTTAATCAAACCAAGCGAGTGATTTCCAGGTCAGTGATTGGGATATTTTATTCATTGTTAACATAATGACACAAGTGAAGGCAGCCATGGCTTTTGAAATTGCAGAAGCAAAGCTCTTGAAAAGAGCAAGCTTTATCTTTCCAACATGCCCACAGTCCATTTTATTGATTTAGTGGAAGCATTAGTCACAGTCTGTCAATTACATTACTGACAGCAGTTGAAAAGGAAATTTATAAAGGCAAAAGGAAAAAAAAAGGAATGCACTGAACTGTGATAGATAGCAAATGTTAGCAAATTGTTTGTGCCATCTATAACACGCTCAATCGCTTTGTTGGCGAATAAGTGTGGAAAATGTTCCAAAAATTTGTTCGGCTGGGTTAAAAGAAAAGTTTCTCAGTCTTTATATAGAAGAGACAATCTGAATTGCGTCTTGTATGCAAACACAATATTCCTGCTGTAGATCAATGTTGTCTCTTGGGCAGGATTGACAAAGCCCAAAACAACAAAAACAAAAACTCCGACAGCCTTTTAACATGCAAAGATTCTGGCTTACAGCGTTTCGATTCACCTCCCAAAGGAAGCGCGTTGCTGTCGAGGAACCAGACCAGCCAAGTTAACCACAAAATATGAAACACAGAAGAGGTGAAGCATTAAGTCTGTAAGTTACGTTTGCCCCCAAAAAGTCAAGTTTGGAGTCAGCATTGCCATGGTGCGCCTTTCATGCTCATCATAGCTTTTACAGCAGCTAAAACACTACAAGGATATGTGAAAAAGAAAAATAATGTGTGGGTGTGCTGCACAAATGAAGAGAAAATATTGCATGCAGAAGTCAAAGGCTTGTGATACCCTTAGCTGAACGGAGTGGGTTTCAGCAAAGAAAGCTGTGTGTGGAAGTGGGGAAAAGTTGGAGTTTACTGAGTATTATTCCCTGTGGTTGCAAAAGACCTCAGGCAGTCAGGTGGTTTGAGCTTACAAGATTCCTCTGGACAAGTTGCATGTGTGTTTTTTTTTGTTTTGTTTTGTTTTCTTTTTTGTTTTTTAGAGCTTACCTAAAAGGTTGAAGGTTATATATTTCTAATCTTTCTTGACAGCAATTTAGACATTACTTTCAAGCAATATCATGTGAAATTGACTTTTTTGAGGTTTATAATGTTATAATTATAATCTTATTCCCTACTTAAAAATGTACGTGGAGGGTTGCCTTGACTAGCTCATGTATGTTTGAGAAATCCTTTAATTTCCTATTGGCACTATTCAGGACGTGGCACTGCCTTCAAGGTGCAGTTCCTCCTCGGAGCTGGAGTTTCGGAGCTTCAGACTCTCAGCTCCGTCAGACTCGCCAACAGCAACATGTGCTACTTCTGAGAGCAATAAAACGTCGCTGAAAGGTTAATAGAAGATATTGTGATGACTTCCTGAAGGTGGAGTTTTAGAAAGATCAGGAGTTTTTAAAGAGACAGAAGCCCAATTTGCAAATGTTAAATCAGGAAGTAACTTTTTTTTACTGTAAGTTATATGTGATACATACAGCATTTTTATAGCAACTAAAGGTAACATTGTGACTTGATTATGCTATAACATGGCACTGCATGTCTGGAAAACAGATAATAATGCTGCTCTTTTAAATCATAATGTTGCAGGAAAATATCAATAATATTCTGCGGAAATCCTCTCCCAGTGTAGGTTCTAGAAAAGGACACTCTAAGTTCAAAGTTGGAGATAAAACATTTCTAATTGGTTTTCCTGTTTGCTGACAGATCCTTCAGGGTCTTCCCAGGATATGCTGCTTTATCAATTAATTGGTGACTTTTTCCTGCAATTTTACTTAAATTTGTCATGAGTTTAATTTATAAATCTTTCCTTTGTGCTGACCATAATGAACTGCCTTGTTCCCTGTTCCCATGGTGTTGTGCAACTTGGGGTGTAGCCATCATCAATTTCTCGTCTCTCTCTCTCTCTAGTTCGCTCATCTGCCTTCTCCCTATTCTTTCTCCCTCCGCACCTCTATCTCACACGCCAGAGAAGTTGGACTGCATTACACTGGGCAGAGTGCCCATCTTATTTTGCCAAAAAATAAACCGAGGTTATGAGAAAGATGTGCAGCTTAATCTGGCTTTAGAAGGCGGTGATGGTGGTGGTGTGTCGCAGGATAATTATGTTATGATTTGCAAAGCTGAACTCATCTTTTTTTCATATATATTATTATTTGTGGAGCTAATTAGTTTCTTTGGAGGGGTATGTATTTGCACAAGAGAAGCCGAAGCTAAAAGACATTTGAGGTGAAAGAGCTAGCATCAGAGCTGTGATGTGAAGTGAGGGGGATCCCCCCTTTGGAGGCCCTAAACTCCAAGATATGCTTTTAAATCTATTTAAGATTCTCGGAGGACGCTTTATGAGTTGGAAAACGTGGTTCTCATAAACTCAAATATTTATGCAAATGCAGGTCATCCACCATTTGGAAAAGGGAAATGTAATTATAGCAACTCTTGCACTGAATGCGTTAAGGAGAAAAGCTGCAGAAAGCCACATTCCAATATTTAAGTTGCTCAAAAAAAATGAGGCATTGCGATACAAGAAGCCACAAATTATATTAAGATTCAAGAGCTATCTTCACCTTAATAAAGAGCATGGATTACATGTCACAATTAGGAAAAGGACAATCCGTTATTAGTTTAATTGGTTCTCTCCTCTGCATTCAGTCAATGTGACTTTTGACTCGGCGCTCGTTAAGCGTTACACCTCGCAGGCTCCATAGCTTCCATTTCCCCCATTAATCCCACAGAGCCGTGCAAAAGGCTTCTGGTACTTTGTGTGTTTAGAAACTTTTTCCTCGAACAGACCTTCAGGGGAGACATTACATTGATTCTGAGCTCTGGAGATGGTTGTTGACATGCAGCTGGTCAGAGTCATTAGGACCACTGAAAGCAACAGGAATTAAGCTGCCTGCAACAGATGGTTCCCCCCAGAGGCCTAAATCTAGTTTTTAGTTTGATGTTCTTATCTGAATGTGTAGTAATAATAATAACAGTTTTGAAGGCAAACTTCCTTCCAGCTCAGACCAGAGCTGTGAAGGGAAAAGTTCTTTCAATTTTCACATAACTAAGATGCAATATTTTGCAAACATTCACAATAAAAGCCTTTTAAAATACTTCACCCTGAACCTCAATTCACACTGAATAAACTGTCTTGCAGTTTCCTCTCTGCTCACAAAACCAACCTGAATGCTAGGTGTTCTGTGTGCAGGCTGCCATTTGTCCGTGACATAATTTAATGAACTTTCAAAATTGCTAATTGCCGTGGAGTGCGTGCAGAGAAAAATAATAATGCTGTGCGCATCGTCATTGGCGTTTGACAAATGTGCACTGGTCATAACGTGAGCAGAAGCAGACCTACTCGATTCATAGCAGAGACAATGGAGTGTGTTCATGCTTGGCACACTGACAAGCATGAAGAGAAACAGGTGAACAGAAAGATCTGACAAGGGAATGACTGAACAAAAATAGTATTTACAATGCGAATGGTGATTACTAGATGTTACCTATGACTATAATTTACAGAATTTGCTACATCATTGCAGGAGGACAGACTGACGTACTGAGGAAGCATGGCTGGAAATGACCAAACAAACATAAAGAAATGCAGAGGAAGTGACTGAGCAAGACTAGCATGGGAAAACACAGGAACAAATAAAATATTCATTAATCTGCCTCTGGTATGATTTCTTTTCCATCTATCAAGACGTTATCCCAGGTATATTATGCATGTAATCTCACTGAGAAACAAAGTTTATCTCTCAAGAGAAAACCTTACATTTAAAAAGTGATGTAATGTATAAGATATTCTGGGAGACTTTGGTAAGATTGTAAAAATAGTTCTTCTAGCGCAGAATGTGCTGAAACTATCAATTTCTCTGCATGTGCCTGGTATCTCGCGGTCTAGCTTACAGTGCTCGATTTGTTTCTGACTTACCTTCCATGCAGCTAAAGCCATAATTTGTTCTGAGTAAAGGCAGCCCAACTCCAACAAGTGGTTTGTGTGCCACAGTTCGAAAAAACGTGATTTTAAAAGATTTCCCCAGCAACTCTTCCATCCAGTTGATGGTAATACGATGAGGAAAGTGGAGCTTATTGCATATACATTGTCTATAGACCTAAAATGAGAATTTTATGAATAGGTTCATCTGCAAAACAGCAGTGAGTCATACTAGCTGAACTCAGTGCTTCTTGATATTATTTTAGGAAGCTGCTTTTCACTCACTGAAAGACCTGCCTTGGAATACACAAGGTATCCTGTCTCTCCTGAAAAGGCTTTGAGAGATTGTTAAATGGCTACAGGCCACGCTGGATGCATAAGTCATTCTTTGTGTTGCTGAATTGACTGGTAAGAAAGCTGGGCAGAGTGTAAAGCAGACTTTGACTTGCCTGTAAAAGGGTTTACAGGGATTTCAAATAGCGCTGAATGGAGAACGGTGGCTTTGTGGCAGAAGGATTTACACCTCTGCTCTCCTCTCATTGCACCTTGTTTTGTCTTCTCATTTACCAGGGCAGTCAGTGGTACTGGGAACCAGACCACTGACTGCCAAGCTTTGTGGGATTATAAATACAAGTTGACGAGAATCCCCAAGCAAAAAGAAATGTGCCTTTTTTTGGGACTGCCAACCTGTACTTCCAGTTTTGTTCCTCTGACACATCTCTTGGAGGCCAGGCTTCTTCACAAAACAAAAACACACTCATAAAAATGCTACATAAAACAGTGTGAAAAATGTGAGCTGAGCTCAAAAGTCTGCACTTGCTGGAACAAATCCTTGTGAGCCACCTTTGTTTCAATGAAACATCCTGTTGCTAATATTGTGTCTTGTAAAAGCGTTCATATTCCTTGCACAGTTTTCCCATTTCATCATGTCACAGCCAATGTACTTGGGGTTACATGTCATTTACCACAAAGTCTTCCATAATTTTGAAGTGGAAGGAAAATTATGGTGGTTTTCAAGATTTTTCATAAATACAATTCTGACAAGTGTTGTGAGCACTTATGTCTGGCCTCCCTTTTTTTTTTTAACTGATTGCCTTCAGAAGTCAATTAAATAGTACACATAATCCATCATTTTATTAAAGCTGATGAAGCCTAGCGACAATAAATGAGATATTGGTGAGAAACAAAAGCAATAAGCCCAGTCTAGTCATGAACTTTCTGGCCTACATGGGAACACTAGTAGTGGTAGAAAACTAGCAGCACATCACTCCGGACACACCGTCCCCATGGCATAGCTTGACGGTGGCAGCATCATCTTGTCGAGATCCAGTTTTCAACATTAAGCTGATCAAAGCTAATAGGAAGGAAATCTGTAAAAGGCTGAATAAGACTTGAGTATGAGTGAAGGCTCACCTTCCAGCAGGACAACAAGTCTAAAAGCACGACCAGAACCACAGTTCAAAAAACCTTGATCAAATCCATGTTTAAGACATTAATAATATATATCCAGACCTAAATCTGAATAAAAACCTGGTGGTATGACCTGATAATCAGCCCCACACTGTACAGTCATCCTGAGATTTAGCCATTTTAAAAAGTAGAATGACAGACTTGTAGCAGTAAAAGGACATAAAGGCAAGATAAGATAACGGCAACCGAACTTCTCTAGTTTCTTGAAGATATTTCTGACACATATCTTATCCAAAAGGCTGCTTCTGTATTTTTCTTGGTTGGAAGTAACAAGCTTATGTACTCAGAATAATCACAGTAATAGGGCCATGAATGTCACTAATAGGTTATTAAGATATGTTGATCATTGACCCTAATTTCTGCTCAGCTCAGTGCAGCGCCACTGTTTCCCTGAGATTCCACAAAATGTCATGTGAGTTGTTTTATATAACTTCACCAGTATGTAGTATATACTTTTCCTTCATAAAACAAAAATCCCAATAACACATATTGAATGTATTTTTTGTAATGAGAGAACATTCCTAAAACATGAACATTTAAAGTGAATTTTCATCATTTTAAGACCAAATGCTTGACTTGTCTTCTTAAACTGAATGAATGACCAACTAATTCCATATAATTTTCTCCCTATTTGCCTGATCAAGAGCCCGCCCACTCCTCTCCGTTTGACACTGGTCCCGATAATGGTGCATTGTCAAAAGCGCGGCTGTAGCTTGTAATAAGGGGTATTTACCCTCAGGGAACAGCAATCATCGTGGATGGGGGCATCGCAGAAATCACACACTTGAAGGAGGTGCAAACACCACAGAAGCTTCTTTCCTGAAAAGAAATGTGACTCATGGAACATCTGGGCAAAGGATTTGGGGGATTAATGAGGTTATTGTAGGTGTCTGAATGTGACAGAAGGATGTCTGAGTTTATCTGCTCTGCTTCCAAAAAAACTGAAACAGCTACAAAAATAGCAGTTGTGGGAATTAAAACAAAAACGCATCCAAACACATTCTCAAGCATGTGTTTGGATGCATTTTGTTTTTAAGATCTAAGGACACCAGTTGATTATTCAGACTCTCCAAACCCTCAACAATCACCAAAAGAATGATCAAACTCTGATAAGAGGAGTGCTTTATTTTCATTGATCAGAATAACTAGCACAGATATATGACCCTCATGGGCGACACATCAGCAGATGAACTGCAATATTTTCTCATCATAATAGAAGAAGTTGTCAAACACCAAGCAATTCTGCTTTGGGCTTAAACTGCATCACCTTAGTGCCAACACTATTTAGTCATGAAGGGATAATAGGACTCAACTCAATGCTGAAATAAAAGAGCAAACAGCAAAGGCCTGAAGAAGAAATAAATACAAAAAATTTAATTGCGATATAAAAAAAAAAACGTAACAGAAGTGATGTTTTATTGACATCTAAATTTGTTATATGTTGCTTGCCAGTCCATATTATTTTAAAGATGTATTTTGTTCACTTCGCCCAATCTGGCAATGATTGAAAAATCATTGCCTAGAACTGCTTTTATTCAGTTCTAGGTCAAAACCTTGAATATTCAGTCTGATCAGACCTCAATTGCTAAATTCTGCACCTGAATGAGATTATTTGCAACTCAGTTTATGTTGCATTGGCCCTTTATTTTTTTTATTGAAAATATTAACAATAATCTTTTTCCTATACTTTTTCGACATTAAGATAACCTTAGATTTGACAGATATAGAGCAGAGATTGTAGCCCGGTTAAATCTGAATTATCTTTCCTACAGATACCCTAAGTCAGGAACACTGACTGATTTTCTGAAACTAGACAATGTGGAGTGTTGACTCCATGTAATACAGGCACAATAATCTCCCAAGCAGAAAAGATAAACTCAGTCAAAAATTAACTTAAAAAATGTTATGTTTTTTGTTGTTGTTGTCGGTGAGTTTTTTTTGGCCGAACTTTTGCAAGCCACTGCACTTCAAGCACAATCTCAGCAGGAGCTGTGAGCTTAATTACTGTAAGCCACATGTTCTTTTCTTCACATGATTAGCATTGAAACTGTACATCCACTGCAAATCAGATGGGTGCTTTCCTACAGAAAACACTGGCACTGAAGCAGGACGGAAAAGCACCAACCACCCTCTTCCAATTACTGGTTTCGACTCAAACTCATCGTCTTTCTGCATGAGGGAATGATCAACACCCCGTTATGATTCCTACCTTTCCAACATACATCAACATGGGGATATGTTCGAATGACATATTCAGAGAAATCATTTGCATAAATGCTGGTGGGATTCAGGATGGAGCTCATCATTTACCTGAATGCTGTCTAATTGCACATGCCTGTGTACGATGTGAGCCCAGTCAGCTTGACTTGGCATGCTGGGAAAGTTCAAGTCCAAAACTTCTGTCAGAATCTGTCAGATGCTCAAGTTGGCATTTCGCTACCCATCCGTTCCCCATTTAAACTGACCGCTTACTAAAGATTTCCATTTGCAACATAACTGTTGTTCATTCAGCAAATTTCTTGAAAGGGTCCGTGTTTTCCTTTTTTCCGTTCTGAGCAGAGAGATGTTGAAGCAAGCTTCTCTGAAGGTCAGAGAGCCCATCAATAATGCACTCACAGCTTGTTATAACTCAAACTCACTCAGCTCCAATGGCTCACCAACCAAAAACCCAGCATCAAAGAGCAGAAACACATGTGTGCGTGTGCGCGTGCGTGCGTGTGCACACACTCTGGAGTATTTAAGGGACGAATAGCACTGTCAGCCCTAAGATATAAAAAAAAAAAAAAGCTTTCTGTGAGGAAGGGGAGTGACTGTATTAGGACGGCAGACATTCTTTTTTTATATATATAAATTATTTCTGAAAATGAAATACTGTAGAATATTACAGAACAGGGAGCGAGCTTGAGGCCAGGGACACGAACACAGTGTGAATGTGATGCAAAGCTTTGAAAATTTAAGTCCCTTTTTTTAAAGAATGCAGCAGGGGAAGGGTTGAGGCTTTCAGAGGTTTGTTAGTGCTGAAAACAGCCAGTTACTGTACAAACCTGCACATGAGACAGGCTGTAGGATGCAAAGAGGCTATTTATTTTTCATTAAAAACTAGTAAATAATAATAATAATAATAACAATAATAATACATTATTTTAAAAGAGCTGACCCAAAATTTTAAGGACCTAATCAGAGATTAATTTGAGTAGCCTACTTCAAGTCTCCTAGTCATGATGCATAGTGGTTGCTCTCATTTAGGTGAATGGTTCTCCAACCAGGGCTTGGCATGAAGAAGAGACCAAATGGCAGTGATAAGTAAATAGGTACATAAGCAGGGATGTGAAAAAAGATCAAGAACCGATATCACCCAGAACAAATAAGCCATACTTCTGGGCTAAATATGAATCAGACACTAATTTGCACCATTTGTTGGGTCCCACTTTCAAAGAAACAATAAAGAAAACTTATTCAGGGGCAAAAAAAAGTACGTTTTTGTTTCCAAAGTTTCCTGTGATAGAAAAAGAGAGAGAGCTTCTGGCACATAAGCAATAAAATAGTTTTTTTCAGGCAGGTAACTTCTCATAACTCATCCCCTCACCTCCAATGCCCTGGACAGAGAGCCACACTCAACCCACAGCAGGTGAAGGGCCACTGCTGTCCACCGAAACACCCCCACGTCCACCCAGGCACAAATCAAAACGAGCAACTTCGGAAGTTGCTTTCGCAACATCAGGCAGGATCGTTGCATCATCGTGGAATAAGCGCGTCTCACAGAAAGGGTGAGGCTCTCTCAGAACTTTCCCCGCACGCCGTCCCCATTTCCCGAACTTTTCATTCGCGCCCACTCACCTGCAGGAGACGGTGATCTCCACTTTCGTGGCCGGAATGTTGCCGGTGATCGGGTCAAAGTCGTACACCGATGACATGTCCCCCAGCTTGTCCATAACGTCCCCCTCCATCACCTCCATGGCGAGAGCCCGCGCCGGCTCCGGTGTGATCCGGGAGGCGCACAGCCTGGCCCCAACGGAGCGCGTCGAATCTCCCCTGCTGACTCCTGAGACCAGATCGGAGACCAGACGGCCTCCGGTCCGACCGGGTGAGGCAGCCACTTCACAGATGTTGAAGCTGGAGAGGATGGAGGGGAGTGAGCAGTGAGTGAATGAAAAAGAAAACAAAAAGCGCAAAAACAGTAGCGGACTTTGTTAACTCGCCAAACAGCGTGAATATCTGAATGCGGGGACAGTATCTGAGATTACTGTTGCGCCCTCACCGACCTGCTGCACATCGCATGGGGAGGTGGACCTGCTCTTTGATTTTCTCCTCAGTCTGTGCGCACAGCGGAGCGTGTGAGAAGAAAAGACCTGATAGCTGCACTTAAACCCACCCATCCTCCTCCCACATGGAATTATACTCAAGTGCTGCCAACCCAACCCATGTACCCCGCTGCTGCTGCTGCTGCTGCTGCTGCTGCTGTCACCCTGCAGAAGATGAGCTGTAAGGGAGTAATGAAAAGAGTAATGACAAATTAATTACGATGTGATGTTACGTTATATTGCAGGTGCTCGTCTTTCTTGCAAGGTGTAACATTTCTTTAATAATAATAATAATAATAATAATAATAATAATAATACACTTAAGCTTCTCTTAAAATATTGTTTTGCCCCAGTTAGTCACAGACACTTTATGTGAAAAGGTGAAATCATAAATGGATGAATGAGACACAACTTTTTTATATATATCTTAAATAATTACATCCTGATCACACTCAGTTCAAATAAAACTCTGCAGCAGTGATATTAATGAATAGAGTAGAACGGAATCACATTATAGACGCTGTCATGATTTATATGTCATTTTGAATGTTTGAGAAACGGGAACAGGCATTTCAGCACCACAGCAGTGGAACAGCTCCACGAGCAGAGGGGAAATAAAAACCAGCCGGGGAATTATTTCCTTACAGAAATTATACTGCATTTTACTTCCAGTTACTTCCAGTTGTTTCATTTGTACATTTTTTGTGAACAAATGGAGTTATCTGCTTATTATTGAGGCAAAACTGAGGTGGTGCCATTGATGCTGTAGAGAACATTTCTTTAAAATGCATTGGTCATTTGCATTCAGACGATTGCATTTTGAAAACCTTGCAACACATAACAGTTCTGCAAAACAAATTAAAGGTAAATTCAAGAAATGGGCATACTTGTTAAACAAAATATATATATCAAAAAAATTATTCTATCTTAGGGATAAAGGTTTGCGACCTGCTGGTCATTTGGGCTGAAATCATGTCACTGAGCTGCTTCTTGTAGCCATCGACCAGTTTCTTAAATCCATCTTAGGGAAGTTTCAGTCACTCCTTACTCTCAGATCTCTGAGAGGTTGGTAACATCTACAGCCCAGTTCAAGTAACCCTCACACCATCTCACAGAGATGAAGTCCAGGTTTTGATTCAGCTCAGAACTGTCCATTTCCCCATTCTCAGCAAACGTCCCGAGTTTATTTAAGTGCAAGTCATGGCGGCAGCAGCTCAGCAGAGAAGCCCATGCATTCGCTCATCCAGTGACTTGAGCTTTAGCTCCTCCTGCGGAGTCCCGGGGGACGTGGTCCATCCGGTGTGTTCTGGGGTCTTGAACAAGACCCGTGCCGGCTTGTTTTGGCTCAAGATCATGGTCACTAATTTGCTGGTGCTAATTTTCATTTTGACCACTTCACACATGGCTGCAAACTTTCATGCTATTCAAAGACCAAATGTTTCCTCTTTGTACGCATCTTTAAAAAATGAAGTCTCAGCAGTCGCTTTCTGATTTTATAGCCATGGTCTTTCAGATCACCAGTTATGTTTTATAATACGGCACAGAAAATGTTAAAATGACTTTTTCTTGATTATTATAGTTTGCATATATTATTGAATTCCCAGATATTGCTTGAAAATAAACAGATAAACAGAAAATAAACAGTAGTGGGGGTCTTATTTTTTTCATAACTCCACTGCTCCTATTAAACTTTATTTTCAAGCATATTGATTAGAGTATAAGAGAATAAAATGCACATAAATTGTTGCAAAGATGTAATCAACTAAAATTTAAGGCTGCTTATTATTGCATGATTGCACTCTATTTAAGCAAGACGCCAGCAGTTCAGACTTAAGGCTGCCTGATTTTAAAAATCAAGACTAATCACCAGGAGTACATCAAGTCCAGATTTACAAAATCTGATGTATCTGTGAAACGTGTTTTACATAATGTGCTAAACTTACTCAGTTTCCCACCTGCAGAGAAGGAAACCATATTGTCACTTTTGAATAACAGCTATTCCCAACTGTTGGTGTTGGTGTCTGTCTTCTTCTAACCCGCCACCGCACTGTTTATCTCACTTGTTGTGACACTGCTCATCCCTCTCTGTCTCTTCTCATGAATAAACAAAGGATTCACACACAAATGCACAGTAACACTCTTGGTCATGAATAAACCACTTACCAGCTGTTTCCCATAGATTACTGGACTGCATCTGGAAACAAATCACTTTGCAACAACTTGGAAAGCTGCAGTTTATGTTGTTTGTTTTTGTTGGGGGTTTTTTTGTCTTTTTTTGCATCACATTTTTTGTCATTGCACCTTTAGCTTTATACTTTTTTCAGTTTTTTTTTCTTCCTCTTTTTCACACATATCTCTCACGCACACACAGGGGGAGACACAAACAGGCATAAAGCACTTCACCGCCTTTCATAAAAGGCTGCTGAGGCACACAGCTCTTTTTCCTGCGTAGAGGACCTAACGTCTGGATTCTGGAAATCAATTTACACCAGCACAGAATGCTTCTGCCCACACAGCCCTCCAGCCCCGCATCAGAAGCGCACACGCACACAGCCACACAAGGTTTTGCGCGCAATCATTCTTTCAGAAGCACGCAGAGCTGTTCACACATAAAACCAAATTATTTTCTCATATGTCACTGAACGACCCATAAACAGAGATTAAGAGGCACGCACACACACACACTCACGCACACACGAATGTCTCGTTCCCCCTCTCTTCTGCGTGATTCATGTATTTTGAGGGTTGGCTGTTCGGTGTGGGTGAGCATGTTATTGCAGATGTTCCACAGAGTGGGCTGGCGGGAGCAGAGTTGGGGGAGGGAATGTTGAAAAAGGATGAACAAGGCATGTCCAACGTCCGTACTGTCTTGTAGAGCAGGAAATTTATATAGTGTTTAGGAACTTAAACTCAGTGTTTAACGCTGATGAGAGCAGGAGCAAACAACAGTAACTGTTTTGACCCATGACCACTGAATATTTCTCAATTACAGTTTCTTGCAAAAGTACTCACATCCCTTGAAATTGTAAAATATTGTTCTTGTTACAACAACAAGCTTCTTATGGATGTTGTTTGATAGAATGGCAGAACGTAGCACGAAACTGTGGGATAAACAACAAATTCATCCACTTTTGTATGCAGCTTTCGTAGAACAAATGTATTAATAATGAGATCAAATTACACTAAGGTGAACTCTATTCACAAAGAAGATGAAAAGGCAGTTATTTATACTTAATTTTATTTGGAGGTATCAGAGTAAACAGGACTAAATCTAAGTCCACAACATACTATTCAACACTGTAGTTTTAGAAAGAGCAAAAAGTCATATCCCAACCTTCACAAGTAAATACAACTTGATGTTGATCTCTATCATATGAAAGCCAACATGAATTATGTGATCACGATTTGTTGTGTTGTAAATTGTTATTGAGTGTCATAAAAAGCACTTCTAAACAGAATATATTATTATTATTATTATTATTATTATTATTATTATTATTATTATTATTATTATTATTATTATTTAGGTTAAAAGGTGTTTAACAAATGAGTGACTGTAACTCTTTGTCATCAGCTTCAGCAGAAAATACATTCAGAACTCAGTCATATAGAAAACAGCTTTCTAATTAACGGCTGACATTTGAAAATAATGAAGGCAAAAATGATTAGCAATCATTAACACCAGTAACCTTGGTGCATTGATTCAGTCAGTCACAGTTTCCAAACCGGCCAGCAACGCAGTCTGGTAAAGAGTGGCAAAAAGAAGTTAGGAAAGACTTTTTACTTTTAATGATTTACTGTTTCTTGTCAAATTTTCCACAGAAAGCAAGTCCAAAGCGGATGTCAGTTTAAATGCTGCTGTCATCCGGCAGCAGTGGACCAGGAGGTGGTCAACACGTTGCTCAGCTGGTGACATTAATAACACCATAGGGGATCCAAATGTATCCTCTGCTGCTTCCCAGTCCTTTTCTCGCCAGCTTCCTGCAGTTTTCTCAGCACTAATTACAGTGTTTATTCTTACTTGCGTCATGCCATCCAAAAATATTGCCTTTCTGGCAGCAATTATGCAAAAATAAACAAATGTCCTGTCAAGTAAACATCTGATTGCATTGTTCTTTTTTTTTATGAGTGTAGTTTCAAACGTTATATATTGTATCTCATCAGTTTATTTAAGCTTTGACATCCAATCTTAAAGCTTTGCTCTGGATTTCGAGCTGTCCTGAGACGAAAACGTTTTTTCACACCAAATTTGACATCAGGAAGTCTTTTGAGTGCTTTGCTGCTATTTGGCGTTGCGATGTTGTCAAGAGTTAAACAATTTCAGCTTTGCAATAGACAAAAAGTTCCATCTTTGTGACATAAGTAATTATTGTCTCCCATTCGTTAATGAGTGCAGAACCTTATAACCAGCTGATATAATTTCAGAGCACAGTGTTATCAAATGTTAACAGAGACCTTTAAAGATCTTTCATCACATTTAGAGAGCGACACCTGAGTGTCTGAAAATTGTGTAATAAGCCCATAGAAATAACGCATCTGATTAATTTAACATTAGCTTCAGTGAACCAGAACTGCATCATAAAACTTATGGAGAGCTCAGTGATTTTATCTGAACTTTAAAAGGAATGGCTTAATGGGAATGTTGATAGTGGTTAGATGTTTTTTTTTTTTTCTTCAGAAGTCTTTACAGATCTTTATCTGAAGTGTTGCTACTGAAACTCTGATTTAAAAAAAAAGAAAAAGGGAAATGCAAAAAGGATGAATACATCTGCATGTGCTTAGATTAATTTTTAAATCCTTTTCCATCCAGTTTCACACGAACTGAACCTGACTGGTCAATTTGTTTAGGATAAATACATCCTAACAACAGTGGCTATAAAAATCAATTTTATTTTATAATATAAAAAATATTCTTCGAAAAGAAAATCTTGTGTGATTATCAAAACAAAGTAGAATGACTGGAAATCTCTTTATCAGAAAACTTTATTGGATTTATATACATGGGAAAAGACAGCTAACATCGTGGGCCCTGACACGAACCCTGTTGAAAATGTCAGATATTGATAGAAGCAACCAAAGAAATGAAATCAGCAAATCCATGACTGATAGGAGAATGGTCAAACATCCAAGCAGAGTTACACCAGAATCTTGTAACAAAGTCTGAGTGGTGTGTCTGCAATTTGTTAAATACTGTCAAATATTTCTGGTGACGTAAATATATATTTGAGCATGCGTGTATATTTGTATATTTTTAATCCTGTTTGGAACAGAGAACACAAAAAAATGTTAACCCTCAAAAGCCCATTCCTGCTTTTAAATATTTTCAGAGCAATGTTTTGTGAAACCACTCATAACTCATAAAAAGAAGAAATAAATGCACAAAAGGCCCCAAATCAATTCAGCTTCCATACTGATAAAAAGAGCATCCAAGCTTCTGACCTCCACTGTATGTTTCTCTCTGAACGATGCAAGTATGTTTCTCAGCTGTGTCCTGCAGAGAAGGAAGAGGTTTGAAAAATCCAGTTCAAAGGGCCACATGTTCCCTCCCAGAGAGTAATCCTGCTCTGTGAGCCAGTGGTTTAATCCAGAATCAAACCCCCTCCTCATCAGGTGGCAAACATCACAAAGGAACCTGCTATGAATGACTCCTTTGACTCTAGCAAGCAAACACACGCGTGCTGCTCATGTGGTGAATCTGTGGCTCAGTGATTGGCTCAGGTGCCAAAGCGTCCTGAGGGTGCAACAGGACCCTCAGAGAGATTCAAACACTCTGCTGCGTTAGAGCTGCAATCAAACTGAAAATGACCAGATCTGCTCATGAGCTCGTTCTCATTTAAAAAAACAACAAAACAAGATCAGATAGTCAGAGGCTGGTTCATCCAAAGCAGCTGCTTATGCAAAATCTTGGATAAAGTGCAGCATCGTTGGGGAAAGCGAGCATGCTGCCTGGACACTTTGGTTCTTGGTGTTTCTTCAGCCAAGCGTGTCTGGTGAAAGTTTACTTTTCAACAAATTGGTGCGAGCTAAACGGAGGAATGTGAAATCGACTGGCTGGGGTATGAAATCCTCCCACACGACGACCCCATAAGGGACTTTTTAGCACATCCAAAGGAAGCACTCAGCTTTGACTCCGAGTTGATGGAATAATTTAACTCCATATATATTTATTCAGCATTAGCCTGAAAGCATATTTTTTTAACTATGCCTCTTATTAGCACCAGCAAGAAACATCGCCAAAAGGCTAAAGAATGAGTCCTATTTAACATTGGTAAAATGTATTTAATAAACCTTGTGTGAAAGTACGGCGCTTTTTACCATGAAATGTGATTGCTGAAATTGCGTTATTAAGGCTTTGATCTAAATCTTGAGAGCTCCAATTGCATGATTAAAATTATACCTACATTAAGAAGCTTTGATGGGATAGATCCCGACTTAAATGAGGAAATTCTCATTTGGTTTGTTAATCACAGGAAACAAGATGAAACAGCCAGACTTCTCCTTGATGTTTCCACTAATGGCTCCTATTAGTCAATAATATCATTTAGAAGAGAAAGATAGCTTAAAAGAACATGTTTCCAAACTTAGTTGATAATACAAATGTCCTTTGAGTCGACATTATATGACGATTCCAGTTGATAATGGGATCCGACCATGAAGCGCTTTCAGTGATACATGAATGCATGTTATTTGGCCCGACCAAGATCTTCCTTTGTTTCAGTCCACTTCCTTAATCCTGAGCTCTGGCTGAACAGAGAGGAATATGACAATGACCTCAGCCTCTTATCTCCTTACAGGAAAGCTAATCCTCTTCCAAAAAGCCACAAAAACACCAAATTTGAAGTCGACATTCCTTGAATCCTTTTACTTAAAGACCTGTCTTTTTTAACTTAAGCACTTTATTGTATGTTTAGTGAACTGCGGAGTCGTTCGTACCACTCGAAATTTTGTCAGGGGCCAAACACAAACCTTAAAGCCGCAGTAGATAACTTTAACTAAAATATGTTTTGTACATATTTGATAAAACTATCATCACAGTATATGGTCAGAAATATACAATCAGAGGCAAGAGGAAGGACTTAGCGCTGTCAGTCACACTGTCAATGTTAGTCATTGACCCACTGACCAACATATAAGTGATCTGGGAGTGACAGGCAAGGGGTCAATCAATTTCTTCTCACTTTACAACTAAGGAGTACATTGTGTTGGTCTATCACTTGAAACCCAAACAGAATAAACCGAAACTCCTTGTTGTTGTTGTTGAAAAGTTCAAGTGGTGTGAATCATTTTAACAAGGCGCAGTACACGCTCTAGTTTCCACAGCATGATCAATTCATGACGTGTTATTTACACAAACCAAGTTGTGATGAAGCTTGACGGCTACTTTGATGCAACTGTTGAAGGAAGCTGGCTGTCATTCTGAAAAGATGCACATGAAAGCTCGGCGTAATTGGTTTGGACAGGTGGAGCATTTACAAGCTGGATTTATTCAAATTAAAAATTAAATAAAATAGTTATTGCACGTTGTTGTGCTGGTAAAAAAAAAAAAAAAAAAAGGGTTGAATGTCTAGATAAGGAGCCTAGCAGGTAGGTAATGTTTCACAGCACTTTTATGGCAAAGGATCAAAGGTCCAATTCTGTTTTCCCTGTCACGTCCACCTTTACACCTCCAAGGGATTTCTGCCTGGAAGAGGGTGTAAATCACAGCAAGGTGAGTGTGTGTCCTGAAAACTTCTCTGTCTTTTAAAGCTGTCTTCCTAACACTTGTGCACCTTCATTTTAAAGCATTCCAGAGTGCGTGGGTGATGCTTCCTGTTTACCAGCATGGTGGAGCTCGCTTTCTACCCCGCTGTGGCGCTGATCTACTTCTTTGGAGTGATGAAAGCCTCAAAGGAGGACAAGGTGGAGCTGAATGACGGGGCGTCGATGAATGTGTTCTGCCTGTTTGTGTTTGCGCAGCCCTTGTGTCTGGTGTTAGGAGGATACACCGGCATGGCCACCTACCTCCTCACAGCTTTGGTGTCCTACAACTTCCTGCCCTGGAGAGAGACGAAGAAGAGGGAAGCGAAAAAGAAAAAGAAATGAGCGAAAAAGAAGAACAGATGCGGAACAGATTGCACGTGGAAGAATACATAATCGAGAACAAATGTAATTTGACTGAGCACTTTAGTGTTATTTGCTTCAATTGATAATAGTTTTGACTTTTAATTTTCTCCTATGTATTCTGAGGCAACAGCCAAAGAATTATGTCCAGTTGCTTTTGACACAAATGCTTTACACATAAAGAGATTTTCTTTACATGATGTGTTGAAGCATCTATTAAACCTCTTGGGGGTTTAGAGTGGATAGGAGGCGAGATGTGATGCAACAGTACGCTGCAGCTGACACAGTGTTGCGTTTACAAAGTATCAAAGATGGATGCTGATCCTTCTCTCTTATCTTTCATGAATCCCTGTTGCTTTGGCAGCTGCACCACAAATGTATTTGGGGGTCTTGGTGAATAAACGCTGGACATAAACGTTTAGAAAAAGCTACAAACCTCATGAAATTTCGCAGATGTGAATAATTGTTCTGCTCATTTGTGAAGTTTTTTTCACAATATGTCGGGGAAAAAGAAGAAACTTAATGGCCAGGGAGATGCAGAGGTCGACTCATCATCAGTATCAATTTCATGTTAATTTTGTCATTTTAAATTCTTTCTTTTTATAGAATGATATAACAACATACAACAAGTATTAGCATTTGTTTGCAGTTTTTCTTAATTCTTTAGATTGAGCCTCAGCGTCATTCTGTTCTCCATCAAATCTGTGTTCGCTCGCTCAGATTTTATGCTTCTTGCACACATATTTTCTCCTTCTGTTTGCTTTCCTCTCCTTGTGCAAAAAAATAGACTCATTAAACATAAAAAAAATAAATAAATAATCCAAAATAACTTCAAGCAATTCTTGTTTATAAAAATTATGGACGTTAGTTCACTCAACCACAAAAAAAGTGAGTGAATGTAAACATCTGACTGAAACAGCTTGCTTGGTTTGGCCATCTGATTATGATTCATTCTTGCAGGTTTCCTAAATTCAAAAGAAAATGAATGTGAATATAATCAGTATGCATAACAGACAAAACTTTGAGTTAAAATGAATTTGTTGGAATTGCTCGGTCGATCATTATAATTAAAGCATCTTGGGGCAACAAATTGGCCAAACGTCAACAGGAGACAGGACGTTCACGGGTTTTGAGTTGCTGTGAGTCTTGTGACTTTTGCACAATCTCATCTCTAAAACTAAACTAATTCAACAACTAAACATAAACCCTAATTCTTCTGCTTTTGACTATTGTATTAGTTAAGTCTGCAATAACGCAGTGCCACTAATTATCATTTTTACTTCAGGAAACTTCTCCTAAAGTGACAGATGGCTCTTTTGATAAAATATTTAACATATTCCACACCCTGTCAGCAAAAAAAGATTAATTATTCTCAAAGACAAAAAAAAAAACAACATGTGGTGTTTTTTTTAATTATCCTCTTGTGTTCATGAATGACAGTGTAACCCTCTGATGTGGTTAAGCCTGGTAACACAGAGAGGGTTGTGTGTGCAAACCCAGACTCAAAGAGTGAGTGCATAATGGGATTAAACTGCTATCTGCTCTGTTGTCATTTTGTTCAGAAGTTGTACAGATGCTTGCTGTATATCTGAGGCTCAGTAGGATACTTTTGCTTCTTTTTTTTTTTTTTTTTTTGAGGCATTGTTTATTATATTACTCCGTACTGAAGCCCTCTGTGAATTCAAGTCATACAGTCAGGATGTAATCAAGTTATTTCTCTGAGAAGGAGGCTTGCGTATATGTTTGCCTAATAAAGTTAAGGTTTATTACTCAAAATAAAGGTGATGACTTTAAGCATCAGTGACTCCAGATTTATTGCGTTTGCTTTTGGAAATATGTACACCTCTTGTACACAATCTGTTGCATATTAAGGAAAATGTCGCTTTTAAGCAATATTGACATTTTTTGAGATGTACTAGGATTTGCACATATGTCAGTATGGTGTGACATGCAGTCAACAAAGTGATAGCAATGAAGATAGCATGCCATAAAGTCTTGAAATATAGTTTCAGCCAAAGAGAAAATGGTACATACTGTATACCTGAGAGAGATTCATCATCCTTCTCTTGATCCATCTACTATATACACCATGACAGAGTTTCAGCTAATCGCTCTTGTGCAAAGGTACTATTTTTATGCCTGTCAAATTGTGTTATCAGTGACATTTCTTACTGATGCAACTTAAAAAATGGGAACAAATTATGTATTGCTGTGACAGCCTCATAGAAACAAAATGCCTAAAGACAATTTAAACAGAATCTGCTTGCAAAGTTGTGATTTATGTGCAGAAAAAAAAACATAAAACTTTTTTCGGAATATAGTACAGACAGTAAGAAGAAGTCATTAAAACCTCGCATGAAAATAATTATGGGTTTTCGTCAGTCGGAATGATGTAATCAAGTTAACTGCCTGCATTACCTAACTTTTTAAAATATGTTAGAACTCCAACTTATGATGGATAAGAGAGAGAAAACCTAAAATTAATCCATTCTCTTAGCTCGAGAAAACGTGTCCAGCTTGCCTACATAGATTGTTAAATGAGCTTAATAAAAACATAAAATCTTAAATTAAATCAACTTACTAAAAACGTGAAAATCTTAAGTTAAAAAAAACTAAGAAAAACATGCAATTTTAAGCTACAATCCACTTAATTCAAAGAAGCACAACAGCCTGAATACACCATCTGCAATGTCAAACATGGTAGTGGCTGCAGCATGCTGTGGGGAGACTTTCTTCAGCAGCGGCATGGATAGAAAGAAGGAAAGTGGACTTGGGACCGGAGTCAAAGCTTGTCAAATACCTGAAATGCAGCAATGGCGCAGGGGAAGAGTGTACGATGTACGGAGGCCTCGGTTTTCAACGCCGCCATGACAGGTTTAATTCCCGACCTGAACCGTGTATTTCCTCTCTCACAACGCACTTTCCTATCAATTCATTGTTAAGTAAAGTCCTCTAGGGCAACAAAAGTCATTCAAAAAAAAAAAAACAATTTGAAAGACTATTTGTGCAAATCTAGACCTAATTCCACTTAAGAATATGTGCCAAGACTTTTGAGGGATGCTCTCCATCCAATCTGACTTAACATAAGCTTTTTGCAAAGCCAAATTGGTAAAAACAGCACATCAATAGTAAACAGACAAAAACCAGCTTGATAAATGCTGTAGAGTTGCCCATATTTTGTATGTGAAGTTCTGACCTATGTGAAAAAATGACCTGAAAAAACAGTTTCAGAAATACTGATGTAAAAATGAACCGGAAGAATGATGGATGTGTTTTTTCCTCTACGTTAAGACTTAAGATTTTTGAAGTTGCAAGGTGACTGGCATTGTCTGTCAGACACTGATGGATCAGCTTGCACACACAAGGTTAGTGGAACGCCGTGTGTGAGTGTGTGTGTGAGAGAGACAGATTCAGATGCATTCAAGTGAATTTTCAGAAGTTTGTTTTTTGGAGAAAGCAGTCGGAGCACATGCAGCTGGGATGTGACTGGCTCTGTGCATGGCTGTTTGTTTGTCACAGCCATCTTCAGATGGGTTTTGCCTCCTCTGAGACGTTAATGGCCATCGTATATCACAGTGCTTGCGTCTCCCATCGTGGCTGAGACAGGCGCAGCCTGACACAAGTTAATGATCAGAGTTTGCAAAGGAAATGAAGATTGATGAGATTTGAGTGTGTATTTCTGCCCCTGAAGTAGAAAGAAATGCAGCAGGATGAGAAATGCCTCCTATATGTACATGACACGTTTCATGGTGGGTTTGTCTGCTTATCCAAAGTGATATACAAGATAAACACAATTTTATGTTGTTAGCGGCTTTCATATCAAGACACACAGTTAGGCATTTACTATAAAATAAACCATTTAATTTGATTATAAAGAAATTTATCTCCATCATAAAAATGGCACTACATGCTTCTTTTTTTATATAATTAAAATATTACATCTTTTACATTAATTATGGGAACACAAAAATCTAGCTTAAAGTCTTCTGGAAAATAATGCAGAGCAAAACTGAAATATTTTCATAAATGTAACCGTACCCTTTCAATATTCATTAAATATTTTTTATGCTATTATTTACATTGTTCATAGATTTATCCTATACAAGTAATTTTGGTAAAACATACGACTTCACTTACGTTGGACAGTGTAGAGCTTTACAATGTACAATGTAAGTGTCTGGTTGCAAAAAGCAAGACAATATATTCAACACACAACACTGAAATTTCCAAAAAAAAACAGAAATTGGTTTGAACTCATTTATTGGATTCTTCATTAAATATTTATTTACATTATTCACAAATAATTGTACATGGCTTCATTACATGCATAATCATCATTTATAAAATCTGTACACACATTTACACTACAGAGGGCTTAGTGCGTGCAACAGGAGACACACCTTGCCTCTGAACCTACATTTTTATCCTAAGTGTACATATTTCACATACATCGTCTGACATTGTGTTAGCATGACACGAGATCCTGGATGAAATCTACTGAAGCAGCTGTAAGAGAAGAATCGTGCTGAAGTGTGACAGAGTAGCCAAGTGCTCTCTCGATCAAGAGCCCACATGATGGTGTGTAAATGCCATTCCATCCCCCCAGCAGCACAAGGCAAAGTCGCAGCCCTTTTCTGCCAGGATGGTAAAGCAAGCAGAATTACTTACTGGCTTAAAACAGAACTGAAGGACAATCCACAATCCCCAAAAGCACATCGAGCAGATTCATGAGCTTTGGTGGATGATTGTCAAAGTCCTTAATACACTTTGTTTTTTTTTCCAGGCAGTCAGGAGATTTGGCTGACGCTCAACACCAACGCCAAGACTTTATGAAGCTTCAGCATTAGATCTTTCTGTAAAATACGAACACTGGCTACTCATATCACATCGCTTTTTATTATTTGTTCCAATATGTCTGGAAAGTTGTCTTAAATTTAAAATAACTATATCAGTAACAACTCTGTTAAATGCCTATTTCATCTGGAAATAGAGTAGTTTTAGGCAATAGGTAATATTAAAGGGATAGTTGGTTTGTGCTAAGTGGGTTTGTTGTTTAGTGGTAGTTGAGTATTCAGTAAATTGCCAGTAGTAGACAACAGTGAGATTAACCTTAGTCTTGAAAACCAGGCTGAAGTTATCATGAGAGAATCAAGCTAACACTACCTATAGTAGACGCATTAAAAAGCAGCATCCTGCCATACAAATAGTACTCAAGCTTTGTGGGATTTACCTAAAGGTAAAAGTAAAAGCTCTCTTACTTCTTGTAGAAAACAAATCATTGTGAGCCTGTTGGGAAAATAAGTCCCAAGTAAGTCAGAATGTAGTTGAAGATACTTTCCCTTTTTTGAGCTGATGTTAGGAATTTCCAACAATTGGAACTATTGTTGGAAATTAAAAATGGAAATCACTGGACACAGCATCACCCAGGATTATCTCATCAGAGTGAAAAAGCTTCCTACAATTTCACAGAAGGCCAGTGTGGAGTTTCATATTACTATGTGAGGTTACATTGTGGATTTGTAGGTTTTAATCAGCTGGATCCGCAGCAACTTGCCTGGTCCATTAGGGTCAGTGTGGGAATTGTAAGCGTTTGATTTTTGTGTCAGTAACATCATCATCTGAAAAAAAAAAAAAAAAACAACTGCACCATTCTGAGGTCTCTGTGATGTTGCAGACAAAACATTGTTTCACATTTATATGAACAATTTTGAGTTAAAGTTGTTTAAAATAGCTAAAATCAGCTAAAACAGGGGAGTTCATCTACATAGCTTGTTAGTCATCCAACACTCAGGATTTACATAATTTTTCTAGCTCATGGAGTTATGATATGTAAAGGAGCCATTAGTGATGACAACTCCACAGAACCTCTACACTCTGGAATTAATGTCTAACGGATGTTGCTAACGTTCGCACTATTTTTTTTTTTAACCTTAGATCTGTGTTGCTATGGAAACTGAAGCAGCTAAATGTTTCTCCAAACGAAACCCACACTTTCCCAGCTTATTCTTAAAACTTTACGAACAGGTAAAAATGTTTTCGTAAGACCAAAACTCCAGACCTAAAAGATTTAGCTGATTGGCAGTGTTTTAAAAAAAACTCCAGCTCACAGTCAGCGTAACAATGAAAACAGCAATGTAAACAAGTCGTACATGCAAAAGTGTACTCATAACAAATATGCCATCTAAAATAGAAATATTGTTTTCATTTCAGACAATGAATGAAATGCATCTTTACTGCGCCTGTGCAGCATTTAGCTTGATTTCCCCCATGAGAATTTCTCACTTTTCTCCAAACTGTGTCAACCATTCAACACAACCCTACCTTAAAACAAATTAAATATCCCTTTCATCAGAAGTTTTCTGTTTTGGAGTATCTACATAGATTTCCCATGCTATTATTAGAAAATGACTGTGCTTCTCCAGAGAGTGGAGTTCGCCATGTGGACTGACAATAAATCAGGATACTGAGGTTTACACTGAGCTGGAGGCGACCAGTGTTGGGCATTTAAACAAATAAATGCATGCTGCGTTCAAAGCCGCCTACTACTTACTTCTGACTCATTTTTTAAGACTTACTGCAGTATGCTCTGCAAGGCTTAACCTGTAAAAGCAAGTATCTCTTAATGTTTTCCAAAATACGAGCGATTTGGATAAATTTGCATGATCTACCAAGGATGAAATTTTCCTCGACAGTCAGATAAATTACATTACAATGTTGCTTTCATCAATTCCCAAACTTTTTTTCTTTTTCTTTTTCTCTTTTTTGACCGGACATTTAAGCACTTTGCTTTGCGGTATGCAGCTAGTGAGGTAGACTGTTCCACTGCATACTGAGTTTTCTTTTTTTTTTTTTCCTCATTCCTATATTTTAAGATTTTTCCAGCATTCTTGAGAAGTTGCCCATTTTGTATTGCATGAATCAGAATTAGCAAGATTAGCATACATTCCTGATTGCGTAGTAAACAGTTTAACATGTGGTTTGTGGTCATTATCGACAACTGAACTTGAATATCAAGACAACTACGAAAGAGAAGATAAAGTCTCCTGAGCATCTATAAAGTTGTGTTTTGCCCTAAAATGGGATTAAAAAGCAAATCTGAAAGCTAGGATTACATTTTGTTTTTCTTTTTCCAGCATATATTTCTTAGACATAACATGACAACTTACTTCTAAACCTACAGTAGATTTAAACAGGTGTGCTTTTTTTTTTTTTAGGACAATGTCTGCAATTTTTTTAATAAGGTAAGATAAAAACATGGCTTCATCTACGTCTAGAAAACAGGGTGTAAAGTGTTTGCAGCAAGTTTGTTTTCCAAAGTGCTCGTGAATCCTAAATTGCAGAGATCAATCTGAGACCAACTGATCTGAAAGAAGTCAGTTAAACTCAAATTCATTGCTACAATGCTTACAAAAAATCATATGGTACAATTATTTACACATCAAGTAATGGGGTGGGGCTGAATAGTTTGAAGTGTCAGAGTTTGGGGTCCATAGAAAACAGTATAAGGTGCATCTCAATAACTTAGAATATCTTCAAAAAGGTTTTTTTTAAAGTAAAACTCTTGATATATCATTCTGTGAATCTGGTATGAATGTTGCTTTTCTTCTTCTTTGTTTTTTTTTACTCCTTTACTGATGCAGCTTTAAAAATGACCTGTTAGGGTTTAAGGTCCTTAATGAGGCTTTCCATGACTGACTGCAACTCTCAAATATGCAGTCTTATGACCATAACAGATTTAGATTAATCATTTTGTTTTTATTATTGGCTTTAAAATAAAAATATCAAATTTTCTGACAAGTTTTTTTTTTTTTTTGTCACTTTCAGGTCACTTTCAGTAAAGGTCTCTGTTCAAAAAGTTCTGCACCAAAGTATATTAGTGGGTGAAAAAAGTGTGGGAGTATAAAATTCATACCAATCAAATGATTGAGGCAATTGTACAATCACCAAAATTAATGGATAAACCTGTAACCAATCAAGAAATTAGTTTCACCTTTCAATAATATTTAAATCTATTAAGATGCACCATGTAAACTCTTTGCATTTTCTGAGTAACTCTTATACTTGGCATACTGTTCAGTTCAGGAAAAATAACCATGTCAATGGTAATAAATAATCACTTAGATCAGCAACATACAGACAACCAAGTCACCCACTGAACAGCAACGTTTGAAGAGGTTAAATCAACCAATCGGCACTAGTGACATTACAAACCCTTTAGCAAATGTACAAGCGATGGGCAGCAGATTATCTAAAGCCTGTAAAAACAAGCAGGAGTCTAAAAGAGCAATTAGCACAGAAAAATGCAGTGAAGGGCTCAACAGATTCATGGTCAAGGTTTCCTACTCTTTTTCTCTGTGGAAGTTCATTACCCTGCTAATGACCACATTATGTACCAGTCACTCCAGCTTTACAGGACAGCTACATACATATGTTACATACTGTACACATTTTAAAGATGTCATTATGGTAAAATAAAAAAAAACAAAACAACAACAAACAAAAAAAAACCCAATATATATCAGTGCACATTTTCAAGGCATTCAGTTTTGGCCAGTTTGGGAAGGTGCCGTGTAAAACTGGCACAGTACATAGATAAGAAGTAAAGGGCATCAAATGGAAAAGTGAAACACGGAAAATGAGTATTTCACAAAGTGGTATGAAACACTGATAGTACCATTTCTGTTCAAAATAATAATATTCTCACAAACAAGGCATTTGGTTGGTAGAAAAAGCTAGTTCGCAGGGTCACATTATGACTAAAGTTTTAAATCATCCTTCCACATATACCTGAGTTTCTAATCATAGCAAAATATTATTCAAGACAACGCTTTATTAGAATAATCATGTTTTATCCCCTAAGCAGAACACTACAACCAAGAAAATTGCTTTTGGCAAGTTTAAGCAGCTCCAGATTCGTGTTGGACACATGAAGCAGCAGCAGGACATTTAACAGGAAACTTGTTTTTTTCTACTTTGTTCTCCTCTGAACTCAGTTTTCTGATGCAAGCATCACTCATAATTTAACTACATACTGTTCGACTCTGGGTTTTCTGCGAGAAAAAGTGCACCAAATGAGCAAAACATGGTTTTTCAAAACATATTGCTAAGCAGAACATGACTAGCAGACATAAACTGATTATTTTTATTTATTTTTTTTAAATCAAGGAGTAAGACATTTGAGTGGCAGGAAGCTTGAAGGTTGTCCCAGCTTTTCTTTTTTTTCTTCTGATGGAGTGTTAAGCTAAAGGTAGGATATAATGGAATTATGTGGAGCTATTTTCAGTATTAGGAGGAATCAGGCAACCAAAAGGCAATGGAGCCGACTTAGAGCATGCTGCAACCCCTTAGAGTGCATGTCTCTGTGTTATTATGGAGACTCTAAATCAACACAGTGAAAGATGCCAAGACGCATCAAACAAGACGGATAGCCGAAACATCTTCTCAGACTGTTTATTTATCCGTGGCATGTGCATATGTGCGTGTTGCCCACACGCCTAATCTGCCACATAAACAGATTTGTACATCAGTGCACAGGCGCAGGAAGTTTATTCCTGCTTGAAAGTGTAGCAGCTAAATGGTGGGTGGAAGAAAACTGGGAATCAAAAAAAAAAAAAATAAGAGGGGAAAGAAAAGAATCCCTCTCAGTGATGACCTACTTTCACACAAGAAATCTTGCCTGAAAAGCAGCTGGAAGAGCCGAGCTCTAATTAAATTGGCTTCTGGGAGAAGTTTAGAAGCTGGAAAGGAGGTGGACTCCAAAGTAAGGTCAGTGTGAAGCGCAACCTTAAAAAAAGAAAGAGACAAAGTGTTGGAGTGGGAGCTTGAATGATAAATGGCAAAAACGGCGCCCGTGCTGCAGGTTGACAGCATTACAATCCGACATTTTGGCCGCAGTGTAATACCTGCCACACATCTCCTCGAGGAGGGCTCATGTTGTCAGCAAACTGCATGTCTTTTTCTTACTTTGGCTGCAGTTAGCCTTTTCAGAAGAGATAATGAGATTCAGTCAGGTCCTGCCGGACCGGCGCTACCTCCATATCTGTTCTGCAACCAGACGGTGTGATTGCCAGGGGGCCCACACAGGACGCATCCATACAGCGATAGTGATTAAATGAATGACTTAGAGACATAAAGCACCAACTGTTTCCACACAGAGACCTGTAAAAATGTCTTTTTGTTGTTGTTTTTTTTTTTTACCCACCTCAGGTCAGAGTTCAAAACGAGTGAGGTAGGAAAAACAATAAATTAGAAATTATAATAACAAAAAAAAAACACAAACATGATAAACAATCAGTCATACAACTGCTAAAACTGGATGCCAATTTTCCAGTGAGCAGTAGTCCACCGATCCACTGCCGTGACCATTTGACATGATTTTTCAATGTGCTCAGTTTCTAAGCAGCCACAATGTTTGTGAGACAGTCCCTAATACTGCAGTCCAGCAGATACATAAGCAGATTCATCTCTCACTGCCTGAAACCTTGGTGAAAGAACAGAAGGACACTTTCATTTAGTACCAGGCTGCAGGTGGTTGTTTTCATGTCAGGTGAGAAATTGTTTTGCTTGGCGGACGCTTCACCAGGCTGACAACATTTATCTCCAAGTAGCACCACAGCAGAATGGCACTTTGAAAGTTGGCAGTACAAAAAAAAAAAAAAGAAAAAAAAAAATTCTGAAAGGCATATTTCTTGACTTCCTGGTCCACCGTTTTTCTGCATGATCCACACCTTGATTGCTTTGGAAACTGCGACTGAGGCGTCACATCGTGTCGCTGGAAGCGGCTGCTGTTGCAGCAAGATGGCTGACAGAGGATACACAGTCGCTTTGCTTCTCACCTCTTCCTCCACACCTTTGACAGCCAGATCTTCACTGTCTTGTCGCTGGAGAGGAAAAGAGAGAGAGAGAGAAGAGGGACGATGAGCAATGTAATAAAAGCAAGGAGAGCACAACAAATGGAGGAAAAATAACAGAGGATAAATCAGGCAGTCCTGCCTTCCAAAACAACTGGTGTGCATCGGTCAAATTAGAAAGACGCATACCTCAATGTGCACTTCACTAATGTACATGCTCAATACACACATAATTAAAGAAACATTTTTCCTGCGTTGTCATTAAACTCAAACAACAGACCATAGTTTCATTTTCTTGTTGCACTTTGGCACATACTCATCCACAATCTTCTCGTAAATCAGGTAAAATCTGTCATTAGTTTGTTTGGAGAAGTTTGAACTCAGTAACAGAATGAACTTCAAGAGAGAACAGTTCATCCATGTAAAACCCCTCTACATTACTTTAACTGAAAAACTTTAAATCAAACTTTTGCTAATTTGCAAAAATATATGCTTCTCTGTTCCCTTTAAAACAAACAATACAGACTTTTGGTTTATAACTGGATTCTGTCCAGTTCTCTTCATGCAAGAGCTTTCTGCTGGTTTGCATCTGAAGGTTTCTCCAAAACGGCGACAACGATGCTGACAATTGACAGTTCTGTCAGCTAGAATGTGTGAGCAGAAGGGAAACATCAACTTCCAGATGAACTGAAAACCTGGGCTGCTGTCACCCAGCAGTATTTATCCGGGAAGCTTTGTTCGGCTGGCCAAATGTACCAAACAGTTCATTTAGTTTGGTTCCCTTTCACACTGCAGTGTTCAAACCAGATCCAGCATTTGGACATCATGCCATCACAACAGCTGCTCATTGGGGCACCATCACAAAATTTTGTCTGATGCAAGCAGCAGGTGAGACAGCGAGGATTGAGCATGTTGCTCTGTGTATCAGATCAATGCAGCAGCAGTAAAAAAAAAAAAGACCGTGGGCAGAGAGAGACAACAGCGTGCTGCAGGGGTTACACAGACGATGAGTGCACTGTTCCCCATCTGCTTGACCCTGCAGTGCCTGCGTGGTGCTCTATACAGATCTGCAAGGGTCCATGTCATGAAATTTTATTAAGAACCACAAGCAACTCAAATTTTTATGACTCCATATGCCATGTGGACACAAATCTATCCAAGAGCAAAGGGGAAAATGGTAGAAGTGATTGATTCCCGCAATATTTAGATCTTCTCGTCGACACCAACTCATTACTTTGCTAAAAGTAGAGTATGAAACAAAATGATACATACACAGCATACAAACAATTATTTGTGTACGTGCAACAAATTGGATTGAGATTGTTATTCCCTGTTGTCCTTGATGTGGCAAGTGACCTACAAAACGTAACTACAAAAAGTAAAACAAAAGATTCTTTAAAGCCAAACAGAAAAGGATTTTGAAAGAAACCAAAAACGAAAAGAGCACAAAATGAAAAACGGGGCAGAAACACAAAGAAAAAGAATTAAAAGGGAGGATTTTTAGGTACAGAGGTGAAGAAATTTCAAAGTTGGGGAAATACAAACAACAGGAAGAAAAGAATGATCGGCTAAGAGAATACCAGAGGAAAGGAGGTTCGGTGTGCAGAGGACACAATCAGGGGAGACTGGTGGCTCGGCCCTTGATGGCCAGGACCCGACGAGGAAGACACGGGGTCAAGCCTGGCACATAGTTCCACAACTTCACCCTGCAGTCACTGGGGTCCACGGGAGGAGGAGGAGTACAAGGAGGCGAGAGGAGAAAAGCAAAGTGTGGAGGTCCAAGACAGGAAACAGTCGGTCGTAGTGAGGATGGCGATGGAGCAAGAGAACAACAGGAGACGATTAATAAAGTTTAAGACGTGATGAAAGAAGACAGGGAGAAGACGACCCAGACAGCTAAACCAGCACTCTCTTTGTTTCACACTATTATAAAATCAAAGCTGCAGTTCATCACTCTCAACAACACAGGGCTGAGCTGCTTATTAGCTCTCGAAATGATTCAGTCTTCCACAGAAAGATTACCTTTTAGGTAAAGGGCAATCTTTTTACTTCTGATCTTAACATTTTACATTGATGAAAATTTGAACTTTATGTCATTTGGCATTTGTAACTGCAAAGCTCTCATTAAATCATTTCCAGAAGACTTCAATAAAGGACGACCGACAAATCACTTTACATGCATGAACAAACTGGAGACAAGAAAATGCTGGTTGAGGGTCATTTCTAACAAAAGTAATCACTAGTTTACATTTAGTGACATTACAACAGCAAACTCGAAGCTCATTTTGGACTCTTGATTGTAATGCAACTCCTGACCACCAACAAAAAAACTTATATTTTTATTAAAGCTTGAAGTGTGTGGCTATATAATGGGCAAAAACTGAAAAATGTTCAATAGCTGTCAACATATTTTCAAGAAACTGTATAGAGCTCTAGCAGGAAACAGTTTGTCAATATATTTCTTGAGACATACCTGGAGGCTGTGAAGATATGCCTGGAGTTGGTGCATATGGCATTTATGGGGCTGTCATGACCTCTGACCTCTCCTATGGGTGTGAAGTTTTCCACATTCCACACCTTGAGCATGCCGCCCCGACAGGCGCTCAGCAACATGGGCCGGCCGGGTACATAGGCCAGAGCGCACACCCAGTCCTTGTGGGCATTCGGGATTTGCTGTGGAGTCAGAGCAGACCTGCATTAGGAGGCGAATGAAATAAAATACAAATATCTGACATTCACTTCTATAATCCAGCAGCAGACACTCGACTTTTGGGTTGCTGCATTCTTTAAATAACGGCAGATGCGCATCCATGTTCCGTGTTTCATTTATAATGGAGCAAAAATGAATTATCTTGGGAACAACAACATATTCCTTGAATTAAAAGTGCACTTCGTCGTTGCTAGGCAACATAAAAGTACAAGTTTTTAAGAGACCGTTTTTAGACTGTGCTACAGCTATTCTTAGACTGTGCCTATTCACTGTGTGTTTTACAATGGCTTCAAACAGAATCCACAAGCAAGGAATGATCTGTTCACATCAACATGACGGTCTGTTCTGCAGCAACGGGTGATGAAGGTGGAGACCCACGAAGCTTGGTGTCATTTATTCTCAGGGTGAGCAAAAAGCATTTTAGTTTTACTTGACAATACAATTCATGAGGGTTCGTATATGTTAAATTTTTGCCCTCAAATGCTCTTTGCCATTTTGTTTCGTGGGTTGTGTTTTTGCTCTGAGAAAATCCAAGAGTGCCCCAGAAACATCAAACAAAAAGCCTCTGATTGGATATGGAGTTTTTTAACCCAGGACTGTGAAAAATCACTGCAGAGGTAAGATGTCAAACAAAATCAGTTCACCCTTTTCCCCTAAAACACAGAGCAAACACAGAGAGAGCAATTTAAATTTTATGCAGGGCTTTATTAAACTTTTATGACTCGTACAGTTTGGGTTTTAATGTTGTTCTATAATTGCATTCATCTGAGCCGCCAGGGCTTCACATTAAGGTAGCTTGGAGCAGAGGAACACACACTGAGGAAGACTGCTTTTCTAAATTAATCCCCTTCTTTTTCTTGCACATCTGTCATCTGTCACCGCCAAATTTCATGCATGCTTTTTATTTGCTTTTAATGAAAATACACCTAAAAGATTTTTTCACAATCTGTCATCGTTGAGACTTGTGCAACAGATGTCATTTATTTATTACTATATGCCTGTAGATATAAATACATGCTTTTTCTAATTTTAAAAACAAAAGTATAAAACACTGTATAGTTAGATCATCTTAATGCAGCTCCTTCCTTGCCTGAACTGCTGGTAAAGATAAATTTCAGGTAACCAGCAGGTAACCATAGATTAAATATAAAACAAAACTAATTCCATCTTTAGGCAACAGCACACTTAATGTATTTTACACGTATAATCCCGATATACATTTACCTTACACAATTGAATGAAAAAGTGCATAAAATGTTACCAAATGCATACTATTGTTATTATCTTGTTTTTACTTTAAGCTGCAAATGAAACACTTCTCTCCATTTCTGCAGAAGACACAGTGGTTGCAGCATCCTGCTATGGGGATGTTTTTCTGTCTAACTGGGTAACTAGTCCATATAGGGGGTAAGAGGACAACAGCCAAATACAGTGAATTTATTTAATAAGATGATAGAATGCATTAAAAATAGGCTGCACAGTTTGTGTTGGGATTCACACAAAATATCCTAAATTTTCGATTGCAACAATAAAATGGGACGCGAATACTTTTTGCTGTACATTTTTTTCATCTATTTTAACTAGATTCTATTGAAATAATTTTAAAACCTGTGTGAAAGTTCAAAGTAGGCTTCACTATCAATTGTTGGCAAGGGAGGGAAAGCATATGTGGTGCATGATTATTCATAAACAGAAATGTTGAGAAACAGTGCAGAACGACCTGAACAAGAAGACTTGATAAATCTACATCAACACTCTCTGTTGTAGCTTTACACATAAGGGTGAAAATCTGTCAAATCTTTTAAACACCTTGCAGAGAATAATACCACACAGCAATAACAACAGTTACATAAACACTTATTACTCGGCAAAGCTGCATACACACTGTAAGCTGTTTGGGAAGGCTATATTGGGACATTCATCATGTCGGGCAGTGTGGGATCCACTAGGCTGCAGTCTTGAGTAATTATAAGAATATTACTTCACATATTCCTTGAGGAAAAGAACAACAGAGGCTTCTTTTTATGGTGCTGGACAAGGCTTAGGAGCTCCCAGTAATAATCCTGAAGAAGGCAGAGTTTCAGAGTCCACTGTAATATGTTACATTATTATACCCAAAGCCACAATTTGATCCCATTACATAATTATACAGAGATCGCTGAGTCGGGAAGGCTGTAAAATGAATGGTGTTGGCTGCTTCACAAATGTGGTTAAGGTCATATGCTACAGTCCGTAGCAAAGAGAGAGCTGATTTAATTCCAGCTCTGGAAAGAAATAATTATGTCCTGTGATTTGGCTTTGTCTGTTTGAATAAACAAAAGGCAAAACAGAAGTTATGCAAAACAAACTGGGAAAGTGATGTGCATGCAAATGAGTAAACCACATCCGCCCACAAGCTGTACGATTATGCATTATTAACAAACGCAGACAGTGGAGGATACACAGGAGACGTGGAGAATCACAGGAACAAAGACACGCTCCTCCACCGCTACCTGTAGTTGAGGTGTGAGTGGGTTTTAAGCTCCCCGCTGTTGACACGCCACTTTCCTGCCACATTACACATGACAACACACACTGCTGGCTACCTCCACACTGCGGGTAAAAGAGACATGAAGGGATCACTCGGGTAGCAGGAAGCTGGCCACCGGCTGAGCTTGCAACTGGCTGCTCAGCTCTTCATGGTTATTACAGGGGCAATGAGAGCTAAATAATTTTTAGGACTTTTTGAAATGCAACAGTTTTACAAGTAGCAGGCTGAACAAGTCAGCTGATGGTATTTTTATTTACCTAAATCTTTTAAAATCATGAAAACGAGAAACATCTGGCAAGACTGAAAACAAAAAACTTGTCTTTTAGGCCTTTTTTTGATCATATATTGGCACCAGTAATAAGCAGACAATGTGAAAAGATGTAGTTAGCTTAACTTCAGTATGGTAAATTTAAAGTAATTACAGGTATACCAACAAACATTTTATTTGTAGAATATTCTTCATTTTGATGTTTAGTTTTTCTCTATATTAGCGCCCTCCAATCACTGCTTTCTGAGGTTGTAGTTTAGCTCAGTAGGATAAAGCAACCACTTTGAAAGTGTCGCCTGACATTTTTACTTCATTCCTGCCAATCTCAGACACTTTAATTTATTTGTACTTTACAGCTAGAGGCTAATCTAGCTGTAAAGTACAAGTAAAAGTACTTTAGCAAAGCACTTGCTAAAAATAATACCAGCAAGTACGTCTCAAAGAAATGGAGCGATTTCATCTATATTTCTATATATGCATGTTCACTCATCCTAAGATACAGAAATCATGCATTGCTGTCACCAAATGCAGATAAGCTCTGAGCAGCTTGCAGGAACTTAAACTATAAATGGGTAAATATTTATGAGCTTTCAACCTAAATGATGTGGTGCAGAATTTTACAGAGTCCTGCTAGTCAGGAAGATGAAGCACAGTCCTAATACTTAAAGAGGTGCTCCACTGATCAGGAGCTTATGCTTATGTAGTGATGCAGTTCTTCACTATTATAACTAATAAGGGAGATCTTACTGCAGCTATAGACCTTGTTAGCACTTTAATTGCAGCACACACTGTATGGGGCAGGCTGGACATTGCCCTGTAATTATGGGGGTGAAGAAATCAGGATTTAATTGCCTTCAAGACTTTCTCATTGTTCGACTTGCAGACTCATGCCATGTTTCATCAAGAAAGTACTCCTCTAATTTCAATGTGTGAATTATTATCCACGTGATAATAAAATATCCCTCCTCCTGTTAACTCAACCCAGTGAACCTCTGAGTGTCAGCAGGAGACAATACACTAGGATCATGTAGCTCTCTGTTCAAAAATCACTTTGCAGCTGTTGACATGTATTAAACATGGCAAATGCATGTTTTGGGTTCCTCACACATCTGGTACACTCCTCATGCATGCAAAACAACACAAACCTGCGTGAGCTCCTGCTGCTCCAGCTCCCACTTCTTGATGCCGTTGTCTCGTGAGCCGCTGAACAGCACGTCTCCCTGCACGGCCAAACATTCAATGCCGTCATAGTGCGGCGGCTCAAAGTTATGAGCGGGACCCACATTACCCAGAGTTCCTTCTGCCACGTCAAATATCTCAAGAGAGAAAAAAGAAACAAGCATTATGTTGTGCACTTAGATTGTAAGTATATTTCAAAATTCAAGCTTTCATAACACCCATTTCAAATTCTGTCACCGTTCAACCACAAAACAAGTGTGTGTCCTTTGCCTCTATGCAGCCTTCATGCTCTAATAAGGTTTGTTAAACAAATTGCTGAATAAACAGCTTTAGGATCAAGGATCAGGTCAAGGATAAAGATGTTTAATAGGAGTATGTTAGAAAAAACAGTCCTACCATTGAAAACTGCAAGGACACTAATGCTAACTCTGGAGGAGCTGCAAAGATCTGTAGCTCAGGAGAGAAAAATCTAAGTAGGATAACCACTATTCCTATACTAATTCTAACTTCATTTCTTAGGATTTGAGAAGTCTTGATTAAAAAGAAGGCGCTCTGGTCAGATAAAAAAATGAAAAAAAACTTTTCAGTCAACACAATTACCCTGAACATACCATTACCCTGGTATGTTCAGGGTAATTCCAAATTACCCTGAACATACCATGGTCAACAATGATAGGATACAGGAAGTATTATAGCTGGTCAGAGTTAATGAGACTAAATACAGGGAGGCTCTAGAGGAAAATCTAGTGGAAGCTGCAACAGATGTCAAACTGAGGTGGAAATTTCCACTCCAGTAAAACAGCCATAAATGTACAACCAGAGGTAACGAAATGGTTCAGATCAAAATATATTTGTCTTTAAATGTTGCTGTCAATGGCCTGATCTAATACCAACTAACAATCTGTGTCAAGACCTGAAAACTGATGTTCACAAATGCTCTCCATAGCAACATAACTCAAAAGTTAACTGGTTATAATTCCAGTTCCAAGTCTTGACTAACAGAGATGAATACAAATGAAAGCCACAATGTTTTTTTGTACAAAGAAGACAATTTGCATACTTTGTTTTTCTTCCCAATTAATAAAATCCAAATAAAATTTGTTTTTATAATTTGTCATTGCAAAGTGACAAAATGTAAGAAAAATCAAGAGTGTATGAATACTTTTCCTGAGTTGTACCTTGACGTAATGGTCTTTGGAGCCAGTGATGACCTGGTCTTTGCCCAGCAGAGACTGTCCCACTGTCAGACACATGACAGAACCGATGTGGCCTGAGAGTTTGCCTGTTGCCTGCATCCTGCACAAAGAGACACCCACACTTAGGAGATGAAACAAAAGTCTGTGAAATTCATTACGAAAATGAAATCTGATTTTCAAGCTGTCTGTGTCACCAAATGAAGACACCTTCCCTCTCTTGCGTAAAGTTGAACTATTACGACACACTGATGCCTCTGGCAGAGAATGAAGAAATGCCTAATTTGTTCATTTTTCATTTCTTGGGGGGTTTCTCATGCATCATTAAATACCTTGGAGCCCCTCAGCGCAAACTGTCTGCTCCAATCTGTTGATCACTTCACTTTTAAGGCGTAGAAAAACTCAAGAAAATGAGGCTTTACTAAAAAATATCTGAAACTGATTGTATAAAACACTGACTGGATTCCAAACCAACAGATGGACGGACGGACAAAATGACTGGAAGAATGGTGGACAAACAAACAGACGGATGGATAAATTGCCAGATGAACTAACAGGTGAATTATGGGCGATTGGCAGCATAATAGCATAATTAATGTTGGATAAAAAGAAAGATCATAGACAGATAAATGGACAAAACAATTGGAAAAATGCTATACAAACAAAGAAAAATTGAGAGATCAGTGAATTTTGGGTGAACTGATAGAAGAGAGTTGGAGAAAGTGATTGATGGATGGTTGCTCAAACATATGTGAATTTTGGACAAACATTAAAAGAGAGATTTTGAACATGTTGATCAAACTCTCTCTTTTTTTAATAAATTTTTCATAAACATAAAGACCAATACATAAACAGTGGATAAGTGACTGATTACCTACATAATTAACCAAAGAAGAAAAATGCTACGTGAATGACTTGTTACAAATGTACCTGTTAAGGTCCCACATGCGAACAATATTTCCAGCAGCAGCATAGAGCACAGATCCTGACGGGTTGAGCGCTATCTGGTTGATCTGACACTCGCCCTGAGCAAAGGTGATTGTCCGGGTGGTTGTGCCAGCGCACGCGTCTCCTGTAACCACCTGCCCTGAAGACCTGTCAGAGGGTAAAGCGAGGTCAAGCAGTGTAAAACAAACAAACAAACAAAAAAAAAGATCAAATGTAAGAAGCAGCTGCCGCCATTTTCTCTAAAAGCACTTCAGTTTAATTTGTCACTTTAACGCAACCTGAAGCACATTGCTGAAGGGGAAAAAGAGCATTTTTGTACATCATCTTTTACTGAAATGTTTCATCAATCTCAAAATGGTGCCGTCTGGTTGATCTCGGAAACAAGCTTACGTCAGTGTGCGTATGCACTTGGCAGAGTCACGGATGTCCCACACCTTGATGTACGAGGTGGACACGCTGAAGACCAGACCAGAAGAGGGGCAATATTTTACCGACACCACGTTGTTTGGGTGGCCTTTGAGGGTGGCGATCTCCTGACCTGTGACTAGATTCCACATCTTACAGGTGCGATCTGAAGACGAAAACAGGAAAAGTTGGATTAGGATCCAAGGTTTTCTTCTAAATCTACAATACAATTCACTTTCTGTCTGCACACCCAAACTTCTGAGGCATTTAATTCAGCTCTTTATTGCACAGCTAGAATAAAACAGAATAATCTTGGTGTTTTGTGTAATTTGTGAAGAAATGTCATTTGGATCTCATAACAGTAACATATTGATGTTGGTTTTAATGCTGCAAATATCACACAAGCAGCAGCTGCTAATCTTACTGATTCCTTAATATCAACAGCTTGCATTAAACTCTATTCAACGTGCAAAACATCATAATGCTAATATAATTTAAATCACATTTTTTCATATTTGAGATTAAATACAGATTAATGCCACTTTATTTATGGGTGATCACATGGGACTTAATTTAGTGCAATAGTGGAAAACAGAGTGAAAGCAAAAAGTGTGTTACAAAAACAGTGCACAAACCAGAGGGACAATGGCAAACTGGAGAGGATTTGGAAATAAAGTTCATTCAACTCGTCGTTTCAAGATCCACAGCACACAAACGTGTCCATGATTGCACTTGTTGCATTCCTTATGTTGAGCCAACGATGAGTCAGAGGCATTATAGAAAGTGCAATATGGGATTGGTTTATAAAATATCTGCAGTTTACAGTATTCTTGTTTTGTTAAAATTGGTTTTGCAGTGTAAAACCCGCATAATGTGGCATCTTCCTTCTACAAACAGGAACATATTTTGGTTTCAAATCACTACCAAATGCAGGGATAACATTAGTGGCATCATATTACAATTATTTTAAGGTGACCTATTTGTGTTTTTTTAACTATGCATGTCTCTGTGAGTCTTTGTGTGTGTACCTTTAGATCCAGTGAAAAGCAGCTCATCTGTAGCATCCACACACAGAACCGGCTTCGAGTGGCCCTCAGCAACAGAGACACACTGGAGGGGTGCTGTCCGACCCCCCTTTACACCTCCAATGGGATTGATCACACCTCTATGGGTCAAAAAACACCAAAACGGCATCAGTTTCCAATCAGTTTAAATGAGAAAGGTCAAATGCGTTTTTTTGTTTTAGATCAAAAGTGGATGCACAATAAAATAAGCTCATAGTGAGCATGCACACATAAAACACTAGAAACTTTTCTGTAACCAATAAGAAGCCAGTTTATGCTTGAACCAATTACCCTAAGAAATAACTATGAAAAGTTATTTCATTGTTCAGTACTATTTTATTACATTTTTAACACAAACCACAAATTATTTTGTTTGGGCATGAAAGACCAGTGCAATGTAGTGCATAATTGCAGAGTACAAAAAAGAAGTGCTTTTTAATATATATATATATTTTTTTATTTTTTTTTATTTTTTTTTTACCAATACAAATCTGAAAAGTGTGGCATGTATTTATATTTAACCCCATTTAATGCACCAAACTAAAATCCACTGCAACATGATGCTTTTATACAATGTCATCTAATTAGTGGCAGAATTCCAAAAATCTACCAAGACATGAATATCCATGTACACTGAGAAACCGTACAAAGAGACAATCAAATAAGACCATGGGAACTCTGGAGGAGCCGGTCTTCTTCAATCAATACAGGGAAGCCATTCATAGATAAGGAAGACACAGAGCAATTTTGGAAGAAAACCTATTAGAGGATATGAAAATCTTGTGATGGGGTAAAGGTTCAGCCTCAGAGGATGCCGTGCTATTATTGTTCAATAAAAGTCCAGTCCTACAGCCATATGTTGCAAAAAACTTAAAATTTGTTTGACGTTTCTATTGCTGGATCTTTTTTTTTTTTTGCAAAGTTGGTAGATCCAATAATAAAAAGACTGGTAAGGTAGCACTTACTACTTCCCACTGCTGAATAAAGCAGCTCAAGACTCATGCATGACACACCTGTCCAGAGAATGGGACGACTGAGCTAATAATGCCATTAACTTCATGATCTCTCTCTACAGAAGTCAGTTTGTCTTGCCTTTGTGGTTAACCCTATTCTTCTCTCCACAACAAAGTCATTAAGCCAGCCACTACTGCCACCAACTAAATGTTAACAGCAAAATGCTGTTAACATTTAGTTGGCGCATAAGCAGCCTTTCTTTAAGAGAAAGGCTGCTTATGCGCCTTTCTCTTAAAAGAGCATCTCTTTTTCTTTAATATAGAAAGTTCTGCCTATCATTTGTTTCTTCTGTGTTTTCGAGGTGTCTGCTTGGTCTGTTCAAACCCACAGGAGACTGAGTCTCATAGTAGAGCTGGAGCTTCCTTCACATTAAAAGGGAGTCTTTCCTTTCCCCTCGCCACATGCTAACTCAGCAGGAGGGCAGCACAGTCAGTGACTCGATGTAAACAACCAGGCTACCTTACATAGAAAACTTTATACCTGTTGGAAAAATAATCTTAGTTTGATCAAATTGTGTTTGAAACTGTAATTGAAACTCTGTGCCAACACTTTGAATACTTTTCCTACAATTATGCACTACTTTGTGTCAACCTATTACACCGAATCTCACTGACACCCACTGAAAGTTTGTGTTGTACAATGACAAAATATGAAAAAGTTGAAAGGTTATAAGTATTTTTGCATGGCTTTGCATGGCTTTGCATGGGAAAACAACACACTGATGTTGTCTTAAGCTCTCCTCACTCTCTCTGGCTTGCTCCCTTTTTGTTGCAGAGCAACCCAATTAGCTCCCTACAGCAGTAAAAATCTGCTCCCTTATTTTACTTGTCGGTGTGTTGCCTCTTCTTTATAACCCCACATACACAGACATGTATTATGTGCACTCAGGCACTCGAGATGGACTGCCACAACCCTCATCCCCTCCCAACCTTCCCAATCTATGTCCCTGTGACAGGCCAGAGTCCCAGAATGCCTGGAGAGCAGTCATCAGAGAGAGAGGAAGAGTTCTGGAAAAAAATTGGTCCCTGGTGGACTTCCTGGGTTGTACGTTGCACACAAGTGAGGGTGCATGTATGTGAGAAAGTGTGAGAGGAAGTGCAAAAGATACAGGGACAACCAGAGGATGTGAGAAAGCAAAACTGTGACTTACACACCAAAAAACATTCTGAACAGATTTGTTTCTACACAAACACGGTTCACTGTGTCAAAGATGACAACATGCTCCACTCATGTGCACAAGGAGATGAAGAAAACGCAATTCAAATCACAAACATGAAAACATTCTTCATAAATCTCGCTCAAAGCACATAAAATGGCCAGCCAATTAAAAACAGAAGTCTCATCCATGAGCCATTAAAAAAAAAGTGAAACATGCAAGCCTGCCAAGATTCACGAAGCACAAAAATTCAACTCACTGGCACAGAATAAGCTCAAAAGCAATTATTAGCAAGAAAAAAAAAATGTCACAGTCAAATGAACAACTCTAGGAACAATGAACTCCATCTTGGGATTCGGGAATGTCCTTATTGACACATGCAGCACACTGTAGACTTTAGGTAGTCTCCACTGTAGGTGGAGTCTCAGCTCCTCCACAGCCAAATGCCTTTAGGGACTCAGAGAGAGGGCTATGTGGTACATGTAGGTTAGGTGGAAGCAAGTTGTCCAGTGAGTAACTTCTCCAGGGATTACAGGGCAAATGTCCAGAGTGAAATGGAGAGTCACAAAATGCCTGTCTTGATTTTTTTTTCCCCATTTTAAATAAAATTTCCATTGTGGATTAAACTACTCTCATTTTACAAGTCCTATTTTCCCACTAAGTTTAGAGACTGAATGCTGTACCTTTCAGCAAATACAGAAAACTCTTGATAGGACTCAAGAAATGCAGAAAGATAAAGATGCAGTAGCATCACAAAGGGAGGGATCTGGGTTAAGGGGATGAATGTAAAGCAATGCCTAACTCACCTGTCAGATAGTCTTCTGTGCATAATATTTTTATGGATTTGAATTTAAAACCAAACATATTATATTTTAATATTACATACTTTCACAAATACTTAAAAAAAAAAAACAGTGTCAAATAAATATACTGCTGAATTCAATACTTTTTCAGAAGCACTTCAATAATAATAGTAATGATATACATTTTTCCCCACTTAGATGACGTGCAACTAAACTACTTTTATTTGACGAAAGTAGGTTTTGACAGCTTCAATTTGAAAGCTTTCTATTCTGCGTGTTGTTTTTCTCTAAATGACAACCGTCACTGCTGCCTAATGCAGCACTTCATATCTTACAATAGAGCGACACTTCAAATGACAGATATAGTTCTGGTTTTATCAGCGTCTGAGGACAGGATATCATGGTCTACTGTGCTGTGCACTCTGCGAGAGCTGCTAATGGATGTTGCAGGGCTAAGGCCCAAGAGACCAGCACTAATGAAAACATGGAGGGAGATCAGCATGTGCTCTCTGAAGTACAGAGAAAAACTGGCAGAAGGAATTTCAGGAAAGTCTTTGTGTGTGCTAGAAAAGATCAAAAATAGAAATTAATAATTAGGAGCGAGAAATATGGTTCATGATGTTTTATATATCTATCTGTAATGAACCATATTTATCTAGAAGAAACACCAAGAAAGTTTCAACTACAATTGGATTGTAGTGGGTTTTTTTTTTAAATCTAAGTGTCCGGCATCGAGGATTGTTTGTTTTAATAAAGTGAGCAACATTTTGTTCAAATGAACAACTTTTAATAATTCAAGAGAGAAACTTGAATCTCATAAATGAAAGAATAAAGTGACACTGAAGACATTTTGTAAAGTCGTAAACTAAGTACTGCTAAGAGTAAGTATTGCTTATACACCTTCTCTTTCACCCCACAATTATTGTCAATTATAAAAATGATGTATAAAAAGCCTTCAGATAAAATCATATTATTGGAGTAGCATAATTACACATGGACAATTTTAAAGCCAACATTTGAGTATGATTGTAAATGACCAGCGACACAATTACTGGCACCCTAACAAGCTCTTTAAAATAACTGGAGCAGAATAATTATTTATTATATTTTCTACTTAGTTAGCTGTTAATCAGCATTTCCAATAAGTACATAAAAAAAAAGATGAAGGCATCGACAAAACATTCCTACACTGCCAAGTATTAGAGAGCTGTAGAAAAGAGTGACGTCAAGTCTCCATAATAATCATGAAAGATAATGGGGTAAAAATAACTCATGCCCACTGTCAGGTGGAGGATCTATGATACTGTGGGCCTGTTTCCCTTTGAAAAGCCTTGTTAAAGTGTATGACATTGTGTATTCAAAGCAAAAATATCAGGATAATTTAATAAAAATCTGATGGACTTTGTAGCTTTTAATAGGGTTCCTAGTCAAATCACCACATGATACGTAATCAATATTTTTCCTCTGGCCATCTGGAGGATAAGCAGAAGAGAAGACACAGGAAAGGGCCCAGAACTCTCTTCAGAATGGTCAAATATTTCTCTTTACACCCCCCAACCTCGTCAAACTTGTGAAATGCTACAGGAAACGCCTATAACACAATGTGCTGACGGCTAATAATTGTGCCTCTATCCAAAACACTTAAGAAATAGCACCCCTTAATAGGAATGTTAAGAAATAATTGCATTGTATAATAGATGTGTGCAAATTAAGATTAATATTTATCAAAAAAATTATTCAATGTTATGCTCGTGCAATGAAAGATGCCTTAATTGCCAGGACAATAGCGAACTGTGTTGAATGAGTCTTGAAAGTTGGTTTCAAACATCCTCTTAAGCCGCTGCTCATTCAAGTACTTCACAGTTGGAGACTTTCCCAGCTGGAGATGTGCTCTCGCAAGTGGAAATCTTCCGGTGTGTTGCAATGGCTGATTGCACAGAAGACTGGACATGAAGATGTATTTCTTGTATTTTTTTTTTTTTTACTTTTTGGGGTTTTTTTCCTTACCATGTCAAGAAAAGCAGATGAGACTCCTTGCTTGAACATATGCAAGATGTTGATGAGGGAATAGAAAGCAACACGCAGTTCGGCAGAGTGGATTAGCTTCTGGCGTATCACACTGGCTCACTCCATCATTCTTCTAGCCCTACAGACCAGGTACTTGTTGGAGGTAATCTACCATGAGACGTCCAAAATGAATGTTGTGAGCACATGTTTTCTGACTTGTACTACTTCCACAAGATGCCAGAACTCTTTCAGAGTGGCGGATCGTGTTTGTAAAAGCAAACCCTTAGAAACATCCGGTGTTCAAAAACCAGAAAGCATCTGGTTTTCAAAAGAAAAGGTTGAATGACCCCACTGGTCATTCACCCCGAGACCAGTAAAACCAAATTGAAGGCAGATTTAATGTCTCAGATTTGTTGGTTAATCTTTTATTTCTCCTACTATTAAAAGATAAAGTGATTAAGTTGAGTTTTAAGATGCTGCATGTTGAGGATTTATGAGAGTGATGGTGAATAATAGAAGAGTCCATCCCTTAGTTTTATTTAAGCTTTTGGACCAACCAAGTCAACAGCCATCCTTGAAAAATAAGTATATAGTGATATGGATAGGGGTTTTCTTTCTACACTACATCAAGCTTTGATTTGCTAACCTCTATTTTAAGCCTTTCATCTAAAACTAAACTAATTTTGCTATGAGGCTTTGTAAATTCTGATGTTTTGCCCCTTTATGCCTTTCAACAGTGGAACAAAGAAAAGCTGTATGACTCGTACAGGTCTTGCATGGAACCACAGAGAAACAGCATGGCAAAGATAGAAAAAGCTACCTATAGTTAATGCATGCATTTCACAGTGACTTCAACCATGGAGGACTGAAGGGAGAGGCGAAGGTGAAAACAAGACACCATACAAGTTAACAGGCAAAACGGGAGAACAGAGCGACAGACACGATTCCTCTACCTGAGCACCTCGGAGAGCGAGGAGTCGCTGTCATCCGACCTGGAGGCAGAAGAGGAGCGAGGAGAAGGCGGGAGGTGGGAAGAGGAAAGGGTTAACCACGGTAAGAAAAGACAGAAGGGTTACTGCATGGCAAAGGGTTAAAAAAGGGAGCACAGACTAGTAGAAAGGGGTTCAGACATAAGTGCACAAACAGGCAGGAAAGTTCAGTCAAAAATAAACCTTGTTCAGTGAGATTAGGCCGCTCGCTTTATAAGTCACTGAACAAGCTGTATTATTTGACCGATGTCAGTCTCAATCCGGCCACACCAACACTCAACATTAAATGGACTTTTAATTTTTGCTAAAAAAAAAAAAATACAGGTTAAAAGGTTTGGAACAGAAAGTCGATTGGAGAAGTAGAGTCATTTGCATTCTGGTCAAGACAATAATGGCGTCAAACAAAAATGCCTGGCAGCCTGTTAGCCTAGCTCATAGGCGGTTAGCTGAGAACGATATCTGTCAATAACAGCAAAAACTGTCTGGATTCAGACAAAAGTTTATAAAAATACATACTAGACTATATTGGCTTTCAATATACCTATAAAGTAAATATGATTCATTAAATCATGTAGTGACTGAATTTGGCCCCTTTTTTTTAGCTTAATAAGACCTAAGCAATGACCAGCAGGTCAAAACCTGAAAGGTCAGACCTTTGAGCCAATTAGTGAATGCGCCTTCAGTATGTTGGCTATATTCAGTTCTGCTCTCAAGGGAATATTTATTGAGGCATCACTGGTTCAGTATTACTGGCCATACTAAAGACCATTTAAAATGCTGACCAAATAATCATTTTATTTTTGTTTTAAAAGAGTGACAGCTCTCTCTCAAACGTAATGTGACAAAACATGAGCTTCTAAAATAAATAAGGCCAGAAGAATCGTTTTTAATCTCATTCCCTTAAATTATTATAAATTTTTCTCAAAGCTTTAGAAAATCTAGTTTCCAAAAATTGTCTATAAAACTAATTGTTGCTACTGTACCTTAAAGTACAAAAACAAAGATTAGCTTTCTTTATTTTACACTGATTGTAGAAGTTATTCACTAAAACTAAACAAACTGCTGCTGCTGCCTCTCCGCTTGTCTTTTGTGAACCAACAAGATGGATTAGCAGTGTCAACATTCTCACATATTGCTCTTGAAGAAAGCAAATAGTCGCATCTCCAAAAATGTCAAACTGTCAGTCGAAACAAAATAAAAACTTAAGGGGATTATCAGGAGAAAAAAAAAATGGCTGCTAAGGAGGAAACACTGATGCCAAGATAGACACACCAAAGGTCGCAGATTAGCTGCTCTTTGGCAATGAGGTCAGGGTCACCTCTTAAATTGAATCTTTGCTGACATTTTCAAGACATTAGTACAGAAAACGGATATTGGAGGGAAAACAGGGTTAACAAAAGGGGGGAAAAAACTGCTGAGTTAAGGAAAAACCCAACATCCATGCCACACTCAAAAGTCAAACAAGATCTATTGGAAAATGACAATATAATGTTGAAAAATATATTCAGTGGTCTCCTATTTGTCACCTTGTGTTATTTTTTTCTAATAAAAATAAAACAAAAAGTAATTAAATATTCTGTAGGCATGGGCTGGTAACAGATTTCAAAGCATGAATGTGTTTCAAAATATTTTTAACCCCTTACAGTTATCCATCAAAATAAGAAAGAAAATAAATTATTTATTTAGCAATTATCACAGACAAAGCCACAAAGTGGTCCTTGTGGTTAAAACATGGATAAATGTTAGCTAGAAAAGTATAAATAGTTGGAAAACTTTATTTTGTTTCTATGGTTTAAGCTAAAAACAAAAAGTACCAGAGTTTTGACTCGCTGAATGGAGCATAAACTACTAAACTACTGAAAAGCATCTCATACCAGCTCATACCTCATTCTAGGTTTGTGGAAGTAGCAGAGCTAACAAAAAATAAAAAATAAAAAAAAATCACTGCAATTCCTCTCTTTTTATAGCAACTTTCCTCAAAAGCTTTTGAAATGCATTGCTTTCTCAAATATAATGTGAATTCTTACGATGATGATTAAAGCCAAAAGATAAAACTAGAAAAACGTTTCAAATTAGTTTATTTTAGTCTCACCAGTTTTTTTTTTAAACTCATAAATGGCTTGATTCTTGTCTCGTAGGCAAAAAAAACACCACTTAAACAGAAATGAGTGATTAGAAAGTAAAACTTCTTTTTTGCATTTTACAAGATGCAAAGGGATGCTTGAACTTGAAAAGATGTAGAAGAGCTTTATCAACACAATTCCTCATTTCTCATCATTCAAAAGGTTTTGTGCTTTAAAAAATATTAGATACATGTAGCCATGTATCTAATACATGAAGTGGTGAGAGTTCAAAAGGTCTCAGCAATGGAATAAAATGATAAACTTGGAAAAACATTTACACATCTCACATACAACAGAGATAAAAACAAACAGATGATGTCCTTCCAAATAAATAAATAAATTCCAAGACTGCCAACAACAGCACATGAGAAAGAAAAAAATCCACAATTCAATCCATCCTGCTGCATCATGTTGTTCAAGAGTGTTTTCCTGGGGCAACCGTATAAGAGACCTTAAACATAAACACCCTCCCACACCATGTTAACTCAAAATGGCTTCCATCAACAACAGCTGCACAAGCACATGACAAGTGCCATCCCATTTACCTACCCCTGGTCCAGATAATGAGGAGCCACAGGCTCCAGCACACACAGAGTCAGCAGTTATTAACACATACCACACACACACACAACACCCTGACTGATTCCTCAAAGCAATCTTGCTAGCAATTAGGCTTCTACAAAGCCAGGATATTCAATGAACTTAATAACAGATGGAAAATAAAATAAAAAATAAAAAAAAAACTGTAAATGCTGGCTGAAATTAGCCACTGACATTTGTCAGAGTAGGATGTTGGAATTGATTGCAAACAGGAAGGGAAGCAAGTCCTCATTTCTGACTGGGCTCTCCTTCCTTCAGCTGACATTGGATCCATAAGACCTCCTCAGTTTGATGTAACTAAATAATTGCATTGCAAAAAGTGTCTTTTTACACTTTTAAATGTTGACACCATTAGGGAAATGTAGCAGCCATTGCTGCACAGTGCAGATTTTGGGACGGTTTCATTTGCATTTTCAAGATCACTCATTTTTTGTGCATAATCTTGTTCAAAAAGAAAGTGACTCGAAAATGCAAAAATACCCATTTAATTTTCTCAAACATTGTTACTTTACAACCACAAACTTAAATGTATATTTTTGATGTTTATGGAACAGACATACAAAGTACCGTACTACATAAGTATACATTTAAAAAGAAAGGATACATAATTTACAAAAAACTTTTTTGCAAATAAAAAATCTGAAAAATGCATCTGGTGGTGACATTTTGTTGTTGAGAGAATTATTTTTCTGGCTGAAACAGGGAAGTTGGTCCCAGCTGATAGAAAGATAAATGGAGCTAAAAAGCAATTCTAGATGAAAACTAGCATAGTTAGTAGATGCAAAAGACCTGAAAATTGAGAAAACCTTAAAATATAATAATGAAAAACCCAAGACTGAAATCAAATAGACCTCAATTTTGATGTTCAAAGCAGCAAACACAATTTTCTGATTTTTATTAATAAAAATCACATAGGTTTAGGAACTTTGTTGTAAATCTGATCGCAACATCAAACTTGTTGTGATCTGATGTTCATCACATCAGATCCCAACAAACTTCAATAATGTTTCTGGTTGCAATGAGACAAAATATGAAAAAGTTTAAGGGAGATTAATAGTTTGGAAAGGAGCTACCATGCAACTGTCACTTTTATATTCTGTTTGCCAATTTATACAATAACATTAACCTGTTCTCCCACAATATTGTCAGCATTATAAAATTCAGCTGATCTGGCTTTTTCAGTATCTTAAAGCCTTTCCAACGTAGCTTTCTGGACTTTCTGCAACACTTAACACTAATGGGAGGAAATAAAGTGTGGAAGTGGGATTCCATTCTACATTGCTCTCCAAATGTAATGCATTTAATGCATCTATATGAGAAAGAGGCCTGACAACACAGATAGCAGGAGGAAGAGGAAAGGGAAGAGGAAGAAGAAGAAGAAGAAGAGGGAAAGGAAGAACAGGAGGAGGAGGAAATGACTGAACTGAGCAGATGTGGGTGCAAAAAGTGCGCAGCGTCTGTTCGGGTCTCTGTGCAGGACGGTACTCACTTGTCCAGAGCAGAACCTTGCGCTTGGTTGCTGGTCAGCCTGGAGAAGACGTTGCGATCATTCCTTGTTCTTAAAGGAGGTGAGGAGGGGGGAGTGTAGACATCAGTGGGCCTGAGGAGGAATTAAAAAAATAACATGTCAGTGAAAGCCCAAAAATCGAGTCTCCATTCGATCTTGAAATCATACGTACCTGTACGAACGGTCGTAAGATTTCCTTCTTGTGATAGGGGAAGTGTCATAACCTCGAGACTGTCTGGGACTAAGACACAGATAACAGAAGAAAAAAACTAAGCTGAATTTCAACAGATTGCAAAGGTGCTCATGAGAGATGAAATGGATAAAGTATAGGACGCCATTTCAATAAGTGTGTTTTCTAAACCAGGAAATTAAAACTCAAATTGCAGCTGAAATCAGATGATTTTCAATTTAAGTAGCCAGTCAAAAAAAACTCGAAAATGTGAGATTTTCTAGTGAACCCAGTATACTTAAACACAACTGCACCCTGCTGATTACCATCTTCAGAGTAGAAACTGTTGTTGGGCAAAGAAGTCTTAAGGTTAACCCTTATCAATATAAGAGATATGTTTGGAAAGTAAGTGAGATGGCGCTCAATAGCTGTAAGAAGTTGGTTGAAAAAAACTATTTTCTTAAACATTTCAAGAGGTGTATGACCATCTGGCCATTCTTTGGCGATCATCTCATTAGAAATGTTATTAACTATTAGTGTTGCAAGAACTATTTGTACAAACAAAATGTGATGCAGAGCTAAGAAGCAACATGTGCATAGAGATTTTGAGAACACAAAGTATGAGCTAAACTTGGCAGAAAAAGAACAAATGCTGGTGGCAAGTGTTGAAACTGGGAAAGACATCTAACTTAACTCTACTCCAGTTGCTCGAAAATCAGTGAGTTCCCTGATATACTCAGTGCATTTCCTACTAACAAATATTATAGTAACATCTTCAGTGAAAGAAGTTATAAAGGATTGTGACCATAAATGGCAAAAAACTACAAATAAACATTAAATACCAAGTTTGGTTCAGGAGTTAACAGCCACTCACAACCAGAAGGGTAGAAAAAAGATTTTGGAATGCTTGTATTTTACATTTTCTCATAGAAATCAGTATTTGCAGCACAAATATTTACAAATAAGATTTTAAAAAAATCTGTCACAAAATTCTGGTTGGGGAATCTGAACAAAAAAGGTCTGTAGTCTTTAAGAAGTTCACTCCACCTGGACCCTGAGAGAAATTTCAAACATTCATCTAGTCTGATCCCGTCACCCCTAAGATTAACAATTAATCACCACAAGTTTACTTCTCCATGACTTACAAAGTGTGTCCTCTGACAGGAAGGCTGATTGTGCGGGACGCTCGTTCCCTGTGAAAAGGGTCCCGGAGGGGCACGCTCAGTGCCAGACTTCCTGGAACGAGACTTAAGCCGTCCTCCTGGATGTCAGTCAGTGAGGCTAGGGACTTAGTGATGTGCTGCTGCTTGTTGCTTGATGAGGGGTCCAGCATGGGGCCGAGGTACTCCGCAGACACCGCCTTCATCTGGGCCGAGAGGCGAGGCTCCATCTGGGTGAATTAAGTGAAGCCATTGTGTTAAAAAGTACCAGAAAAGCCAGGGTGAACTGAGAAAGGAGGGCAGTGGGATGACAGAATATCACACCATATAACACAATAATGAATGCTAAAAATTATTCCAATGCATGTTTTGGTGAGGAAAAGAGTAAAGACAAGGAAGCATAAGCTGCTAGCAAATAAATATTATTGTTGAATAAAAACAAGAGACACCAAAGTCTAAAACGGACCAAAATAAACAGAAGATCTGCGTCAACTCTACTGGTTTTCTACCATCAAGGTTTAAGTGTTTGCTTCTACTGCCTCCCTGTGGTTTCAACCAGTGAAAGCAGGCAGACAAAAACCCCAAACACCAATACAAAGTGATATTGTTCCTCTATATATAGAGATTTACCTTTATTTTAAAGTCATCCTGGCTGTTGGATTCCTTCATCTGTGACACACTAAATGAATCACAGAAAGGTGAAACAATATAAACAGATGTTGCATCACTTTTACAGATGATTTAATGCATTTTTCCACATTAGGACAAAATGATCAATACTAAAATATGTTAGCCGTGTGCTTTCAGATTTTTAGATGACTAGGAAGTAAAGTGGAGATGCTGACGGCTCACCTGCTGTCAGAGGCTTGGCTGAACTCAGAGGGCTCCTCGTCTGTGCTGGCGTAACCATTTTCTGAAAACAAACAAAGCACAAAACCCTGAAAGCTCACAGTAAACAGTGAGGACAAATAATATGTTCAGACAAACAAGGTGACACAGCTTTGGTGGTGAAATATCCTTCTTTGATGTTTCGTGCTACACATGCAAATGTACTTGAATTGAGCCAACATGGTTTTCAGTTTATTCAGTGTTCAGAGCTTGGGATTTATAACCTGAACATGCTTTACACATCTTTATCTCCACCCTATCTGTGTTCCTTGGTCTTCGTGATGCTGTTTGTTAACTCTGAGGCATTCGCAGAACAGCTGAATTTATTATTCAATTAGACTACACAGGAGAAGTCTTAAGTGCCCGAGGATGGTTGCATTGGATTTTATTTAGGTTCATCAGAGTAAAGTCATCTAAATACAAATGCATGTTAGAGTTATTTTTACATTTTTATTCACATAACATTTCTAAAGCTTTGTGTGGTTTGTGTTGTCCTTTTAATTTTGATAAAATATCAACATTTGATATAGAGATGTAGCAAAATGTTAAGAAACCATGTTAATCTTTAGGCCACTAATACAATTTGTAATTTTTGGTTTGTCTAAATTAAACAATCTTGGGGTGAAAGACGGTGCAGGATTTGGCCAGTGGTAATTTCTGTAGACACATTCCTGAGCTGCACAACCGAAGCTTCAAGACAAGCTTGATCGGCGAGCAAATCCAAATATTTAGTGGTTGCTGATCTAAAGTAAACATTTTGAACACAACAAATCTTAAGAGTAATGCTTTAACTGTTCCTGAAATGATAAGAAGGAGAAATAAAGCAAACCAAACGTAATAAAAAATATCGGACTTTTCCCTCATTTTATTTAGTTTATGTTTCTTCTTGCATTCAAATAGAAAAAAAAAAATCCTCTCACCTTGCTGGACGTTGTGGATGAGAGCCTGGAGTTCAGGAATGCACTCTGCTTTTTCTCGCAGCGCGTCGAGGATCATGTGATTGTGAGACGAGCCGATCACGTCAGTCTGCCTCAGCTGACCCTCGAGCAGTCGGATCTGCGCCTCCCTCTGAGCCACCTGCAAGCTCTATACACAGTCACACAGTCAGAGAACGAAATAGACAAGGAGAGAGAGAAGATTACATTTTTATTTAATAACTTTCATTTGAATGGTTTAATTGGGGTCAAACTTTTCAAACTACGTGCTTCAAACTTTCTCCAAAGGCACAGAATGAAATGCAGAACTTTATTATTTGTGTGGAGGCTTTTTTTAATCAGACATGACCAGTCATTATAATCAGCAGCTAAAAAACAAACGCATGGAAGGTTTTAAGGAAGTAAATCAATGCCACGGTCATGAAGTCTTTATCCAGAACTTTTCTTGCAAGAGAAAATTTGTCTTTCAAAATAATCCAATATATGATAGCTTGGAAATATCACTTTATCCTTAATAATAAATAAAGAAAACAACTTTTTATACTCTCCAAACCTCCGATAAACCGGAATCAGAGCTGAAAATGTAGCAATACAATTGTATTACATTAACTTTTAATATTCAAGTATGAAACCTTGCTGTAGTACAAAGAGATACCACTAGATGACATACAAGGAACCTTTTACAACTGCAACACAGGCAACTATAAAAAGGTTTAAAAATTGGTTCACTTGTCTTTGTGCTTCCGTTTTGCCGCATGTTAACTCACCTTATCAATGGAAGCCTTCAGGAAGTGATCCAGCAGGTGGCGCGCTTCAGCCAGGGAACAGGAGCTGATCACTACTGAGGTATCCACCGAGTCCAGTTCATCCTGATTAAAAACAGCACTCGCATCAATGAAGGAATCGCATCACAACACACACAGAGATGCGTTTTCATGTCATTATGTTTCTTACCTTGGTCTCCTCAATCTGCACGATGGTGGCCTGGCAGTCAGACAGACTGTCATTGATGTAGTCTATGTTGGCATTCAGCACCTCGATCTCCTCGTTAACTTCCTGAAGGAGGCGGTCCTCCGCCTCTGGCCCCTCTCCGTCAGCCATCAGTACCTCCCTTTTATGTGAGAGAGCTTCCTGTTGCATTGTCAGCTCTTCTCGCTTCTGACTCATCAAAAACACAAACAGCACAGGCATTCAGAAATTAACCATAACTCGTTAAAACAATAAAAGCAATTGGAGTTTGTGTCACATCCATTTTTCATTTGGCCTGATAAATACTTAAACACCTTTGTTGGTTTTAGTCTTAAGGTGTTGCTATTTAGAGTGACCACAGCAGAGAGCTGCTTTTACTCACACACGTCGGAAGAAGAGGAACAAAGGTCCTCGCAGTGGTTTCAGTTCTCATCTACTGACATGAACGAGTCAAAACAGCGGCAACCGGCTTCGTTTTCAATCTGATGCCTAATTTCTGCAGACAGCTCATCTCATCTGGTGGCATGCAACTAGTAACTCCAAAAAAAGAACAAAAAATCCCATTTTCTAAACACATTAAAAACACCTTGATAAGGCGATCCATGTCCGCTTCCACGTTGGAGATGGTCATTCTCTGCATGACGATGTCCATGATGCGACGCTCAAGGGTTTGCCACTTTACACGGGCCGACTTGGAGAAGCTGTTGGCTCTGCCTGCAGGAGCAGTGCTGCCCAGGCCTGCTGGCTTCCTCTGAAGCTTCTTCCTGCTGCTGGAAAGTTATGATGAAGAAAAACATCCCCAAATGATGAAATTGTTTTGTTTCTAAGTACTAATTGAATTTCACTGCATTTTCTTAGTGGCATCAGATCTAAGGGGACTGAACATAAAATCAACACATTTCATTTTCACTCATAAAACTGTTACGTTTTTAAATAAACTTCACAATAGCATTACTTGTCCCAATGCATACAACCTTGATGAAACACACAGCAGTATGTGGTTGTAGCGAGTCAAAAGGTGGAAAGGTTGGACAGGAAGGGGAGGTGAATACTGCTGCACTGCATAGATTCAGTCCCATTTATGCAACAAGACAATTACTTACCTAATCACCCGCGTCCCATCCATACTCCCCTCGCTCTCTGCCATGTATCCATACGCGTTGTTCTTGTTGTTCCACTGGCGCACCAGCCCGCTCACAGTCCTCGCAGTTTCCGCCTCAGAGCTGCTTGCCGCTGTGTTGGCCGACAAATCAGCTCCGGAGTCCGTAACTGGAGGAGTCTGGTTCCAGCGGGCAACTCGACCCGCCACGCGGTCCGACATGGGCTTGGCCATGCGCCGTAGGGCCGTCACTTCCTGGGTCTTCCTACGCAGCACCAGCTCCTGCTGCCTCTTTTGAGACTCCAGTGCCCGAATCTGGTACTGATGTCATCAGAGTAATACAAGCCTCAGCATCATTTAGAGTTCATAGACGGCTTTTCTCTTTTATTTAAATTTTATTTATGTTCCGTAGCACAAAGTGTTTACTTTTCACACAAGTTTACAAAGTACTGATCAAGAAGGGATTTAAGACTTAAGATGAAGCCCTAGATAAAAGGATTAGGACCGAGGCCTACAGCATCACTGTGTACGGTTTATTGCTCTGAAGACGCAAACAGAACCCAAATGGGAAGGTAATATTTTTAGAATATGTGTTAATGTGAGGAACAAGATGCAGAATGTAAAATGATTACACATAAACCCCCATTAAGTGTTTTACTGCTTTGCATTTATTTTTTCTTCAGGCTTTCATCTTCCCTTTCAGAAAAGAGTCTTTGGTAAGTCAGCTTAAACATTGCATGTTGTGAAATATTGGCTCTCGTATCTCAAAGCTTCTTCTATTTCTGGCAGTGGAGCAAATATTTAAATGCATATGCAAAATATTAAAGACAGATACCTACAATGAGAGGACACAAATACACTGACAGAGCAGACACATCTCCTCCAAACACACAATCTTTAAAAGCTTCCTCACCTCCTGTCGCCGCTGCTCCTTCTTAAGCTGAGCAATCTCTCGATTCCTCTTCGCCTCCACCATCCTCCTTCTCTGTTGCTCCTCTTTCATTTGCTTCATCAGCACCACCTGCAAACAGCCCGGAGGAAGAGTAAATTTCTTTACCCTTACCATTGTGTCAGAATAATTCTTCCTGTCGCCCCCTTACCTTTGCTTTCTTCATCTCGTTGACTTCAGTTTGGAGCTTCTTCAGTTCCCGCTCATACCTCCCCTGGTTTTTGAGCAGACGTGCATGCTCCTTCTGCGCTGTCTGCAGCTTCAGCAGATCACGGTTCATTTCTTTGAGGCGCTTCTCGTACTCCTGCCTGATCTTGCTGGCCTTCTCCTCAGTGTAGTTTTCCATGGACACTGCGTAGGCATGTAATAACGTTGAATAGGTGCTCCGAAGGGTTATTAATTGAGGATTACCGAGCCTCACTCACTGAGGTTCTGCAGCACGCGGTCTCTCTCCAGCTGCGTGTCTCTGATCTTGTTCTGCAGCAGGATGAGCTTCTCCTCGTACTGCAGCTTTAACATCAGCAGCCGCCGCTGGCTGTTCTCCAGTTCGTCGATCAGCTTCTGCTTGATCTCAATCTCACAGGTCAGGTCGGCAAGATCTGCCTGGAAGTTGGCTGCAAGTTGGGAGGTTCGAGAAATTATTGGAACTCCAGACTAAGTAAGAACTGGATGCACAGTTTAAAAAAAAAACTATCAGTCAAAGCAATGAGTCCAAACTGACATGTTAAATACTGAAGTATTAAAATGTTTTCATTGTGAGTGTAAGTACTAAATGTAGCGTCTGCCATTACCTTTCTCATCCGAGTCAGAATCTGAATCCACCAGGCTCTCGTCACTGTCAAAATCGTCCTCTTCCTCCCTGCCCTCCTCCTCATCTTCGCCTTCATCTTCCTCACAGCCACTCTCCTCCTGCAGTGGAGACATAATATCCTACAGAGGCAAACACTTTAGTTAAGATGTTGTTCTGTCTGTATGGCGACGACATGGTAAAGAACGAAGACCTCACCTCGGTGTAATTGTCATCTGAATCGATCTCTCCATTCTGTCCATTTTCGCCGCTTCGCCGATTCTCCCCGTTTTCCTGAGTGTGCAGCTTTACTCGTTTCTTGAGACCTTTCTCCAACTCTGGGCTGCAGGAGATAGAAAAGTGGTTTTGGGTAAAAGGTGTTTATAAAATAAACACATATACAACATCTAGGGTTGCTACTATCAATTATTTTAGTAATCAATTAATCCATCAATTATTCTGACGATTTTGACATTCTACAGATTTTTAATTTAACCACTTCAGCCTTTTTTATACAATGTAGGAAATAAATTAAAAGTTGCAAACAAATAACTTAATTGCCTTTTATGTAATAAAATAAACATTTTATTGTCTGAAATGTAATAACAGCATTAATTTAGGCAAATTTGAACCAGGTGAAGCTAAAATTAGGCCACTTGAGGAGTTTCGAGTGAAACACATTTTCAGACAATGTGTTTTTATTATAAAAGCCAAATGTATTCTGTACATTTTGTACAGAATATGTTGCTTTTCAGCCAATCACCATTTTCTTATTTAGTCTGTAAATTCCAGTTATGAAATAATCAATTAGTTGACAGTTATTTCCGTAATCGATTTATCACGATTAATCATTTCAGTCCTAATAATATCAATGTATTTCCTCGCCCTGCATGATTGCTGATGCTACAATGGTTGCTTTATGCTCCAGCAACATTTGCAACACTGGCGTTTCTTTTGCACAGAGAAAATGAGTCTTCTAATGTAATTGCCATAGTCCATTAAAGTACATCAACTTTTATCCTTCCCATTAGGTTCTTAAGTCTTATTACTTGCTTTATTTTCCCCTTTGCTCCTACTTTTACAGATTTTATCACCAATTCCATCTGCCACCACTTCTAAGCAATTAGTCTGCTGGATTCCTACTCTTGTCTCTTATGACCCCATGGCTAACTGTGTGAAACCTTTTAGTGTCCCTGCCAGCATTACAAACCAGCACTGATAGCACTCCAACTCTCCCAAAGTCCCAGAGTCATAATTGACTTGGATGAATCTCTTAAAGAGAAAGTCAGGCAGGGAGAGCATGTTTGCAGAGCATATTAATCCCTTTCAGGCTGAAAAATTCAGCACAGGTGCATCAATCCAAGCTGAGCAGGAGAAATTAGGAATTTGTTTTACATAAAGCTTAGGTGTTTGACGTCACTGTTTCACTTTCAATTTTAGAAGGGTTTTATTTATGTTTGGATTTTCTATGTGTTAGTTTCTGTGAGGTCCTTCCAGATCATCTGGGCTCGTGAGACAAAGTGCAAATCCTTCATTTTGTTTTTTGTAAACATTGCCTGCTTGTCTGCCAGTAGTATTACAGAGAATGTTTACCATTTCAACTTCCCTGAAAAGAGACTTTTCTGTGAAACTCCAGAGAGATTGAGTTCTTTTATCAACATTTGTACCACTCCATGGTCCCGGCGCGTTTGTCTTCTCTTGTTAATCAGCATAAACGACGGAGAGATTGAGATAAAGAGCTCAACCGTCGTCTCTCCCACCTGATAGCTGAGAGCCTGAGATCCTGTGAGGAAGTGGCTGGCATTTACAATCAAACATGGAAAATGATGCGTTACTCTGCAGATCTAGAACTGGATAAGAATGAATGTGGAAGAGAGAAGTTCAAACTCTTCCTCTATTTTACCTCTTAGGTCAGATGGCAAACCAGATTCAGAGATCTTTTCTTAAACGGATTAGTGAAAATCAGAGGAAATCTGGATAACTGCACGAGCTTAATCAGATTGCTGAACACCCACTCATTACTTTAGACACCCTTTTGCTGTTATAAGTAGGTTGTTTTGTTGCCTGTATTCTTAACCATTCAACACATTTATATGTTGGTTTAATAAACACATTAGTACAATTAGATTTTATCAGTAACTTGTTTTTGTTAGCTGACATGTGTATAAAAGAACTCAAATTAAACTCCTGGTCTTTTTCAGTTAATGGTAATCATGCTTCACCACACTATTGTATAATTTTGAACAAATTGCAAATCTCTCCTTCCATGTACAGGATTCGTCAAACTGTGTAGTTTGGGAAAGATAAAGCAAATTATAGACAGTTTGAAAGTCTCAGTTCCTTCACCTCAGCCTTCTCTGCCGTCTTTCCTTCTTCTTCAGCCGCTCGATGTCCATCTTGGCGCGCCGCAGAACGTCCGTCATCTCGGCCTCCATGGACATGGCTATAGGGGAGGAGCCAGGGGGATGGCCGGGGGCTGGGCTTAGAGCGGAGGCTGGAAACGAGGAACGAGAGGAGAGCCGGGCCACCTGTCGTCGTAGCGACTCATTCATGGCCTCGCTCTCAAGGAGTTTGGATCTAACAGGGTAGAAAGAGTGGGAAGGTTTATTGATATTTAAGCTCATAAATCTCCTCTCAACTCTGGGGAAGCTTGCAGCTAACCCCCTACCTAAGTTCTTCAACTTCTCGGATATAGTTCTGTATTAGCGTTCCAATCTCCTCATTGCCTTCACCTGCAGGTAAAAATAAAGTCAACTTTGTTAGATTATTTTTAACCGGTAAACATATGAAGTGTAAGAGGCAGAGCTCAGGTGCAGAGCATCTCTGCATTCACGTACTTGACTTGGTGAGCAGAGTGCTGACCTCATTGGCCAGCAGATGCGTCACCCGTGTGTTGAGATGATCGATGGTTTCCTGCATGGCCTTTACTCTCAGGCGCAGCGAGTCGTTTTCTCTCTGCAGCATGGTGTTTTCCTGGTACAGGTCGCTGTAGCCTTCAGCTCCATCCTCACCTGCCACACGCTTACCCTGCATGGAAGTAAACAAAAACATGGCAGTGAATAAAAACTAAATCGGTCTTCAGTAGAATAGCAGTCAGAGCTGGAAAAAAACACTGTTGCTCTGCATCCCAAACGAACACTGCGCCATTGTTCAGATTGAGTGCAATCGTCTGTGGCTCTTCAAGGAGTCATTGTTGGGTTCGGGGGGGAAAAAATCGGTTGTTTATGTCTGAAACTGAGAGCCAGTATCTAGTCACAGCTCACGCCACAGTCCATTACTAGACTACAGTCACATCGCATCCCTTACCACTTAGAGGTCAGCTTGCAGTTTCTTGCTAGAGTCTCTTTCCTTAGGTAACCATGGTAACCTCAAGCTAAACAACTGCTTGTCTGTTTCAGTCACACAGGTCAAAGTTGAAGAAAAGTAGCCCCTACCTAAAGGCTCTGATGTTATTATGTCATATTTCTATACTTGTGGTTCTTGCTGCTGTAAATGTAGTGAAATCTGTTTCAATTGACATGGGAAGTTCACTGATACACCCACCACACTTTAGATCATGATTTGAAAATATATCAAGTTACATATCCTTTTATTCCAAATGCTGAGACCTTCAATTGGTATTAATATTAAATGTGTGGGGGGTTTGTTTGTTTGTTTTTTTATTAATATGTTACTCAGCTTAACCACAAAGTTCTTGTTATATTTTCTTATTATGTCCTGTTAGTATCCTCAGTTTCATTCATCTTGGACACCTCCTTTGCTCTCTTTTTAGTATCCGTCACCCTGACGAGGTGTTATCGCTTCTTCTTCAACCTGCCACTTTCCATTTCGATCTTCCCCCTTCTGCTTAATCCAAAACGGCTTCTTGCATTTCTGGTTCCATCTATCACCTCCTTCTCACCCTAAAGCCCCCACCTAACATCCATCACTCACCGCCTTGTACTCCATCAGCTCCATCTGGAGTCGGGCCACCTCCGCACGCAGGGCGTTGATCTGCTGGCTGGTCTTATCTTGGTTCACCACCACCTTGTTCTTGATGTTTCGGGCACGGTTGGCGTACTTCAGTGTGTTCAGCGTCTCCATGAAGTCCCGGTCCGACGGGCTGACACAGGCAATCATGACTGTGCGGCTAAAGAGGAGAGAATCAGCAGCTCAGTTCATTTCAGACATATCTCATAAATTAGAGACTTTCTTACACTTGAAGATACAGTTTGAGTACCTGTTGCCTCCCAGTGAGTCTTGCAGCAGTCGGGTAAGTTTGGAGTCTCTATAAGGGACGTGTCCGCCTTTCTTAGTCTGATCACCTAAAGCGCTGATCACATTTCCAAGAGCCAGCTAACAGAGAGAGCAGAAGATCCCAAACAGCATTTAAACTGAGCAAAATGTTTAAATGCACTGATGATCCAATCTTGTTTTGTTTCTGACCCACCAGTCCACAGTTAATAGAGATTCCCTCTCGGGCCCTTTCTCCAGTGGCCCCTGTGCGTTTGAGCCTTTCTGAGCCGGCCAGGTCCACGAAGTGAAACTTGGCCATCAGGGTCTCGTACTCCGGCTGGGCGATGGGGGAGGAGTCCACGCCGTTCACTTCGCCGTTCTCTTCTCCTCCATTCTGCTCCAAGATACAAGCAATGAGTTTCAGCATCTTACTTCAAACTGGTAACTATTTCACCAGCTTGCATGCTCCTTACAATTCTGTTTTATTCAGTTATACATGAAAACACACTCCATTTATCTACGCTATTTTTGTCTTCTCCGTCTGCCCAGTCTCATTTAGAGAAATGATGAAACTGATAAACACCTTAAGCTAGACCTCCTAACTATGCTTTTTGAAAACGTTTTACTTATTTCTCTTTCACATTCAAGGCTCTCTCTACATCTCTACTCCAAACCTCCAGTCTTACCATTTGCTGCTGCTGAAAGACCCTCATCTGACAGAGATGGATGGTGAAGATGGCATGTGAGCGGGAGCTTTGTGCGTTCATCTGTGTGCTGGCTGTGGTACGGGACAGAGCCCCAAGCTTCAGGCACTGCAGCAGCTGCAAAACACGGCAAACATGCAGGACATTTGCAGACTTTTCATTTAAAATTAGAAGAGAAAATTGTTAAAGCAGACACAACTTTGAAAAGAAAATCTAATTTTACGCTAATGCTTGTCATCATTGTCCAGAGGAATTCAAAACCTTGCATACTTATTTAATCATTTAGAAGGAAAAATCGTTATCTGGCCCTCTCCCAACTCAAACTCATCTCTGCTCATTTGAATATCTGTCAACCATGTTTTTTCCCCTCCTGGTGCTTCCTCTCCTAACTTTTTAATCATCCTGCCTCCATCTGTCTTCCTCGCTCCTTCATTGGCACACTCTCTCCCCCTCAACCTGTTTCGCTGCTTTAAGTCTTTTGTCACAAAAGGAGCATCCATTCAGCTTCAAGGGTCTTTAAATAGATTATATTTTTGGGAAATTAGAGCCCAGGTGAGCTGAAACAAATAAGGCTATCATGTGTCTCTATTCAACACTCTGGATAATGATTGAAATAGCGATGCAGACTGAATCAGGAAATCATGCCAAGGCCATTCGATTACTCTGATCGTTTTGCAAAATCACCACCTGCCCTCTTTGTCATTGTGTTTAACAAATATCAGTCAATAAAATAATATCTGAAGTCTTTTCCTCCCACAATTACTGACTACTATTGGCATTGTGGAACTGATTTTTTATTTTTTTTATTTTTACTTTTTATTTTCAGTTGAAGAATAAAGTCACGATTTTGTACTTTGCAAAGGTGCTGTAGTGTTTCCAAAAATATGTTAATACGAAATGTCTTCTATATGTGTTTAGATATAGATCAGCTAATGGTCTTGACTTGTGCAGCAGGCAGCGTCTGATGGACAAACGTGAATGTGATAAGATCCTACAAAATTTGGTATATAAGCAAAAGATGGTTTCTAACAGTAATGAAGGAAAACTGATGCATTTTCACATAAAAAATTTATAGAATACCACCCAAAAAAAAAAAAAAAAACTTGGTGAACTCTTGCCCAGTTTGCGTGGCTATAAAAAAAACACCCATATAAACCAGGACCCACCTCGTCCTCTGACTGCACCAGTCTGGAAGTGACTCCTGTGGTGTAGATGCTGCCGTTGGCGTCCTCGTGGATTCTGATGTTGGACTTCCTGCTGCGACTCTCTGGATCTCTGGCTCCATCAAACAAGTCCAGGATCTCCTCATTGTACAACTAGGATTAGGAGTTATGATATTTACTGTCAGAGTTTCTGCCTCTTTTTAGTTTTTTTAAAATAACAAAATTCAAATTTTTTTCTAGTTTCAAAAACAACATTACTGATGTGTAGCATGTTAAATATCAAAGTGTAATAAGGCAAATTAATTAATGAATGTCATTTTAAGATAATGTAAAAACACTGCATCTAGTAGAATTTTTTTCCTAAACAATTTTTTTATACCATTCTTATTTTTTTTATGCTCATTATAACCTAGTAAATAATAAAAGCACTTTTGCAGACTGCACTTTAACCTCAAATTACACACACAAAAAAATTTAAATCTCCAGGAACAACATTCAAAATAATGACCTCTGTCAAACAAGCCAAGTCAAAGGTCACAGAGGGCCACTGAAAGCTCAGCTGTTCCCACCTAATGTCAAACATACACCTATCTGTTTACCATCAACACAGATAAACTTTTGACCCAAAAGCTAAAAGAAAACACACCAATATCAAAGACCAGGACAGACTAAAAAAAGAAAGTAGTAGAAGCTGTTTGTAAAAGATTATTATTTGTTTCTGGTTTTATTAGGATTTCTATTATAACCTGATCATTAAAGAAACTACAACATACACGCCCAAACGTACAACAGAACCGTTCCTAACATGCCCCTCGCATTTGCTCTCCAGAAATCCCCCGAGGAAATGATTAGTAGCCATATATCTAATTTCTCCTACACAAGCATCCCGCCCTCTCTCTGATTCCTCGCTCTTATCCGTCTTCTGCTCCTCAGTGATGAGGAATAATGTCAGAGGTAATGGCAAACATTAATCAGGTCCCACAAAGCACACATAGACATCGCAGCCCATCTGTCTTCAGACTGTCACATCCTGTTTGTGGATGAGAAGGCTGATCCTGTTGCTTCCTTTATGTTCTGGTTGGCATTAATATGGACCAACAACCAAATTTATTGATCCAGGACTTTTCAAAATGTTAGATCAAATCTTTTCATGTGTCCCCACCTCCAAAAACTGGGCGCTGACTTTAAACTCTGGCGGCTGGATGCCGGTCTCCTGGGCTCGATCCCTCCTGCTCTGGATGCCCTCAAACAGCTGGTGAACGGCCCGGGGGATGATGCCCTGCTCCTGCAGGCTCAGACTCACATCAAAACCCGTCCCCATGGTGTAGGTCTTCCCTGAGCCCGTCTGGAAGACATTTTATTGACAAAGAAAAAAAAAAACAATCAAAAAAGAACATTCTTACCATCCCTAGATCTACATAACGTTTCTTATCTATCCGTGAATATGCAGTGAGGCCTCATTAAAACTCTTGAACCAGTTAATGTACTATGAAATCAACTGGTCGTCTGATGTGGCAGGTTTTCACTTTGACTGGCCATGACTGGTGGTCTAAACTTCAAAAAACAATCAATTAGTGAGCTAAAGAACTAAAAACACAATTTGAGAGTTGTTGCTGAATAAACTCGGCGTCTGCAGTATCAGTGAGGTGTTTAAAAATTAAGGCCATTTAAAAGGAAGCCACTTTCCCTCTGGCATAAAGACAACATTAATTAACAGAATCTCTTAGCACCAACTCCAAGTCATGGCTGCAACTGAATAAATGAACAATCTTGCACTCATCGCTGTTGAACTACAGTAGTTCTTTCTCATTACACTATTTAATCTTATTTTTAGTTATGTTGCCTCGCTTATATTATTTTTTTAATGTCTTTAATGATATCTCACATGAGGAAAAGTAGAAAAATAATAAGCCATTCTTACATCTTCAAGTTTATAATAATAGTAATAATAATAATAATAATAATAAAAAGCCACAAATTCTTGATCTGTGCAACTCTTGTAAAATATGTTGGCTATCGTCATTTACACTGACACTGATTTTTTTATGGCTCACAGTACTTTGATGTGCTTGATATCGCCACACCAGTGACTGACATGCTTTCTGTTGTTAGCATACAATGATATGTGAATGTGTGGTAACTGTAGACTAAATAACTCCAAATCTGCAAAGCCTCGTGGTCGCACCTGTCCATAAGCAAAAACGGTTGCGTTGTAGCCCTCCAAGCAGCCCTCGATGAGCTTGTACACACAGGTCTGGTAGATGTGCTGCTGCTCTGAGTCAATATCAAACACAAAGTCGTATGTGAAGGCCTTGTCCTTTCCCAGGAGGACCTGCGGTTCTCCTGGTGTGACCAGCGTGCACACGTGACAGCCCTCGATCTTCTCCTTGGCCATTTGAGGGCGAATCCTAAAAGATAGGAAGCAACGACATGGACATAAAAATCAAGCAAGGAGGAATTTATGACAAGATGAGAGATTTAAATGTGGAAATTTAGTACATAAACAGAAGCAATTTTAACATCTTTCCGTTGAAAATGTGCACCAAACAGTACACCAAACTGAATCTGATGTTTTACTCGCTCGCATGACTGGAATATGCAAATATTTGCAGAACTTCCTCCGGACATCTTAAGGACACACGTGGCAGTAAATCTTTGAAAGCATTTGCTGTGGCTGAGAGGGGGTGCCTACTGGTATCTGCTGACTTGTGTGAACCTTTTCATCCATTCATCACTATTGTAATTACAAGCGAAGGTGATACAAAACAATCGCCTAACAGCCTCTGCTTTCATCCCCGACATGAATTGTTGCATTATCTTCCGTAACAGGATCATTTCATTAGGTATTGCGTTATATAGCTGCTAAAAAAAAAAAAAAAAAACTCCCAGGCACCCCGCCTCTCGCAGCCATGCAGTGAGAATGCATCTCAAGTAGAAAATCCTCTGGTGTGAAATATACACGTGGATGGCAGCTGTGGGAAACGTCTGGACCAAACTCTGCAGTTTTCTCCTGAAAAGTCTGTGGGGATTATGTGAGAAAATGGCTCAAGATGCTTTAGCAGAAATATGGGGCTTCCCAAACTCACTAGGTTATTTAAAGTAGCATGTCAAAAATAATTTATTGAAGTTAAAAGACTAACTAACTGCCTGCTTTTATTGTTAATCAGACTAAATCATAACAAATTAAAAGACGTTTATGGTCTCTGACATTTTAATCAAAATCTTGGAAATTCGGAAATATTAAAACTTTTTTCATGTACAGTAAGTATCAGTCACTATCTCTGCTCACAAATCAAACTGATTGGTTTTATATATATATATATATATATATATATATATATATATATATATATATATATATATATATATAAATGGTCTCTTTACTGTTTGAAAATCCAGATACCAGAACAGTTATTTTCTGACACTAATCAAGATAAATGGTGCGAGAAAATGAATGAGGTCAGACTCCGTGGCACTGTCTGTTCAAGCTGTGGTCTTGTTTCACATGTGTGTGGATGTCGGCTGAGTCAGAGTAAATCTACTGGTCAAAATACAGCAATATCGACACTACATTTCTTAGTAACCTCACTAAATGATATGTTTGGTCAAATTTATATAAATGCCAAAAGAAAAGCACATCCCCACAAACATACAGATTTCTATACAACGCTTTTCCAGATTTCTTAGCACTTTTTACACTGCTGATTTTTTTTTTTTTTTTTGAACACAAAGGATTTAATTATGTCTTGATTTTGAAATAGATCCAAACATTTCACTTTTAATTAATGATAATACCCAGTGTTTTTAATGTTTTTGTCTTAATTACTCTTTGTCATGACATAAACTAACTCTAGAGTTTTAGACAAGGCACAACATTTTGGTAACGATGCTCAGTTCCTTAATCTGACCATGTAAAGAAGTTTTTCGAAAGGATGAACAGAACCAGTTAGACCAGTTTATTTATAGAAATGCAAATTTGTACATTTAGGGAAAAGGATACAGAAGGATAACAAATTCAAGTTAGACGTCAGAAATGAACAGGTGAAACAAAATTAGATTTCAATTGGGTAGGAACAGTTTTAAATAGTTCCAACACGTAAAATGTAAATGATGTGCCTGACAATTTACAGAGGCTGAAAGAGGAAAGTTGGAGTAAGTTTAGGTACATCGTATAAAAGAAACACTTCAACTTATCTGTAAGTGATGAAACTGAGTAGAAATCTGAAATAAATCCAAAACATTAAAAACCTGCATCTGAATTTATGTACAGTGACTCAAGTCACTATTACAAGCATTGTTGTCAACTCCTCTAATCAGGACGGGTTTCCATCCTGACAGGTAGTTCGCTGAAGTTAATTATTTTCCCCTAACATCCCAGCTGGAAAATAATCCCTGATAAGACGAGAGTGGAAGAAAGCGATCCCTGGCTAAGAACAGCTTTGAAGTCACTGATAAATGACGTCTTAACATTTGAGTTTAGGATCATTTTGATTTTCTTGACAGAACAATGGCAGAAAGCTTTACGGGCAAGATAAAGCTGATTTACTGCAGTTAAGACTTCCCACAATTACAAGCTTCTGCATCAGTGCTGAGTCACTGAAGAAAAACTATCTGGGAACTTTTACTTTTTCTTAATTTACTTCACTATTGAAGAGCAGGTCTGCTGGATTGCATCTGGAGCTTTTGGAGAGACGGTATAGCTCCGATGGGGAGGAGGGGTAAGAAGAAAGGTAAGAAGGTGACATTTACTACAGCAATATTTTATAAAGTCTTTACCTGGTGCAAAATAAAACCCTCCTTTTTGAGACAAACGCACTACAATTGCAATACAAAAACATGTTATAAAGCCAGAGAGAATCAGAAAAATCCCCAACAGCTGTCATAGGACAGGACTGAACTACAAAAACATCCACACTGGAACTTCTGTAAATACTATACATAAAGGGGGAAAAAAAAAATCACCAGTACTATCTTCAGTTCACACATGGTTCCTCTCAAGTATGCATAAAGTACCACACCCTCCACTGACACATACACTTAATCCCTTTACCACAAGTCTTAATGGTGCTGCAGAAACACACACCGGGGCATTTTGTCTGGCTCTCCTTCAGGCACATAAGCATCTCTGAAGAGAGATTCTTCCAGCAGGGGATTAAGCACATTTGAATTGTGTGATTCAGCAGCCACATACGAGCTCAGGCCAACCTTATTATAAAGACAGAGGCTGAAAGCAGTTAGCAGACAGATGAGTTTCCTTTATTCCTGGATGTGACCTTGACACAGAGGTTAATGGATCTAAAAGTGCTGTTTTAGCCAATTAAAAACATAAAGTGGATATGGCAAAAGAGTAGCACACTGACTTTATACAGAGAGAGTTGACCACTGCAGGATAGAGAGTGTGTGTGTGTGCGTGTGTGTGTGTGTGTATGTACTGCTGGGGGGAAGAGGAAGAGAGAAGGTAATACACATAAAACAGCTTAAATTTAGATTTATGCTAAACTGTTCCTGTGGAAGAAATTATACAAAAGAGTATTGAAAAACTGAATAGAGTACAGAAAGAATTACTTCTTGTGTCCCACTATGCAAACGTACTCAAACCACTGCAATTACTTGCATTTGTCACTTTACTCAAGCCTCGAAGTGTGCAGTATTATTCTGTACTACTTTGGATGTCTTTTTGCTTATTTTCAGCAGTGTCAGCAAGCCAGGACTTGCTGACACAAAACAAATGAGAAAAATTGAATAACTGGGGAACAAAAGAAGAAACCAAGTGGTTAATGAGCCAATCTTAAATAGCTTCTTTATCTAGAGAAATAATTTACTGTTCCCTGGAGTTTGGGTGCCTTTCAGGCAAAACAAAAACACGAGGAATTATTCTAAATGAACTACTATAAGCAATAGTTAATCAACAGTTAATACCATTGTGAACAAATGACACATACATGGCAATGAGATCCCATCAGATGATCTAACTGTGGGATGAAGAACTAACAGCTTTCGGTAATCAACCAGCACAAGGGCTCAGCTGGATGAGTGTTTAAAACAGCTGCAGCAACAAAAGAATAGATCCATCGCATTGATCTCACATGTGCACAACCAATCAGACTCAGACCACACAATCAATAAAGAACATCTGATGCTATAATTAATCCAAGTCACAATGAATACATGCAATAAAACAGGAGAGACAGAAATAGAGACTATATGATTCCATCTGTTCTCATCTTTTGAGTTCTAACATTAAAAAAAGGTTCGAGTACCTTCGGTGGGATCTTCACCGAAGAAGATCCCACCTTCTTAGCTGCATAGATAGCAGCATAAATATCTATTAGCATAGATAACTGCATAGCTAGCAGTTATCTATGCTAATAGATAATAGTATTCACTGGTGCTGTGAGTGTTTCAGTTATCTATGCTAATAGATAACTGCTATATCAACCTCGAGTGCATTAATATTCATTGCTGCAAAGTAAAGTTACCTGAAACATGAACAAGTCATGAAGTCTCAGCTTTTCCCATCACAATCCTGCTTTTCAAAAGTAATGGGATTTCTAGCCTTACAAGAATACTGAGATTGGAATGTGTCATAAGCTAAAAACAACCGCTGTTTGAAATGTGACATGTCAGCAAGAAGGATGAGGGATGCCACAAAACATCAGGACCTCACACAACCACAAACACAGAGATTTGGATGCCTCATTTCATTTAAAATGTTACATAGTAAGATAACACCCCTTACATTTTTTGGCCAATTAAAAAAGAGACAATGCTAATTTGGTAATGTGCAAATAAAAATAATTAAAAATATATATCCAACTCACTAAAAGTATCAATATCTTGATGTATTTTTCCATTTAAATAGCAGAGACCCCATAAACTAAATTGGCTGAATCTATAAACATAATTTAGAGCTTTAATTACTGATTCATTATAATTCTCGTGGTCTTTAAATTGTGAACTACATATCCTAATAAGGTATCACATTCATTTTTGCACTAATCTTTGCTGTAACACAAGTGCTGACAGGATATCCATTTGCATTCCAGAAAATAGCCCCATCCAAATCACAAGTCTTCTAAGCAACTGAGCGATGGGACTTGGGGGTGTGTAACCACAGAGCCAATAAAAATCAGTCTGTGTGATCACTTTCAATAATAAGTAAGTGGCATTTCCCTCGTGTGTGTGTGTGTGTGTGTCTTGGCAATTTTGTGTGTTCATGCTCAATCAACCTCTAAGACCAAGCGAATGATAGCCACAGTTCATTTCCCTAATGTAAACATTTCAGTCAAGGCACAGCCCACACACGCACATGCACGCCTGCACACACACAGCGACAGTTCATAGTATTCACTGGAGCTGTGAGTGTTTCAGACCTCTCTTGTCTCTCCTCTGGCACAGAGCCAGCAGAGGAAGCAACTCTCCATTTATGTCTTTAGCGCGATCCTTTTTTTGTTGTTTTTAAGAGGATTAACATCTTCTCTTCCTCAATAACTCTTTAAAATAACTCACTTCCAGTTTTCTCTCTGCCATTTGTGATATCGACTTCACAATTGCTGCACAGCAAAGTGCCTAATGCTTTGTGCTCTTGTCCATCGTCACATCTCGTGCTGTTTTCAGCTAAGCTTCGGTTTACTGCCAATGAAAACTGCAGCACAAAAGATTGAATAGCAGAGGGAGTTAAAGGGCCTGTTCCACTTTCCTCTTCTTTCTGATAACAAGAGAGCCTCTCCAACACTGTGACTTTAGCTCTCTTTCTCTCTCTCATTTCCTCACCCTCTGGCTGTCTTTCTTTCTAATAATCAAATGCCTCGCTGCTACTGGAAAAAAAACACACATTGAATTCTTTGTGTCTGCTCCACCAACTACTGTTTAAAATACAAACACCCCGTCCACCCACTTTGATCCCGCAGCACATCCAGAAAAGCTGTTGACAGATACCTCTATGGCTCTTTTGCAATCCAGGAAGCGTTGAGCTAACAAGTAGACAATAAAAGCAGGCAATCTGTCTTCCATGTAAATAAATACACAGATAAAAGAGGATATTCAAAAACGCCACTGTACAAACAACCAACTATCTCTATGAAAACCAGAAGGTTGCGACTGATTTTGTGTTTGTTAGTAACAAGTATTTAAAACGTAAGCTCTAAAGACGAAGTGCAAGTCCTCTAAGATTTGCTTTTAACATATACATTCTGACAATCTCTCCAAGCAACCAGATCATGTGCACTTTGGAGGTGTGTGCCCTCCACAATAATCAGGAGGTCTGTTCCACAGACAGAAGACTGGATACACTTTTCTATGTAGAAGGAGGATGATCATCGTACAATGTGCATTGGCAGGAAGATTGTGGACCAGTCCTTTTCAGCTGTAGTGACAACTATTTGGCTGCAGCCAAAGCAGCATTGGTTTGCAGTTTGCAGGGCAGCTGGAGCTGTTTGGTTATTGTATTTCACTCACATGGAGTTGTATTCAATTAAACAGTGATGTTTGAAGAAAACCAACCTTGATATTTGTTTTAGACCCAGAATAAAGTTAATTCTTAAACCATATTGTGACATAATTTTTTATATAAAGCCTTAGAAGTGTTTCTGTTTTCAGTGAAAAGAAAGTTGGCAGTAAGAAGTATTCATACATATTTCCTGGAGAACAGACTTAAAATCCATTAGCTCCACTTTAAGCCTTGCAATGCAAAGTATGCTTCCATTTTGTACCATCATTATCCCTTTTCATATTTTCACTCAGTGCTTAGCATATAGAACAGGACGTTTGACACACAGAAGGGGATTGTTCTGGAGAGTCAGGTAAAAGAAAGACAATACCTCTTTTCAGGTCATACTCTCAATCCGTGATCTACATGTTCAGCTTCTTGATGTCAAAAATTGGTGCAGGTGGCTGTTGAAGTCAGCCGACCACCACTACGCCACTGATCCACATAGAGCAACTTTGCTTGTATTGAAAGCATTTAAAAGATTTGGAAAACCAGGTTGCAGAAAAACTTGCGTGATGTGAATGACAAAGTGATCAGTACTGAGAGGTTTGTGGTTGTATTGTTTTTCAGAGGGACCATGATCTGAAAGGGGAAATTAACTATAAACAGCTCAAATGTCTAAAGCATTTATTATCATTCATAATAACGTCACCTATGATATTTACTGCCATTTTTATTCTGAGACACCTTCAGTAATGACAGTTCACTTTTTAACAACCCATTTCTGTTCAACATCATACAAACTATGCAGAGACATGAAAGCCAGAGTCTAATAATTTTCCTGAGAAAACTTAACGTGCTTTGAGGTGTTCTCCTCTTAACTCCAGGCCTGTCATCACTTGTTTGTAGTAGCCACCATTCCAAGCAGCTTCATGATTGATCCCTGCTGCTTTCACTCCACCGCAGCTCCACCACACAGTCAGCTGCTTGGGTGTTGCCTCTACAGAAACACCACAGTCTTGGTTCCTGATAAACTCTTACAGTCTTATGCTGCCAAAGAATAATGAAGCATGACATTGCCATTTATCAATTTAATATTAAAAGGAGATCTCATCATTGAAAGTGTTTATTGAACAGCTGACACTCAAAGATGTGCAAAAAAATCACAATGCACTCAAGGTATGTTAGCCAGAACAATGAATTCAACAAAACTTCAATAAAAAGATGTTTTTTAAGAATTTTCTGCAATGCTGTTGTTGTTTTGTTTTTTTTACTGTGAAATTGTACCAATAACTATACTGGAGGAGACCTCTATGAGCTCCCAACTCGAGCCCACCGATTATGCTTCACAGCCAAAAAAATACAAAACAAAAAAACAACGTGAACATGTAACTACAAAAGAAAAGATGTAGTAAATTTAAATCCAGCAGAAAATTCTGAAATTACATGGTTAACCCCATTGATGCACCCGATAATATCCGTTTCAAAAATGCCTCAAAGTACCTGTTTGGTTATAGGCAGAAAACTGGGAGTTTTTAGTTTTGACGCAGCCTTTCTGATGGATGCACTTTCATAATCCAACTCAGTAACAATGACGTAACAATGATCACCTGAAAGAGCCTTCCAGGCTCAGTGTTTTAATTTTGGTTTACTGAACAGAAAGAGGGTTTTTTTTCCTGAGAGATTACCCAGCACCACAGAGATTACATAAACACAAACACATGTCCATCTGGTTGTGTTCAGTTTGCCTGTGCCATACCTCAGAATAGGCCTTTGTCATCAGATTTCAGATAAGGATTACCCCAACTGACTGCGTTTGGCTCTCTCCACATAGGGATAAAAAATGGTGAATTACAAAATATCTGTATGTTCAACCATGACTTGTGACAACCGTATCATGAAAAGTATGAAAACGTTACATGGAAAGATGGCATGTAGTATCGTTAAAACTAAGAAAATACATTTTCAAGAAGAAATAAAGATGAAAAAACACCTAACAAAATTCAAAAGGTTCCTAGCTTGTCTGTGTCCTCTCTGACTTTCCAAACTCAGCTGGCTCTTATCTTTCTGCTGTATGAGCACGTCAAACCCATGTCCCATGGCAACCAGAAAAAGATAACTTCGCGCACATACTTTCAAAGAAGTTCCCCTCTGTGAAGAGCAAAACAGACCTCTTTGAAAACAAAAATGAAAAAATGGACCTCATGAACCTTTTCTCTTTACACTAATCCCTTATAATAATGTAGCAAGCAGAGACCGAAATGTTGACTGGAAACATAAACTTAAGTTGTAAGTGAGTCAGCGCATTTAGCTCCAGGGCTACATGGTTGTGGTGCAGTTCTCACATTTGCCTAACAGTTGGGAGTCTTTCTGCATGGAGTTTGTATTTTACCCAGAGTGTCTGTGGGTCATATCTGGATTCTCTTAAAGGCTCCACAGCAATTTCGCTGCAAAATGGTCAATAATCTCCAATAATTGTCTGTTTTTTCGTAAATGCTTTCCACTTTGTATATCCTCTGTAATACAGCGCTTACATTACAGGACTACTGTAGTATATAAGGACTGTAATTAGTCCATATATTACATCTTAATATAAGGACTATTTGTTTTATTCATTGTGGAGGAAGGTCTGGGTTTCCCTCCAGGCCCTGCAACCCTCCCCCCTCAGATAAGCTGGAGATTATGGGTGGACTTTAATGATCACCACTTTATAGGATCAGTTGGACAAAATGACAGATTTTGAACATTTGATTGTCATAGCTAAAATAAAGAAACATTTACTTGCACATTTGTTGCAGCTGCAGTCAATTACTTGACTATCTGCATATGGAAAATGATAAAAATCTGACCATCAAAGCAGAAAATATGAGGTGGTTCACCAATTCAACTAGAGCAGAAAAGTTAGCCTGGAGCCACACTCTGAATCCCTTTCCCTGTCCAACAGCATACAGTTAAGCCCCAATTTATTTACACGCCAGACAGATTTAGATTTAGTTATTTTCTTTCAACTAAGAAGCTCATTTCTGACAGGAAATAACACAGGCATCTCCCAGAACATAAGAAATTGCAAGAGAGGTATCAAAAGTGAAAAGAAATAAAGCTAAAAAAAAGTTTATTTTTAGGAAAATCTTGAAAATTATTTCTAAATTTTTCACTAACCAATAGATTTTTTTTTCACCCCTTTTCCACCAGTATTTTTAAATGATTTGTTTTCTGTGATGAGCTCCATGTGGCTGAGTCTGGAAGTCCTCTTTGCAATCACCCTCATCTTTAGCTCCCTCAACAGATTCTCTATCAGATTCAGGTCAGCACTCTCTTTGGGTAACTCAAAATGTTAATATTACTTCCAGTCAGAAGAAACATGTTGGTCAAATAACCTAACAGGGTTATGATTAATCCAGCATTTGTCCTGACATTTGGCTAGCAAAAACATCAAATGTGCCACGTTTCTCTTGACTTTAAGCTGATTCAGATACCACAGCTGGCACTTTACCAGGTTCAGAGAACTAAAATGTGATTGCTAAGGCATTAAATGTCGGCGGAAAGGGATGAAGGATCTACATTCAACAAAGACACCTTTGAAGGTGGACACCCTTTGTTCACACAAACTGATACAGACCATCTAAAAAGGTGGAAAGGTGGAATCAAACAATGTTCTCTTAACAATTTATCTCTCTTTTGCATTCATACTGTATCTGCCTTGGCCACAATGAAGAGCCTGAGAGAACCAAAGTAAGGACACAGGATAATGGCTGCAATAGGAACGTAAGAAGGTTGCCGCATGTTTGACATGAAAAGCTCAGAAACTCAGGAAATTACCCTGGCCCATTTAGGGTTGGGAGCTTTGGGCATATCAGTGACTCTGGAATGAAATGAGAGAGGCCCGGTGGAGCGGGAATGGATGAAGAAGACACAGACCAATGGCTGTTAAGGTCGAAACAAAATGACTAAGAGGGAAGAATGAGAGGAGAAAGGGGAGAGGAAGCAAAAGATCAGATGGGCAGAGGGTAGTTCAAAGCCTATTCTATCTTTAAATAAAAAAACTTAAAAAAGGACACTGAATATCACCCTGAACACATCACCCTTTCTGTGAAACACGGTGCTGGCAGCATCATGATGTGGAGAAGCTTTTCTTTAGAATGGACAAAGAATCTGGTTAAAGGTAATTGAAACATGAGTGAAATTAAGCAAAACCACATGTTTAAAAATCATTTAAAAGTTAAATCTGTTTCAGTGTATTACACTTAATCCCCATTTCAGTCAGTACTTGACTGTGAGAATACTTTGTGGTTTACGCTAAATGCAAGTATTGTTTGTAATCAAATAATTTAAAGAATAATATAAAATACAGCTGTTATAAGTGGTATGATTCAAAGTTTTGTAATTATTCAGTTCTAAAAAATAACCTGTCACTTACTGACCTAATTTTCAGTCATTTCTGATCTAATCCTTATTAGCAATATTTCAGTAACTGAGCAGCTCAATTTGCTTCCCTAACAGAATAACCTTCCGCAGTTAATTTTCTGAATATAGAAATTAAAAGCTCTTAGTATCTTAAAGGTCCCAACTAGTTATCGTAGTGTTAACACCAATTTCTTGCCATCTGACAAAGAGGTCCCGGCACAGTGCAGCTAAAAGTTTGGGATTATTGAGCTACAGTAGGCATTTCTGTGCTGTTGCCCATTTAATCAGTGCTGACATTGATTTTCTGGATCAGCAAACTGCAGTGAATCAGCACATAAAGCCATCAGCGGACTCTTTCTCTCCAGTGCACCTTCTCTTCCTCTGTTCGATGCTCTAGCCATCGCAATCAATCGCAGACACTCTTCCCATAATGTCCGAGCTATTCTCTCATTGTAATCAGTTAAGTGTTGTGCATGAGTGAAATAGTAGGACGCTCTCTGCCACTCTGGCTTATGGTCGCGGGACATTCGCTCCAAAATCTGTGTCTCACTTCGGCTTCCAGCGCTTCCCGCTGACCCAATAACACAGCAGGGTAACGGGCCACAGTCCAAGTGGTACGGCGCTCGCATTCAGAGTTTCTGATGTTGGTTCAGCTTACGCAAAGTGAATGAGTGAAAACCTCCCATTCATTCATCTATAATCAAGGTAGTCCTAAAGCCATTCTGTAAAATACCATTAATCTAATTAAAATAATGCCAGTTTGGAAGCTCTGAATTTGGTTATTAAATCTGAAGCAACAAGGTAAATTCAAAGACAACTGAAGAGGTAAACAAACATAAAGGCAGCAGTTTTATAACGGTAGATGATTGGTTTAATACTTTCCTCTCACAAATGAGAGGAAAGCATACCGAGTTAAGAAACAGCAGTGCCTTGCTACTCACTCATACAAAGCACCACCAATTTACCCAAAGCTACTCAATGGAGCTTTAATCCCTAGCCACGGTTCGGCCCGACATAGCTCCTCCGCCTCACCCACATTTGCAGCTCCACCAGACTAGTGGCAGCAGCAAATACCTGGTGGAGCTGCACGTCTGAGTTCATCACTCAAACTACAGCGCTTCTAAGAACAATTGGAAACAGCATAAATAAACATCATGGAGAAGCGTTGTTGTGATGACATACTGAAAGTGTCAAAAGGGGGTGGAGGTTCTTAAAGAGACAGAAGCCCAATTCCAAGATGTTGGAGATTTGAAGCCATTTTGTAAAGTTATATCATTTTCATAATAACTGAAGGTAATACAGTTATTTGATTGACATAAAATGGCACTATGTTCCTTGAAAATACAACATACATGCCATTGAAAATTATTTAGTCAAAGTCTGGACTTCCAGCAAATCTGCTTGAGATGTTGAAGTGTCAACAGGGGGGTAAAGTATTGGCGACAGGATGAACTGACCTGAAACCTCATCAGAACCACATACCTACATATTTTGGGTTCATAGTAGTGGATGTTATTACCACCTACTGGCTGGAGAGGTAGTAGTGTACCAAAAACCAAAAATAAAACTATGAACCTGGAAACAAAACACTGCTAATCACCATCTTCTAAACCGCACCTTCCTTTGTTTAATTATTTTATTCACTCTTAAACACAGAGTATGCAGTTCTCCTTTCTTCTTTCATGTCATCCCTCTCTATCAAATGATCCTTGCAGGCTGGCGACCCCGCTGCCAGAGGCAATGATGCCAATCGGTAATCGGCGATGAGAGAGAGCTGGACTCAAATACCCTCTGAACATTGGTTTGACTGGATTTGTTAACATCCAGTATCAAACTCTGGAGAACAAGTGGGCAAACTGGTTCATGGACATTAACATGAACATTTCCCAATCTGAGCCAGACTTCAGAGAGAGTTGTCCTACATTTTCTGGAGCCGAAAGCCAAGTTGTGTCAGATCAATCAAAAGATACATTTATGAATAATAAAACAATTGATCTTCAAAAAGGAAGTGGTTATAAAAATTTTCAGTCTAAATCCACAACTCTTTTTGTTTTAGCCATTCTTACTAGGTTATCTTTATATGGACTAAAGCCAGTATGTTTGTGTTTACTTAGACTAAAAGAGCTAAACTATCCTTAATTTAGCAGAAAAGATCTACTAAATTAGGACAGTGCTGTATGGAGCAAACCATGAGGGAAGCCTCGCTGTGATAGATTTTGGCGAGAGATTAAAAAACAAAGCCAACAAAGATTGCCTTGATTGGCTGTCAGAGTAATTACCCTGAAGGTTTTCATCATAAGACTTTTTTTTTTTTTTTTTTTTTTTTGTCTTTGCTTGAACAGTTTATTTTAAATACATTTGCACTGCTCATGCTAAAACTGTGGAACAACAGATACCATGACAGCCAGGAAGACATATACCCCGTCTTTACAAATGCAGTCAAATACAAGCGTCCATCAGTCAGTTTCAGCTCATTGTGACCAGACTACATCAGCACGCATCATAAGAACCGATTCTGGGTCAATCCTCACCCCATTTCCTCAGCCAACTCCCCCTTCCTCGTCTCCCCCTTCCTATCCGTCTCATCTGCTCTGTCGGCTGCAACATGGGGGAGGTGGAGGCGTGACAAAGAATCAAATTAGCTTCCTCTCCTACATTTTCATGATAGACAGCGTTGTCAAGGTCAGTAAGTATGCATCCGAGCTTGATTCTAACAAATTTCAGCCATCTAAAAAGAAACAAACTAAAAGAACTGAAAACTAAGAGATGATATTTTGTTGACATACACCACAGAGTAAGAAAAATTGAAAGATCAAGCAGAAAAAAGATCTAATAATATCTGAGATTTAAAACAAGTCATTATTAATATGATATAAAATGGATGTTCACAGCCTGAGGTTGTCTGTCCAGGGTTTACTGTCCTTGGAAAGCATGCAAATCCTGACTTTGCATCCCCAGCTAAAAATTCTTTGATGATGCATTTTAAATTCATTTGGTTAAGCATAGGACAAGGAAGTGTAGCAGTAAATTTGCAAATCTAAAGCTAAAAGAAAATAGGGCTTGATGGATTTAAAAGGCGTTTTGAATCCTGGACGAGCCAAGAAACCTCCACCAAAGCCACCACGCTGTGATGATGTTAGACAAATAAATTGAAGGTAACAAATCCAATATGATATAGACTCGGAGCAGATGCCTTTGTTAAATGTGCAGCAAATACAGCAGAGCGGCAGACTGCTACCATGACTCTGCTCGTCTGCCTGGCTCCCTTGAGGGCTGGTTAACATTACCACCCACCCTGCCTCCTACTGTCAGACAGCATTTACTTTGAGTGCTAATGCATTCAGCCAGCTTGTCTCTGTCTGTAGGTATGTGAACCTTTATGTCAGATATCTGCAGAAACATATGAATTCCTTCCAATACAGCAAACATGCAATCTAAAATGAGTGCAGCCTAAGAAATACTTATGAAAGAGATCAATTAAATAAATATATACATATATTTATCAAGCTAGAAAAATGTTTCTAGCTCTTTTTATTCTTTTTTTATCGTTATAGGAAAATATGTAAGAAAACGTGTCTGTTGCAGGTTCGATTTCCATCCTGGTGACCTTTGCTGCATGTCTTCCCCCTTCTCTACCTGCTTTCCTGTCAATTTACTATCAAAGGAAGGCCACTAGAGCCAATAAAACATTTAAAAAAGAAATTAGCTAAATTAGTAATTGTTAGACTATTTTGCAGATTTGGTCGAAACCACTAAATCTGCAACAAAACATAGCAAAGGAGCAGAATTACAAGTCTCACCAAACTTTCTTCTGCAGTGACAGTTTCCACACTGAAGAGTGTTGCCATTTCAATCACCACCGGTCTCCACACTGCACCATTTAATAATGATGCAATGATGTAACAGAGTGAGTCACAACTAATGGATCTAAAAGATTTCCAGAGCTCAATCAAATCAACAAACTAAGACTTAAGGATTACCATTCAAACACAAAGCATGAAATAAGCTTCTGCTATTTTACTATCATCAATAAATGGATACTTTCTAGTTGTGTGAAGCTGGTGTAGATGTGTCTAAAATGAAATGTGGTATTTAGAGTATAATGGCTGAACAATGTATTAATTTAGAGTAACTACATAAATACAGATGAACGCTACACTTTTTCAATTTGCAAAGTAAAAAAATTGAAAACCATGCAACCGTTTCCTTCCGCTTCACAGTAATGTGTGACTGTGTATTGGTCTTTTCAGATTTTTTTGGATTATTTGATCTGACAGAGTATTAATCTGGTTAAATAAAGGCTGAAGATGTTATTCCTTTAAAAAAAAATAAAACATCAGGGCTTACGGTTCTCATATGAAACAAAAACTAAATATACCAAGTCTGAATGCTTTTGCAAAGACCTCCGAAACTACTTAAAGTAATGTTGTAAAGGTATTATTTTCCTGCTGACTCCTCTCTTTCTTTCAAAGACGTGACACAAAAACACATAAAAAGACAAATGGACTCCAGCTGTGATTAAGCTACTTAATGGTGGAGGTGATCATGGGCCAGCTGGTCACAACATACACACACACACACACACACACACACACACACACACACACACACACACACACACACATACACACAGCAAATTAATATCGACTTAAGAGTTCATCAAAAAGTGCACTGTGTCTATGTGAAGACAAAATAAGGCTCTAGTTATAAACTTACAGAAAATGAAAGCAGTACTCAATGAGATATTTTATTTCAAAAGGGTTGCTGGCATTAAAACAGGGAAGTAGATAAATACTTTATAGTCTAGACACACCTGAGGGCTTCCATTCCACTGCCTCTACTTCTCTCTCCGGGAAAATAGCAAACACGTGCAGCTGCACTCAAATTATTCATACGCGCACACATGGGCACTTCATATTAGCTCGCTACAATAACCCTTTTGACAAAGGACAAGACACTTGCTCTTTTTTCTCCCTCACTTCACCCACCCTCTGCCCACCATCCTCCTCAGCATCTCCACCTCATTCTTCCTTGTGCTTGCCTGGCTAAAAATCAAGGAAGCGCTATTCTCGTTTAACATCTAGAGGAGCAGTTTATGAAAATAAGACAACAAAAGGAATGCACTCCAAGCACATCTCTTCTCTACACAATTTAAAAATTATAGCCATCCTCTTTTACTAGTCTCTGTATGTGTGTGCAAGCTCAGCAGAGCGCACAAAGACCTGCAGTGACATCAGACTCATTCACACTGTGTCCTCTGTCTACACTCACCCAAGAGGTGCTCTGTTTAAAGAGCTACAGATGAGCCCCTTCCCCCTCAACACACACACACACACACACACACAGAACCCCTTGTGATCTCCAAATGACCACAACAATGTCAACACACACATGATTTATCAAAATATGCAAGCTTCAAAGGACACTAAAAGAAACGCATTTATTGTTTCCCGCGAATACGACAACACAAGGACGTCCATTATTTGTTTTGGCCACACAGGCAGCAAAAAGGGTTTACTGGAGCCCAAGCTGCATAAATAATGATAAACATGGCTATTTAGAGGGCCGTGTTTAACAGTAAAATACTAATGCTGAAAGAGACTGAAGCACCATTCATTCCTTTCTAAATTCAAATGAGTGCATTCAAATAAATACAGATCCGAGCGATTGTGTCTGTGTTTAAATGTTCAGGTACTAAATAAGAGGGGCTGGGTAAAAAAAAAAAATTATTATTTGGTTACAGTTTCACACTTTATTTTTCCAGACTGCGTAAACAAGCATCCACAAGAGAGGAGAAAAGCATTTGAAAGAGGAGTAGTACAATGAAATGAAGTGAGCTCATGAGTCACACTCAGAATGCATACTGTCCAGCTTCAGTCGAGTGAAGGCCCGAGGCTTGTTCTCTAGTCTGTTTCACCTCCGAGTCACACACTGAATCATGTCAACAGCAACGGCTCACAAAGCAGGAAGCGAACAGGAAGTGTGGATAGTTCAGCAGCGGCCTTACAGGAAGTCATTCTGCAACAGCAGCACACCATTTGGGAGTACCCATGCACTGAATCAGGAGAAGTTCATCAAAAGATTGCTGACGCAACTTAAACATTTGGAGCAAAAGCATCCAAAAGTTGACCGTTTCCAATGCACACATACGTTCTAGCTTCCTTATAATATTCACCAAGAAATCCAAAGGACATAAAAAAAACCACTGTCGCTGCAAATTTAATTATATTCTATGGTCATTTTAGGAAATCTAAAAACTTAAAAGTTTGAATATAAATATGTCTTTCCATTTTTTGCCATATTACTTTTAGACATGCTGTTCTGACACAAAAAAAGTCTTTTGAGTCACCCTTCTCTCAAACCAAGTCCTCACTAAATATTAAAGCGCATTTGCAAATTGCTCGTAGCACTTTTACTGATATCTTGACAAACTGAACTTTTTCAAAGGGGAATTTGTTTAAAAGTTTTGTGGTCGTTGATGAGAAACACAGGAATAAATTATGAAGTGAGCACAGTTACTTTCCCTAAAGACCTAGTTTAAGTAGCCGAGTTTCATGAGCCAAGTAAACAGCATACTGTGAAGCAGTATTTTGATTTTCAACACAAAATGTCCCTGACATGACTAGGTGCCCTCAAAATTACATTGGACAGCTAATACTGCAACTATAGCTTCACAAGACTAAGAGGATGATTATGTGGAGGAAAATGTGACTTTCAGCTGCTTCCATTTACTGCCATACAGCACTTATAAAACCACTACAACGGTTGGGAGAAAAGGAAGTTCGGCCCAAGCACATGAGTGAACCAACACCAGTCAGAAGCCAAACAGAAATTAGAACATCTACCTGAAAATGCTCAAATATTTGAGCTGGATGCTATGAAATGCCAAAGTTTGGTGCGCCGCACTTATTACAATTCTTTCTCAACAACTGTTGCATTGTGATAAATTCAAGATTTTTTTTTTTAAATAATATGTTTTACATACATGTCTAAAATTTTAAAAAGTATGCCCTTAAAAGTCCAAAAGACAGAAAACATTTTTTAAAAAGTGCAGCTTCTAATCTTTAATACCTTTCTCCCCAGGTTTAGCACCTTCACTAAAAATCAGTGACCATGAGTGCCCCAATACATGGATGTTTATGAAATCCTGTTTTAAAGCTCACTTTATCTTTGCACTCATTTACTGTTTCTTTGCGCGATCACATAAGAATACCAAATAATAATCTGCAATAAAAGAAAAAAAAAAAGAAGGAAGTGATGCACAGCTGTGGATGGTACACTTGGGCGTGTGCTCTGCCACATTTCCTCCTCCTCTTCCCTCCACGAAGTTCAAAAATCAGTGATCAACTGCAGCGACTCCTGAAAAAAAAAAATGCTTTTACTTTTGTCAATCCAGTTGCAATCCAGTTGCAAAGTGGGGGCCCGGGGAAATATCAAGGCCAAGTGTACGAATGCTTTTATGAGGAGATTAAACTGCAGCAGCCAAACCTTATGAGCAGTAACTCCAGCCATGTAAGCCTGATATCCTTGACTTTTTCCCACCAAACCCAACCTTTTAGAAGTGACCCCCATGGGAGGTAAGTAACCCAGACAGTGCATGTGTGGCAAACTGTTAACACACACAGGAAACAGGCGAGACTGGTAGCCTACACAGGACAAATGTCCAACAGCAAAACATGTTTTTTGTTGTCCCATTTAAAGCCTTTGTGTATCAGCTGTGAGAGGGGTCACTTCCGCAGTCGTATTCTGCTGCTCTTGTTTTGTTTCGCAGGCAGTGGAGCAGTAATGGATTTATGAGAGCCTTCTCTGTCTGAATGGTTCCAGATTGATTGATCATCACCTCATCAGCTGAGCTCCCCCTGCCTCTTAGCTAAAAACGCTCTGCGTCATAAACGCTTGTCATCCATCTGTAGGCTAATAAGGAACACTGAATATTTTATGCTCCGTTTTGCAGTTTTCCTTTTTATTTCGCCTCATTAAAGTCATCCCCATTTTACCACCCCCTACCCCTAAAACCACAATAGCAGGAAGCACACAGAGGCTCACTATTTGGTAATTCCTTGAGCGATGGCTGCAAATTGAACCAGTAGGACAGCCTTAAGGAGGAAGTGTGTTTAGGTGAGAACATCTCTGGGAGGCCACAAGTTCAAACGCCGCATTAAACAGATTTGTCTTTGTGTCTATTTATAAGGAGTGCCAGAGGCTGACAGAGCAGCTCAGCAGGAGACGACTCACTCATTGGTCTAATTGAAGGAATGGTGGGCCCGATCAATATGCAGAAGGAATTTCACACAGAGTTCATAACTCACAAGTCAGGCTCCACCCCGCATGCACGCAGATGAATTATTTCATAACGGTGCACAAAAACACTCGGGTCAGTTCTAATGTAAACCTTTTAAAGCACTCAACATAAAGTGATACTCCATGTGTGTGGATAGAGCCTTGTGTTTGCAAATTAATCTGTTTTATTCTTACAGCCCCTGTGCTTCAGAGTAAGGTAGTTTAGTAAAAGACTGCAGGACCGTAAAGATGCAAAGTTCACCAAGCAGAGGAGTCACATTTAGACATGGGCCGAAATGAGATTCCCCATAGTCTGATGACCTGAAATAAAAATACCATTGTTTTAATGGCATGGTATTCACATAAAGTTTTAAAACAAAAAATGAATAACATGAACTCATCATCTCCACCATGTTTCCCTATACAGAACCCCTCAAGGATTAATAGCTTTACATTAGTTGATTAAATAATCAGGATACCAGCTCAGGTAGCCAGCCATTTTCACTACAAGAAAAAAATGATGGGTGGCACTTCTGTAGGTCTCTATTAATTAAAATATAATTGAGAAGGTGATTTATTTCAATAATTCAAGTAAAACCCTTTACTTTCTATATTCAACACAAAGTGACACATTTCAAAAGTTTATTTCTGTTGATTTATAACCTATATCATGGGGCTCTGGTTCAATAGAACCGCTCTTTAGTGAAACCACAACATTTGATGCAATCCAGTCACTTGTTTATGCGTCTCCAGCAATCGCAGTCTCTGACATCAGTGCTTTTTGAAACCAGGCCTCAGAGTGAAGCTTTTCGGGAATAACTCCACAAAGGTGTGAAGTACTCCACAGGCGCCAAAGTGAAAATGCAGAGAACAAAAGGCTTGAGGATTCACTCTTCTTCACATGAATGGGCAGACAAACAAAAACAATGGCAGATGGCTTTGTGCTGTGTTGTGCTACTTAACCTCTTCAGTTTAACACGACTTCTGAAAAAGAATATAGATGTGCTGCATAAACACTTTGTTCATCAGAGATGGATTCTTGTTTTCTAAATGAGCTGGAAGCTGAGGATTCACGTGGGACTTTTGATGACACACTGAAAGTCCCAGCGCCAACTACATCTGATTCACGGTGTATTGGTAGTGCCGTCTCAGCGTGGAACTTTTCCCCACAATACATCCAAATGCAGGCAGTTTCCATAGAGCCATCTTGTGCAATGTGAGAAACTGCTATAATTATCAATATTAACAAATAAACACCTGAGATATTTCACTCTGTGCCTGGAACATATAACCAAAAGGGGTTCACCTTTTCATTGGATTTGTTTTTAAAAACAAGTAACTGTTCCATTAGGTGTGTGGGGTCGTGCCCGACTTGACAGCGCTGCAGATGCAGTGTGAATAATCCGTCCCTCAGGCAGTCAGGTCTGAATGCAGGATTGTAGGCCATGTCACTGGATACAGGGACATTGTTTATGGAAAGCAAAGCAGACACTGAGGAAACGGGTGCTGGCAACTTCAGTCGCAGTGCTCCTTCAGCCTCACGAAGACCTGACTGACCCCCGAATGCATGCTTGCACGTCAGCACACAAGCTTAAAAGCAAAACGGTGAAACTAGTGAGCCCACGGGCAACACAACATGGGAGCAATTAAACAGCAGCCGCCTCTTATCGGCAGGCGACTTTCTCTGGGAAGAAAAAGAAGCTCAGAAGGTTGCTAAGAGGATATGGGGGGAAAATGCGGCAGGAAGTTATCCTTTTACGTGTGTTTATTTGCCTGTTTCCCATTTCCTGTTAAATACACAGACACTTTGTGTGCCACTCACTGGGTGTATAAATATAGGTCACTCGTGATGAAAAGCTTGAAAACGAAACCAGTCGTGTAATTAGAAAAAAAAAAGTCTTGAGGAGAACATTAATTAAACAGATTTAACAGTTTACTGCGGTTTCTGCAGCACTCTGAATTGATTTGGTCTTGTCTTTATCTCGCAACGGTCTTAAATACCGATCTGCGTCAACTCTGATCGATCTGTCCCTTGTTCGATAAGACCTGTTGTGAAGCGGTCACTGGTGGTTTATACAGTTTCTCTTTAGAGACTTTTAAAGCAGAATCTACTCTACTTCCTGTTGCAGTTGGCGGTGTGAACAAACTGAAAGAGAGACACTCAGCAGCTGAAACATACCCCTGGGGAACGGAGCTATTTGTTTTAAGTCTCAGCTGTACCAAGCAGTCCTACAGAACCACAGTCACTTCCCTTTCTCAAGTTTAAAGGGGTCTTGACGAAGATCTGTTAGAATTCACAATTTATGGCTTACATCCTCTGACCTCCTCCAAGTGGCACGATGAACCTCTGAGAACCTGGCAAACAGTAAGACCTGCCAATGTCAAATGGAATATGATTCAGTTGGGTCACTTATGCATTGTATTACTATGAAAAGCTGAATCAAATGAGCTGACCTGGAAAGCCAATAGTGATTTTAATCAGCTTTGTTTGACAGCCTTTGTGCTAGGATGTCCCAAGAAGCCAAAGTCATCCTCACCAGATCAAACTATAAAATGGGGGAGACACCCTTGGCCAATGGATGAGGCATTCCAAAGAAGGGAGCCCAAAAGTGAATTATACGACATACACAGTAAAAAAACATCTGCAGATCCTTCACAAGCACCAGAGTCCATACAGTGTCTGAAGCCTCCAGCCATTGGTTTATTGGATTCCTTCTGGTTGGTATCAAAGTATCAGAATAAGCAGCAGAAATGCACCTAAGAGTGCCACCATAGTGGTCTCATGCTCTTCCCAGATGGAAGAAAGAATTCTGGGTAAGCCTTGATGCTTATTGATTGGTTCCTCTGAGCATGCACTGATTGGGAGTGATGACTTGGATACATTGGGGGTGACAAAGGGACAATTCTGAGTATCATGAAGGACAAGACTTTGAATCATGTAACACCACTGTCTTTGTGCTTATGTCAGGAACAATAGGAAAGTAAAGACCACTGCTTTCCACGCAGCTTTGTTAGAGACTTTGCCATGCACATGTTCGGTGTTGACTAGATGCAAGGTGGCAATGCAGGGAGAGGTCTGTGGAGATGATTAAACTAATGCTGGCGTGAATAGAAACGCCCATTGTCCTCCCTATCCCTGCACCTGGCTGGAGCTGTCCTTTCTTGTCACCTCACCCAGTCTTAAAACCTGAATGCAACGCTCAGCTTCCACTGTAAGCACACCGGTGATGAAAGGAAACTCCCAGCCATGCACCATGAAATCAGTCAGACAAAGATCGCATGGCACAGACACGTTTTCTCTTATCAATAAAGTGAGGAGCGCCACCCATATGTTGCAAAACAACAAACGGGTGTATGGGTGATCAAGCACTGAGCTGTGTCATCCAGGCGCGTTTTTGTGATGAAAATGATACCAAAGGATGCGTCTGATCTCACTGACCGCCTGCAGGCACAGACACAATGTGGTCTGCCAAAGTCGGCAGATTTCCAGCAGCGGACAGACGTCGGAGGCTTACCTCAACGCAACCTTCACACAGCAATCGCTCTGGCTCGCCATGGTGGCTCTCAAGGTTGTCGTGGACTGTTCCGGCTGTGCTGTGTTTTTCAGCGTGGGTAACGTCCTGCTGCTTCCAGCTCGGCTCTCTCAGGTCACCGGGAGCAGCCGTCAAGACCTGCCAGCGGCGGCGAGGTGCCTCCTCACCGGGACCCCTCTTGTCGTCTTCCTCTCCTCCGCTGAGGCGGTCATTTCTGTCTGCCTGCTGTTTGTCACATCGCACAGTTCGAGCCGCTCTTGTCTTCTGCGTCTGCCTCTCTCTTTCCGTGGTCTGTTTCAGTCGCTACATCCTGTTTAAACTGCCTGTGAGCGAAGCATATGTGCACTTCTGTGCAACCAAAGCGCTTCTCTGGGCGATAAAGCTGAATGAGCGCTCACACCGTGCGCGAGAAGGGGGGGGGTGGTGCCGCGTTCAGGGGCCGTAGGAAATGCAGAGTGGTCTCTCCCAAATCATTTAAGTCCAATACTTTTATTTGGTTTCACTTGTACATGAAGTGAAACCAAATAATACATAAATCGAATACGGTGAGCTAATTGCCATTTTTAATCAGCAAGATTGTTTTATAAAGACACTTTAAGCTGCTTAGCTACACTATGTGTCCTCTGTCATAAAACTAATGCAAAACATATGTGCCAGGGCCAGTCCAGGGCTCTTTGGGGCCCTTCCAAGAAACCTCTATCATCACACATTATGGTCGTGTTCATCCATTTATTTAATATGCACCAAATCTTTACTGTAATAGTTTGTTTATACTTACGTTAAACACGTTTTACCAGGTAGAAAAGGTGGAACATAAAAGCCATTACTAATGTATATATATACATATACATATATATGTATAAATACATTATATATCAACTAGCAAACAAAATATACTTAATTAAACATAATGTGTGGGTATCAAATCAAAATTACAATAAAACTAAAGCTTTGTTTAATTTTAATAAGGTTAAATTAGGAATAAATAATCTAAATCACTACAGGTCATCCGAAAACCACAGCAAAAGAAGAAGAAAAAAACAACAACAACGATTTATGCCCTCGTGAACTTTTGCACCTCAGACATTTGTTTAGAAGAGATTATTTACGTTGCATTGTCTTAACACCAAATGAATGTAGTATTTCCTACGGCAGTAAGAAATAATACCAAAAGTCAGTGAAAGCAGCATAATCACGTTTGATTGGCATGATATAAAGCCATAGGCTTGATTAGTCCCGCCTTCTTGTAAAAGTACACACCTATCCGGAGGCTGCAATCACTTGTTGGTCCCGCCCACCAAACACACCCACCGTCTGCTGTAAAAATTACCGGGCCTTTCTGAGCCCTCTGCTGCAGCGGCGACATCTGAAGCCCAGGAAGCTGCAATAAAAAGATGGTGATGGTGAGGAGGGGCCATCGGTGTGATCACTTGGGGGTCAAAGGCCAAAACTTGTTAAAAGCCCATTATGTGCAAGCTGAACGTAAAGACTGACTGGGTGCACATAAAGGGAAGTCGCATGAAACACTCTTCCTTCTCCTGACTAACATTTACTCAAAAGGGGAAATTGAAGCCTTTTCTCTTTGTTGCGTCAAACAATTTCATAATGTGATTTTTTTTTTCAGTTTTTTTTAATCTGATGTATGTTCCTCCCTTACTAAATTGAATAGTACATGCAAATAGAGCAGGCTGGATATGGAATGGGCTCTAAATTGACAGATTACATCTATAATTACACTCAAAGTCACCAAATCTAAGCCTATTTTTCCTTTTAAAATCTCAGAGTCTGACTGTGTGCTGCAATCTTAATATTCCTAGACCCAGTTTGCAAATCACAGAGTGTTTTCTGCCACACAAAAATTTGTCACTCCACATTAGCAAATTACTAAAAAGCAGTAAATGCATTTTCGAAGTAGGTCAATTTTGCTAGAGAAGAAGGGGTCAAGTTGAATACGTTTTGTATGCCAAATATATATTTTTGTTTTATTGACATGTATTTGTACTTGTTAAAAAAGGAGCTGACAGCATGTACATCTGTAGTAAACTTCAACTTCATCTTTGATATATGTGCAGCGGCAGCTTCGGATGCCAAAACCATGAGCCAGCTATGCACAGCTCCACACTTCACTAACTTGTGAGGAACTCACATCTTTTCAATGTTAATCCTTGGAGTCTGTCAAAAGCTTTGATTCCCCAGAGGAAGTGATCATAATTGGCCAACAGCTTGCAGCGCAATACTTTCACTGGGCTATTTCACAACAACATGCTGATCCGTGGGCCGAACAGTGAGGAGTTGGCACCATCATCGGTTTCCTGATCACAGCAGCAGGCTCACTGGATTCAGGAAATAGGCTGAGAAGGGGACCAGGTGGCAATATTAGCGCTGCACAGGCAGCGGTGCTGGATTCCACACAAGATTAGCAACCAGATGTAAGGATAAAACTGCAATCCTGCCAGACCTACAGGGGAAAGTTGCAGCCACCACAACTGGAAAGACGGCACAATCAAACGAACACACATTTATGCACATCATTGACTTTCAGACGCTATGAACTGTTATGTAATTACGTTACTCTGTTTTCTTCAGAATCCTCTTCATGCATTTCTACAGTATGTGATTCATCATGTGAGAGCTACCTTAAAAAAATCTTCAGCATTTCGACAATATAAACAGCATATTTCATGAGCGTACACCGCGTGGGTGAGAAAACCCTGAAAATGGTCTAATTTGGCATCTGTAAGACCAACACATAATCCTGTTATTTACAGATGCATACAGTTAAATTACCAGCAACATAACACCACCAGAGGCATTGAAATAAAGTAATCCCAGTTGCCCTTTGGTTGCATCAGCAAGGTTTAGAGGTTTAGTTCTTCAGCTCCGGTTAAATGCTTTGCTTCCTACAGAAACATGATTTCAATGCGAGCAGACTGCTTTTTGGAGAATATCCACCAGATCCTGCCTTCAGAAAACAAGGATGAGTCATGTGTGTTCTGTACTGCAGTTTTTTGAGGGTATTTTTAAACACTGAATGTATCATTTCGATTATGACACATTAAATGGTGAAATACATTGACTTGGTGCAATTTTCATTAATCCTTTATTGGTGCTAAAGGAGAAAAATCTCATTAAACAGGTTTGTGTTTCAGCTAAAACTAGTTTTACCCCATTAAAGTGTGTTTCTTGGCATAGTATGTCATAGATGTACACCAATTAGGATATTTTTAAATAAGTGTTTACAAATATTGTAGTTATTTCAGTTATGTCATTTCAACACAAAGTGTCAGAGAGCCAAGCATCTAAAGACAAGAAGGACAGTGAGAGGTAAGCAACTTTACAGAAGGAGGCCAGGAGGAAATTAAATGGCCCTAGTTTAGCAATGAAGTGTGGAACAATATCTGACTGTTTTCCGTCTCCTTTTTCACTTCCTTAAAGCTGCCTTGATGTGATCGGATGAGGTGCAGCTGGAACTTGTTAACCTGACTGCCTGCCTGCAGGAGGAAACGCAGCATACGCACACACACTCACACACACACACACACACACACACACACACACACACACACACACACACACACACACAGTACGTCTTTCTGTTTTCCCAAGGACTTTGCATTGACTTCCATTTATTTTTCATTCATTTCTACAGCTTAATCCTTACACTTACATAATCATTACCAATGTATTCCTAGCACTAACCAAAACTCTATTCACGTTAGTCCTAAATCTGACCTCTAACATGACCAATGCCTTATTATCCCTGAACTTCATTTTCATCATGCCTCTAATTCTAACTCACAGCACAAAAACAGGGAGTCCCCCAAAGTTCCCATTAGTCTTGAGAAGGTTAGGTAAACAAGGTTAGGTAGATTACAAAAACAAGCACACATATGCACACATACGCACAAGCACACAGAAATTGCCAACAGCACCAGCAAATACGACATCCTTCCCCAGACTGTCCATTCAGGTAGTCAGCCAAGTCATCGTAGGTGTGGAGTTGTCCTGTGTATTCTCAGATGATGAGTTGAATATTGTTTGCTGAGATGTTCAGATTTTAATAACCTAACCCTGCTTTGAACTTCTTCATATCTCAAACTCTGACCAGTTTGGAGTTTTGTGGTGTGTATATTTAGATGAATTAGAGTTTGACTTCGTCTTCACTACTCCGTGTTGGTTGATGTCATGAGTCTTCAACTCCAATGGTTGGTGTCCTGCAACTTTTAGATGTGTTTCTGGTCCAACGCACCCAAGTCAAATGGCTAAAACACCTTTTAAGTTGGCGGTCAAGTTCTGCAGAGTCCTGCGAATTAGCAGGACTCTACTAATCTGACTCTAGTGTCTTGAAGCAGAGACATATCTCACAATTTCAGGACACCAGCCCAGTTAAGACGCCTGGTCTGTCCCAGTTTGAAGTTTGTGGTTTGACAAAACATGAAGGATAGAAGTACTTTTTTCAAAGCTTTGCATTTTGCTGGAATAAGATGAGGTGCATTGCTGAAATAGAAATAAAAATGTTTGCCTCCATTTATGCTCTGAACAATGTGAGTACTTGGCCGAGTGTCATTAAGCATTCATGGATGTTTGATGCTGGCTGTGTTTCATGCATGTGTGCAACAGAGGAACAGTGTCTTAGATTTATCCGTGTCAGCTGCAGTGGTGTGAAACAGAACAACCTGCTGCCAGAGTTTGGCAGTGTTGCATTTCATCCCATCGTCCTACACAACTCGACTCTCACATCTTTCAAACACGAGGAAGTCTTCAGTGGGTTTTTCACAAATTAATAATAGCTCTAATTCCTTTCTAACATCTTGTTGTCAAAGTACAGGGATCTCAAATGGACGAAGAAGTCTGAAGGAAGGACCAGAAGTATTTAAAAGTGAGTTCAGTACTGCAGTATCACTGAGATGGGTGATTTTTACAACAATATGGTGTTTCTTATTTGTGCAGATGCTTTCCGATTAATAAAATCCAGCATTTGCTTCTAGGGAACACACTGGATCAAGTTTATGTTGAAATTACATGCTACAAACTTGAAGTGTTGGTGTAGGGTTGGGAGGGGGTCTGAGCTTATTTTTTATAAGACTAACTGACTGCTTTTAAAAAAATACATAACCATAAAAATGAAAAAAATAAATGATTTATTCAAATGAAAGGCTTTCGGTGAACATTGAATTCTGATTAAATCTTCCTAGCATACATTATCTCAAAGGGGGAAAAAAAACAATTTTCTGTTAACATAAAACTTTGAGACTTATGGTGAGGGGTATAAATACACAATTGTTAGTGTGTATTTATGAATCCAGGCCACACATTTTCTGTGCAGAATGAATCCAGCTTGTTCAGTTCTAATCAGGGATTTCCCTAAAAATGTTTTTTTTTACTAACAACAAAAACACTAAAGTGGCTGCAGTGGATGATTGCCAACAAGAGACAGGTGTGAGAGACAAAACACAGTCATCAAATTATTCATTTAAACTCAAAGGTTTCAGACCACAAGAGCTTTAAAATTCAAGTCTGCACAATAGTCTGTCTTTCATGTAATTTCCTGTCAGGCATTCACTCTCTCATGACTCCCTGGGCCTTTGTCGTTGAACCTGACAGGATTGTCAGGCGACATGTGCAAAGGTGCCTTTACTGCCAAGGTTGCCCCACAGTAGGTCAGCCCTTTTAAATTCCAGAGGACTATGGGACAAAAATAAAAAATAAAAAAATTCTCCTGTGTTGATCTGGAAGCTCCAACAGACTGTACATAAAGATTCATGAAGGTTTTCAACCTCAGTCCAACTTAAGGCCTTTGCTGATGCTGACTGCGGTGCAATAAGACGGCATGGGCAGAAGAAAAATAACCATCTTCAAAAGTCAAATCTCCTTCCAAACTACCAAGAGGTTGGAGAAAACATCATCTTTGACCAAAAAATACACAACATGAAGAAGAAATCCCATTGGTGGGAGAATTATGATGTGGGAGCTTTTACCTTCAATGGACGAACGGAGCTGCAGGTTGTGCAGAGTATCTGAACATGTTGCAGTCTGAGGGTTGCCGTCTGTGAGACGATGATAGGGCGTTTCAAAATATCTAAAGAAATTTGTGATACCATTAACAAAAGCAGTTAGATCAGGCGATGAAAAGTCATGCTTGTTTTTATTTACCATTTTACAGTCTGGTTTAAATCCAGCACACAAAAAAAGCAAATATTTCAAATCACAAACAATCGGATATTTTACAATGTAATAAACCTCCTCTAGCCGATTGAGGTCTTTATTCAACATTAAGAACACTGTCAAAAAAACAACAAAAAACAGCTGTGCAGTGGAAGGACTTGTACAAATAAAACTTAAAAAATGTGCTCTGCCATGTCTGTTTTCAAATACTCTGATATTGCTAAAAGGAAAGATGGCAGAGACATCCCACGACTAATTTGCAGCTGCAATAGCTGAAAAAGACAAACAGCGAAAAACACGATGTGAACACTTCTACAACACACTGTATTTATGCATCGTACCATGACAGAGTGAACAGCTGTACAAGACATTTCTGAACCCAGTTAGTGCTGAAGCAGAGCAGAGCGAAACAGCAGCATCTGTAGAGACGGTGTGGAAGAACTGAACAAAAATGTATATTTCAAGCTGCAGAGGCAGTACAATTACAACGTAAATCTGTGGACATATCTGTAGAGCAGCGTGAAAGCAGTGGTGCAATATAAAGATATGTGGAAGGTTCTGGCTGCAGATCACTTGCGCATCCCTGAGCAGATTACCAGTCCAAAAAGAGAGGGGATTTATTGGTTGTGACTGATCAGAGATGATTCCACCACAAAGTGGACCTACATTTCAGAGTCCTTTCCCGCGGGGGAACTTAATGACCCGCAGTATTCCTCTCCGGTCTCTGGCTCTCCCTGATGGGCCGCGAGCAAGAGGCGGACGGGTGGAGGCGTGAAGGTGGCTCACAGTGGTTGGTCGCTGCAGGGGAGGGGAGTATGGAGGTAGTGACCGAGACAGTGGTGCAACACAAGCACATCAAGACCAGCGTGTGATTGGAGGAGAAGGACGGTGGAGTGTGGCTGTTCATGAGTCCAAGGGTAACTGCAAGCTTTTTGCATTCACTCACTCCGTCATTTTTCTAATACTAAACTATCCTGACTGACCTTTTTTTTTCTTTCTTCTTTTTTGTTTTCAAAAAAGAGAAATTAGGATTTATTTATCATTTATTTCTGTTGCTTATTTGTAATAGTACCTCAACTAATTGTTAAAACATTAGAAACTTTAGATCCTTTACTCATGTAGTTAACAACCAGCAGAAAGTAGTGTATAGTTGTGAAGTGGAAGAAAATTGAAAAAATAAATTTTGAAAAATGTGGAGTGCATTTATTTATTTACCCTAAATATAATCCATGTTTGTGTCATTTCATTGCAGCATTATTGCAGCTGTTTTGTCAAGTGAGAATAATGGAGACCAAGTATATCGTAACTACCTGGTCCGTTCGCAAGCCTACCAACAACGCCTTGCAAAATGACAGAAAAGCATTTTCGCTCTCTGATGTTCCAAACTCACAAAGCCAACAGAGACATCTTTGCACGCCTAAATGTTGCTTATAGTCGTTCAGCAAGAAGCAACGACCTGCATAATTGCTGCAACATATGGAAGAGCGTTTCCACCATGAAACGATCAGCCTCAGAGACGTTTTGTTTTCTTTTTCTCATTATGGTTCGTTACAATTCACAGATTCAATCAAGTGAACTCAGAGAAACATTTTATATCATCTATTCACCATCTTGGGGATGCAAATAAAAATTTGCACAAAAAACCCCCCCCACGAAATCCACTCCCTCTCTGAACACCAATGTCCACCTCTACACACATACACACACACACGGTTACACACACATTAAATATCACTCCATTCTGTGAAAGAAAATTGGATTTCTTCTCCAGATAACTTGATTATAAGCAGCCTCTGCCTCACAAAAGGGCCTGCACACTTAATAAAGCTGGAGTACAGAGCCCTGTTGGTGTGTCAACATTCAGACAGAAAGAGAAACTATTGCATGTTAATAACTCATAACTCCTTTTGTATGTGCATTGAAAGAAGCATGACTAAACCAAGCGAAAGGTGAACATAAAAACGTAGCTTCATTCTAGGTGGTGACAGGATTAGAAATCTTGTGAAACAATAAATCTGTTAGGATTAGGAGTATGAAAAGACGTCTTTTAGTCGACGCATTCCTGTGTTCTCTTTGTGCAGCAACATGAAGACAAACACTGAGAACAAAGATTTGAAACTGAACTGGAAAAATAAAAATAAAAATACTTGTTCACATCAGAAAATGTTAAACTTAAGGCCGGCTTACATGACACAAAACTTTAAATATATGACAGCATTGTTGGTTTTCCAAGTACACTGATTTGTTGCCACTTCTACAATTGCTTGCACTCAATTACTTTTCTAACATGACAGAAAAAGAGCTTCAGAATTTAGAATAGTTATTTTAAATACTCAGGTGCATACTTTACTACTGTTCGTCACTTTGAATGACTAGCATGCATTAACACGGTTTTACACGTTTGGAGTACAATTCTTTACAAAGGTCTCTAGAAAATAAAGAAAAAGGGACGACTTGTGGGCTTGGAGCAGTTCTTGAGCTCCATCTAGTGGTCGACTGTGAGAGAAACAGGAACTGATCTTGTATTTTGCCAGCAAATAATAAAAATGCAATTTAATTTAATTTAAACAACATACTAATTAAAATTAGATTATTAAAAAAAATAAATAAATAAATAAATAAATAAATAAATAAATAAATAAATAAATAAATAAAAAAGGCCATGGCCAGTGAGAGAACATGTCACGGGCTTGTTTCTGTTTTTTTAAATTGTTGCTGACCTATGATGGAGTCATTTATCCAAGACTGGAAAGTCCTGAGGTGGACAGCAGTTTGTTTGAAAATTGCGAATCAACAAAAAAACTACTAGACTGCATGAACAGTCTCTGTTACCATATTAGGCCATTTAAATAATCACATTAACCATCACAAAACTTCCTCCATCAAAAAGTCTATTTTAACTCTAATTTGAAAATGTTTAAAAACTGCTCAGATACTTGAACATTAACCGCGTGACATGCGTGCGTGTGCGTGTGTGTTTGTGTATTATGATTAGAAACCAACTGATGGTGTTGTGTTTTCTGTCTTATTTTATTTCTGTATTGCATCAAGGAACAGACGGGGATTCGCTTTTGGTGGCACGACGCGCCAAACGCGCCAAGCAAATGTTGCCACTTATGTCTGAGTCACACACACCTTCCTTTATTTAAATAAGGTTCATTGTCGTAAAGCTGTGTAAGGCGGTCGGCGGTGCTGGATGTGCGTCTCACCCTTCAGCGGATCGTTTGACAATGAATGATTGATCATGTGAAGACCACAGCCTCCCCGGCATGAGGCTCAGGGATGAAGCCACTGCGACTGCAGCCCGTCCGCTGGGCAGATGAGTCAGAGAGCCTCGTGGTGTTCAGCACCGGGGAGCTGTCCGTGGTGTTGAATCCTCTTGACGCAAGACGAGAGGCCTAAGAGCACTCTCTGATGTTCTCCAGAGAGTCATCTGAAGTGGGGAATTAGACTTAACTCAAGATCAGGACAATAACTTTTTACCAGCTGCCTCTCGGGATGCTTCCTGCTCAAGAAGCGGCCAAGATCTACCACACCAACTACGTGCGCAACGCCCGGGCCATGGGCGTCATGTGGCAGGTGTTCACCGTCACCTTCGCCGTCATCATGGTGGTGGTGTTCATCCAGCCCTACTGGATCGGGGACAGCGTGAACACGCCGCAGGCGGGCTACTTCGGCCTGTTTCACTACTGCATCGGCAACGCGCTCACCTCGGAGCTCACCTGCAAAGGGAGCGCGCTGGACTTCGGCTCCATCCCGTCCGGGGCCTTCAAGACGGCCATGTTCTTCGTGGGCATCTCCATGCTGCTGATCGTGGGGAGCATCGTCTGCTTCAGTCTCTTCTTCTTCTTCAACGCCGCCGGAGCGGCGTCTACAAGATCTGCGCCTGGACGCAGCTGGCCTCCAGTGAGAGTCGGATCAGAGTTTGTGTCCGCTGCAGGTTTCCTCTTTCAAGCGGTTGACGTGGTGAACCGATGGAGGGATCGGTACTTAGAGCTAGGCGGGTATATTCACCACACAAAGCTAGTATATAACCCTCGTTTCTTAAGGTGGAGGTATCAAACTGTTGCCTTCTTGTGGAGAAAAGTTTTTAGCTGTAATTGCAGCTGCACTTTTGTCTGGGTTTTGTCTTTGCGCATCCAGAAAGTGAAATCGTTGCCTATTCCTCATTAGAAAATGCAGCCTAAATCACGTTTTTGGTTGTGAATGTTCTTTTTTTAATTTAATTTAATTAATTTATTTATTTTTTGTTACTATGACAGTATCATCATTTTTTTGATGATGCAGTTTCTGTCCAATGAGTCGCTTTCGGTATGAAAACGTGCAGGTAAAATTAGAGCACGTGCCTCAGGCGCAGTTCAGCCTCTCCTGCAGAAACACCGAGAGAAACGCGAGCCTGCGAGTGAAAGGACGAGCCTGCAGTGAAGCGAGTAATGAGATGGAAACCGGAGGTGCGCCGTTACACACTTTACTCTCGCTTTTCATCCCAACACGCAGCTCCAGTCCACGGCGCGTCTGTGCGCACGGTTCGTCCTGGCCGCTCATTGTCTCTGTCTCCAGGTGGTTAGAGAGAGATGTTTGGTCAGTTTGAGACTTTTTAAAGTTTTCTTTAACAAAAAACAGCAACAATGCAGCAACATTAAAGTTGCTGTTGGGGAAAGGTTACCACAGATGTTATGACGTATTTATTTATATTTATTTTTTAGTATTAAACATTTCTAAATTAATCGCAGACTGGCCTATAACAAAACTTCTGATTTAACTTCATTTTTTTATATTAAAATGTCCTCAATTAATTGTGTTGTTGTTTAGAGGAAACGCAGTGAGCCGAGCTGTTTCTGTATTTGCAGTTCAGATCCGAGAGAGTCGAGTTTCACGTCGCGTTAAAGTGAGATTGCTGCGGAGTTAATAATGGATGAACAGCTTCGTCTTTCTGCGCTTCGACGTTGCTTAGCAACTTAATATTGAGGGTGTGTGTGTGTGTGTAAGTCTCATTTCTCTGGTAATCTGCTTCACTAGTTTCATTTGCTCTCCCACCTGTCCAGGTACCTGCATGGTGATCGGCTGCATGATCTATCCCGACGGCTGGGACTCGGAGGAAGTGAAGCGCATGTGCGGCCAGCGCACCGACAAATACACCCTGGGAAACTGCACGGTGCGCTGGGCCTACATCCTGGCCATCATCAGCATCATGGACTCGCTCATCCTGTCCTTTCTGGCCTTCAGCCTCGGCAGCAGGCAGGACAAGTTGCTGCCCGAGGACTTCCAGGTCGAGGGGAAGGGTAAGAAGATAAAAGGATGGCGAGGAAAGAGGAGTGGGGGATTTTAACATTTGTGAAGGGACAGGAAGTGGACGGACAGAGCCCAAGGAGGCGTGACTTGAAATGGTTTAGGTGGTTGCAAAAATACTTTTACCCTTTACACTGAAAAAAAGAGACGAGAAAGTGGCCCAATCAAGGTGACCTTGGTACATGTGTAGAGCAGAGCCAGAATCAGACTGGGCATAATTGAAAAACAAATTATTTACACTCCAATCAGAGAGCTCTCTTTCAAAAACATCCACACTGATCCCATCTATCCAGATACTTGCAGTGCAAATTGTTCTTTGAGCTAAATAAGGTAAGATGCAGTAAGGATGCACAGGGTTTTATGCTTTGCCAACTATAAATGTTAAAACTTCTCACTCATCGACTAAGTGCAAACATCTGATCTGACTCATCTTACCTTTTTCCTCTTTTGACAGATAACGCATAGATCCATGATGAACACAATGAGGAAATGCAACCAACTCGACACCGACATAAACCCCCAAGAGTTCACCGGCGAAAATCCTTCCAGTCCTTCCAGAAACGACTCCGACAAGAGCGAAGGCGTTCCTCTGACCTCTGGCTTCAATATAGACCTGCTATGGTATTATTATGGACTTCAACCAAGAAGTTTACTTTTGACAGAAAATTAGGTCAAAATCTCTCTAAAGTTTAATCAGACAATTTCCACTATAAATATTCAATGACTTCAAACTAATAAAACCGTTTTTATAATCGCTGGTCAAAATTTATGGGCGATTTCACTGAGGTTTTGAGGATTTTTTTTTGAAGACGGTAGACCTGCTTGTTGTCGATTGAAGCTTTAGTGCTCTACAGATTAGAAAAAAAAAATGTAAAAATAAAATCAGATCCAAGTCACAAACAGAATTCCAACATTTCTAAGTGTTTCTCCTCATAAAAAGATTTTGGTCAAATAAAGTTAAACCTAAATCCCAAAAGATTATGAATTATTTTATGAATTTAATTATGAATTTCTAATTACAATACTATGTTTTTAATTTCTCAAACTTTATATGATCAGGATTTGTTTCATCGGAGGAGTTTCTGAATTTGTTCACATTTTGTCGTCCATCAGCCACAAATCTCAATGCATTTTTTTTTTTTTAAATAGCACAAGCCAAAGTCACAAATAAATGTGAAGTGGAAGGAAAATTATACAAGACTCTTCAATATGTTTACACAGTACCTCTGGAGGAGCTGTACAGATCCACAGCTCAGGTGGGGAACAATTATTAGCAGAAAAAAAAGTTTTAGATGTCCAAAGCTGGTAGGGATGTTATATTGGCAGCATAAATACATACCAAAATAATCTGATATTTATAAAAACATAGGGAAATATCTGTCATATTCTTTCAACAATATGTTATTCTATCACATTAAACACTTCAAAATACACTCACGTTTGTTGTGAATGAATTGGATTTTTTGTAAGGAGTTTCCAAAAACCTTCAGCTCACCAGGCAAACTAATTTGGAAAAGTGTTTATTCTTAGATTCTACAGGAAGAAATAAAGACGGAAGACATGGACATAAGAAACTTGCATCATTAAAACATATGACAACTGTGAAGAAAGTCGAAGCAATAAAATAATATCTGCAATTAGTACAATCTTTTGTTAAACCAGCACATTCATGGCGGGGAAGAGGAGGGAAGTCTTGCACAGTAGAAGCTAAATTTATTGCCTGATCACACAGAATGAAAAAGTTTTTAAGCCCTTCGGATAAAGCCTCCTTTGCTACTCAGCGTCTCGTTCGGAACCTGCGTCAAGCCAAACTCTTTGGTACGCCGTACTGAGCGCTGGTTGCTTATCCATGTGTGGCTGGACTCCAAAGTATACCAGTGTTTATAAACCGTCTGCGGAGCTGTTCTTCCATCCAGAAGAAAAAAAACCCATCAGTTTCACCCTCAAGTGCTGAAAAAATGCAAAGTATTGTATTTTTGGACAACTGTCATTTATGCACACTGCGTTAAATGTCTTATTCTGTGGAGGTGTTTTTTGAAGAATGTAAAAAAATAAAAAAAAAACAAAATAAAAATTGTTTTTCTTCCTTTTGTTGTTGGTGATGATAAATCTTAAGACTGTTCTTAAAAAAAATCACTGGTTACTTTTTGATCTGATAAGCACTGTGCAGGAACAAACTGAACAAAGTCTGAGGCCAAACAGTGGAAAAGCTGGCACATGATGACTGGCAAAGATTTGGCTCAGCTATACGACACCCAGTGGATTACTGTTTCACAAAGCTTCTTTCACTTCTGTTTGTGTCAGAAAAGTGCAAATTTCAGTTCTTAAACAGAAAAAAAAAAAAATGTGCACCAGCGATACACCTGCACTCAAAATAAATGCCAACTCATTCTAAGTACAAGTGTAGGGCGTTACTGAACGTTTTCCAATTAGTGACAGAGACTCGACTGCTTTCCTCTCTGTCGTTTGGATGTACTGGCACCACGAGGGTCCGGCTCGCAGACATTGAATGAATTTGCTGGCTGGGTTCTTTCACGAAATATAAAAATGGCGGTGGTGTGCGGGCTTTAGGAGGAGAGCCACGGATGCGAGAGGCACTGGGCCGCCGTGGCCCTCCGTTCAGGCACCAGGTCCAGCATGGGCAGCAGGAAGCTGCTGAAAGAGTGGGCCTCCTCCTTGGACCACTCGTACTTCTCCACCAGGACGTCGAACAGGCCCCACGGCTTCAGCTTGGTGATGTGTCGCAGGTCGCCTGGGAGAAACACGTTTCATAAGATTCAATCTCGGTGGACCTTCACGGAGCTGAGCTTCATGTAGTTTTCGCAGGTTCTGTCCTGAGCGGAGCAGACGGCTGCTCCCTTCGAGGAGTCGCATGCTTAGCCTGAAATAGCATCTCCTCTCCAAATACCTGAGGATGTTTCAAAGTGGAAAGGGGAAGCAGCTCTCCAGCAGACAGCTGGCAAATGTGTTTACCTTTCTTGGTGAAAAACTCCTTGGAGTATTTTCCTGCCACAATCAGCTTCCGAGGAACCTTGCCAAGCAGCTCAATGATGAGCGCTATGTGATCTGCCGGGAGCAGAGACGCAGAAACGCACGGTGAGTACAGGTGACAAGAATCATCAAACATGAAGATGCACAAAAGGCAATTTTTCAACATTTCCCCCCCACATTTTCCGACAACCACAAACCACAAACCTTCATCTCTGGAGTAGTCCTCTCCAGAGTGCGGCTCAAACAGATAATCTCCAGTAGCAAGTTCGAAGGCCTGACGAAAACAAAACGTACATCCAGAATTAAGGAGGGTTTAATTACAGCTACATCAGTCGAGACTTTATTCTATTTTGGTTTTTGTGTTTCTCCCTCTGAAAACTTTATATGCCTGAAAGTTTCCTGTGAAAAGACGCCGTCTAATTATTAAATTCAACAATGAAGTTACAGACGTATATGTAGCTACAATTATGAAAGGATGAATAAAATCCCATAAAAAAATATTCTGTATAAAAATCATTATTTACGCCTCTAACATTTGGAATCAATGGAACCAAAGCATTTATTGTAATATTCAACTATTTCAAGTCAATATTTTCAGACATCACAAATTAATGCATTACTTCCTGTGTTCAAATTTATAATATTAACAATGAAAGTCAATGCTGGAGAATTTAGTTTAAAGGTTTTTCCCTTTAAAGTTGCAGCAGCGTTTCTCTACTGACAGGTTGCACTGCTCATGCAGCGGCCCTGTGTTTGAGTTTTACCATGCAGGCGGTGCTCCAGATGTCTGCTGGAGTGCTGTAGCCAGCTCCGATCAGAACCTCCAGCGAACGGTACTGCCGTGTCTGGATGTCGTCTGTAAAATGTTTGTGCTGCAAAAACAATGCTGATATCTCAGTGAAATTCACAGATTCCAAAATGAACATGATGAGCTACAAAACTAAAAAAAAAAAAAAAAAGAAAAAGAAAATACTCAAAATGCTTATAATCGACAGAAAGCATGTTGAGGTACATTTAAAGAATGGCTCGATTTCTGACAAATTATACAATCAAGACTGACCCGTAGAGGCCCCGCCCTCTAACACCTACAAGACGCTGCCTTGTTTCTGATGCATATTTTTACTCACCACCCAGCAGGCATTGCCAAGGTCAGCGATCTTGACCTGCAGCTTGTCGGCGTTAAGAGGATCCAGGGGGTTTACTAACAAACTGCCTGCTGAGCCTGTCACAGAGCGGAGTCAGAAATCAAGACAAAAACACATGAGAGACTGGCACTGAGTCCTCTCCACCACCACAGATTACATATAAACATGTCCAGGAATTTTACAGACTGGAACTTGGAGGAAACTTTTGCAGTGGGCGTTCATTAGAAAGTTGAAGTTACAGTGGAGGATTTGATTTAATGTGTGAAGACTAGAAAATAACACATTCATAATGCAGTAGTCTGACTGGATTCAACCCACACAGTTTAGAGCGTCAGCAAGGCGTTTCTGACCACACTGAATAACAGCTTACTGTGCATTGATTTATATTAAACTACAATCTGGTTTACATCTGCATTAATTATGTGATGTAGCTTTGTTTAGTCTTTAAAGAAAAATAATACAGCATATTCATTTTAAATTTTCTTCATATTCCTGGAATTTATTCCAGTCTTGTAGTTTCAAACAGATAAGGGAGTGTATTCGAGACTTTCAATATATTTTTCTAATAAAATTCAGCTGTTTCTGTGGAGAAACAGCATGAGCAAGATGAATTTCGTCAAATCGTGAAAGTGTAGTAAAGTAGGCCAAAAGGGAAAACCAGTATCTGCTCTGCGACTAACCACTCTGGCTGTCCTCTTCCTCACACTCCTTTTTGTTCTCCCCTTGAGTCTCCATGTCCTCCATCTTTTTCTCCTGTCTTTCGTTTGGCTCCACGGCGACGTCGGAGCTGAGGGACCCAGGGAGAGGCTCCGAGGCGGGATCAGCCTGTGCGGGTGAGGCGTCACAGGTTTCATGCTCCTCTTTGTTACTTATAGAGTCTGGAGTCTCTGCATTGCTTTCTGGTTGGCTGGCATTCTGTTGGTCCTCCTGCTCTTCCGCAGACTCCTTGGTCCCTTGTTTTTCTGAACTGTCCTTGTTTTCCGGTGAGGAGGAATGGCCGTTGCAGTTGATCTCCATTTGGTTCTCCTCCTCCGTTGCGCCCGCTTTCTGACGACCTAGCTGAGGCGTCAGAGGAGGCCGCTTGTCGGGAGTGGAGTCTGCCGCAAAAAAAAAAAAATAAATAAAAAAGGTTTTATTTTATTTAATAAGACTTTTAATAACAGTTTTTCATCCAGAATCCCTTTGATAAAATATGAAGGTTGAAAAAACGAATTACTGGGCTGCAAAAGACTTGACAATGGTGTCAAAGTTCATCTGGCCTTACACATGCAGGCGGAATTACAATGGCGTGGTTAAAATGGTCTAGTCAAAGTCCAAACAAAAAAATCTGGGGATTGATGTTCACAGTCACTCTGATTCAAGATAACTTATACGGAAAAAAAACAAACAAAAAAACAGCACAAGTTTACTGCGCAGGAGGTAAACAGACCTACTTTAGAAAACTTGCAGGTAAAGAGAAAAGATTTGCTTTTGGAAAACATTTTAAATATGCTTCATCGTTTTCTTAGCACTGCTTTGAGCTCAGCTGTCAGAAATTTTCAAGAAAAGCCTAAAAAACTTCTGACTCTACAAAACGTGAACAAGGTCAGGGCATACAGCTGGAGTTTTTGTCATCTTCAAACATTTTTTCTCCACATTCAAAAATTTAGGAGCACCTGTTCAGTCAAAATAAAGATTTAGACGAGGTCATAGCGACACTGTACACATTTCAGCTGAAATAGAAGATAAGACAACGTTGTTTTTGTCCTGCATTTTACCAGTTTACAGAGTTTTTCTTTGCCTGGGGAATTAACCGGAGCTCATCCTTCAGGCAGGTGAAGATTTAATTTCAAACCCATGGAACCCATGGTGAAGCGCAATATTTTGCTCTTTACCAAACAAACTCTCTTCGTTCTCATTCCAACAGTGGACAGAAAAATGTTTAGGGTCTGAAATCATAAATATTTGCCACACTTTTCCCGCTGGAAGAAATGATGAAGATGGAATGGGGAATACTCGGGAAGTGCAAAGATTTAAATCCATTATTCACCTGTGCTTGTGTGGTTAGCAATGTCTTGCGGTGTCGAAGAGACAGGAACAGTAGCTGAGGACGTATCTTCATTAGTCTCCGTCTCATCATCGTCATCATCTTCCTCTGGAGCATCAGGCACAGCACCGCCTTCCATCTCCTGAATCCTCTTCTCCAGGAGCTCTGCTTGTTTCTTTTGCTTTTTCTTCATCTTCTTTTTCTTATTCTTTGACATTTTGGCCATCTACGAATGGAGAACACGCAATGCTCCAGTCACATTAAACTCTCCGCGTTCTGAGAAATTGTCACATCACAAAATATGAACGCGATAAAAGGGCAAGAACTTACCGTTTTGGGTGCCGGCGCTGTACTCACTGCGGGAGAAGGGAAACATTAAAAGGAAATAATGTTGAGTGATGCGCAGCACATTCATAGCCGCTCTATAGTTAGTATTTTGTTCTGGTGGCTGGGTTTTGCTAATAATCTCATAAACTTCTCTGAGTGAGTGGATGACAGCGGCAACCAATTCAGTGGTGACTCATCGTGAGACGAAGCTCAGGACGGTGCTGGTCTGTCACAGTGGCGCCTAGTTCCACTGTCTGGACATGGGGACTTCTGGACTGAGGCATAAAATCCCATTAAAATAAATTTAAATTTGTGGTTGGATTGTGTAAAAAAATTTTTAAAATTTAAGGGGGGGGAAAACTTTAGATAAGGCACTGCATATACATGTAGCAATCCATATTCTAAGGATCTAAAAAAAAAGAAAAAGATTTGTTGCATCGATTACTGCAACATCATCTTAACAGGTCCAGAATCCAGAATCCTGCTGCTCGCGTTCTCACTAAAACCAGGAAGTTACGAGCACATCACATCAGTTTTAAAGTCCCTACACTGGCTCCCTGGAGATCAGAAAATAGACTTTAAAATACTGTTATAAATCACTGAACGGCTAAACAGCACAATGCATTAAAGATCTGCTGCTGCTGTATCAACCTGCCAAACATCTCTGATCTTCTGGTTCTGATCTGCTATGCATCCCCAGAACCAGAATCAAACGAGGAGAAGCAGCATTCAGCTTTTATGCACCACAAATCTGGAACAAACTTCCAGAAAACTGCAAAACAGCTGAAACACCTGCTGTTTTGCAATTTTCTGGGTTTTAAATCTAAACTAAAAACCCACCTGTTTAGAGTTGCTATTGAAACCTAATCTTGAAATAGTAATCAATAATCTGATGTGAAAAATGTAATATTGATGACCGTGTGACTTTGTAATTTTGTGTTTTTATGATGTAAAGCACTTTGACATGCTTTGTTGCTGAAAGGTGCTCTACATATTGATTGACTGAAACGCATTATTAGCTAAAGTTTTGAATTAAAGCTCCTCCTCATTCATTATAAGTTGACGGGTCCACATTTTTGTTAAGGTATGAAACATAAGAAATTATTACCTGCAGATCCGGATGGAGGTGGAGCACCAGACTTCTGCCACTGCGTCGCCTCGGCAGCCATTTTCTTAATGTAGGGCTCATTGACAGTCAGCAGAATGTTTTCAGGCTTGATGTCTGTATGAATGATTTTACACTTGGTGTGGAGGTAGTCCAGGCCCTGCAAAACCTGCAGAAGAGTCGGATGATAATGAAGTGTTTTCTGGGTAAAATGTGTTCAAATGTAGTTCGGGGGAATAAGCCTGGTGCGATATGTGTGGATGTTTATTTTCAGATTTGCTCAACCACATTTTGAGCATTGCAATTCTCTACCTGTCGTATGATGCTTTTCACACAAGGCTGGGGCAGGCCTTGATAATTTGATTTTATGATCCACTTCAGGAGGTGGTAGCCCAGGACCTCAAACACCATGCACACATCTGAAGAGATCCAAGTCAAGGAAACCTCTGTATAAAATTATTAAAAATCTGCAGCCTTTAATTTTCTCTAACAACCAGTGACGGATTCATAATCAAGTAGAGGATACGAGTTCCGTTCATCCCAGAAATCTTGAAGTCATCTAGCAGCTGCACCACTTTCTCTCTGTTGGGATCTCTGGGATCCGTGTTTCTCACCTGGAAAACATCAATGAGGCATGTGGGAACGTCACAAAGCGGAGCAGAAGTGACATATACATTTTCACTAAATGTTTACATGTACTGTATATAAAGCTGTGCATCTCACTTTTTTTTAATCACATTAAATAGTTCAAATAAATAATAGTATACATAAATGTATGGTTTAAAAAAAAAAAACAAGTGACATTAAGTTAAATTAAACTAAAACAGAATAAAGTATATACTGTATCTTTGTTCCTTACAGATTTCAGCAGTTTGATTTCATCCAGCGCGGTCTCTGTGTAATGTTCAGCACTTTTTACAACCTTCATGGCCACAAATCGCTTCTCCCTGAGAAAAAAACAAAAGATAAAAATACAGTACATTAGAAATATGCATCAATATATCACAAAAAAATTAAGTGTCATAATAAAGTGACACCTATAGCTAAAATGAAGTGGAAACGAATAGGACAATATTGCAGTTGGGTCAGATTTTCAGTCTGCAAAAAAAACAACAACAACAACAACCTGTTTCTGATGTAGAAAGTTGGATGCCTCTGAGCCACACAGAGTTCAAAGTACAATATGGCTGCTACCCATACAAAGCAGAAAGTTGCAGGTATATATTATTTATTAGCACTTCTGATGGTTTGTGCAGCATGTCATTAACCTACAAGCACACAGTACTGGACTACTTCAACTTACAGTATGACAATGTTTCCTTAGACACACACACACAAAAAAAAAAACATACTTCCTGATGAAAGCTGCGGACTGCTTTCATCATCCAAGCTATTACAAACATTTAAAAAAAAAATCATATCCGACTTAACAGCAATTAGTCATTCCAACCGGTTCTTCCACTTGGAATTAAAACATGCTCAGCTTGGGTGCAGCGTCATTTCTAGATCTGAAGCTCCAGTTTCTACGAAACAGAACAGGCAGCCACTGCAGCTTCTAGTTTCTGTGACACACCCTACAGTTTTATCTAATACTCTAATTTTTCTTTGTGTATGAATTTAAGACAACTGCTCAAAAATAAATCCTGAATCAGTTTAAGTTCCCTTAAACTGATGAGCAGACTTACTGGATGTCCCAGGCCAGCCACACAGTGGAGAAGTGGCCCCACCCCAGCTTACGGATCACATGGTATCTTCCATTGAACAGGTCGCCAATCTTCACATGATGATATCCACCTGAATAAACGCATTCGCAAAATGGAAGACCGGGTGAAATTGTGTTGTGGTTTCCATCTGCAGTAAAATCAGTGTGTTTAACTTATATTTGGATTAAAACAACGAAAATCCATTTTAAAATCTGGTTTAGTGGGATTTTATGAATAGAACCTCTGAACTGGGAAGGCTCCAATTATGGAAGCTGGAAGAAAATCAGAAACGACATTAAAGGAAGGATGAAGAGAACGACATAAAGAAAAGATGTGGGACACAAGGAAGGGACAGAGGCAGGTTACCAAATGAATGTAATGGGGCCAGAGACGTGGATGGAACAACAGAAGGAAAAATGGAAATTAGTGAGAGAAAAAAGAAAGACTGGAAAGAAGAAGTGACTTTTGGCAGAAGAACAAAAGGAAAGACAAAGACTCATAAACTTTAGACGTTTGTTTGAGGAGCCAAGAAAGGACAAAGACGAGATGGAAATCAAATTCCAGACAGTGTAGGAGCCATGATGTGTGACTTGGTGTGGGCAAAAACACTTTCCTTTCTGCAGCTTATTACCTTTTCCCACAGTTCTGGCCAAGTAAACCAACAGCTCAAAACTAATTTTAAAAAATGGACAAAAGGCTGAAGAGAGGGGGCGTGTAAGGAGACAGTTTGTTGTCTGAGTCAAAGGAAAATGGATAATTAGACCAGAAAGTACAACAGACTGTTCCCTTGTTCCCTTCCAGATTCTTGACTTTTCATGGTAAAGAATCATGAAAAGTGATTTTCATGATTCAGCAAGAATCAGCAAATTCTTAACCTTTAAATTTTTAGTCAATAAAGACTAAAAATTGCTTTCATCAGTCCAGCAGCTTCATCAATCACAAACATTAAAAAAAAATAAAAAATCATTTCAATCTGGACCAAAATTATTCTCCCCTGAGAAGTCAGAATCTATTGCATTTCATCATGCAGATGCAGAAGTGATTCCTGAAGGTCAAAGGTGACCGTACCCTTGCAGTAATCGTTGGGATCCTCCTGTTCGTCGTCGTCGGAGCCCAGGATCTCCTCATCCTGCTCCGGAAGGGAAGCTTCTCCCTGACCCTGCAGAGACGCCCCGCCGCGACCATGAGGCTCTGGCCTGATTGGATGACAACAAACAGCATGCTGAGACCTGGGACCATCAGTGATGGTCCAGACCTGGGAGGTCTACGGAACACATGGTATCTTCCAGGTCTGGACTGATGGTCCAGACCTGGGAGGTCTGGACCATCAGTGATGGAGCGATCAACAAGACGCATTAAAATAAGCATTAGCTCACTACAGTTATCAAAAATCAGGTCAAACAGACGCAGGAGAACTCAGACGAACTTCAACAAAGACAGTTCATCTGCAACTCACAATTATTGTTCTAAAGTAATCCTGAAGAAAAAAGTACAGCTTCATATTTCTATGGGACTGATAAAGTTTAAAGTAGTGCAAGGTTTTGTAAAGGCCATTTACAGAGTGAAATGTTTGAGTTGTGCACCATAAAAATAGGAATTAATTTTACATTTCAAAAATAGGGAGGCAAGAACATGGTCCAATTTCTTTGGATTATTTGGGTCTTTGTTTCCAAGTGAAACAGACATTGACAAATGTGTAACCTGATACACAGAAAGTAGCTTTTTTACAGTAAAGAAAAAAAATTTGTCAAAAAAAAAAAACATTCTTCAAACATAAGCACATAGACCAAATTATATTTTTCAGAGGCCTTTGTCTAATTGTGACATTAATGAGGTAGATTTCACCTGTTAATCCCTTTGCTTAAATTATTCACTCCTTTACTTTAGTGCATCATACAAAGTTGACAGAATTTTCTTCTCTTGACGTCAGAGTCTAATCAGAGGTTATTTTGAAATGGTACAAAATCTGCACTTAAAATCCAAGATACGCGATATATTACCAAATAAAGAGTTAGGCTTGGAAAAAACATCAACACCACAAATATCTTTGACGAACTCAAAGTGTTTTCATAATGAGGGAAACACTTCCACAAGTATAATTAATTGTTAAAGATCAGCCTTACTTTCACTCCCAATTAAGTAAAGATTGTTCAGGAGACTCAAGTCCTGACCTCAAGTGTAAGTTGAGTCTACAGTCGTTAAGAGTCTAAGTCAAGTCTGAGGACTTTGTTTGAACAACTCAAATCTAAGCCGCAGACTGAAGTCAGACGATCCAACTACCTCCTTGTGACCAGATCGGCAACACATTTTAATACTTAAGAATCTATTACTGCTATGGCAACCACCCAAACCCATGCGTCACCCCTGCATCTACACAGCAGCACGCGTTATTATTAGACCTTGCACCAAACACCTTATATCTTCTTAAAATTCCTGCTGCAGTAAATTCCTGACTAAGTGAGAACATGATGTCAACTACAGCCGCTGTGAGTGAGTGAGTGAGTGAGTGAGTGAGTGAGTGAGTGAGTGAGTGAGTGAGTGAGTGAGTGAGTGAGTGAGTGAGTGAGTGAGTGAGTGAGTGAGTGAGTGAGGCAGTGTCCTTGCACTGGAGGACAACACACCTCTGCAGGACGGAAGCAAAAGATAAATCGTGGCGATACTCTGATGTGACAGGTAGTTCTGAATAAAACATAACCTCTCTTCTCTTACAGACTTACAACTGAAGATTCATTTTTCGTTTCTGAAATTTTCTAGTAAATTCATCGGCGTAGGGTATTATTAAAACATAAAATCCCCCTCTGAACCAGTGCCCTAGAAAAAGGAGTGCAGACTACAATGACAGGCGAATTTGGATGTTTACATCACAGCTTTCAGACAATTGATGCCAAAACATCACGATTGTGATTTTCCAAGGTGTGTATGATGAAAGTTAGAGACTTTGTCACCTGTTATTTCCACTTGGAGGAGACGGTTCAACGCCTCCTAATCACACAACACACGAGGGTACTTCAAGGACTTCTGCAACACTGAAGATACTTGTACCCTTCCTCTTTCTGACAGCTGAAGCCTGAAGGGTGCTACAGCTCTTCAACCCGCCACAACAACAACACGCCCCCTACCTGCAAGACGCACGGATGCCCATGGGACAAGAAGCGAGGAGGAAGAGCAGATACTGAAAAAGCCTCTCACTCCATTCGCCCCAAACAGCAAAATGAGACGGCGGTTCAGAAGTGGAAAAGTAGAGAGGAGGCAGCAAAAACAGTGTGAGCTGATGACTGAAAAGCCAAGGAGACAGCAGGAAGGGGGAAAGAAGAGAGGAGGAGAGTGGGAAGGCGAGATGTGGAGAGGCTGAGCGGCAGACCGAGTCTCGAACTGCAGGCTTCCACTACATGCTGCGATTCTCGCTCATTTTCTGCTCTCTCCCACAGTCGCTGCCTCTCCGTCGCTCCGTCTGACCGAGATCTCTCCTTGGCTGTCGTCAGCTTTTGGCCCCGCCCCCCTCTCGCTGACAGCTGGAAGATGATTGGGGGAAAGAGCCCAACACTGCAATGCAGGTGAGGTGCGACATCAGTGCCCCCCCACCCCTTCTGATCCGACCAAACACCGTCCTTCTCTGCCCCCAGACGGTCCATCGCCTCCAACTTCAATCTGTGGCCTTTATTAGCTAAACGAGCAAGAAATACACAGCTTCTCTCCAAACCGAACCCAGAGTGGGCTTTTCTAACCGTGACAGGACTTACTCTACGTGTGTCACCTCAAATATATTTCTCAGAAGAAATCCAACTCACATGTACTTTCAAGAAAAACGCAATCGACAGCCACTGTACACAGTTTCAAAGAACTTTTTTGACAGGTTATCATCCAATTGCCCAATAAGTTGCAGATATGCAACTTTTATGTTGCACACTTATTTTGTGGGGATGAAAGTCTACATGAGAGACCCACAGCATCACAGATCAGCAAAAAATCTTTATCCATGTTTATTAAAAACAACAAAAAAAGTTAGTGGCATCAACAATTGTACCACTAGTAAATTAGTCATAAACAATTTCTTTATACATGATTTTCGCCCTTTAAATAAAAGTACTCCCTTTAAATCATGCAAGACTACGAAGTAAAATGTTTCATTTCGCTTTTATCCAAACTTGCTCTTCCCAAGCTAGAATGGAAACACTGACATTTTATCAATAACCCACGATTTTACCACTTCCAACCCAAAAATCTTGTTTTTTTAACTAAATACATTTTATTTGGGTCTCGCCAAAAGCTGCTCTATCAAGAACAAAAGAAAAGATGTAAAACGTACTTTCTTGGTGAACAACACTTTTATGCAGAAAAGAGCAACAACATTTCCCCTTGAAGCCAAGAGTTTGGTGGCCGCTATGTGTGTGTGTTTCAGGCTGTTATACACACACGCAGGCTCTTTGTAGATAGCAGTTACTTCCTCTCCCCCGATAATACCTCTCTTTTTCTGAAAACTTAATCTAAACTGAAAGTTCAAGCCCTAACCACTAAAACGAACAGACTATGAATTTCTTTGTTTGTGTGATTGGTGCACTGAGCCTACTGCAGGCGGGGACTAAATAAAAGAGGAATTGCATGTACAGCAGTGACAAGCACAAGCAGCAGCTTAAAGCTTTCCATCACTTCTGACTTTGTCACAACAATCAGAAAAATAGGAATAGTCAAAGTAACAGCACATTTGATGTCTTTAAATTAGAGTCTTAAAAAGGTTCTGATTTTTTTGTCAGCTTATTTAGTAAACTAAATCCTGAATATTTAGAGAGAAACAAAATGCGATTTGTGTGAGCAAAGAAAAAAATGAGAATAAAAAATGCAAAAAGCTGGCAAAGGCCAGGTCACCAGCTAAATGATGTGCTAACTGGATCTCAACATCATTATGGGATAAAGACTTATGTTTTTTTAAATACAGAACTTATTCCGGCTGCTCTGTGAATTTAGTGCAGAATTATTGGTGAACTATGAAAACAAACTGACTCAGTTTTACCTTGTGTGAAACTTGAAAGTAGTTCTTGTTTAAGTTGAACATGTATTTCCTCTAATAAGATTTATCCCCAGTCGGGGATAAAATGGCAAAACTAACTCACAACCTCTCAACATAACCACAACTCTGGAAAACATGACATGAGAGCGTGTCGCCTTATCCTGCTTTCAAAGCCGTTCGGCCGCACTCAGATCAGAGAATTAGGACAAAAAACAAAACAAAGCAAGGTGCAAAAGAAGACGTTGCTCCTGACGATGGAGCTGAACTAGAAACACTGCTGTCCCGGCTCCCCTCCCTTCAAGTAAAATCAATACAAAGTGCCTGACAAGCAGAATGAAGGTACGACGCACACAAAGTCTAAATGAAGGTGGTAGTAAAGCATTGCCCTTCAGCACTCCAATCCTCACTGAAGGAATAGAGGGAGGCTCAAAATAACGTCATGCAAACTTTAAAAAATTGGGATCAAATCGATTTCCACGTTGACCTCAACAAGCATCATGCTGGAACCAGAGCAATCAAAACAGAGACGCCCAACTCCACTGAGGGTTTTCTCAGTTCATAGAAACAGCAGCTCTTTGTTAAACACAAACCAATGTTTACTGCCTGAATTTATCCATCAGCTCCTTAAAATAATAATAATAAAAATCAGTGCAAACATATTCATATTTCTGCCACAAACAGGAAAGAAAAGGAAGAAAGAGTTGCTGCGAATCTGCAGTGTACAGTCCTGGTGCTGTAGAGGGCTGCAGATGAGAAAAGAGTTGATGGGTTATGTAATAAAAAAAAAAAATAAAAAAACTCAGCTAGTGCTGGGAGAGAAGCAGCAGACATGAAAGCTAAACATAGCAAAGCACCGGTAGAAAGTCGGCGTACTGTTACATCTCCGACTGAGCTAAAACTGCTTTGATAAAAATTTGAAGCAGGGAAGTTAAAGAAACAGGTGTTTGTTTTTTTTATCCCACGAATGTGAAAAATAAATAAATAAATAAAAATCAGTTATGCTCTTTGAAAAGCTGGATTCACAAGAGACACAATCAGTCCTGTTCTCCCTCACCAAGCAGAATACATAAGCAGGTAATGAGGTGATCGGTGAGGCTGCAGCCGTCTGTCAAAGCTACTGAATGAAAACAATACATCATCCTAGAGTCCTGTCAGGCTCAGCGTAAACCATCAAAACAAGTTGAAATGTTTAACTCCTTCGACTGGTTTCTCCTCCAAACGCATGCATAAAAGCTACTCACTTCCATGTCAGCCCACTGGCAAGTTTCACCACGGCTGTATTGATGGAGAAGATCCAGTCCAGGAGCCACATGACAGAGAGGACACAACACTGACCGGAAAGGTCAAAAACTAGGCGTTCGGAAATATGTCCAGCCTCAGCTGCGACGAGGTCTGCACTATTCACACGCTGCTCTTTGAATGCACTGTGGCTGCTGCTGAGTCCCTTTCGCCACAGAAGGCACAAAAAGAGCGAGTGGGAGGGAAAGAGCAGGGGGCAGGAGAAGTCTTAGAGCGAGGTTGAATAACACTCGCCTGCTTCCAGCTATTCATAACAGAAAGAATATCTCTTCAGTTAAAAATGCAATCCAATCGCTGTTTCACATGTTAGTAGTGTGGTGAGAGGAATGTCAATACTGTTGCAATATGTTTTTATTATTATAGATTTTTTAAAAAGATTTTATTAGCTCTAGTGGCCTAATCAAGAATAATCAAGAAAAACTGTTAACCTGGAGCACAACAAATACAAGCGTATTTCAATAAATCTAAATGCAATTGAAAAGTAACACACCTATATTATATACATTCCATAAAGTTTTTATTAATATAGTTAAAATTCCTCATCTTGGACATTACATAAACCCAATAAAAATATTTTTATACAGACTTTTTATGCTATAAACTACAATCACGAAGAGGCTTCTGAATTGGTCCAGCAAACACTCTCAAAGCCCTCAACAATGAGGTGTAATTAGTTGTTTGGCTAAATGCAAAGATATAAACGGAAAGTTGAGTGGAAGGAAAAAGCATGGTTAAAAAGAAGTGGACAAGACAAACAACAGCTTTGAGAGGAAGCAAAGTTCATTCAAGAGTTTGTGGGAGACACAAAGTATCCTGAACTACTATTGTTCTGTTCCTCGTATTATACCACTCCTGAACTAAAGACATCAGAGATGCCTTAACTGGGCTAATGAGAAAGAAAAACACTGGACTGTTCAAATGTTCTGTTCAAATTAAAATAAATGTTTAATTTCATGTGGAAATCAAAGTCTGAAGAGTCTGGAAGAAGACCAGAATGGCACCGCATCCGAGTCGTTTGAGGTCTGGTGTGATATTTCAGTAATAATGTAGGAAGCCGTGTCATCTATCGGTGTTAGTCCACTGCGTTTTAGTCAAGCTTAAAGTCAACAAAGCCATTTTACAGAGACTCATTAGTGTTGCAGTCTTCCCTCTGCTCCCTCTGTGTTGATGCTCATTTTATTTTTCAGTATTTCACATTCAGTGTTAAATTCATTAGAGTCATACTCATTAAAGCAGACAGAAATACGCTGCTGAAGTACATCACACTACGTGCAATGAATCTACAGCAGTTTCTTTTTATAAACTGGTTATTTTGGTCACTTTTGGAAAATATTCAAATTTTTTAGGCGCACCTGAGTTTCCCTGTCTGTTGTGATCACGAATCGCTTTCTAAACTTCCTGCCTCTTGAACAAAGTAAAGAAACCCGTCATGTGTAAATAAATAAAAAAGGAAGTTTTCTGGTTACTTTTTGCCGGGTTTCCTCGGCTTCGTCCTCTTCTTCCTCGCTTGGATCGCGAGAACTAAAAAAAAAGAAAAGAAAAAAGAAGAAACATTGGAGAAAACAGATCAGAGACAAAAACACGCTGTTATGTTTGTGTGAGAGAGATAACACGAGTCCGCGTTTTTTCCGAGCCGTTACTCCAGATCTCAGTTAAAAAAAAAAAATTAAAAAAAAATTAGCTACTTTTCTGAGATGTATCAAAATTCACAATGACGGCCAAATGAGAAACTATGTAGTTAGCAGGTTCCTTGGCTTAGCGATGCATTGTGGGTATCGTTAATTTAGCTAACAGCAACTTCGAACGGTTCGCTGTGAAAACACTAATCACCACAAACACTCCTATTCACTATTTTTTTTAACCATTTGTCACAGTCTGACTTGTATTTTCTCACAGACAGCGATAACAAAATCCACTGGGACAAACTGTGCACAATCATGTGAAGCTAAAGCTAACATAATGCTACCACAGAAAACACACAGCAGAGCGCATGGTACACTTTTACTCTACGCCGGTAGTTATGTAGTTTGTTTAACATCTGCTAAATCTACTTAAGCAGCAACTAATCAGCGGTAAGCGTCTAATGCTAATGTGTGGTGAGTAACAGGTTCAACAAGTAAAAAGCGTTTTGGTTTAGTTAGCAACGTTACCTTTTCTTTCCATGCTGAACAGCCAGTCAAGTGGTGCGTTCAGTGGCTGTTGGAAATGCGGGACGCTGCCTTAAAGGAGGTGTGAGCTGTGGGCGCTGTGTTCGGAAACTGTCATTTCCTTGAGTCTTTTACCTATGTTAATTATTTTTTGGATAATCTTAACATTTTTGAAATGTAGCTTTATATAAATTTTTGTCCCTCTGAGTTGTTTTTTTTCCCGACATTTTCGGAGGGGGGCAGTTCGCCTCATGTAACGAGCCATCGGAGAGGTCACCAGTTAAATAACGTTTGATAGGTGGTCACATCTGCCTCAGGTCAACAGGCCCAAACAAAACTCAGAACACACGTTGCTTGCCAACCGCCATAAAAAAAAATTAAAAAAGAACTCAGAACCAAAGTAAAAGGGAGCAGCGTGTAATATATGTTTTCAAGTAACAATGACCAAAATGTAGTTTATTTTCTATCAAACTATCAGAGCTATTTCCCCACGGTCTCCTCCAACGATTGAGGAAAACAGCTAGATGTAAAGAATCACCTAATTGCTTTAAATAAACCAAGACCACAGTAGTGATCAACCTACTACCTACAAATAATTTCATTTTGCATCAATTTGTGGAAGTAGGAACGGCAGACTATCTGTGCTCAGATTAAATAATTAACATTGTAGCACTTGCAAACAGGTCATTTTATAATTTCAATTTGTCTATTGTGAAATTGATGTCTTTAAATAGGATTCTTCTCTAATTGCCAGACCAAGAAGTTGCTGAGCGCAATGTTAAAGAAGCTGCGATCAGTCAGCCCAAAGCGCAGAGGCATCCAAAAAAGACCCATTTAGTATCTATTTAATACCTTTAAAGGTGCTCAGCCACAATGCAAATTAAATGTAAAAAAACATCCCTTTGTTCAGTTAATGACATGCATAATAAAATACGTGGTGTGGAGAAAAATACAATGACTTAATTCTCTGTGTAAGAGATTACGCCACCAAACCTCAACTCAATATAACGCACGCTGTTAACAGCTTTGAAAAATAGTAGCCTTTATTTGTTGATGGTTGTATATTTACACAAAGCATGGCCTTGCTGTCTTGGTACATTAGGTGAAGAACTCAGGAAAATACATGAACATATCTCAGGTAAAGCAAGCAAACCAGGTTTAACTTATGACATTGGGAGTTGGAGAAGAAACATTTTAATCTGATTGATGCAAATGTGTAAAAACGACAGAAATGGGCATCACCCTTCAGCATCCAGTGACTAAACATCCACTCATGTACTGGATATTGTACTACATGAACATTTCAGTTCTTGTGATCCTCCTAATATCTTTAAAAAAAAAAGTAATAAAATCAGCCCTATATAAATCACTGACATCAATTTCTTTATTGAACATGCGGTAAAGTACTGAATCAAAACAAAACAAAAAAAAACGAACCGACTGGAAGGAGATATACATATATATATATATATAAATATGGAGATATACATATATATATATATATAAAAAAAAGATATGCAGCATTGTTTGGGTGACTTAGGCAGAGCAACTGTGGTACAACTAGAAATGTGGTTTGACTGGAAAATATTTTCCAACTTCTGAAAGTGAAATCTTCACTTTAGTGGTCTGACAGATGCTGTAAACAGTGACTTTCCAAACTATTCATACCCCTGGAACAATATATATATATATATATATATATATATATATATATATATATATATATATATATATATAAATTTCCCATGTTATAACAATAACCTTTAATGCATTTCATCTAGATCTCATGTGTTAGACCAACACAAAGCATTGAATTGTGAAGAGGCCCATATGTCATAAATGAACACAAATGTGAAAGAACATTCTCTAGTGTAATCAGAACTGCTTATGTGGCCACAAACCATATTTATGTGGATGAATGGTCCAGTGAAAGGCCAGACCTAATTTCAATTAAGAAACAGTGGCAAGACTGGAAAAACAAACACACAAAAAAAAATCAATGTTCACAGATGGTTTTCATCCAAAATTGTTTTGTCTCTAGATGGACAAAGCCAGCTGAAATAAAGTATTTCCAGCTGTAATTAAAGTAAAAGACAGTTTTCCAAAGCTCTGATGTTACATTTTTATTTTTACAGAAAAAAAACAAAACAATTTGTTTGTGCCTCTGAATTATCCAATGCTATGCGTTGGTCCATCAAGTAAAGTTTGATTACAATACCTTAAAGCTTCTTGTAACGTAACACAATGTTGAAAAATTAAAGGGGTATGAACATTTTCAAGGCTCTACATTTCTGAATAGATCTACCATCTTCGGTTTTGTAAACATGACTATCATACCGGCAGGATGCTAAGAACTCAGTTTTCAACCAATTAACATTAACATATTTTGGACAACATGGCTCTCTCTGTCTGCTTAGATACACAAGCTGTAACTGCAGTCCCTGAGGCCAATGAGGGGGAAAAAAAAATCAGATATTTAATGATGCTTTTGGATACTGAAACAAGAGGCTCTCCATAAATAATAAAAACAACCCTAAAATCTGACAAATAACATTCTCTTTTACATTTTGATATACAAACAACATAACAAAAAGGATCATAAATACATTCAACACACACAATAAATGCAATATGGTTTATAAAATGCAATATGATTAAATTACATCGACAGCTAATGTTCTCGCAGGAAACATCATATCTGAATAAATTACGAAGCCAACCCTGTCTTCATCATGCTGCTGTGATATTGGAGTTTTCTGACTGCTAAAACATTCATTTTGGAGCTAAATAAGTTTTATGAATGGATGCAGAGAAAACAAATACATCAAGTTGATGCATTTGATGAATTCTTCCATAAGTGATAATTTCTTTAAAAAATGACCAAGTCTACAAAACCAAGAAGAAATATAAAGCCTAGATTTTTTTTTTCTTGTCATAATGAGTTAATCTCATACATTTCCCCTCATATTCTGTACATACATAGTATAAATTACATACAATATCAATTTAGGCCATTTTAGGATGAACTCTGGTCATCAAATCCATACTGTTGAAGAGACTGGTTCAAGTGTCAATGAATATTCTAATGTGATAATTATTTTTGCCTAAAATACTTATGTACAAATACTGTCTGTTGCAATATCTACACAGAAATAACATTGTCTAATATTTTAAGGAGAGAAATACTAATAAAATTTGCCCCTGCTGTGCTAACTCCTAAGTAGTAAAACCTTATAAATGTGAATCTTCGAATACATCTCCTGAAATTGTTTTCAGATACTGGCATGTATGCTTTTGTCCAGCGGGGGGAATTAAAACTTGAAAACTGATAATTAAATGTTGGAAGCAAAAAATAAAAAAGTTAAAGTTGGCCTCAGAAGAGAGTTCAAATTAGGGGGCGTTATGAACAGGTTATCTCAACGTCCCCAAGGTATAAATGATGGCAGGCACTTGAATGTCATGGTTGTGCATGTGAGCAGGAAACAAACAGATGGTCACATGTGATTGATAGTTTTAAGAGTGTTCCTTTGAAATAAAAAAAATAATAATAATAAAAGAACTAAATAAAAAGGAAGAAAAGGCGTTTCCCCACTCAGGACTCCATCTCATCGTCTAAAGGTGGCGGCTCAAAGCTGACTACCTCGTCATAGGTTAGGCCTAAGGGAGGGAAAACAAAACAATCAGTACAAATTTCTTACCCCAACCCAGGTTCCCATCTCGTCCAAACTTACTCTTCCACTCCTCGATTTCCAGGTCGCGGCTTTCAAAGCTTTGGTCGTAGGGCTCCGCTTCGGGCTCGTCGTCTGGATCATGATACTGAGAGAAGTATTGGTGCGCCAGCGCCTCCGACGCCGTGATCCGCTTGTCTGTGTCCAGCACCAGCATTTTCTCCAGCAAGTCTACAGCTGAAGCACAATGGTTGTTGCACAACGGTTATGTAAGGTTTGCACTGAGGAACACAGACATGTTTAGGCATTCTATTCATATGTGGTTTTACAATACGAGATACATCAAAATAAATACAAAATCAAATTTCAGACACTTCACATCTGGAGATGCCATTTTGAATTACAGAAGGGATGCATGCAAGCTGAGCATAAACTCTGCATAAACCTATTTATATGTACAACTCACACAATTACAGCCTGTATCACTTAGAACTCAGTAAAAGAAATTTTTACGTCTTTTTTTCCCCTCCGACTTCAAAAGTTGGAGGGGGAAATCCCAGCAAAATAGATTTCTGGTTTCATTGAGACATATTTTAAACAACAGAGGAAAGCACTGCAAAATATAAGCAAATTTGAGTAGCTTGTAATTCTAATCCATCTGCACAATTTTACCTCTTTCCTTTATTTATAATATCTTGATGTGCTAAAATTTCATCTCAATAACCTTTAGCCCCCTGCTCACAATAACTCAGCTTATTCAATGCTACACTGCTTCATCATAATAATTTTCTGTTTATTTTAACTGCAGAAAGACATTTAGACTGATTTATACCACTGTGAAGATTTATGGCAACTTTTAAAATAATGCTTAATGACGCCACTAGGGGGAAGCAGCGAGCCAGAAGTGGTAAAAACCACAGACCAACACCGAAAGAGGAACTTACCGAGAGGGTTGGCGCCAAGGAACACATCAGCGAAGTTCCTCTTGGGCATGTGAGGAAGCGAGTTAATGTAGTTCCTTGCCTGTAAAAGAGATAAGCAAAATAAGATAAATTGTTTAAAAAAAAAATTTAAAAAATCCCACCCTTTATTGTCACAATCAAGAAATACTGGCACAGCAACCCATCTGGGTGTAGCGAGACGGCTTCAAACGTTTAGCCAACGGCCTACACTCCACACACTCAAGTTAGTACAACTCCCTGGGGCGAAAAAATAAAAAATATCACTGCACAAAATTTCCTACTGAAAACTAATCATCAGTGCAACAGGAGCTGCACCACGACAGCACTCCGAAAAGCATCGCAGTGACAGGCATGGTGAGTCAGAAAGGAAACAGGGAAGAAGTGGAGCAACAGCATAGAGTGGTGGTGAGCCTGTTTGGTGGGGAAGGGAAGTCTGCCGCTATTTGTTTGCAAACAAACATCGAGCTGACAGCTGACTGCTCGCCCCCGCCCTCCGACTCTGGCTGAAGGAGGGAGGCCACCTGGGGAAGGGAAAGGGGGTCTCACCTCATGGCTGGGCATCCTGCTTATGAGAGAGGCTGGGGGAGTCCCCGTCAGACGCATTATCTGCTGCAGCTGGTTTATATCTAAAGCCATGGAGTCAAGGGGAATCATAGCGAGTCATCAAGCATGGGGGGGGGTTAGTGGAGTTTGTAATTAAATGGAAAGAGGCAGATATAGAAGAGTGGAAGGGAAAGTGTCAGACAAAAAGCTGCGACACACAGCAATGTTTTGACTGTCATCATATAAGAAGATTTATAAATCCTTTAGAGCTTGGCAGGGCTCAAAGAATGCTTGACAAACATGGAAAGCAAAGAGAAAACACGTCAAAGCTGGACAGAAGATGGTTTAGTGTAAACACAAGGAAGTGGGCTAACTATAACCGGAACAAAACAGAGGCAATGAACGCACAGAAAGGCAATGGACAAACTGGGCGGGATGGTACTTAGCACTCACAGAATCTGAAGAGATTTTCATCAAGAGCTCGGGCCCTGGGGTTCCGACGAGCATCATTATAAGCTTCAACTGATCAATGTCTATGAAACTCACATGAAGGAAAAAAAAAAAAACAAAGGAATGGATGGACTGCACTGATAAAAGAAAAAAAAATAGGAAAACAGTGATAAAACATGCAAAAAAAAAAAAAAATGAAATAATCCAAAGTCATTTCAGCTGAGATTTAGAGCAATAAATGCAACGGTACAAACGCAGCGAGACTGAATGGGAATTGCTGCAGCATTTGAACCCCTCTGAGCAGTAAGATCTCTATTAAGACTGAGAGCAGAAAATGAAAACATTATGCATTACTTGTTTGGATAAATCTGCTCTGTTAAACATTGTCACGTTTGAGCGCTAAATTTGTTTGACAGATGTTAAAAGCATTTTGTCTGACACAGAAAAGCCTTTTCTTCATCTCCTGCAAATTGATTGGTGTTTTGTTGATTTTCATGGACAAAAGCTGCTGTTTTTCTCATTTTCAGAAAAATAATTCACTGTCTTTTGTCTCATAAATATTGATCTTAAAGAATGATCCCTACCGCTGTTCCCTAACATGTCTGGAAATCATTCATTCTCATCTGCCGCTCTTCCTGCTTTTCCCATCCATGTCTTGCTAACACACCACATATTAAATTATTTATTTTACATCTTTGGACTTATTAATGGAATGTTTTTTTTATGTATTAAAACAAAAACATAAATAAATGCTCAACGCAGTGGCTAAAGGACTGGATTTGAAAAGTCCTGCTCAAACACTTTGTTGTGCAATTCTTCAGTTTGAATTGAAGTTTGTCTAAAAGATCCTCTTTATAAGACTTTGCAAACTATTTCATTATAATGTGGAAAAGGAGTTATGCTTACTTCAACAAAGTGTAACATATCATGCCATGCAGTGTTATTCCACTCCGAGGTCGTCGTCAAGCTTAAAATTGAATTCATTGTTAGAGGTTCACAGAAAAATCAGCAGATGACCATTATGGAGCCTCTATGTCAGCCATTTTCAGTATGAGTGATGTGTATAAAAGTAAGTCGGAGGAGGGTTAATTTTATAATTTCTTTTCACATAAAAGAAAACTGTTCTCTTTTTCAATAAGCCTAGGGTTCATTCAGGGTGCAAGAGAGCAGGGGAAGCAAAAGTCCCTTGGATAGCAGGAAGGATAAATGGAGTACAGCAAAGTTAAGTCATTTGAACTTTTTCTTCAGCTTTCAAAATATGCTCGCCAAAGAACTTACTACATGTGGAGATGTTGACCCCTTTCCGGAAATCTCAGTTAAGTAAAGGTTGTCATTTTCCAGGGAACTCACACAGAGATTCAAGCCAATATAAGATCTTAAACGGCCTCATCATTTTGTCTGTTATTAAAAAAATAGTAGAACCAACCCGGTTTAACAACCACTCCATTTTCACACATGCCACAACTTCAAATGTAAATACATCAATCAGGAAATACATCGTACGGCTATTTTTTTTAGCCCCTGAGCTGCTGGGGAGAAACTGAATTAGCCTAAAAGTACTATAAACAGGTCAGATATTCAAAAGAAAATACTGGAGAATGGAAAAGAGCCATAAAACTCTAATATCTACACTTCCAATTATTATTTTAATTTTCTCCCACTAAGCAATCTCACTCTGGGAAAATTGAATCCAGAAAACAGCATTAATGTGGTGATGCACTAATGTTCTAGAAACCGGACATCCACCACATATTCATTTGCTCTGCTGGTATTAAGGGAGCAGAAGACTTACAGTGAACAAATACATCTGTAGTAACTTGTAACTACAATCGCAAATAATTGCAAACACTTTGACTGGCAATAATAAGCAAACGCCTGGGCCTCTTAGATTTCCCAGATAAATATTCACATTTCATTCAGAGAGGTGATGAGGCAGACCAGAAAGATTGCTCTTCAAAAGAGTGAATCACATGTGGTAAGAAATCCCAACTCTAACGACACCCACACACAGGACATGCAGAGAAAGCGTGGATGAGTTGGTTACTTAGAGCAGGATCACAAACACATTACACAATCGCCTGCCAGCCCCATGTTTTGTTTGTCACAGGACCATTGCCCCACTGGCAGGTGCCAACGTCGACAATTCATTGTGTTTGCACTAAAATGACATTATGATCATGCATGTTTTAATAAAAAAAATTATCTGAATGCTCAGCTGCTTTTTGTGGTTATACTTGTGGAAGAGAAGCAGAACAATGCACAGTCGTGGAGAGGCAGAAGATGGTCAGCCATGCACTAAAGGGTCCATCACTACTATAAGGACATCACATGAATCAGTTTACTCTTCCAGCATGCAACCTACAAACACTTTGCAGCCCTTTTGGCTTAGCCTGAGCAAGGTAGGATTGCTGAGTTTTTAATATGAACTCAGTTTGGTGTAAAACAAAATAACATAAACAGCTAAAATGTCCTCCAGATGAATAGCATTAAAGAAATCATGACCAAACAGAGATTTAATCCATGGGTGGGAATAACATTCGTGAAAGGATACGGTCTGTGCCTGGGAAGAGCGTCCGTCCTGTAAGCAGCTCCGCCATGATGCATCCAACCGACCAGATATCCACTGTTAAACATTTGAAAAATTTGTTAGCACAGGCATAAAAATTTATCTGTACAGAGGAGGTAAAAAGATTTGTTGTTTTTTTTTCCAGAAACTACAACTATATTATTCTCGGTTTAATTGTACACCTGCATGACTTTCATACCAACCATCGTCACTGCATAAAGAAAAGTCTAAGAGTAAGATAAAACAGGTTCAGGTAATTCACATTTATACCGAACTGTGAAGATGACAATTGGACATTAATACATACAATCAAAGGGCTGAACTCTTAAAAAAGCTTTTTCATAATATTATGTACTGGAGAATTTATGAGTCCAATGTTCTTTAATACAATCTTGACACACTGGCTGTTCTTAATGTCATCCATCCATATTTATTGAACTTAGAAAAAAGGCCTATGTATCCAAACGGAACAGTACAATTAAGCACACAGTACAAAATCTAAGATTTGTAAAACTGCATATGTTCATTTCAGTTCTAAGAATTGTGATCTCTTACCCGTCATGTTGTAGTGCATCCAGTTGAGCATGATCTCTGGGGCTCGATACCACCGCGTCGCTACGTATCCCGTCATCTCGTCATCTGTGTGCCGCGCCAAACCAAAGTCAAGGATCTGAGCAATGAGAAGACAGGACAGTGTGCTGAGCACCGCTCATTGTGCTGTAGGTCCAAAACAGTTCTGGGAAATGTTCCTCACCTTGAGCTCACAGTCTTCGTTAACAGCAAGATTACTGGGCTTTAAGTCCTAAAAAAAGGTTGAAGGGTCCCATTTAGTCAGCATGTTTAGTAAAAAAAAAATAAATAAAAAAAATAAATTGTATGCTTTGGCTAAAAGAAAATAGTTTAATATATGGAGTTTATCTGCATATTCAGCAGAGCCAACACTTACTCTATGGATTATGTCTGCTGAGTGGATGTACTGCAGGAGAAAGAGCAAAAACAGGGCTTAACTTCCAAACTCAATACTGTTTTAGACAACAGAATATACACTTATACATATTTACATATAATACGTGAATACAATCTAAACTGATGCAAAAACAAAAGAAGAAAAAACTGCTAGGTTTGATTATTGCATTGTTTTGACTTCTTTTGTACATTAAAAGGTTTAAATGAAAGACTGCAGATGACCAAAAAGCTTATGGATTGGATAAAGCAATAAATGTTTATAAAATTATAAAGAAGCTTACAGAAAATATATGCATCATTGCTTTTCAGAATCATTTTGCCCTGTTGCACCCAGTCACTAATTTTAGGAATTTTAGTTGAAGCTGTTAATTGAGTGAGGCTCCCACCAACCTTTAAGCCTCTGAGGATCTGGTAAATGAGAAACTGGACGTGGTCGTCTGTCAGCTTCTGACACTTGACAATGTTGTTTAGATCTGCTCCCATAAGATGCGTCACCAGATATCTGCAAATGAAACGGATGTGATCTTTATTATACATGAGCATCAGCCTGCATCGTTGTGTGAAGGCTTTGTCGCGCTACATTACTTTCCCCAATTGTGTGGTAACTCATTATAACACTTGGCAAGTTGTTTACAAGCTTCTAAAATCCCATCAGCATTATCAGCATAAGGAACGAAGGTCAACTTGGGCATCAGTTTCACTCATGCTTTCCTGATAATGAAACCACATCCATGTTTGTTAGAGGTGGAGCTGGATTCCCAACATGTTTAGAGAGCCACAATTTCTTACCTCTTGAGCCAAACAAAGATTCTTGTATTTTAGAAGAAATAACACACTCTAAATGGACTGGTCATAATACGCTCATTAATTTCAAGTTTAGCTAAAATAGATGGAGCCAGATGGAGCTAGTTTTACAGTATAGTATAGTTTTAGAGTTATAGCCGTCGATCCATTATGCTTCATTGGTAACTTGTGGGTGCAGGATGGTTCAGTATTATAGGAACAAATTATTTGAATATTAACTTAGTTTGCATTTTTTTTTATTGTTTCACTAACAAAAAACAATCTACTTAAAATAAAAATATTATTGATTCTCAGCCACAAGGTGTGCTTTCATTTTATTTTAATGTAAATAGGACCATAACCTGCCCACGGTCACTTTCAACATCTCGTTTTCTAAATCTCTTTTAAAGAGATTCAATTCATTCATTGCATTTTGTAACAAATACTTCTCTTTATTTTATTCAGTTTAGCTTCTAAAGCTGGAATAGTTACCAAGTGGAAGGAGATAAATGAGAAAAGCAGTTTTATTTGTTTCAACAATTCAATTGTAAAACCTGAGACACGCATAGCAACTGCAACACATGGCATGGTTTCAATCATTCAGTAAACACAGACTGGGGAAACTTAACCTCTCCACTCTTCCTCCAGACTCTGGGACCTTGATAACCAAATAAAACACTTACTACATCTGTTTGCCATTTAGAGGACTATAGACCACTGAGCAATAATCCAGTCACTTTTTTTCTCCTTAAGATAAAAATGATTTAGATGTCTCTGATCCAGCAGTGGATTAACATAAGAATCTGTTTGTTGCAGCCAATTGTAACACAACCAATCTGTATCTAAAGGAAAAATAATATATTTTTTTACCCTCATGTAAAATTTTTGGGGATAGTATTTTAAATGTAATTTTTTTATGTTGAATTATATAGCAATTTGTGCAAGGTACCTTAGTAAGTGTTACTTTCAATTGAATTACTAAAAAAAAATTAATTTTAATTTTTAAGATGCATCTATTTGATGCATTTACTTTTTAATGAATTAAAATCAAGATCAAACACATACAACTCATAATTAGCAGAGCAGAACGCATGCATTAACATCCTGAATTAGAACAGCATGAAACAAAAGCTGAATTTTTACTCCTACTTTGTGAAACTGAAACTCGTTTTGCTTCACTAAATGGAAATACTGCACACTGATGCGCGGTCTAATGCTCCCGCTATACGGCTTTGCTTCTAATGGCCTGAATCATCATCAGTGAGAGACTTGTTTCCATCTGATTTTCTGCAGGATGAAAATTGTTTTTATTGCCTTCACGAACGCTCACCAAAACAGAGATGTCGCACATCCTGAATTGTCTGTGCAGGTTCAACTCACATTTCCACAAATGTGCAACAGGCTGATGACGCAACAGCACACAGAGAATTCAAGGACGCTCATTGAGGATTCAGCGCACACACACGGAGTACATGCACAGAGACGGCCAGATGGCTGTTACCATGGAGACTAGCTGCGGTGTGCACTGTGCACGTGTGTTCAACCCTGCATTCACCTTGGTACACACTCGACACAAGCTGGGCTCACACAAACTTTAAGTATATTTTGCAGAACTGCCATTAGTTGGGTTTGAAGTCGAGCAACAGAACCGTGGACAGAAAGGAGGAAGAGAAACTGAAAAACTGCAAAAACCAAAGACTCCAAATGGGGACAAAAAGGCAGCAGAAAGAGGGGGGTATGGAAAAAGTAACTTACACATCATTAAACTCCTCTAAGCTGGTTGCAGGGGTGAAAACATCTAAGAGTCCGATTACCTGCAGGGAAACATAAGTTAGGAGGTTAGTAATCATCTACAACTACCTGCTTTTCGACACAGAACATGACATCTGAAAGCACTCGGCTGACATGATTAAATATGCTTGTTTCAAATCCAAAGAAAGCACCACGCTTGCACCTAAGTTGTTTGAGGAAACAAGTTTGACAAGGGTTATTTTTTACTGCATGCAGCCAGGTTACCACTGATTTTCCATTGTAACAATACAGACTTTGTAGATGGAAATTTTCTCAAAATAAAATGTTTTATGCGTTGGCTTTTTTGAGTACTAGAACCTGACCTGCAAAATAAACAGGTCCTGGCATCTGCAACAAATCATGAAACACAGAAGTTGGTTTTCTATCTATTGGTGTGATAAAGGGCCATTTAGAGTTTAAAGGCTTCTGCTGGACCAATGATTTAAAAAAAAAAAAGTATTGCTGTATCATATCTATTCTGAAATTAGACCTTATAGATTTTAAATAAATTTACTTTTAAGATCCATCAATTGCTTTCTTTAATAGATTTCTAGATCTGGAAAATAACTAAAGTAAATTCCAAACTATTCAATATTCTGTAGTAACCTTGACTGAATTACAACAACTAGATATTCAAGTGACCTCAATGTTTCTTTAGATTAAGTCCAACTAACAAATCTAATTTGATCTGATTATATTAGATGTAGGTCATGCTATGTTTTGACTGCACAGCTCTTTAGTCACACAAATGTGGAGATTACATAGAATACAGTTTTTTACTTCCTTTGTGGTCAAGTGTCTGCACAAAGCTAAAAAACACAAACCAATAGGATGTCACCGATGTGTCCAAGTACACTTCATTTTAAAAGAAAGACTGCATACATTAAATTGAGCAGCGGCTCTTTTGTGCTTATCTACAATCTTGTCAAGTGAGACAGCAAGTGCAAGAAAGGAAAACCAAAAGCGATGTGTTAAATATCTGAACATGAATTAACTGCTTTCGTGCTGCTGCAGGATGAACAAAGACAAAGGTGAGGAGCACTGTGCAAAAACATTGAGCATAAACTCCACATGATATTTCCTGAAGCACCTGTTTATGCACACAATCATGCATATTTATATATACATATAGGTGCAAGCATGCATACTGACATAGAGTGCCAGCCCTGCCCCCAACCCCTAGAGAAGAGACCGAGATGGATAAGGTGCTGTGAAAACATTTGAGCGGCCCACCCACACAGCATCCCAACTCTGAGCTTATTGGCGGAGCTGAAGCCACAGCAAACAGCTGATTGGCCCAGTCTGACTTTCCAAAATCAAAACCCGGGGAGTCTCCTGGCAACAGCATGAGCAAAACACAGGATCCCTTTTCTGTGTGTGTAAATCTCACATTTGTATCAAAAAAGCTGCGCAGCTTTATGCTTCTGCTTCCTGTAAACATGAAGAACAAGAGCTCAATAGCATGCATGCACTCTTACATAAGCCTTTCAGTGTGATTTTATTATGCGAGCAAACTATTCAGTTTCTATACAATGTCACTGATAGGTATTTAGCATAATGATTACACTAATCCCAAAAAATCCCCTGCCCCCTTCATGTAAAACCTGTTTTTTTATATGAATACAGAGGTAGCTGCAGTATCGCTGCTTTGTGCAACACTAATTCCAAAAGTGCTCAACAAACATGCTGTAGCTGATCCAGTAGTGAAATAAGGGTGTGTTCAGAAAACAGGATCTAGCTAAAAAGTCATTTTGAGAGTGCAATGAATCACAAGAAGCTTTCATCGGGTCTGAGTCAAAGGAATCGGGTCCACACAAAGATTCTTTTACAACAATGTGTTTTACAGAGATTTTATGTGACACACCCACAGAAAGTAGAATAAAAATCCCAAAGTGAAAGGAAAAGACAAGATTTGTTGTTTGAATCTGGAAAATTGAATCGTTATATCATTTGACCCCACCTGATCTACAGCAGGTTTATTTTTAACCTCACTAAGTGTTACCAATAAAAGTGCTCCATTTTGCTCCACAATGTCAAGAAAAATTTAACCAGCGTTTGTAATTTTAGTCAAAACTATCCTACACTATTTTTTATGCAAAGTAATGTGCAGAAATAATTTCCCCATGTTTTACTTCCGAAGTCCAAAAATCAGATGAGCTTTTGAATTCATGACAGTTTGTTGATACTTAATTACATGTGAAACTCTTATGAGACATTTTTTCAAATATTCATAAATTCCAATAAAAGAGCAAAACTAAGACAAACTTTAAAAGGCCTTTTGAAAGCCTGAAGTAGAATAGGTCATAAACACTTTGTAAATCAAAAGCTTTAATGACAAAAGAAAAACAGAAAGAAATACACTCTCTTCCACACCTGACTGCTCTTCCTCTTTTCCATCAAATCTCACTGTTAAATTTGCTGGTGTCATCACAATGCTCGGCCTCATCAGCAATGTCGAGACACTGTACAGGACTGAACTGCAACATCTGGCATCGACGACAATGACCTGATTCTGAACGTCAGGAAGACCAGGGAAATTATTGTGGATTTCTGCAGAAGCAGAAAAAAACCACTCCCAAATCTCTGCAGAGAGAGACTTACTAACTCCAAATACCTGGGAGTAACTACTTCAGAGGATTTGACCTAGAACAATAAAGTCTCCTCAGAAAGCAAAGTGGTTAAAGCAGCGGAGAAAGTTATTCTTCCAGAGAGCAATAACATCCACACCAACCACTGACTGAGAAGAATCCACAAAAGTATTTGTGTCCTGTCCCATCTGCTGCCTTCAGTAGACGGTGCAGGTCTACACAAGCTTGTAGCCACAGGCAGTGAGGCTGCTGAACAGCAGCTTCCTTCTTCTCTCTACCCCATCCAGAGACAATCAGCCTAACTGCATTAATCAAACATTACTCAATGACTCTCTCTGTTATCCTTCTGTGTTGATATGCTTTCTGTTTGCTGTCACTGCTTACTAAACTTGTGCCAGCACTGAAATGAAACAACATTTGTTTTTTTAAGACAAAGAATTGAAAATAAGAAAGAAATTTCAGATATTTGTTCAGAAAAGTTTCTTACTCCTGTGATAGCTGCAAGAACACAAACAAACAAACAAACTCTTAGCCATGCAAATTTCTCCACACACGACTAAACTTTAAATAGCCAATATCTACTATCTGGAGTAACTCAGTCATTTCAGGAGTACTGCTATTATTAGAGTTCCTACACAATTTTCATAGAAAACACCTTTCAAATTTGTAAAATTAAATTTTTAAGTCCGTGTTTGTAAAGCTTTAAATTGGAACCAGGAAACACTACAGAGGAAGGCAGAAGGAACACAGACAAAGCAAGGAAGGATCATGCGATAATGAAAGTACTGAAGGAAGGAAGGACACAAAAAAAGGGAGAGACCAAGGAAAGAAAGAAACATAAGGAAACAAGGAAGAACGAAAGAGAGGATGGAGACAAAAGGATAAAAAAGTAAAGCAGTGTGAAGAATACCAATAAAAACTTAAATAAAACAAAGAGGGACAGAACGAAGGAGAGAAAATAATATATGGAAAGCATTTAGGAAGGAAGGAAAGCAGGATTTTAAAGAAGAAAGGAAAAAGAAAAGGAAGCACGGAAACAACTAATTGAAATATTTTTCATACTTCCTTTTTCTTCCTCATGCTCATCTAGACTTTGAAATCAATTGAATCAAATTGGAAACCAAAGCAGTGATTTGTGGGAGGGCAACTGAAGCCACTGCTCTGAATAATGCAGTGTTGCTGAGACAAACAGCAACAAACCTCTGATCTATGGAGCCGGCTCCAGAGATCCTGGAGCCGGCTCCAGAGATCCTGGAGCAGGCTCCAGAGATCCTGGAGCAGGCTCCAGAGATCCTGGAGCAGGCTCCAGAGATCCTGGAGCAGGCTCCAGAGATCCTGGAGCCTGCTCCAGAGATCAGAGGGTGAGGAGAGTGCATTTAGTAAACTTGCTTGGTGACTCAGAAAGTGCAAAGCACCACAGAGCCACATGCAGGGGGAAAACCTCTCCAAGCAAGAGCTGACACCTGCCTCGGCCGGCATGTTTCGGGTGGTTATGCTATCATTCAAAGAACAAGAGAAACCTCAGTGTGTTGCTATGACCTTCACTTTTCTCTTAATTGGAGTCTTTTCAAACCTGCTATATAAATAACCTGTAACCTGATTAGTACAGTCTGGTTACGTGTGTCACAACATGTTTTCTTCTCCCCCCGCTCCAGAATCAGCTCCGCATGATACCCTAATGTCACATGGATCTCCCTGCATGTACAGCAGACATAAATGTGATCGAGCGGTTATTAAATCTTAAAATAAGCAAAAACGTATGCAGGTTTGTGTGCGGGTTTGCAGAGCCAGGACAGAGATATTGCTGGAAGCGAGGGAGGCCAAACTGCAGGGGACTTACGTTCTCGTGCTTCATGTGTTTGAGCAGCCGCAGCTCTCTGTACGTTCTCTTTGCGTGGATGATGGACTGGAAAGGTCTGGACAGCTTTTTCACCGCTACCTTTAGGCCCGTCTTCTCGTCGAACGCTGAGCTGTGAACGAGCAGAACGTATGAAATGCGTGAGAAGAAGGCAGTCGAAGTCTTCATGCAGGCAGGTCGCAAATAACGCATCAAAAGCTCAACATTTCCCTTGATTTAGCCGACAATGAGATCCTTCACCTGATTGTGTAGGTGGTTTTTGTTTAACCTAGCAGACAGAGCAGATAATTGCATAACTCTGAGCCCTCGGTTTCAGTTCTTACTTTATAACTGAACCCGCTGCTGAACATTATGACCACTGTGGACGGCAACAGGCAGAAGAACAAAAGCCACTTTAGTGCTGTTCTGCTGTTCAAAGCACTGTCCAGATAAAGCAAACATACCATTGTATATGCACTATTTTACATTCACTAAGTTTGCATGCTGTAAAGACTAATTTTGCCATCATATTCAGCATTAGACCTTTAAAAACATGTCCATCATCAAATCCCTAATAACTAATTACTCTTTTATCACACTAGAGCTACACAGCATGTCATGTTACATACATATTCTTATTATAATATCTCAGTGTTCTGTATTGTAATTAAAAACGACTGCTTTGTATGCATTATTTAGCAAATCATTAGACTCTATATCAAAGAAATTGCATGCAAAAAAATTTCTGGAGTTGAAAAGCATCAAATATTGCTACACTAAAAAAATGCAATTGTGATTGTTTACACTACAGAGATTTCTCAAATTAAAAAGGAGACTGCCGCACAATTTCTTTGCTTACAAAGCAACTGTTTCTAAATAAAAACAGTTGAATCCGGTCGAACCAAACATGCATATTCCAAAAAGCAGAAAAGTGATTTTTGTTTTACTGAGGGATTTCTGTGGTTCCCTCAACACACAGAAACGTGGCAGACAGGTCTTGCCTTTAAAACACGCAACATATTTCTGCCTCTACTGCATCTGAAAGGAGTACAACCTGCTTGAGATAACCCACATTCCTTTGAGGTCAATCACCTAATCTGAAAAGATATAAAGACGATTGCAAACCCAGAAGGAAAAAAAAAAAAAATAGCAATCTTTACAAGTAATGATGCTAACAAATATGTTGTTGCAATGGTAATTTGCTTTTTGTCAACATGCTTTTGTAAGACTAGACTATAAAATTACCAAATACAAACAGAAACTTTAGTCACTGAGCAGCAAAAACATAACCTAACCCAGAAACACAGCAGTGTAAATTTCTCCTGGACACCTAAATAGACACTTTAAACTACTAGAACTACTAAACACGTCCTAGAATTTTCTCCCAGCTGTGGCACGGTTAGTGGTAAACTATGACCCCGTTTGTCATGCATCCATAACAAGAACATTAAGATAAGCATTGCGCTCTTTCCAGTAAGCTGGAGATAATCTCCCACACCCAATGTTGGAGGCTTGAGGAACAACCATGTGTGTGTCAGCAGTGAGAGAAAAGTCACATTCAGCAGAACCAGAACTAAAATAAAAAAATACAAAAAAAAAATATGACACGAGCAAACCATGTTTAAAACTACTGCTAATCTACACGGCAAACAGAACAAGCCTAAGCACACATCATCCAATTAGTCTGTGATAAATGGAAGTGCAGCAACAAATGGCCATAAACTGTGGGCTGTAAAAAGGAGCAATGCTGTGAGGCCAGCTTCGCATGGAAGTGGAGAGCCAGGCTGCTGACTAACAGGCACGCTAAGTGAGCAAACACATAAATGAGTACTACAAATGACTGGTAGAGATGTCTGTAATAGGTGCAGTCTCATCTCTCAGTGCATTTGAGATATTCTCTCCTGGAGAAAATCCTAAACCTACAATCACATTGTTGTGTGAACTAAAACTGAGTATGGCATTTTGTGCCACCCTATATTTACACATCAAGAAGGTGTTTGGTCACATCTGACAACAAAACCTCAGCAAGTTTTACAGTCTAATCACAAAAGTCTGAAGACAGGTGCATTCTTTAGAGAAATTTCAGATTATTAGAGCATCACATACTAAACCAACATGATTAAACTGAGACAACAAAACCTTTTCTGTAACCGGTGTCAGTAGCAGACAGTATGTCATTCTTAATTTTATTTGTTTTTATATATTTTTAACACTTTATGTGAACCTACATGCCCTGATGCTGCTGTTACGCCAGAATTTCCCCACTGCGGGACCACAAAGGATATTTATATCCATGTCTATATTTATATTAATTTCTAGCAATGTCTCCAGTGCAACAGCAGCAGCACATTGGAAACTCTAATCAAATGAAAACAACAAAAAGAAAGGTTTAAACTAAACGTTACATAAAAGTCTACAATGCATTTAGCTTTTGTTACATAGTGTTTTTTAGAACAATTGAGTACAAATGGAATATTTAAATTAACTAGAGTTAATAAAAATATATATATATACTTTTTTTAAAAAGGGCAAATTCTTACAACTTTTAAGGCTCTCAAAATAATTTTAGGTGACTTTCGCTGTCACAACCGTAATTTTCATTTGCAAAAAAATAATGGAGAAAAAAACCATTACGGCGAGACATAAAACTAATTCATGCAGGTATAAAACACAGGTGTTATGAGCATTAATCTTTTTATCCATTCTATTCTTTTATGACAAGAACAAACATGAAGATCATTCAGAAATGACCTTCATGCAGCCTTTCCAGCTAACAGACTGACCTTTGAGAAACATGACAAACTAAAAAAAAAAAAAAAAAAGCCGTTTTTAAGGTTTGTCATAGATGTATTTACACTCTTCGTCATCTAGATTTGCTGTTTTTGGACTCAAGTTGTCAGATCTCACAATGCACATAATTACTGAGCTGCTGATGTCCTCACAGTGACATAAGGCAACAAGAGAAATCAATGTAAGAAGTTAACTGGTGTGATTAATATAAGAGCTGTGATAACTTTGGCAGCCAAGCTACACCCTGCTTATTTACTGGGGGTAGGGGAGTGGTGGGACCAAACTAAAGTAGTAGGAACGTGGAAAAAAAAACAACCTAAATTGCAGTGTATAAAAAACCTTAAAATACAGTGAAGCTGTAATATGCTCTGCTCAGAAAGACACATAAAACACATTTTCTGAATGCAATACTAAAGGACATGACTTTCCAGGCAAAATAAGTATTTTCCTTTCATCCAGAAAAAAAGGACAGACCTGCAGGGGAAAAAAAAGTAAGTATGCAAAACTGAAGTTTCCAACCATTAGAGAGTTGCTGTGACGTTTTGTGGCGTTCAATCCAAGCTATTGACTAAAATGAATTCTGAAGATGCTGAAGCTAAAGACAGAAAATGATTTGTTTTTAAACTTAAGACGAAAACCTAATGCTGTGAGACAAGAACTGAGCGAGTCAGAGCACAAAAAGGGGTGTGATTTGAGTTTCAAAAACTTTGTTTGCTGCACACTTGTGCCCCATTTTTATCTTTGACTGTCTGACACTATAAAATGTGATTGATCTCTGGCTCTGTATTGGGTTCATGTTTTTTTTTTTTCTTTTTATTGGAGCTTATTTAAAGTCTTCGACACTGACTTTCTGCAAACAGTGACATTCAGGGTAAACTCTACAAACCTTTAAACTCTTTTGAATCAGTGGGACTTTTCAAAATAAAACGGAGCACTGCTAAGACGACATGGGATTGCCTTCACATTATATCACTGAGAAAGAAACCAAGGAAACGACATAAAAAATCTTTTTCACCCAAATTTGTGTGAGAAAATTGAGCAATACTACAGCAGCAACAATAAAAGACTTGAAATGAGTGCAGAGGAGCTGATGGTATTCATGGTTTTTAGAAACACTGAAGGATTTCAGAAGCTGGAGGCTTTTTGGAGAAACTGGCCGGATGATTTATTAGAAGCTACTGTAGTGAAACAAGCTTTGATGTTTCTAACAAAGAAGGCATGAACTTGTTGCATGATACTGAGCGGGATTCAAAAAAAACAAAAAAGAAGAAGAGGGATTTCTTTCCTGTTTGGTCTGCTTTACTTTTAAAAACAGCTGACAGCAGTGTGACAAGAGTGCAATTGCAAGCTCAAAGTTTTATCAACTCTTTTTCAGTAAAGTTGCAAAGAAAAGATAAGTGCAAAAGAAAAATATAAAATAGTTTGATCACACAGAACCTCACAAGAGTAACAGCAGAATTAAAACTTTTTAGACTGTATCCCATTTGACTGACTTTTGGAGGAGCTTTACTTACAAGACAGTAAATAATTGAGAAATGAGGCAAAAAAAGAAACAAAGTTTTCAGATTTTTTTCATAAATTAAAACCGAAAGTGTGTAAGCTGTCAATGCCTTTACAGTGACTTCATCCTTTGATTACAACAGCAAGTCTCTTTGAGGAATGTTTCTTCCAATTTCCTTGGAAAATTCCTCAAGCTCAGTCAGTTCGGATGGAGAGAGCAAACATGAATCTGATATCAGATATTAAATTATACTTAGGGAAATTTGACTACGCCATTGTAATATACGAATAACCAAGCCTGCACAACATTAGAAAATCTTGTAATAAAGACGACATTAGCAAATATTAGGAAGACAGTATCTGGTGTGATATATGTGTGTTTTCTTCTTTCCTCTTCTTCTGATCTGTGCTTCCTACTCTGTATGACCTTCAGCATTTTTGCAAACGCCATTTATGTCTACGTCAGAGCTTTTACTGTGTTGAAACTCTGCTTTACTGACTAAATACTGTATTCCGAAAAGATACTCTCTGATAAATCTTTGAGCCATTCACTTAGCCGAATTTACACCCAGCCTAAAGTGACTTCCGGTTCACAGTTGCAACTATTTTGTGGCTCCACGACATAAAAACCACTTCGGTCTGTGATTGTAACATGAAGCTCAGGGGGTATGAAGACTTTTGCAAGAGTTCTCCAGATTCATTTTAATAGCGGACATGCACTTCCGTGGCATTCCTCTCGCAAAAGACTTCACGAGCAGCTAAAATTGGGTCAAAGTAAGCAGGAAAGTTATAGGTGCAACTCATCTATATCATAATGACACGGCTGAGTGGAGGGCGTCACAGCTGAGGCCAACACCTAACCTCGGGACTGTGACTCATCCGTGTGTAACACAACAGGAGAAAGGATGACATCATTCTAGACTAGAGTCGTCATCATCATCATCACCATCCTCGGATGGGTTCCTGTACAACGACTTGCAGTAGGGGGGCCTGCTTTCCGAAAAACCACGTGACCTCCTGGTACTCGGCAGGCTGCACCGAACTGGAAAATGCATACCGTCCAACGCAACACTGGGACGGCAGTGAGTTCTTTACGTGCAGGACGAAGAGCAGCCATGCTATTTACAGACACCATGAGAACAGATGCAACGAGGAGGCACCGTTCCTCCATAGGATACAAGTATGGGCATGTCATCTAATCAGAGGAGGGACCAGTGCAAACCGTAGGCCGTCTGCACAGTAGACACCAGGAGTCTCGCTAAAACTTAAAGCAAAAGTCAAATAATTTTTTTTTTTTTTTAAACAAGCAAAAGTGAGCATGGAAAAGCACGCAAATGTGCACAAAAACATAAAGCAAAGCCCGAACTTAACGCGAACTGCTATGGAAAGTGCACGACGCGCAGCTGTAAACAATAGCTGCTGTTCAGCATGTCCTCCACGGAAAGCTCGGTGCAAGCTAATAACTACTCCCGAGGAGAGCCAGCTCGCTTGGCCTCCGCGGGTAATGGGAAGCCACTCGGTCGTTGTGCAATCGCACTGTGAGCTTTCGACGGGACTCTTGCAGCGGCAATTACTCACCACACGGATCCGTAAGCACCGGAGCCGACCGGAGACAGGCTCTGATAGCGCTGCGGGACTTCCCACACGGTTTTGTTGAGCTCCTGTCGGTAGAAAACGGGTCTCTCCTTGTGCGACATTCCTGCGGATTGACCACCAGCAGCCCCGCGGCGACACAACAAGCCAGCGGAAACTTCTGCCCTCTTCTCCGCTCCTCCCTGCGTGTGGCGACGTGCTGCGCTGCCGCTCTCCCTGTGTAAAAAAAAAAAAAAAAAACTCCAAAAAATGAAGCACAACTTCACCCGCCCAGTCTCTGCAAAAAGGGAGGAAAAAAAAAAAACAGAGCAGTTGCGCAAAAGGAAAATCCCCCTCCTCTGTCTGCGGAGCGCTCGGAAACAACTTGGTGTACACAATGTTTCGGGTCAGGAAGCCCTCTGGCTTTCGCTGGATTTTTCGCCTCTATTCTGAGAGCTGGGCGCGAGGCGACCTGAACGCGCACGTCCCATCGTCACTGCGCGTTCACCGCGGCGAGAAAGATTTTCTCGCGAGAAAGTGCGCGCTGTTGGGTGACTTGGGGATATCCCCTGGGGCGGTAATCTCCCTCTGTCAATAATTAGAGCTTTTTGCTTGAGTAGCCTCTGATAAGAATAAAACATGCTAGGATGAGGCATACTTTGAAAATGTATATTAATTACAACCATACTTGTTGTAATTTTTTTGTTTAAATTAAGAAAAAAAATCTTGTAGAACTGTTTAAAAAAAACAATTTGGTCCACATATTGCCTTGTAGAGTAATACCTAGAGCATTGTTCACATATTGACATGTTGCAACCAAGACATGTGCAATTTACTCCAGATTTTCCATAGTCTAAAAGCAATTGGGCTCTCTAAATTGCCATTTGGCGTGTGCATGTGCATGATTGTATATTCTGTATGTCTCTGTGTTGCCCTGTAATGGACTGGTGACCTGCCCAGTGTGTATTCCACCTCTTTCCTCATGACCACTGAAGATCAGCACCAGCCATCCTGCGACTGTGGAAGGAGAAGCGGGTACAGCTGGATTGTTGTCGTCCAAACAGCCAGCAAGGTCCCACTGAGTCTCTTCCTGCAGGGAATCCTGGTCAAGGTCACTGCACAATTTCAAAGACATCATCAGTCATGTTAAAAAGAAATAATAAGAGAAAAAACCTCAAGTTATCTCCAAAAACTGACCCACGCCAACATAATTCTTCAGCAATAAAATGCTTTCAAGCAATGAAGAGACAAAAATATGAAGCGAAGGAACTGCCTCTAAACATATAAACATATCTTACAGAAGTGGAGAAAAATAAAACATGTGAATTAAAACGCATTCTGTTTTAATTCTGGGAAACACTATTTTTTTAACTGAACCTGGTATTATAAATACTAATACGATATGACAAAATGCTTGAAAGACAACTTTGGGAATTACCTCAGTAAGCTATTCCAGTAAAAAACATGCATTTTCCTCCTATATTCAAAGATATCGATCCAAAATATTTATCCAAGATGCAACATTGGGTCAAATTGCATGAATCTATTACAAACGCATGGCAGCATAATAAGTCTGAAGAATCACTCATATGAATAAAAACACTATGACTGTACTCAGCCCGTCTACAGTTAGATCTGTACAACTTCTGTTTTTGTCCCCACCCGCTTTGCATATCTACAGACCTTTTTTTTTTATGCAAGAAAAAAAAAAATGGCTCAATCTCTGTCAGACTGGAGGAAGAGCAACAGCGTTGAACAGTTTTCAAGTTTTGCTTGATTATCGATTTGATCATGGTCTTAAATAGAACTGGACTATTTTGATGCTTGAATAATCTATGTCCATGTTTTAAACGAGTGTAAGGCAACATTTTAATATCTGCTCTTTGCTAGCTTGATTCAGTACAGGGAGACATATTTACCCAAAGGTGAGTGGGTCAAGCACAAAACTGTGCATTTTGTCAACTGACAGGCTCAAGGAGGTAGATTTTACAAAAAAACACATCTCCTTGGCATTTTCAAAATGTGTCACACCATATTCAATAAAGAAGATGATGTGGCAGTAAATGTCAAAGATTTTAGATACCAATACATAGACATGCATATCAATTGTTAAGTTTTTAATGCACGATAGTCATTGGATTTGGAGGCTCTGTGTTTGGACAGGAAGTATATTAATAGCTTTTGATCTTTATCTTATTTATGAACAGCACACTTGTATTCCATCTCTGTCCTTTGAGGTTAACACATTTTGCAGTACAAGCCCAATGGTGATGCTTCAATTCATAACTGCTTCTGGCACTAAAAAGCCTGTAATGGACATGATGTTCAATAACTTCATTCATGAAAACTGTTCTGAAGAAAAGAAGGTGACAGACTGTACTAGCTTTTGGATGTACACTGTTTTCGCTACTGTTTGTTTGAAAACGTGGTTGTTAATGAGAAAGCATGTGGAGCACACTCATAAATGCACTGAACGAAATAGAAAAGGTAAATTATATAAATCAAAAATACGCCAAGGTGAACTGACTGGAAGTCAACTTTACACCAGTAGCAGCACGCAGAGCCCACCACTATGCTTGAGGGGGGTAAAACAATTGAGATGGGAAATTCTGCGGGGAGTTTCTGCAACGTGCATGAGGGTTTGGGGGTGAAAATGAAAGCACCAGAACAATGTATTGTTTTTGAGAAAAATGCTGACCACAATGGCTGTGTTACTTTGAAACAAGTTGACTATTTGAAACTTGCAGACACGTGTATGTTGAGTTATGCTTCATGGACACCAACACTTGAGGAAAACAATGCGTTTTTCAAACACAAGAAGCAGAGACCATTTAATTATTTTTATTTTTTTTTTATCAAAACATCATTGAATTCTCCAAAACAATGCATTTTAATAGTACAAATAGTGAAGTCTGATTAACAGCAAATGAATAAATTGGCATCATCACAGAACCCATTTGGCATTGCTTTCACATCTTCAGGCAAATTAAATGTAGCTAATTTAGCATTAGTTTCATTTTCATTTGGAGCTCTTCTGTGGTGATCTGCAAATTTGGTAGATCTGTGATAGATCTTGAACTGATCTCAACGCCATTCATCACATTAATACATGCTTAGTATAAATTATAAAGGGGCTGCATGGGTCATAATCTAGAATCCAATTGTCAAGAGAAAGAAAATTTAATTTCAATATCTCCTTTCACTAATACAAATCTCACGTGTGTGATTTAATTTCAGTCATCAAATTTTAAACCATGCAAATACATCAGTTCTCGTCACACCTGATCTGTTCTGTGGAGGCCTCAGAGGTTTGCTAAAGAACATTTTTTAGAAGAAAAGTCTTCACGAAGACTAAGGAACACAACAGACAGGTTGGGGATAAAGTTGTGGAGCAGTTCATAACAAGACGAGAAATGTAATTTGTGACAAAACGAACAATGCACATCATCCTGAATCACATGGAACCATGGTGGTGGCAACGTCATACTGTGGGAATTTTGTTCTCCTGCAGGTAGAAGGAACTAGTAAGGTTTTGTTCATAAGATTGTTCTATATAGAAATCAGTCCTAGAAACAAAAAGGTACAAAAGTATTTTGAAGATTTTTAACTTGAGCCAGAGGTTCATCTTCAACCAGAACCGTAAAGTCCAGATCAAAACATATCCTTGTTTGAATTTAAGCAGTTTAACAAAAATGTGAATTGGAAACTGGTAAATACACAAAACAAAAACAAAATGAAACTGTGTGCAGCACAAACAGTTCTAGTAGAATCGACTTAAGGGATCTGAATTCAAATGCTCACCACATTTTTGTTTTTTCTTTTATTTGAAAAGCATGCATCATTTTCCTTCTGCTTCACAAACATGAACTACTTTGTTTCAGTACTTCATATATAATTCCAGTACAATGACGTTTTTGATTGCAAGAAGATGTGGAAAAGTGTCCGTGGTGACGATCGAACAAATGGAACATAAACTTGTACAAAAAGTGTCCTTCAAACCTGAAACATGTTTAGGAGATGCCAAACATAAGAGGCTCTAGTAAGAAAATGTACAAGATTAAAAGCAATTAAAAAAAAAAAAAAGAGTGTAGACAAGGACATATTTATATATTAGTTTTATCTTTCCCTCCACCGGTGCTAGGAAAAACAATACATAAACAATAGTATAACTGGGAGCAAGTGGAATTAATCATTGGATTTCTATTATTTATTTTTTTCAATATGTACAGTATGGCAAATTTAAAATTGTACACAGGTAAAGTGTTTTAACATTTCACCCTTCATTCTGCTGTTTTGAAGTACAATATTAATAATAATCATGTGAGTGTCTTAATTAAGACAAATAACAAGACAACCCAACGACAGAATGAAATCAAGAGAACCAGCAGGCTCTCTCAATTGTAGGATCTGTAGTTTCACAATATCCTCCATCACTGTAGTGCATACATATTCAGGAAAGAGTTATATGCCTAGTCTCCAGAAGGGGGCAGCACTGGCTTGATATTTACAAGGGTCCAGAAGCTCAGCGGGGGGGATTTGTCTGTCACTTTGAGGCAGCCCCCATGGCGAGGTTTGACACAGGACCACAGAGATGAGTCCGTTCTCAGCCAGCAGCCATTGAGTCTGTCCAGTCCAGGGTGACTATCATTTCAGGAAGATGACATAAAAGGCCATGATCAAGCAGGAAATCGCCACGGCGATGTGAAGCCTTGTCCCAATTATTGCAGCTGAGAATGAGACATTGGATAAAGAAGATTAAAGGTCAGTGAGGCAGAGATACAGCACCGGAAAGATGTATTTTAGGGTAACGCTTGAACACTCTGCTTCCTTTGGTGACATCAACTTTGACTGAAACAGATATCAGATATCTTGCGTACAAGACTTCCTAAAGTGTCACGGTGTTCTGTTGCAACAATTATTTTGCAAACACAGTGGGATTGTCCATCCGTTATAAGAGATAGGGACAAGAGATGAATCTGGTTTGGTGTTAAATAAGTGCATGAATCTTAGAATAACAGCTGAAGAAGTTTACTGAATCAGATAGGAGAGTTTTATTTACAATTAAATGAGTCATGTACCAAAATAGGATGAAGTAATGCATAAAAGTTTTATTTTACGTTCTGCAAATGGATTTAGGGACAAGGACTGTGATTTCTGAAGATGTTCTGTGATCTGATGAAACTAAAGTTGAAGTGTGTTTGGCTATAAACACCATTGTTACACTTAAGGGAAAAATAAGCTTCAAAACACCATCACACTTTGAAGTACAGCAGTGGTATCGTCTAGTTGTGAGTTAACTGCAGGAGCGACTGGTGACATCATGGAGAAAGCGCATTGCACTAAATTAGTAAAGCAACATTACAGACATAAGACAGTGTGTTAAAGCTCAGGCACAAATTGGGTCCTCCAAATGGACAACGGTCCTGGATGGCATCGCCCCCAAATTAGCAACAAAGTGGCTCAAGAAACAGACACATTTTAGTTCAACTTTAATGTCAGAGCGATAAAACAAATTGTTTAATATTTTCATACACCATGAATTGATAACCTTTTACCCAATTTGGCCATTATAAACAAACCAAGGATATATTATTAGGGTTGCAGGAGTTTCAGAAATGTACTAGCTTTGTCAAATGTTTTGGAAAATCTAGCAAGTTAAATGCAGAATAAAAATAAAGTTACTCTGTGACTTTATTTGACAATGACACATGTATTTGTCTAATTGGGATTTTTAAAAAAGTTTTCCCAATTGTATTATTTGCTAAGCTCTATAATGACAAAGTTGGGTATGAATGGCACAAACATTTCTCCTATTGATGACAAAATACAGCATTATTTCTGCATGGAAAAACTCTCCAACAATATCTAAAAAACTATGATGATTATTATTCTGTTGGGGTATTTTGCTCTTTGTTTACCTTTGTAGAAGACACCCCACACTCCTTTCTTCTCTGACAGCAACCAGCTGTTGAGGCGTGGTACCTTTTTGAGGTATGCACAAGTGCAGATGAACAGCAGCCCAAATACAAGGATGCCGTCAAAGGAGTACACTGCAAAAGAGGACAAACAACATTATAAACTATTGTTTTCGCGTTTTTAAAATTAATTAAGTTTAACTGTAGTTTTTGAATAATAAAATTTATTGAGATGCACCCTGAAATGTGAGCAGGTTGCTTGTCTAAATGTTTAAATTCAAGTGTTAAGTCTTCCCCAAGCGATTGCTGAAAAGCACAAGTAGCAAAAACTGTCTCAATGAATCTTCTGCCAGTCAGTTTTGGTCAGTTCCAGCAATGTCAACATTTTAAGGTTAAGTCTCCATCTGTCCACTACCGACAAGATACAGACCATAACAAACAGAAGAAGAATGCACACTTCACAAGTAAGGTTCAGCTGGACATCCTGATTTGTTTAGTGTTAGCATTGCTACTAATGCTAGTTTACACACTACTCGAACTGTAATGTCATAGGAAACACAAGGAGCTTGACAGTCCATTTGTAACGCTTTAAAAATAATCAGATCAGTCCGTATCAGAATGAATGGTGAGTTTATTTCGGTTTTCATGACATGACAGAAAGCAGCACCAGGGGCCACGTCCACAGCCCAGCTAGCCTTCACTAGCTCTGCTCTTCACAACTAAGCCAACTTAAAACTACTACGCTAAGCTGTCGGATAAAGCAATTCACTTACCATTCGTCATCGCTGCAATTTGGTCTCTGACTATGTTATATGACGTTTTCTTCTTAATAATTAACAAACCATCGTACAGTTTAAAGAGAAGGTATTCTGTGTCGCATCCTGGTTACTCGTTTGACTTTTCCGTTTTCCTGCTTAACACTCTTCCTTTATGCTGCACGTTTGTTGTTGTCCAACTGATATTACTGCCACCTACTGGAGATCATTGGTAAGACCTCATTGAAATCCACGGGTTTGTAATGAAAAGCATTGTAGAGCCCGTCTGGTGACGTTGGAGAAAAAATAAAATCGTAGTTACTACTTGTTTAATTAGTGGGCATGACTTAATACTGACGTTAACGATTAGCATTAATAATGGAAATAATTGTCTGATCTTATTTTGTTTTACTTAAATCGATTTGGATTTTTTTCTTTCTCATGCCACCAGAAAGAAACTGTAATATGATGCTTTTGGGTGTCCTCCTTGCTTCATCAAATATACTCTACAACTCTGTACGTTGCATGAAAGATGAAGAAAAAATTTATTTTGGTGTACCATAAATGTAATTGTCAACAAAAATACTATTTTAATTAATGAACAACACTTTTTATGTGAAAAATTGTCTTTTTTTTATGTTCATATATTTACCAGTGCATGGTATACAATTTATTAATGAATTTATTTATTGTTTGTATATTTTCATTTACATCAGTGTGCACAATACTAATTGTTATTTAATAATTACTTTTCTAGATTTTTATGATATTGTACATATGTCATATTTATTTGTTTGATCATTCATTAATTTATGCCAGTGAATAGATTTTATTTTAGTTATTTGTATCTTTGTTCATTTCTTTCGCTGATTGCAATTGTATGTTACTACATATCAAATTTTTATATATATGTTGTTTTTTACATTGAAGTGTAATTTTAGTGTTTTTTGTAAGTAATGTTTTACTATAGGTATGTCTATTTGTAGCCTTAAAAGTATCTTCAAGGTTCAATGAGCTTTCTTTTTCATCCATGTGTTATTTGTGCTTATTAATTCTAAGGTTTTATCTCAGTACCTTAAAGAGAAAAGTGCAAATTAACAAGGTAAACTTTAATGTGACAGTGTGAGTACCGTACTTCTAGCCTTTGATAAATATGTCTACAAAGCAGATGCTCATTTGTGTAAAGACTTTAGTGTTATCCCCAACATGATGTTTCATTATCCTAATCTCTGCTTATGGTGCTCCTGCTGCAGCGCAAAAACAACAGAAGTTTGTCCTGTAATGTTAATGGGGTAGAACAAAGGGTCATAAGACACTTAACAAGATTTGACAGAGTGGCACAGCTGCTCTGATCCACCTCACAGCTACTGTAGCTCACAGTGTGCAAACAGCAGAGAAAGCTTCTCCTGCATCATCCGTTTCTGCGGAGTACCTTATCCGAAGGAATGCGTCTCTACAAAAACGTGCAGGTAAGATTGTCTTATTATGATCAATGCGCTGCTATTTGATGATATGATTAGGAAGCAAAAAGATTTCCTCAAGAAATAAAAATGTAAAAAGGAAAATAATGTTAAGCTTTTCTAAATGTTTCTGGGTTGAAATTTCTGACATTTGTGTTGCTGTGCAGAGACGTAGCATCAAACGATTATACTATAATTCTTTTATTTTCTATACATTTTTTGAAAATCTTGAACAACAAAAATCTATAAAATTAGTGATTGACAAAAATTTAGTGGACACACAAGAATATAAAATCAGTTATTTAGTCAGCCAACTCTATGCAGACATTTTTTATATCCAATTTCATTTCATAATGATTTCAAAATCACAGCAATTTTTCTTTGCTCATTTGTATAGTACACACTTTTGAGTAAAGGGTTTTAATTAATATATTATTGTTCTGACATGGATAAGATGAATAAAATGCTGAACAATGTAGTGGTAGTGTTTAGAAGAACCATGCTTAGTTATTTATCTTTTTCCAGTGTTGTTATGATCAAACAGAAATTTAATTACCCATTTCATTTAAAACCTAATTCAATGGTTTGCATGCTTGATTGAGGGAAAGGCTGTCTTTGTGGATTTGTATAATTTGAGCCTAACACTTTTTAACAGACTGTTTCTTTGTTTTTTGTTTGTTTTTTCAGGTACCAAAAAAAAATGGTCTCAGAATCAAAACAAGTAAGATTCATTGTTTACATTTGATTTTAAAACTGAAAAAGCCTAAGCTTTTTTATATTTTGCAATTCAACATTATAATATAAATCACATAATTTATGGAGTACGTTTTCTGTCTTACCGAGAGTTTGCTCTGATGTAGCACAGACGCTGATGCACACTGACGTTGTATTTATCCGTATCAGACAGAGCGCAGTGTTGGATCAGCCCGCCTCACCAGGTGATTGAAAATCAACAACAGGAGGAAGATGACCTCATCAAACCACAAAAGCTGATAAATCCCATCCTGGCCTCTGTCCAACGAAGAGCTCTTCATCAGGAGCTCCTATTCTGCCACAGACGGTGAGGAAACAGCTTTCTGTCTGACAACAACCAGGTCATTTCAGCATTATCACAGAAACACATACAAGGGAGCTGAAAACATGGGAACAGATGATATTTAGACTTCCAATGACGCCCTGGAATCTTTGTTTTTCTTTTTTGGAGGTATTAAATACAGATTCAGTGTTTTAGGAACTAGGTCATTTCAGAAAGGGATGGATTCTGTATTGTCTCTATATTATAAATCAAGTTGTTGTAAATCAAGTTGCAGTGCTGGTCCTGTATTTTATGCGTCTCCTTGTTTGAGTCATTGAATCCTCTTAGGCTTTCCCTGTCCAGCTGTCTTGAAGCTGTGGACATAGATAAGCACTGTGCCCAGGTGGTATAGGTCGACTCAAAGGTCCAACTCTCATCTGAATATCCCTGATTATCCCTAAAACAGGTGTTTTTCTTTTCTAAAATTAAGAAGTACCGCTTACGACAAAAAAGACTGTCCGCTAGTTTTATGGGTTCAGTCTCTAATATTGTGAGCACTTATTTCACCTTCTACATTTTTTGAAACCTGTGGTAAAGATGTCATAAGATGAAATAATCTTTTGTCGTGTATTTTTAAAACCTTCTATTTAAAAAATGCAGAAAAATGCACCTATTATTCTATTAAATTATTTTTATTTGTGTTTTTGTAAAATGATTGCTGTCACGCTTTTAATCATTTCTGGCAAATGAATTCAAAGAAAAGATATTTTTTTGTCCTATGATACTTTAAGGTTATCAGTATCATAGAACTTTATATTAGCAATTGATTTATAATGGCTGTAGCTACAAATATATTGTGACAGAGTGGTCTATTTCTCCAATTGGAACATCAGAAAATGTTCAAATTGGAAAAGATGAAAGAACATTTAAAGGATGGCACAGATGTCTTTGTGAAATAGTGACCTGGTTGTGGAAGTTGTCCAGCCAATTTACTTAAAAGTAAAGAAGCCACAAAACAACATGCATTTCACCCCATTTGGAGAAACTGTGTGATCAATGGCAAAAACCTTCTAACTACCTATTTTTAATATCCAGCTGGGGGCAATAAAGAAGGGCACCAACTCCCCTTGGATTGCACATGTATGAAAGCAGTAGCAAACTTGTTCAAAGAACAACTAACAGATAAATGTGTTCTATTTTTGAAATGGTACAGCTGTTCCCCTCCCACCCTGTTACCACTGCCGCCCTGGGCAAAAGCCTGCATGAGTCAAGTCAAAACCTGCCATACATAGGTTAGGAGTCAAAAAGTCTCCATAAGAGTAATTTATTTCAAGTTTATTCACATCTTCAACCTGAGTTCTTATAATTAAGGAGTGCACTGTACACTGCGCCCTCACTGATTTATGTGTTACACGTTCAGCAGCATTTGTGACTCATTCCAAAGACCAAGCCCTGTGGTAATAATCTGTTGCATCTCCAGGGGTATGCTGCCGCGAAAGAAGCCAGAGCTGCAATGTGTGCTCGAAAGCAAAAACAGAGAGCAGCTCAAGAAAACGGAACAGTCCCTCCAACCTCGCTCTGACTTAGAGGTGAAACTGCGCAGGAGACAGCAGAGAATACAACATGTAAGCACACCAAGTTCAGTGATTCGTCTTCTCTGGGATTGTGAAACCTTAAAAAAGAAACACAAAAAAAATGTTTTCTGTTTTTCTGTTTTGCAGTTTGAGCTGGAGGAGAAGAAGTGGAGGGAAGGCTTGAAAAACGTGCCAGAGTTTGTTCGCGTGAGACAATCCCTGAAACACGTTCCACGTTCTTCCTAATGCAAACAGGGAAATAAACACTCTTGACTGTGACAGTGTGGTTTGTTTCTATCATCTAAAAGCAGCATCATTATTTATTTGAAACAACACATTTCAATCGAGAATCACATACATCCAACCAGTTATTGCCAAAGCAGAGATCAAATTAATATGAATCTATGCAAGTATAGAAAAAGTTTCCTGTAGACTGTAGATTGTAGTCATGACTGCGTTATTATTAACTCAAAGGGGCAATTCAGCTCTTTTGCGATAAAACGAAACTGCTGTGTTTGAGCTGCGTTACTCTGCCAGGCCTGATTATGAACAGACCGAACCTGTCTGACAACAGGAAGTATGCTGAGCTACAGGACCGTTGCTAGGCACTGTGGTGCCCTAAGCACAAATGCTCTGCAAGTGAATTTTTCTGTATTTGATGGGGGGAAATTAAGGTAACAGATTTTGGGTGGGTTTGAAACAAGGAAACAAATAAAGTAGAATGAATTAAATGCTAGGAAGTGTAATAAAGAATTACAATGTAAACCGCTGGTTAAATAAAACATGCTGACTTTACAAAGGCAGCTTAACCATTTAGCCATGACACGTTTTGTTTTCTTGAGGAATATTAATGGGGATGAGATGGCTGAAGTCAGGAAATCCTCAAAGTCTGCATAGCTCTTTTACATAATTATGTTAGATTAACACTTATTCACACTGCTGGCCAGAGTAAAATGTCCTTGAAGGGGAACTGATGTGGCATTTAAACATGAGATCATTTCTCAAGTCTTTGTTGCTTTTGTTTTTCTAATTTCTCATGTTGTTCATTTGTTCAAAGCAGTATGCTGCTATGGTGAATTACTGCTTGTCTCCTTTGAAAGAGAGGAATGATGACAAATGAAAAAAGAGGAAACTGCATCAGTTCATCTAAGCTGAGGCTTTTGATATATATATTTTTTAAACGCCAACCTGCATTGGGGTTCGAGTTTGGTTTCATCGTTTGGTTCTGGTTCTCCTTTGGTTCTGTTTGGTAGATTTTTCAGCAGTGTTTTTGTTCATTTGTCTTTGTGTTAAATTAATATAAAAGTTTCAATAAACTATTACACAAACGTAAGAATGTTTGTTTTCGTAATGGAACAAATGTAAAACTTTGGCATAAAAACGCTAACTGCTACAAGATTTATTAACATATAAAGCATCCAGCTAAATCAAAAATTCAATGCTGCAGATTATAATAAATTCGGAGCCATTTGGCAGCAACAGGAGCCGGCTCTCTGAAAACACTTTACTGAACTAGAAGAGGAGAGTGACAGAAACAGCCCAAATGAAGCACCAACACTTTACTGAACCAGAAGAGGAGAGTGACAGAACTGCTGAGTTATCTCTAAAAGGAACAAACAGGGAAACAGTGGCAAACCTTCTCAGGAGTGGCTGGGGAGTGGTCAAAGATGACTCATCCAGGAAACCACAAAGAGCACAAAACAACATGGATATGCTTCATCTGCCTCGGTTAAGGTCAGTGTTTATGATTCAAAATAAACAGCATCCATGTGGAAGTGCCAAGCAGAAAAATACTGCTGACTACAAAAAAGATGCAACAAAATCCAATTGCTGCGTTGTGGTTAATGCCATAAATACGCCTTTCATGCATGAAAACCTTCAAATGTTAAATTACAAGAATTCTGTGAAAAAGCCTTGGCACACAGTTCTCCAGAGTGACATAAAAGACTCAATGCCACTTTTAAACTGCTTTTCTACAAATTTGACAGTGAGTTTTGATCATTTTTCTTCTGCTAATTAAATTAAATCATTTAATAATTGTATTTATATTTACCTGATCTAATATTCAAATGACGCTCATCATCTAACTTCTACTCGTGGCAAAATAAAATCTGTTAGAGGAAAGACATTTTCGTCCACAGGACTGCACCTGACAAGGATTTAACTCTACAAAATTGCCAAAGTAAATTTGAATTGACAAGAATGCATTTAATAAAAACATTTAGACATGTGGTAGCAACCAGAGAAACATAAGAAGTGACGAATAAACGCAGAGGACAAGGGAACTGCAACATTTTCAAAAGCATAACTTGAGCCATTAAAAATAAGCTTGAAAGTTCATCTTTTTTTTTCCTGAACTTTCTGAAGATGAAACATGTAAAACAATTTTACAAACTGACAATCAAACCAACAGGAAGCCATACGATGTTACAGCCCCTCATTCAAATCTGTGTCATAAACTTCCCGAAGTGTTAAGACGTTACAGACATTAAAAAGGAGAGTTTATGGTGAAGAGTCACATCAGAAACAACAATTATCAACAAAGAAACATTACAGGAACTTAAAAGTAGTTAGAAAAAAAAAACAAATGAAAAAAGTGCCAGGTGTGCTGCTAACAAACATTCACGATTAGCACAATAAATATACTGACCCTGACAGTACAGAAAAGGAAAAAACTCCCGTACTGTTAGTGTTTGTGATATCATTCTCACATTAGTTTTACTATAATGAGGAAGGCCTTTTCAATAAGATATAATCAAACATTTTCTTTTGCACCATTATAACAAACCTTGTGTAGCATTGTTCATAAACAAGTTTTTTTTTTTTTTTTTAAAAAAAAGAACATTTCTCATTCATTATTTCTGTTCATTCAGTCCAACATGTTCCAACGTAACATCCACTGCACTGAAGTCCAAACTGTAGTGCTGCGTTTGCTACAGAATAAGTTAATAATAAATAAATAAATCACAAAAAAAAAAAAATTACTTTCACAGAATATAAAAAGGAAAATAAACAATATGGGAGAGTAATGTCCAGGTTTCCATGTACGTTGACACTTTAAATATTGCCCACAAAGAAGTTTCAGCAGGTGACGCACATACGGACTTAAGTTACTGAGGTTGTAAACTGGAGATCACAGCGAGGTCCAAGCAGTAAACGACTAAAAAAGCAACAAGATTGACATTGCCCTCTGATTCAGGAAGTGAGAAGTTAAATTGGGAAAATACTTATGTCGACCAACTTGAGGTTGAAAACGTACGAGACTACACAGAAAAGATAACAGCTCGGTTTAAAAGCCCGTCTGTTTGTAAAAACAAATCAGAGGGAATTAATGTATTAGTGTCTTCACAACACATTGACATATGCAAAGACTAAATCAACAGACTTGAGAAGCAAACCTAGACTATAGTGAGAGTTTCCAACCAATCTTCGGCTTGGTTGAAAGGTTTTTTTTCCTAATCACACATCCGCAAAAAACACATAGAAACAATATCCTCGAAGTTCTGACTGAACATCTTGAGGGATCTGAAAATGTTTAAATACTTCCAAACTATAGTGAATATTAGCATCGGTTTTCGAGCCCACCCAGTTTAAATGAGAGAAAATTTTCCACCGTAGAGCTTCTTAGTAAACCCACAAAGTAGGACGGCACTGTGGATTATCAGGAAAACATGAAATTGCATTATTACTGAAGACTGCAGTAATATCGACTGCAATTAAATGTTTTTCTTACAACTCCGCTCTATCAGTATGCAGCACGTTGTCTCATCTCAGCTACATGATGTGTTTTTACAGAATGCAGTTTTGGCATTAATAATTAATTTGCAGTTCCACTTTGCGTCCACTAGATAATGTTAAGAGCCCCACCTGGCCGTTAATTAGTGACTACTACTCACTATATAAACTGAATAAACAAAACTCAAATAAAAAAAATAAATCTAAGAGCAGCATCACTAATTCTACACCAATAGAAGTTTGACAAGGAACACCAGGTGTTTCACTAACACCTGGCGGCACTACACTTTTTGAACACCAAGTGGTTCCTACTGAGCATCTGTTGACATAAGTTATTCAAAAGTATGCAGTGACACTAAATAAGATGCAGGTGGCACGTTTAAGGAGGTTTATCACATGCCAGATGGTGCTGCAAAGCATATAATTAATTCCAAATATGGCTTTCTATAAGATGAAGAACAGAAAGCCTAGAGACAGTGAGCTTGTTTTATTCTATTGCTTACTTGACTTTTAAATAACGCTGAAACTCAATGTTTTTAAGGTTTGTTTTCTTAATTAGACAGTTTAAAGCCTCCAAGAGCCAGCTCTTGATTAAAGCTGTTCTTTCTTCTTGTCCAGCTAAGAGCAGGTGAGATAGCGCCGGTTTATAGGTAACAGTGCATGTGAAGGAGGAAATGAGGAAACAATTGGTGCTATCAGTTCTACACTGGATTCATTTGTGTTTTCATAAATATAAGAACGTGATTTTTTTTTTTTTGTACACGTTTGGATGAAGTTTTCAACTGGAGTATTATTTGTCTTCCAGCATCTAGTACCAGTTGCACAATTCTAAAAGCATCCACACAATCCAATGGAAAACATGAACATTCCTCACTTTGTATTAAAATATATATTATTAGGCAAAGGACAGAAACTATGGAATCCCATCTTTTCTTTGGCAGCACTGCGAGGGTGGAACACTCCAGTCATAAATGTAGGACAACCGCAGCTTGACCTCCTCTTTGCAGAGCCTCCCGTCTCGCTGCAGAGTCTGGTGTTTCTCCAACATGTCCTCCAAACTCTGCTTGTGCGTCACCAGGTATTTGTTGTTGCAACCTCGCGACTTGTACTCCGTGTCGAACCGTGGGTCGTGCGTCCGCCGAACATCCACCGGTGCCAGCCAGGCGCCCAGTGACACGTCCTCGCTCTGCCATGTCTTGAAGTAGCCCGCGTTAAGATGCACGTAGCGTACCAGGTCTGATGAGAGAATGTAACCCCCTCCCAGGGCATAGGGTAGGTAATAATCACATAGGTCCCAAGAGCTTTCGCGCCACTTCCCAGCTGATTTCACACGGCCTCTCCCTGAAAAGAAACCCCAGTACAACTTGCTTGGCTCCTTCCCCTTCAGCTCCTCTTTAAGTTGGTCCAAGCGAGCAAATGTGTCGTCGTCCGCTTTGAAGACAAACTTAAAGTCCACATTCTGGTCCAGCCAGGAGTACATGTGCAGCAGCTTTAGTGTCAGGTTCTCATAAGAATCCCGAAGATCAGGCAGTAAGAGCAAGTCTTTGTGCCGTCCTTGCTCTGTGTTCAGATTCTGCAGGTCTTCGCTGGAAAGGCCCTGAGTTCCAACCACGAACATGGCCAGAACATCAGAGTCACGTTTGGCAAGCCAGGTGCTGCGGATAATGCTCCTGCGTTCTGTGTACTTGGGTCCTGTTGTGATGAGGACCACGAGAAATGCTGACAAGTCTTTCGAAGATGACACGGGATTCTGGTGGTCTGGACGGAACTGCAAAGACTTGGTGTTGGGAGCGAAGCCCGGAGGATCCAGGTGGCCCTGCTTCAGAGTTTCTGAGGTACATTTGGCCAAGAAGACCAGGACAACGGCAAAACTGCACACAGTACCAATGACCAGAGCTGTCTTATGGCGACATATCAGACGGAAGAGATTCATGGTGCTGAATGTGGGAAGAGGAAAACAAATATTTGTCAGTGTTTCCTTAAATCTATAAATCTGTTTGACTCTGTAATATTCCTCATAACGTTTTGCAAACAGATTATTGCTAATGTTACTAATAAGAACAAAGATCTGGACAAAGAAAGAAAGAATGTTTGCAAAGGGCTGCACCTGGTTAATGAATATCCAGGTTAATATGACTAAGTATTTATTTGTTCACACATATGACAGACTCAAAATAATACTCCGAAGTGCCGTACTTGCTTGGGTTAATAAGCATTAATTCATGTCAAATTCCTTACTTATGTTGACTTGACTTTCTCTGCCTGTTCTCTGTTCATTTGTCAAGTTTAAATAGAATAGTACAATAAATGTCAGCCTTTCGATAAGGAATCGGCAAAAGCAGCAGACTGCTGGACAGATGGAAGAATAAATGGACATAAATGTTTGGGCGCAAAGATGGATAAACATATGGAGAAATTACATCATTAAGGGATGGAAAGCTCAGTAAAGGTATGGACAGATGGACAGAAGACAAGGACAACCATTTGGATGCGAAGATGCACAAATGGCTGGGTGAATAAATATGTAAATAGATGAATGGATGATACAACAATGGATGACAGACAAATGAACGTACAGATGAATGATTAAATAAAAATGGATAAATGTATGGGCGGATAATAAGATGGATGAGTGGATTAAAAATGTCGATGATTAATTGTTGGATAAATGAGTAAATATAAGAAAAAATGAGTGAACATATGAATCAGTGAATTTGGTAGAGCCATGAATGGGGTGGATGAACTTGAAAACGCATTTGTCCAGACCGCGTGGGGAAACTGTAATAAAACCCATATAATATTAAATGCACTTTAGGATGACTGTTCTTTTTGACTTTGATAACGCTGCAGATTAGCATGATGCTAGTAAACAGCCTGCCCATCAGCTGAACAGGGTACATTAACTGGGTCACCACGTATCATACAGAGGCTTACTTGTTTACCTTTGCTTGGTTAAAGGAGCACCGTCCCTTGAATGCTGCAGGCAGGTCGAGCCACGGAAAGCAGCTGTGCACGGCTAGCGTTACCAACCCGGATCAAACCATCCGCGCACTTTGCGAGCGCTCTACGCGGACAGCAGACACACACACAGCCTGTTCATGTTGGTCTGACCCGGGGATGGATCAGGCTCAATCGCAAAGGTTACTATAAATAGGTTAGGAGGGACATTTTGTGAAATGATGTGACCATCTTCAGTCCTGATCTGAATCAGTTCTGGGTGGCTCTGTGGAAGAGGAAGCGGAAGTGAAGCGCCCCCCGTTGTGCGCGAGTGAAATTAAAAACACAGAAAGAGCATTTTTAAATGCATACATGGTAGAATACATTTCAATAAATTTTAACTTTTGAATTTACTTGGGGGCCAAAAACCATGACAAATATACAAGTACGAATCATAACATTTTATTGTTACAAAAAAAAAGACCACATAACTAAGTGTTGAAAATAAGTATGAATTTTTGCGTTGTACTTATACACGCGTGTGTTATTTTCTTTTTTCTTTCATGATGTACCTGAAGACAAGAGAAGCCAGGGAATAAACAGAATACGAACGACTGGCACATGCGCATTAATACCCAGATTTTACTTTCGGAGGCACACCGGATGTTATGTATAGACATTTCAAAATTAAAGCCCACAGCTGGATTTTGACTTGAAACAATGTAAATTCATACAAAATAAAATTATTTTTTTACTGTTTGAAATTGTTGCTTGAGATTTGTGATTTTTGAGTCCCAGGCTAAACTCAGGGTGACGGACCGCACTTGTCAGCTGTCCTTGGCATGCATGTTTTGTTCGATTCTATGATTTATTTCATTTGTCGAGGATATAAGAGAAAATTTATTTTGAAAGGTCAAACCGGAAGTTTTGCGTTTCGGAGGTCGCTTTGGCTGTCATGGTGCTATCGATTTGCTAATGTCCATCATATGTAAGGAAAACGATGGCCTAGTCGTAGTAAAGCAGTCGTATGTTACGTGTAATTCGACTGGGCGTTCAAAACCTTCACTGAGCCGAACATGTAAGGTTTATTCTCCGTTCTGTGATAGCTAACCAGCCGTAACGTCAGACTGTAGCAGCAGCATAAGATGATGACGGATCGGAGTACCGGTTGGATCGGACCGGCTCGGACACGTCCAGTCACTCTCGCCATCTTTCTGCTAATTATTATTTCACATGTGGCGCAAACGACTAATGAGTTTGACCCGTATAAAGTCCTGGGGGTCAGCAGGAGGGCCAGTCAGGTGGAAATTAAGCGGGCATATAAAAACCTGGCCAGAGAATGGTGAGTAACACAAGTGTGTGAGAGGTCATTAGTTTGTATTGTGGGTCTGTCGTGTTCTACAAAAACCGGTGTCAATGATTGCTGATTATTTACCACCAAATATGTTTCATTTGGCTAAATATATGCTATAGAACCCTATGATGTTTTTTTTTATCTTTAGGCACCCAGACAAGAACAAGGACCCCAGTGCTGCAGATATGTTTATTAAGATTTCCAAATCATACGAGGTGAGTTGAAGAAATGTTACACGGGCTACACAACTGCTTGTTGTCATGTGTTCTTTTCAGCTCCACTATGTCATTAATGAAATTATGAGTATGAAAACAGTCTCCTTTCACTTCTGCTTTTACTCACAGATCCTGTCAAATGAGGAGCGACGGTCCAACTTTGACCGCTATGGGCAGATGGATGAAAACCAGCCTTTCGGACAGTCCCAGCATCATGGCTTCCGCCACTTTGACAACAGCTTCTACTTCGATGAGTCTTTTTTCCATTTTCCCAGGTATTGTAGTTTTCGTTGTTGCTAACAATGCAAAGGAGATGGGTGCAACTACAGAGCAGAATCTACCCCAAAATAACCAATGAAGTATCTAAAAATATATCAAGTTAAAAAAATTCTTCCAAAAAAAAAAACGGGCTCTTACTTTACTAAGATAAGATGGGAGGGAAAATGTGTAAAGATCAAAGTTAGTCCACCCCTGCAAACTCCTTATTATGTGGATGCATGTACAGATTCTTGATTTTGCAGAGCTTCTTGTTGGCAAACCCTAACAAAAACACTTCTGTCTGGTTCCAGGTCCAGAGACTTTGCAGACAGCAAGTATATGCTGCACCACGCTCAGTTTAACAACGACATTCTCCCAGACAGCTACAAGAGGCCGTATCTGATCAAAGTGACTTCTGAGTGGTGCTTTGCCTGCATCCACATCGAGCCGGTGTGGAAGGAGACGGTGCTAGAGCTGGAACCTTTGGGTACGGCTTTAAGTATTTTTAAAAATGTAACAATACTCTACGCCTCAAGGTCTGGGCGCCAAATCTTTTTTTTTCTTTTTTAAGCGGCCCTCTAGACTCCAAAATACATCAATAAATCCCTCCAGTTTTTCACAAACCTGCAAAATTCACACAAACTCAACAGATCCCCACATTTTTGGAATTTTTGTTGCACATTTCTCTCAAAATTGACCAAAAACATTGAGTTTAAATGACTGCTACCTCAGCCTTTCCTCCTGTCAAGTCATAGTTCTGGATCGATGCAATGATTAAGAAAAAGTCACATTTAGCATCATACATTAGCGCAAATATCATAAAAATTCCATACAAATATTTCTAAATTGGCACAAGATCTTTGATTTTGATTGAAAAAAAAAAACCCACAATCACAAAATTCTGTATGGACTGATTGGTGTGAAAAGATTTTTAATATTTAATTTTAAGAAACACTTATTGAATGCTGACACAAACAACTGTTTTAAATTGGTTTTATCAATACATTCTCACACAACAGACCCTTTAAGAACAGTCAGATTTTTGATGTGGCCCAAAATGAAAATGAGTTCGACACCCCTGCTTTACGTTTAGTGGTAGATCACTGATTACACATTCTGCCAACTGAGTAATTTAAATGTGCCTTTAAGGCTCTATTTAAAATTGTTTTAGTTGCTGTAGAGCAGCGTATGTTAAACATATCAAAGCCTGCAAAGTTGTTTTGGTTTCAAATAAATCTATCCAATAAATAAGTGGATCATTACATATCTCAACTGACTTTTGCATCGACTTTGAGAATATTCCTTTATTAGACTTCGTTAATAAGGTAACAAAGCCTATGTGTTTATTTGTAATAAAATATCTAAAATAAAGGAAACATGAAAGGGGACAAGTACTTTTTCACAGGTTTCTATGCGTGAGTAACTTGGCAGCGTGACTAGTGTTGATTGTGATTTGCATTGATAAAATAAACATATTCCTGAAGCTTCTTTTTTGAATGTATTGCATGGATTTGACTATAAAATTTTCGTGGGGTCATACTTCGATGAGCAGTTCACTTTCAGATATGTGAAATTTATACAATTTTATCCATTGACCATGTTTGTTTATTTATTTTTTTTATCTCATTGTATCACTGTTTATGTCGATGTTGAATCAGGCGTGGGTATCGGCATCGTGGACGTGGGTTCTGAGCGTCGTCTGGCCAACCAGCTGGGAGCTTATCGGGCTCCTTCCATCGTTGGGCTGGTGAACGGCAGGATGACCTTCTTCCACCAGCATGTGGTACGGGAGCACCTGCGACAGTTTGTGGAGGATCTGCTGCCTCACAACCTGGTGGAGAGGGTAACTGCATTTTCATTTCACCTTTACAAAGGTTTCTCTGGAGTTAGAGCCTGACAGCTGTTTCTGCAGTCGATTCCTTTTTCATGTAAATAGTCGCACTAGGGATACGGTAGAATTGTCCTTTAATTAGTATTTAGCAAACTGAGGTGTAAACACACCTCCTTTCTTGCCTGTTGTTTCCAACACTTGTCTTTCTTTTGCTGACTTCTATGATGTTCTCTTACAGATCAATGACAACAACTATCAGACTTTTCTTGACCGGTGGCTTGTGGAAAATAAACCCAGTCTGCTGCTATTTGACCAAGTTCCTGTTGTGCCTCTTCTTTATAAGGTAAAGGCATTTGCTTGACTTTAGCCATGTGAAAGTGAATTATTAACCTACACATATACCATTAATTTCTCATCACCTTAGGCAACGTTTATCTCTATGGAAAACGTCACAGTTTGACCATTTTTAATAGCATCTCCAACATGATTAAAAACCTTACATAAATCGAGAACAAATACTTTCTTTAGATTATGTTTGATGTTGTTGAGTTTAAATTCTCTGTCACCATACATTTTTTTACATTGTACAGAATTAAGTTTAACCTTAAAATATCTTAAATAAATCTGCTTCTTGCTTTGTGTATTGCTTATGTCCTGTATAGTTATTCTATATGCTGCAGCTGCGATACATCCTGCTGAGGATCTGGATTTAATTACACTGTCAAATAACATTCAGTGTGAATAACTTTGCTCCTGATGTTAGCTATTTGTACCTTTGTTAAAAACAATTTAATGGATTTATTACAATTTGCACTCTTGGTGTCCCAATTTTCATTAACTTTTGAGAAAGCAGTGCTGTTTATCTTAAGTTGACAAACTTACATTGAATTTGATTAAGTTGTCATGCTAAACAGAACTTAATAAGCTATTAAGTCCCTTACTGATACCTAAAGAAATGGTTTAAGGAAAAACTGAAATGTGACCAAAACAGTGTGGTAATTTTTATTTAGTGGTGCAAAACATTTGCAAAGTGTTGGACTGAAGCTAAAAAAATCATAAAATATTTTTATAAGAAGCAGAAAGAAAGTTTTGCCTATTCATGTATTCTATCACCAATCCTTTCTATTCGACCGTATCATCCTTCAGTTGACAGCTTTTGCTTTTAAAGACTACATTCGCTTTGGCTACGTGGATCAAGGTGCGACGCCCAACACTAAGCTGTTGCGGCAGTTCAACATCAACACCTACGCTCCTACCATGCTGCTATTTAAGGAGGACACAGAGAAGCCTGTGGACATCATCCAGGTACAACTTGTGTTCTCTGAAGTCCAGGGCTCTTCCCTATGAAAAACAAAGTTTCTTTTTTTGATTAAAACTTTGAACTCCTCTTGACCTTTGTCTTTCAGGCCAGGGGGATGAAGAAGCAGCTCATGGACGAGTTTGTTACGAACAACAAGTTCCTACAGGTGCCACGGCTTGTCAACCAGCAGCTTTTTGATGAGCTGTGTCCCGTTAAGCAGTTCCACCGACGGAGGAAGTAAGAAAAATGAGCAGATGGTTGTTGTCATAGTATATTTTGTCAATGGCTTGATTAAACTCCTTTTTACTATTAAAACTTTTTCTACCCCTTCTACACTTCTTCTCTACATACAAATTATGTTTGGGCGAGACAGAAATGAACACTTCAGAATAATTTTAAAAATCATTATTGTGTCCATCAGTTTTCAAGCCTTTTCATAGATGTCCAGTTTATTTTAGATGTCTGCTGGTCACTTTTAATTTGCTTAGAATAGTTTTCCTGCCAGAAAAACTATTGTAAGTGTCCAATTGCGGACATCATAGTCCGCAATTGGTCTACAATGTCCAATTGTGTTTCTAGCAGATATTCTTCCTGTTTTGCTCTTCATTTTGTGAATTTCTGTCAGGGATATTGTTTCATAACCTAACCCTAGTTTAAACTTGTACCATGTGTTTTTTGAGGTATTGTGTGCTGCTCATCACCGGTGAGGATGAAGCCTTCCTCCCTGGCAACAAGGCTTTCGTGGACTTTGCTACTTCTAACAAAAAAGACATCCTACGCTTCGCATATGTCTACCAACGTCAGCAGCAGCCTCTCTGTCAGGCGCTACTATCCAACCAGGCTGCCGCCTTCCCTCAGGTCAGTTCATGCACAAGAATCAGCAGATACCAAGGTCAAGATGAACTTTTTTATTTTTTCTCCCTGCACTCCCCCACTCCAGTTGACTGCGCACGAAACGTTGAAGTCGTGTAGGATTTGTTGTTTCAGATTACAGACACAGGATGCGCAACGTGCTGCGCCGCCTTGGTTTGAAAGTGCTCTCCGATAACACTGACAGGTGGTGATTCTGGAGAGGCGGAGTCAGGCGGGCAGGGTGCTGTTCCGCTCCATGAGCAGCGGCTGGAACGGCAGCCAGGAGGACAAGTACCAGCTCCACGAGCAGCTGGAGCTGCTGCAGAAAGACCCCACTTACCTGAGCTCTGACACAACCTTACCGGAACTCAACAACGAGATGGCTCCGGTAAGTCGCAGACAACGTGACCCGAGCGCAGTTTGGAGACAGAAAGCTGTTTCTCTCTCTTTTTTCTTTTTTTTGCGTTGCCGTCATGTTTAATTTTTAATGGCTGCTGCTGTTTTTTTTTTGGGTGTTTGTGATCTTTTCTACAGATTTTTATTGTTCAGTGGATGAATGCTGTGTATGATTACATCCTTCAAATATATGATGGCCTTCTCTACTCAAACTGGTAAGACAGTACTCCCTCAGGAAACTGCACAATGTGATGGAAAAAGAGATCAACTGTGTTTGTTGAAACAAGATCGGATGCTGCTTTAAGATCTGCGTTGGTCCTTATTTAGTCTGTCCTATTAAAGCTGCAGTGCTCCTCTTTGAAAGTTATACAACAACTAGCGACTGAATTGGCAGTGCAGTGTCTTTTTGTGGGAGTGCTATTGGGGTCATTCAACAGATACACCTGTGTCTGGAAATTTTAATATTTTTTTAAAAATAATATTTATATTTTTTTCTACTTCTAGGCGAGAAATGATGCCTATCCTGTCCTTGATCTTCTCAGCCCTCTTCATTCTATTTGGCACTGTAATAATTCAGGCTTTCAGGTGAGTCTTAATCGAATGCAATCAGTTAAATGAGTGTGCAGAAATCTAACCTCTGACACTACACCTAGAAGAGCTTTCACCTCTCGTTCTCTTGTTTGCTGCGATTCATAGTGAGCCAAGCGAGAGCAAACCTCAGAAACCAAAGCCAAAGGAGCAAAACGCAACTCAAACAGAGAATGATGGATCAAGCAGAGCAAACACCTCGAGGTAAAGCAGTAAGTTGAAATGAGCACAAGATGGACCCCAATACATGAGACATCTTGCCTAGCTCGTGTGAATATCTGTGAAGATCTGCTGAGATTAGTAACTCCTAGTCTCAGACTAACTCCAACAGAGCATGCCTGCAAACAAATGGCTCAGTTATTTGCAGCTGGTCAGTTTTACTTCAACATTTTTTTGTTGTTTAATTTCCACGACTGCTTATATTAGCTCTGATATCATTGTAATTTTATCTCTGATCAATGCAAGAAAGACCTTGCAAGATGATTCCTGTCACCCTCAGCTGGAATTCTGATTAAGCACACCTTCACAAAACATTAAAACATTTGACACTATAGTAAGGCTAGGTTTTATACCCAGTATTGAAATTTAATTTTAATTTTTTTTTTTTTCACCATTTTCCAGGTTTTGATAAGTTTGGAAAAAAGAAAATTGAAAAATGTTTAATTTTAAAGACTTCTTTCTTCGATTTCAAAGAAAAAAATGTAGTGATTCTTAACTAATTGTTTTTGCATTAGCAGGCATTTTAGTTGCATTATTTACCTTTGATTAATACGGCTGAGAGTGGTCTGCAAGAAATACAGAAGACAAAATCAATGATTGCGCACGCTATGAACAGTTATTTCTAATTTGTCCAGCAGATGGCAGCAAGAGACCACAAATGAACTACAAGTTTCCTCTGCAATAATCACTAGTTTTGTTTTTCATGAACCAAAAGCTTGAGTGGTGGAGCATCTGTGATGCTGTGGGCTTGTCAAAGTACTTGGTGTCATAAACTCTATGAAATTCTAGATTTAAAATTAAGTCGGGTGGAACCGACTAAAAATGTATCATCAATCACTGTCAACAAGTATTGCTTCACACAATAATTTCGTTATTGTTTCCCCTCTTAATTTTTTTAAAATAATGTTTTTGTACACCACCAAATATTCCCAAAGTATGGAGTTCCTAGCATCATTTATGCTATTGTTCTCTGGTTAACTCTCCTCTCCTCTTGTTGTTATGCAGCCGTCCCCCAAGGAAGGACTTTGTGGAAGTGACAGAGCTAACAGACGTCACCTACACCAGTAACCTGGTAAAACTGAGACCGGGTCACATCAACGTTGTGCTGGTGCTCACCAGCGCCTCCAAGAATGCTCTTCTCAAGAAGTTTGCAAAGGAGGTTTTCTCTTTTTCTGGGTGAGTCTAATAAGATGCATCAGTTGTGTTAAGAAATGGTCCATAATTCCTGTTGTTTGTCCTAAAATTGCTGTCCTACTTCAGCACTCAGACTCTCCACTTCTCGTTCCTCAACGCGGATAAGCACCACCACTGGATGCCTTCGCTCCTTCGCTCCGCCTGTCCTGCCGGGCCGAGCGAAAGCCACTCGGACGACGAGGAGTCCTCGGACTACACTGGCCACGTCCTGGCCCTCAACGGCCACAAGAAATATTTTTGTCTCTTCAGACCCGTCTTCACCGGGGAGGATCCCAGCGACTCGTCATCTGAATCCTCCGACTGCAAGAGGAAATCACGGTCTAGATCCAGGTCCAACTCCCACTCCCGTTCCCGATCTCACTCCAGGGAAGGCGGCGCCGTCCCCAAGAGAGGCTCGAGCAGGCCCACGAGCTTAGAGGTCCACCACAAGCTGGACAGGCTGGGGTTGTGGATGGAACGGCTCATGGAGGGCACCCTGCCCAGGTTGTACGTCTCGTCGTGGCCTACGCTGAACGAAGCCTCCAGCGCCTTCTCCGCAGAAAGCTGAGGTCAGAGAAAAGAACAGCTGCACCTTCTGTTTTGTTTTTTTTTCTCCTGAACTAAGAAAGCTGCAGACCATGTTGTTTTCAAATAACTGTTTAAGTTCTGTGTAGCGCGGCACTGATCTGTTGGTGAGCAGCAACACCTTGTCCATATTGCTTCATCATATTCACAGTTTGCTGTGTCTAGCCCTGACTGAAATTGGAAATTTATTTGTCTATATGTATTTTGTTATGCCTTTGTGTACCATAGGTTTTATTTATAAATCTCTGTCATAATTACATGGGATGAAAATCCTCCAGTAACATCTGTCGACAGGATTTGGTGCAGACACACCCGGCTCAATCAGGCCCAGATACAAACACTGCTTTCATCACACCCGAATGCACTTGAACATAAACGTAAGAGCAAAGGAAAAGGGGAAAAAAAAGTACAAAAAAACAAGTAAAAGAGATCAGTAAAAGAGTTCTGAGAAAAGCCCTTGCAGGATAATGAAAAAGCAAGAAAGGCAAGAAAGATCTTCTGCTTACACAAGCACTATATACAGGAGATGTACATTCAGCCTGTATGTTGGGTTATAGAGCCAAGCTGGGATATTTAATGTCCAAAACATCCAAACCAGGACCTATACACGTGGGATGTATTTGTTGGGCTAAAATCAGATCCAACAGCAAGAAAAATGTGTGAGCTTATCTCTAAATATTTATTGTTGCATTAAGAAGCCATCGAAATGCTGAAACTCAAGAGAATATGTAAAAGAAAAAAAACCGAGAAGCAGATTGTGGGTACAATTCAATCCTATCATTTCTTTTCTCTATTTCAGCTGCAGAAATGTCTATGGTAAAGATATTTTAATTTTCTTCATAAATACCAGTTTACCTGTAGAGAAAAGGCAGATACAGTACATGGCTTTTTGTGTGTACACATGATTTCTTCATCTGACCCCAGGAGTTTGATTCTCTGCGCTTTCTTTTATTCATTAGGTGAAGTCATTCAGTGTGTGGCATTTTTTGCACTTCTTAAATTATTTAAACATGCACCAAGCCTCTGAAATGCACCTCAAGCTTTGAAGCTTTTTTTTTTTTTTTTTTAAAGACTTCTCTTTAGAGATTGATTTTTCAACATGTGGCCTGAAGGAATAGAGTTAGGCTCAGAATTATTCATACCCCTGGCAAATTTCAAAGAACTTTTTATTTACGTAAGTCATTCTTTTTTCCCCCCCTTAATTTTTTCAGATGATGGAAATGTAACTTTGAAACTGCTGCAAGAGATTTTATGCATCAAATAGGGATATTCGGAAATGTTCATTTAAAAACTGAAAATATTTTTTGTCACATTTGGGAGAAACAGTCAGAACCTATTATTCTGTTTTTCTTTAAATCTTAACCTTTAACCTCAAATGTGTAAGCTTCAAGTAGGTAGACTCAAAAAACACTGCTGGATTTCTTTTCTTTTCTTTTTTTTTTCCCCCCACTGCTTAAATATTTCACTTTTCCTGATGATTAATTCCTTAACGATTAATAATCTTTTGCTGCTCAACAAATAATATTTGTTGTACACTGAAACCTAAAAATTCTTTTCTGGTCTAGCTATAGAAAACGAGAGATTACTCATTTTCAGAAAATGTTTATTTATTAAAATGTGTGCATCGATTTCTGTCATTGCTTCTTGGAACTAATAAATATTTTTATCTACATTGACAGGGCATCAGTTGTTTTTGAGTCAGTGGTGCAAAACTGAAAACAAATCTCTCTTCATATTTTTATAATATGGATATAGAACATTTAAATATTGTTTATTAGCAGAACACACAAATTTTGGTATTAATCATAAATATAACTGGTGCTAAACATGTGGCGTTTATTGTTAAAGGTGTGCGCAAAACAAACAAAACTAAGTGAAATTCTTTTATTACAGTACAGTAGCTTCACTGAAACCTTTAGAAAAACTCGATATTTTTTTTCACTAGACATTTAATTATTTAAAGTAGCATGTGGTATCTTATCTCACCTTGCTTCTGTAAATTAATTTGTCATATAATCCAAACTCGGTGATTGCTGGGAATGTTGGACACCTTCTACTTGGACAGGTCATCCGGGCCAAAGGAGCGGGGCAGAAGCTCCTCCACAGTCATCTTCTCGTACGACTTGTCGAGCTTTGTAAGATAAACGTCCCATTTACACCCAAACTGTAGTTGGAAGAATAAAAAGATAAGATGAAATACTTTTTTTCTTTTTATCTAAACGTTACATCTTTCTATCTTAGATGGGTCATTCACAACTTCATAGTAATATGCCATGTGCAATTCAATTACTCACCAGTATATTTTGTATATTTACCCTCAAATTAACATGTACTGCTTGGAGACAGAAAAAAAACCTAAGTATTGATAGTACGAAAGCACATCATACCTCTCTCATGACTTGTCTGCAGGCTCCACATGGGGAGATGAACTCATTTTCCATGTCACTGAAAGATCAGAAAGCACAATTTCCTTTAAACTAGAATAAATGCATTTCCTCTGAAAATGCAGTGTGGTTGCAGTAATCTTGATGTAAAGCAGGAACACTTGTTGAAGAGTAAAAATAAGCGTCAATATTAAAAGAGAAGAGCTGCACAGTATAGCACAATTGGTAGCACTGGTCCTGGGTTCAATTCCCAACCCGGGGTCTTTCTGCACAGAGTTTGCATGTTCTCCTTGTGCATGCGTGGGTTCTCTCCGGGTACTCTGGCTTCCTCCCACAGTCCAAAAACAAGACTGTTAGGTAAATTGTTCTCTCCAAATTCTTAATAGGTGTGAGTGTGTGTGCATGGCTGTTTGTCCTGTCTCTGTATTGGCCTGTGACAGACTGGCGACCTGTCAAGTAAATCAATAAACCCCATTGATTGACTTTACTTCCTCAATATAAACAGGTATTGAATGTTTGGGGAAGAAAGAGTGAAATTGTTCATGAACAATTTCAGTTTAGTTAGTTATGAATGAGGCTGCACAGTGGCGCAGTGGGTAGCGCTGTTGCCTTGCAGCAAGAAGGTCCTGGGTTCGATTCCCGGCCCAGGGTCTTTCTGCACGGAGTTTGCATGTTCTCCCTGTGCATGCGTGGGTTCTCTCCGGGTTCTCCGGCTTCCTCCCACAGTCCAAAAACATGTCTGTCAGGTTGATTGGCCTTCCCAAATTCTCCCTAGGTGTGAGTGTGTGTGTGCATGGTTGTTTGTCTCTCTGTGTTGCCCTGCGACAGACTGGCGACCTGTCCAGGGTGTACCCCCGCCTCTCGCCCGAACGCAGCTGGAGATAGGCACCGGCGACTCCCGACCCCGTTAGGGAGAAGGGTGACGGAAAAATGGATGGATAGTTATGAATGACTAACTAAAGTCTCTGGTTTGGTTTGTTAAATAAGTGAGCTGATTGCCAACTTAAAGCCTCCTCAGGACTTTATGGAGTTCAGAGTCCATAAAGTCGCCAAAGTCTTTATGGAGAGGTGTGGTGGTCGCTCATGGAAGTTTTTATACAATTTCTCACTATTATTTAGAAGATATGAGTACATGAGAAGAGCTTTCCATTCCAGTTTATAGAAAATGTAACCTCTGATTATAATGAAAGTGATTGTAAGACTTGTTGATACAAGTTTTAAAAAAGTTTCCATTGATGTTTCAGGAGAGAATTTGTATTAAACACAGTAGGAGACAATGACTCAGATGTAGCTGGATAGCGTCACTGGGTCGGAAGGGCTTTTTTTTTTCTTTTCTTTTCTGGGAAGTATCATTTTATTGCCAAACTTCTGTGAAACTGTGTATTATTGTTTAAGCATTTGAATGTGCAAAGAGAAATGCAATGTGAAGTGGCTCATGGTTTGGTAATGCAGAAGTGTTTACGGGACAAATTCCTGTCCGGGGAGTAATTCCAGATATCTATCAAAGGCGGTGGTTACCTGGCGATGGCAATGGCAATGAAGTCTTTGTGACCTTCTGACACGGCCTTTGCAATGGCGTTTCTTTCAGCACACACTCCCAGATTGTAACATGCATTCTCCACGTTGCAGCCTGACAGAGGCACAAATAGACATAATGAGTGACGCTGTAAAGAGACCCACTACAGGTTAAAAGAGCTGGCTTATTTACTTATTCAGGTCTTTTCAAACAGTGACTCTCTGAGTCTTTGGACTCACAGCTGTTTGCTTGTCATTCACCTCACCACCCTTCACCACACACCCTCACGTGATGAAAACAGGTGACTTGTCAAGCTTTGTGCTGTCCAGCAATGCTGACAGGACATCTGTGTCTGTGTACAAGGTGAGGTTGACACAGATTGCATCTATATCATTAAACGGTAACATGTGATTCTGTCAGATGGATTTATGATCCTGTCATCTGACAGGACTATTGATTGATAGGCTAATCCTTTACTCTGAATTTCCCACATAGTTAACTCTTAGGTAACAATTAACATTATTTAGCAGCATCAGCTTCAGAACAAATCTACATATGTGCCGGTTAGACTATGAATCAGGTATCTTATCCCAGAAGTCAAAACTGATTTGGCTGAGTCATACTGAGTAACACTGAACACAATGTACTTACAGTTTTTCAAACTCCTGAAGCCCAGTCATAAGCAATGCTGCTAGTTTTCTGTTTGTTTCTGTTGAAATCAAATTCGACCTCTGTTCAGCCTATTTTCTCTTCTCAGTTGCCCACGCTTACCTTTAAAGACGCGGCCGTCTCGAGTCTTGAGTGCTGCTCCCACTCTGAATTTGCTGTAGGGAGAGAAGGAAAATTGTTTGGCCTCGTGGGACTGACGGATCAGTTCATTGACTTCCTCCTGTGACAGGTCACGTTGGGCCATCCTGCGTTCTTTATTTTGTTGGGTTGGCTTTGGGCATCTAAATGAGAATGATGTGGCTCTGCTTTAAATAGGAAAAGAACAGAGGGGGAGAGGGGTGAGGGTGCAGTCACACAGCCAATCGTTTGCTCGGAAACCAAACCAACATGGCATCATAAAGAAAAAGGGGAGGTGGTATTAATTCGCAATCAGGGACAGTCATTGTAAAATATGCTTGGGCGAGTCTTCTGAACTTTCATTTGCTTCTTGTAAATCTTCCCATTCCCCTTCTGGTTGTGTTTGTCTTGTACATTTGAATAGGCCTTTTTTTTTTTACAGAACATAAAAAAGTATGTGAATATTTTTGAAAGGTGTTTGTGTTCACGTGGAGCTCAATGTGAGCAAAATGACAGAAAAGGGCAAATAAATGGATACAAGTGATTTTGAGTTGTTTTGTGTTATTTTACCTTTACTATGTGCACTGAAGCCGCTGCACGTTCAATAAAAGTTGAAATGATTTACCTTTTTCATTTGTGAGTACACGTCACAATATTTACAGCAAGAATGAGTCATCAAATGGGGAAATATTTCCTCTACAGTTATGTAGAATTAAATTAATTGTCTAAAATAAAAAAAAAACTAGCTTGATGCTCTCTGGCATCTTGCCTTGAGCACAGAGTTTGAGAGGTGCTTTTCCTGCATCAAACTGTCTGTATGGTTTTCCCATATAGTGGGAACACTGATTTTGAGGAGATTTTCTCCACATAGAGAGTCCTTTTCAACCTGCAGGTCCACTGCTGAAAATGTGGCCTAAGGTTTCATGCCTTAGGCCAGCAGGTGCCTCAAGGAAGTCTCAAGGAAGAAGGGTCTGGATTTGTCAAACACCTTGAAATGTGATTAAAAATGAACATTGGAAGAACAATTTTCAGCGAATCCTAGGTATGCTTAAAGCTTCTTTCACTTCATAAAATGAAGTAGTAGAGTGGTTATTTGTGATAAACACTTTATCAACTAAATTTAGTTCTGACTTTTTGTTTCTTTCCTTGGAATTGTTAAACACCAGGAGCAAAACAACAACTCCTTTGTACTATCAACCATTAAGTTGGCTTCAACTCCTGCATCTTCCATTCAGACATGTTCTTCCAGATGAACTGGGTAAGTAATCCAAATTAGGTCTGACTCATAAAATATTTGGATTTGTGACACACCTTGGAATGTGATTAAAAGTTAATATTGGAGGAACAATTTTGAAATGACAACCTTGTGGTTTAGTAATTTAGGGGCTCAGCAAACAGGTCAGCAAACGTCCTACTGCGCCTTATCAACTCTATACACCAGCGAGCAAAAGGCACCGCAAAAGAGCCGACTGCATTGAGAGACACGGTTCTGCAAAACCATGCTGTGTTAGATTTTCTCACAGCCTCTCAGGGAGGCGTCTGCAAGATCTTAGGTTCGACCTGATGAAACAGTTCCTGTTTCATTCCTGATGAAACAGGAACTGATGCAGGACAACTCAAGGGTCACGACCCCTTTGACTTTCTTTCTTGGCTCACCTCCGGACCCTGGTGGCAGCTTTTGTTAAAGATTGGAACACCCGTCTTAACTGTATTGATCCTATTCTGCCTGTTCACAACCTGCACCATTCCATGTCTTCGTAGCATGATGCTAAAGACATTTCACACTGCTCTGATCGGCTATCAGATGGGCAGGGTGACCTCTGACACAGATGACGACTACATGTTGCTCCAGAAGAATGAGGATGACCTGAAAACAAAAACATATGATGATGTCCTGTAAATTAATACACAGATTAAATCATTTGCTTAATGACTCCTGCACTGAAAATGTGAAAACAAGTGGTGTTAGTGATAAAAAAAATAAATAAAACAAATGCATTTGGTTTTTTACTGTTTCTTTTATATATTATATTCCTTTTTCTTATGTATATAGTATGTATTCTTTTTCTATTTTTCTTATATGTTGCATAGTTTTTATGTAACAGTGATAAAAAGGAAGGAAATGTTAGAATAATTATGTTTTGTTATCATTTTTACATTAATAGTTTCACTAGTTTGTTGTTCACTGATAAGTTTAATATTCACCCCCCAGAGAGGAGGAATTTGTTAAAACTTGAAGCTGCAACTGCTTCTTATCTTGAGATACTCCTTAAACGGCCTGTGTGTAAATTATCTTAGGATACTCCTTAAACGGCCTGAATGTAGAATGTTAGTTTCAGTCCCCTTTCTTTGTCTTTCTGTCTTTCTTTCTGTCTTTCTTTCTTTCTTTCTTTCTTTCTTTCTTTCTTTCTTTCTTTCTTTCTTTCTTTCTTTCTTTCTTTCTTTCTTTCTTTCTTTCTTTCTTTCTTTCTTTCTTTCTTTCTTTCTTTCTTTCTTTCTTTCTTTCTTTCTTTCTTTCTTTCTTTCTTTCTTTCTTCAGAATAGCCCTCCCTCCATATTCCATTCCTGCTGTCTTTGGTAATAAAAGACCAGTTTTGATGCAGAAACTCAGAATGCATGGCAAACACCTTAAAGAAGTGATTTGCTGTCCTGATTTCAGCCTTTCAGCTCCACCTTGATGGTGCTGATTACTCATTTCCCTCATCTGCACTGTGCTGCTCCCTGTGTCTGGGGCAACAGAGGTCGTCTGTTGCCCCAGACACAGCTTTCAAGCCTTGTCTCGTGTTTCGAAGAGTTTTCTGATCACAGATTTTTTCTTGTCCTTCTGCTGCTGGAATATTTCTGACCTCCTGTTGAAGAACCCTGCCTGCCTCTGACCCTCTCTCCAGCTTGCTCATTATTTGATTTTCTTTGCCTGTGGCCTTCACGTGCCATGGATTGATCGTTTCACGACTCAATCTCTGGTTGGTGGATTTTGTCCCTGTCATCTGTTTGCCCCCTAAACCTCCAAGACCTCCAGTTGTCCATTCATCCTACTCTCCACTCGGCTGGATTCCTGATCCCTGTGGATTCCCCCTTCCTGATCTGCCCGTCTGACCACACCCCATTCAGGGATTAAAACATTTGGTGAAATGTTTTAATCTTGTGCTGGCTGCGTTTTGGGTTCTGGCTGATTTCATTTTATCGTCACAGTTTGCTAAGTCTTCTCCTTTTGCAAAAGACTTAACCACAACTAAAACGTTGTCTGTGGTTCTCTTTTTGTGTAGGTTAAGAAAATAACTAACAATTATCCTTATTGTTGCTTTTTTTTTACTTTCCAAAAGTACTCAAAATGTTTCTTAAAATTATGCCTGCTGCAATGACAATGATAGAGACAATTATTTATAGAAATATTTACATTAAGATTGAAATTAAAAATATAGAAGCTATTTTACATTTTGCATTACAAAATGTAAGAGACGATGTCAATATTATGAAAGACACAGGTGTTCATGTTTAGCTCAAGGTCAGCAAAACAACAAAAGAGGACAAGTCAGTTTGAGAAAATATGTATCTTTATTTTAGCTTTTTATTTATTTATTTATTTTACTTAATAGAAGAATTGTTTGAGAGGGGTAAAAAAATCCCAGACATGAATTTGCAACTTTATTTGAAATGGGGTCAAAACAAAAACAATAAAAGTGAATCTATTTCAAAAACAAAAACAAACTTTTTTGGGTTAAATAAAAAAAAAAAAGTGTAAAAAGTAGCACTCTATAAGTTTTGGTCGTCTGAGCAGATTCATTGACGTTTATTAAGATAAACCATCAAAAAGACAGAAAAGCCTTTTGTTCGCCAGCATCCATTTGAAGATTCATCGGAGGAGTGTCTTCTTTGGCCTGGTGGATGGTCAGCTGTTCTGGACGACCCAGTCGATCCATGAGACGTAGTTTCTCACATTAGTGTAGACGCCGGGGTAAAAAGAATAAGCACAGCCGATGCCCCATGACACAATGCCTTCCAGTCTGCCGTTGCAGACCAGAGGTCCTCCTGAATCTCCCTGGCAAGGGCAAATGAAGGGGGTATTTTTTTAGAGCTACATCCCAGCAGTCCAAAGTGATGAGATAGGTTTTAATTTCCCCAACTCTTGTTTTTGTTTAACAGATAAACTAGTTAAACAATCCAAACCAGGTATGATCCATGAAGAATTTGGATTTGTGACACACCTTAAAATGTAATTAAAAGTTAAAACTGGAGCAATTTTGAAAAGACCTTAAGTATGCTTAAAGCTTACTTCACTGCTCTGAATAAAATGGTTATTTGTGCTAACCATTTTACCACCTAAACTTATTTCTGATGTTTTGTTTCTTTCCTTGGAAGAGTTAAACACTGAGAGGAAACACAACAACTCCTCTGCAGTCACAACCTTTGGTTTAGTGATTTAGTGGCTCACCTGACAGGAATCTTTTCCTCCTTGGGTGGACCCAGCACAGATCATGTTGTTTGTGATCCTGAAGTAGTAGTAGGACCAGCAGTCTGCGAAGTAATCCACATCTACAGACCTCAGCTCAGGGGACAGACTCTGGCCATAGACCCAGGTGACTCCCCACCCGCTAACTGTGCACCGAGCAAAGTTTTGCAAAGTGCCCGTGCGGGGCAAAATAACTGGACTGACCATTTCGTTGATGACAGCAGGGCGGTCCAGCTGACCACAGAAGAACAAACCATTCATTTAGACATCTCAAAATGTTAGTAATGCATAGAAGATACTTTTCAGCAACAAATCCTCACAGGTATCATGTAATTCTGCTTTGTAAAATGTCCAAGTGAATTTAAAAATTAAAAAAGGCGACAATAAAATTACACTGTTGATACCACTTTGTTTCCCCCTATTAGTCATTAGATCTTGCATATTTTGCCCTTATTTGGATTATTGCACTTGGTGTTGCAATCCAAATCATAACGTTCATACATTTTTGAAATATTCATCTGTAGAAAGACTTCAAATGTTGAAGTTATTATTATTATTATTATTATTATTATTATTATTATTGCGCTTTTTTCCCTCCCAAAACTCCTCATAAAATAATAACAATAATTGCTAAAAAATATTTATGTACATTAATTGGAATTCACATTAAAATGTACATTTTTAAATGACATATTGAAATATACTGTTATCTATTCACACATGGCTGCATATTCCACTTAAACACTACTTTTGGACGCCAATTAGATTTGAAATCCACGTATAAGCTCAGCTGACATGCTAACGTTTTCGTCTTCTCAGTGATGATTTCACATCACTGGGAAATCATGGTCTGAAATTTCAGTCTAATATGGTTGGCTCCCAATTCTGAGTGACTCAGCATTTTGTAAATTAAAACATTTGCCACGGCGGATGTTTCACCTTGAGAAGCATGATGTCGTTGTCAAGGTTCCAGTAGTTGAACTGGTAATGTTTTATGATCAACAAGACGTCAAATATTTGCTCATTTCCTTCCTTTTCTTTGATGTTGTGCTCCCCAAGGACCACTTTCATCAGCTGATTCCTGCAGAGGTTATTAAAAAAAAAAAGCACACAATTTGCTTCATAGGGTTTATTCAAAAACACCTGATGAGATTAGAGTCATTTGATGTTATTTATTTCTGCCATAAAAGACTAATTATGATGATGCATTCTAGGCGCCACGATGCAGACTAACTTCTGATATCAATGTGTATTGGTGTGGCTGGTGAAGGCGGACAGCTGCAGTTACTCACGGCCTCCAGCAGTGGGCAGCAGACACCACCCACTGCGCGTGAACCAGGGTGCCTCCACAGAAGAGGGAATCTCTGTACAGGAGAGAGGCTTGATATTTGATAGAGTAAGGCTCTACCACTGTGCCACCAACAATTCTGTTACCATCCTCAACTGAAAGAGACAAAGAAAAACAAAACAGTCTTTCTCCTCTGCGAAAGGCAGCGTTTGCAAGCAGATCCACGTGAATATTCTGGCAAAAACAACAACGCCTATCATTTCTCACCTGCCAGGTTAACAGCAATCAGGGGGAGCAGTAAGAGGAGACAGTAGGGAGAAAGTTGCATCATATCAGCTGCTACAAAAAAAAATATAAAAAATAAAAATACAGACAATAAAAATCAAGTTAAGACAAAAATCCTCAATGAAAGCTGATGGAAATGGCACAAGCGTTGTGTTCTTCATATACACAAAATAAACAAGTAATATAAATTCATTCCATTTTTGAATTGATAAACGATTTAAATATCAGATCATTTTCACAGAGCAGCAATAAATCATAACTATCAAATACATGAAATGCACAAGACTTGAGGATCAGCTCTTGCACAGAGGTTTGGAGTGACGATCAAAACAAAATATAACATTTATCACATGACATAATGCAATGCAACATATCTAACATGACAGCTACTCTAACAGCATAGGAAAATGCAACACAGCATAAAGTAGCAAAATGTGATGTAAATAATCCAACACTAGTAACACTATGTAAAACAACATAATAACTCTATATAACGTAACGTAACCGTGAAGAAAAGAGCTCAAAATCATTCATCACCCTCGGAGATTTAGGTTTGCAGTAATCTTTTAGTACGATCAACATGTTGGATGCAGCATTAATCTTCTGGGGTGCTCCAGCCAGATTATGTACATTGAGATAAAGATTAGGGTGATAGCAATGAGGCCTTCCATCCTCAAACACTTGGAGTTTGTTACCAAAGAGAAATGATCAAAACACCACCGGAAACATGCAAAAATCTGGCAGGCACTTATGAGAAGAGTTTAATTGCCGATAAACATTTTTCACTTGATCATTTGGAGGTGTATACAAAAAAAGTCTTTGATGCTTTAAATGTCAAGCGACATGCAGAAAGACGAACCGATACTTGTTTTACATTGTTTCATTATGTTGAGATTCCTTTCTCATTTGCAATCGAAAACCGACTTCTTGGACAGCGAATGAAAATCCTTTTCAGTCTAAGTCTGGCTGAGAAGTGAATAACACTCTCACTGCTTAGTGGTAACGATAGATAAGCTTTCTCACCTTATCAACAGTTGTGTCAAAATCCTCCAAATTACCAGCGTCAAGATGCACTAAAACATTCCCACACATCAAGAGAAGACTGAGAAGTCTCGGGACTCTTTTATACTCTAAATAAGCCTGTCCCTCTCATTATCCCTCACCCTTATTACATCTCTGTCACATTCAGAAAGGAGAGTATCTGACCCAGTACTAGAAGAAAAAAAAACAACACTTTATCCTTCTTTTATTACACCTTTTTCTTCGGGGGGCCTTTGTTCTCACAGCATCAACTTATTGTTTGGCGTTGCAGATAAAGTGAATCTTTGCAGACGTGAAACCCAACAAGCCAGTGAAATGACAACCTATACTTGTTCGACATGTTGTTTTTATATCCAGAGATGTTACAAAGAGCCCTCTAATGTTCTGTCCACCTGAGATGTGGCAGGAGATGATTGCAGTCATTCTTTCTTTGAACAAGGAAAAGGTTTCTTTTTTTTTTTTTTTTATCCCCCTCCAGTATTCCTGTAAAGCTGCTCAGAGAGTAAATCTGCTTAACCCTCTTTGTGCATCTCACATTGACTCGTGATCAAAAATAATGACCATGTGTGAAGGCGTTGCTAACCGTGCTTCGGCTGAATCGCACTCAAATGTAACTCCGTTCTTTTTTCATTTTCCCTCACAGCCACATTCGGCCCCAGACTCCCCTCATTTATTTCCTTACAGACTTTGCAGCCATGTGGGTGTTTGCAACTCCCAGCCTACATACAATCAGCACTCCCCAAGGTGTCATTCCACCTGTGAGGTTGGAAGGTGATAGCATGCTCAGCTTTCCCTTGGGTGAAACGTCGCTGTGACAAAACAGACTGTGCCTTTGTGTCTGCCGTGTTTGCCAGACAGGGAATGTTTTGGGAAATTACTGTTGAAGTCGAAAAATAGAAAAAGCAGGACAATCAACCTTTTCCCACAGAACAACACAGACCTCCTTTCAATCAGTGCTTGATTGAAAGGAGGTGATGCAGTTTTTAAAATCTTTTATGAATAAAAGCATAAAAGAAGTGTGTTGTACATTTCCACCCGGACTGACAGAAATGGCAGGAAGAGTAATAATCAGAGAAATAGCCATGATATCTCTGGAGAAGCTGCACAGGTCCATCAACAAGACAACTACAGAATCATAACTGGATTTTCTTGGGCTGTTTTAGAGCATAAATATGATTCTGTCGGAACCATTCAATGTAAATCTGGATGTGTGTTTCCTTTGTTTCAGTAACTCTAACCATCTTTCCATCTCCTGCTGAAGAAAAGCATCCTCACACAGTATGATGCTCCCACCACCATGTTCCACAGTGAGCGTGGTCTGTTCAGGGCTCAGTTGAAAAAAATTAAGTTTAAAAATATGCAGTTCATAGAATAATAAATTAATGATGCACAAAAGGAAAAAAAAAAAAAAAAACGTAGAAAGGAAATTTTGGAAAGTCTTTTTCACCGTTTTCTTGCTGTCTGGAAGAAAGCTGTTAGTCTGGTGCTGTGTTCATTTGCAGCTCGGACTTGGGAAACACCTGGCCCCGGAAGGTCACACACACAAAGCCGTTTCTCCCTTTATCTTTATCAAAACATCAGTTGGTCAGATGGCTCCACATGTGGGACAACAGGGGGTGAGGTGACCCTTCATCCCTCCCCCAACAATACACACACCAACACTTCTCTCCCAGCCTTCCCACTGTGGCTGATATTGACTTGCCAGATGGCTGATCATAATCATCATTATCATCTTCATCATCTTCATCATCATCATTGTCGTAGCCGCTGGGTTGATAAGGACTTCTTATCATTGCTGACACAGATTCAACAATGGCCAATGAGTCAGAAAGAGACACTTGTCTGCAGAATCCCTCTGTGTGAATATCCCCACGATTACACAACAAACCCACAGAAAGGAGCACGCAGAGATACACACACACACACACACACACACACACACACACACACACACACACACACACACACACACACACACACACACACACACACACACACACACACACACACACATTGTACGTCTTTCTAGAGACTTTGCATTGGCTTCCATTCATTTTTCATTCATTTCTATAGCCAAACCCTGATCCTAACCCTAAACCTAACCTCAACTCAGTTCACAACTTTGTCCTGAAGCACCTTTTCTAAAAGGGCTTTGTGGCCCATAAGGACCAGTCGGTCCTCACAGCGTAGCATTTGTTGGAAAAATGGTCCTTAGACTGTATAAAACACATGAACACACACACACACACACACACACACACACTCACGCAGGCACCCAGACACGCACACACACAGAGACTTCAGCAGGGATAATCCTGGACGTTGAAACACAGCGTGCTGATACAGTATAGATGAACCCAGCCGGGCGCAGTGCCATCTTTGTTGCTATGGCAACAACGTCAGGCCTTTCAACAAGTCAGAAGGGTCAGAGGACAGACAGTTCTGAGTATGAAGACTTTCTGAATGTGAACTTTGTTGCTCCTTCTTCTCTTTTTCTCCTCTCAGCCCATCCCAGAGTGACTTTGCAGCTTCATGAAAACCAATGAAATTAAAAACGTTTTTGCAATGGGAAACTGAAGGATATAGTTTGATTGAAAATCACTTCCACTGGTACCAGAGAAGAAGGAATGAACAGCCTGGGCTGACAGAGAAAAAGCTGCTTGACTGCAGCGATTCAATCATATCGTCTAAAGTAACTTCCTTGTTTGCTGTATGATGAACCTGCTCTTGTGTTTAGCCTGTCTGCTCCTGGCGCTAACTGCGGTCCACAGTGAGTACATCTTTTGGGAAAAATGCCTAAAGAGTAATAGTTTAATGCATTTCCTTCATTGTTTAATGTGCCTCCATTATTGTTGCATAGTAAAAAAGTCATTTTATTTCCTTTGTGATAAATTAACTAATTTGTTAATTAAATTTGAAATGTAATTGCTGATGTCCTGTTCAGCCAGAGTAAAAACTTTGAACATGTCGGACCAACAGAACGCTGCCTTCCTACTTAACTTTCAGATAGTGAGTCATTCTTCTGCAGACATTTTGTGCATGCACAATGCAATGCACTACTGCAAGAAAGAAAAAGGATGCTTTGAGAAAGAGAAGGAGCCCCACTATTTCCCCAATCCAGCCTCGTGAGGTTAAAACTGGACATTGCTCCTTTGAACACTTGAGAGAAGACAAAGATCCATGAACACTGCAGAATCAACAAAGACAAAATTCAATTTGACATGCTTTAATTTTATGATCCACCCACGATTCGACATAAAACAATCTTTATTTTTTCTTTAGTGAAGAGTTAACTACGTAAAGCGATGTAGAATTTCTTATTTGAATAATTTAGAAATGTGTTATAAGTAAATTCATGATAAGTAATGTTTTTAGTTTAAAATCTGAATATTAATTTCGTCAAATGCTGTCATGGCTGGCTAATTAAATCTAAAATAGCACAAGAGTGGAGTAAGTTTTACCTTTAAGGTTAGTCTGTTTATTTTCTATATCTCTTCATGTGTCTTAATAATAATAACAATAGTAATAATAATGATCATTTCAACCAAATTCGCGTATGATTGGCTGATCAGCATCAGACAGCGACTCATCCCTCATTTCACCTGCTGGCTCCTGAGGCAAAGCTGAATATAAAGAGAGATGGAAAAAATACAGAGCCAATAAGAAGCTTTGCTAAGATGATCCAGTACCAAATCTGATCAACTTGCGAGATTGGATTACGAAAAATATATATTTTTTCATATTACAGACTTTGCTAAGATCATCTAGTTTGATCTGGATGTTCCTGCAAATTCTTACGTTGGCTCGCTTCCAGAGAGCTCAACTATTTCTGTACATGCAATTCCTTTTTGAAGCAAAACAAACTCAGGACCACTCAGGACATCCAGCAATCTAAACCAGAACCAGAATTCACCTTTTTGTCAACCTTTATAGCTGACCTGCTAAACTGGAAGGCTACAGCTGAGTGAAATCACAGCAAAAGGCTAAGCCCATGAGTGAGCCAACAGTCTGGTTTTGGACTCTATTTCATGGTAATAGTTCAGGTTCAATGTTGGCTGTTGAGTCGCTAATGCACTGGCCTTGGTTAACACACAAAGTCCTTCAAGGCCCTCCATAACCTTTTTAAAGTGTAGTGTGCAATTTGGATGAGATTATAAAAGCTACAGATTGATTTATTAATTAGATATCTATTGTGAGTGACACAACTGTCCAGCAAAGAGACCAACGGTTTGTCCTTTCTCTCAGTGGACATGCTGCAGACATGACTGGTTCATTGCAAAAAAAGAAAAAAAGAACTTTTGAGCAGCAAAATTGTTTTCTAAAACAGTCCTAATAATGCTAACAATTTTTAAAAAGCCTTAGAATGTGTTCGAAATCCTATTTATGACAAGTAGAAACTAGTTTAAGTGTTAAAGATGCAAATTTGTCAGAGAAAAGTAAAAAAGTTTAAAAAGAAAAAGCAGAGAAAGTTGCTGAGTCACAGGAAAAGCGCCGTCTTAATTATTTTGGAATTATGATTATGATTGATTGAGAAAACTCTCAATCAATCATAAGCAGGAATGAATATGAAGGATTTTGAGAGAGTCTGCACTTCTTCCCCTCGTGTTGAGGAGTTGCAGGAAATGATCCCCACTTCTCCTCCGTCTCTGATTGTGCAGCCTGAGGTCAGAGCGCCACGGTTCAGGAGTTACATAACGCTGGCAGGAGAGTCCCTGCTGTAATATTTCCGCAGCCAGAGTGAAGTAGTGACTCAGGGACGCAGCGTTCCATTACCTCTATTGCACCGAGGCCCCCCATATGGCAGAAATGTAGCAATTTTCTAAATGGGTAAATTAACTTGGAGGAAGTGGGCTAACGAGCAACTCTACAGCCTTTCTACTCACTGAGGGCGTTCTGTTTTACTTTGACCAGCTGTCATTAGTGTTCATACAATGCAGCTTTGGTTGCTTGCTGTATTTTTCTTTTCTTTTTTTTGGAATATAAACTATCCCAATGCTGCACTGCAAACCCAATTCACCAGGAGAGATTTGGTTGTTCATAAATTCACATCCGATTGCGATGACGAGTAATTCACAGTAAACCTGGCCTGTAAACACGTGTAAAGATCGAATCCTGTTTGTTTCTCCATGCAGGCCGAGCGCTTATGCAGGGCCGCATAGTCGGCGGCCACGTCGCTGCGCCGAACTCCATCAAATACATGGTGTCTCTTCAGAGAACAAGCCGCCAACACTTTTGTGGGGGATCGCTAGTTCACAGGTACTGGGTTCTGACTGCAGCGCACTGTAACATCGGGTAAGAGTGTTCAACAGCTGTAATCATCTGTAACTATGAGCTCGAAGGAAACCGCCACATGATTCATATGACATATACTCTTTCATATATAACATATATATACATATATAGTCCTTTCCCCACTGTGGAAAATGTCCACGCCGCTGACATTGCTTCTCTGCCTCAGTTAAACATCCCACAATCTTCTGTTGCATCACTGTCCCATGTTATTCCCTCCCGCTTCTGAAGCACAGACACAAGTGGCAAGCAAGTCGGAAATAAACATCAGGTATTAATATCGCCCCAGTTTTATTATATAAGAAAAATTGGCTGACATCTGCCGATACCAATGTTAATGCGAATATATCGTGCATTCCAAATAAAACTACTCTCTATCATAATGTCTAAAGTCTAAGAAGCAACAGCATTTGTCACATTCGACATATTTTGTTGCGTTGTTACGTGATAGAATAAATGTACTGTGCAACTTTCATTAAGCCCCATTTACTGTAAAACCCCCAAATTTAATCCAATTGCTCACATTATTTAATTATGTGAATTTTAGTCAGTTTATAGTGTTGAGCCTCAAAGCAGGATGAGATTCATGGAAGTAAAGAAAAAAAAACCCTTTCTGGTATAAACAGGTAATGTCACAGCAAACCTGTGTGTTGGAGGGCAAACTGCACACAAACAGATACAGTTGAGTCAGCTGACCTTGGTGCAGCATCATTCCTGTGTGTGCGCGTGTCTGCGTGTGTGTGCGTGTGTGTGTGTGTGCGTGCGTGGGTGTGTGTGTGTGTGTGTGTTAAACACAGAGTGACAGTGAAGTGTCATCTTGTCTAGTTCCTGGAAATCATCCATATCTCTGTAGCACTGCCCCAGTCCTGCCAGATCACAGTAAGCCATTGTTCACGATCCATCCAGCTGCAGTCGCAGTCCGTCCTTTTCCACACCCTGAGCTGGTAAATTTCTACACTGCTGACATATTTTCCCATTTACTTATTCAAACAAGTATAGAAAAAAACTCTGTACACAATTATTCAATAGGCTGTTCTCCTGAATATATTATTTCATCAACTACACGGCTGAAGTGTAAATACTTAGGAAAGAAGTGAGGTTTTTGTTTTTATTATGAGACTATCTATGTGTTACTGGACAACTACGACTGTGCAGAATTATAATGGAACCAAATAAAATATTTTTTTTTTCACCGCACTTGCTTATTTTTATCTGCTAAGGCAATTATAATAAATCAACAACTGCAGGTAAAGATTTCTGACTTTGAAAAATCATCATCACGCTGTAAGCCCTGATTTCATGGAGTCACTTCCTTAATCTGTTGACAATCAGCTTTTTGTGCAGCAGCAACCACACCTGAGCTTTCCTATTGGGCCGCAGAATTAGTCAACACCAAAGGAGAACGGGTTCCTGTTAGCTCCACATTTCACTCATCTCTAATTTTTTGGTCAAAAACTTGGGAGCCAAGTCTAATTTAGTCCATGTATACAGTGTTTATACATGCTACTGAAGCTCATTTGTTTTATAAGTTTCTTAGAAAGTAAATACATAATTGAAAAATGAGGTAATATAAAAATATCTTATTTTACTTTTCAGAGTAGTAATATATTGTTTACCCTCCCATCATTGGACAAATACACATTTTGAAGGTGGAAAAAAAATGCACGAAGATGATAATGTTTAAAAGTGATGTTTCAATGCAATGCTTGTATGTGTGCGTTTTAGGGCAGATCAGATGATGATAGTGGCAGGTGACTACAACGTAAATATCTTCGAGGGTACTGAGCAGTATGCTAAACCCCACAAGCTGGTCATTCATCCCTCATACAACAGCAGCACCAACAACGCCGACATCATGCTCATCAAGGTACTGCAGAGATGTAGTTTTCCTTCTTCATATCTTTTCAAAACTGTGTGTGAACATTTCATAAGCTCCTTTTCCTACCAGAAACCATCTAATATTTTCTGTTCCTCTCAGTTGAGCGCCCCTATGGTCCTGAACAGGTTCGTGTCGCTGGCGCCTCTCCCCAGACAGGGGACAGGCGTGGTCGAAGGCCACCTGTGTCAGGTGTCTGGATGGGGCCACGTTAGGGTGGGTGGAGGACAGGTCCCTGTTCAGCTCAGGACGGTCACAGTGCCCATTGTTTCAGCCGCGAGGTGCAACGGCAGCGACTCCTTCAACGGCAACATCACGGCCAACATGATCTGCGCCGGCTACCCGTCCGGAGGAAAGGACGCGTGCAAGGTTAACACGGGGGCTGCAGGGTGGTACGCGGCTTAACCTGTTTGGACATGCAGGAGCGTCTTGTCCTTGAAAACATTCATTTATTTCTCAAACAATACAGTTTGCATCACCCATTAATGCATATGAGGTCAGGTATATCAAGCTGATCTGATTCTCATCTCACATTGGAGTATATCCATAACACAGTTTTGGGGAAGTCTGTCCCTTTGCCAGGAAGAGGACACAGCTTGTTATGTCAGTACATGAAGAAAAGTTAGGCTTACATGCCACACTACAGTTGTAGATGAAATGGAAAATCTCAAAAGTCAAAAATTCAACTGTGATTTAAACAAACAAACAAAAAAAGCTACTCTGGTGGATGGCTGCAAAACAACAGCGCACTTAAATGCTGGTGTATGTTATGGTGCATTCATTGTGCTTATTCATGTGTGTTTCCTTTCTTAGCGTTTAATATGAGAAGAAAATTACCTGAAATTCAATATGCGATGTACCAGCGCTCATTTGCCTTTGTGAAGAGAAACCTACTTAATTACATCGATTAACAGATACATCTAACGCTGTACTGGGAGACTTTTCAAGCGGTTGGGCAATAAAACGCCAATGAAAGTATTCGCACCCTTCAACCGTTTTCACATTTGTCATCCTACAACGACAAACTTCAATGTGATTTGTCCTGACTGGTCATTATCTATACTTGTGGGGTAAAAGTTAAACATTGTGCATATTTTTCTTTTTGAGTCAAATAAAAATTTTCTCAAACAAATCTCTGAGACCTTCAGGGAATACATTTATTTATTTTGAAATAAATAAATAAAAAATAAATAAATAAATAAATAAATAAATACACAGGATTATATCCTTGAATTAAAGGTTATTCTGAAGGTAATTGTCTGCGTTGTAATTAATCTAAAGGTTTTAGAGGAAAGTGAATGATTGCAATTCACAGTTGAATTTGATGTTAATCCATTTCCTTCCCTCGATCAAAGTTACGCTGTAATTTGAATTCATCAATCCTATTCAGTCGGAGGTAAAGTACTTTGAAGTTTACAGTTGTAATATGACAAATAAATATATAACACAGCATGTTATACGCTTCTACAAAGTGGTTTTTTTATGTTTAATATCCCATCACAAACATTGCATTGGTGTCACTAAAAAACAGTTTGAAGAGAAAATTATATATATATATATTTATTATGAGATGTTTTTGAAACAAGCTTTGAATTTAGATACGATTACTAAAAGCCATGATCTCTGAAATGCAATATTTCATATCTGCAAAGTGAGACTTTTTCATTGCACGTCATTTGTTCTGCAAAATGAATGACACATCGAATTATGTAACATTATATTTGTATGCTTGACGATAATACAATAAAAGTGACCTTAAATCCCTGCGACATTCAAGACAAAGGATTAGCAGGCCCCTGCTGGAACGTTTTCCCACAGGCTCGGCTTCATGTGAAATCTGAAGGTGCAATCACCAAGGGGACATTGTGGCTCGGTAACTGATAGAGGGTGTGGTCTTGTCTTTGCAGGGAGACTCGGGCGGGCCGCTGGTGTGCAGGGGCCGGGTGTACGGCATGGTTTCATGGGGCAATGGCTGCGGCGACGCTCAGTTTCCAGGCGTGTACACTGCTGTGTCCAGGTTCCGCCGCTGGATAGATCAAACCATCTACGGGCCACACCTGCGCTGTTTCGGATACAGATGAAGATCCGAGTGTCATTTTGTCGTTGCGTCAGTGTAAAAAAGAAATGCATCCTCTGCTCTTACACATTAAAGCTTTAGTGAGCGTCTGTGTCAAATAAAATCATCACTGGATCCCCTGCTGGGCTGTTTCCATGCCTCCTACTGCAGTTCACAACCTGTAAGAAATTGCAGATTCATGACAATAAATACCATCTCTTGGATAAGAGTGCAATATTTCTCAGTCACTTTTTAGGGTGTGAGGTAAGAAGCATCTCTTAAGCTTTTCTGCATTTTGCCACGTTGCTTCAGTGTTTCCTATTGGGATTCATCTTATAGACCAATGCAAAGCAATAAATAATTATCAAGTGGAAGGAAATATAAAAACTTCAATATAGATATAAGGTTGGTAATAGAGCAGTATCCTAAAAACTGGCAGAAAACAGGAAAACTACATAGACAAGTTTTGCATATGCTAAATTATATATATTTAGCAATATGTTATTTGTTTATTTATTTTAGAATTTTTTCCCAGTTTTTAATTATTTATTTATTCATGTTTTACCTGCACCAGTAACATTTTGATACATCAAAGGCACACTTGTAGTTTTTAAATGTTTTTTCTTTAAACTCCAGTAGCCAGGCAAGCAGATTATCTGGTGCCAAATTCACAGTTGCATCTTTGTGAAAAGAAAAAAAAAAAGGCTTTTGTTGAAGCGTTGGAAGAAGAAAGTAATTGCTGACAGGAAGCCATGAAGAAAACACATTTTGTAGTTATACAGTAATTAACTGGAGGAACAATGTTTTGGTGAAATGTGGCCAAAAATATGAAACAAAACCTGCACCGAGCGTGAGCCTACACGCAGCATCCACATAGTGAAACATGGCGGCGGCAGTTTCATTATTGTATGGATGTTTTAAAGCATCAGAGACGGGGAACCTGGTGAGAGCTGGACGGACGATGGATGGAGCGAAGCACGTCGGTCTAGAAGAAATCTTGCTAGTTGACGCAAAAAAAGTTTGAGACTAAAATCCAACTGAGAATCTGTGGCAAACAAAAACTAATGTTCATAGATGTTTGTAGAGAAATATGCCTTTCATTGCCTCTGAAGTCACAATAGAAGGTGGTTCTATAGGGTGTGAATATAGGGTTTTTTTTTTTTGGAGCCTATAAACTAGTTGAGTTGACATCAGGGAAGCATCACATTAACCTGCAGGCCTGCTGCTTTCCACATCATCTTGTTTTTATGAATCTATTTTACCTCTAAAGGGAGTAGGTGTGCCATAATTGCTCCTTTTTTTTTTTATGACTAGACAACGTGTAGAAAGTCAGCTTTGCTGCAGGCTCATGTATCGTCTGTCCTGCCATTGTCTGTGTAGTTATATTGGGTTTGGTTCTTCTGAGAAAAGACGATTTGCGCCTTTATCAACTCAAAGAATCTGGGGAGGCTTCCTTTCATCTTCTTCCTTCGGCAGATATTAGCGTTGACAGCAGGTGGAAACCAACTTTTTAAAAAAATGTTCAGTAAGTGTGTAAATTTTAAATATTAATCAAAAATTTTTTTTTAAATTAATTTAGTCTGTCATAGCAATGTGACAACAAACCATGTTAGTGAAGGTTTATAGCTGAGACTAAAATATAAACGAAATACATAAAATAAAATTTAATTTTAATGAAGCTGAATCTATCCCTGTTTGACAAGGAATGGTAATTAAATTATACAACTAATTAACTCATCCAACATATAAATTGCTTTGAACCTACGTTATCCATAAACATTTATGGATAACGTAATATTAATGTCACTACGTGTCAATAATATTTCATACTGATCATTGTTTTACAGCTGCAACATCTATGAATCAAAGCCCTGCACCACTGTTGACCTGTTGACCTGTCATCTATAAATGTTTTGCTTTAAACACTCTATTGTTTTTAATAGAACTAGTGCTAAGTAACTGTATCCATGTCACATCCACCCACAAATGTGTAACTCAAATCTAATTGTGACATTTAAACCTAGACGATTATTATATAGCATTCCAGCTGAATCATTCTCTTTGTGTTTCCTAAAGCATAGCTGAGCTGTTCCCCTCAGATCACAGGCTTTTATCGTTCCATTCATTATTTGTCTGGTTTTGAAATATGCACGGATGCATAAATGGTAAGATCCGATGTGCATCAGGTTAATTGTATAACTCTGATTCACATCAAACGTGTGAATCGGGTCCTTCGCAAAACAAAATTAAGTTAATCAAAATATTTGATGAATTTGACAGGCATATAGTCAGGTTAGCCCAATCAGACTCAGATTTAAAGTCAGTACTTGCAACTTATATCCTGTTCATAGAGCAATACAGTCAAGCGCAACTCGGGTTAAACGTTTTCTCTCTCAGGAAAACATTTTTCAGTGTCACTAACTTTGCTGAAATCCCTCCTCCATGTCAGATTTTGAAAGAAAAAAAAACCCAACTTGTGTCCTCCTGATATCTGACCTTATGAACCGTTTGGTTATGCGTGTGCTGCTGCAAGTCTGTGCACAATCATACAGTGATTTCTGCCTATGAATGTGCTTCGTTTTCCTAAAATCTGCAACGCTCTTTGCTTGACTTCCAGCATATTTTATGGGCCTACGTAAAGCCCCAAAAATTGTTGTTGTAAATCCTTTTTATGATTAGGGCTTAGCACATGATTGTAAAATAGAAGGAAAATTATACATAGCTGCCAACATTTTTACATTCAAAAATCTGATGCATGCGTCATGGATTTGTAGACAGAACTGGTTTCCTCTAATACCTCCAATTAAAATCAAGTGCAACCAGTCATCTTCAGACGTTGCTGATTTGAATGTCGGGTCCAGAAGAAAGAGCATGGCTGCATTACAGCGCTGCTCCGTACATCATCTCTAAAAGTTGAGCCGGTATTGTACAGCAGCTTGCAAGACACCTAAGCTCACAGTCCAGACCAGAAGAGCATTATTCAGAGAAGCAGACGATAAGCAATCTGTAAAGCTGGAGGAGCTGCAAAGGTCCACGGCTCAGGTGGCAGAATCCTTTGACAGGCCAACTTTTATTGGAGCACTCACTGTAATAGTACAATTAATAAATTTAATTGTACTAAGGAGATAATTGGCCATTATCTCCTTATGGTGAGGTGAAACTGTTCGTACTCTGAGCGGAAACCGTCTGTACCTGGATTTTATCATTTTTTGATACCTTCATCGGGACTCGGTTTTTATCTTTGCTGCCACAACTGACACAAATCCACAACTGCTGCACCCGAGACAGTTTTGGGCACACGTGATCATGAAAACATTGATACACAAACAGGATAAGAACCCCACAGTGGGTGTAGTTTAGCATTAATCCAGAGCCGTGTGTCTTGGTTTCATCCTCAAATTGAAGCCCAGCGCCGAATGGTGCCTGACTCTCTCTGTTCTGTTCCAATTTGTGAATTATATGGCATTAAAATGTCCTATGTACAACTGATAATATCTTTATTTCTTACGGTTGGATAAATAAACTCTGGTTTGGTCTCACTGGGAATAAAAGAGCCTGTGAGTGCAGACTATGGAGCAGCGGCGCAACGTTTAAAATCTGGACATTATGGAAGCTTGACAAGGGAGAAAAAAAGTTAACTTTGAAAGAAATATTATATTTACAGAATGCAAATTAAATACTGAATTAAATAATTAATTTGATCTACACAAAGCTTAAAAGACATCTAGGTTTGTGGGTTTTTTCTGTCATAATCTGGGCACAGGTTAGAAAAGAAAATACTTGTGTTAAACTATTCCATCAAGTAAATTATGTTTAACCAGAAAACCTTTGGATTGCACATTTTTCACAAATTGTTCATATCAAACAATGGAGGGATATACATTTGGAAAGTAACGAATGCAATATATTTAAAAAAAAACAAACAAACAAACAAACAAACAAAAAAAAAAACGTGACAACTGAAGAATCCAAATGTCACATCCCCCCCGCAGCTTATGAAAACACTGCCATCCTCTGGCGAGCTCTACCCTGATCAACAAACGTCCTCCTCGACAAGAAATCACGGCAAAAGAAACAAAGAAAGAAAATAAGAGGGGTGAAAAAAAATATGCGCAAAAATTTGTGAAATTGTAGAGATCTAACAATTTGTTGTGTCTCAGACTCCTGCTGCTGCAGTAAATAAATAAACAAACAAACAAATATATAGATTCATCTCGATTGGTGCAGAATTTGTTCGGAATAGTCGATTGTTTGGTTTTGTTTTAGCAGAGAAGGAGCTCTCAGGTTGTCTCCAGCTGGACTCTTCTGGGTTGCACCAGAACCCCTCCACCCCCTCCACCCCCCTCCCTGCACACAGCTCCCTCGTCAGGTCTCCCCGGGATCGGTGTTTTGCATCGCTCCTCGATTTGCATTTCTTCCTCGGATTTTCCATGCGACGGGTTCAGCGGCCGCTTCTTCTTTTTAGATATATTTCTATATTCATATGTAGATATAGATAACATACATATACGCGCGCCTCCATTTCCACAGCAGCATCCACACGCGCAAAGAGACACGAGACAACCAGAGGAGAGGAAACCAAACATACGAACGAAAAACAAAACATTAGGATTTTTTTTTTCTTTTTTTTTTAAAATAATGTCGCCGAAGCTCCACGATTGGGGAAAGTGAAGAGATTTTAATTTTTTTATTTTTTTTCCCCCCCATTCCCTGCTTTATTTTGTCTTCATTCTGGTGCGTACTGGCGGAGCGAGACACGTGTCCTCGGGGTAAACAGAAAGGGCTCGGTCGTGCCAGCGGATCGCGTTGTTTCTTTCCCCTCTGTTGTTGTTGTTGTTGTTGTTGTTTTTTTGATCCCCCCGCACCCCCCCCCCCTCTCTACTCTTATTCTTGTTTGTTACCGACACACCGGGCTTAAGCTTGGCCACCGCATATATCGTCTATTTCACCCGTCGCGCCTCGGTAAATAAGACGCATTTCGGAGATGTCGGAAGTGCTGCCTTTCAACGAAGAGAAAATGAGTCATTATGGAAATGAGGGCGACGAGGAACACCTTTCCTTCACCTGTCGCCTTCAAGACACCAACAACTTCTTCAACGGCTCGCAGAACAAGCGTCCGCCAAAACTCGGACAAATTGGCAGGAGCAAACGAGGTAATTATATAATTAAGACGGTTTTTCTTTTGTTGTTGTTTTTTTTTGCCCCCCTCCCCGGGTTTCTCCCCATCTCCATTGGCTTACGTGGTGGATGTGGTGAATGCGCACTTTTGGCTGATGTGCACCATGGCTCAGGATGCAACGACCGTTTTGTTTTTTGTTTTTTTGTTTCTTGTTTGTTTTGTTTGATGTTTTATTTATTTTTTTTAACCACATCGATTCAACTGGGTGCACAAATCCACTGTTTGCATGCATTTGTGTTGCGTAGATTGATAAATAATTCGCATTGCAACACAAGTTGGATGCGCACTGCGTTGCCACTTCAATGTTGCTCAACAGAATTGACATCAACGCAACCTCTCCCCTAGATGAAATGATTTCTGTAAGCTGAGTCTTTCCTGATTATTATCATTGTTATTATTGTCATCTTTTGTATGACCCATTTTGTTAACGAATTATGTTTATTACACAGCATAAAAAGGAGGTTGCACATAAATGCATGCAGTTACAAGCAAAAACATGGCAGTCAGGGAGGAAGTACACCTGTAGGTCTGCAGTGGAGACACTCACACATGCACATGTGCAGGAGTGCATCAGAGGCAGTTGGTTGAGCGCTTAGTGTGCACTAGGTTACTCTCACACGCATGCACACATCACGTCTTGCTCTCACAGCGCTTGGCTTTTCATGCTCTCTTGTTAGTTTTGATGGTGAATTTTCAAGACGCCGCACCAAGACCAACCCACCCCCTTTTTTCCCCCCACCAGTCCCATCGTCCTCCTCATCCTCATTAACTTTCCCTCCCCTGTCATCCACAGTTGTGATCGAGGATGAGAATGGCGAGGAAGCGCTGAAAAACGGAACAGAGAAGACTTCAGGAGAGGCTTAAGGCATCCGAACCCACCGAAAGACAATCCAGTTTTGTTTTTTTTTTATATGGCGATATTTACCAGTTCTAACCCAAAGACACTGTATATAAGCACTTTCTCCGATGTGGCAGCAAGCAAGCACTTCCACGCCCTCCTCTTCCGAGTCTGTCATGACCAGCCGGACGGATGGATGCACAAGCGCTGGCCAGGGGTGGGAGGCGGCAGCAAAAAAAAGAAAAAGAAAAAAAAAAGCGGCGACCTCCAGGTGGACCCCCATAACACATTTACACAAACACACCCTTGATTACAGGGTTTCGCCATAAATCCAGTCACAGGAGAGGAGACTGGGGGAGGAGGCAAGTGGTGGGGAGCGAGGTGAAGGATGGAGGCGATGCTGTCGAAATGCAGAATTCAGGGACAGGATACAGAGGTAGATCTATTATAATAAACTAAAGCACACACTTCTCCTATATCTTATCAATCAAACCTTTCTGCTCTTCGTGTTTTTTGACTGAGGGCAAACGAATACCAGAGTTTTGTAAATATGGAAAGGGTAGCCCATATTTTCTTGCACAAAGTGAGAACTGGTAATCTGGTTTCGCTCTGCGTTGACGACATAATTTATTCTGGAAACCTTGGGGAATGTGTCTTTTTGAAGTGACGTAAAGCCCGAGGGAGGGTTTCGTTCTTTTGTTGTTGTTGTTTCGGGTTTTTGTATGTTGAGAAAAACTGAGCAAATGGGAGTGATGTTATTTTTCACTTACGGATTCTCGATGTTGCCTGAGTGTTTTTGTTACCATACTTTGCAGCTATAACGAGTCATTTCTAAACAGTGTACTTCCCACTTGTTTGTAAGCTTACCCAGGCTTTCACCTGGATCAATTGATACTGTAACTTGACTGTAAACACCCTATTGATAAAAAAAAAAAAAAAACTCTATTTATATTGCATTGTGCATTATTGTGTGTGCCAAATCTAATGGGTTTACTGAATACCATATTTTTTGGTTGTTGTTGTTTTTTTTTGCGCTTAATACATTTACGCGTTGATTTCAGTCGTTTCCCTTGGGTTGCCATTTTTTTAGGGCTCTTTTTGGTATATAAAAAAAAAAGATGAAAAAAAAAAACACTTAAAAGTACCAACTCATGCATGGCGAATATGAATTCATGCATGCATGGCAGCAGTTCTGAAACTCTTGTGTAATCTTGAAGCACCTCGTATACAGCTTTGAATGACAAAGACCTCAAGAAACAGTCTTAATTCTTCGTTGTACTGTACAACTCTCACTGATTTGTACAGTGGCCTAATATCTTGTAATAAAGATTATGATAACGTACTATTTACTGTTAGTGTTGATTGTGGTTTACAATAAGGAATGATGTATTTGATGTTTCTTTTTTGTTTAATAAAAAAGGAAGGGAAAAAAACAAAAAACCTTTGAAATCTGTAGCAAAAAACATGAAAATATAGTTTTGTATCAGAGAGTTAAAGACAGTAGCAGGTAGCCCGGCTTACTTTTTGGACATGTTGCTTGTACAGTTTCTCCTGTTATTGTATTGCCTATCTGGCTGCCAAGGAAAGGTGAAGTCAGCATTTTTTTTTTTTTCCACTGTGAGAAAGTAGCATCCCACTCTTTGGAGGGCGATCGGACGTGGAAGAGGCACAGGATGATGAGAGGATAATCCCACGGAGAATCTGAGATGCACACTTTGTCCTGCCGAGACAAAGGCGAGCTCAAACAGTTGCACAACAGACTATGATCTCATTAAGTGCTACAGTTCTGCGAAAAGATTTTTTTTTTTTTGTGGGGATAATGTACAACACTGCTTCCCAATGCAATAAATGTCTGTTTGCATTAAAAAGCTCCGCTTTCTCTCTTTAATCAAGTCCTCCCTTTAAACTCCACCTCTGCCTGGGATGTCGAGGGCACCCGGGCGTGAGGAACGCTGATGAGACGTGACATTTCCAGCTCTGCCATGGTGACTGAATGATTCATATTGTGTGACGAGCCTCTGTCAGCGCACGGCATCTTCAACCTGGGCCGCCTGGCTCTCCCAGGGACATGCATGGAGACACGCGCGTCCCAGAACTTGCATGTCCATTTCCCCTCCATCTGCAGGCGAAAGGAACATGTTGTTAGTTCCCATAACCACCACTATCCCTTCTCCCTCCCATCTTGACAGACATGAAAGGGGCTGCCTGAGCCGGGTGCCATGGTAACAGATGCACCTTGCACTCTATGGTGCAGCGGTGGGTTTCGAATAGTCTTCCCTGAGCCTCTGCTTGATATCATCGCTATCTTTAATGGAATGTTCTTCATTCTCTTTATCTGTTTGCTAAGTGGCACGACCGCATTATCCCTCCGAAAGAGCCCCTTCGTTCAAGATGGCAGTCGACCATGACAGTGTTGGCTTCTCTGGCAACAAGCTGTCCCCTCACACAGGATCAGAGGAAGCACGTTTGGGTAGTAATGGTGCGGTGGCTGTCAGCGTGTTGGAGCTTCGCTGAACAAATGAAGAAGCTGAACGTGTAAAAAGATGTGGCCAGAATTCACGTTAACCCAGATCTGTGTTAAAAATAATAACCATATGAATAACAGACATGACTTATTCAGATTACTGTAATCAACCAGGAAGGCTAATTTTGTCATTTCCAAAGAAATCAAATAATACACAATGCCTTGAGAAATCAATTAGAAATAATTTTAAAAAAGTCAACCTTCGTCTGGTCAGTAAAAGCGCCACACCATTGGCGCCGAGAAAAAGTCTTTATATATTTTTAACTGTTTTTGCTTTGTTGTCACACTGCAGATTAAATGCAAACTACAATTTTCAAATGATGATTTAACTTCAGTAAAATGATATAAATGATATGAAAATTAGCCACGACCCACTATTGAGCCATATAGGGACATGTATCGGATTATATGTCCCTATATGGGAACTTATTTCTTTCCTTTATTTATTTGCATAGGAGTACGTGTTCAGTACGTACAAATACTGAACTCTGTGATATTTATAGCCTTAGCTAATTTGCAATGCTCATCCCCAGATGGCCCTTTGACAACATGAAACAATTGAGAAGACTGTAAACCAGCATAGCAAGACAAAATGTCAAACATAACATAACTCCAACTTAAAACAGACCACAGTAGCCACCATAAAGCCATCATGGACCATGAGTACAAATCTGGTCTTCTTAAAGAAACACCTTCAGTTGTTGGTTGAGAGCTCAAGTCACAAAACATCTCAGAACTGCATGCAAAGCAACAAAGACCTCATTTGTCTTTAGTGTGCCTGACTCAACATCAAGTTGAGTGCTTAATGTTAAAACCATTTGTAACCAACAAGGTCTCAAAAACTTGTCTCTCATCTCTAAAGCTTTTTGATAGAGTCAAAAGAATATTGTATGACTTGCTGAGACAAAAGTGGAACATGTCCCTGTCCTTTCTGAGACATCTGCAGTAAAAGTAGCACAGACCTGATCCTTTTAAAGTGGTTGCCATCCAGGACAGCAAACCTAATTATCAGGAATACATTTCTGATCATTTAATAATAAAAGAAATTATTACTGTACTCACTCATTTTCAGAAGAAATTTCCAGATTTGTTATTTTAGTAGCAATGGTGTAAATTTAGAATAAAGTAAGAGGAAGCATAGAGACGTTGGAAGATAAAATGAAACATTTTACTCTGACATGTCAAATAATCTTCATTCAGAGTGTGAGAGAGAGCAGGACTTTTGGGATGTAACAGGAAGGCTGAACCCTTTTGAGTTTTCAACCTCTGTCTGCCATGAAATGTGCTGGATCAGGGAACGATCGCCGCTTTTGGAAACGTCAGATTAAGAAAAAGGATCTTAACTCCACGGAGAGATAGTAGAGGTAATGATGCTCATTGCTCCAAAGGATCTTATTTTAGCTAACTTTTTACGAACTCCTTCAGCTTGTAATTTACATAAAAGTAAACGCTTGTTGGTCAGAGACTTCCTTCTCACACTTGGTTGCTGCTCTTACATCATAACAACAAAACAAAATAAAAAATTGAGATATAAAATCTACCCCAATATTCGAGAAATGGTGCACTTTTTTCAAAGTGTGGTAGAAAAAAGTTTGAAATAGAGAGAAAAAAACAAACAAAGAAAAAATACATACATCTAATTTTCTATTTTAATTAACAGTGATGATTAGTATGCATTTGCAAAAATGAAAATGATCAATAAAGTATTTCAATATCAGTGTCTGATTTTTGAAATATCTATTCTCAGTCAATTTAAACAGATGTATCAGTAAAATAATCGATCTTTCCTAAGACACACAAATTAGTGAGGATTCTGTTTAATAAGCTCTGAACATCACCTGCATTCTCTCTTACGTTTGTGAGGGAAACAATACTTTGGAGTGTGTATTTTTTGGAGCAGAAAGCTATTATGTTCATGGTCCAATCCCAACAGTCTTAAGTTCGATCACTGCCTTGTAATTGTATTAGATCCACCAATTGAACATGCAAAGTGTTTTGGGGCAGGTCAAGCAGGAGTGTGACGATATGGTCGGATACGCAGCATCACTCTGACGGAGGACCAGGTGGACCTTTCAAGTTGAATACTGCAGGCCAGTTGCCAGTTTCTGGAAGAAAGTGCTGCAGGTGAAGGTATATTGCCACTGTAATACAGAACAACACTCTGTCTAATGCACTGAAACACACACACATATTTTGCTGGCCAGAAAAAGCCTTGAAGATTAATTAGCAATGGTCGTAAGGGCTGGTGTCCAACAGCTTTTGGACACATTTCTGACTGAACAGACCAATATAAAATATGTAGGTAAATACCAGGACTGTGCAGAACTTAAACACATGCTGAGGTAATGCAGCCATTTGTTCATAGTGTTGGACCAGGAACACGTCCAAAAGTTACAAGACAGCAGCTCTCATAAGGTGGAGTTTGAAACCCCTGATGAATTAGTGAATTAAATAGTGTTAGACCCTTTGGGGAAGTAGACAATATGAGCTACAGTTCAGAAAAAAATAACAAAAAAAACCATTAACGTCTGATGAAAGTTATCAAAATAAGTGCTATGCTTAAAAATAAGTGAAAAGGACAGAACGCATGAAGAAGAAGACATACAAATCACACAGAAAACCAATAGAAAGTAGTCCTTCCCCCAATTAATTTTTTCAAAAAAGTTTCTCATTATAAAGCAATTGCATAAAAAGTATTTTATGAAGGTAGAAGCAAAGGGATCCCTCAAAACCTGCATTTTGATGAGAGTGGTTACAGAATTACTTCTAATCTCCTCAGCGGTCTAGTGAGGAACGCCACAGTCATAATCTGGAAGTGATCTTCATTATTTCACTATAATCTGACCCCAAACTGGTACTCCTTGAAATATTTTTTATAGACTCAAACAAACGCTCAAAAGAGTTTTCAGGAGCCAAATTCCACCTGCAGAAATCCCATTTAGTGGATTTGTCCAGTTGCAGACATATTGACATATCATGTCTGCTAACTGTTTTAAATTTAAAACACTATAAGCCAGGATTTAAAAGTGGGTTATTCTTAGACTGGCTACATAAGCACAAGTAAACAGCGTTTTGCAAGAATTGCTAACATGTATTTTAACATTCACATGTACTAAGTCAGTTGAGCACTTTGCAGCTAGGTCCCTTTGCACCAGGCCACACCATGACATTAAAAATTAACGGGACCATGCACGGTCTCTGCAGGGTCTTTGAAAAGATCTTCCGGGGATGCATGAACTGCATGAACACGTGAAAGTCTTCAGGCTGTTTTAATTATGTGCAAGTCTTCAGCGTTGGTCCAAAGAAGTTGTCGCAATGCTGCTGGTGGTTTGGATGTTATGTGTGATGCATTTTACCACTGCTCCAGCATCAGTCAAAAGGCTCTCATAACATGTGCTGAGAAGGACAAGGAGAAGAAAACACCTGTAAACAGTTGCTTATGAGATTATTATATAATTATTCTACAGCAGTCACATTGTAAAATAATACCTCATTTCAGAATTGTTCTGAGAGTGAAGAGTACCGCATCATATCATACTCCTGCTGACACACTGGTGAAAATCCTGATTGTTATCCTGAGACTGAAACTGATTTCAGAAAGCTCCCGTAATTATTATAAAAATCTCAAAGGAAGCTCAAAGGAAACGTAATACAGAGGGGATACCTCTGAGCATGAAAGCACCGGGGAATAGGCATTTGGCAAGCACAGAGAATGTGGCTGCCTTCTTTATGAAAATTAGATTTTCCAAATTTTCTTCCGTTCAGCTATGTTTTAACGGTCCTGATCCGGCAAAAGGAACGTCTGATGGAAAGGCTAAATCAAAAATAGTTGTAAGGTCATGCAAAAGTGCATCAGAGTGCAGAGTTTGACACAACCTGTGTTGTGTATTTTATGCCCCACTCACTTCAACAACACATTTTATAACTCGAACACTTGTCAGCCATGCTAAGCGAACTTAAAGGCCAAGGAATAGTGACATCACCACGCCGTAGACGTCTTCCACCTCTAATTCAGGTTTGTGCTTAAATTACTCTTCACAATAAATTGGTCCCCCATTATTGTCATTAACGTAGTGGAGAGTTTAAGTCACTCAGCTACTGTTTGGAAGACATTACGATAAACGGGCTTTGAAGTGAGCACTCATGAGAAAGTAATCACCGGTGCTGCGAAGGGGGCAGATGAAAGTCAAGCGCTGGATCGCTGTTGGGTTACATAAGCTGTGACAGGTGAAAGAAAGATACGGAAAGCGGAGGAAGAGGAGCATCGCGAGGGATGGGAAGAGGCAGGGATGCTCAAGCAGGAAAGACTGGGGGAGTGGCCATGGGGGGGGAGGGGGGGCAGAGGGAGCATTCACAGGTCACTGACATAAAGGAAACAGCCACACCCTGCAAAGGTTGATCCCAAAGAAACACAGAAATCAGCTCCTTCCTGCTGCACACTAAAATGTGACCTTTGTCTGCCGCATGGAAATGTGGACAGTGATCTCACATTCTGAAGCGTTCACCGGGGGAAAAAAACCAAAAACATCACCTTTATTTATTTTTACTGTGAATCAATGGGTGCTATGTCATGTGTGCTGCATGCAAATGGATGAGTCAAAAATGAAATATTCCCTCCGCCGCGTGCGCACTCCTCTGTGGTTTGGCACACTCTGACACACCGGTTTTGTGTTCGTTTTTATGTGAGTGCGCACACAAGTAAATATCAGCGGGAGAATGTGTGGTGTGTGCAAGCTCACTTAGCATTGGGATCAGGTATTCTCGGGCTGATTGAGTCTCTGCTGGGAATTTACAAGGGCGACTGCTGATAAGAAGGAAAAAGGAAACGCACGCAGTCAACCGCTGGAAAAATACTACGGCAGAATGTTCTGTTTGTTGAAACATTTGACAAAAAAATAAAAAATAATAACTACCTTGTCAAGGCTATGGTGGGTAAAAACAACCTGGCTGGATCTGTATTGCATGACGTCAATCTTTCAAGCAGAGTTTCTTCTCATCCTCATCTACAGAAAAGGCCCGAACCTGAATTCTGTCCGGATTTATTTTTTCTTTCTTTCTGTCTTTTTTTTTTTTTTTTAACAGATGGGTCTGTCAGGGCATGGTGATTTAAAAAGAAGAAGAAGAAAAAAAAAACAGGCAGGACTGACAGCCAAAAAGACAGAGATGGAAAGACCGCTCCGCGTTCAGAGAGAGGCGGGGCTGGCAGCTTGGAATGATGGAGCGAGAGAAAGTGAGACAGAGGATGGCGCGAGATGGAGATGAGAAGATAAGGAGAGATGGAGGGAGAGGAGAGAGGGATAAACAAAAGTGAGAGTGCCGGGCTTGGGAGAGAGGACGAGAGACGGGGGGCTCAATATGATGAAATGAAAGCTACGGGAGAAGCAGTTCAGACCCACCAGATGGTTACTATAGCAACCACATTCCCCAGTCTCTCTCCCTCTTTCTCTCTCTCTCTCTCTCAGTCTCTCCCTCTTGCTCTCCCTCTCTCTCTCTCTCTCTCTTTCTCTCTGTCTGTAGTTGCTTTGTTGCTGCTTTAATTCTGTGGAGGGAAACCAGAGAGAGAGAGACGGCGTTTTACATTTTTGGTGCAGTGGCATATTAAAGCTCCCCAACAAACTTCTTTACATTTCTCATGAAGCCTCTTTTACGTGTTGATTATTTCGTTCCTCCACAAATACCTGGGTGAAAGCAAACTGACGACCCTCCCTCATACCCACCAGCGCTGAGGTGTCTGCTGTTTCTGCGTCTGCAAACAGATTCAAGCGCAGCAACGCAGCAGGCCATCACTTTTTCACGTGCAGAAAATTCCAATGAAAGACATTTTCAAAACTAAATTACCGCATTCATACGGAGATGCTTTCACGCTCACACACATAGACACAACCCATGAAATATCCAAACCGAGATGCTCGACAAAAGGGAAGAGCTTTCCAGGCCCCCCTGGCTAATCTCATGCATGGAGATCATTTTCAAAACAGAACAAAATGGTGGGCCATCTCTGCGCAGCGGAGTGGGTTTCTGCAGGGCCCCCGGGGCAGGATAGCATGTAACTGTGTACGTGTGCCTGCTGAATAAAAGATGCTGACCTAGATGGAACGGCGCCATTGGTCACTTCATTTGTTCTACATGTGTGATTGGCTCATGCTCGGACAAGCCGTGACTTGGAGCAAGTGTGTGTGCAAAAACAGGGCCGGCCCAAGCCTCCACGGGGCCTGAAGCGAAATTTGGTTTTGGGCCCCTTTAGTTCTGCTGACAATGTGGACTGGCTGCAATCAGCGGCCCGATCATTCGATCATTCACACACCTGCTGTAAACTTATTGCATCTCTGGCAGTGCTGTTTACATTATATACACGTATAATAGGATACATTTATTGGCCAAATGATTTATCGACTAGTTGATTTCTGGGCGCCGATTTTCTTTATTTTGGAGGATCGTGATCGGCCGATACTTACATGTGACGTCCATCTTATCCCCTAATTTTATCTTCGTCACCAAAGGTTTAAAAATCAGCCTCTGTCCTCTTCTGCTCTACAGTGACTGACACACCAACCAGGTCAGGTCTGAACATTTACAGTTAACAATATTCACTCCACTGTTGCCAACTCATTGACCTTCTTGCTACATTTAGCAACATTTCAGACAAAAAAAAAGAAAATTCATATCAACCAAAATCAAACATGGCGTTTCGAAGACAAAAATACCTCAGAAATAAAAAGCCAACCACGAGAATCAACTCATTTAAAGTTTAAACTCAGTTTCACACAAACACAAAGACCTTAGCATGAATGTTTGGCTGTTGAACTGGACTGTTCCAGGTCGCTATCAAGCTCATTTTCTATTAATAGCTTTACAAATCTTTTACATTACATTACCAAGGCACATTGAAAGAAACCTATATCTTGGATTTTTTCCCTGAAGGATAAGTCCTTTTTTGAGACATTGTTTTTCTTACTTTCTGACGTTAGAATGCGACGCACGTTGCACTCAGTGTGCGATACCTATCGAGGCCACCAGGGGGGCCCGAGCGCAGATTACTTTTGTTCTTTTTATTAATAAAATAATTAGGGTTAGGGTTCTACTTACATTATCAAATATATGCTATTTTAAAAACAAATAAATTCATAGTAAAATTGTGTGTTTTGATATTATTATGACAGAAATTATTACAAAATAAATAAATAAAAATCAGCTCCACTGAGGGGGCCCCTTAGTGGCCTTGGGGCCCTAAGTGGCTGCTTAGTTTGCTTATGCCTTGGGCCGGCCCTGGTGCAAAATGTGCAAAACTTTCTTTTCTCTGACAGTTTTATTTTTTTTTTGACAGAAATACTACCTTACAAGGAGATTATTGGAAACACAGTGCTATGGAGTCAGCGGTTGGAATACATATTGTCATCAGTGGTCGAGCCTCGCACGTGTTCTTCCATGTCACCATCTCTGTAGAGGAGCTGATGTACTTTTCCAGCCGCCGCCACTGGAAACAAAGCTCAATTTCTCACCTCTGGGGCTGAATCCTGAGCACATCTTCAAAGACAGAGTCATAAATGAAAACATGAGAGGCATTTTTACCATCAGCCAGCATTACACGGCTCACTGGTGCAGACTGCACGCGTGCAGCGTGCCGGCCCTCGACCACGTGGGACTAAACATAGTATATATGTCTGCAGGTCTGTGAGCATGAATGAGCCCAACTCAAAGGGTATTTTGTATCAACACTGTACTGAGCCCTACTACATAATTGATATGCAATTTGACTGCCTGCCATCAATAAATTATTAAGGAATTGAAAATTGTTGCGCTGAGGCCTGACAGCCCTGAGGCTCTTTTGGCCCAACTGGGTGAGTGAACATGGCTGCCTGATTGTCAGTGACTGCTAATGTCTGAGCGAATGAGTAGTCTGCACAATTCTGTTGAAGATTTTCAGGAGAAATCAAGGGTGCTCAGCACTGTGCTACAAGCTATGCGGGACTCAAGCTGAAATTCGTGGGGTTAATAGCTGGAAGTCCCAGCTGTGAAAGAAGGAAAGATGAAATTCAATGCTCGTCATTGCTGGGAAAAGCAAAACTGATTCTTAGAAACAGAGAGAACATGCCTGTTCTTCTGTCTTAACCACCTCGGCTGGTAAGCAGTTGTTTCATCCATCCATTTTCAAGGACTGTTTCCAGCCACCAATGGCCAGGAGCGCATACTGTGACAGGTTGCTTGATTGTCATTGAGGCAAATAGGAAAAATGCAGCCACTCATGCGTGCTGCATGCACGCTAAGATGCATAATACTGGACTCTGAGAGGAAGTCACAGAGGTCCAGGCAAACTCCACACAACACGTAAAGCTCACTGGCCAGATTTCAATCACAGAACTTTGTCCAGACTTAGTGCATATAACTTACTGCACAGCTACACAATAGCCTAACATTTCATATTTGACTGTGTACAATTAAAATCAGCAAGTTGATGCAAATATACTAAAAAAATATATTTTTTAATTAAAATACAGATTTGCATTTCTTTAACATGCATTCATTTTATTTATTTATTTATTTTTTTTGCAAAATCCCAGCTGTTAAAAGAATTGTATTTAAGCCACACTGCAAAACTGTCAGTTTGTACATAATCCTAATTAGCCTCCTAATTGATTTTCAAAGGAGACGAGTGATTTTAAAAGCTTTTTTATGACACCAAAATAGGCCGTATTAGCCCCTCAGGAAGTGAGCACCATATATGGACAGGGAGCTGTATTGCGGATTTGCAGTGTCTGATATTATTGTATGCAGGACAGGGGTTATTTTCTTGATTTAAAAAACTACTACTGAGGCCCCAAAGGACGACTTGAGCCTCCATAGTTACCTGAAAGACCCAGGTGTGTGATGACGCAGGGTGAGACTCATCATATGAATGAAATTCTTAAGCCTTGGCTTCAAGGGAAAACAACAGGCTGCTTGTCTTCTGTGTGCTCATCAAGCATTTTATTCTAATTATTAAGTCAATAAAAGACAATTTTATGTATATGCTTGAAATCATAATCAGTTAAACTGGCATTCCTCCCCAGATTTACCAAATCCTTTATAAAATGATGTATTCTTCAAATACGACTGAGAGAAAAAGCCCTAATATTTGCAACCTGTTTACTTCACTTTTTATACAGTAAATAAAGCAAGGAAACAACCAGGGTCAAGCCAGAACCAACTCTGTGATTTTAAAGGCTTGAAAGGCAGTGTGGCCCCAAATCAAATTTGGGTTTTGGCCCCAAAGTCCACAACAGGCTGGATCTCTGTCCCTGGGCTTGGGGGAAAATCTCATCTGACTCAAACTGGTTCAGACCCATGAAGTTGAACCCGTTCAAACTCAAATGGCTTCTAATTGGTTTGGAATCTGTTCCAAAATCTGACAGAAGACCCTTGTCCACCATAAGGTTTATTAGCTCTAGCTAATAGCATCACAAGATAGCATCTTGTGATGCTATCAAACATGTACAAAGAAACCAGAGTAAGCAGGATTTTTTGCTGCTAGCTGTGGAAATTTTTGCCTCCACTTGTTTTTAATTGTCAGTGTGCATTTGCTAGGGAAAATGTTCTGTTGTTGTTCAGAGAAAGTAGCACACACAAAAAAAGAAAAAAAAACAGCATGCAGGAAAACTAAAATGTGCTCATTTCACGTTAAAAGGTCTTGTAATAAATACTTCTAAAGCACAACTTACAAGCTGTAAAAAAAAAAAAAAAACTTGAATTTATGGTTGATTTGATGATACCACAAATCAACCACAACAGTTTCTGCTAAAACACCCAAGTTTATAAAGTACAGAGATTCAGACATAAGCAAGTTGTTGCACCCGCATTGAAATTCCTCAGTGATGTCCACTGTGCACCAGCAGCCTCTAAGCTAAGCCTCAGGAATACAAACCAGCTGTGCGCCCCCGAACTCTTCCCATCTATTGCACTTCTTCTGGCCCTATCTCACTTTCTCTCAGTATGCTCTCGCTTGTTGACTGAAAACAAGTGCTGCATCACCATTTTAGATTCTGGCGTGGGTGTGCAGGTTTTTGTTTTTTGTTTTTTTCTTTTTTTATTTGTTTTTTTTTTTCCCCTCTCCCTCTCTGATAAAGATGCATGAAGAGAGCAGTAAGAAGTGAAGAATCAGGGGTATGAATCTTAATGACTTCTACCAGAAGAAAATGGGATGAAGAGGTCTGGAGAGAATCCACCCTTAATCTCGCTTTCTCCCCGATCGCTTGTCTGCCTTTCACCCACGGACCCGTTCTTACAGCTTCTTCGTGTTTGCAGGATTTGTCTCTCTTTGATTCAGATTAATTAACTACCAATGGACAGCCATGTATCTAAAAGCTGTCTTGGTTTAAAAAAATAAAATAAATAATGACATGAGCACACAAAATAAATCCATGGGCAGTGTAGTTTTACACATGGCATCGTTTTTGTGGAATAGTATCGATCGTTGGACGAGATAAGTGATGCTGATATTTCAGAGGTATCAGTGTTTCAGGAATTTATGTCAAAACTTCAATCTTTAAAGTGGTTACCCATCCAGTGTGGTTGAGTTTGAGTTTGTTTGCAGAGGAGAATGGAAAAATGTTTCAGTCTCTTGATGTGTGAATGACTTGCAGCTGTATTTCAATTCAGCTCGAAAACATTTCACTAAAGGGGCTTTACTACATGCTCACTTGGAGGATCGACTTTTCAGTTTTTTATTTGTAAAAAAAAAAAAAAAAATCAAAACTATCAGTCAAACACACTGCGGTTTATAGTTAAAATGTGAAAATAATCCAACTTCATCCAACTGTTCGAGAGTTGTGAATATTTTGTGAGGCATTGTAGAGTTCATCCATGTTGATGTGTGTATATTTTCAGAAATATTAGAAGTGCTTTCTTATGCAGTAAACCTTTCACAAATCTGAACCAACATATTCACTGTACTAAAGACTGTAACCACGCTCATCTCATGAAATTACAAAAAAAAAAAAAATAAATCAATACCATTGGCATCAACGGCAATAAGAAGAGCTACTAAATAAACCGCTCTACAATTTTTACTGATACATTTGTGGCTCAGAGAGTAGCAGCAATGCATCTATATAAGCCATCTGACAAATAACAAGATGCCCCATAATGTTGTGCCATCCAGATCTTGACGGAGGCTCTCCGAATGAATTAGTGCCGTAATAACCTATCAGGATGTATTTGTTGGATGCCTTCCCTCAGCAACAGTTCAGAACCCACAGATATATTCAATTTATTTCCAAAAACTTGAAGGGCCGTTAATATTGGATTTATATGCCCAGTCTATTTAAATGCAAATGTTGCGAACACTTGCTGAATTTGTAAAACTCCTCCGGTAAGCTGCAAAAGATGAGGCCTTACCGGGGGCCCATGGCAAACTGCATGTTTGCCCATTTATAAGTCCTAGTCTGTGTATGAGCGACTGTTTGAATGACCAAGGACAGTTTTTATTTTTAAAGCCCTTTGTTGAGATTCACCATGTGTCATTGTTGAAAAACAACACAAAGAACGGCACAATGTCATCTTTTAAATTCAAGATGTAATGCCGAAAAAAAAAATCTAGACTGAATATAATAGAAGCATCTATTTATTGTAAATATATATAAAAAAATGGAAAAGAGTTAAGGTGACCCTTTATTATCCATTTTTGTGCGGTTTATTTATTCTCTCAAATTGTTCACACAGTGTCTGCTTTGATACCCTCTCTGTCACATTCGGTGCTTGAAATAAGTCCTTATCTGGCAAACAAAGTCCTTCTCTCCTTGTCTTCCCAATTCTCCGGAGACCTCAAACCTTCCTTTTACTCTTTCAGTTGCTATGGATACCTCTGGCAAGGATGCTGATTGGAGGCAGTAGTAAACTCTTCTCTTTGAAATCTTTGACAAATTTGTCTACTAACAGATGTCTCAACAACAACCAGTGTACAGCACACATAGTGGAAGGAAGGGGTGATAGAAGAACAAAGATGAATGTAATTCCCTTTAACACAACCCAAACCCGCTGTCATCCTCCATCTATCTGTCTCAGCAGGGAGGATGAAATGTGTGAAATCAATTCTGCATTCACTTAAAGAGCAGCAAGCCACTGCAGTCATGCTCCTGAGGTGACCGGGACTGATCCTGCAGGCCTGTGGTCAGTACCTCAACTTACACTGACACACCAAACTATCGTTATTATGCATCTGAGCCTGATTATGTAACAAACAGAACGTCTATGCGAACAAAGTTGGCTTTCTTCTTGTCAGATGGAATAATTGTCTTGTGCTTTGCAAGAGACAAATACGTTTTTACAGAGAGCTGTAAAAACGTATTTGGGCCGTTTTTTTTTTTGTTTTTGTTTTTTTTTATTAAGATTTCTGATAAAAATTATTTTAAAACAATTATGTCAATTTACTTTGTGCGATTGTTGATTATACAATTACACTGAATCAGAAGCTGATTCAGTGTAAGAATCAACTTCTGACTGGGGAATTTAGAACGACAGAGCAGATGCATAAAAGAAGATACCAAAGAACTAATGTAGGATTACTTATGTTTTAGAGAAATGTAAAAACTTAATAACAACAGAGGAAGAGCATTTAGTTGATGGTCGGATTATCTCCGCAAATTTAATTTCTTACAAAACAGATTAATACAGAAGAATACATAAGAAATGTCCAACAGAGCTAAAACAAACAAAAAAGACTTAAATTCACCTTTTATGTCTCCGATTGTGCTTGATGTGTTATTAAAGCTCACTATAAATTCTATTTTGTGGTTGTGCATCACAAAAAAAATGTTGTACATATGAAATATGCTCTATGCAGCTAATATGTGACACTTTTTTGTGAATTATGATTAGAGCTCTCTCTCTCTCTCTCTCTATCTCTCTCTCTCTCTGTGTCTCCCTTTTTATATACGTGTGTGTGTATGTGTGTGTGCGTGTGTCATTTCATCATTGCTGAAGGAGTTATACAAGTTATACTAGTTGTTAATAATAAGCCTACCCACTGTATGATAGGTGTCAATTATCATACCATAGTAATAAAAATAAGAACACATCCTGTTTTATTATTATTATTATTATATATTATTATTATTATTATTATTATTATTATTATTATTATTATTATTATTATTATCGGTGCAACTGTGTTTTTACCAGTACGTTTTGACACACAGCAGATCAGATTGCATACTATGCAAGGACTTTGACTCCCTCTGCAGGCTAAGCGACTGAATAATAGTGCATTACACATTCACATTTTAATCATCTGGTGTTACAAAATACCAAAAAGAAAATGGCACCTTGTGAGGAACGGTGTGACTTTAGTGCTGTATTAAAGCTAATTTATTTTAAGGTTTATTTTTTGTTATTAGTAATGGGCACTCATAAACTGATGCCTCAATCTATCCCCTTTTTGGGTTGTGTGAAAGTGTAAATATTTGAATACTACTGCTGCTGCTACTACTTCTACCAATAAATAAATAAATAAATAAATAAATAAATAAATAAATAAATAATAATAATAATAATAATAATAATAATACATAATTATTGTTGTTGTTATCATTGTCATATTATAATTTTGCATATTATTTATAAAAAGATTTGAAATTATTTTTACATTTTATTTATTTTCAAAATCATCAGCTAGGAACTATTGCTGCTAATGCCTTTAAATCAGCCGGAAACGTTAAGTCGTTACACCCTCGTCCAGAATCGGGATTGGCACGCCATTGTAACAAGTAGTTACTTTACATCAGCGAGTGGTCATTCAGAGCCAGACTTCAATCTCATTTATCTAGACTGTAACACTGGTGCATCAACCTGTCCCGTAATGGCTTCAGAGTCTTGGGCGCAGGCCGTGGATGAGCAGGAAGCCGCGGCAGAATCGGTAAAAGCCTAAACTTACGCAACGTGAGCTAACCTGTTGTTAGCCTGTTTAAAATTATGCTTTTGCCTTTTGTGGGAACTGTCTGTATGAAAAATAGGTGTCAGTGGTTGGTTCTTAACGTGCATAATATTCCAGTGATAGTGCTGCCAAAGAGTTAGTTGATCTTTGCGGCAGTTTTTCCTTTTGAAGTTCTGTGACTCGTAAAACTAAACTACCGGCTAAGTTAGCCCCGTGGTAGCTTTAGCGTGTAGCGGGCTAGCATGGAAATGATTCAAGCACACTGTTAACTACTACTGATTGAACTCTTGTATCATGCTCTTCCCCACAGATTAGTAGTCTTCAGATAAAAGAGAAACCAGAAGAAAATGGTAAGTGTAACTACATTACATGTAAAATAAAATAGAAATAAAAAGGCGAAGCGTAATTTTGTTGACACTATAATTCTTATGTCATATAATTTTTGTACAATTTTCCAGTGTTTTTGTAATGGTAAAATACAAAGTCGGAAGTCAAATGGGAAATGTCTCCCGTTTCTGACTTGTACAATTATGTCTAACAAGAAATGATCTAAAGAACTATAACTTTGTCTGATCAATATATTGATAGTGTAATTTAAGTCAAGGGTGTCAAACTCCTATTGTTCAGGGCTGATGCTGAAATTCTTCTTCAGTATCTAAATATCTGGTTTACATATTTGCAGGACATCTTTGAGAACTGCAGTAGATGCCGACTTTATTTGTTACCCCTTATGGGTTTTGTAGTTTACCTGATTAATTTAGAAATGAGCGTTATTTACATAATTAAATGTATTAAATGTGCAAAGAAAGTCTTCAAGGTTGACTGCACAAAGTCTTCACTTTCACACAGATACACACAGGCAGAGATTTAATCAGTCAATGTTTCTGGGAGCATTTATACAGTAATAACATGTAAATGTATGTCTTCATAGTTTAAGCAATCATAAAAAACCTAGTTTTCTTCATCTTTCCTGCCTGTGGGGGCTGCGTTATTTCTTCAACTACTCTTCGTCCATCGTGCTCATCTTGTTTAATTTTCAATCTAAATTCTCCCTCTCAAAGAATAATAGCTAATTTTTAATTTATCATGTGATTAATTGATTTGACAGGCTTATTATCCATGTCTTAATCTGGCTTTAAAAAAACAAAAAAAAAACCATTAACTCAAATGAACATGAACTGAATGCCACTGACACAGACACAGACACACACACACACACACACACACACACACACACACACACACACAGCCACAGGGTTTGTAGGAACCGACTACAGTTTGGAGAAAAGCAACTGGAACTATTTGGATAGAGTGATTAACTCTACCCATTTAATCATTTTGTAACGTGCCATATTGATTTTGTAGCACATGTTTAAAAGCAAAAATCAACTTGAAAAGTCTACTTTTTAGGTACCGTTTCAAATGCCACAAACTCCAGCAGTGGGGCTGCAAAGTCAGAAGCTGATGGTGACGCCAAACCTGCAGAGGAAGACGACAAGGGTGAGGAGCTTGAAATGTGGCTATGTCCAAAATATGACTTTGATTGCTCCCATTCAAGTTGCTCAGTGTGCTGTGCTTTAAGGTTGCTTTGCCTTGTATGTCTTTCAGAGGACAAAGCAGCACAGTCGCTGTTGAACAAGCTGATACGGAATAACCTCGTAAATACGACAAATCAAGTGGAAGTTCTCCAGAAGGATCCAAACTCCCCACTATACTCTGTGAAGTCCTTTGAAGAGCTACGACTGTAAGTGTCTCCTCTAATTTTTTTTTTTTTGTCCCTTCTGTTTGTCTTTCCTCCATTGATTCATTCCTTTTGTCCTTTCTGTCTTCATCACTGTCGAATGTCGTCCCTTCATTGTGGGTGTTTCTGTCACACAATCATCAAAGCAGTTTCAGACAGTATAAAAAAAAAAAAAATCACTAAAACAGTTTGCTTTGGGGTTTTTTTTGTATTTCTTCACAGCAAACCACAGCTTCTGCAGGGTGTGTATGCCATGGGGTTCAATCGACCATCTAAAATCCAAGAGACCGCCTTACCCATGATGCTGGCAGAGCCGTGAGTTCTACTTGATGTTTCCTATACCTCGTAAAAACTGTTCTGTTTTTTTTTTTTTAAGACAAGTTGAAAGAGGGCTGCTTTCTTTTTCTGAAATACGTCTTGCTACTTGGAATCAAATGTAGTTTTTTCCTGAAGTCCACAGAACCTGATCGCTCAGTCTCAGTCAGGGACAGGAAAAACGGCCGCCTTTGTCCTGGCGATGCTCAGCCACGTCGACCCCAACAACAAATATCCCCAGGTTAGCACAACATCTGCATGCTTATGGAAAAAGCGCAACGTTCTTCTCAACACTTGAGCTGCAACGTTTCTTTGGTTCTTCTCCATTAGTGCTTGTGTGTGTCACCAACATACGAGCTGGCGCTTCAGACCGGCAAAGTTATCGAACAGATGGGCAAATATTATCCTGAAGTCAAACTAGTCTACGCCATTAGAGGGAACAAGTGTGAGTCTCTCTGCAGCACTTTGCTGCCAAAAAGAACGCAAGTCATTTCTTTCGCTCTGCCTTAATCATGAACAGTGTTGTCTTGGGTCTTTTCCAGTGGAACGAGGCAGTAAACTGCAGGAACAGATAGTTATTGGGACACCTGGCACAATGCTGGACTGGTGCAATAAATTTCGGTTTATAGATCCCAAGAAGATCAGAGTGTTTGTGTTGGACGAAGCCGACGTCATGATCGCCACGCAGGGACACCAGGACCAGAGTATCCGAATCCAGAGGTGAGCTGGAAGACACGTGTAACTCGATATTTGAGCGAATTTCATTTCCAATTAGCCATATGTTAAAAAAATATATAATATTAATCTTGGGTGTTAACTGAATTGTCAAATTTTTTACTTTAGTTAAATGTTAGGAGCCTTATCAATATAGAAATAATTATGGGAAAAATCCAATAATGCAATCATATTGACCTATACAGATTTGACATCAAAATGACTCTGAAATTCAAAAATCTGTTTTAAGAAGCTAACAATATAATGTAGGAATTGGAGTCTGAATTTGGAAATTTTATAATGAACAGTGATGAGAAAACTCTTTATTTTACTACTTTGCAGTGTTGAATATGGCCAATCTGCTTTGAATTAACACAACCTGCTTAGTTAAAAGATCTACAACAAGAAAGTTAGAATTTGAAAAAATGTCCTCGGACGCAGACTAAACCTTTACCAGAGAAACGCTTCCATTTCTGACTCGTGTACATGTAATAATCATTTGAGAAAGATCGTTATGTGAGTGTTCACAACTAAAGATATTAATGTGCGTCTCATACAAGTTCAAAATGCAAAAGCAACAGATTTATTGCTTGAAAAGCTTCCTGTCAGCACAGTCGATGGTTTGCAACTCTGTCCGCGTCCTCCCTCGATAGGATGCTGCCGAAGAACTGCCAGATGTTGCTGTTCTCAGCCACGTTTGAAGAGAGCGTTTGGAACTTCGCGCAGCGCATCGTGCCCGAACCCAACATCATCAAGCTGAAGAGAGAGGAGGAAACTCTGGACACCATCAAGCAGTACTTTGTGCTCTGCAACAGCAGAGAGGAGAAGTTCCAAGCTCTCTGTAACATCTACGGAGCCATTACCATCGCTCAGGCCATGATCTTCTGCCATGTGAGCTCATTTTCTCACACTTCCTGCATTAGAAACGTTGTGCATATTTTTTTTCTCCACTAAATGATTAAATCTTTCAGTTTAAGAGAGTATTGGATATAAGTATGCTCTGAGAAAATTGGATGGTCATTTTTCCCACAATGCACTGCACCTGAAGCTTGTTGTGTTATTCTCTTTGCCAAGTGGCGACAGCAACCTTATTGTTGTTTTCGTTTGTTCCTCTGTCCAATCCAGACGAGGAAAACTGCAGGTTGGCTTGCAGGGGAGCTGTCCAGAGAAGGCCACCAGGTGGCGCTGCTCAGTGGAGAAATGCAAGTAGAGCAGAGAGCTGCCGTCATAGACCGCTTCCGAGACGGAAAGGAGAAAGTCCTGGTGACCACAAATGTCTGCGCTCGAGGTAAGGACTCAGACTTACTGTCATAAATCTGCAACTTAAAATCTGATTATGCATCGTAGTCAGATTTGATTTTCTTTTTTTTTTTTTGTTTTATGCAGGCATTGATGTGGAGCAGGTTTCTGTGGTGATCAATTTCGACTTACCAGTCGACAAAGACGGTAACCCTGACAACGAGACATACCTGCACAGGATTGGGCGTACTGGCCGATTTGGGAAGAGGGGACTGGCCATCAACATGGTGGACAGCAAGATGAGCATGAACATACTTAACAGGATCCAGGATCATTTCAGTGAGTTCAAGCAGCTTCACACACACACACACACGCACACACACACACACACACACACACACACACACACACACACACTCTTACTTTTCGGATCGGGTGTCTGAACTGCTGTAATCTCTGCTTTTTTCCTCCTACAGATAAGAAAATTGAAAGACTAGATACAGATGATCTGGATGAAATTGAGAAAATTGCCAACTAAGCGGAGAAAGTGTCCCCACCCCCTCCTTACTCTCCAAGGACTCTACGCTTCTATGATGTTTTAAGCTTTTATTTTTTATTTTAGCTATCAGAGAAAAGAGCAGAACCACACCAACAGATCATTTGTTTACATGTGGACATGTCTCCTTTCAGACAAGTGTTTTATTTTATTTTTTGTTTTGTAAATCTCTGGAACATACCCCATTTCACTCTTTGTACACTTTTTTTCTAAAAAAATAAAATAAAATAATAATAATAAAGTCTGTAACTTCAGTGCTGTGTATGGATCTTAATGCTCTAAACATGATCAAGTTATTTATTTGAAAACTTGTGAAATTTAGGAACTTTTTAGCAATTTATAGGAATATTCACAAGTTCCAAATTAAACAAAACAAAACAAAAAAAAAAGCATTTAAAGGTGCCACAAATGTTTAAATGTAAAAGCAGGTGGTCAGTACAAAGGGTGAAGTTGGGTATGCTGCTCCAAGCGGTAGATTGTTCAAATCATTTTATGAGATGGTGAGGGTTAGGATCTAAGGGTCTATGCAAACTTATCAGCCTGATAGATATTATCAAATGCTATCGATATGTATTCTCATAACGCAAATTAATCCTGAAATAACCTCTTCTCTAGCATCAGGGTGAGTAGTCGGACGCCAAATTCGGCTGCGTAGAATGATACTAACTCATAGGCATAAAGGTGTCTCTTTGCTTAGCCACTAGTCATTCATCAGCACATCGACACGCCGTCTGTGTCACTTTTTGAAAGCCAGAATGGCCACTGAACAGTCCAGGCAGCCATTCATCACAAGTCATCTTCTGTTTCTTCATCGGACTCATAAAATCTCATTTTAAATCCAAAACGTGACCTGCAGGGTACGGTGTGAGTCGTTTTTCTTTCATGTCGTCGCTGTCCCATCCCAACCATTTCTAATCAGGGTCTCCGGTTCAGACCTCGGCGCGGTTCCCATTCCTCACCCAGACTGTGCCGTCAAAAGGATTGTGAGTTACAAAATAAATACGCAATGCCTTCCTCAAGTGCATTATATATTCGCATAGGATTTTGATATCGCTATTTTAAGACATTGGGCTTGGATGTTCTGGCTAACACTTGAAATTTTGATATACATACTGAATAATGGGGAGCCTTTAATTATGGGTGTGTGAACTACATTATCTTTTTGAAACCAAATGCTGAATTGAACTTGAGGACCTATGCTAATAATCAGACTCATGGTTGCGTGCATAGAAAACATGTACTTGTGTACATATTTAAGAAAATGTATAAGAATAAAAATGGGTGAAGTATTTAGGTTTGTCACTTCTAAGAAGTGCAATAAATAAAAACATTCCCGACGAGGTTTAATTTTCATAGAATACAGTGAGTCTACAGGACCTTGCAAAAATATTCACGCCCCTGTCAACGTCTTCATTAAAACTGCAAACTTTAATGTAACTTATTTGAGTGGTATGTGATGGGCTGTAACCGTGAAAAGGAAAGAATGAGGCGTGCCTTTCTAATGTCTAGAATATGTTTTTGTCCATCTCCCCCTGATTCAACGCTTTACAGAAACCCTCACTGCAGACGCTGGTCTTTTTATGGTTATTGTTTGAAAACTTAATTGATATTTTTTCCCCTGCTTAGTCAGATTTGGTGGAAAGTCTGTGACCATTAGTTTTCAAGCTTTGGCACACATTTTCCAGCCTCTCGTACGTTTTCGTGCTTTTAATTCCTTCCTTCTTATTTATTATGACCAGCTTTCTTGGCCTCGCTGAAGAACGGTGTCCCCACTGCGTGATGTCACACATTTTACAGGGGGGGATTGGTTCAGGGTGTTGTGCAGACATCTGACCAGAGCTCCTTTGTGGCTTGAGGTGAACTTGAAACAGGATTTCTTTTTGCCACTCTTCCACGTTTTTGAGAGTGACTTGGACACAAACTCACTATTCAAACATCAGGCGACGTCTGCAGTCAACACAGGGGGTCGAATACATCCGTACACCACACATTGCAGAGTTTCTTTCTTTGAAAGGTTTTCAAAAACCAGGCACCATGAACCCTTGTCTTTCCGCCTTTCAAATTTATGCTACTTTATGTCCATCGCCCAAAAGAATGCATTGGTGTTTGTTGTTGCAATGAGACCTGGGATATGAATCACTTTGCAAGGCACTGTAAATCAGTGTACATTTGTATCAGTTTGGGGAATGTTGAGAACAAACCAAAAAAAAAAAAAAAGTGTGATGTTAACACTGGAGCCTCAGAGCCAGTTGCCAGTCAGTGTGAATCTGCAACAAGCCTCAATCAGCAGCACAGAGAAGGTAACTGGTGGTGGTCTGGTTTTAATGGACTGTTAATGGACCTCAAAACTAACTGAACAGATGCAGACAAATTAGGAGAAGCTAGGAGACAATGAGCATGAGAACACAACACTTTGTAGATGACAAAAAAAAAAAAAAAAAAAGTGATGAATGCAGTTTTATTAGGACAACCGGATGTATACATCGAGTGTGTTTGTGTGCACTTTGTTGACCCGTAGTGTAATGCTTCTGTGTGAGAGCCATGGACACAGCAGCTTTTGCTAAAGAACACCATCCCCACCCCCTCCTGACCTCCCCACTTATGGTACACCATGGTTTGATGATGTTATGAACCCAGTTCATAAATGTGTACATTAGCTAAACAGGCATTCAGCAAGTTGTGTCCGTAGTAGCCAATGATAGGTTCAAGGTGTGTGGTGTGGTATAAGCGGAGCTGTGTTCATGGACGCAGTTATGTATTCTTATATGTTGAATTAAATGAACATATAGAGGTTCACCTTGTTCTCCATTGCTTATTTATGTCAGGTTGGAAACTCTGGTTGTGGTTCACAGTGGTACCTTAAGTACAACAATATTCAGAGACATTTTAAAAACAGGAATATCATAGATGTTGAACATTAAAAAAAAAAAAACTTGGTCAGAGAACGTCACTGTGTAATTGATGAGTTAATCTTGAAAAAAATTTTTCCGCAAAATGAAATCAGACTAAATGTTTCCCATTTCAGATAAATTAGACTTATCAAAATGATTGACTATGCTTTAAGATCATTTGAAGATGCCCAGACTGTGTGATGACATTGAAAGCATCACCCATGAGAAGATGGAGGCAAACCTGTGGATGCATTTAAAGAAACACCTCAAACATGCAGTTTGACATTATAGAAGTGTCTGATAAAATATGTTTCATGTGTTTAAAGAGTCAGGAAGAATAATGGTTCATCCTCGAGTTTCCCAATGTCTTAAAGTGTCACTATTATATGTTCAAACAATTATATGTAAGTACGATTGGCACGGCAATGTTCAGCCATTCGACTGTTCAGAGACCAGAAGGACTCGACCTGGGAACCAAAGCACAAGACCCTCCAAAGAAGCTGACAGAAACTGGTAAGAGTGCCGATAACCAGAGAGAAATACACCTGACATGGGCTGAATAGATATAAAAAGAAACATTTTATATTTTAGCAAGTAGAAATAATTCTGACAAGCCTGACTGAGCATTTATTGCTTGGAGACGAAATTTCCCCCCGAGTGAAACTAAAGTACCAAAAGTTCAAAGCATAACCAATAACTCAAAATAGATGTTGCTAAAAAAAACTTTATTATAGTCAGTATCATAAAGACTTTACAAATATATCAAATATTTGTTATCCATGTCTCTGGATCCTCAGTGACATCAGGCTTTTGGGAGAACAGAAGATCTGAGGAAATCAGAAACAAAGATTTAATCGTAAAATTATGGAAAATACAACAGCATAGCAAAAGTAAAACTGTAACATATAACAGCTATGCGACTGTGCAGCTTATCCAGAATCATGTTTAAAAACACCTTTATAAGACAATATAAGCTTAAACTTGATATTTATGAAGAAAAAGAGGAACACACATTTCAGCTATAAATCTTTTATACTGTAAATTTAACACAAAGCTATTCAGGCCACTTTCAGATTGAAAAATAAAAACAAGCCATTTTAAAATGAATGAAAGATCAAATCATTGTCTAATAAAAGCAAACACACATTACAAAATGTTGCTATATCCAGCTCTGATAAACAAGAAATGAACTGCTGTTCATATCTACTATCAGTGTCTTCATGTTACCTACATTTTCTGCACATACTGCATTAAAACCTAACCGGAAAACTGGCATAACTTGATACTTTTTTAAAAAATGTAGCACGATGAAATGTTTTTGTTGCATAAATGGTGGAATATGTGAGCTCAACAATAGAGTAGGAGATATCAGTTTTAGATGTAAGCCAATCATTATTTTCTTAAAAGCTGAATTGAACTAATTTTACCAAAAAGGTAAACAAATAAAATAAAATAAAATAAATACACAATTGAAGAATCTACATGTAGTGCAATGTTGTTTGACCTACTTATAGTTTATTTGATGGAAGAATGGTAGAGTAACTAGGATGATGGTAAAAATACTCCCTGTTTATTTGTGTTGGGAAACAAAAAGTTTAGAAAAATGTAAGTAACATGAGTAAAGTCCTGAATGTGTCATATTTCAATTAGACTCTTAAAGGCCTTGGATTATATAACAGATTTGCTGTACACATTAAAGAAAAGAGATATGACATACGACTAAAGATTCGGCGTGATTCTCACTCACCGGACTCTTTGTAGTCTACACTTTTAAGGAAGAGGCCCTGGGCTGGAGCCGCCACCCCCTGAGGGAAGGCCAGAGTGTCGCGCGCATCCAAGATCTGTTTGACCTGGGACACGGACAGCAGTCCCCGGCCTGCAGCCACCAAGACTCCAGTCATCCTCCTCACCTGGATCACAACGACCACAGCTTCACTCTCAGGTTTACGCCAAGCATCACTGCAGATGTTCGATCGTTTTGGTTTTGGCTAAGCCGTCACCAGCAGAGGGCACCACTCACAATGAATTGGAGCAAAATCAGACGAGCACACATTGATATAGCAGGCATTTGAAAGAGATTAGAGCAACAAACCTGCTTGTAGAGAAAAGATCGACTCTTAAAGGTCAGCTCCCAGAATTGTAGCTGTCTGTAAAACTAAAGTAGCGTTAGCAGCAGCATGCATCAAACCAGGTCTTAAAAATAAAGTCTGTACTTAACCTGAATGATTGATTTAACAAAAACTGTCTTTTAGGTCTCATTTTTAATTATGTTAGGACAGACGTAATTATTCTAACAACCATGAGAGATGAACAGGAAGATAGGAAGCTAAAAACAGAGAAAGGTAAAAATAACCCATGTCAGACAATTTAGGCGCAACCTGCGTCTGCGTGGATGAGGCTCATGTGACATTCACCCAGACATCAGACAAAATTCAAGAGTCTATTGTTGCATGGATTTGTTTAAATGTCACGTCAAGAATATGCCGGAAAACCACAGGATTTTGAGCGATGGCACACAAGCTCCTCTTCTGCATTAAAAATCAGAGCTGCCTTTCTATTCCTTCTTTTCTGTTTTGGTAAAGAAAGATACAAATAAACGACGAGACATGTGGCAGGAATTGGGTCAAATGCAAATGTGACTTGCAGCTCCCTGTCTGATTGCATTTGACATATATTAAATATAAACCAAGGTTCATTTCACAGGGCAGAAAGCAGTGTGTGCCAGACATCATTGTTACACATGTATTTAAACCAAAGACACCAAACAAACAAATAAATAAATAAAAGTTAAGAGAAGATCAGTGTTTTTCTATTTCAGCTGGAAGTTGGACATCGGTTGTGACGCAAGTAGCTGAATGTGGGAAAAGTTGCAAAATACAGGCCTTTTTGAATTGCTGTTTTTGACCCAAATGACTGTAAAGAGTACCAGGAAAACTAATTAGAAAAATAAAGATATAAAATGACACTCATGCTGGGAGGATGACGCATATATCTTGGAAATATTAAGGTGACATTGAGCTTCTGTTGATTTCTTTCACATGATGATTGTGTGGAATGTATCTGTTTTCTAAACATGCCTTATCATTGTGGCAGCATGAACAAAGTCACCCATAAATTACAATTGAGACTTTTTGCAAAAATTCCAAGCAAAACATATAGGTTAAAAAAAAAAAAAAAGAAAAAGAAAAGCAACACGTATACCTACTGATGATCCAGCACAGTTAATTTGGTGCACATATTTAAAGTTACAAGTCTCAACCTGGAAACTTTTGGGAAAAATGTAAATACTCTGTTGGAGTTTGGCTCGTAGATGCAGATTTGTTTTTGGCTTTCATCTTGAACAGCAGCCTGTCGTTTAGTGGGACGCTTAAGTTTTTTTTTTACTCTTGTTTCATATGACAATGGAAGATTAATCCTTACAATCTGCTCACTTTTACTACTTAGAAGGCTGAATTATTTCTCAGTCAAGCCTCAGACAAACTTAGCCTTTCAATGAAAGCACTGCACAGACAGCACAAGGACTAAATGGAGAGTGGTTTACTTGTAAAATAAAAGTAGATTAACTTCATAAGACACAAGAAAAAACAACACCTTAAGTTTAACTATCTACAACCAGAGCCAGTGAGCCCATTCCTTTTCAGTGCCCTCTTTTAGGATAAAATATTGAGACCAACCTTTCACATTTCTTAATAATTTATCACTTAGTTTCATTTCATCTAATCATGGTTACTTAGAATTATGGTGACAACCATAAAAAATGAACACTTAACGCAAACGCAGGCTTTCTCGACCAGTGTTGCCTCACATCAAGCCCTAATTATAAAATATGCAAAAGACTTTAATTTAGTAGAAATGCAAGCATGCAAGCTTGACTGGATGATGTGCCATGGACCTTTAACCCTGGAGGTCACGTCATGCTGGTGCACCACGTGTGTTGGGGGTTAGGGCATAAGAAATTACATTTATTCTAAGAAGCGCTAACCTACTTCTATAACGTACAGCCATATTTTCAGGATTAATAATTAATACTCGTGGAAGTGTTATCTAGCATACAGAGCGACCCCCCATGGAAATGTAATCTCCCACAGCCCACATGACTCTCTCCATCTCTGCCATGGATTATACTGAATCCTCATTGTCTAAAGTACATAAACCTTCTTAATACATAATCACCCACAGCTCCTTAATTAACACAAACAACATCTATACCTGCTTGATCTAACAGCAGGGAACATCAGTTGTTTAAAAAGGCATTAAATAATACAGAGCGTAGCTGGAAAGTCAAATCAGGGGGAGTTTGCCGTTATTAGCAGCTCAGCTAACAGTGTGGAAATCCAGGTCTTTGAGGCAGGAACGCCTGTTTTGCATCACCCTGTTTTTAGCATCCTCCACAAATTTTCTATCAGAATCAAGTTGGGACTTTGATTGTAATCTTTTTCAGAAAACATTTTTTTATCAGGAAATCATACAGTGTAAATATTCTCAGTGAATATTGTGAGAAGTGTGTGAGTAGCAAAAAATGCTCAATTTTTTTAACAAGTGTTTACAAACAGCTCTCATATACATATTTATATATGAGGTCCTGTAAGTATATTAAAATTCAAACGTAAAGTCCATCAACGCAAGAATTATATATTGACACGCTAAAGCTAAGCTAAGCTGGGTACAACGTCTTGTTTTCCTGTCCACATTCCTACCTGTGAAAATGTGAATGTGCGAAGGAGCTTCCAGGCTGTATGGCAATCACATCCATCGTCTTCACAGGATTTTTAAAAGGCAAATCAGAGTTCACTGCCCTGAAGCTGCTGAAATCATGAGTCCCAACCAGCAGTGCGGCAGCCTCATGCATGGCGTCTATATCCAGCTCTCTGAAAACAAACAAAACATTTGATTTCAAAAGCACAAATGACGCGACTCCCTGCAGGACAGTTTCCCAAAATCAGCCCTTTTCTGGTCTTATTGGGATTCCTTCATGCTGACCTGAAAGTGACTTGTCTTAACAGCTTGGTCAGACTGAAGGGTTCACACTGAGTAAGATGTACTTCTAGGCCTCCTTGTTCCAATTTCCCATGAACTTATATAATATTAACAATCTGAGGAACAAGGCCACGTGAGACAGCAGAGGCATGTCGACGAGTGGCTCATTTCGAGCAGGGAGTGAGAGTGGGATCACGGCTCGGACGCTCCACAGCTTCACGTCACCGTGGAAACATGAGCCGAAGAGATGGGGCTCTGTCGGCTCCTCAGTCAGGAGTGACCGAACCATTAAAATCCTTAATGTAATCATTTAAAACCTCTGCCTCACAAAGAAATCTTAATTATTGACTCAATAAAGGAAAGTCTTTGGTACTAAAGAGTGAAGATTGCCATCGGTTGTAGAATAATGTCCTGATATCTCTCTGCCCAGAGACTGATTCCAATAATTTCAAGCAAGAGACGGTTCCACCTCCATACCATCACACTGCCACTGCCAAAAATCCATTTGCAAAGAGGATTTGGAAAGTTCTTCAAGGCTGTGATTTACATCCTTAACTCTGCTACGTAATGCACGTTGCATTTAAATATAAGAGAGGAAAGCTGGGCCTGTGTACTTTAAGATTCTTTGTGGAAAAGCTTTGTCAACATTGGAAAAAGCAAATTAAAAATGACAAAAACAGAAATCTGTACTTGCAAGAGAAACCCCATCGGTGCATCTTCAAGAAAGTTTGAGAAATACACAGTAAATGGAAATGAGCTGCATTCATTTCTACTGAAAACCAACTTGGGAAGTAAAGAACTAAAGCAATCTATCAGCTATTTCTTGCAGCGGAAAAGCGGGTGTGATGACGCGGGAGAGGAGCGGCAGATCAAAGAGAAAACGAAGAGACGCTGCTGAGGCAGAGATGCTCAGGGGCAGAAAGACGAGATAAAGGCTGAACATGAGGGAGGGATAAAGAAGCAGACGACGGAGAGAGAAATTAGGAAAAAGGAGAATGAGAAGAGATTGAGGAACAAGCGAGGGATGAAGAAATGAAAAAATGGAAAGGAGTGAAAAAAAAAAAGGAAACCTGGCTAAAATGCGTGGGTGTTGTTCAGCGTGTTTAAGCCCGCAGCTTAACTTGCCCTACTTTTCCCTAAAAAAAAAAAAAGAGTGAAGTGAGAAGAGCAGACAAATGCTCAAACATACACTCTTTAAAACATTTTTCCTTCATGCTCCCTCGATGTCGTCACAGCCAGAAGAACATTGCCTTTGCTTCAAAGCCCTAAACATTTTATCTCTTTGTACACACTGTCCCTCCTCTCTCCCTCTCCTTCTGCCTCCTTCTTGTTTGCTTTTGGCATGTCAGCTTACATAAAACCTTCTCGCTGTGCCTAATTTGTAGCTCCACCATTCCCGATTGGGGACTATTCATGCAATTAACATCCAGTTATTCTCTGTGAGCTCTGAGCTTACTGTGAACAAAATCACAGTCCAGGCTTCATTTCTCATGATGCAGCACGGGAATGGAGAAACGTTGTGCAAATAAATGGGGGAAACACAGCAAGCAAATAGACATGGGCTCACTCACGTGTTGCGGAGACTCCAGCACAGATTCCAGTCTGTGAGTGGCAGCAGAGTGTGGTGGGTGACGCCCAGCGCTATTCGGTAGACGTAGGTCCGAGACTGAGCACGATAACGGGCATGAAAGTCGTCAGGGACGCGGTTGGCATGGGTGACCCTTCAGAAACAAAAGATCAGTACTGATTCGGAAAAGCTGGAAACAACATGTCCATTAAGTCAATCTGAAAAATGTCTTTCTTTATCCATTTCCATTCTCCTAGTAATAACGATTCAAGCCAATTCCAATTTCTCTTTAAAATCTATGAAATTGGATTATGTAAGAACTATCAAAATGTTTGTTTTTTTTCTTCTTCATATCCCTGAGCTTGGGTGCTATAATACCAATCATTAATATAAAAAAACACAAAATGATTCCAGGGTTGACGTTTGGTGTTTTTATAGCCTATATTAGTGATTGTCCTGGTCATTAACTCAAATAACTCTTTGTCTCTTTGTGAACTCAAGAAAGAAATTCAACCTTAACCTCAGCTCTGATATTTCCAAAAAACTTGCATCTGTCCTAAATCCAGTATGTTCTTCACCTCAAAAAGATAAAAAGGAGCAACTTGTGAGCTGTATTCTGTACAATCTTCCTGTTATCTGCCAAAACGTAATGCTCTCTCTCGCTTTCTAACAGCCTGAAGCAGTCACATACAAGTCTTGTGTGATAAAAAAATATTGTTTGCTTCTAAATGGCTTCTCTGATTTAAGTGCTTCCTCTTGACTAGTTTTTGAAACATGTGGTAGCTCTTTATATGTCGTATTCCCTGATTGGAAAGGGTTTGGATTTTTGAGTTTGCCTGGTCATTACCGGTTAGAGAGCGATCAAACTGAGTGCTGCCCAAATCAGTTATGCACTCATTCAACACCAAACAGACATTCAGATAGACCGCTGCTTATTTCCAGTAGTCAGTTTGTTGTGGCAAGAGACATGGTACACCCTAGGAAGGTCGCCAGCCAATCACCGGGCTACATAGAGACAACAGGACAATCAATCATACAGACTTATGCCTAAGAACAATTCAGAAAGACTTGTGAGCCCGACAGTAATGTTTTTAGACTGTGGGAGGAAGTCAGAGCACCGGGAGCGAAAGGGAGAACATGCAAACTCCATGCAGGAAGACCCAGGCCAGGATTCAAAGCCAGGACTTTCTTACTGCCAGGCAAAAGTGCAACCAACTGTGTCACTATGTAACTGTGTAAAGTAATAACTGAGTAAAAAGCAGGTTAAGGTCATGGACATATACTTTGATGGATTATCTTGTAGTTCCTTAATGTCTTGCTGGTTTATTTTAAATTGTCTCACTTAATCACTGGATTAAAACATAACCTGAAGTGAGTTTGAGCTACAGACAGTAAACCCAGGAATACATATCGACCACTAAAAAGAGCTGATGGATGCATTGCAGATAAATTTAGAAGAGTTCTCTCCTACTAGCGCTAAAGTGACAGAGTGTTCTTCAGGGTTAAATCGTGAACTTGGTAAAGGGCTGCAGCGAACTGTAGCACCATGAGAGTGACTGAATGTGACACATCAATACCCTTACAGTTTGTTCACACAGATTTGTGTCTGCAGTGCAGTCAGTCTGATGGTGTACATGGTCAGTGAGTGCCGGATGATGTGGGAGACATGTAGCAGTCCCATTTAAGCATGCTCAAGCACGTATGACAACAATGACAATAAGAAATTCACGCTTGTGTGCTTGTGTGTGTGTGTGCATGTAGAATCTGAAAAACTAGGTTACACTACCAGGGGAGGAGATTTGAGTGTGACACACAGCAGAGAAAACCCTTGTGTATGCCTCTGCAGCACCTCCGATGTGAAGTGACGGCTTTCGCATCCCCCACCACCACCACCACCACACACCCACATCAAATATTCATACACAGTATAAAAAAAGGTGGCTGCACAAATTTTGGAAAATAAGGCATTGTTTGTTGTGGCACCAGTCCATCTATGAGAAACAGCCATTAACCTGGGCCTTAACATAGACCGGTCCTTGAGGACATTTTCTCTTTTACAGTGTGCAGTCTATGTTTAATTCTCATCTTGGCTCTGCATCCCTGGAGGCGGCAGAGCAAAGCTGTGAGCCACCGTTGTTGTGGAAGATGTCTTTATTTCTGTTACAAGCTCCCTTTGCAGCAAAAACGGATAGTGATGGTGATGAGAGACTTTGTTCAGGCTTATTTCTAATGTGACGCAAAACAGAAACATATATGATGCTGATTTAGTCGTACATTTATGGAAACAAGAGCATATTTATTCTGTGTATTCCCATTAAGCCAGATGAAAGCATCCTTGGGAGTGTGTGGTAGAGTGTGTGGAAGTGTGTGTGTGTGTTAATGGATGGCACAGCCCTAACAGTGGAGCTGGGATAATCCTTTCCAACCTTTTCTCTACAGGTTTGAGGATTAGCAGTATGCAGTGAGCTTCCCTTCCATCCTTCAGTACTTCTGGGTGCATTTGCCAGTTTGGGTTTCACACCATCTGTCCTCACAGGTCTGACCCTTCGAGACAATCTCTCCTTGTTAATATCCACATCTTTGTTCATCCAACTTTCTCCATTTTCATTTTCAGCTGTTTTTACAATAAAAAAAGCTAGTAAATAACTAATCTAATCATGCATAACTGTAGTGTGTCTTTTGTGAGCGCTTAAAAAATTGGAATAGTGCAGAGATCCCTAATGAAGAGATGAGGAAACTGGGAGCACCAGAATGGCGAAAAAAGATTTTATTGTTTATTAATAATACCAACACGTTCAACAGGACAATAACCTGAAGTGTACAGCCAATTTGGATAAAAGCATAGGTATGTGTCAGAACGCCCCACACCTGAATCCGTCCACAGCCAAACAAGTGGCAAAACTTAAAAAGTGTATTTTCACAGAGGCTTTAGATCCAGTCTGACTGACAGTTTTCCAAACTGGACTGTGCAACATTTTCAGTCTAGATGTGCAAAGCTAGTAGAGATACATATATACCATCAGAAGACTTGCACCAGTAGCAGCAGGAAAAAGTAGTTCTACACAATATTGACTTAGATTGGCTAAATACAAATGCAAGCCACACTTTTCAGATTAACTATTTGGAAAATTATGCATCATGTTCAGTCTGCTGCACAGCAGTGCAGTTGCATTGCAGCAAGAAGATCCTGGGTTCTTTCTGCACAGGGTTTCTATATTCTCTGTGCATCCCTGGGTTCTCTCTGAGTACTCCAGCTCGCTAACACAGTCCACAAACATGACTTGTAGGTCAACTGGTCTCTCTAAGCGGCACTAAGGAGTGTGTGTTTATTCACAGTTGTTTGCCCTGTGTGCCTTTGTGTTGCCCAGTGACAATTACTGCAGAATGTAAACTCTTTAATATATTATTTTGATAAAAACATGTTCTCAGGAAATACATTCACTTTTCTCTACCATAAATTTGGGTCAGTTACAAATAATTTTAATTTTACATCTGTTCATTTCAACATATGTTAATGTGTCAGAAGTGATGAGGGTTTACAAACTACTTTTTTTTTTAATAAAAAGGAGTTGTCAAGATGAACAACAAAGGTATTAGAGCAAAAGAAATGGAATGACAGTGAAGAAAAGTTTGCTTGAGAAATAATTTCCAAACGTCAATCGTCAATAAATGAAAACATAACTTCTTCAAGGAAGATTTATTGTACAAGCTTAGGCAATGATAGTCTTGTACCAAGAGCAGTGCATGGTTTTTAGAAAATGTCCATCGTGACATTAACAGAAATGTTAATTAAATAACACAGAAAATCTGGCAACAAAAGAAAGTGGCTGAACACTTTCACACATCTCAGAAATTTCCCATTTAACACTGTTTTTCAGATCACAGTTCACTCACCCCATTTGATTTTGAATGTATTGTTTTGTCACTTTACGCATCTACGATGAGCTTTAACATGAAGCCTGACTCACCTGATTTGCTGTTCCTTGAGGTGATAATTGAGAGCTTTAACCAGAATGTCCTCAGTGAAAGGAGGCTTGTCGTTTTTGCGCTGGAGGTCAAAGTGAGCCGAGTTCGAGAGGGCGTGGACACCTGCATCTGTCCTACTGGACACCGACAGAGACACTGGGTTGACTGGTCTCAGTCTCTTAATTGCTTCCTGCACAAAGACAGAAAGAAATGCAAAGCTTTCAGTGCATACAAAATGTAGAAAAAGCCTTGAAAAGGTGTGGAGGGATCTTAATCAAGATCATTTCAAAAATATTCCAAATCTAAATCATATGCTGGCAGGTGATTATCAGAATCTTGAGTTCCACACTTTATGGTATTCATGACAAATGAAAAATAACAACATATGAAATTATCTAAATGTTTTTAAAACAGAAAAGCAACAGTTTCCATTCTAATAATTTCTATTTGTTCCAGTTATGACAACTGGAATGCTTAGCAGGTTGCAGACACTGCTTTTAAATAGTTTTTTTTTTATATATATAAAAAAAATATATATATAAATTAAGTACTCCTTCTGTCTATTCTCTGCTTTGTGCTGGTATTTTTTATTTATTTATTTTTTGTATATAGCACTTACTGTTTGTAAAGTGCTTTACAAATAAAGTTGCATTATGGTGGAGTATAAATAAGTAAAACTTACCTCCAAGTGATCCTGAACCCCCAACTGACCCAGCTGGTGTGGCGGTACTTTTACTACTCCCCTGTAAAAATGTAAAGAAGTAATAAATAAATGATTGCCATTATAATGTAACCCTTGCGCCGCACACTGACCTGTATTTTGTCCCAATGTACTGAAAAAAGATGAGGTAACGCGCCCAGTTGTGCATTGTGTCATGAGAACTCTTCGTTCACAAGTTATCACTTGTTAGTGAAACTACAAAAACCCATGTCACGTTCATGTTTACAGCAAGAACGTCAGCGCTGACTTTCTCCGTCCTCTCCAATGGAGCACGTGCGGTAACAGCAATCAGTGAGCGAACCGTATTTGTAGTCCGGAAGTACAGTAAGTAATGTCGCTGACATTCAGTAATACCCAGCTCTCCTTCTCTTTTAGTGAATCAAAATATAAAGAGCAAGGTTGAGTGTATTTACAATAAATAGTCTTCTTAACACACAAGGCAAAAACGCTTCGTGTCACATGCACACTCTAGAAATTAGCGGGGCGGCTAACGTTTAAAGACTTGGCGTCAGCATTTAGCACATGCGACAAAAACAAGATCAACAACAACAACTGCTAATTTAAATATTAACAGCAGACAAACCCCTTTTCTTCCTAAACAGAAGCATGAAGTCATTTCATGTTAGGGAACACTAAAGGCAAGCGCTTCTGGTCGCTTATTGATGACGTCATAGTGAATGAAAAAAAAGGTGTCAGCTGCAAGCCAACCTTCATTGAAAGCAATAGACACAGAGAGCATATCTGTCAGAGATATGCCACTCACAAGTGAGCAAATGATAGTCATTGACCTCCAGCTGAAACTGAAAGAAGTATTCAAACTGGTTTTAATATATTCAGAGTATCTATCTATCTATCTATCTATCTATCTATCTATCTATCTATCTATCTATCTATCTATCTATCTATCTATCTATCTATCTATCTATCTATCTATAGATACATAAGATATATACATATATATATACATATATATTTTGAGTTGTTTTATTAAGTGTAAACTTAACAGGCTAATATGTGTATTGTTTAATACTAATAATATATTTTTTGTTTTATTGCAGATATTGATGGTTGAATTCAGTCTCAATCATTTCACAAGGTAATTTGAATGACGTAGCCTCATTTACACCTGAACATACAGTAGCTGTGAAAAGTCAGGTTGGAAGCACCAATCTGGTATGTAAAACACAATAAATGATGGCAAAATCTTCTAAAATTATGATATTAATTAGGTTCATATTTTGTGCCTCTTTTACTTAGTAATCAGAATCTATGATAATAATATTTATTATTATTATTATTATTATTATTATTATTATTATTATTATTATTATTATTATTATTATTATTATTATTATTATTAAAGGTCCTACCTTTCCTTTCCACCGCGACTCCTGCCATCCTGGTTAGGATAGGTTGTATCTGTTGGACTCTCTCCCCTCCTCTTTCAGGCTCTGTGTTGCGGCTACGCCCCTCTCCCTCCTCGGCAGCGGCAGCAGCAGTGTAGTAGTATCCCCGCCTGCCGCGCCGCGCCGCGCATTGCTTCAGCTCGCATTTTGTGTCACGGTGCCACCGGGCGAGAAGCGACACACTGCTGCTGCTGCTGCTGTGCGTCAGGGGGGGGGGATATACCCGTCACCATCCTTTACGGTCAAAGCGACATCCCTCCGTGGGCAATGACATTTGCAGATTGAAGTGGGAAATACAAGATCACAACAGCAAAAATGACGGTGGACTTTGAAGAATGTATAAAAGATTCGCCCAGATTCAGGTAAGACTCCACATCACAGGGTACGGCTAAGCGGTGCGCAGAAAAAAAAAAAAAAAGACACACCTTCTTTTGTATGACTGAGTAAAAAAAAAATATATATATATATCACGGGTGTTTTTATTGTTTTTTTTTTTTTTTTAAATGTAATGCTTTCAACAATTAGAATGAAAGGATGCTTTGCACATGTGCGACAATAAGATGGCGTTTCTTCTGTCCATATGTCTGTTTCCTATGTGTCCTTCTGATCAGATTTTCAGGCCTTGGCTGAAAAACGTAAAATGAGACTATGCAGAATTTATGTTAACTTATGGTGTGTTTGTTGGAATGCTCTTAGTGGCTGTGGTGTCTTCTGTGGTCTGTTGCTTGAATGTGGGCTAATTAGCCCAGAATTTATGAGAGGGTATGTCCAGACACAGGCAGGATCCATGTTGCTTACATGCAAAATCAAATTGCAGTGACTCTCCTTCAGCCTGTATATAACGCTGTGATATGTGGGACTCATTCATTGTGACAGCATGAGCAGATCCTGCTGCTGTGTGAGAGCGTTGCAGCGTGGTGTACGGTGTGGGTGCAGTCCTTTCGTCTTGCTCGTGCTGAAGGTTGCGGTCAGAAACTGTGTTAAGACTGGACTGTTTGAAGGAAGGGCAGACGCTCTGGCAGCGGCGGCACTGGGTGCCAGGCTGAAAGAGGCAGCAGCAACGGAGCTCATCTAGCAGTCAGGCGCACATCCAGATGTTCACCTCCATCACTCCCAGCTGTCTCAATCCATGTGCCAGTCTGTGGGGTCCGACGAGGAAAATGTGGAGAACCGAGGAGGCCATGCAGCTCCAGTTGATCCCCCATACATCAGTTCTTCCTGAAAAGATTTTTTTTTTTTTTTCGGATCACACTGCTTTGTTGCATTTTTCCCTCCATCTTTCATCTCTGCAGATCAGCGTCTGCTGCCAGCTTGCTTCCTTGAACTCCAGCAGTTGTTTCCACTCGCTTTCTCGTTTTGTGACTTGCAATCGACATAGCAAATTTGGGAGGCAGATATCCAAACTGCTGCTTAAGTCTTTCTTAAGTGTTTATGGATGATTCAGACAGCTGTTCAAGGGAAGAAGCGGAGCACTTCCGTGTTTTCCTGCTACTGCTGGACTTTCCCATATTCTTGTGATGAGAGTATTTGGAAAATTCCACAAAAGCCAAAGGAAACCAATGTGGTTGCTTCACTGGATCACAGGAGCATGTACAGTACCATAATTATAATGAAGTCGGTGAGCAATCTGACATCCCTTACATTTATGAGGCCTTAAATAAGTAATATGGTAATAAAATACAATAATTTGCCCCTATTATAAAGTTAAATTCTGGTTTTTATTTATTTTTATGATGTGATGATTGTCTCCTGCTAAAACAAGAGAGTCTTAAGATTCCAGTTGCCTGTTTTTTTTTTTGTCTGAAAATTCACTTTAAAGCGCTGCAGCGCTGGCAAACGTCACTCTTTCAGATTTTGTCAACCCAAAACAGTTATGGATTTTTCTGCTTTTCTTGTGATTGACCACCTCAAAGTAGAGCATTACAGTGAAGAGTAAGGAAAAACAAATTGCATGGTTTTCAGAGATTTTGCCAATAAAAGTCTGAGAAGCATTTGTAAACAGCCCCTTTTACTCTGATACCCTGGAACAAAATCCTTCTTGGTTTTCAAAAGTCACATCTGTAAAAAGCTGTTTCAATTTATTTTTAGTGCAAAAAGCAGCTGTTCTGTGAAGGCCTTATAGATTTAATAGAGAATGCGAGAAAACAAGAAAAGCTTAACAGAGACCAGGGAACACACGAGACAGATCAGAAAAAGTTGTGAATAAGTTTAAAGCACAACTTTAAACAACACGAACAGCCAGAAACCAGAATTTTCCAAATAATGTCTTTAGTTGAACCAAATACATTCGGAAGTACGTTCAGTAAGAGTGAAGACACTCTGGTCCATAAGCGTAACTTCCTGAAGGACTGGTGTGGACGTGTCCCCACCAACTCTGGCATGAAGGGGACAGAACCCACCAATATTTCCTGTCCCTTTCTGTCTTTATGTGCCTGCTTCTATGCAACTCAGCAGCAGCTGCATGCTATATTTAAAAGCCAGGTAGTGCTTTTTAAAATTCCTGAGTGCAACTAAAATGGCGCCACGACCGCTGTTGCTTTGCGTTGAGCGGGGAAATGACACAATCAAGCAAAGAATCTGAGAAGGGGAAGCAAAGTTTTCATATTAGTTGTCAACACTAGGACAGCAAGATGACAAAGTCCAAAAGGGACCAGACTTCACAGGTCAGTAAAAAGCTTTAATTAAAATATATATTGATATAAAGACAGTGGAGAGTCGGTCAGCTATGCTAGCTTAACTTTTGTCACTTTAACATGCACTCTTGCTGCGCAGTTTGGAGGATTTCAGTTTAATTAACACAAAAAATAAGGCGACCCACATAGATTTCCTGACAGTCAATCAGGAGTGCAGGTGTTTATTGGTTGTCGTGGCAACGACCCTGCGTGCAACGTGAAGCTGACAGGCTGAGAAAAATATAACATAACCACCCGTTTTTCTACATTATTTCCAGGACAAATTACATCAATTATTTGTAGAACGTGGCGATATTCACAGCGGCCATCAAATAGGATGAAATATTTCACAAAGCATATAGAAGTTAAAGTTTGTCGAATTTTAAAACCATGGCTCCTGCAGCGACAATTAAGTAAAAATTAAATTATTGGTCAATATAAAAGAGAAATTCGTATTCTTCTCTCTTGTATCTTTACAGAACTGACAAAAACCAAACTATTCATAGATCTATATGCAGAGATAATACATATTTTTACATCCGAACATCAGCATCTCAGCTTTAAGACACATTTTAATATGTACCATTTTAATATCAATGGTCACTCTCCTCACCAATCATGATTTGACAAGTGGTCTGAGCCGGACGTTCTCTCTGCCCCGCACACTGTGCAGATTAAAGATACATCATCTCTCATCTCCTATGTGAAATTCAGCAGGACAAAAATGTTTTGCCAACCAGATGAGGGACAGCTGTGGAGTCAGAATCACATAATTGAAAAAAAACAAAGTTTTCACCAGCAAGGATTAATTTGGTTTACACAGAAGTTACTTACTCTGCTTTTAAAACGTTTAATGACATTTTGGTTGTTACAGAACCTCATGTTGTTAATGTTTTCAGCACTTGATAAAATCAGACAATAAAAGGCAACTATGTGATAATTCTTCACTAAAAACATTGCTGAATTAAGATTACTTCCGTTTTAACATATTTATATTTTACAGTATGTTTAACACCTGCTAAAGGGTCATCTTTGAAAGATACCATTAATCTGACAAGCCTGATTAGGATGTATATCCTAATTTATTGAATAAGACTGTCTGGCATTCACATGCAAGTTTTGGTTTAATTCTTGGCACTAATAAAAAAAAAAGGCCTTCCAGTAACTGTGAGTGCATCAGTGCCCCCCGGCTCCTTCTCCTCACCATCAGCCTGCAACATAAAGTTACACCCTTGGTCTGGACCATTAAGAGTTTAAGCTCGGCCATAAAATGGTTTCACAAAATCTCCATAATCCCAGAAAAAAAAAAAATCTTTTAATCTTTTTAAAAGGAATACTTGTTCTAAAAACAGCAGCCGGCCTGTTTTTTAAGTGCTGCGTGGCACAGCCAGGTAAATAAAGTCCAGCTGCTGCAGAACTCTCCAGTATATTTATTTTTACTCTCATCCAACTTTCTTCTTTCTCCTTTTGTCTCGTTGTGTCACTCTGGGGAAACGCGAAATAAAAGAAGCCGAGAACCGGTCCTGTCTGTCTTCCTCCTCGTGAAGTTTAAAGAGCTCACATACACCCTGATGCTGCAGGCCTGAACTTGTCCGTGGGCAGTAACAACGAGGAGAAGATTAAGGAGCATTTTTAGTGAGGATTGCGTACACAAAACAGACATCTTTTTGTTCCTGTTTTCATCAGTTTGCCGTGCCCCTTATTCAGCAGTCATCCGCTGCATTCATTCTGTTTTGAAAAGACTCCCTCAAACTGTGTCCCTCGGTCCTGGCGTCACCAAACCATTGTAATATGATTTTGCTTGAGAAGTTTAGCTCTACGCTTTTAAGAGTAGGCAATGCCGTGAAGTGGGCAACACAAACACAGGGCCGCCCTCATATTTTGCGCTCCAGCTAAAAAGCAGCAGTGATGCTTCTGTACTTCCGTTTCTGCAAAGCGTAATTATACCGATAAGAACAAGCGGCATTATATAATGCGTCGACTGAGCCATTCACAGTTAAAATTGGGACATTTCATTGACTGAATCTTTGTGATGAGTCTATAAATACGCACATGGTGGGTGGGAGCTGTAGCCGACCTGCAGCTGCTGAAAGACAGACAACTGAGAGCTGGGGTAAGGAGGGCAGGAGATTTAAGAATGAAGGAGGAGAAGGGCTGCAGAGATAAGAGAATCACTTTTTGTGTGATTTTATTTTATGCCGCTCTCCGATCCAAAAGAAGTGTCATGGGAGAGTCACTCTGCAGCATGCTCTACTTTTATTGGCCCTCCTGGCAAAAAAAGGGACTACTTTTTAGAACAAAGACAAAATTTGTTACGTTTGTAGCTGTCTTTAGCATTTTGTATTAGCATTTAAAATAGTTAGCGTGGTGAGCACAATTCCAACATAGAGTCTGTTTGTACTCTTTAGTAAGTGTAGATTAACATTGACGTTTCCAAAAGGTTGCCAATATTTCCAAATTTCAGCATATTGTATGACAAATAGAGGTTGACAGATCAAGAGAATGAAACAGAACTATAGCTGCATTCCTCATAGTCTTCCTGTTATCTGCTCACAGTCTTGCTCTCACAGCCTGAATGAACACCATGTTTGGTTCCTTTTAGTTTCTTACATTTGTTTTTTCTGGCCTTCTTTTTAAGAACATTTTGGATACTGTTGTTGACTTGTATGGTGTTTTCTTTATACCTTTGTACTTTTATGTTTTCGTTACGTAAAGCACATTGAACCGCCTGGATGCTGAAAGGTGCTAATCTAGTAAACTTTGATTAGATTTTTTTTTCTGATATAATAAATAGCTAACTTACTGTGTTCTTCTATCAGAGACCAAAGAAGTGTGCATTTCTTTCTGCATTGCTGGAAATAATAGTTTCAAGGCAGATATGTCTGGGACGTCACGAGCTGGGAAATGGCTATTGGCTTTAAATATAATTAAAATGCTAAAAAATAGCAGAAAAACAAAGTTGTTAAGTCTTCCTATTTGATGTAGTACTAGTGTATTATAGTACTGATCTTGCACTATCAATATAAGATCAGTATTTTACCACACCTTGTAGAACTCAAGCAAAATGTCTAATTGTGGTACTTTGATAAAAATGAAATTATTTTAAGATTTTATTGTATTTCTCACCCCGGATGCCAACAGATATTATATAATTATGTTAAACATAGTAGATTTAGTCATTTTTTAAAAATCCACTCGGTAATAACAGCATGTGTGTGTAGGTGTGTCGGGCCATCTGTGTTCAATGATCACTGAAAACAAATTGAGAAGCTGAACGTGGGACAGCAGCTGCCGACTCCTGCTAGGTGTTGTTTACTTTACTGTGTGTACAGCTGACAGTTTACAGATCTAAACAACAAACTATAGATTTCAGCTTGTCTCCGCTTGTTTTCTTGAGCCTTTAAATGGGACCCAGTTGGTATTAAGCTTTAAGGTTGGTGGTGAAAATATTACTTTTGGAATAGCTTGAATAATTGAATGCCTTTATATTGTTTAGTAAATGATAGTAATTAAAGAAAATTCAGTTTGTATGACTCACCACGGGATTATACTTGGCTAAAGACTAGACTGTGTCTTGTAAAAAGAAGCCATTTGGGTGGTTTTATGTGAGATTTTCTCCATTTTCTTAATATTACATCTCCCTTTATTGGCATATTAAAGCGCCTTCAAATGTCTGCTAGCCTAGTTTCTTTTAAGTGTCTGGATATTTATTTCCTACCTGCATCATTATCACCATCGCCTCAAATTTTTTGTCTTCATGCATTCTGTCTCGTTGCCAGTCTGATTTAATGGATCCTTTTTTTATTTTTTTTTGGTCAGCTGTGTGTGAAGTGTGTAAAATATACATCCTGCTGTGTTTTCCAAGCAGCGGCAGGAAAGTGGGTCTGCCGTTTCCAAAGCGTGACCACTGGCATTGGCAGGGATGGAGAGCACCTGTCCATTAGTCTCACTGAGGGAGGGAGACCGAATGAGACTCGTATCTGTCCGCACACAGCTGCTAGCGGCGCGCGCCGGTGGGAGAGGTTTGAAATTGAAGGGCAAAGGATTGTCCTTGCATTTATTGGCGCAGAGAAAGCGCATCAACATGTTGAATTTGATTAAAGTTGTCCAAAGGACCTTGCGCGGACTGTGTTTGTGGACCAGACGTCCTCCAGAGCAGCATGTGAACCTTTGAACTTCAGCAGCATTAGATCCTGTCTGCAGCATCGGTGGCTTGTCAAAATGTTTAGACAGATCCCAAACCACTCGCATTAAGACGGTAATGTCATGATACTCTTTCCCGAGCACTTCTGCTAATGCACCCGTGCACGCAGACATGCACACATAGTGCTGAATATGCGCCTGGCTGGTTTCCTGCTGTCAGTAACGCTCCACATGTGGAAGCTCCTGATTTATACGAAAGGCTGTTTGCAAGGGCAAAATCATTTTCATTGAAGGTAGAGGAAGGCTGTGTTGAAACCCAGATCTGGTCCCACACACACACAGGATCTATCTCAGCAGGATTAATTCCAGAATACTCAATATGTAATATTATGGCAAAGCTTTAAACTGGCTTTCATGACAAGCGTGTTTTTTAAGCTGGTCAGGTTTGACTCAGATGATGCATAGTGTCATCTAGACTAATACATGAATGGATTTGAGGATTTAGACAAAGTATTTAGACCACTGACTGGCTGAAATATTTATAGTAATTTTTTTTTTACTGTTTACTGTTGCACTGCGCAAATGTTTTAAACTTTATTTACTTTACAATACCGCCTTAAAAACATTTAAAGTGGATTTCTGTTTGATTCCAGCACCTGAATGACACATTTTCAGGTTCAACATACTTTTTTATGTGTCAAACACATTATTTTATTTTAGTTTTTTTTTTTCATAAGAACTAAAATTTTAAATTTGTTTAGGCGTTTCTTTGCTTCAGCCCAGGTGATTTCACTTGACAGGTGTTTGCTGAACTGCAGTCACCTGAATCAGACGTAGTAAAGCCGGGAAGCATCTGGAGCGAGCGTTCCTCGAAGACCAGAGCTGGAAACCACTACAATAGATTAATTTTAAATGTTTTATTATACTCCAGAAAATTTGCAGGTGTTTTGAAGCAATAAATATTGTCTTTGAATAATTACAACTTTTTAAATAACAGTTAGGAGCATGAAAAATTATTCCTGTAAAGGACTAAAAAGTTTGCACTGCCTTGTGTGCAGGTTCCCTACAAAATTTCTTCTAAAACTTCCTAGCTTCTCCGCATTCAACTTTCAAGAGCCCTCGCTCCTTTATGCCAATTTTAAAACATAAAAAGCCCTCAGTGTGAGTTCACTTTGAATTTATAGCAGATATTTTTAAGGTGAACTAAATACTGAGAAGGAAGTAGGACAGAAAGAAGGAAGAGATGTAGGTAGGTTCAGATTATTATTCAAATTATGAAAAAAAAAAAAAATAAAGTTTTAGGAAATGGATGGTTGTATATCTCAAGCGTACTCTTAAGAATGTCCCCATGTGATTTGAGGCAAAAATAAGCAGGAAGAAGACGAAAGATTCTCCACACATCTTGCTCATAAAGACTCTTTTCTCCCGCTGTGGTTTGTGTGGTGGTTAAAGTATTTGTTGACTTTGAAGCCGAGAGTGCACAGATTACAGCTGTGCTCACAAACCTGGCTTTCCTGCTCGGGGTTCTGCTTTCGTCTCAGGGATACAGCGTGCTCGCTGAGATGCCCAATACCATAATTTAAAAACGTAAAATGTTTTTACATTATTCAGTAGTGAGTACTTGCTTTATCTACTTTGTGTTCCTGTCCTCTTTGTCCCTGCCGGTCATTCCTTCACCTCCATTTCTCGACCGACATATAGGTTGTCATGTGCATGAGAGAGCGTCGCTCCAGCACGTGGGCCGACCCTCTGAATGCATGCTGCAGCAGAGTCTCTGCCACCCTGCTGCATGTAATGGCTCAAGGGAATTGGTGTGGGACCTGTGAATAAAACAGGATTATCTAACACTGATTAAATCAAGAAAGCAGCCTACACAACCTGTTAAAGCTCACACCCTGTCAGCCTCCTAAACCCAATAACTTCAGTGTAGTTTTTCTGTCCATACTCTGCAGGAATGCAGGGTCTGATGCAAGGCTGTAAACTAGTTTTAAAATACAACTACCTCAATAAGAGTGCCTCCCGTTTCCACATCAGGCGATGTTTTTTTTCCAAACAACTTGTTGAAGAAACACTCTTTAGCTTTTTTCAGCTATCTTGTTATTTTATGCATCATGTAGTCCGAGAAAACTAATTTCATTCTATCACTTTCTGTAAAAACTGAAAATTCAAACGTTTTTTTTTTACAAAAAGAAACCCTTGCATGTGTTGACACAGGTAACCAGTCCATAGATAGCTACCCCAGCATTTGACTTAGCAGTATTCAACAAACTTATGCATATCTTCAAGTTGTGTTTTTTACTTGTTTCCCGTTTGTTTTTGATGCCCGAAAGACTAACTTGGTCCCAGACGTCTGAATTCCTTCCTGCAGTGTAGAAAGTAACACGAGCAACCAAAACCTGATTTAGCGTGGTTGTCTTTTCTTCTTTTAATGGTCCTCTGTGGTATTTCATAAAATAAAACGGCAATAGAACTTCAATTTTGTTTTTGTCTTTTTATTGTCTTAGTGTTTTTAAGTGTGATTTCCAAGTGTTAGGTGGGGCACATGTCCGACTGGCCCTGCCAGTTCTGCAACCTATGCATTTAACAAACGTATTGATCTTTAGTAACAGTCTGATCACTCAGCCTGCTCTCACTGAGAAACACTGAACGCTTTGCAGCCTTCAAATGTATTCGTATCCCATTAAATACACCCTTATTTAAGACTTAATACTGAATCTAGAAAATGTTTTTTACTCAGAAATTGTTCACCAGTTTCTAAAATTAAAATCAAAGAAAGATATTTCAAGTGAGTTTCTAATGGACTTTATATGAACCTGGTGAAACATAAAGCCAATCGAGCAACTTTCATTCTCTGTTATTCATCTATCTGCACTTTCAGAAAATTTTAACAAAATTTCAGCAGTTAGAAACATTTGAGATTCAAATCAAATCTTGATACTAAATCGTCCACATTTTTCCCTCTTCATCCTGACGCAATCAGCTTTTACGCTGGATTTTTATTTGTCTGATCCAACTAGTGGTGGGGGACCCTAAAAAATGTTCATAGAGGTAATTAGTTAATTAACCAATTCAAAATTGGTGCCAAATACATTAACTAACGTATCAGTTTATCAACAAAGATATTCATTGATTTTAACTAGTTGAAGTTTATTGAACTGGTGCAAAGTGTTGTTGTGCCCATTGCTTTTGCAGAATTTGCACACAAAAAAAGCCTTCCATCAAATCATTTTGCCATATGAGGAAAAACGTGATGCACTGGGTTAAAATTTATGTAGTTAATTAATCTACATTAACACACTAAAGTCCCAGCCCTATTTCAAACCCACATGCTGTGGGTTGGTCCCATGCCTTTGTACTATGGGTGATGAATCTTTGCTGACAAATCTTTTTGAGATTAAGCCTTCAAAACATAAGTTTGAGCTCTGCAGAGTTCACACCCCCATGTAGATGTAATGAAATCACACAAGGAGAGAAATCTGCAGCACCAGACACTGTTGTGATTAATAAAACTGTCACAAAGACTATTAAGACATACTGAGACGAACCTTTTTAGATATGATTGTATGTATACATACATGCAGAAGGCTGATGTAACTTAATGAGTTTTGCATGGTGAAAAGATCAGTGAGTCGACAGTCTTAGTTTTAGTTATGAAAATAACTCAGTTAAAGATGAACTCAGAATTGGGGTTATTTGTAAGAAAACTTTTACTGCAGCGTATTTTAGCTAATTTTGGTGTGTGTACACAATTATGCTAGTTTGTAAGCAATATAAATACAACCCACCATGAAATATTATCACAGACCCATTTGTTTTTGATTCTGGTCTACAGTATTTAGTAACAGGTATTTCTCTTTTGATATCAATGTGACTTAATGGCGAGAGATGCACTAAGACCTAATTTGGACTAGTTTAAGCTTGACCAGTGACCTCAGGTTTCCACTTGTTGTACGATCAGTTAATCCAACATAGTTTAGCAGCTAACAGGTTTTGGTAACATCAACACTGAAGTGTGAATGCACCTACTGAGTTGCAGTCGGTGCATTCACACCTACATAGAACCGGAGTTACACACACCTCACCACCTCTCAAATCTGACACTAAATTATTCAGATCATTTAGTGTCGGCCACTTCTGAAGAAGAGTACCAACTGTGGGAAACAGACTGGAGGGGGAAAAAAATCATAACCTACAGATCATGACACTTATAGCTTTACAAAAACTGAAATCAAGAATGCATTTTGGACTTTTGGTCCATCTCTGTGAAAAGACGTGTGTAAGCCACGAGTGGCTCGTCATTTATTCACAGCGCGGGGATTATCTGGTGCTGCCAAGCCCTTCTCACAATACAAAAAAACTGGTTTGGTTCTACAAGACAAAAAACAAAAAGAGAAAGTATGAGAGCCTTTGTTCCTACATCCTTTTTGCTACTGACTGAGGGATCCATAATTAATCCCACATTAACATATGTACCCGTCACTGGTCACATTGGCCTCGTTTAGCTGAAAATACTGCACTTTATATGGATTATAGTAGAAGGATGTTCACAAGAGGGAGGAAGCCTGAGAAAGAAATATGGGGTAAATGGTAAATAAATGACATAAAAAGAATAAGAGGCATGGACCACGAAGGCCAATCGGGCAGAGAACGGAGAAGGATTAATTGCCTTTAAAGCTATTCCCTCGATATATCTTGCAAATTATTATGCTCCCTGCATCACGAACGACATTATTTATGGTGCATGTCCACCTAAACGTGCAGGAGAAGAAGATATTTGTCTTGTTATATGGAAGCTGCCGCTCTTTTAGGTGACCAATGAAGAAGTAATGCGCTCCACTCTGACTCGCTTCATGCGAAACAGACAGAAGGACTCGTGTGCGCTGACTCTCGCTCGCGCACATCTGGGATCCACCTAGGCATCTGGTTCACATTTAGCCCAACTTTCTCTGCCTTTGTGTTTCCCTGAACACTTCTAATTTTCATGAACCACAATTTTCTGTTATTTTTCATCTTTAATGTGTTTGTTCTTCCTGTTTACTCATCCGCTCCTCGGCGCTTCTGCGTCCTCCTCCACCCACGCTCCTTTTGCCTTCAACGGTATTTGGTGCCATATGGAGGAGGCTGAACCACTTTGCGTCAGATTTTCTGGACCAGCGACATGAACTTTGAGGGTGTTTACTAAACACCGCCGTTAGCTGACTTCTTTTGGGTTTTTGTGACCTACTTCATCTTTGTTGTTTTTTTTTTATTCCTCTGCTTTCTTAGCTTTTCTGTGTTACAACATCCATCACTGAATGTTTCATGACGGGCTGCTGATGCAGGCGTTTGTTTGGCAGCCCACCAGACCTGATCCTCACTGAATCCAGACACCCCTGCAGCGCTTAACCTCAAATGCCATTGACAAGCTTATCTTCTGCAGAGACACAAGAGGAGACAACAATGCTGATTGCTCCCTTAGAAACTGACAGATTCCCACTCACAATCCTTGTCCTGTTATCCCGCCTTTAGATCTCTACGGAATTCTCCGAACCCAAAGCAAAACATTCCCATCTGCTGTGTCAGCAGTCCCACACTTTCTTGGATCCATCTCTCCCACCCCCTCTAAGTCCCTCACACGTGCATCCGCTCAAATGAAAAAAAAAAAAAAAAAAACACAAAAAATCGGAGTTGCTTCCTCTCATTTATTGCATGGATTGCCCACTGCGTACAACTGGAAGAAATCAGAAGAGCAGAACCGCAGTCACGGCTCGATAATGGACATTATGTCTGGGAGCAGGAAGGAAGGATGGCCATGTTAAATAAACATATTAAAGCACGGCTGTGGTATAACAGAAATTGCAGCGTGTAATCGGACACACATATGGCAGTGTGGAGCCGACAGATGCAGCGAGCTGAACAGGAAGCTTCTATAGCTATGCCAGGGCTCGTCTTAAACACCACAGGAAACGAGCAGAACTAGAAATTTCACAGTGAATGCAACTTGTGGTTTGTTTTGCATCAGAGGCTAATAAACTGAATAAAAGTATTACTTTCACTGCAGTGCATACAAGAAAGGGTTTCTGCGACACTTCAAGGTTGGAGTGAACGGAGAGAGGGATTGGGTCCACACCTACCACATTGTCCAGTAGCTAAAGGAAATGGACAAGTGTGACATGTGATGTTTACGCTGCTAGGAGACAGAAAGTTAGATGTTTATAGAAACTTATTGAAGTATTTCCCCTCATTTACAGAGTTCTTCTGCTTTTGCTGCTTTGTCACGCTTACATCAGATCATCCAACAGAGGCTAATATTAGACAAAGTTAATTGATTGACTAAGCAATTTTTTTTTCGTGCGGAATGGTGTGATGAGTTTAACTTCACTAGCCACATCCAGATGAAGCCTCAAAGAGCAACACTTGAAGTCTCAAGACTTCGGGATTTCAATGTACCACAATTTTTCCACAAATTAGGGAAACATGGAACGTGTGAACCTTCCCAGCAAATGGTCGGCCTCCTGAATGAACCCGAAACAACATCTGGAGCACTGCAGGCCTCACTTGGTTCTGTAATAGTCAGTGTACATAATTTAACATAATGAAAAAACCCATTTGATAATCCCAAAGAACAAAGCAAGACGTTTTCAACAGATATACTCCCAGATATCACAATCTGTATTCAAAACATTGACTATTTCTCACTTTAACTCTGTAGTTTTGTATATTCTGCATTTAATAGACGAACAGATGAATTTTCTGTACGTTGAAAACTAAATTATTCAGTATTCAGTTTTGACTTCAGTTCTCAGCCTGAATATTGCCTCAAGCAACAACTGTCATGAAACTTTCCCCTTTGCTGTCTCAAAATATTCTCCACCAGCGTGTGAAAAGTCACTCATGTGTCACAAGGTAAAATATCTCCAGTCTATCAGTCGACCATAATCACAATGACAGTCTGTCATCAATAATTTCATTAAGTTTTCTTTTTGCTCATTGCATTAAAGGTTTTAGTTCACCCAAGTAAGCGTGTACTTTAAGACATGACATTGTTTTGTTTTGGCTGTAGAAATAGTATGATTCATAGAAAAAATGGAAAAATAATTCTATATCCTGGTGCATTTTCTAAAAGATACAAATGTTGCATTACTCTAGTTAGTCACACGATGGTATTTTATCTGATCAGGAATTTTGGAGTTTCCTGGGACGGTGGTCATCAGCAAAATCTTTAGTAATTTCCAAATAAAACTCAAACGCAGTGAAAGCTTATAACTGGCCTTAGTCCAAGTCAAGTTCAACAAATTGTGGTTTTATTTTGTATTTCTCAAACAATTTATCTTTTCAGCTTTAATTTTATATTTATGTGAGGCTCTGCAGCCACTGGTATTCACTGGTTTGATGGTGGGCTTCATGTTGGTCTGGATGGCCCTGAAAAGTATGACATTGTGGAGCTAATTTGACCTTTTTCCCATCAATAAACATCATAAAGAAGAAAGCCATACAAGTACACGCACTACAGACCAATTCCAACGCAGCATTTGGACCTGGTTTATTATGACAGCAGTTAAATCATTTTAAAGTCTTTAGTTTTCACCAGGCTTCCTTTATTGTAATATTGTGTGACATTTGCGTGCAATAAGAGCCCTGCATATATTCATAAACTGTACATCAGTATTCGACATTAAACCAAGCCAGACTTGAAGCCAGTTTTTGGCCAACATGTGATCGATTTACATGAGTGTGTTGTACACTGCCAGACCTCAGTGAGTGTTTGACATTGATGGACCCTCTTCGATGGATGGAAGTGTAAATCTGTGGTTGTTTCCTGTTTGGCAGATCTGACTGCGGTGTCAGCAGGAGTCTTATTCGCCTCATGTTCAGCCAGCGCTGCCAAAGACAACAGAGCGAGATCTGGCTGTTGTGCAAAGCTCGCTTCTTTGTTCTGGTGCACAGCTGGCTTCAAGGCGGGCTCTCTTTACCTCCACATGTTAAGAGTGATTGCTCTCAGACATGCATGCAGTGTCGCATATAAACTCCATGATTGGGAGGAAAAAAATGTGCTGCTTTCTCAATGTGGGGTAACGGATCATATTTCATATTAGCAGACTCTTTCTTACAGTTTTGCTCTTGCTAAACCTATACGCTGATAACCTGCATGACAGCCTGGATCAAATAGGTTTTCTTGCAAAACGAATCAAACCAATTGAACATTTTTGTATTTTATCACTGTATTGGTAAAGTTACTCTATAAAAACCTATTTTAAAGTCCTAACAAACTTTTAGTTGGATTAACAATTTGACTTTGACTGGATTTTTCTAGTGCATCATTTTGTTTTGATTTAATCTATGTCCTCATTCCTCTCTCTGTGTCTTTATGGATGCTGTCCTGTTGGAAAGTGAACCTCTGAATTAGTTTTTTTTTTTCCTTCCTAACAAATTTCCTTTCGGGAATGCGCTGTATTTATCTTCATACATCTTCCCATCAACTCTGACAAGCTTCCATGGAAAGCTTCCCCACAGCCTGATTCGGCCATCGGCATGTTTTAACAAGAACATGACGTGTTTCATGGTAGAAAATGTGCTACGTTTTTTTTTTTGTTTGTTTTGCATTTGACACATAGCAAATGTTTCAGCAGTGGTTTTTCTTATGCCACTCTTCCATACAGGCCACATTTGCGAAATGCACAACTAATATTTTTGGTTTTGGTTTTGATATGGACAACCATATCTAGATTTCCAGCTGTTTTGCTATATTAATTTTAAATTTTTGCTTATTTATTGAATAGAGCTCAGTGTTGAAAAGCTAGTGAAGTTGTTTTTTAATGTAAATTTGCGTTAAATTAATCACTAATCCTCTCCAACAAACAGAAGAGCAGCGTTTATTGAGGCTTCACTACACACTGACAGACTCGGTTTGCTAAGCGGGTGACATCCATTTTCACTGGGCTTTCATTGGGAATATCACAGTCAATGTAAATGCAGGCCATGATTTTCAGATTTTTATTCATAAAACCAAATTAAAATCAATATATCAATTTTCAGCCATGCCTTTAAAGGCTCATTTAAGCCAGAAAACTTGTCTGTGGGGAATTTATTAGCATTTAGTTAATGGAGAAAGTCAAAATAAACATTGGCTCTGCATGGTCTCATCAGATGATCCTGCAGTCGCTGTGTCTGATCACACTTCTGACCTTGAGAGTCAGCCAGGTGTGTGTTTGTGTGTGAGTAGCTTCACTGACTACTGTGTGTAAACGCTGTGCTTGTGTTGGCGTATGCATGTAGGTGTGGTTTAGGGTTTCAGGGGTAACAAGAACGGCAAGCCATATCAGTGCCAGACATTCTTTAAGAAATATGTCATACCCTGCATCCTGTGGCAGATACAGTGTCTCTATTATGCTCAGCAGGACTCAAAGCATGCATGCAAAGCCTACCTGTAAATCTGTCTCTTTATCCAAACGGTGCAATAACAATACGATATGTGACATGTGGGCTTTTCACACACCAGATTTAGGGATAGCCTCTACTTCCTGTGATGAACTCTTGAATTTTTTTTTCCTGTTGTTGCAACTAACTGCAATGTAATTTATTGGGATTGACTCAAACTGTGGTACCACAGCTGTGGGAAATCTCCCTGCCACCGGCCAAACACACAAGGGGCCGGGAGCAGATCATTACACGCTGCATGACTTGCAATGGGACATTTATTCACTGGTTCAAATGGCATGTAGGTTTATTTTCCACGTTGTAATTACATGTAGTTTTGTTTTGTTTTATTGTCCACAGTATGAATATAACTGGTAGACCAGGCATGAATTTGTATTCGACCCCCTATTTACTCTGATAACACTTACTGAAATCTAGCTGCCCTGGTTGGTGTACAGGTTCTTCTGTCAGCAAGGATTAAAGACGTAATCTCGTCTGTCTCCTTTCGCTTTCAGTGACGAGCTCTTCTTCCTCCGGTTTTACCGCACAGAGTCCAGGAAATCTTGTTTCTCCGGAAACGGATAATATCAAAACGTTAACTTTCATTCTGATTCTCTCCTGGTTTTGGCTCCCCGCTTGCGGGCGTGTGGGGGTTGTGATGCGTGTCCTGATTAGTCATCAAATAACAAGATCATAGTATCATTTGATACTATTGACTCATCTCTGTATTGTGAGAATATTGAGTGCGCTACACAGCGAGAATACATCGCTTCTGCGAAGCCACTGGAAACTCATATTAATTGGGAATTTGGCTTTTTTTTTTGGTTTGTTTTTTGCAAATTTCATCCAAGATACAAGCTGCAGAGTGGGAGGACTGACTCATCCCATCTATGTTAAAAACAGCATAGAATACAGCAATTTATAAACTCTAGAATAATCTCTGGCTGTAGCAACTGCATCCCTCTACTGTTCATTTAGCAGCTCATCTACACTACTGCTCGTCTTTGTATATAAGCAAAAAGAAGTAACTGTTTAATCAGACACTACGTTCATTATGTTGGACTCAGTGGAGGACGCACAATCTCTAGTTGCTGTTTTAAATGCCTCAGCTTAATTTTTTTAAATTTTTTTTTTCTGTGATATTGAAAAGAACAGAAGCACAAAAGAAAAATGAGTCCTGGGAACAAAGTGCTTAAACGTCGCAGGGGGTCTTCCTCCTCTGCTTTTCACATGCAGGCTGCATCTGTGTGCACGCACCCTGTGCTGCTGGTGCTTCCACCCCGCTGGGAGATCAGTGAAGGTTAAAGAGGTTAGGGATTGGGATGAGCGCACAGTCCCACTCTTATGCTGTCCTTTTTTTAAGCTTCCTGTCGAGCGCATTCTTTTGTGAGAGCTCTGCCGGCTGTCTTTATCCACAGTTTCTTAACTCGCGTCACACGCTGGTTTCAGAGTCAGAGGGCGTTGCAGCCAGTTTTGTGATCTTGTCATCACTTTGTCTTCGAAATCTTCCTCAAAACCTAATTTGAGATGGAGACCAAATACGTCTGATGCTTTTGAGTAAAGAACCAGTGGATTCACATTGAGATTTGGTGTTTGGACTTGCAAGTTTACAGTCAAGAATGAGAACTGCATTCCTCCACTCATTTGCTCTTGCTGGATAAATACAGAAATGTATAAATATTTTTGCTGACGTAGCAGTTCTACAAATATGCAGAAATGTGTCACCAAAACTGCATCTGTTCACTGTGAAACTGCAGTTTTGAAGAAATCGGTGCCGTTTCTGTGACATGTTTGAGTTGTAAAAAGCTTCTGCTGACAAAGCAAGAAATTTCACTTTGTGATGATGTAACTCAGGTTGTATTTTTCTAAGTCAGTGGAGTGACTTCCTGTGAAACCCTGTTTAGCCGCCCCCTCCTCATTCCTTTGGGAAAGCAGAGAAATTGTTGTAATTTACAAGGGGGGAAAAAATAGTTCCACCTGGCCTGAGCTGTGGTTATAATACATCAGAGGAAAATGGTTTCTGTCTGTTTCACTCTCCATGCAGGGAAAGTTTTCCAGCTCACTTGCTGCTGTTGGCCTGCAGCTGGAATGCACTCCGGAATGACAGAAAACGACGTTTCCTCATCCAAGACGTCAGTTTAATACTAGAAATATTTAGAAATGTTTTGTTTACACCAAGAATGATTTACAGGATGGCTTCTAATGAGCAGTGATAACAAAGATGAATCATATTCGGGTGAATGTTGTATTTTAGTGAGGACAAGTGGTAGGTGGTCTGACAGCTGGTGGGAAACAGATGCTGTGTTTTGTCTCCAACTGTCAGCTTGCCTTCATGTTTTGGTGAATTGCGACTGCAGAGAATAAAATGCATGCAGGAAAGTTTGAATTCACCGTATTCCTGCAGTTGTCCACCAGTCGTCCAGAGGACAGGTGGAGAAAGTTGCTCTGCTCAGGTAAGACCAGTATCAAACATTGGCATGCATACAAAATGCTACATGTGTAAAAAAGTTAGCAATTCACATCACATTAAACATGGAGGCATGGAGGTCTCGGCATCAGAGAATAGTTCCCTTCAACACAGCTGCTGCATTTAGGATTCATAGCTCAATGTAAGACCCATTTCATTGAAACCCTTTGCATAATAAATAACATGTTAATTTGACCAACATCTGTCTTCCTACTGAAAGAAATATTAGCTTATATCTGCTAATATAAATAATATAAGTATAAGATAAGTGTAAAGTTTGACTGCTTCAATTGCAATAAATGTTTACATTGATCATTGATCATGTTTGTTTTTCTCTCACCTCCAATAAAAAGCAAATTTCTTGGTTGAATGAAAATAATTTCATATTTAAGTTACTGTGGATAATTGTGTGATTAACTGTGAATAGATCGAAGGCTTTTAAGGAAATCTGTCATATGTTGCAAAAGTCCTGATTCTGCAATCAATTTGTACGTCTGGGCTAAGACAGATGCACACCACACTTTTTATATTTTTGTTTGTTGACATTTTTTTTTTTGTATTTGACTGTTTAGTGGTCTGTCACAAAAAATCTAATATAAACACACTGAAGTTACAAGACAAAAATTCTCCCAAGACAAAAGGTGAAAAAGTTCGAGCAGTTTAAATATGCTGGGCTCTGTCACGGGACATTTTTTGGGGAAAATGTGCCTCCCTCTTTTAATGCTCAATAAATAACGAAATGGTTTTATTTCCATAAGACATAATCCAATAAAGCTTTGGGATTTTTATTGTGGTGTTATTTTGGTGACTTGTTGAAGTCGCTTGTGTTCTTTGGCAGATTTTCCCTGCTGATGTTTAATAGGTGTCGGTTGCCATGTCTGTTGTCCTTATTTCCAGCATCATGTTTGGTCTCTTTGTCTCATCAGCCGACCGTCGGTGCAGTCAAATGCTTTTTTTTTCAGGGAATGAGTGTGATGTTTGTTGTGTGCAGGGAGGGGCGGCGGGCCTGGCTCAGGGGAAGCGGTGAAGGCGTCTTTGTTTGCTGCACATAGGATACCAGTGTTTGGCTGGGCTTGTTATTTGTGTTAAAGCGAGTGTGTGCAACGTGTGTGTGTGTGTGTGTGTGTGTGTGTGTGTGTTTTATGAGAATAATTTACTTCAGACTCTTTTAATTGACTCTTAACACTCGTTTGAGAATTCAGCAGTGATGAGGCCTGAATCCTGTTGAGCAAATTCAGACTTTTCAGTGCAGCTTCGTCCTCTGGTTGAGACGCCCATCTTCTTTGTTCTAAGCTGAATTGTCAGCTAAGAAATGTGTCTTATGGACAGAGAGTCGGGAGGCAGACTGGTAGTGAAATGGACAGAAGGAGGCGTGCACTAATGAAAACAAAGAGGCTAAATTGGAATATGATCTTAGGGGAGGAGAATGTCGTCTCAGAGGACTGAGAACTGTTGCTTAAATGGCAGTTTAACATTTTAGTGGAAAGATAGTTGGAATCATATTTAATGGTTGGAGTTGCAAATGCTACAACAATTATTTTCAGCCGTAGCAAGTGGCTGAAAATGATTTCCGTTAACAGAACAAAGAGATGAGGGATGGTCCGTGGTTATTGTCCACACCCAAACACCACCTGTTCCTGCTCTCACCACAAACGAACTACGCTTACTAAAGATGCTCTCTGCGAACACAGAAGGTTCATTACTGATTTTGTTGTTTTAGAAATGTTGTAGGAATGAGAAATTTTCAAAAAAAAAAAAATGCACAAGAAGTGCTGTGAAAAGAGGAAACTGACTGATGAACGTGTTTCCAGAGCGTGCGACTGATCACTCTCTGTTTGTAGCTTTTTAAGAAATCTGTATGCAACTCAAGGGCACTTTCCTCTTGACAGCGGGCGCCGTGTGCAGCTGCGAAGCCAGGGGTTCATGATTGCAACACACTGGCTTGATACTCTCAGGAGGGGGGCTGGGGCTGAACATTTTTCCTTCCCTGTCTGACAAATAAGATGATAACATTCACCTTGGATGAGGAGGGGAGACCTGAAATAGTTTCAGGGAGATGCACGACTCCAGACAGATCAGACAAAGAGAAAATTAGTCAGGAAAAAGGCGTGAGTAATGGCGATGCCTGTTGCCATGGAGATTGGGGTCAATGAATGGTTGCTATGGAGCCCACGGCTTGGAATACGGGGAGAGGAAATTTTGACGTATGCGTATGTCGCTCTGTGTGTGTGCAATCTGGACGACAAAAGCACATATTCTATTTTTAATGAGAAGGTGCTGCTGAAAGCGCCGACCGTCTGCAGGAAGCAGAACGAACCGCTGCTGATAATTTGGTAGGATATCAATCTCAGTCATCATTTTCAGCCTGGAAGACAAAGAGACTCCATCCAGTAGGATCCATCCACCATGCTGACCAGATGTTTTGATTCTTACTTTTTTTTAGTTCTTGTGCTTAACAATCATGTGATTTATATTTTAGTCTCGTTTTAATCCAATAACAAGCCTGGAACAGCAAATGAAAAATAACCTTTGTGGCATATTTACATTATTGACCGAAGTACTCATGCGCATTAAATTTCATTGTCAAAATAAATAATCTTATTAAACACTACAAGGTGGTAGATCTCACACCTACAGACCACATATGAACAGAATCAAACAAAGTACTTTAAACTTTAAACTGGATTCGAATGAGCCTCAGAACATCGCTGAGTTGCTTCATGATGCCCTCAACGTGCCAACAGGACCGATGAAATGAAGGTTGAGAAAAATATGCATGTCAACGTCTGAGACGGCCTGCTAATGTATCTTTGCCATGTCTGTTGGGCAGGCTCCCAGAGGCGCTGCGGTGATTAACATTTGAACCTGCTGCTGAGAAAAATTAAGCACGCATGTTGAGAGGACTGAAACTGGATATAACAAAGTGGTTCTTTGGTTGTTTTTTTTTTTTGTTTTTGTTTAGTTTTTTTTCTTAACCTGAAATTTGTTGCTCAAGAAGAAACACTCCAGCAGATTGCTGACACTTGTTAAAACTTGAATATTCTCATTATTTAGTAAAGAGCTAACACAGCTACATACTGGGTGAAATTTAGCTGTTTTTTTCTTTTTTTCACTTTTCTGACTTTTGTCTGCAAGGGCTTAGATGTTTCTGGCATAACCAGATGTTCTTTCTGGTTCGGCATACACACGTTTTGTTTGATTTTTTTTTTTAATGCTCATGCTCATGGGTGACAGTTTTGTCTTCACATGAGAAAAAGATGCTCAAAAATATTGTCATTGTCATTGTGCTCAAAATTACAATCCCAAATTATTATTTAACGTACAATATTGAACAATCCTATTCCAAGTGTCAGGAATTCTCATTTTGAATGTCAATGAAATAGTCCGTCTTCTGGATGGAGTCTCTGATGTTTGAAGCTGATACAGATGATGGAGGTGGATTCTTATTACAGATGAAAAACAGAAGTAAGAGCACAATGTGGATTTATTGGAAATGAGGAAATGCTTTCCTCATTTCGTGTAAAATTGATTCTAACTTCTGTTATTAGAATTTTTCTTCTTAGAAAAAAAATGACTTCCAAATATCAGCTTTATGATTTTGTTGTCTTTATTTTTTAAATATTAGTGAACTAGTGAGCCGTCTGTATAAAACTGGCCGCTTGCTTTCTAATGCACTCAAAGGGACGTCACCTCTCATCCTAATACAAATAGACATTGATCTGTCATAGAATGGCTTTTTTATGTCTCCTGCATAGAGTTAGGATCAAGAACATTCCCATCTTTTCTGTCATTGTGCTTGAAGTGATGGCAGATTCAAAACTGGAGACACTTAAGGTTCAGATTTGTTCGATGTTTTCATGTGTGTGAAGAGATGCAAGACAAAAACTGCATGCTTCATGCTACGGTTCATCATCTGAGTGGAGGAGAGCCATGGACTCACCACTCTGTTGTGGACAGAGGTTGTGTGTGCTGGAGGGAGGGGGGGACACGTGTAGCCGGTGCACGTGTGGCTTCCCTTCCCCCCTCCACATTAGCGATGTCAGACCTCAGACGACGTACACTACGCTAACACTGGTGGTGCATTTGGGCCCATCCCCCCTCTCTGAGTGGCCAGCATCATCATCCCTCATCACCCTTAGAGCTGCTTTGAGCCACTTGTTCAGTGCTTAAACCCAAAGACACAGGAAGCTTGTTATTATGACCCGTAACCCTCTTTTTAAGATTGAGTTTTACTCCATTTCACTTTATTCCCACTCAGTTAGTGGAAAAATTTATAAAGCAACTCATTTATTAAAATACCAAAAGAGGACAAGCATCTTGCGCATCTTGTAGGTCTGCAGCAGTGCCGCTGTGGACGTATCTAATCTTTCAAGAAACACTGAAGTCTGTAACTTATCTACAAAAAGCACAAGTAGCGCAGTCATCTTGTGCTGAAGCTAAAAGCTCAGATCAATACTGTTTTGGCTGCAGCTGCATCAAGTGTTGTCTGCGATCCTTGTCATCAAATCTGAGTCGGTGTTTATTGGCAGTCGATGCTGCCTGAGACATTGCAAGCTTGTAATGGGCCTGTACCCTAGATTGAACAGCCACTTGATGGGACAGTATTTATTTCTGAGCGATTTAACCGTGAAGAGGAGGAGCTGGTACAGAGATCCGGAGCAAAGCACAGCTTGGTAAAGTTTGTAGAGCCACTTGTGATGTAATGGGTGGTGCTCTGAAACATGGGATTTACTGGAAAATCAGCTGGTTACCAGAAATGGATGATGTTACGCTTGACCGGCCTTGATTGGGGATTAACTACTTTGTAAACCAAAACTCGAAGCATTTTTTATGATGCTCACAGAGAAATTTACATAAAAGTCCAGTCTGCATTGGTCTGAAATTGGTCCCAAAAGCTGTGGTTAGTGCACCAGAACTAAATAATGAAACTGTCAAGGAATTTCAGGAGTTTCATTATGCTGTTGTCATATTTAGGTGGGGTGGGTGTGGCTGAGAAAGACTGGTGGATTTACAACATTGCTGTGAACATGAATAAGAGAAAAAAATGTTGGTGCGGATCAGTGGGAACCTGCAAATTCTGTGGCGGATCCAGACGGAGCACTGTTGTGTTTTATCTTCTGTTGTTCTTCAAAATAATTGACATACCATGTTGTGATACTAAAAGGAAACGTCAATACAATCAACACATTGTGTTGAGTGGCAAAGAACTCAAGAAGTCATAAAAAGTCAAAAATGAGCGTTTCTTTGCCTTACATTGAACCACTGGAGCTTATAAGCATTTCAGGAATGCCGTTCTGGGGAGCAGGTGAGAACAGATCTCCGTTAGCCCCTCCCACGTCACCCTTCACCCTGCTGCAGGGTAAAAATGGTAACAGCAGAGTTGTGACCTTTAGAAAATAAACTAGGTTGGCAGGTGCTATTGGCCATATCTTTCCCCATTTCCAGACCGCATTTTTACAGCTGATCCATGGGATCAGCTGTAAACGAGTCGGGATCAGGGTGGGGCTGGATGATGAGATCACCGACTCCTCGAGGTGTATGGTTGGCAAGTTGCAACAGATTTAGGGGTGTGATGGTGATTCCTTGGTAGGAACAACTGAAATTAAAGAATTGAAATGCTGGCATGAGTTATATTTATTTAACCCTCTATGGCATGACTTTTTTATTTTTGGGGGGGAAAAATTATTTTCCCACAATTAATCACATATCAATCATAAAATCTGACCTTGACACCGACCGGAACCAGATTTGGGTTTGTTGCCTCAGGGCAACATTTTGCTACAAGGCGTCTAAAGCGCCGAGGTTTTCTACAGAGATTGTGAGAAGTGAAATACAAATCACACAAAAACTATATTGTTTATTATGAAAAAAAACAACAACTTTTTGTTGGAAAAAAATAAATCAGACATGGTTCCAATTCACCAAATATAAAATAAACAGCTAACTTTCATCAATGAATGGTATATTTAAGAAAATGACTAAAACAAGCATTTCGGTGTTTGTACGTGTGTATGTTTGGCGGAGCGAGAATCACTAAGAATAATACTGTCTGAACAAAAGGGCCCCGACTGTGCAATGTTGCCCTGAGGCAACAATCAAAAAAGACACAGTTTTAGCATATAAACTATTTTTAAAAATTGTCTTGAAATGCTCTACAATGCTTCTTTACATACTCACAGACATTAAGATACTTTTAGTTCGAGTTAGCCAAAATTTAAACATGAAGAAAAGTGATCTATAACTTACAAGTAGGAGGCAAGGTGTAGCATTGAACTCTGCTTCATGAGAAGGTCTGATCGTCTTCCAAGTAAAAGATCACATCAACCTCAATACCTCTTTTATTTGGACCAAAATGTGTCTGGTGGTACTTTAAATCATGCCCTCCAAAAAGATGCGATGTGAGGTACAGACATGTGGTTTGTTGCCTAGGGCAACACCATGACATAAAGGGTTAATTAGGAATAAATAGAAGTGGTTCTGTGGTATTTTCCTCCACAGCATTACTTTGGAACCTTGTTTTGCTTTTCCGAGGAAGCGTCGAGTGGCGTCAGACAAATAAGAATGAAAATTTGATTTAGAAAGACGACCTCATGAGCAGCCTCTGTGACCCACTTAGAAAGAGGTTGCCATAACAGCTGACCCTGCGTGTGTGTGGTCATGGATGAGTGTGTGTGTGTGTGTTTGTGTACTTCTGCACTAATGGAAGAAGACCCTGAGGGGAGGGATGGCTAAGGCTGATCGCCCTCCAAAACCACCTGACACACTCCTGCTGAAGGCCTTCAAGTCTCATTACCCTCAGACTGAACAAACAGAGAAATGAAAACTAACAGTAGTTTAAAGGGTAACTTACTTACCGTAATTTTGTTGCTTTTTATTAAATTCTGCGAAATGTCTGAAGGTGACGATGAATTCGTCCGTGTTGCTGCTGAGTGCTTTATTAGCTTTATCGGTGCAGACGCCTCTGCATGATGTCATTCATTGATTTTTTTTTTTTTTCTTTTTCCTTTACTGCTCTGCCGTGGCCACTAATCTTCCAGAGTGATGCCGCTGTCGATCTAAACATCAGGATTAATGCTCAGACCTGAGAGGCTGCGATGTCTGGTGGCTGATTGCAGCTTAATGTGCAGGAGGCTAAACCACAGATGTTGATGCGATGGCAGCTCTGAGTACACAGTGTTGCATTACAGTGCACAACAGCATCCCGCTTTTCCGACAGGACAGCCCTCTGTCTCTTTCCTATTCCAAAGACACAAAGTTTTAAAACTTTTCTATACCTCTATATACAGTCCCTTGCAGCATCTTCACATCTGTTGCACTCTTTAATATTTTTTCAGGTTTCTGTGAGAAACTGCATTGCGTTTTATGCAAACAACCAACACGGAGTATTGTAGTGGAAGGAAAATGATACATGATTGAAATTTTTAAAATCAGAATCTGTTAAATGTGACATGTTTGTATCTTGTTGGCGCTTAATCCAAAAACATCCTGCGGAATATTTGGTTGAGGTTGATGACAACAATATTAAACATAAAGTAACAATTAAATAGTTTGATTAAAGAGGATTCATGTGTTAGAAAGGCTTAAAGCACAAAAGTGAATCTGATTAAGAAAATGTGGGAAGACTTGAAAAGGGATGTTCCAGAAAGGTCTTTTACACACAATCCTACAAAAATGAATGACAAAATTTGAAAATTGGTGCGTATACTTTTCCAAGAAACTACGAGTAATTGGAACAAGACGAAACATTGTGTTTTGCTGCCTTTCCAAGAAGCTCTCCCAAATAATCTATTGCTGCCTCCGTCTGTCTGTCTGTCAGGTTATCCTTTTGTCAGAAGTGGCATGAGAGAGAAAGCAGATCTGATTAACCGAGCGTCTTTGTGTCTTTCCCCCTGCAGGGCCGGAATCGATGATGTGGAGACAGACGTGGTGGAAATCGAGGCGAAGCTAGACAAGGTACGAACCATTGAACTGAAAACGTTTTGTCTCCGTGTGAGGATGTTTCTGTCTTTCATATCCTCCACACGAAGGCACACACACAGAACCTTGTACACAGTGCAAACACCAAGAACAAACAGTAATTAAAGCCACAGAGGAAGCTTTATGTTCCGCAGTATAAAGTGCTGCCTGTAATCAGGATAAAAGATGGTTCCCAAAAGCAATGATGCAACAAGTTTGAGGTAGCATTAAAATATAGTTCCCTAGAAACAACGTATTTGTAGAGGATTGTCAGTAAATTATGACATTTTGAGTGTTTGTATTGCAAACAACCACATTTTTCTTTTAAGTTGATACAGACCACAAGCATGGGCAAATCAGAACGGATTTGAATTAAGACGAAAGAAAATAAACAAATAAAAATCCATAACTAACTATTGTGGGGAACATTTAGACAGCATCCTATCTAAGCTTCGATAGTTACTGCACATCGGCATTTAGGTTCATAATCTAGCATTTTAAATTGACTATAGTCAATGGGTATACCCCATAAAGAAAATAGAAGCACTTTGATGGATTATTCCTCCAGCCGACAGGTCGGGACCGCCCGCTGAACTCTGATCCCTGACTAAGCTCCACTGAAAGATGAAAAAAGGTCAGAGTAGAGACATTGAAGAGGTTTTGAATCAAGGTGATTTGCCTGCTTGTTCAGCCAGCCCATGTTGCTGCGCTGCTTTGACAGCTCTAATGGGTTCTAGTGGATGTTGTTGCTAAGATTCAGAAAAGCTGATAATTCCTAAGAAAGTGCCAAAAAAAAAAAAAGTGTTTTGCGGTGACCAAAAAAGGGATTAAACTGAGGACTTGCTTTGGGATATGAATTGGTTTCCTTATCAAAAACAACCAAAAAACCTTGAAACTGCTGCATCATATCTTTAACAAGGCAAAATCTTTGCACTGCCAATTTAAGCGCTTACTCCTCTGCAGAGATTTTGCATTGCTCTGCCTGTTTTGGTCGTCCAAACACATTTACTGTACATCTAATGACCTTGCTCACAGGCTGGAGGCTTGGTACGCCACACAATTAGATCAGATTCACCTATATGTTGATGTGTTTACATACACTGCATGCCACTGCAGGCCTGGAGGGGTCAGCATGTGTCGCGCTCCTCCACATTTTCTGCTGCTTCAGAAAAACTCTCGGCTCTGCACACGGGAATTTAAATGCAGATTTCAGATAGTGACTTTTCTACACAAGGGTGCATGTCAGGAACGCACACATTCATTCCAGCCGCTCATTTTAGCAGCAATCATTCACACAGCCGGTGTGCATGCATTACTGACGGCAGTGCCAGCCTCCGAGGAAACCACACTCGTATAGCTTCAGCCTTGGGAACTTCTGCTCTAAATGAGATAATTAAAGGTTTACTGCACGCCCTCCATGCATCAACAGACTCTCTCGTACTCAAATGCTCTGATGCTGTTTTATGCACAGCTGCATCAGTGTGCTGCTAATGACAACTTACCACTGTGGAACTTATCATATTACCTCCTAAGTGGGGAGGTGTAGTAGTTGCTTCCTCATGTGTGGGTTAAAAGGGAAGCTACCATCGTGCCTGCTTCTTGTTATATGAAACAAGCTATTTAGGCATCAAAATGATGCATTAGCAGTAAATCACATCACTGTTTGCTTTCCAACTTTATAATTTTTTGTTGCATTTGTATGAAACTTGTCTGCTGGCAGAGCCAGAAGACGTTGCTAAACCTCCTTTGGCTTGCTCTTAAGTATAGTTGCTTGCATATGTCTTTTTTTAAATTTTAATTCTCATCCAAAATAAGTTTTAATTAATGTTGCATTTGAAAACAACAAACCGAAAATGAAGAACTCTGTTTTGCTTGGAGTTTACTCTGATTCCAGAATCATATTTTTTTTTATGTGTTGTTCATCTTAAGACATGCTGTGATTGGGCGCCACATGGCTCAAGCAGGCGCATCATGTACTGGGCTACAGCCCTAAAGACAGTGGTCCCTGGTTCGATTCCCGGCCCAGGACTATTTGCTGCATCTCAACTCTTTCTCTCCTCCTTTTCACATACAGCTGAATAAATGCCAATGGAAACCTTTTTAGAAAACACACAGTGGCTTTTATTCCTGTTTCATTATCTAAAAATCGATTTGCTCCCATGATACCGACAGATCATACAGTATGTCCTAAATGCTCAACTTTCATGAGACTCCACGTAATCTGCCAGATGTCCTGCAATCATGAGCACAACCTGTGTCATGGGACTGCAGGCTACCAGTTGTTAAATTTCTCACAGAAATCCATAATTTATAAATGGAAGAAGAACAGCACAGAGACATGACCGTCAGGAGTCTGTAGACAGGACAAACATTAACCATGGATCAGAAATATGACCTTAATGGAAGAGTGGCAAGGACAAAATGCTGTTTGCATTTTTCCTCAAGCAACATAGAAAACGCAGCAAACATGGAAGAAGCTGCCCAGATCAAACGGGACCAGATTGAACTTTTTGTTTGCTGACATGCAAAATGTTTCTTAACACAGGGTTGTGGCAGCATCGTGCTGCCGCTTGCGTTTCTTCAGCATTGATAGTGAAGCTGGTGATGGAGAGCTCTGTAAGAAAAGCCTTCACCAGCTGCAAAAGACTAACATGAGGTTCACCTTCCAACAACCCAAAACACACAGTGAGGGCTTCACTGAAATAACTTGGCTCAAAGTGTATTTATGGGTTTTGTCACGGCCCAGTCAAAGTTTAGACTTTAATCCAGTTGAGAATCCATAGAGTCTTAAGAATTAATCTGATGCTTTCCGACCGATCTGACTGAGCTGAAAATGATTTGCAGAAAAAAAATGAACAAGAACAAATATGTCACTCCCTGACTTATAGCTGCAGTAAGATGTAGTTCTGTTGTATTTTTGAATGATGCACTTTTCAGATTTTTATTTGTAAAGGTAATTTCAGTCGTGTATCAGTTTCCTTCTAGTTCTTTAACTAGTCTTTGGTCTGTCGCAAAACTGTGAATGTAAAGTAGCAAAATGTTTTAATGCTTTTTTAAAGTATGGTAGCTGAATTTTAAAGATTTATATAAAAGAAACTACAAAGTCTTGTTGGAAACAATAACAAAAAGAAAGAACAATTAACAATCTTGGCATGAAACTTAAACTTCATGCCATCGCTGCTTCCTTTGATCAATACGCTGAACCTTTAAAAAGGGCCACAATTAAAGTCAAAGGATGCTTTTTCAATCAATATGCCACAAACTGCATATTGAAAATCACCAATAAGAATATGAAAACGTGTATTTATTTGATCTTAATCATTGTTTAGAGATTTGTGACTTCTGATGTGAGTGTTGATGCTTTGTCAGGTAGTCTTTGTCTGATCATTTCATCTTTTTGGTCTGTTTAATTTGTGCTGTTATTTAAATATTCTCATTATAATTTCACTAGTGTTTAACAGCTCACAAGCAAAGAGGAGGTTTCTTCTTTCATATGAGCATCCTCTCATGTGATGAGTGATTCTTTCAGGCCTCGTCTGATTCACATCATCACCGTGGCTATTATTATTACCCTCGGAGCACATTGTTTAAAACATGTGACTGATTAAACAGGCTGCTGCACTGATGCTTTCTTTTCCCTTCATCATGCTAGCTGGTGAAGCTGTGCAGCGGGATGATCGAGGCCGGCAGGGTCTATGTCAGCGCCAATAAACTCTTTGTGAACGGCATCAGAGACCTGTCCCACCAGTGCAAGAAGGAGGAGATGATATCGGTGAGTACAAGCTGACAAAAACGAAAAATCTTGAGAGTTTTCCCCAGCGAACGAGCAGCCGTCTCTCTCTGTCTGGAAGTGCATTCCTGAGATTCCTCAACATTAAAAATGATTGTAAGGTTGGATAAACACTTTTGTCCAGACTTGGACGTATCCAGCTGTTCTGGTGATGAAAGAGGTGGCCACAGACAGACACAGATGTTTACACAAAGCCTGTTGCTTTTTTTTTTTTTAATAAAACATTCAGGCTGCTTCTCATGTCAGTTAAGTGATCCTGGGGGAGATAAAAACCCCTCGAATCACTGAGTGTTAGCACCGACTTGTCTAAAGAGCAGATATAAAATATATTGTGAAAACAGTGCTGTTCACAGAAAAGGAAGCATAATTACATTTGTGTGTTGGCAATATTGCAGGAATGCCTTGAAAAGTGTGGAGAAAGCCTCCAGGAGATTGTCAACTATCAAACGGTAAGGCAGTTTTACACACACACACACACACACACACACACACACACACACACACACCCACACACACACACACACACACACACACACACAGAAACCCCACACCATTGTTGCCACAGGCGAGAGGGGGAGGAGAGGTGCCCCCACATGCCTGAATCTTTCCAACATCTTTCTGTAATCCGGCTCCCCTTTAGGGCTCAACACACAAGCATCACACACAATCAAACTCCCACTTCTTTCTATTTTGTTGGGTCTTGTGTACACGTTTAACAGAGATCACAGTTTTACCTGCTTGACACCAGAGTGGTTCTTCTTTATGACTAAGTGTCATTGGAATCTGCTGAGATGAATCAGACCTTGATATTGTGACATTTCAAAAACTTACAGAGCATCATGTTGAGATCTCAACAGAAACATAAACATGGCTTTCTGCTTCCTTTTTTTGTTAAGCTTGTAAAGACAAAATAATCTCACAGTGTGATGGGTCTGATTGCCTTGCAGTGTCGAAGATCAATCTCTTCTACAAAGATAGGAAAATACATTTCCTTTATTGTGCAATCAGGGAATTGCTGATGACCAGAAAGCACCAAAAACTCTTTTTGGAAGAATTAGCCAACGCAAATCACGTAACCTTCTACAAAGTTACTAGATAATTACAAAGTAACTGGGAAATTACTTTAAAATTTTTCTTTTAATTATTTCAGTACTAGGATGTTTAAAGTTCCTTCCTGATGATGTTAGTACTGGTTAGTCTTTGTATGACATTATTTGCTAAACAAAGCAGAGGAAAGTTATTTGCATGTATTTGAAGATTAAAGTAATAACTCAGCTGAACGGTGGCACAGGTCCTGGGTTCAAACTCCTGCTGGGAGTATTTCTGCATAGAGTTTGCATGTTCAATCCATGCATGCGCAGGTACGCAGCATTGGATGGAACTAAAACGTTTAGTGAAGGTTGACCTCTAGAAGTCATAATATAACCTGTAAAGCTCCCCTCACAACAAATGAAGTCCATACCACAGTTTGCAGAAGGACTGTGACTATTCAAAGATCAGATGGACAGAGAAAAAAGTGAAATATGATTTTATTCTTTAGGTAATCACGGGTGTACATTCTCAGGATGTGCAGGTTTTCCTGCTACTCTGCCACAGTAGCAGCACCAGCAGCATCACTGAAATGCTCCAGAACTTTGAGTCAAATTTTCCTAAAAATACGAGAGGTTTCTGCACCTCCACAATTAGCTTCAGTATTTGTAGGAGTTTCATTTGTGCTTTTTTTGTTGTTGTTGTTTTTTGTTTATAAATACCTTAAGAATTGTTGTGTTTGTCACCAGCATGACAAAATGCAGGTAATCAGGGTATTATATTTTTATTTTACAATGAACTCCAACAATCTGACCATCAAAGATCAGATTGTTTTGAGTTTATGCTCAAAAGGCTTTCTCCAAGACCCACAAGAATTTTTTATTTTTGTTTTTTTGGCTGATTTTTAAAATATGAAAATCTGACAAAAGGGTGAAATAAAAAGGAATAACTATCTGCTCTGGATGTAGGAAGCTGAACATTCAGATGACTCAAGAACATGAACTTTGATGGACGATTTGTGTCTAAATGTGTTGAGTTTTTTTTTTTTTTTTAAGCATAGAGACTTGCATTGAATGAAGCAACAGTTCTTAGGTTCTCTGCTGTGAAATCAAGCTGAACAAACAGAACCACATTTCAGACCTACAGAGCTCGGATAAGCCGTGTCGGTACATTCCTGCTCTGCCTTGTTGGATGTTCGTGTTGCTGCACTGGAGGCTCTTGTGATGTTGTTAGACCAGAAACCACAAAAAAAAAAGCAACCCCATCCGTCCCTCTTCAGACTCCAGCATCATTCTTTGACCTCACACAAAACTATGCCTCTCTAAATCTGAATGACATTCCAGTCTAGTTGTATCACTTTGTATTTAATCTGTCATTTCCTTTTGTGGTTTCAGTTTTGAGTGGAATTTCCACTTAAAACTTTTGGTTTTGCACGGCACACAAGGGAATAAAGAGCAGATCAAACAGCTACTCTTTGTTGCATACTTGTTAAATCAGTTAGGGGCTTTCACAAGAGCAATTTATCACGAAGAGAATACCTTCCAGCTGTGTTCAGAAAATCATATGCACAACATGAAGTACAAAATAAGCTGTTGATCCCTTATTTCTCAGTAATTTGTCTATCTCTATCCATGTAATCTTTATTAATATCTCTTCTTCTCTGGGTTTTGAAGGCATGACTTTTTCGGATCAAACTGTCGAACTGATCAACTCCATCAGGCTGATGAGATTTTCTGTGGAGTTCTTTTTGTTCATAAGTCCAGCTTAATCATCTTTTATTCATTCCGCTGTTCAGGTGTGCGCTGTGCACAGTCTTACGCACCACTTTCAGAAAACAGAGATTTTGCATAGATGGCGCTAGTTTTTAATTGATCCTCTTCCCAGCTCTTGTTTTTCTCTTTCCCTTTAATGACTTTCTCACATTACTCTTCGGTGAAAGTGTCCCAGTCCTCCAGCCTAACACCTCTTCTTCATTAATGGAGTCATGGTAGAGTGAGACTGAAGGACAGAGAGACAATAAATCTGTCCTTTTGCTGCTTTTCACAGTTTGTCTCTTTGCACATCTTGTTCAACAAATGTTTAGAAATACAAAGCCAGGATTGAACAGATGAAGAGGCAGGCCATGATGTTTAAATTTTATATCTTGTAAATTGGAGCTTTTTTCCTCCCCAATTAGCTTCACTGAGTTTCCTTAAGACCATAAAGATGTTTAGTCTGTTTTGTTCCTTTTGCATTGTGGCTGTCACTGTCATCCCAATATTTGTTTTTCAACATTTCTCCTGGCTAGAAAATGTCATATGGTGATCAATATGTAGGAAGTAACTGTGGATTGGCAGAAATTATGTTTTTTTTATGTTTCCACAAAGAGGTAAAGAGACCCTATTTGCAAACGCCATGACCTCTCGCACCCAGAAACCTGTTTAAGTTGCACAACCTGATTCCCTGATGTCACCGGGTGCTGAGGGGTCATTATGGTGATGGAGGCTTACACATAAACTAAGCCTGTAATCTGCAATGCGTATGTCCAGACTAAATAATGGTTCTCTCTCTATAGGATTTAATCCCAGCCCAAAAGAATTGATTGTTGATTGTTGTGTGTGATTATGATGCAATCACAATTTCATTCAAATCCTATTTCTATACCGCCACATTGTTTGTCCACCATCACCCGCTGGGGGGGCTTTGTTGCACACGAAACAAATAGTGATGGAGGGAAAATAGTTTTTCCCAAGATGGAAAGAAAAGAAAAGGAAAAGAAGAAAGCGCAGTGGGAGGAGACATGGAAATCCGAAGGTTAACGGGACGGGAAATGTGAGGCCAGAAATCTGTTGATGCAGCAGCCGAATCTGTGCACATGTGTCCTGCCTCTCCTTCCTCCTCATCCTCCCTCCGTGGCATCTTCTACTCTCAAAGGGTTTCTAGTGCCATCTTGTGGTAACACCTAGCTGCTACAAATTCATGCGCCGCAATCACCAATCTCTCCATGAAGTGAGATATTTATTCGCTGCTTTAATGTGACTCGTTGTGTTTGTGTTTGTCTGCGTATAGATTTTGTTTGACCAGGCTCAGAGGTCGATCAAACAGCAGCTTCATACCTTCATTAAGGAGTGAGTATCCCGGCTGTCTCCTTTCGGAGACACTCTGTTCAAGATTGTTTGAAAATTTCTCACGTTTTATCACATTAAAGCCACAAACATTTTGCATTTTCCTCGCATTTTACGTAACAGAGCAGGACAAAGAAGCAGTGCAAGTAAAACAATAAAAGGTTTTAAATTGTACCATTTTAACTTTTCCATACACAAGTTTAAAAAAACAAAGGGGGAAAAAAAAACTACAGAAATAGAGGAGCAATATTTAAATTCCTTTCAAACAGTTTTAACTCCTCACAACAATTAGTCATCTATAAGTTCTTGTCAATCAAAGTCAAATCCCTTATTCTATAGTTTTAAAATTGTGTCTGGCATGTTTGTGCTGCGTCTGCTTCAGGGATATCCGCAAGTTCAAGGACACCAAGAAGCAGTTTGACCGCGTGCGCGAGGACATGGAGCTGGCTCAGGTGAAGAACGCTCAGGCACCGAGGAACAAGGTGCACGAAGCAGAGGAGGCCACGCAGGCGCTCATCCTCAGCCGCAAAGCCTTCAGGCACCTCGCCCTGGACTATGTGCTGCAGGTGAGACACCGCGGGTTATGTTTTCGGTATCGTCCAGCAGGTGGCACTCACACACCACGGCTGCTGAGGCTTGTGTGTCCTGGCACAACGGATCAGATCAGATCACCTGTGTTGTTCTCAGATTAGAATCTTAAATCTGCTTTTTGTTGCTGTTGCTTTTCGTGCAGATTAATGTCCTTCAAGCTAAGAAGAAGTTTGAAATCCTCGACGCAGTAAGTAACTCGCACTCTGAAACATCTGCAGACGATGAGTAGGTGTCCTTTCTCTGGTTTTGAACATCATTCGGTGACTGTTTTGTTTTCTTCCCCTGCCTGCTTCCTCAAGATGCTGTCCTTCATGCGAGCCCAGTATACTTTGTTCAAGCAAGGCTTCAACATTTTAGATGAGATTGACCCCTACATGAAAAAGCTGGCTGCACAGGTATACAGTACTCTCATTCACAACTTTCATTGTATGTATTCTGTTGGAATTGTGGTCCAAAGCACAGACAGTGAATTATTGTGAAGTGGGGAGAAAAAAGTATGCGATTTAAAAATATGTTTTTATTATTTACAAGTAAAAATATGGACAACAATCCACGAACATCTTCACGGTAAAGCATGTGGGTGGCATCATGCTTTCTTCTGAAAAATGTAGACAAGTTTTGTGTTGGTTTTATACAAGCTTCCCCACATAGTGATTCAGTTACTGAGTGGAAATCTAAAAAAAAAAAAAAAAAAAACATGAGTTAAAAAAACAAACAAAAGGAAAGTTCTTTTTAGAGTTTGGATTAGAAAGCTGGTGAATTGATGGAAATCTGAATGCAGCTAAATACAGGACAATCTTTCAAGTTTCAGTCCTTTCAGCAGGACAACAATCACAAACGTACGGCCAGACCTACAGAGGAATCACATGGATATTTACATACGTATGAATGGCCTAGTCAAAGTCCTGACCTGAACAAAACTTAGATGAACTGCCACACTTTTCTCATGTGTTCATTGTTAAACGTGTCGAAAATCATCACACTTCTCCTCCCCATTTACAGTCACGTATTTATTGTGTTTGTCTGCCACACAGAATCCAAATAAAGCTTATCTGCCTTTGTTTTGGTAAATCACAAAATTCTTTAGTTAAACTAACACTTGGGCTCTGTAGATGAAAGATGTAAAACAAAAAAAAACAAAAACAAAGGAGATGTGAGGCGTACTCTCCCTCTGACAGCTTCTGCTTTACGTTTCAGTTGGACCAGCTGGTGATCGACTCCGCCATGGAGAAGAGGGAGCTGGAGCACAAACACGCTCTCATCCAGCAGAGGGTGAGAAAACAACGCCGCTCTCATTTTCCAGCTCACGCCCTGATATTTCATCTTTTTTTAGCATCACATTTGTTTTCCCCCTCCAAACATCTGAAGTGAAACGGAAACATCTTCAGCGATGTTTTTTGTGCGTGATCTCAGTTAGCTATCACCACATTTTGGGCGGATTAGATTTGCCGCCTTTTCAGCGGTTCACTTGCAGAGTTAGGCCTTTGTTGGTTTTATCTTTTTATTTTTCAAAAGTCTTTCCTTATTTCTAAGCTTGTTGGTTTATGATGCACTCAGTTGAAAACACAAAGCAGTCTTGAAAAGATAACAAAAGGCTCATCTTCAGCTGGCATCAAAGCTTTTGTTTAGCCTTTTAGAGAAACTCCAAGGTACTATTATCATCCATTATGTCTTTTCTTCCTGATTTCAGTGAACCATCAAAATGAAAGCAGGATGTTTTTTGGCCTTCAAAGTTCAAAGTAAAAGATCACAGTTGAAAAGAAAATTAAAACATTTCTGCTCTAAAATCTCTCAAGTGAGTGAAAAGTAGTTCCTTTTGCCCAATCTGGCTCCTGCTCCACATTCAACATTCACATTCATGCACAGATGCACAAAAAACCCATCCATCTGTTGGGGAAGGCGATGCCAACTACATGCCTGTTTTTCTGCCTGACTTGGCCCTTCCCTGTGATCGATGCAGTGGCCCAGTGAAGGCATCCTGCCAGACTTGACAAACAGCCTCGTGCCCTGCTGGCCTTTCAGGAACCTTTTCTCTTTAATCGAATAATTTTCTGACTCACTTTAGCTTTCTGTGCATACTTTTGGCTTGATGAAATAGAAAAAAAAAAAAAAAAATAAATAAACAGCCCATCAAGGAATTTTAAAAGCTGTTTCCTGGATAGACAGAAAAATGCGAGAGTTGTCTGAAAACCTGTGTTACACTGTATATTACTCAATGAATTCAGTTTAAACACTAATATTTTATTATTCTCCGTTTTTCTTCTCCATGCCAATGTGCGGCCCTGTTCTTACACCTCCAGACTCTGATGCAGGTGAGTGTGTAACCTTACCTCAATAAAGCTCCAATTAGAAAGTTTTATATGTAATAAAAGCGGTCTGGTCTACTTAACCGGTTTGTGGATAATATCTGTAAATCTAGATGAAAATTAAAGTGTCCAGCATCTTTTAGCCCTTCTTTTGTTCCAGCTTGTGTTCTTGGTAAATAGTTGATTATTTTGGTCCTTTCAGATAACATTGTCTCTCACCAAAGAGCTCTGCGACCAAATGAAAGAAAATGCCGTATTTGCGTAGCAATAAATTAGAGTATCTCTCAATATATTTCCCAAAAGTTCAGCAGTTAAAAGTTATATATTTCAAGCATTTCATTTTGTTAATTTCAATGATTATTGATTACAGCTAATCAAAACCCAAAGCTCAGTTTCTCAGAAAATGCTCATTTCACATAAGACCGGTAAAAATCAATGGAAGCGTAGACCTAAACGAAAGTAATTGCTAAATGAGCTAGCTGTTCACACATTTGCTTTCATGTCTTTCCCATTTTGAACAATGCCTAAGTAGAACTGCCATGAAAAAATGCTATGGATGATTTATTAAAAGTGCCTAGGGACTGTAATAAATATGAAAAAGAAACTGATACATTTTCATGCAAACTCAATTATCATTTTTCTGGGAGTGACTTGGTCTGGCACCAAAAGTTAGTAAACGAAACGTTTTCAATTTGGATTTTTACACCCACTGAAAATATTTGTCAAATAAAGATGTTGAATTTTTGTCATTTTTTCATCGTGAGCTCTTGCTGCTACAATAAAAATATATATTTTTTCAACCTTTGTTTTCCTCTTTAAAAAGAGAGCAAGGTATGAAATGCAAACTTATTCTAGGATGATCTGGGCTGGCTCTGGTTTGAGATGCTGTCCTCAGTTAAGCTACAGGTTTGGTAATTACGGCGCCAGAAAGGTCGATTTGTTTGCCAGTGATTGTGGAGATGTGAGCGCACACGATGCCAGCCCGCCTCCACTCCCTCCTTCATCCGCTGCCAGCTCCGGCCAAAGTCAACAGATGGCATCGTGAGGCGCAGCAGGGCGCTGAATGTGAGGCCGAGTGGTACAGACAGAGGACAAGCAGATAAAGGGAGATTAAAGGGAGTGTGATGAAGAATGAAGCCGTGAGGAAGAGGGCGCCTCTCCACTACAGTGGCTGCTTCTGTAAAGGTTTCATGTTGTCAGTGTAAGCCACACGGCATTAACGTGTTGATGCTTTTCACAACAGCCTGAGGAGACATTCAGACAGATCGTCTCCCCTTCCTGCACATGTTTCCTTCAGTAATTTGCAAATTCAGTGCAGGCTGAGGCACAGGCATGAAGCAGCAGATTTTTTTGAATTACACATGCTGACATTGCTTAATAATAGGTCTCGAAGTTACTTCATACAAAAAAGTAGAAAAACAAAAGAGATTTGTTTGGGAGTATAGTTAAATGTGAATGTTTCTACACCATCTGGAACATAGAGAAAATGAAAGTTTTTTGTGGCATTTCCCAAGACTGGAGGAGGATTGAAAAAATTCAATAGAGTTGTTTTCTTCCTTCCTTTTCATTCCCCTCCTTCAGGATCTTTCTTTCTTTCCTCCTGTTGTGTCTTTTCTGCTTCAAATCCTGGTGGCCTTCCTGTTTTCATTATATACTCTTTTCTTGATTTCTTTTCTTCCTTGCATCCTTCTTGGTGCCCTTACTTTCTTCCTTCTCTCCTTGAGTCCTACATCTCTACCTCCTTTGTCTCACTCCTTTCCTTTCTTAGGTTTGATTTCCTTTGTTCCTTCCTGTTGTCTATCTTTTCTTTTCTTCTTGTTTCCTTTTTTACTTTTTCTGATCTTCACTTATCTTTCTTTTTATTACATCCTTGCCTTTCTTTCCTTTGCTGGTGTTATTTTTGACTTTCCTTTCTTATATCCTTCCCTCCTTTCTCAGTTCCCTTCCTTTCTTTTTTCTTATTTTCTTTCTCATTCCTTCTTTCCTTCCTTCCTTTCTACCTTTCTTCTTTTTTTTTTCCTTCCAGAAAATACATTTCTGTTTGCATGGTGGAAATCTGTCCAGTTTATACGTGAGCAGGACTTTATTGTGAAGAAAGGGAACTGTTTCTTCATCCAAATTCCTCCCCCATTTTTTTTTTTTACCAGTAGAAGACTCTGAATCAGAGAAATTTTAACTGATATAAACACAAAATATGAAACGGCACTCGCGTGCCAAAGAGTAAATGTCTTCTGGACGAAGTTTGTGGCAGTTCAAGCTTCAATCTGAAGCCGTCTGAATCCTGACGCAGCATACCGTCGCTATGAGACGCAAACCTTTTTGCTTTCAGGTATTTAAACTCGTGGAGCCGTTTAATTGGACGATTGTTTCACATTCCTAATTTAATTTAGTGTTGATGTGATTGTGAATGACAAGAGAGGTTCTTCAGAAACAGCAGCTTTTCAATAACACCTTAGAAAACAGCAGCAGAAGCTGCTTTTTAATGTGATGTGCGCCACATTCACCACATTGTAATGAATGGCATGAATGTCAGCTGTGGCTTCTTATTCACGTTTGTGCAGACACACCTGTTATCTGCACCGCATGCTTGTTTTACACTGCAAAAACAAAAAACAAGTATGTTTTGGCCCAGTTTCTTGTGCGAATATGTCCGTACAAATACAACAAAATTAACTCACACGTAACCGGATAGATATAAGAGTTTGTTTTAAGTCAACAATTCTTTAATATTGATGAAAAAATGCTGCCACTAGAACAAGATCCTTTTCCCATAAGTTAAAAGAATAGTTAATTATTGACCTAAACAAGCTCCTATATCATGCTGAAAAGTTACTTGTGATTTCATTTTCTTATTTCAAGTGTACTGAGATATTTCTACTTGAACTTTTAAGATTGGATGAAAAGTGTTCATGATTTTGGACTTGAAGCTGACCAAAATCCAAATATTGTGTGTTTTTGCAGTGTATCTAAGTACCAAAATTAAGTCCTATTAAAGATTCTACGGGGATGCATTCAATATGCATAACTCAGTCTCGGTGTTGTTAAACTGGCCGGACTTTGCAAACCAAATGGATTTCACTCTGTGGGGCCCCGGGCTCTGCAGCCTCCTTCCCTCCAGGCACTTAAGCTCTAGATTCCCGCAGGGTCTCGGCTGATTTAAGGTGGGAAGAGGGAGTCCTGCCCTGGTGCTTGGGGAGCAATAATATCAGCTTGATTTAGCAGGAACAGTTTTCAGAGCTGCAGACAGATGGAAAGCTGACTCCCCTCAGAACACACCGGGCCTCGGGATTGTTGCGAGGGTTAGAGGGGAGCTTTAAATTGTGCTGCAGGGCGGAGAGGAGAAACAGGACATGCAGCAGAGAACACCCCGCTTCCCCCTCCTTTTACCCGCTGCGAGTAAAATGAGATGTTTGATCTCTCTCGACGGGGTCAGCGGGGCACGAGTGTGGCAGCTGTATGGTAATGAGCTCCCGCTCCACATCCACACGGCGAAGGCTCCTCGTCTGCTGGCAGGTGGCGCAGTGTGAAGGAACGGCACGGGCGTGCTGCTGTCGCCTGACAGTCTCTCATCTGGACTTGTGTGGCCGGAACGCCTGACCAGTGGGACCTTCAGGATACACACTAATATTTGTCACTCTGTTTGTATTAGCTGACTTTGTCGTTGCTCATAATGTTGCTAGATGTCAGTTTGACGAAAATGAAGATATTTGGCAGGCTGGACTTTTTGCTGGTGAGGATAATTTCTGATTCTTTCTATTAGTACTTTTGTTTGTTGCACGTTAGTTGCTCTGCGTGATGAAGCACATGAGGTTTTCCAATCATGCTTGGTAGAGAATTTAATATTTGAAGTCATTTTTCTGTGATGTTTTTGCACATCCCTCTGCATATGAATAGGAACCAGAGAAAATGTAGGTTTGATGGTAGTTTTATGTATATATAAAACCTTTCGTTGCTTTTCTCTGAAGTTGCCTTTTGGTATGTGCCGTGCTTTCCAAAAATGTTGGTACCTTTTGAACGTCTTCAAATTTCAGGACAGTAGAACCACAAAGCTCAGAAAAACAGTTCATGGTTTTCAAAGCATTGGACAAATGAATATATTCAGTATCTTTCACTCTTCACAATACTTTGTAGAATCAGCTTTTGTTGCAAATGTTTTGGGGTATTTCTCCAGCAGCCTTTTTTTTTTTTTTTTTTTACAAATACACTGTATCTGGCCATATTGAATGAAAAATGTTTGTGAGGATTTAGGTCTGGACTTTGGCTAGGCCTCGAAAATGATTTGATTTAACCACCACTGCCTCACGCCGTGTGGATGGTGCATTCAGGGTGGTGTGCAGTGTTAGTTTTCTGCTGTGGTATCCAGAATGCTTTTTCTGAGATTAAATCAGACATGATTTTTTTTTTTCATAATCAAGTGACTTTTTCATAATATAGTGACTGCATTATATTTTGAGCTATTGAAACGAAGGAGACTGGATTCCAAGACGTGCCACAGTTATTTTGGAAGCCACGCATTGTATAATTTTTCATTCGATTAGCAATTATGTACTGTTCTATCATATAAAATTCCCCCAAACATGCATTGTAGCTTGTTGTGGTAACAGGACAAATGTGGAAAGTGTCAGTTCTTTGGTGAGACGCTACACTGATCGCTCTTGAAAATTGTGCACAGCCTACTTCCAAATGCCTCAACAAAACAACAAATATTATGTTACTTTTCCCATTTGAGCCTTGATTTTTGGTGGTGATTAAAATCAATCAACTGGAATTGATACTTTTGCAGACACTGTGTGTATGCGAGTGTGTGTGTGCGTCTTTCTTTGTGTGTGTGTGTGTGTGTGTGTGGTTGTGTGTCTGTGTCCAACCTGCCATATGCTCAGTGTTACCTTACTGGTGAACAGAAGCTGTCTAACCAAAGTGAAACATAATCACAGTCTATGTGAAATGATAGCATCATTTTTTTTTTAACAGCGCTCAGCAACTGTCATCTGTTTCTCAGACCTAAAGACAGACAAATGTGATCCTTGCTATGCCGCCGCTATCTGCTGTAATTTGATTCAAACAGATTAAATAAAGTGAATCTGAGAGTTTAAACCTGCAGTTTAAACATCCCGGATGAGGAAGTGGCTCACTGACTTTGTTTTACTACTGATCACCAATCTAATTGGTCTCTGTTTGCAAATCAAAACCTTGACGAAAGAAAGCCAGACCTCAACATTTTTTTTTTTCACATCTTCCATCTGCAGGATTTCTCCTACGATGATCCCAAGCTTGAATTCAACGTGGACGCACCCAATGGGGTCGTCATGGAGGGCTATCTGTTCAAGAGAGCCAGCAATGCTTTCAAAACTTGGAACAGGTGAGGAACTAAACAACACAATATGACACGAATGAATATCTGCAGTCATGGTGCTATGATAGTTTGGAAAATGATTTTTTTTTTTTGTCTATATGAGTGTGGAAAAAGACAACAGAATAGGAAAAAAACACTTTAAGATTGTCTGGATGTTGTGTCCTTCCTTGGTTCCTTCCTTCCTTTTTTCCTGCCTTCCTTTCTTCCTGTGTTCTTTAGTTTTCCCTTCTGTGTCCATTAATTTTGTGCATCCTCCGTCCCGTTCTTCCCTTTGTCTTTCCTTCTCTATGTAATTTCTTTCCTTCATTACATAGCAAATTTCTCTGTCCTTTCTTATTTGTGTCCTTTCTACCTATGGTCTTCCTTCAATTTTTTTGTTTTATTTCTGTCTTTTCTTTAATGTTTACTTTTTGCTTTGGTCCTTTCTTTCTTTGGTTTTTGAATGTTCAATTTTCACTGTGAAAGGATATTTAAAAAAAAAACTGATAACTTTTGAAAATCAAATTGTTTTGTTTTTTTTTGTATTGAAAAAATCACATTTGTTGCATTTTTGCTTCCATCAGGCGGTGGTTTTCAATCCAAAACAGCCAGCTGGTCTACCAAAAAAAATTCAAGGTAAAAGTAGCTTGTGCTCTTGAATTATTTTCATTTAAAAAAAATATTTCCCTTGTACAACAAAACCAATAAGTTGCTTCCAGAAATTCATCCTTACTAGTCATTTGGCAAGGAATGGAGGATCGCTGCACCGACTTGCCTGAGAAGTCGAACCTGTTCTCTGTCGTCTGCGGTTTCTGTAATACTCTCTTTCTCCACCAACAGGATTCTCTGACGGTGGTGGTTGAGGATCTGAGGCTGTGCTCAGTCAAACCATGTGAAGACAACGAGAGGAGATTCTGCTTTGAGGTGGTTTCGCCCACAAAGTGAGTGTGTTAGTGTGTGTCAAAGAAAAGCAGTTCTCTGTGGTATAAACACAGCTGGTCCTGCTTTGATTCCCTTTCTTCTTCTTCTTGTTTCCATTAAGATAAAGCTAATTAACTTTGATGCTGATACGCACAAGGACCCAAAACAATATGCGTTCCTATTATTACATCAGAAAGAAATGTAATGTGGAAGAACAGCATGATGTGAAGTTTTAGAAGTGAACCAAGAACAAATCGGTGGGACATGTCGTTTGCTTTTCATAATGCACCATTTGTCTCAACTTGTCTCATTTAGTGAGATGCAAACTCTGTGCCAATAAACAGTTTATTCCTGCAGCTTCTGCTACAGATTAAAAACATGGTGGCCATTTTGGATTTTGAGGTTGCGGTTTATGAAAGGCTTTCAAACTTGGAATTTTAACTTCAAGGTCTCTTCTCTTGTCCTAAGCTAAAAGCGGAACTATACACAATTAATCCTTCAGCAATCAATGTCCTTCAACATGCTGTGCTAAATGGATATTCTTATGTGTATAGGAATATACATTATCTGGTAACACTTTATGTGAAAACTGACATGACGCCGTCATTAACATCTGTCATGAATAAAGTGTTTACACAGTTGTCATTAAGTGTCATTTGGTAAATAAACCTTGCATTAAACACGACAGTTTTATACGCAGTCCTTCAAAGTGTTACCATTGTTGTTTTACAAAACAAACGGGCTTATCAATGAGGTGATTCTTAAAAATGGTTTTTAGTTAGGTGTTATTTGTGGCCAATATATCAACCACTGTAATTGACTCAGAGCAGGCTGTGTCATAATCTAAAGCGGCTATAAATAAACATTTCCAGCAATCAAAACAGGAGTGTTTTATGACTTGGCATGTGCAGGAGCTGCATGATGCAAGCAGAGTCTGAGAAGCTGCGGCAGGCTTGGATCCAGGCGGTCCAGGCGAGCATCGCCTCTGCTTACAAAGACATCGGCGACAACTATTACATTGAGGTACAGCCCGGAATCATAGAGCAACCAAATAGAAAATATTCAGTTTATTTCAAATCATTTCTGAAATGTAAGCAAGTCTGACCATGTGCCTTGTTCTGCAGCGTTTGGACCGCACGGCTTCGCCGTCCACCAGCAGCATCGACTCTGCCAGCGAGCCCCGGGACAGAGGGGAGAGGGCGGACAAGGCGTGCCGGAGCGGCGGAGAGTCTCTCCTGCAGCGGGTGCAGAGCCTGCCAGGCAACGAGCTCTGCAGCGACTGCGGCCAGGCGGCTCCATGCTGGGCTTCAATCAACCTGGGCGTGCTGCTTTGCATCGAGTGCTCGGGGATCCACAGGTATTTGCATGTTTGAGGAAGCTTGCATTTGCATTTTATCATACTCCAAACCAGCTTTTCCAGTTTGCTGTTGCTTCTTGGTAGCCAGCCAACATTAAACTTTTTGAGGAAAATATTTTTAGATCACATGGCGGAAAAAAAATAAAAAATCTTTGCAGATATCCTGTGTTGTTTGATTCTGCTCTTTTTTACCTTCCATAAAAATCAAAATGTTTAAGGGTCAATCCCTTAACACTTTAATTTCCCAACATTTCACTTATAAAAGCACAGGGGTATTATGGCACTTAATCAAATATTTTTTATTAAAGATAATAAACCAGGACACACTATTGCAATGTACAGTTTCCATCCGTGTTAAATATAAAAACTGAGATTTTCACAAAGATTCTCTCAGAGTGTAGGCAATCTTTAAAGGACTTTGACAGATGTAGAAAGAAGAAACGTTATTCGCTTTATTCCATCTCTTTCCCTTTTTCTATTTTCAGGAGTTTAGGCGTCCATTTCTCTAAAGTGCGCTCGCTGACGTTGGACTCGTGGGAGCCAGAATTACTCAAGGTGCATCTCTCTCACCAGTTTCCCCACAGCTCGCTCTGCACATGCAGCATTCTTTTTTCCCAGTGGTGTTGCAATATTAATTGGCACCAGCACATTGCCACACTGCTACATCTTTAATTACTACTTTTAAATGTATTTCCTGTCTGTGTTTCCTATCAACTTTGCCCCTGTGTTTTTCTCTCTTTGCATGCAGCTCATGTGTGAGTTGGGAAACACTGTGATCAACAACATTTACGAGAGAGCCTGCGAGGAACTGGGAGTTAAAAAACCGGGACCGTCTAGCTCGAGGTAAAGCTAGCTCCAGCGAGAAAGTTTGACTTGAAAATCAGGATGAACACCCAATACAGATGGTCATGGACGACCAAGAAGGTTCCCGTATCATACTAAAGCTTAAAATGCAATTAAAATCTATGCCATGTATTGGTAATAATACAGCAAGTGGTTCAGATTTCAGCATTTTCAGCTCTTTGTCCTGCTTGCCTGATTGTCTCCGGTTGCAAATATCTGACTGGAGAGCAATAAAAGTCCACAAAATGTTTTTTTTTCTGTTTTATTTTTATACATTTAAAATGATAGCAATATGTCTCTGTGCGTCAAAGGAACAAGGAAAGATGGCATCTTGATATAAAATAAATTTGATTGGAAGTCGCTTTACTCTGTGCCCGAGATGATACTTGCTTGTCTCCCTCCAGGCAGGAGAAAGAGGCCTGGATCAAGTTTAAATATGTTGAGAAGCGCTTCCTGAAGAAGCTGAGTGGGAGTGAGGCGCTGGTGGAGGGAGAGAGGAAGTCACGCCCCTGGACGGTGAAGAAATGCCAGCGACACAGCAGCTCTGTGCGGGCCCCGAACAAGGCCCGCAGGAAGTACCACCGCTACGAGCCCGGCAGCGCCTCGCCTGCCAACCTCACAGCAGGTCGGTGAAGAGGTTAAAAAATCCGTGATCACAAGCATAAAGCAAAATCCATCCATTTTTCAATTGTTTGTTTTTTTTATATATTTTTTTATCTGCAGCCGCCGCAGCAAAATTTCGACGGGACTCCCTGTTCTGCCCAGACGAGCTGGACTCACTGTTTTCCTACTTTGACACCGGCTCTGGTCCTCGCAGTAAGTCCACAACTTGGATAAGGACACAGAAAGAAGAACATTTCCGTTGCTCGCTTACATTCACTGTAGTGATTTTGGCGATTGGGTTCCAGCGTGACGTTTGTGTTTGCTTAGGAAATGGGAATTGTGCGTGTGTAATGATTAACGTGTCCGTGGCTTGGCAATGCTTGGCCCTGCAGGTCTGAGCAGCGACAGCGGCCTGGGAGGAAGCACAGACGGCAGCACCGACATCCTTGTGTTTGGCAGTGTGACGGAGGAAGGTAAAACGAGTCCACCTGTGATTAGGATTTCTATGCAAGACCTATAATTAAAGGATCAATTTTTTTTATAATTAAAGGATCAATTTTTAACTAGCTTTTAGTGTTTCACAGCTATCTAGCAGTTCTTACAAATGCTGTGTTCACTGGTCAGAAAAAATATGTAGTTTTTTTTTTGGTTTGTTTCTGGTTGGTAGTCAGGACTCATAAAGTCCTGACTACATTTATATGGATCGTTTCAAGGCAATTCAAAATGCTTTACATGAATTAGAAGGAAATACAACAAAACAACAAACCAATGGAAAGAGCAAAATAAGAAAAAAAACAAAGCAAAAAGTAAGATAAAGATAAAATATAAAGCTGAATCTGAACACTGATCAGTTTGGGGTTTTTTTTCGAGCATCGAGAAGCGTAAAGGAGAGCTTGAACACTCCATTTATTTTGTGTTTTAAAGGATTGAAATTTTAATTGCCTTTATTCGTTTGCTCACTAACAGAAGAGGAGTCGGAGGAGTCCTCCAGCGGGGAAGTGGAGATCGAACAGGAGGGGTCTTCGGATCCCGAGGATCCCAGGGAGTTGCATCCTGGGGCACTGCTCTACCGCTCCTCTCGTCTCCACAATTTGCCCCTCATGGCAGAGGCACTGGCGCACGGTGCTGATGTGCACGCTACCAACGAAGAGGAGGAGGGAAAAACTGCCCTCATTCAGGCTGTGGTCGGGGTAAGAGGCTTTTTGGTCTGTCTGCAGGCTTAGAGTAAATAGAAACCTGCATAAATATATTTTTAGTTGTGCCAGAATGATTTAGTGTCGCATCTCTTCATTCTTCCTCGCAGTAGACACTGTGATTTCAATGGAAGATGATTCAACACCCGTTGTGTTCGGTCCAGTAATGCCTCGCAGTTAACAGCAGATGTGTCATGTGATTTTCAGTTGTCAGCTGTTAGTTGTCATTTGAAAAATGTGATTAAACAGGGTTCCTACGTAGTTTTGAAAAGTTTGTAAATGGAATTTTATTTTCATAGTTTTTTTTTAAATTCTGTATGAATATGGAAAACTGAAAATTAAGTCCAGAAAAAGTTTTGGCTTTTTATGTTTGTTCCGTTTCCTATCATATAAATATGTACATCTCTAAAAAAATATATATATATATTGTGCTTTTTTTACATTTGTTTTTATTTGATAGCATCCTTTAACTTAGATTTTATGACATCACAAAATGAGTTTCAGTTTTAAGTCTGGTATAACTGTGAATCATTTGCGTCTTTTTTAAGATTCCAGAGAACTGGAAAAGTTGTCATAAAAAATTCAACAACTTGTTTACTCGCCAGAACACGAATAGTTGAAATGCAACTGTTTTTTATTATCATCTTTATTGCAGATCACAAACTGAATTTAAACATGTTTTGACAAAAAGCCCATGTGTCAGTATGTGTTTACTATGTTATAAAGAGAGTGACTTCCCCTCTATTTTTATGTTCTGGGATTAAATGCTGTTTACAGCCAGGCTACGGGTGTGTTATTCGCTAATAAGCGATTAGCTTCCACAAAGTGAATGGCGTCTCTGTCTGATTCTCTTCCAGGGCTCTTTAATCGCTTGTGAGTTCTTGCTACAGAACGGAGCTGATGTGAACCAGAGAGACATGAGAGGCAGGGGCCCGCTTCACCACGCGACCTACATGGGCCACACTGGGTAAGAGGCTTTCAGAGAAATAACTACCTATGTATCACCAACCAGTGTGTGTTATAAGAAGACTGGGATTTCAAGGAAATTGGCTTTCAGGAAATACTTGCGTTCCTAAAAATTCATGGCTGGCACATGACGTGGTTTTTGTTTTTGTGGAAATTTTTCTTCTATGTTTGCGTCATGAGATTCAGAAATTTCCTGTTTGATCTCTCTTCAGTGTGGCAATTCTGTCTAAAACATCAACAGGACCAAAGTCAGTGTGTCACACTTGAACTCTGAATCACAAGAGCGTCGGTTGGCTTAGTCATTGTCTCTCATGATCTTACACCATTTTGGCGAGTTGCTATGAAATGTTTGGGTACATTTAAAAGAAGGAGGATGGATAAAATATATTCACAGGCAAATTGTTTGCCATGCTTGTTTCTTGTTCCATGTGTTTGGAGTGATGAGCTTCTTGTCCCTTTCTGTCTCTGTGGTACAGACAGGTGTGTTTGTTTCTGAAGAGGGGAGCATCGCAGACGGAAGTGGACGAGCAGGGTAACGACCCCCTCAGCATCGCTGTTCAGGCTGCCAACGCAGACATCGTCACGCTGTGAGGAATTACAATTATCACGTGCTTTATATTAATAATCACCGCCTGTTACTGTCCGAATTATTCATGGGGTTTTCCAACCAAACCTGTTCTGTACCTAAACCGGTGCTAGAACTTTGAGTTTCCACGCTACGACACCGACTCACTGAAAAGCCGAATGTATCTCAGCACCAAATTCATAACGTAGAATTATGACTTTAGAAGCAGTATTAGAAAAACTGCTTTCCTTGAAAAATACTTCTCTGCCAAAATTCAAAATACAGGACTCTTTTAATGAAAAAACTGGTTTAACTGGTTCTTTTATTGGAGCAGCTGGGACATGCCATGAGCACCAGTGAATGAGTTTTCAACATGGGAGCAAAAAAGACTCATTTAACATTGTGATTGAATTTGCAAAAACTGAACGTCTTTACTGATCGGTTTTAATAGTTTTCTACAAGAATCCTCTGATTAAAAACACTACAACACAATCACATTAGCAATGGGTTGTTAAAGACGTTCAAAAACAAAAGAACTGATTCTTATCTTAGAAACAATTAGCTTTTCGAGTTTTTCTTGTGTCTCTGTTTGCTTTTGCTCTTAACCTGTTTTTAACTCATTTCTTTCACCCCTTCATTTCTTCCTGTCCCCTCCGCCTGCCCTCCTCCAGGTTGCGACTGGCGCGGATGAACGAGGAGATGCGCGAGGCGGAGGCTCCGCTGGGTCAACCAGGTCAATATCCAAGCAGCAGCCCCACTGAGCAGCAGTATAGGAAGTGCATCCAGGAATTCATCTGCCTCAACATAGAGGAGAGCTAGTGGTCCCCTCCTTTTCCAGGAGCATAAACTCTTTTTTTTTTTTTTTTTTCATCCAGACTGAGAGCTGATTGGGTTGAACTTGCCCCTAGACATTGATCACAAGTCAACTGTAGATCTAGATCTTACAGGCAACTTCTTGCCAACGGGGTGACTAAGTGGGCGGGACCCCTGATGGAGCTGTCTATCTCTACTGACTACATAGTCGCCACCTCTGTTTTCCTGCATCACTGCTAAGTCTCCGCTTGTTACTTCTTGGCACCACTCATGCTGTTGCTGACCACACTACACTTAAACTAACTTCTGCTTTTTGGCGTTGTACTAACAGGGTTAATCTTCTAAGTTCACCGAACGCTTCGCGCTTTGAGTTGATTTCTGGCCCTTACCTCTGGGGGATCGAGCTGTGTTAATCTTCCACATTCTCTATCTAAACAGACCATCTGCGTGGCATCCCATTCGCCCATCTCTTCTTTAACAGAGATGTGACTATAATCGTATTTAGAGGACTAGAAACTGTGTACTGTGGCATGAGGTTACAAATGGTATCTGTTCAACTACTAAAAAAAAGAAAAATAACAATTGAGAAGCTACATTGGAGGTGCTAGGGTAGTTTACTGTGACGAAAAAAAAGATACTGAAGAGCTTGTGGAGAAGAGTCCACGATGTGATACGATGTGATATGACGAGTGAGTGAACAGGAGAGCAAGAGTTAAATGTGTTTTTTTTATATATATATATTATTGAAAGAAAAAAAAAAGAAACTGTGCACTTTTCCCATAATAAAGTATTATTATTTTTTGTTTGTTTTACTTTGTTCATGTCTAGATTATGTCTATGTGAGTGGGGTTTTTTATTACTATTTATCATACCAGAGAACCAGTGCAATTCATCCTGGAATGCAGTTCCTCTCTGCATATATGTAATGATTGTCATTTTAATCCCAAAGCTCGGGACTTATGGGAGAAGATCGGGAATAGCCTTAATTTGCAGTTTCTTAAACTTATCGGTATCTTGGACACGATGCTTTGTCGCTAAATTGCACAAGCGTTTGAACTGAAATTCTGTTTAACTGAGTAAACTATGAAACTGCAGCCATTAATTTGCTGACTTGTAACGTACATGAGCCAACAAACCAGAGCAGGAAGCTTACAGAGCACTTGCACAGCGCCATGCAAAAGCAGTTATACTCCTCGACCTCTTTCTTGCGCTGTGACGTTACATCGAACACCAAACTACTTGATTAGGATTTTATGTGATGGATCAAAACAAAACATTTCACATGTTTGGGAAGGGAAGGAAAATGTCACAGCAAGTGTTTTTGTTGTTGTTGTTTTGTTTTTTGTTACAAATAAATATATTAAAGATGTGGCATGCAGTTGAATTCAGCTCTAACTCAATAGTTTGCAAAACTACCTTTCACTGCAGTTACATCTTCGGTTTTATGTTTTTACCAACTTTCCAAAACAGCTCAATCTTAGTCTGTGAACATCAGTTTTCAAGTCTTACTTTAGATTCTCCTATCAGATATGACCTTTGGCAACTCATGAATATGTTTTTCAAACCTCCACATTGTAGCTCTGGCTGCATGTTTAAGGAAGATGAACGTCCTCCAGTTTTAACTCTTTACGGCCTGTAACATTTTTCCTTCCAAGATCGCCCTGTATTTAGCTCCTTCTACCGTCCCATTGACTCTGACGAGCTTCCATGTCCCTGCTGAAAAAAAAACTCAAAACAACTTATGGCCACAGCACGATGCTGCCATCACCATGCAGTAGAATTGGTGGATTCATGGTGGTTTTTGGTGCTTGGCGCAGTGTGTAGGGCTCGAATTTAGACTCCATTTTGCACCATCTTCCACAATTTTGCTGAATCTCCCATATTCAGTATGAAATAGAAGTTAGGGCATCATTTGGCTTGGGATTCTTTGGTGGCATTTTTCAAGATTTGTAGAGTGAACAAGTTACATGTCAGATTCTGCAACTAGAGCTGTGGAGCTCTTTCAAAGAACAGCTTAGTATTTAGACTGCTGGTGTATTTACAGCACAAATTAGATGACTTCCGAAGAAAATTGGTTTCTTGGATTTCATTCAATGGGGCTGAATACAAATGTCCCCCACTCTTTTCTGATTTTTATGCGCAAGAAAAAAGTTAGTCATTCTTTTCCACCCAATTCCCAGACACTTGCTGCCTTGTGTTGGTTTGTCTCAAACAATGAAAGGATTTAACATGTATAAATATTGCTGCAGAGCACTGCATCTTCACTTCCATTTCCATTTCACCTTCTTCTGTTTAATGCCATGTGTTGAAGACGAGTGACTCAAGAGACTGTATATGAAAGGACCTCCAACTTCCTGTAAATACTCATGTATATTAACCTATGTGAGGGGATGACAGAGCACCTTGTGTGGTCAAAGGATCTGTGTGTCTGGCTTCCCTTCCTGGTCAGTATTTATGATATTCTATGTATGCTTTTGCCAGAATTACTATTTTGGGGAGCTCAGCATCGTTTGCATTCTAATGCATGATGAACAAATTTTCTTTTGATAATTTGATGACTTTGTAGGGTGCAGTCCCGTGGAACGAGCATGTACCACCGTGAGAGCCCGCTGGTCTCTGGTGACCTTTCTGCACATCTGTGCCATTCCTCCATCCACAGCTTTGAGGCTGTGGCCTCTGTATCTGTATCACAGTTGTTTCCTTCTCTTGTTTTCTACAGCTGTGCTTTTGTTTTCCTCTGCCAAAGACTTTTTATAAAGGGAACGTGTAGATACAGAATAGTCCTGCCTTGCTCTGTGAAGCAGCAGAGAGGTAGATAACACTGTTGGTGTCCTCTGAACGAGGTTCCAGAGAAGTCCTGATAGATGCAATAGTTGAGTGTACTTTTGAGTAGAACCAGGCTTAATGGGCGATGTGGACCTACTGTGACCAAACTGTCAAGGGCCACCGCCGCCTTCAAGGAATAATTAAATGTTTTGTGTATATTTGTGTGTATTGACTTAAGAGTGGTTCAAGGTACTGTCGAAAGGAAATGTACTGTAAATAGTTTGGGTGTGTATTTTTCTTGATGCCATCTGGCTGCCTCTCAGCATTCTAACTCAGAATCTGATTAACTGATGATGTTTTATGTTTGTCTTTGTATTGTGTATTATAAAAAAAAAAAAAAAGACACATCAGACGGAAATCACTTCTAAAGTACTTGGAGGCATTCTTCTGGTTCCTCATATTTGAATATTTTAGGAATACTTCTTGTCTTTAGAAGCACTAAGGGGGAAAAAACAATGCAAATAAACCTGAAATTCCTGAGAAACTAACCCATGCTTCCTGCTTCTTGCTCCCATTGTTGTTTCGCAACATCCTCCCAACATGACAATTTCATAAATATTGTGGTTGGAATTGTAGTTTATATCTTGGTACTATTTCTCAGCGATTAAAAATGTTGGGAAAATGTTTTTGTCAATCAGATCTTGCCTGAGTGTGTGTGTTGTTGTTTTTTATTACGGTCAATTTTTTACGTCTCTTGACTTATTCAAAGAAACAAAAATCCCACTAAACTGTGAAAACTCACCCCACAATTGCTACCAGCAAAATATGCTTTCATGCATAATAAGTACAAATGAAACTGAGAAAAGACTATAAAGTATATTTATTTGGGAAAAAAAAAATGATAAAAATTGAACTTGAAAAACTAAAGATGAACGTCAAGTTTTAATCTGAACTCTGAAAACACAACAAATTGATTTAAACAAAACAAAATACGACTAAAGTTTACTCCAGTTTAAATAAAATAAGATTTGTTGTTGTTGTTGCTTGGTGGATTTTATGTTTGTTTGAAACTGAAAGAAACTTGAGCGTCACTTTGTATATTTTAATTTGCACATTTGAAGACCAAATCTCAACACTCTGATTCTAATTTTATTTTTTTCAGTTTAAAATGTTCTTAATTTCCTTCTTAATACAGTAATAGGCTTTATTCAGCGCCATGCACATAACAGAAAAATAGATCTCATGAATGACTAATATTTCATCTTACACCAGAAATGTGACACGTGTCTATGTGTGGAAATAACCCAGGACTGACATGTCATTGCTTCTGTTGCCACAGGGGTTTCCACAGGCAGCAGGAAAGATAAACACAAGGATGTTCGGGATAGAGTGAGTGAAGCAATCTGGGCCGTCTGAGGATGAGTGGGATCTTTCTTTCTGATCTGGTGATTGGGGGGGGGTGATTCTTCAGATCCCTTGGTTTGAGGCTCCTTTACCTGAACATTTCTTTATGAAGTCTTTGGAGTGCTTTGCAAATCCATAAATGTTCTGCAGACATTTTTACATTTTGCCAGATTACATCCACAAATATTGGTAGGTTATTTTAGATGGGCATTGGCTTCTTTTGCAGCATTTAAACAGTTGTCCTTTCACAATTGCTATTTTTTTTTTTTTTAGCAAAATTAATCTTCTTACCAATTCTGACCAACTTCCCATTACTTGCCAAAGAATTGGATAACCGCAACAAAACTTTGTTGAAAGAAACAAGGTTTTTTACTTTCACAAAAAGGACTCTTTTCCTTATTTTTGAAGGGAACTGATTGCACAATTATTTATGGAAAGGCCCCTCTACTCTGAGTCATTCCCACTTTTGGATTTTTTTTTTCTGTGTAAATACATCAAAGTGGCCTTTTACTTACATTTTACAAATACATAGTTTGTTGTTGAGATGTGACAAGATGTGAAAAAAGCTCCATGAATTTTGCATTGCACTTTATGAGGCTGTTAAACGCTATCATTAACAAGACAAAGTAGATCAGAATGTTCCAGCATTAAATTGAAATATTATGTCATTTCCCCATAAAATGTAAAATATTCTGCTTACTGTGAAATCACTTCTGATTTTAGGTTTAACTCAATCAGAATGGCACAAACGTTTAGGTCACTGGCAAGTAAGAAAGAGCAGGGTGAGAACTTCTCATGTGAAATTAATTGAGCTGCTGGTAAAAGAAGCATAAGAGTAACTAACTAGCATGAAACTTGTATGTAAGAAGGAAGGCAAGCTTCACTTCATTATGCTCTGTGGGTTTTTCTCTTTCGGTGGTCGTAAATGATTTCTTCTTGAATTCTGAAAAGAGGTTTACCTATTACTTACTGGGTTTATGGCCTTTGAAACGTCCATGGAGAAGGTTAAAAAAACTGTGTTTAGGTCTCCATGGTGTCGCATTGATTTCAATATTCCTTTTACAGGTGACATCTCCAGCGCTGATGTCTTTCGCGAGTTTTCTGTCCTTGCGTCTCTCCAGCCCGAGAAGCTGAGGAGAAGAAGCATACAATTCAGCCTTTGTCAGAAGCCGTAATGACCGACAGATCACCTCTTCGTTGCCCGTTCTTTAGTTAATATGTGTTATAATAGATGCAGTTATAATCTCTGTGCTGATTACTGACATGATTACTGCATGTTTTATTACTTAAACTGCTGGAAAGGCTTAACCTTCATTCCTTGACTCCTGCTTTTAAGATAGCTCCTCATAGACTGCTAAATATTTAAAGGACTCAGGAGGCAATAAATTAAGCTTCTGCATTGTATTCTGCACTCTCAGTATATGGAAGTGCATCTCTAATCTTTGGCATCTCACTTCCTATATTAATTTATTAATTCTTTTTTCTCTGTTTTGCAAATTAATTAGCACACTAATGAAATGGCTGTGGATTTTTTTTCTTTTGTTGTCAGCAATGAGTTAAGCTTGTGCTCAAACGTGATGCTGTCTCGTACTTTAAAGAAAAACAATGGTGAAGGAAGCCGTGATGTTTCAGTTTTGCATTTTTTCTCAATGAGATTAAGTTTGGGTGTTGGTCATGCCAAAATCTCAAGTCTATGCCAATGAATTGAAATGATACTAAAAATGTTACTTATTTCAGTTATTCAAAAATGGAGAGATTATGATGATGATGGCTTACGGATAATGAAAGCCCAAAATTCAGTTTCTCTGTTGATTAGAATAAAATCACAAAATGAACAAAAAGCTGTTTAAGTGTGAGTCGACTGAAAAGTTTGTCCATATCAGCTTGTGTCTCTGCTGATGCCAGGTTGTTTTAATAACGGATTTCAAACAATCTGCATTGTTGGGTCTGGCGTTTCTCATCTTCCTCTCTGCAAGTCTTTATCAACTCTCTCTGGTCTTTAAGTTGGGTGATTTTGCTGACCAATCAGTTACACCGCTGAATCAGCTTTTAGTGTATTTACCAATGTAGGTAGATGTCCGTTCCTCCTGGACAATGAAAATAACATCTCCAAAGCATGAAGTGTTCTGAAATTTCCTGATTTGTTGGCTGCATGTTGCTTAAGCATCTTTTTCTCCAAAGAAATAGTCAGATCAACTTGGATATAAAGTGAACATTATAAAAAATAAATAGATTAAAAACTTGAGCCTGCAGCCATCTAAACTTTTTTTCTTTTTTTCTTTGAAATTTTGGATCTTCTCTTGATCCCAGTCATAACCAGAATCTGACCATTAAATCTTCTTTTGTTGGTGTCTAAAAATAAAAGAAAGCTTAAAGAGCATTCAGTAATGGTTTTGCTGGAATATTCGCACTCTATGATGAGTACGCATCTCAGGGTAGAAATGAAATAAACAAAGGAGAAAATTTCAAGGTTTGTGTGAATATTTTGTTCAGTCTGTTTTCAGTTTAAATTCGGTAAATAAAGAACCTTAAAAGTGTTGTCTGCGAGGCCTGTCAGCTGTTTGATGAGGTAAACAATGTTGAAATCAGACAAGTTGCAATGTTTAAAGGTAATTCCCTGAAATAAATAGTTTTTATTTACCAGCCACATTTTGTACGCCTTTAAAAACGATTAAATGGCGGGTTATTCCACATCAGCTGGTGACACTAAAGAGCCTCTCAACAAGCTGTCCATGAAGAAAGAAACCGGAAGTGCAACTGTTCTCGCTGGTGACGTTAGCTAAAGCTACGTTGGTGTCATCGTCTTCTCGGTGTGGAGGCTTGACAACAAAAACAACAGTCTTAATTTCGTGCCCAGCCACGAACAAATATTCTCATTGGAGTCCTTGAAGAGGTATGTCGACATTACACACCCACTGGCAGGGAAAGAAATGAGAGACGTTGAGGCAGGTCGTCTTGTGTGCGAGCTGTTAATGACAGCTGAGAGCTAAAGCTAGGTAGCAACGGCCTTCGTTAGCCGTTAGCGTTACGCTACTGGAAACAGCTTTTTAACGGCTGTACTTGCTAGCTGGAAGCTGGTGCCGGGAGAAGTTCACCAGCTGTAACAGACTGTATATACAGTGTGACTTCACGAGTTGTCAACACATTTTGGTATATTTCTGTGGTTTGTAAATGGAATGTGTTACAGTTTGTGACGAAACAGCTGCTCCACATTGATCTGGCTAACTTATCGATCTGGCGGTGTTTTAACATTAACTTAGCACGTCAACTAGCGGATTAGCACTAGCTAAGTAAGTTGAGTTAAGAAGGTCCCGCTTGTCAGGAAATGTTCTCGTCATACTTTACACACTGTTGCAGTCCACCTATGTCTCATTATTATTAGGTTGCTGTTTGGCCATTATAGTAGGTCAGTGGGTAGGAAGGCACATTTCTCATTTTTACTTGAACGGCTAATACGTGAGCGGTTGAGAAGTACATTTCGAATGTAGTCATGTGATGGAACAGCAATACTTAGTTTCATATTTGCTTTGTGGGAATGGAAGGCTGTTATGAAATTGTCCTGCTATATGTTATCTTCCAGGGAATTTTGTTTTTTATTTCAACCTCTCAGCAACTAGTTTTATGGAAAACAAAGGTCACAAAGTCTTGCAAACAAAACTGCACAATATTTCAGTTTTGTCCTGTCCTGCAGTGTAGATTTTTTTGCAATAAAACAAGTACTGCCTCCATGCTAATGATATTCAGCATTTTAGTCATTTGGGTGGACTTTTCACTTCGTTATCCCCAAATTTATATAGTTGAAATTCGACGTCTGTTTTCAATATTCAGCAGTAAAATTGCAACAACTGTTTTCAGTATTTTGTGTCCCTAAAATGTCAAAATGAAATGCAGTTGTTCTCTACAGAGTGCAAGTGTTTTTGTTGTGAAATTATTTTTAATTGTTACATAAGAATTAAAATTGCATACACAATTCACTTTTTGATGCTGTCCTTGAACTAGTAATGGACTAGTAAACTTTACTTATAAGACTTATCTTTGACATAAATGCATGCCAACTATAAAGTGGCATGTATTTATATCTGCATGTAAAGGTAACTTTAAGAGGTAGTGAAAGTCTAAGCCTCAGCCATTCACATGACTGAACTCGGTTCAACTTCTGATGACATCACATGTTGTTTAAACTGGGACGTTGAGGTTTGTTTTTGCTGTAGTAATGCTTTCCACTCAGATGGCACACTCTACAGTGAAGTCCACTCCTTTCAGATTACCTGTCTCAGCGTATCGTGTTACACAACATATAATCTCTGTGCTGGACTCAGATCCATTTGTCCGTGCAGTTATTTCAGGAATGTCGTACGGACAAGATTTCACTCAATAAATGACCTGGAAGAAATCTGTAACCTTTTTTTTTTTTTTTTGGTTTTCTTTTCACAAGGACTTTGGTTTTCTGCTTATTTCTGTTTTTATTATGTCACTAATGTTGGTTTTATCCGGTCTCTGATTTGTCATTGTGATTAATCTTTTGGTTTTATTATTATATGGTGAGAAAAAAAAGCTATCAAAAGTTGTTTTTTTTACTTAAACACAGAAAAGTGTTTGAAATTTATTGTTAAGCTAATTTGCACATCAGTGAGAGTAAGTTGTACATTTTTCATTCTCAGTTTTTTTTTTTTTTTTCTTCCCCGATCTCAGATGAACAACACCGGGAATAAGAGAGCTCCAACGACAGCCACACAGCGACTTAAGCAGGATTACCTCAGGATAAAGAAAGACCCAGTGCCTTACATCTGTGCAGAACCTCTCCCCTCCAACATCTTAGAATGGTGAGATTTCCATCCATAGTGCTGACAAGCGCTGGGCTGAAAGAGCAGAAGGCTGCAAAAGATTATTTATTTTTTTTTTTTAACATATTTCTTCAGAAGTTGTTGGGGAACTAGTGTGTATATAAACAGATTTGCACATGGTACAATTTACTTGAGATCAACCTTTCTGTCCAGTCAGCTGGTTTTCATTATTAGCACAACTGATATAAACCTGTTTAAAGTCCCTAATGAAATGGATTCTTTGCTGTGCTCTGGCAGCGCGGGTCATGTTGTCACTGTAACAGGTTTGTTTCCTTGACTTTATCATCACTGTTGTGACGATTTAAGACGGAAATAAATGTTGCTCTGAACTAAAACTACTGTTGGGAGCTGGGGGAACAGCTTGAAATGCACTTACTGATCAATAGTGCATGTGTGCAAATTAGAAATAATTATGTTTTTTTTTCTCTGAAGTACACTGTGTTCCAAATTATTATTCAAATTGGATTAAAGGGTCATACAGATTAAATTTTTTGTGGTGCTATTAAATTTATAGGTGGTATTGTGCATCAGGGCTATTTGAATCACTATAATTAATTTCAGAGAGCTGGTTTCACTGTTTTGTCTGAGCTCAATTAAAAGAAATCTACTTAATAAGGATGTTCCATATTATTAAGCTGGCCGCAGGTTTCAAGCAGTACGGGAAAGAGAAAGGATCTCTCTGCTGACGAAAATCATCAGATAATGTAGTGCCGTATGAAAACATTAGATATTTAACAGAAACCGAAGTGTTATCTGACGGTGAAGAGATTTGTGGCTGATTCAAAACAAAGATGGGTTTGTACAGATAAAGGCATAATGAGGAAGGTTTCTGTTAGACAAATTCACTGGATTAAGAGAGTAGCTGTTAAAATGTCCTTATAAAACAGCAAACAGTTATTTGAAGCTGCTGGTGCCTCTGGATCCTCAGGGTGGAGGATCCTCCAGAGGCTTGCCGTGCATGAACCTTCTATTTGGCCCCATAACCAGCTCACAAGCAGAAGTGGTTGCAGTTTGCCCTGCCATACATGAAGATACATTTTCAAACATACTTGGTCATTAATGACTGCTGTGCAACCCTGGATGGTCCACCACCACATCCCAACACGGCTGTGACGTTAGCATGGAGTGATTTTTTTTTTTGGACTGAAATCACGGGGAGAGAGAGAGAAATGGAGAGAGAGAGAGAGCTGGTCAGTCCCTTCAGAGTCCGTGAAGGTGTGAAAATGACCAGCAAAGTATCTTTGATTGAAATAGTTTTGATCTTAGTACATGTGACCACTTAATGCTGCACATTCAAAGAATGACCGTTTATAATCCATAAAATGTTTGGAAAATCTGTACATAATAATTTGGAACAGTGCATTTTGAGCTTTTTATTTCTGAAAAAAAAAAAAATACTGTTCTAATTTGATTTTTTTCTGTAATAGTTCATGACTTGAAAATTATACTGACCATCATTTGCACTGACCATTTAGAGAAAATATCACTTCATAATAATTTGGAACACGGTGTAATTCATGTCATTACAAGTATATGCATGGCTCCTTTTTGAATTTTTAGACTTTGTCCACGTTAACTTTAATATTCTTCAGAACTCAGTTGAAGTACACCTTTAAAAGTGATTTGAAGAGCTGTTGGCACATTTATAAACTGTGCCAACAGTTAAACTGTAAACTTATTTTCTAGCATGAAGCCAGGAGGAGATAATTTGGAAGTAGTGAAAAGTTTAATTATTAATCAAGGTTGTGTTTACACAGATACCAGATTTATAAAGACATCACAGAAGCGCGGTGATGACTGACTCCATCTCATGAGTCGGTAGAGCTGCGTTTCCTTTCAGCTCTATAAATTACCACTCAGCTAGAAGTCATAATTGCCATATTGGAGGTAACACGAACACTTGTTCTCAGCCTCAGTGTCAGAACCTGGTTGTGCTTTCATGGGACGTGTGCTTCATCTTTCACTTGTACAAAGCTACTCCTATTTTTGAAACACAAATTTGTAGGAAATGTTTGCTACACATTTTGAGTCTAGATCGCTGGTCAGCAGCCTTTACACATCAAACAGCCATTTTTGTGCTGTTTTTCAGCTTTCAGTTTGAGAGTGCAGTACTCCCAAACTTGGTTAACCTTTAGAAAAAAGATTCTCTCAGGATTTATTACTAGCCATTGTGGAAAATGTGAAATTAAAGAATGATAGTTATAGTGGGTTTTTTTTGTTGTTTGTTTTTTTGCAGTTTTCAAAAAAAAGAAAACTACCAAAGATTGTGCCTTGATGGAGAAAATGCATTTACTAGTATTTTTGTTTGTTTTTAAATTTACTTTCAGTAATTTAAATGTACAAACTTCTATCAGTTTTGGTAAACATAGTCAAGCGGATAAGAGCCTCGCTCTGAATTGGACCAACAGGTTGTAATCGCCACATCTAGATCGACTGTATTTCCACACGGCCCCTTGACTTTTTCCCCCAAAACTTCAAATACAAGCAGCAACTGATGTTCTAGCTGTAATTCCGGATGTTGGCAGAAAACTAAACACATGCTGTAATTGTCCTCAGGAAAGACACACACATTCCTGTTGGTATCTTCAGTATCTGTTGATATTGAGGTATTTTATTTGCTTTCTGCTACGGAGAGCGATTGCTGCAAATGGGGAGTTCCAGTGTTGGTGACAGATGAGTATTTGGTTTTGTTCTCTCTCATGCTTTTGTTAACAGATTATTAGTAACAAATGGGATGAGACAACATGTTGATCCTGCTTAATATGTGTCACTGTTTGCACGTTTCTGGTTCCTTGTTGGAATATAGGTCAAACAACAAGCTAAGTGATTCAGGGAGAATATTTCTCAACAAAACCTCACTAGTAATGTTGTTGTAGGACGTCATTGTGATCATGTGTTCATTGATCATTGATGTTGGTGCTATTGGAAGTCATACTTAAGTCAAGAATTCACCAGCAGCAACTTAGGGTTTGAAATAAAAATGTACGTAGGAGTAAGAAATGAAAAAATGTCAATGTTCTGTTTCTAGCTTTCTCATATTGAAATGGCTTTGCCCCGATAATCTTGTTGTAGTTTTTGGGGAAAATGTAAAAGTCATTTATTGTCACACACATCCACTGTTTGGTTTTTTTTAATCGACATGTAATTTGCAGCATTTGCCAAATCTAGTTCTTGGAAATGAAAGAAACGACGGTGTCGTGTTTTAAAAACCCAAAGTCAGCTTAGAAAAAGACATGAGTTCAACTCTGACAGCCCTGACTTTTGTCCTGGTATGCGATTTGTTGCTTCCAGTAAACCAACAACTGAGTACTTTTCTTTTGTTTAGCTATGTAACGTGACAGTGGTATGTGAGCAACCTGTTTTCCTTGGAACAGCAAGGTGCTGTCCAATCTGAAGAGGACCAGTTGGCAAATATCCGGAAGGAGCTACTGTTGAGATTTAACAGTCTTTTTTTTTTTTTTTTCTTGCAGTAAAATTTTCACACACGTTTCCGCAGCGTTTTAACAGTGAATTTCTCTGTTCATCGTCCTTGACCTTTCCTTGCTTGTGCACCGTCAGCTTTACAGTTCAGTTGAAATTAAATCCCGTCATCATTTTAAAAGTTTTCTGTTTTGTTTTTTTTTTTTACAAATATTTTTGAATCTATATGAAGCCTGAATAAGCTCTTTGATGCGTTGCAGAATCACAACCTAATTGAACTTTCTTTAATAGAAATAAAGGTGCGAACACATCAGTCTGTATAATTGAGTGAATTGTTTTTATTTATTTATTTATTTTTTTCAAGAAAACACTTTGGAAAGTTGGGTCTGTTTCCAGGCCATAAATCTGAAACTTGCAGAAATAGTTTGGTTAACAAAAGTCTTTTATTTCCCCCTCAGGCACTATGTAGTCAGAGGTCCTGAGAAAACTCCATATGAAGGTAATGTATCTTTACAAAACCTCTGTGATGATTAAAATTGTCATGTGGTATTTGTAAGCATGAGCTTACTGACTCATGCTTTTGTTGTTTCTGTAACCTAGTCTTTTCTTTTGTCTTGTAGGAGGATATTACCACGGAAAACTCATATTTCCTCGTGAATTTCCTTTTAAACCTCCAAGTATTTATATGATAACGCCAAACGGAAGGTTCAAGTGTAACACAAGGTAAAAAAATAAAGAAAGAAAGAAAGAAAGAAAATATGATATGATATGATGGAAAATCAGTGAAGATATAGCTGTGGAAGATCTTTTTGCTAAATGTTTGTGTTTTTGCACAGGTTATGTTTGTCCATCACAGACTTCCATCCTGATACGTGGAATCCTGCGTGGTCTGTCAGCACAATTCTGACGGGTTTGCTCAGTTTCATGGTGGAAAAAGGACCAACACTCGGCAGTATTGAGACGTCTGACTACACGGTGAGCAGAACCAATGACGATAAAACTGCAGATCGACGTCGTTGAACCAGATATCTGATGTCTTGTGTTGCTGCCTTTTTTTTATATATATATATATATATATATATATATATATATATAGAAAAGACAGCTCTCTGCCCAAAGCCTGGCTTTTAACCTGAAAGACAAAGTGTTCTGCGAGCTGTTCCCTGATGTGGTAGAAGTAAGTATGAGGAGATTTCTTACAAATTTCCGCTTTCTCCTTTTGTTTAAAAAATAAAAATCTTGCGTCTTCTGTCCAATTTCTTCTTTTTTTCCCTCTAGGAGATTAAGCAGAAACAGAAGATCCAAGAGGAGTTAAGCGCCCGCACACAGCCTCTCCCCTTACCAGATGTGGTGCCTGATGGAGACCCTCAGCAAGCTCATTACGGCCTCCCGGTCCTCAACGGAGGGCCTGTCCCTGTGGGGGACGCCAACCCCGCCCCTGGCCTGCAGCAGGGAAATCGCAACCATGGACTCTTAGGAGGAGCTTTAGCCAACCTGTTTGTGATTGTAGGCTTTGCTGCGTTCGCTTATACAGTCAAATACGTTCTGAGGAGCATAGCTCAGGAGTGAAAGGAGGCGCCCGCCTTTCTCCGAATGACTAAACTTTACACAGTCGATGCGTGGACGAGAGACGCTCAGTCCTGAGTTCTAATCGCTCCACAGCAACTTCTGCCACCATGGACCTCACCAGAAACAAACTCAAAAGCCCCTTTCCACCCCCTCCACCCCCCCCAGAATGGCTGGACTGAGAGCAGGAACTGGGAAGTGGACGGGGTTGGAGAAGTTTTTATTAAAACGGTTGCAATCCACTTTGTGCGTCAGTGGTTTAATAGAGTTCCTGGGAACAATCTTGGCTCATGGGTTGTGACAAAAAAAAAAAAAAATCCATCTTAACTCCCACCACCTTTTAAAATAAGAAGTGATTTTGTCCTAAATAATATGGCCTGTCTGGGGGGAAAAAAGACGATTCTCCTGAACTTAAAAGCATCATCTTTAATCTGTTAAACCATCCGTGCTTCCATGTTCCACAGAAAAGGAGCTGCCTCTGCCTGCCATGCAGCTCCTTGTGAGGCTCAGGCGTCCCTCAAGGCATAATTTAGTGATGAAAGTTTATTGCTTTACGTAGAGCAGATTTCATTTTCCTTTCCATATACGAGAAGACGAGTTTCACGTCATCACACCTCACATGTCGGCTCACCTCTCTGTGGGGTGTGTACGAAAGGAAGCCGTTTCCAACTAACCTTTTAACAGCTGACATTATCCTGGAACCTCGCACGGGTTTGGATCACATCACTGTCAGTTTGATTTTTTTTTTTTTCTGTTTGTTTGTTTCTGCTAAAATTATTTTCTTACCAAAAGTTTATGCTAAAAATCCAAGAGGAATTCTATTGATACAAGGACGGCCAACAAGTTCTATTGTGATTGATCCTTCACTGTTCAGAACTGAGACTTTTATCTTTGGGTTTAACAAGAAAACAATGTTTTAATAAATATACATCTCTCCATAAGCAGCATGGATTGGGTTTGATACGTCATCAAATGCCAGAATGAGTTTCCCAGTCAACCCATGAGCCACAAGTGTAAGGTACACATTGGAGACTTTCTATTTGTTTCTTCTTTTTTTTTTAAATCGGTTTAGCTGACCAGTATAGGCCCTAACCGGCCAAATAAGGAACCAACATTTTTATTTCTGTTAATCAAAATTTTCTTTGATTATAGATCTATATTTTCTCCATCCCCCCCTTTTCTTATTTATAGAAACTGCCAGCTGATTGTGTTTTGCAAAACACACAGTACAAACACGGGCAAAGTCCCTGGCTCTCGTTATTTGCTGATGATTAACTCCTGAATTTAGAATAAATGGTTCTACTGCGTATCTGATGCTTCAGCGGAAAACGGATGATTCTCTCTTTCTCTGCACCTTCACAAGCAAAGAGCGGGGAGACTGATGATGGGAGTGCATTTGTGTAGTGATACAGCAAATGGCCAAATTTCCATGCTTCAGTTAACCTTGTGTGACCTTGTATGTTTTCATAGTAAATGCAAATAAATACCCTGCTTGTTGGGGCATTTAACAAATCTCCATTTGAATCTGCTTTTGTCACAAACTATGTCTGTGTTTAGCAAATAGTTGCAGGTTAGAAAACAAATGCAAAGGTCTCTGCTTTCTTTTTCTACAAATAAAAATATTTGATAAGCCCATAAACCCGTGTCACAGAAGCTTCTTTTGTTGCCTTAGGCGAACTTCCTGTTCCGCAGAAAAAAATGCAGCTCTCACCTGGAAACTATGCCTTCCAAAATAATTCCTCACCTGTCTTGGCTTGAGAAGATTCAGATTCATCACTTTCATGTAGATCCGAGTGAAAATAAAGTCGAATCTTAAGAGACTCGACAGCTTGATGCTTCACGTTATCTCTGTGAATATGTGCTGCTGTTTTTCAACTGAAGCACGTGAGTTTACAGCCAAAGCAAAATGAATGTTTCTCACCAAGAGGTGCAAATCGAACTGCTTTTTGTCTGTAGTCTTATACCCTTGCATCTCATTGTTCTCCTGTAATAAATTGCTGCAATGAAGGTTATCCCCCCCCCCCCATTTATACACATTTCAGGTGAAACACCTCAGAATATAAAAACGTATTAATGCACCTTAGTCATTCATGTAGTGCACCTGGCAAAGCTCCATCCTGTGGCTGGCAGTACCTGACATTTTCTGATTGAGTAAACTCTGACTCATTTTTTTTTCCACGTTGTGTAGAAATAATAGTGTTATATTAGTCTTTCCTTAAAATTCTATAATTACCTCAATACGAGGAGAAGGGAAAATGTTTGTCAGCGTTTTTTGTGTTTTTTTTCCGCAGAAATCCACCAATCGTATATAATGTAGACGGGTGAAAGCCACTCTTTAAATCTGGGGTTTGTAACTTTTACAAAAAGGAAGAAAAAATATATTTTTACATATTTAACACTGACCATGATGTGACAGGGTACTATAGATAATCTGTGAAAAATATCAAACTTCTCCACCTCTTCCCAATGCTACCAGGAAGATCTTAGTGCTGTCACTCAGTTGTGTACACGCTGCTAAATGTGCTGACACATTTAGCATTACTTAATGCTCTCATTGGTGGCCATGCTAAGTAGCCGCAGCGTTCATAGCGGCCTCCGTTGAGGTGAAGCATCTCAAATGTAGCAGAGTTTAAGAGGGGAGGCTGAGAAGTGAAACAAGCTTGATTGACACCGCTAAGATCCTCCTCCTGGCACTGAATGGTTGTTTTTGACCAAGCTCCGTATTTCTGTAGCTATTAATATTTTTGAATAGCAAATCACTTCATTGTCCAAAACTCAACCACCATCATCATCGCTTATAAAATAGGCCTCAAGACATAGTTGAAACCTATTTTAAATCCAACTGAAGCCTAAAAATCTGGAGATTTTTGAATAAATAAATCGAGAATACATTCTCTCGAAAACTTTACAGAGCTCACGAGAAGGTAACTAAGGAGCATGTGAGATTAATTGCATGAGAAGTCTGATGCAGTGAAGACTTCTCATAAAAATGCTTTCAGAATGAAAATGATTCTGGAAGCGTTCAGGTTTTGCACTGCGGATTGCCAACGCCTGAGTTCACACACAATTTCTGCCAACACGATCGAAAACAGAATGAATTACTCTGATTGTCACAAATCAAGTCATTAACTGGTATTTGAAAGGAAAGATTTTATGGTTAAAAAAAAACATGTCATTTTTAAGTTAGAGAACTATTTGCTTTGACAAAATATTCAGGATTTACTCCTTGTGACCCACTTTTTTGACATTTCCGTATCTACGGTAACTGTCTATCTGCTTTTTCTTTTTGTGTCCGTGTGGCTCCAGTGTCCAGTCACTGTGAGACAACAGATCCTATTCTATTCTATTAGATTCTGAGACCCAGCAGTGTCTGATTTAGACAGGAGCTTTTTTATGTGGCCCTCTAGATTCTAGACTAAACACTAATTGTGCTTCAATATTATGTTTTCAATCAAATCAATGCAGTTTTTATCTGTCCCAGGAAACCAGTCCCTTCAGTTTCTTGAGAATTATGAAAAATCATAAAATCCACGCACTTTTTTAATTGGGAGTTTATTGTAGATTTTTCTCAAAAATTGTGAAAAACCTTTCTTACTTCTACTAAGCAGCATCTCCCTCAGCCTTAATTGATGTCAAGCTATAGTCCACGATCTATACATGGACTATAAGCAAGGAATAAAAAGTTGCATTTACTGTCATAAATAAATATTGCCAAATTAGCGCCTCAGACACTTTGATTTTTATTTTTTAAGCAAATCCCAAAAAGTTTCACGAAATCCTGGAGGGACTGAGAGTTTGTTCGATATTGTTATTTAATTTGAAGAATTCATTGATACTTTAACAGCTGCTGAACAGGAATGTCTGTATTATTAGTACATTCTGGCACAACCGGCCCTTTAAGAGCCTTTTATGGTTTGGTCCAAATACAAACCCTGTCACAAAGTGTTGTCTTGAAGCGACTTTAGTTTCATATCAGAGTAATTTAACCACATTAAATACAATATATGTCAACAGTTCTTCCGCCTTAATACAGTAAATGAATCCTTTTGTAAACAGAAATTTCCGTAGAAGGCATGTTTACCTCTGGGCGGATCTTCTCTGGAAAGGTAAGTCATGCGGCCGTCTCTTCAGGCAGTGAGTGGGAGGAGAGTTTCGTTTAAGAACCAGTCAGTCAGTCAGACAGTCAGACAGTCATCATTCTGCAGTTCAACTCTCAGCAGAGGAACCCGAACAAGTGAGTACTTTACGATCTCTTGCATAGCTGTCAACTCTAACGTTTTCATGTCAACTCTTAACGTTTTCTCTCTTCTCTATTTCCTTTGCAGGCCTCTTGTCTTCCCCATCTCCTGAAGTCACCATGTCCGACGAGGATCTTCAATGTATCATTTGCTGCAACGACTACAATCGTGCCAGAAGGATCCCCAGAATGCTCCACTGCGAGCACACCTTCTGCGCCCAGTGCCTGACCAAGCTGGCCAGCCAGGAGGGAAGCATCTGCACCGTGCGCTGCCCTATGTGCCGCTGGATCACCTGCGTCCTGGCCTGCCACGGGAGTCTGTGGATCCCGGGGGGTCTGTGGATCAACACCGAGATATATGACAAGCTCAAACAGGAAAACTATCTGGAAACCCAAAAGCCCAATCTGGAAACCCAAAAGCCCAAAGTCAGCAAGCCATCTCTGTAAGTCTAAGTTATCTGTTTAAAAACACACAAACAAACATAAATCTGGTTGTAGATTCTGCACAGCTTGTGTCTAAAAACTAACATCTTTCTTCTGTTTCTTGTTGTTGTTGTTGTTGTTGTTAGGGATGCATTCAAGGGGCTGTTCAAACGTCGGCCGCAGCACCAGCAGAGCCGCTTAACCGCTGCGGATGGAAAGATCGCCGCTTCCAAGGAAATGAGACCTTGGAAAAGACGAATGTGAAGATTAATCGGAGACTGGATCTAGAAGGACCGTGTTTGCTTTATGTCGAGTTTTTTGTTTTGTTTTAAAAATGTTGTTTGTATTTTTTTTTTTTTTTTAATATGAGCGGAGACAGAGTTTCATTTATCAAAAGGCAAAAGGAAAATGTTTCAGTTTATTTAAGAAAAAGAGAGAAATAAATCAAAGGAGGACCTCGAGCATTATCTCCACAGATGATGCAAAAATAATAAGTAATTTACTGTAAATAATATAATTATTTATGTATGCTGTATGATATTGTTTTTTTAATCATTGTTGCTGATTTGTTCCTGGATATGTGTATGTATGTAGTATCAGGCATCCTGAGGTTTTTGTTTTTATATATATGTATATAAATATATTTGTGCATGTTTATGTCATTTTTAAAACATAGCTGTGATTTTTATTTGTTTTTTGCAACATGTACCTATGACTGTGAATTAAGTGTCTGAATGACAAGCAATGTGCTAATGTCAAGTTATTTGAAGCGTTTGAATAAAAACATTTTTCAAAAGAGCTTTTGAGCAAATGTCCTGTTTCACAGCAATGCACACCTTTCTACTAACTAAGTTTAAGACATCAAAAATGTTCATTTTAATTAGTAAAACTCTGGTTATGTAGTTAAAGTGCAAACTTACCCATCCATCCATCATCATAGCACAATTATTCCTTGTAAGATACCCTCACCCTTCAATGTTTTCTTTCAAAATCCTCTTGTGGACTTTGTAAGGCTTGGAGAAGACAACATTTAATGTCAAAATATAGATAAGAAGATGGGTGAACTCTTACACAAGAATGCAGATTCAGTCTGCACATGAAGGTAACTAAGGAGCATGTGTGATTAATTGCATGAGAAGTCCGATGCAATGAAGACTTCTCATGAAAATGCTTTCAGAATGAAAATGATTCTGGAAGCGTTCAGGTTATGCACTGCGGATGCCAACGCCTGAGTTCACACACAATTTCTGCCAACACGATCCTCCTGCTGCTGCTGGTTCCTGGAAAACACAATTAATTACTCTGATTGTCACAAATCAAGTCATTAACTGGTATTTTAATGGAAAGATGTTATGGTTAAAAAAAAAAACCACGTCATTTTTAAGTTAAAGAACTATTTGCTTTGACAAAATGTTCAGGATTTACTACTTGTGACCCGCTTTTTTGACATTTCCCCATCTACGGTAACTGTCTTTCTGTTTTACTTGTTGTAGTGTTTGTGTCCGTGTGGCTCCAGTGTCCAGTCACTGAGAGACAACAGATCCTATTCTATTCCATTGAATTCTGAAACCAAGAGTCTCACGCCCTAACTCCATTTAATTGCTGTTGTTCAACATAATTTCAGCGATGCAGCCTCTCTCACATGCTTAAAATGACTCAGACTGTCAGTGGAAAACTGTGACATGTGCTGGAGAATATTCTAGATGTAAACGAACAGGAAGCCCTGAGGGATTTTCATGAGAACACCTCCAACTCAAACCTGAAAGACAAAAACTATCAAACCACAAAAAATGTAATCAACAGACAAACCTTAATGTCATGCCAGACTGGATCCTTTTTAGATCATAAGGTTTTTAAAAAAAAAACAAGTGAATGTTTGCCTGACTAAACATGTTCTTTACATACAGACTGTCTAAATCAGATGTGTGATTTAGACAGTAGCTTTTTTTATGTGGCCCTTTAGATTCTAGACTAAACACTAAATGTGCTTCAATATTATGTTTTCAATCAAATCAATGCAGTTTTTATCTGTCCCAAGAAACCAGCCCCTTCAGTTTCTTGAGAATTTTGGAAATTTGTGCAAAATCATTAAATCCACGCACTTTTTTGCACTAATAATTGGGAGTTTATTGCAGATTTTTCTCAAAAATTGTCAAGAATTTTATTACTTCTACTAAGCAGCAGCTCCCTATATATATATATATATATATATATATATATATATATATATATATATATATATATATATATATATATATATATATTATATATATATATATATATATATATATATATATATATATTAGTATTCTTTCATATTTAAATAATATAAAGGGTATTTATTTGGCTTTGCCATTTGATTGGTCACTGAGACAGTCCGTCTGGGCCGTGACTCCTGATTGGTGGAGAGAAGGGGAGGCGGGAGAACGAAGGAGAGGAGAACCGGAATGGTGAAGAACGGAGGGTGAGACGAACAGACCAGAAGGGAAGAGAAAAACAGACTCGAGCGGAGAGAAAACGGGGGAGAAAAAAAAAACACCGGAGAGGACGAAAATTCGGGAGAAGTTGGAGGGGCTTGGGTCGCCGCGAGAGGGACGGAACGAGCGGAGATAGACGGGAGTCGTCCGGACGAGTTCGGCTAAGCTAAGGGAGCTAGCCGCTTCAGCACCACGTGTTCCACTTGTTCAATGGACATCGGGGAGCGGACGAGTCGAGTGGATTGCAGCGCTCTCAATGTTTTTCCTTTGGGATTTCAACTCTCTTGTTTAACAGGCCAGCAACGTTTTCACTCTCCTGGAGGTCGTGAGTCACAAACTGCCTGGGTCACATTTGTTTCAGACTGTTGTTGTGTTCTGGTTCATTGGAGCCAAAAGATGGACATTAATGTTTTATTATTCTTGCCTTATGTAAGGAGGTTTATGTTTTGTAGATTTTATTGAAGGGTCGTTCAACTCTAAAGTTACAGTGGTGACTAAATAATAGGTTTTCTGTCTCTATAGTTTAATAAAGTTAGGCTGAACCATTTTGCCTAAAATTCTAATCTTTCTCTGGGTCATATTTGTCATAAATTAGGTCATCGGTGTTGCGCAACAATTGGGGTACCTCCATTTTAGTTTTCTCACATAGATTGGAGGAAGGTGCTTTAAACTCATATATATATATATATATATATATATATATATATATATATATATATATATATATATATATATATATATATATATTGCTGGTGGTACATGGGATGTACCACCAGCAAATAACCCAAGTGGCTGATATCAGTAAATCCTACCAATGGCTGGAAAAAGCTGGACTCAAGGACAGCACAGAGGCCCTCATCATGGCCGCCCAGGAACAGGCCCTAAACACCAGAGCAATAGAGGCCCAGATCTACCACACCAGACAAGACCCAAGGTGTAGGTTGTGCAAGGAGGCCCCTGAGACAGTCCAGCACATAACAGCAGGGTGCAAGATACTGGCAGGAAAAGCGTACATGGAACGACATAACCAAGTGGCAGGCATAGTGTACAGAAACATCTGTGCAGAATATGGACTGGAAACCCCGAGATCAAAGTGGGAAACACCCCCAAAGGTGGTGGAGAATGCCAGAGCTAAGATCCTGTGGGACTTCCAGATCCAGACAGACAGAATGGTAATGGCGAACCAACCAGACATTGTCGTAGTGGACAAACAACAGAGGAAAGCCGTTGTGGTAGATGTAGCAATACCAAGCGATTGCAACATCAGGAAAAAAGGAGCACGAGAAACTGGAGAAATACCAGGGCCTTAGGGAGGAACTGGAGAGGGCCTGGAAGGTGAAGACCACAGTGGTGCCTGTGGTCATCGGGGCCCTCGGGGCAGTCACCCCCAAACTGGAGCAGTGGCTACAACAGATCCCAGGAACAACATCAGACATCTCAGTCCAGAAATGTGCAGTCCTTGGCACAGCCAAGATACTGCGCAGGACCCTCAAGCTCCCAGGCCTCTGGTACAGGACCCGAGCTCAGAGGATAACAACCACCCGCGGTGGGTGAGAAGGGAATTTTTTATGAGTTTTGTATTCACTCACTTTACCTTGACTGAAACAGCAATTTCACTTCAACTGACCTCGTGTGATAATCAACTAAATTCAAATAAATATCCTGCCATGCAGGTGATTAATACAAATCTCATAGAATATGCTTGGAAAAGACAGATGATGTCTATTAACACATCATCTCTTATCCAAGATTCCTGATTTTATATATATATATATATATATATATATATATATATATATGAACACAGGCTGAATCTATACTGAGATTCAGCCTGTGAAAGGTTTTCTTTCTTCTTTCTTGGAATCCTTTTGTAAACAGAAATTTCCATAGAAGGCATGTTTACCTCTGGGCGGATCTTCTCTGGAAAGGTAAGTCATGCGGCCGCCTCTTCAGGCAGTGAGTGGGAGGAGAGTTTCATTTAAAAACCAGTCAGTCAGTCAGTCAGTCAGACAGTCAGACAGTCATCATTCTGCAGTTCAACTCTCAGCAGAGGAACCCGAACAAGTGAGTACTTTACGATCTCTTGCATAGCTGTCAACTCTAACGTTTTCATGTCAACTCTTAACGTTTTCTCTCTTCTCTATTTCCTTTGCAGGCCTCATGTCTTCCCCATCTCCTGAAGTCACCATGTCCGACGAGGATCTTCGATGTGGCGTTTGCTGCAACGACTACAATCGCGGCAGAAGGATGCCCAGAATGCTCCACTGCGAGCACACCTTCTGCGCCCAGTGCCTGACCAAGCTGGGCATCAATGAGGGAAGCATCTGCACCGTGCGCTGCCCTGTGTGCCGCTGGATCACCTGCGTCCTGACCTGCCACGGGAGTCTGTGGATCCAGGGGGGTCTGTGGATCAACACCGAGATATATGACAAGCTCAAACAGGAAAACTATCTGGAAACCCAAAAGCCCAATCTGGAAACCCAAAAGCCCAAAGTCAGCAAGCCATCTCTGTAAGTCTAAGTTATCTGTTTAAAAACACACAAACATAAATCTGGTTGTAGATTCTGCACAGCTTGTGTCTAAAAACTAACATCTTTCTTCTGTTTCTTGTTGTTGTTGTTGTTGTTGTTAGGGATGCATTCAAGGGGCTGTTCAAACGTCAGCCGCAGGACCAGCAGAGCCGCTTAACCGCTGCGGATGGAAAGATCGCCGCTTCCAAGGAAATGAGACCTTGCAAAAGACCAATGTGAAGATTCGTCGGAGACTGGATCTAGAAGGACCGTGTTTGCTTTATGTCGAGTTTTTGTTTGTTTGTTTGTTTGGAAATGTGAGTGAAGACATAGTTTCATTTGTCAAAACGCAAGGGGAAAATGTTTTAGGTTATTAAAAAAAGAGAGAGAAATAAATCAAAGGAGGACCTCGAGCATTATCTCCACAGATGATGCACAAATAGTTGATTTAGTGTTCCTTTAATAATAAGTAATTTACTGTAAATAATATAATTTATGTATAGTGTATGGGTTTTTTTTTTTTTAAATAAAAAAATCATACACTATATAGTCATATGATTTTTTTGGGATATGTAGTGTATCCAGACACTACATAAGTTTATGTAGTGTCTGGCATCCTGAGGTTTGATTTTGGTTTTTTTTTTTTTTTTTTTTTTTTTTGCAACATGTACCTACGACTGTGAATTAAGTGTCTGGAAAATGACAAGCAATGTGCTAATGTCAAGTTATTTGAAGCGTTTGAATAAAAACATTTTTCAATTGAGCTTTTGAGCAAATGTCCTGTTTCACAGCAATGCACACCTTTCTACTAACTAAGTTTAGGACATCAAAAAAGTTCATTTTAATTAGTAAAACTCTGGTTATGTAGTTAAAGTGCAAACTTATCCATCCATCCATCAACATAATTATTCATTGTGAGACACCTGCAGCCTTCAACGTTTTCTTTCAAAATCCTCTTGTAGACTTTGTAAGGGTTGGAGAAGACAACATTTAATGTCAAAATATAGATAAGTAGATGGGTGAACTCTTACACAAGAATGCAGATTCAGTCTGCTCATGCCTAATTCAGTCCTTAAATCTCACTTGAAGAAACGTTCTGTTGCAGCCGATTGCAGAGGAAAACCTTCAAAATGAGAAAAGTTGTTTGGCTTCATTCATTTTCGTGATGTTTTTTGACACTGTGTTGCGGTTCCTCAAATCACTTTTATCGTATTTTCATGCAGCTGTAATTCATGCACGAGCACATGCAGCAGGGTTTTTTGTTTTTTTTTTAAGGTTTTTGGCACAGACACACACTGCTGCAGACGTAAAATAAGAGAAGGCGGGAACAACCCGCATGAACCAAAAACTATAGACTTGCTTGGAAGGAGATCAAAGCTGGGTAACGAGGAACTGCATAACATCGAACCAGATGAAAGGGATTCCTCGGCTGCTGATGAGAAACGCCCCATAAATGTCTGTATTGATTAACACGCAGAAGAGGAAGCTTGAATCCAGAATGACTGCGCGCAGTCTTGTTCAGTCGTCAAGTTTTGTTCAGTTTTATGAACTGAAGAAAAATGGAATGGTCATTCAGGTGAGATCCGGGTCACCTGAATGACCTGTGTTACATGGACGACACGTCCGTCATCCACGTAATTCACAGAGCAAGAAGAAACAAGCTCACGCAACACGACAGTAGGATGCTTTCAGTTTAATGTCAGGGCTGAGATCTGGAACAGTGTGAACTTCTGCACAGAAGTCTGGTGGAGCTCAGAAACTGGTCTGCTCTGCAAGCGGAGAACAAACGGCGAGAGGAAAAGGAATGAATCCCGGCGTACGTGAGGAAAAGTCCATATCAATACGACGAACTCGCAGGCCCTGAATCACCGGGGTTTTTGTTCTACAGGCCGATATGGGCGGTTTCTCAGGGCGGCATTAGAAATGGAGGTGCCCAGATTAAAATAATATAAACATTATTGTTATCTACTACGCTATCATTATCTGTCAGCTGCGCCTTGAAAAAGTTATCAAATGTTTTTACGCATGCACAGCTGGAAACTGAGGACAGGGAGACTGTTTAACGTGTTTTGAATAGGCCAGTATTCGGTAGTTTTCTGGTCCTCAGAATCGAGATGATTTCCAGCTTTTTGAGTGGTTGTAGAATTACATTCAATACGACACTGAATTACAAGTAAATACAGGGAATCATGTGATCGCAAAAAAAAACAAAAACACACCTACATCTCCTGCAGTTGAAAGAGAATCGGCCTTTCTAAAGTACAATTCACTCAGATTAAGGATGGTTTAACAGTAACCTTTGAAAAATGAATTTTTGCTTCATATCTAATTTTTGCAATCAACCTTGAAGCACAAGAAATGTCACTATATGGGAAAACTAGTTTCTCATTCAGCTACAGAAGCGACAGAGAAACAAAAAGTGGATTGAACTGAAGTTTTATGTCAAGCAATTTATAACAGCATAAAATATATGACTTCTCCACTTGATTACTGTTAAAACAACTTCAAGCTGAACGGTAAAAAGAAAAACTGGCTAAAATCCAAAACCAGATGCAGCCGCATCCGAAGCAGCCACAAACATCAAAATTTACAGTCGCGGTCACGCAAACAGAAACCGGCTCTGTGTAGAGGGGATTCCTCTGAGGAATTCAACATTGTTTTCTGAACTGACAAAATTCCTAAAAAAAAAAAAGTTGCAGAAATTCCTGATGAGAAACATTGAACATTGTGTTTTGTTGTGTGGTTCATCAAAATGAAACCAAACTTGGAGCCAGTTTTAAAATAGAACTCTGTAAAAAAAAAAATTGCTACATTTTAGAAAATGAAATCATATGGAAGCATTAGAATGAAATATTGTAAGCCATTATTTCTTGCCCTGATGATTCTGAACCTTGATTTAAGAACATAAAAATCCTGCTACTTTGAACAACCGAAGCATGTTTCGCTCCTAAACTCAGAAAAGTCGCTCGTGTCCTGGATGTGGGATTTATCTAAACGGGTTCTTGATGTGCCTCGGTCCGCTCCTCGTGAAGCTCCACAAAACGTTTTAACTTTGATCGACAGTCCCCTCAAGGTTATCTCTGTTGCACTTTTACCTTCTACGAATATGCTTTCACAGAGTGAATGTTTTGTTTTTGTCATCTGTAGGCCATAACCATCAAAACAAGAAATAAATAACGTCTCACTTTCTAAAACAAGTGATCCCTGCAACTTTCAGTGCTCAGAGTTTGAAGTGCAGGACTGCATGGATGAAACCGGTTAGGAAATTAAGAATTTTTGAGATTAAAAATTTGGGATTTTTATTAGCAATGTGCCCCTTTTCAAACTTTCATCTGAATTGTATTCTCAAAAATATTTCTACATTTTTTGGTCAATATCATTAAGCACTTTCAGATGTTTTGTGGCGATTAAAACTTTTACAGTTCTTTGTTTCAAAAAAAAAAACAAAAAAAAAAAAGACTAAAAGGACCGTCTTTCCAATATATTGATTTGGGTTTTATTACCTCAGAGCTGCGATTCTATCTTAACAATCCTCCCTTTATTAAAGATTTCTGTAAAACCAACTTACTTTACTAAAAAATCGGCGCTTGCTCTGGACATTTTTCTATTTAACTAGAGTTAAATATATAAACCTTGAGCCACCATAAAACAAAACAAAAAAAAACTCAAAAACACTTTTCTGGAAATAACTTATGACGGAGAAGGACGTGGATTAAATCTCATCTGCGTTTTCACTCGCATGGCAAACGCAGATTCAACCCTCTCTGCTCAGAAATGTGTGGCAAACAAAAACATCGAGTCGTGAAGCAAAGGAATTAAGATTGTGGTTATTTTATTGGAAACAGTGAAAGTGGATTATTTGAACCCCTTTTTCCCTGAATTAGCTCTACCAAACATCCTCTTTAACTACACTATGTTAGGATGAAATACAGTTAAATACTCAAGACATTACAACACAGACCCAACGATGGGAAACAAAAACAAACAAACAAACAAACACAAAGGAAACAAAAAGCGGGAGGGTTTAACCTAAAAGCCCGCAAACCAGCCAGAGATCAGCGCCTTAAAGACGGCGATGCTGGCAGGAGAAGCCGCCTCGCAGCTGCATGTCTGAACACAGTGGTTGACGGTTTCGCCGCCTGCGTGTGTCGGCAGATCTACTCTTCCCCCCCCCCCCATCTGGCCTGAAAACAGACAATAAGAAAATTTGCCTCAGACAGCTGGGAGTGTCTTCCCAACATACAGTTACATAAATACGTCTTTGTGCAGAACAGGGGGGTAGTTTGTTACAGCGTTCAGGCAAGAACATAACTGGCCTCAAATCTGTTTTAGTAATAGTAGGTCCTAAAAGTCTGGATTCACATGAATACATACATTTTTCTTTCCAGTACACATGAAGCGAGGGGGGCGGAGGGGGGCTTTTTATTTTATTTACCCCCGGCCCCCCACTTCCAACAATCTAAAAAAAAAAAAAAAGCTTTTCACATGATCGCTTCGGGAAGGAGATCACGCTCTGAACTTTAGCGGTACATTCAAGCACTCAGTTTCAAAGTTCTCTATTGCATACAAACATGATCGATCCGTCCGAAACGCCGTCACTACAGAAACACAACCACGATTTAAATTAAAAACACAGCCATCACAGTTTTCGCCGCGACTCTTCTCTGAACATCTTGGCGGAGCTTCCTCTTCCATAAACATCATAATTTAAAAAAAAAAAACAAAACAGTAAAATGACATGAGTAAACAAACATGTGAAGGGCAGCAGGGGGGTGGGGTGGGGTGGGGTGTAGGGAGTTACAGTATTTATGTTCGCTAAATAAATACAGGACTTCAAGGGATTAGTGTGGAAACTTAAGGCTCATGAGAATCTAAGGTCTTGCTTTTGAGCATTTCTGCTGCTAGTGACATTGTGGGACGATCTCGCTTCACAACAAAACCTCAAAATGAACAGATTGAACACGTCTTAGAACTGGATGGACTAGGATGGGGATAAAATATGAGCCGTAGGGGGAAAAGTACTAAGATACATTACAAATAATACCAAAAGTCATTTCAAATACACTAAAATAGTCCAAAAGAGCATATAGATCGCTAGGGCTGAAATGCTTTCTTGTGGTTAAAAGCAGCAAACAATTAAGTGACAGACAGTAATTCTTAAGTTTCAGTGTCCCTTTGTGATAGTACGTGAGTGGGGCAGTAGATCCTCTCTACTTTTTTTTTTTTTTTTCTTTATAATTGCATTGGTTCCCTATAGGTAGGGGTACTGTGTGAGGCGCCTGGGGCTCAGCTGGTAGGCGCTGTACGCCTCAGCTCGGGGCGTCACGCTGACGTAGGGCGAACCGGCCGTGAACTGGTGCTGGTAGGCGGCGGGCAGGCCGTGCAGCAGGCTGCTGACCGACTCCTTTCGACCGGCCGAGTCCCTCCTGGAGGATGACGAAGATGAGGCGTACGTTGCTGCATAGGCGGAGGGGGAGTGTCCGTGGCTGCCGTGGCCCCGGCCGAGCAGCTGCTCCATGGCCTGGGAAGCCGAGGAGAGCGCCGTGGAAGCCGGGTAGGTGTACAGGCTGGCTGCCGCTGCGGCGGGCGGCGGCGGCCGAGCCCGGGGCCAGCGCCGACACTTCTGGGAAGCTGTAGTGAGAGGCGGGAACGGTCGGAGGGAACGTCTGCTGGCGGTGTAGAGAGGAGTCGCCGTGGGAGACCAACGAACGCTCCTGAGACGACGAAACCACCGACTGAACCTAAAGAAAAGAAATAAAACATTTTTAAGCATCAACGTTAGCTGCTCGTCATTTAAAACGGTCTGTTTTAGCTCAAACTAGTTTTGCTCAGTTTGTTTATTGTTCCACCCAAAACCAGAGTTTCTCACATATGCTTCCTCCTGCAGAAAGTTCCTAATTTTATTCAACAAACATTAATGATGAAAAAACATATGAATTTTTAAAAAAGCACCGGTGATGTCTATATGACCAGAAAGATGACTGAGTGAAATTTCATTATTTAATTTTCTCCATGTTTATTCAGATCTGGAAAATATCTATAGTCAATAGATATTTTAACTATAGCTATAGTTAATTCTCTACTTTCCAGGGAGCAGAATTATTCATTGTTGTTGGATCAAGACAAAGTTATAAACATCCATAGAAAACTAAGAAGGGTTTCCAAACCCAGCGGCCATCATTATAGTTTCGTCCAGCAGGGGGCAGCTTTGGCTCAATCAATATCTTCTCTCTTATTTAGCAGGGAATTCTGAGGCATTTTGGTAAAACTAAAACTTCCTTTAAAGTCCTGGGTGTAATCTGTAAATCGATTTTGCTCCTGCCTTCAGTGACAGAAACCTGAATGAACCTGCAACAAAGTTCAACTATACTGGTGGATTCTGCATCCTTCAGCTGACGCCTCAGTTTGCACAACGATTACAAGGATCTCATTGCATTAAAGGTTTAGATCTAAACAAACATGGGAAACAGTCAGCGGAAACTAAAAAAGGACACCACAGCTAAAGAAAAGCACGGTGGTGGAATACAGTCTTTCTTTACAAAGACTGTATTATGAAACTAAAATAAAAGCTGTACTGTACAAGATATGACACACTGAACATGATAACAGTCTGAGATGCGGAGATGATGACGCATCATTCCAAACTCCAGGAATATGAACAGGAGCCAAACCACAAGCTGGAAGATTTCATCTGAAGGTTCTTCCTGAGCCGATTCCCTCACGCAAAATCGAATGTACTTTGGCGCAAAGACAGCGTTAAAATAACGGTTTTCTCTCCCATCCAGTCTAGTCGGTGATAGAAATATACAGAAACTGTTCACAAAATACCCCAGAGACACATGTTCAAGCTTTACGGCTAAACTGGAAGTGCCTCAATGCTGCAATGTTCCATTTTTGTCCTTTTTTTCCCCTTTGATCTGAAAACCACAGAAAAGAAAAGAGGAAAGTCTGGGAGAGCAAATTACACAAGAAATGACTGCAAAGTTACCTTTTCAAATAAAACTGTTTTTTTACTACTACTTGTTATTTTAATCTGTTTATCCACTGATGATGTCGTCAGTGTTGTTTCATTCAGTTCACTATCATTGCTAACACACATTCATTCACCCACATTTTTTTTCCTTTACACTAATGCAACCTTGCTGTGGATTTTGACGTATAATTAATAAAAGAAAAAAAGAAAAACAAAAGAAAAATTGGACACAAAAACAAGGCAGCAAGACGAAGCCTGACCTGGCTGAGGTTCAAAGGGTGGGACTGGCTTGGGACCAGCGCAGCTCGATCCAGGCTGTCCCCTGAGCTGCAGGGCTGCCGGTTGGACGATCGTTTTGGCTTCATGCAAGTACCTGAAGGTCGAGAGTGGAATCGTTATTCGTTTATCATTAATGCTTGGAATTAAACCGGACCCGACATCCGCGGGGCTCTCACCAGTCTCCAGGCGGCCGTGTGAAGCCGCCGTCCTCTCAGAGGTCTGGCTCTTGACCGAAGGAGCCACCACCGCCAGGGACTTGGCCTGGCGGGTCGTCAGGGCGCCGGCGGCGTTCAGACTGCGAGGCAGCGGGGTCAGCGGGGTCAGCGGGCTGGTGGTGGACGAGTCAGAGTCGTGCACCGTGACGCAGCTGATCACGTTGGTGGTTCGGCTCAGTCCAACACTGGACGGATAAATATCAGTTAGAATATTTTTGTCTGAAAGCAATAAGGAGTTCAACTCGGAGCAGAGGCTCGGGCCCACCTGGCCGGGTGGAACTTGCGCTCGTCTTCAGTGTCTGTGTCGCTGTGAATGGTGATGATGCTGACCGCCGGGCTGGGGGTGTCCGAGATGACGATGGGCTGGGACAAGGCCACAGAGGAAGTGGGCGGGGTCACGCCGCTGCTGAGTATAGATGTGGTGGACACACCCCTAGATGGAAACAAAGTTTTTATTTTTTATTTCTCTCTCTCCATCCAGGCCAGGCACAATTTTACAACTGATGATGAAGGTGTGGGGGATTTTATTTCAAGATTATTTGAAGATTTTTTTTTTCCCAACATTTCACCTCGACTCATCAAATCATCTAATCATCATTTGCATCTAAAACAGGAATTGTTGTCACCCAAGCGTCTCTACTCAACTACACACAGGTTGGACCGGCTCCGTGTGAAGCATCAGAGGCGGCTAATGGATGGCACAATTTCAATCAGAAAAAATTAATTAAGGGATTACAGTTTGCCTTCACCTGGCACAACGTCTTTTCCCAAGGGAAGCCGCAAACGTTTAACAACCGTACAAACCTGTTTCTGTTCTCCCCACACCGGCCTTTTCCTTTCTTTCTCTCCTGCTGCGTCCTGGCTTGAGATCCGTTTCTGTTGGGGGTTAACAAATTAAAAAATGAGCGCAGCAAACAACAAGAGGAAAAAAAACAAAAGAAAAACAAAGATGGCAATTATGAGGAGAGAGAGAGAGAGAGAGATCAACATATGACAGCCTGTCAACATTTTTAAAGTAATTGTCGGTTCCATGGCATAAAATACACTGAGCTCTGACTTATTCACATCATCTTAATAAAATGATACAAAATGTCACCTTTGTTTATATTTGAGATGATGATTTCTAGTTAAACAACAACAAAAAAAAAACAACTCACCAACATCTGAGACACGAAAGAACATGAGCTTAAAAAAGCAATTTTTTAATCGCGATCAAGTTCATTTTGCAAGACAAAAGAACAGCTTTCAGCATTATTTAGTCAAATAGAAAATAATAACTGAAAGTAAGAAAAAGGAATAAATATTTACATAAAAAAAGTAATGCAATATTCAGCTTCTATATTTTCCTTTTTTTACTTTTTAACTTTTTGTCGTTGTATTTACTAATGTGATGATGCTTCAACGTTGAAGATTATTGACTAACCGTGTGAAATATAAATATTAAAAAAAAACTCAATTTGTCTAGAATCATTTTTGACGGCCTGCCTGTCTTCTTCCCACACTCTGAGCCAAACATGGAGTCTCATTTCTGACCTGCAGATGCCAAACTGGCATCAAACGCAGATCAACACTGAGACACTAAAACTAAAACTAAAACGCCAAGAATCTCAAATTCCTTGTCGTCCCACAAACCCTGCGGCATGTTTCAACCAGTTCACCCACCGCCAGCTTTGTCCCGTCTGCACTGCGGCGCCCGAGTGAACGGCTTCCAGGGGAGATTCTGTGACGTTGGCCTGGTGGGCGGAGCCATGGATGGCCACACCTGGGACCTGCTGCCATGACGAGGGGATGAGGATTTGTTGGGTGCCAGTTGGCCAGGCCTGCTGAGAAAAGACAAAAAGACCCATTTTTAAATGTGCGCCCAAGTAGACACTTAAAAACGAGAATCGGTTTTCTAATTGCTGCCATGGGCCAGACGTATTAAGCCATGCTGAGAAATCCACAGACTTAAAAAAAAAAGTAAATGAATAAATACAAGCCAGTCGCCGGGATCGTCTACAGGCAAAAGCACAAAGCTAGAGAAGCGAGCAACCTTTCCCAAGCCATTCCTTTAATTATAGCATTGGCCTGCAACAAATTCACAGGATGAAACCATGCAAAGCACAAACAACGAAGATAAAGAGTCGAGTATTTACAGAACCGCGGTGCCTGTTAAAGAAGATCCAGATTAGTTCAGTCCCCTGATGCCAAACAGTCTGCTGATCGTAAATGTTGGGAAAGAGCATGCCACATGTTCAGGGGCTGAAACAGAAGAGGTGTGTGTGAGAGCTTTTAGTAGTCGCAGCTGCGACCTCCACTGCTGGAAATCGATGGCAGGACAGGACAAAGAGAAGCTACAAGCAAAGCGCAGACCAACTCAGCAGCGCATGCGCTCCATGCCCTGAGCACACCTATTGGGGGGAAGAAGTGGGGAATGAAAAGTGGGCGGATGACGTAGCGGTGGGGGGAATGAAAATGGGGAAATGTCATTGCTGTGTCATAAGGGGGGGATTTGAGCATGGACCAAATGTGATGGGTCCATACGTGAGATTGGAAACTACAAGAAGGACTAAACCCAAACAACGTGTGGCACAGAAGGAACAGAGAACTTGCAAACGAATGGAGAGACAGAGAGAAAGAGAGAGAGAGAGAGAGAGAATGGGGAAGGAAAGCTGCCAGTGTTAGTGAGCGAGACATTCTCCACAGGATGCCGTCGGTGCTTTACCAGCACAGTGGCCGTGTGCTCCAGGAGGGCGGGCCGACCCACTCCAGGGCCCAGCCCCAGGGGAAGGGAATACTGAGGGGCTATGCCTGCAGGGGGTGGGTGCAAGGTGGCCACCATCAGGGGTGTGCAGGAACCCTGGAGGAGGAAGGGAGGATAGAGGAGGGTATTGTAAGGTGAGGAGTTAAAATAAAATAAAAAATACAAGGTCAGGCCCTTCAGCCCTGTGATTGGGTGAGGGGAAGCACAAACATCTGGAAAGAGACGGACAGAGGCAACACTGGTCAGCTATGTGACTGACGGAGGAGCACTCAATGCAAAAAACACTCCAATCGGCTCTGAAAGGAAATCCACAAAGAGCCGAAGCGCAGCAGAAGGACAAGCAACTTCATCTACACACCCTTTGGAAAACCAACTGTTAAACCCATGAGATTTTTTGCCTGCTTTAATCCACGTAGTCAGAGGATTATCAGTTAAGCACAAAATGTGACAAAATCCTGTTATGTTTCTCATAGTATTCACATGTAAGAAAGTCAAAATCAAACACATTTTTGACCAGCTTTGTGGTCAAAACTCTGAAAGTCCATCTCTAACTTATAAGTCAAAATTTAGGCCAGACAGTATTTGCTTACCACACTGAGAACAATCATTAGGGAAGCAAGAATTTCAGCCAGAATATATTTTGAAACATATTTTCCCAACTCTTAAGTTGTGTAAACTTCAAGGTTTATGGGCTTAAGCGTAGAGTACGAGGTGAAGCATAATGAGGGAGAGTGAGGCCTCTGGAGATCAGTGCCCTAGATCAAGATATCAAAAATTAGGGGAAAAAAAGGTTTAAGAGACTCTGAAAACTTAAAAATTGCAAAAAGTCTGAGCGGGATGCAGCACTGTTGTGATAAATAATAAAAAACAGCTTTTTTTTTTATTTGAAATAACCGGTTCCAGAGAAACATGACTGCAGCAATTTTAGAAAATACTTTAAGACAAATTGCTAACAGTTTCCTACAGTACACTGTCGGTAACCAGTGGCCTTGGCTACTAAACTGGTTCCAGTAGCAGACTGGTGCTAGAGTTTACTAAACACCAGTTCGTTGAGTCTTCAAACAGGAACCTTCACCCGTTTCCCAGAAACCACCAGTAATTCTGCAGGGATCTAAAGGAAAGAGCTTCTTTATTCAGAAACCAAAGGCTCATGGGTGAGAAAAACATTACGCTCATTCTCTATTCACTAGTCAGAGTTTAAACAGATTAATGCTAGTGGTTGATTGCTTCACCCTGAATCTATAAATGTTATTTCTGATGACTTAACTTCTTTAACATCGTCTTGGTGCATTAAATGTATCTGTCTTTATCTCCTGTCCTTCAGCTCTCCCAGTGCAAATCACAGATCAGCAGTTAATGGAAATAAGAGTAAAATTTGAGAGCTGAATCAGTGTTCTTCCTTTTTTTTTTTTTTACAGTTTTATTTCTATAAACATTTGAAAGTCCTGTATCTTGTTTCCCAACTCTTTTGTGTTGATGTAACATAAAATCGAACAAAAAACACTTGACGGTTATAGTGATAATGTGAAAAGATGAGCTTTTGCAAAGCTCTGACATATTTGAATATCATAAAAATGCTTACCTGGGTGAGCATGCTTGGTTGGATCTGCAGTGACTGAGCAGACTGGTTCTGAGGTACTACAGGTACAGAGTTCTCCACCCTGACAGGGAAGCTGGAGCTTTTACTCGATGGTTGTAGCCCTGAAAAAACAAAACAACAACTGAAACAAAAAACACAAAACCAGAAAAACAACCCAAAAAAAGTTACCCAAAGATGATAAAAAACTACTTTTTCAAATAAAACTAAACCCTGTCTTTTCGTTCAGTTTATTAGCATGGCTGTGAGATTGCAAGATTTCTCTAGTACAATGTATTTCAAAGCGGAAGCTGTGGTTCCGTAGGCGGCCACCAGGGGGCGCAAAGGTGGCCTCAGAAAGTTGGGAAGATACAGGAAACAAATGCAAAACTAAAAGCTGAATCCCGTCTATTTTTTAATCAGTACATAAAAATATAATCAAATCTGTTTTTTTAATTGTTAATATAGAATACACGTTAAAATAACTTAAAACTGAACTATATACATTAAACATTAAATATAAGTATTTCTAATATTTTTCATGGTCATCCTTCTGATCAAGCTGCTTTCTCCTCAAGCGAGCAAAGCACAAGGAAAATGGACAAGTGTAGGAAACACGGCTTAGATTTTATTTTTACTTTATTGGACAAGACTCGTGTTGGAACTGTGGGATTAATATACAAAAATATAACATATTTTCTTAGAATCAAGAGGGGATTGTGGTGATTTTTGTTGAGTATCAGGCAAAACTTTAAGACCTCAGAAGGAATAAAGTTATATCACCTGACAATACACGTTTTCACCACAGAACTCAACTACAATTAAAACGCATGAGGCAGCATTCAAGCTAAACGGAAGCGATAATTATTGCATAACGAATAAAAGTGGGGAAAAAACATTGTAAAAATGTGATATTCTTTACATACTTTGAAGCATTTTCTGTGAGCTTCTAACGGAGCAGAAGGTAATGCTGTTTGGGGGACCACAGCTTCAAAAAACCTTTGGGAACCACTACCTTAATCTAATATATGCTAATGCAGAATAAATTCTAAGAGAACTGCTGTGTGACTAAAAGTCTAAGATCTACCTTGAATAGTAGAGGGGGGACACACAATGAGGGTCTGCTGGAACGGTTCTGTCTGGCTACACAGCCCAGCAGGACGGGCTGGAAGTGGGACGCTTTGTTGAGCCAAACCAGGAATGTTGATAGTGGCCTGTTGGTAAAGAGCTGGCTGGTAGTTCAGCAAAGGCACCGCACCCCCTGCAGAAGGCACCTGTTGGGATGACGACACTGATTAACACCAGAAGGCTTAAGGGTTCAGAGACACGTGTTTGCCGTCATTCATCCGGGACACTTCACATGAATGCAGTGCTGCTTCAGTCTGGTAAACTGCAGCGTCATTGCTGACACAACTGCCCGAAAATAACTTGATATGGTCAACTTTACTGTCCAGCTCAAGGAAACACCACTTTAGTGGACACACTGCAAAAACACAAAATGTTCCCAAGCACGGTTGTTCTAGTTTATAGTACTTTTTCTTTGTCAGTATTAAGAAATTAACTAAAAACAATCTCCTCTATCCTGCTGAGCTGTTGCTTGTAAGTTCGTTTCGTCTTATCTCAGATGTCCAACGATATCTGCACTAGGAACTAGACCAAACATACTTGCCAAGATTTTGTGTCTTTGCATTGGACAGATAAAGATCTCTGTAATTGTTCCCCTGTAGAAAGTGGCACACTCTCTGAAAAGCTGCACATACCACACCTGGACTCTGCTGAAAACAATTTCTAACTTTGTCAGAAGAGTGGAAAATATATTTTGCAAACCAAATTGGCTTGAGAGTCATTTAAAGATATCAGGAGAAAGTGTTATAATTCATGATATCAGCGGAGTCAAAGGCTTAAAAACCGGTTTATGACAGAGAGCAAAAAAAAAACAATGAATACCCACATTTAGTGTGTGCTATTACAGCCAGGTGTGCATAAATATTTGCACGCACAGCTCCTACCTGGTTATGCTGGTTAAGCTGGCTACTGAAGGTAACAGTGAGGTTTCCTGCGGCAGCACTGGGAACTGCATTGGTGGAGTACAGAGACTTGCTACTGTCGTACGTGCTCCGGCGCTTGCAGATCTCCATGTTTTGGAAGCATGACTTGACGCTGGGGGGGGAAAAAAAAAAGTTGGGAGTGCCAATATTTTAGCAGCTACACTTAGGTAAGCACTTTCTCCAAAAACTGATTTGACTATTTCCCCCCCCTCTCCACTTACTGTGAGCTGTGCGGATAGTTTATTAGGTGACTCATCGTGACAAAAGGGTGACCCAGCGTTTTTGTGGGAGTGATTCTTTTGTCAGCATCAAGACGAAGCATCCGTTTCAAGAGATCTATGAACTCCCTTCTGTCAGCTTTCTCAGCCAGCATGTCCGTCCCCTCCAAATGAGATGATAGGTTGACCTGAATGCGGAAGGTAACAAAAACGGTTTCATAATCAACAAATACTTCAGAAGATTTCCGAGACGTTAAAACAAAGTCTTCAAACTGAGGATGAAGCGTACCTGCATCATGTCATCCAGACAGTTGAAGATGTACTTCCTGGCCTCCTTCGATTTGATACCCATCTCCATTTCATGCTCTGCTGGTGTCTGGGGGGGGAGGGGGAAGAAAACAAATAATGTAACGCATGGATATCTTTGGTGATAAAACCATTTTGGAATGGTGAACCGAATTACGTAGGAGCTTAAAACATTACGCCAATTATGAGAGAATTTTTATGAAACATTGCATCACAAAATTGGGGCAGGATTTGTTGAACAGCTTTAAGTGTATATACTTGTTGTTTTATGGGACAGATTAATGAGCTGTAAAACAGGAAGTAAATGTAGGAAGTTTTATAGAGCAACTCAGATTTCTGCCTGATAAAATTGTAATCACATTTATTAAATATACTTTTACCATTTCAAGTCTGTTGTGTCTCTGCTTTTGTTTTTAATCTCTGACGACTGTGTTGCACAATTTGTGTAAAATTCTCTAAGAAATAAAATCTAAGCTGTGTTCCATAAAAAATATTTTCTGTAAGAAAACACTAAAAGTACCTTAAAAAAAAGGTTTGACTTGTTTTGGAAAATTAGTTTTCTCAACTAAGCCCTAATCTGTGCAGTAGATCATTTTATTATGCTACAAGATTCTGTTCAAACCGGGATATTTTAGCAATGTTTCCATCTACTTGTCCCCTACTACACATGAGTCGTAGATGTGTAGTAAGCTTTAGCATGCCGTATCAACCTTGAGCCGCCAGAGTGGGTAGCTGGAGTCCGGGCCTCGGTTGAAGAAGCGGCTGGTCTTTGTGCCGGCGCTCAGGAGGTATTCAGCTGGGAGGCCTTGAGTCTGAGAAATGTATCGGATCTGGAGACACAGAGGACAAGGAATCAAGTTTGTTTCGTATGAGCTGCTGCGTCTTCTCTTTTTAGAAGACTAGATTTAAGATCTGACCACCATCCATACTGACCTGGTCATACTCGGAAGCTCCGGGGTAAAGAGGCCAGCCTAGAAACAGCTCAGCAATCACACAACCCAACGACCACATGTCGATGGCCTCACAGAACGGCAGGCCCAAAATGATCTCTGGAGCCCTGGACGGCAGACAGAAATGGGCGATTAATGAGTGAAGTGACAAATCTGATCCCAAATGGTTTTGGTTTTTTTTCCCCCCAAAATGACAGCTTGCGTGGAGATTAGTAAAATACCTGTAGTAGCGAGACTGTAAGTAGGTTGAGCACACAGCTTTCGACACGTGACTCGCAGAGCCGAAGTCTATAACTTTCACCCGGTACGGCTGCCTGATGGGGTCGACCAGCATGATGTTTTCAGGTTTCAGGTCTGCATGGATCAATCCTAAACTCTTCAGTTTCATCAGTGCCGTGGCCACCTTAAAACGCAAACAGTTGTAACAACTTCTTGAGACGCAATGACGACGACAACAACAACAACAAAAAAGGATGTTACGTTCAGCTAACCTGCTGCAGGATGGGTCTGATGTGTCGTAAGGGGAGCGGGCTGAACTTGCTGTGCTTGAGAAAGTCATACAGGTTCTGCTCCAGCATCTCAAACACCAAGCAGGTGTGGCCCTTGTGTTGGAAGCATTCATACGAGCGCACAAAATTGTACTCGTCTGCGTTCTCTGCACTCAGCCGATTCAGAATGCCCACCTGTGGAAAAGAGAAACCAGCTAGTTAGAAACAAATGCTGGTTTGCGAAGCTTCCCACCAGAAAAGTCCAAATCCAGTGCAATGAAAAGCTCCTAGAGATTCAGCCCACTGAATCACGAACGTGCTTTACCTCAATTTGTCCCTGACGAGCGTATGAAGGATGGTTTTTCAGAATCTTGATTGCCACGATCTCATTGGTGCCCCTTTTCCAACACTTGGCCACTTGCCCGAACGTGCCCCTTCCCAGGAACTCGAGGACTTCATAGCTGGAGGACATGGAGCAGAGGATCTCGTGCTGAACGAGCTGATAATCCCCCTCGCCGTTGGAGCTGCTGCTCTTGGTGGTGGGAGCCGAGTGAGGTATAGACTGGCCCGTGCCCCCTCCCCCCCCGCCGCCCGTGTGGGTGGAGTAGGTCGCTGCGGGAGCCGAGAGCTCCTCCAGGATTTGGACGCTGCCACACCCGCTCCCGCTGCCCTCGCTGACTTCCTCTAGCTTTCTCTTCTGGCCGTGCCTTTGGCTCCTGACTTCTGACGATCGCTCGTGATTGTACGAAGAAGAGGTCGCCTGCTCAGGGACGCGTCGGCTGGAGCCGCGGGGAAGACTACCTGTGCTGTCAGCGGCTCGCACCACCACCTGGCCCCTGGAGCCCGTAGCAGCAGGAGGGAAGACGAGCGACGGCGCAAACGGAGGCACGGCCATGGCTGGGGTGAATGCGTACGCCGACTGGCCTGCTATGGAACCGTAGGCTTCAGTGGTGGAAACGTCCCAAACATTGCTCTCCACCTTGAGCTTCTTCACTCGGCAAAAGGCACTGGAGGAGATGGAAGGGGGAGAGAAGACTTGCAGCTGCGAACTCATTGCTGCAAGAAGGAGAAAAACAAAAAAAAACAAAAAAAAGAAATTTACAACAACTGGAAAAAAAGGAAAATTATCAGCATCCTCAATGTAGAATTGGGTATATTACCATGTGTCTGCGTGTAGCACTGAATGTATAATTATGCAACTAGCAGCAATACCTCCTCAGCAACATCTTATATATATATACGATTTCTAAAAAAAAATTGCTGTTTTGTGGAATGTCTGCAGCCCACCAATAAATCAATAAATAACTTTTCACAGAAAACTTTAAATCACCAAATATAATGTCGTAAACATGACAGCTGGCTGAATGATGCCCCTTTAAAAGTCAGTGAACCGAAATTGATCTTATTTACTTTAAAAATGTGTCTCATCGATTAAAAACCCTGAAAAATATCAAATACGTTTTAGAAATTGTCAATATTTGGTACTTAGGGGAACTGCTTTTAAAGTTTTCATGTAAATCTGCACTCCCCACTTTCATTCCTGTGTGGCGTTTGAACTGTTTATTGCTGTAATCAATGGGGGGAAAAAAGTCCAGAATATTGCCTAAATTATTCCAGTTTTGTCATTTTGGGTCACAGCTTTTCACATTGTCATGTGAAATTTGCGAGGCCAAACTTTTCTGAATATTTTCGACGTTCTGGGAGGGAAATTCTATGCGCTAAGAACGCTGTTTCCAACTAAACGAGACTCCACTTTTGATAGTTTCAGAATCAATGACATGTTCAAAAATCAAGCCAGCATTTTAAAATGACCAACTCTGAGTCATTACCCTCTTAGAATAGGAAACCCCCCCCACCCCGGTTAGCAGCAAGAGCACACAAAACGACACATTTCCCCTGCTGGCACAAATAACAGTGAGTGACAGGAAGGCTTGAATGATAATAAAAAAAGTATAGTTTTATATTTTAGGGGGAAAAAAAAATTACATCACAAGGTCTAAGCTTGATAGAGATCAGAAAAGGGGGGGGAGGATCAGTCTCTGCTCGAAGCCAGAAACTGTTGCCACAGCGTTAGAAGAGAAACGAAAAGGACTGCTTATCTCGTCTCAACATAATTATACAGAGAAACTTTGAAACATGAGCATGGATGACAGTACGAGATGAACTCTGCACTAGAACAGTCACACACCAATGGGCTCCCAAACAGCAAAGGCCTGTCCTCACAGGGGAAAAATGCAAGGACAAAAAAACAAAAAAAAACAAAACCCAAGGCCAGGACAATATGCTCACCAATACCGACTTACTTTAACATTTACCACCAATTCTGTCCTGATCTGATGAGATTAGGACACTAAAATAAAAGCCAAAGCGTTATAATCTGAAGCTGTCACTGTGCTCTGTCTTCCACACAACATTATTATATTCAAATCCTTCATTTCTCAGCACAAACGAGATCATAATAATAAAAAAATATGTCTAAAATATATATTTCAGCTATATAAGGACAGGATGATTAAGAAAAAAAAATAAAAAAAACCTTTGGAAATCGAGTGTTTCTTAATATAATCCATACATGTGTAATTACATGCGACAGACTAATCAGCAAAGCATCGTTATGAGAGTGAAATACACAGATTGTATGTTTAAAGATTGGCTTCATCTGCTGTACCCAACTAAAGCAAAAAACCACCACTATCTACTTTTAAAGCAGACAAGTTTAAAAAAAAACCTTTACAAAGAGGTTACCACTGACTGGGTGTTGAAGAACAGATTTTCCCAACACTGGTGTTACGATATATACGTATATATGTCTTAAAAAGTGTATCTGTGAGTTTCTGTCCGTGTTTAGCCCGAATGGATTCATAAATATGCACAAAGCGGAAGGATTTTTCAATCAAAAGCACAAAGATTGTTACTCAACAGACTACAGCTAGCATGCTAACGCGTTATCTCTTGATACCCATGGCCTCAAAAACCAAACGTTTTAACACACAAAAACGAAACCAGCGTTAACGCTTATGTACACACACAAACGTACACGAATAAACAGTGGTAACCTACTGTTTTATGTCGCCCCAACAGCTTTAAATCACGGCTCCGTCCACGGTTTAAATCCCACTGGTCGGCCAGTTATCCGATTAGCCTCCGCTAGCTAGGCCCGCATTGTTTCTTCAGCCGAAGGCGAGCTGGTCAGCATTACGGCGCCGAGTTCCCACACGAAGCAGCCCCGAACTCTCATTTTACAGATCAATTAAATACTCTACTTCTAAAATATGTACAATTCATAGTTAAAAGGTCGCTCGCTCTGCTCTTAAAATCCGCCCTCCGTGGAGTGGCCAGATCCACTTTTCTCCGGAACGAGCCACGGCCTTATATCAGCTGCGAGCTTTACGACATGTCCGGTTTCTACCGTACTTACGGTAAATTTTCCGAGGTTCTGAGGCAGCAAAAAAAAAAAAACAAAAACCCAAAAACATATTTTTACATTTTTGGGAGAGAAACTGAAAAACAATGCCAAATCTAGAGTTGAAAAAAATAAATCCCAGACTCCCGTTTGTGCTATAGTGTCCTAAAAAGTAGAATCAGTGAGAGAACAGTAATATTGAGGAGGGCACCACATATTTACGGTAAAAGTGAATTGACGTAAATACTGGTAATTTTCCGGGTTGCCTTGGAACTTTCTGACATTGGAACAGAGTGTTGTAATATGTGGCCCTACGTAAATACACTTAACTTCTCTCTAAAGGATGTCAGCTGCAGAGACAAACACTATTGGAATTTGAATACATGGAAAACATCGGTGAATGTAGTACGTTTTATTTTAAAACATATTTATTAGAATACAGACAACACAAGTAGAATGTATTTGTTTATTCTTTTAAATCGAGTGGCTGCAGTTAAGCATTTGCACTTAAACTAATATCCTACGAACACAGCGTGTATTTATAATATGTGTAATAAAATGAACTATTTTACCTTATTAATTATAAATGCTTTTATTGATGCTTTTCTTGATGTACTTGTAATTAAAATACCACAAGAAGAAGAAGTCCTTGTCATCAACCTAATCTTTCACTCACTTCAAGTCTGGACTCTGATTTTAGTGATCCTGATTGATATTGTCTGCTTTTAAGTCTACGAGGAAAAAAAGGTAATGTCACTACAGAGTATTTAAATATCCCAGGTCATTTACTGAAATACTGTAAAAGTTTGCAAAATGTACATTTTTAACATCAGAACTGGAGTTTAATTTCTTAATGGCGACCAATCTTTTTATGATTGCGTTCGCGTATATGTAATTAGGAATAAGTGTTTTCAAATGTTTTCAAAGTGCACAAATCTCTTTCTTTTTGCCTACCTTTGACTATCGGACACGTTTTTGCACTTTTGCCACATCTGCATGTCATCATGAAGTGCTTTATCGGGGCCATTTGGGGAGAAGGAATTGAAAATAAGAAAAAAATATGCAAAACAAGAAAGAAAACATCACCCCCCCCAAAAAAATAGGTTAAAGTGCAAATTTTCTTTTTATTCTGATTTCATTTTACAGCAGAAATTATGTAAAGCATTCAGAAGACATATTCCACATATAAGGGCAATATTCAAAAACACTTTGCATGGCCTCAGCAACAAAATATTCTTTTTGAAAACATCAACAAGTTAGTGATGCTTGTGCATGCATGTTTGTAAAACAAACGAACAAAAAGAAGGATTTAAAAACTAGGCTACGAAAAGAAAGAGAGAAATGAGCGGTTGAGATCGGCATGAGAACACAACAGCAGGCAGGATGATGGTACAGCAGGAGATGAGAGAGAAAAGGGAAGACAGGGGGGGGAAGAGGAGGAAGGCAAGGAGAGGTCTAGCCATAGGTTATCTATAGGGGTCTACCATTCTAGCATGCAATGTGGTGTTTGGCCACGCCCTCTTGAAACAAGGCCTGAAAGATTATACGGTTCACGTATGAGAACAGAGGCTACCTCTGTGCACGTTTTACCACCTGCTTGCTGTGGCAAAGGTTCTTACCTGTCAGTCTTTACTTTTATCTTAGTTACATACTCTTTACAGTCACCATCCTCTGCGAAACATGATCCTGCTGATGGGATTTCTGTGGGATGGTAATTTTGTTTATCGTGCAAGCTGTTGAACTGATGCCTGTGTGTGTACGTATGTGAGGGAGTTTCGCAAAGTCATCTTTAGCTTTGGCGGTGAGAGAGGGAGGACAGTTTGATGTCTGTTCAAGAGGAACTGTCCTCAACATGGCCGTCATAAATTAAAAAAAAAAGAAAGAAAAATATACCCCAGACATGAAGATTGTTATGATGATGGAGATGTATTAGTTACAGTGCCTTTAAAAAGTATTCATAACACTGCAAAGAAAGACAACTTTTTTTTTTTCTTTTTTGATTTTGTCTTGTTTCAGCTACAAACTTGAATGTATTTCATTGGGATTATCGGGTGGCTATGAAGCGAAAGGAAAAGAAAACACGATTTTCAAGATGTTTTAAAATATACCTCTGAAAGTGTGGCGGCTATTTGCATTCAGCTCTCTTTGCTCTGATACCTCCAAGTAAAGTGCACCCAGTTGCCTCTCAGGTCACATAAGAGAGTCAGATGTTTTATAGAGAAACATCACTGAACATCTTGAAGTCCAAGGAACAGAGCAGACAGGTCAGGGAAAAGTCGTTGAGAAGCTTAAAGCGGGGGGAAAGCTATAAAACAAACCTACAAAGACAAGGCTGTCCAGTCTAGCTGAATGGCTGATTCAATCAGGAGCTGATTGAATCAGAGGAAGATTCAATCAGCTCCTCGTTACTCTGGGGGAGCTGCAGAGCTCAGCTGGGAGAATTTGTTTGTGGTGCAGAACCACAGGTTTTGCACCACAAACCTGGCATCTACAGAAGGGATAGTGACCAGATTCACGAGAAGATGCATGAAGCTAAAAAGAGGAAAAATCCTGGAGAAAAACCAAGAGTCTGTGAAAGACTTGGTCAGAGCTGAATTTTCCACTGGGATGACCCTAATTACAGTCAGAGCTGCAGCAGAATAGTTTAGGTCAGAGCATGTTCCAGGCTGAATGATCAGTCAAAGCCCGGCTGTAAAATCTGACTGAGCTTGAGCTTTTTAGCAAAGAAAATGGGCTCAATTTTCAGTCTCTTTAGGTCTGAAGAGCTGGTAGAGACCACTTATTGCAGCCTTAATTGCACCTCTAAATTCTGCATAGAATTAATATGGCGAGTTGCATCAAATGCATATCACGCTTTTCATATTTTCATTACCAAGAGATAAAAAAAACGAAAAAAAAAATTTTCCTCAAATTCAATATGTTAAGGTCTGGGATTGTAACATGACAAATTGTGAGAAAGTTCAAAGGTTTAATACTTTTGCAAGACACTGCAAGATACTGTAATTCAGAATAATCTAAAAATTGCCCATTATAGGATCTTGTGAGTACATTAAAGTCAAGAGCATTTGCATCAGTGTAGTTTCTTATTACTTGCGTTGAATGTCATTTCAATTTATACAAAATCTACAAACCTAGGAGTATATTGAGTGTTTTTTTTTTTTTTTTAAAGTTGGAAGCTTGATCCATAACACACCTTTAAGTGATGATTTTGTTTTTTGAAGGGGGTTATAAGAGCATGTGTGTCAAACATTCACATTAAATTTGAAGATGCTACATGGTGACTGGACAGATGTTATATTATAAACCACTCACGCACACACACACACACACACACACACACACACACACACACACACACACACACACACACACACACACACACACACACACACACACACACACACACACACGTACAACCAAATGTACACAGCCTCCACATGTGGGACACTTGTGTTAATGCAATCCACATACCATCTCCCTGTTCTTCAACCCTGAGTATAATCTAAAGGAGAGATTTCATGCCTCCCAAAGACACAAGCACATGAGAGAAAGAGTATGGCCTTATTTGCGTATGAGCCAGACTGTGTACGTTTGAGTTCCACGCTGTGTGTGAGCACATCGGAGTCAGAGATTAAGTGACAGAAAAAAAAAAAAAAAATCCACAAAGAGGATGTCTATGAAAGTGATTTAGCCAGATAAAGACTTTAGAGTTCTGTTTATCAAAAGCATTTTCTGAGAGTGAAGTAAGAGTGAGATTCATGAAACACATGAGCCTCCCAATAGTGATGCTGCTTGTGATAGTGCCTCTCATAGACAGAAGCAGAATTCAATGCTTTTTTTTTTTTCCTCCTCTGATAAGTACACACAAAGGTAGGGGCGATACTGTTATATTTGTTAGCCCGACATAGTCACACATAATATGATCAATTAGGCCATGAGCGTCCATTCATACCAGACAAATTAGGGTTTTCAACAGAGAGCAGAAGACTGTCAAGTTCAATTTTAACACACAATTTAGGAAAATAAAGAGATAACTGGGAACATTTTTGGAGAATATACAATACTTCCTGATATTAGTTTTCTGTTGTTGAGGAGGCACTTTCTAAACAGAACTTTCCACAAGATTAAACTACATGTCGTACAATTATGGCAGTGACAATGAGGGGAAAAAAAAGGGGAAAAAAGCAAAAAAAAAAACAATAAATAAATAAATAAAAATAAGAAAATGAAACAAACCATGAGTTCAGAGACATTCTGTTGGAAGATGGAAAGCTTTGACTGGAGGCCGGCCAGGATCTGCTGTAGGTGAGATCGATGGTCTTAATAAAAGCAAGTATGTTGCTGGAGCACAACCACACAGTAAGAGATGTTCAATGGATATAAAAAGTCTACACACCTCTGGCTTTGTAATGTAAAAAAAAAAAAAGTGACAAACATAAACTTTTTCCTCCTAAACAAACTGAAATCTTTTAGGCGAAATAAAAACCCCTGAAATAAAGTGGTTGTATAAGAGCGTAGATCCTGTTTTGCTGTGTTTGAACTCTAACAACCTCCTGTGCTGCTCATGCCTGGGCTGTCAGGATGGCAACACAAATGCCTTTTTCCTTACAAAGAGATTGATCCAACCAAAAATCTGTAAAACAACCTTCAGAGTCTTCCAAAAGCATGTTTGGAAAGGCATTACGCTTCGACAGAAAACAGTAGGACTTTCTGTTGTTTTTATTTTGGGGGAACTGTGTTGGAGGGTGTTAATCAAATGAGGAGAATTATGAAAAGGTAGCATTAAGCCTTCAGGCTTAGACGTATCAGCTGAGGAGGGCTGTGTACAGCAGAGCTTCTTGTAAAAAGACAAGTGAGAGGAAACAAATATCGCCAAGTCAACAAGTGTCCTACTGATAGACTCTTAAATCAAGCTGCAATAAAATCAGCACACGTATCAGCAAAGCTTTAATTTAGGGTTGTCCACACTTATGCAACCACATTACCATTATTAATATTTAAAAGATTTCAGTTTGTTTTTAACCGAGTGGTAAGGTTCACAGAAATAAAAGAGGAAATAAACAGAATTTATAAAGTCCTGTTTCCAGACAAAAGGTCACCAAGCTCCCCCCGTGTTTTCCTGTACAATACAGTTCAAATTAAATTAACCAAATAAGCAGTTTCACATTAAAGTTTATACACCAATGCCTATATATAAAGCCTATGTTTCACATTAAAGATGGTACGAGATGAACATCTTTTTGTGTCACAGGAACTTGGCATTTAAATGTGTGCAGACTTTTTACACCCACTGTGGCACCGTCTTCTCTTCATGATTCACCAGTCATAGCATTCACATTTTAACATCATCCTGCAACTTTAGCATCATCTTATATACTCGCACCGTCCCCATCGTCACTTTATGCATAAATCTACCTTTTTCAGACAAACTTCAGGACTTGTAGGTCTACATCTGAGCTAGAACTAGGTTACTATTGTTTACTGTCAGCATGTGCTGCTTCTGTGGATCTTGCTGATAACTTTAGAGTACTGGTTTCCCCAGCACAACACACTGTGTTTGTTAGGCAAAAATAGCATTCATAATGATTGGCACTACTGGCAAAACGGGTTTAATTTTTGCTAGCCAAGAAACAAAAGCACAAAGTGTAAATGTTTAGTATTTTTTTCTTTTTTTTTTTGTCTGAAAGATCATGGTTTTTCAGCTTACTTTGTTTTCCCACTTATAGTTCTAATGTTAGATTTTTCGTTTGCATGCTTTTAAGAAAAAGTTCTTTTTCAATAACACTTATACTGGATACTCTTAAAGTGAAGCAGTTAAAATCCCCTCACAGTCCATAGCCACTAACATGTTCTTTTAGCTGTTTCTTTTGTCTTAAATCTCATGCACATTACTTTGTCTGTATTATCTACATTATTTACAAGCAATATGCCGTCCTGTGTACCCAGATCTCTGTCTAAAGTTCTCGTTACGGGAAGTAAAATAATTTATAATCTTAAATACAGTCTTCTTATGAAAAAGTTTCAGGGTCCTTGTATCCCCTTACCTCGTCAGTTTATATACAGAAATATGCAATAGTCCAAAATATGGATTTGATCGCCCATATAGGGCTAATACAGGGAGCGATGCCCTGTATAGGGGCAAGTATAGGACCCGTGTCCTTTACAGAGCAAGCATAGAGACCTCTCGGAGTCAAGAAGAAGTCAAGGCAATGTTATGTGACTCTGTCCTCAAAACCACAGTTAGGATTTGGAGGTTCACGCAGAACAAACTAACAGAGACATTTAACCATTGGAACATGTCATATTTTATCACACCGGGAGGGGAGCGGGGTTTTTGAGTTGGGGGACCAGTCTCGAGCTGAGCCACTCTTGAGCCAGTTAAAGAAAGAATTAGACCCTTAAATAAATAAATAATAAATAAAGCACCCAAAAATAAAAAATAAGAAGTCGTTTGTCCTTACACGGTTCACATTACACAGGGCAAGGATAAGTCGATGAAGACATGAGACACAGTTACACATAGAAATACAAAAAAGAAACAACACTAAAGCAGTTTGGCAAGCATGCAGGAGCTCATAGCTCAAACACATGCATTGAATTGAACGAACACGGACACACCACGTCGGGCGAGCAAAAGTGCTGCCGCTGAGAACAACTCCATACAAAGTCCATGTAGCAAATTAAGACATCGTTATTCAGGCCGCTTCCCTTTTCTCTAACAATGCTCCTTGTACATTCAAGTGCAGTTCCTCCCCCTCTTTTTGATTAGGTGACTAATAGCTTTGTAAGCCGGTGAGTCAGAGTGGTTGGGTGATACTGTGAGATACTGAATCAGCAGAATGATTTGCAACTGTAGCTCTGCAGGATGATATAGAGGAGGAATAAGCGGGGGAGGGGGAAACCTTGCATGCAAATGCAACACAGAAGTGAGTTTTTTTGGTTTATGGTTTCTTATTCTTTCACAGATCTCTGTTTGGATACAAAAAAAAACACAGCGGGTTTTGTGTTTTCTGCATGTCAAAGTTGCCTCTCTCGCTAGCCAGCTGTTCCCCGTCGGAGCCTCTTCAGCACATCCAGCCGCTTGTCTCAAACAGCAGGATGTTGTCGTCAGGCACTTCCTCTTTTTGTCTTGTTTGTTTGGTTTTTTTTGTTTTTTTTTTCCTTTTAACTGCTTGTCCCGCTCGACAACTTGCTCTTGCAAAGAAACATACCCATGAGGAGTGCAAAGAATGCCATGAGGTTAATGTGATGGCCTCCCAGTTAAACTGGAGGAGGATCAGTGCTGTGAGCAGAGCCTGGTTCTGGGGCTCTGCCCAGCAGTATGTCTGTCTGAGCTGCCATGATGGACACCTATCCTGTCCTCAGTCTGTCTGGGAAGAGTTTTTTTTTTTTTGTTTGTTTTTTTTTCCTCTTGAGAAATGAGGCCAGGGAGGTTGAGAGCAAGGAGGAGAAAAGAGGGAACGAGGAGAGGCCGGGCGATGGAAAAGGAGAGGGGTGGGGTTGCGGCAGGAGAGATGGACTGGGGGAAAACAGGGGAGGAGGGTAGATTGATCACAGGCTGATGGGGCAGTGTGCAGGGCCTGGTGATGCATTCTCAGGACCCCTGGCCTTTCTCTGCTCTCTGGCCCTGAGGGAGAACCAAACAGACATTACAAACAATCAGAAAATACATTCGCAAGGTCAATGTGTACGTATGAAGTGGCTCGCTAAGCTATGCACATCGCATTTTGTCACATTACAACCACAAAATTCAGTCTATTTCACTGGGGGTCAATATGAGAGACCAACATAAAGTAGCACATGCTTTTTTTTTTTTTTCTTTTTTTTTTACATATAAAAAACCTGAAGTTTAGCATGCATTTGGATTCAGCTCCTCCGACTCAACACTATGAAGAGACACCTGCTGTTGCAATTACAACCGCAAATCCAGAGCTAAATCTTTGACCCATTTTTCTTAATTAAAAAACAAAGAAAAACAAAAAAAGCTCTGTCAGGTTTGGTTGGAGGACGCCTGTGAACAGCAATGTCTTAGCAAATTCTCAGTCAGAAGGCCTGGACTTCCACTGTCTCATTCAAGCATATGAACAAGCTTTTCTACAATTGCAGCTCAGGCTGCGCATCTCGGTTTGTTGTCCTGCTGGAAGATGAACCTTCACTCCAGTCTTGACTCTTTCACACTCTCTAACATATTTTTTTGCGGGACCTGTAGTTTTAGCCCTGCTTTTCATCCTTCAAGATTATCTTACAATCCTAATCCAAAGGTCAGATCTGTGGAATGAATGGCTAATGGTAGCAGATTTTCCCACCTGAGCAGTGGGTCTGTGCTGCTCCTCCAGAGAAACCATGTGCCTCTTAGTATGAGGCTGATTCATATTCTAATATGTGGGCAGTCATATCTTGGTGGGTTTGCAGTTGTGTCAAACTCTTTTCATTTTCAGACTATTGAAAAAGAAAATCTATCGCTAAGCTTCCACTTCCTAATAACATATATTGAACTTTGTGGTTGCAATCAAACAGAATGTGAAAAAGCACAAAGTGGTAAAATACTCTTGCGAAGCACTTTAACAGCAAGTTGTTTTTCTTTTTTCTTTTTCGACATAATCCCTCAAATGTCAAAGAGAAATCAGTAGATGTTTGACAAAATCTCCTTAAATTCACATCCTTACACAGCAGACATACATTCAAATCCTCTCTACCAGCTCAACCCATCAAGGCACACAAAAATTTGCATGCCAAGCAACCCTCGATGTCCCCTTGTGATAATCGGAACATGCCCCCAAGAAGACCGTATGCAAGATTTGCGTCTCTATCTGTCAGTCATGCACATTTATTGTCATCATTCGGCAGTCCTTCGAGGCAGACAGAGAGATAGGGAGGAAAGAAGAGAGCAGGAGGGAAGGATAATGATCCAGGAACTCCTCTACCTCTCCCTCTCCTTCTGCTGTCATGCAAACAGGCATCAGCCTTTGGAAGAGAGGGAGCAAGAGGGGACTCACCTGTTTCAGAGGCCTGTGGTCCATCAAGGGGCTTCACAGGAGCAGCAAAACAACAGCAACTATTAGCACCGCTGTTAGTCTGTGTATGTGTGCTAGTGGGTGGGTGGTATGAGAGTATGACATGGCGCCCTTGCGTGTGTGCACATAGATGAGTTTGAGAGTGTGGTCGGAGGTTCACGGCTCACCTGTGGCGGCAGCGGAGCAGAAACCTCAGGATCTTGCGTGCAGCCTGGTTCTGTTTTTTAGTTAGGATGCTGCTGTAAACATATAGCAGTAGATGCTTTAGTGATATTTCTCATGCAATCCCAGCGATGTCATACCTGTATGTGCACATGGAGCACCTGAGGGAGTGCTTGTAGGAGCGGTAGTATTGCTGGATGAGGACTGCTGCTCTACGACTCTGCTGGAACTTCCTCTGTTCATGGAAACTCCGGAAACGACTCTGGATCAGGATGGCTGCCAAAGTCATCCTCTTATAAAGTGCATACTGTAAGGGAAGACAGACATGAAGCATGATGTTAGCAAAAAAGTGATTTCTAATATTTTTTTTTTGTATATTTTTTTTTCTTACTTTTCTTCCTCAAGTATTTTTACCCCCTGGGACTTTTCCACATTTTTCCACACATTGAATTCCACAAATTTAATGTGTTGTCTTTGGATTTTGTGCAATCTTGCGAAATGAAAGTGACACGTTTTTTTATTTATTTATTTATTTATTTTTAACTTATAGATATCTGAAAAGCGTGGCTTGCATTTATTCTAGCTCCCTTTAATCTGATACCCCTAAATCAGTTTCCAAAGTCAGTCCACAGGGGTCTGTGTCCTGAATGTCCTGATCCGGGTGTGTCCTGATCACACCCGGATCAAAACATTGGTCATTGGCATGTTCCTGGAGAGCTAATTAAGAATAGCTTCATACAGTAGTGTTGGCAGTACATATAGAAGGAATGAATAAAGACTGATTTCACTACACAATTCCTGTGTGAATCAGACACTGAGATGAAGCAGGAGCAAATGATTGTTTCCAGTCAACCCATTCAGAGTATTTTCTTTAACATGCACACGTGTAACACAATCCATTCCAACAAATGAAAACAAGTCTGTATTAACATCAGCAATCCTACCTGCTTGTATCTCTTGTAGCAGCGTTGAATCACTGCTGCAATCTCTTTGTGTTGTTCCTGAATGGGACCCTGAGAAGAATGTTGGAAATAACTTAACCTAACATTGAACATGCAACAAAATTACTGATCACAACTGTGCAAGAAAGCATCACAGAGCGAGACACGCATCAGCCGCACCGTCTGCAGGAGCAGAAGTGGAGGTCATACTTGCCTTGTGTTTTCTGAGGGAGTGCAGAGCACGCCTGATGGTTTCGTACAGCTCTTGCTGCTCTGACTCGGTCATGGCTAGACAGGAGGAGTTTGTTTTCAACTTCTCCTCCTGCATAGCTGCACAGAGGAAGGAGCTCCAGTCAAAGGGAGACGAGGGCGCTTGGTTTGCATGAGGAGTCGGCTGCTCCTCCAGCCCTGAGAGTGAATTTGGTTTGGGGCTTGTAGCCGGGGGCTTAGATTTTAGAAACCTGCACAGAAAACAAAAATAAAACCAAGATATTAAGCTGAAGGTTTGTGACAGTGACATACAAAAATACATTAACATAGCAACTTCTTCTTGCATTTTCACTTCACAAGAAAACATTTAATGAATTATTTAAAGAACCATGGTAATATCGGAGACTTAGACTCACCTTTCCACCTCATCCAGGTAACCAGACAGTGACTTTACGTCACTGCTGATGCCGACCTTTGCAGAATCTGTTTCAGTGAGTGCAGACTGCTTAAGCCTTCCAGCTGAAGCATCCATGATGTGATCAGCAAGCATCGTGATGTCCACCTAAAACATGTGAAGGAAGTTTTAGAGTTAACTTTTCTTATGCTCTGCATGGAATCGTTGCGCTTTATGTTTTCTAAAATCTATTCCATGCACCAAAACGTTCTCTAAGTAGAGCAAAATAAAACTGCTCACTCTACCTGCAAGTCATCTGAGTTATCCTGGTAGGTCAGCAGCTCAGTCTCCTCTCCCCTGTCGGACAGCACTCTCTGCCGCAGATGAATGGCCAACCGTTCTTTTCCTTGAATTCTCCGGACTAGACTGTTTTGTCCAAGAGACCGTCTCAGGCTCCACATGTTGCCGCCCTCAGACCTCCTTATCCTGGCCTGCAGGTGAGAGAACGGGGCACCGGGGAACTGAGGCCGGTCCGGGCTGGAGCGGGAAAGAGGCGTCCTCTGGTAGGCGAGCTCAGTTTTTTGGGACTTGGGTAAGACGGATTGGAGAGGATTAGGCCTCGGGGAAGAGTCGAGGAGGGAGCTGATGGTGTTGGCGCCGGGGGCTGAGTTGGCGAGCTGCTGTTGGCTCGAGGGGTTCGATTTGAGACGCTTGGCTGGGGGCGGACCTCCTTGTTCCACGTTGGCTCCTGGTTGGGGTGTTTGACCAGTTTGGCTCCAGCTCTGGTTTAATGGTTGGCTCTCTGTTCTGTTTCTTCTCACCTCTGCACATGTGAAAATAATTTTTTTTTAAAAGTTAAAAATGACAACAAACCTTACAACGTACCACAAATTCCTACCAAAAACTGCATCCTGCTCAGTCACAAAAATGACCAGAGTTCAACTAAGCCAAAAAATACTCAAGAATAAAAAAAATAAATAAAAAATCAACACTAACTCACGGATGTGAGGAGCTCTCACTTCTTTGCAAACCAAAATGAATGTTTAAGGAGAAACGTCTCGTATTAGATAACAGCGTCACTACAATTTGGCGTAATTTGTGAAGTGGTGCTTTCTTGTGTTAACACATAATAACAGTGTCTCGCAAAACTATTTACACCCTCTTAGATATTTATATGTAACATCTCAAACTGGTTATCACCTGTTGTAGTCACTTTCTTCAGTGTATTTTACTAGAAGTTAATAAGATAGGCTCATGCAACAAAGTGAATAAGTATAGAAATTAAGGAAAATGATCCGTAATTTTAATTTTTTTTCATTTTATTTAATTTTTTTTTACAAATAAAGTCCTTTAATCTGCTACCCCAAAATAAAATCCAGTGCTGCCGACTGCCTCCAGAAGACACTTAATGAGAACCGAGTCCACAGCCGCCTTGCGTGCGATTCAATCTCAGGATAAATCCAGCTGCTTTGTGGAGCTCTCAGGGGTTTGTTAAAGAACATTAGTGAACAAACAGCATCATGAAAAGGTTGTCCTGTTTGCATTTTGCTGCGAGCTATTTAGGGAACACAGCAAACATGAGGAAAAGGACCTTTGTGTCACACGAGGCAAACACTGAACGCTGCGCTTTCATCTGAAATGCTGTTTACCGGAAAACCACCTCAGATTACTGCGAGCACAGGACTGCAGCAGTAAAAATACGGCATCAGTGTCACGCTGTGGCATGCTCTTCTTTAACAGGGGCAGGGAAGCTGGTTATAGAACGATGGAGCAAAATACTGTAAAATCTTAGAGGCTGGTTCACCTTCCAGCAGGACAGCAGCTCTGTACATGCAGCGAGAGCCACAACGAAAGAGTTTAGATTACAGCATATTTATGCGTTATAATGTTGAACATATATTCAGGGCTCACATTTCAAATCTCTATTATCAAAACTTTTGAAAAACATTGTATGGAATAATATCACAATTTGATCAAGTTCTCACAAGACAAAAAGTAAAGCCGTTCAAGGAGTAATACTTCTATAAGGCACTGACTTTATCCTTGAGAATTTAAAAAAAATTGTTGTTTTTTTTTAAATAAAAATGCATTGGTAGTATTATTAAACTTCTACAAATTAAGTGATGGGTGGTGTTAAAGTTGCAAAAAGAACTTAGTGAGCTTGAGACAAGCTGCTGGATGGATTTTATGACTTTGGCACAATCACTGACCACATTTGTGCAGACTACTCCCTTAATAGCTTATAAAAATGTTTCTAGGTAGTTTTCTTCATCAATTAATACCTCAATTCTGAACAAAATGTATTATGATTCTGGAAAAACAAACACAAGATGCTTTTGGACCTGGGGTTGGGTTGGTGCTGGAGCTGTTGTTGATTCCTCTGTTCTGTGATCCTCCTTTCCACTTCTCCATCCAACTGTCCGCAGGCTGTCCCTTGGTTTGAGGACTCTGCTGCAGCTGCTCCAAGAGCTCGGCCAATCGAGTGTGACCACGGGATCGGGCGATGTTCAGCGGCAGGCGACCCAGAGAGTCAGGAATGGCAAGAGCTCTTGGGTCCCACTGGTACAGAACGAGTGCTGCCTCGGTGTGGCCCAAAGCACACGCCCACATCTGCAGAAGATAGACTAACATAAATCTCATACACACAGGAAAAAAAAAGTGAAAAAAAAGAAGAAGAATGTAACAGTGCTGATCACTCACGAGTGGCGTGCAGGAGAAGTGGTCCACGTTAAGAGGATCCACTTCCAGTTCCAGGTCAATGCTGTCGGCATGCTTTGTGCTGCAGAGCGACGCGACAAATGAGAAATGACTTCATCTTCACGGCGGAGGGTCACGTCTGAGTGTTACTCACCGCCAGCGGATGAGTGTCTGGATGAGTCCCGCGTAACCCTGAGCTGCGGCCAGATGCAGTAACGTCATTCCCCTGGAGTTCTTACTGTGGACGAGCTGGTTTGAAGAAGTCCAACATGGCTGGGACATCATCTTCTCACACACCACCACCACACGACCCTCGAAGGTGCTCTGATCAGGGGAGCTCTGATGGTTGGAAAGAAAAAAAGGCAAATTAAATAAATGTTGGGAAATCTTTTATCCAAATGTCTAGCTTAGATTAAAATATCATTTTTTGCTTTATGCATCAATTCATATATCGTTTTCCTTTGTATTATTTTTGTGATGTCAAAATAGTAAAAAGCCCATGTTTTAAGGAAAAAACGTGTTTTATTGCATTGAGGGACAAAAAAATAAATTTGTCATTGTTGTACCTGTCAATCACTGATCTATGGGAGAGGATTAGGGCCATAGAAAGAAATAAAGATAATGCCGACTTTAATCTGAGATTTTTTTTCTGTGGATCTAATCTTCTTCTCTAGAGTCAACTGAGGAAAGATTGGTTGAGTTAACTCTCTGTCCGGTTGACTATTGTCTCTCCTGATTCCTCTGGCTTTCTGCAGCACATTTACAGGAAAAATCTAAAAGAATGCATTTTATGTTTCAGGTCAGTAAATGGACTGAAAAATGTGACAAAGATAACTCATAGAAGTGTAATTTTATCAAAAGTTTATTTGATTTGATTCGTTAAGGTTTAGGATATTCAATTCTGTCTGTGCTTGTAAGTTTGGAGAAAATAATACGTTGCAGGATGAAACCTCATCTTTATGCCACAGTTTTACAAATTGACCTTGATTGATTTTCTTAACTTCAATGTTTTTCCTTCTCCTTTCATGTTAGATACGTTTATGTAGTTGTACAGGAAACATTTCCACACAACAGACTCCATGTCTTACTTGAGACCGCTGATCATTGGCTCCTCCCCCCTCCACTCCTCCACCCTTGGTTGCCATGGCTTCTGAGCCAGGGTTCTGATTGGTTATTTCAGCCATCCTTTGCTCCATTTGCTCCAAACGCTCCAGAATGGACATCCTGAATTGGGTGTCTGTGGAAATGCAGGTCAGAGGTTTAAATCTTTAAATCTATTTACCTTATTTAGGTAAGTGGGCAGAGTGCTTTACAGAGTCCTTAAAAAAAAAAAAAAAAACAGTGTAACCTCATCTTCTGCTCGCTTGCTTAGTTTTCTGTTTTGGTTGCTGCCTAGTTTATGTATGCTCCTCAAAGCACAGGATCAACAGGGAGGGTGGAGCAACACGTTCAGCTAAAGAGCTTCCATCTTTCTGACATCTTGGTGAGAGCAGTTTAGTCCTAATAGAGTAAAAAAAAAATAAAAAAACTGTCCCTGTATTGTAGCTGTAATACACATTAATGCTTTGTTGTTCTCTTGTGAACACATCAAACAAAAACAGATTCACACAGATTCACAATAACAGTACAATTCAACCATCCAGCAGCAGTCTGTCTGCAGGGAAGAAAAGCATGGAAGGCATCTTTATATATATATATATATATATATATATATATATATATATATATATATATATATATATATATATATGCAGATATTTAAATGGTTTTGATTTGAGTTTAGAGTACAATATGAGATTTAACTACAGTTTCTCTGGATCACCAGAAGCTCCACGGCTCCATTGCTGTCAAAATAAATGTACTAGTACTTTGATAATGGCTCTTTAGCATCGCAAAAAAAGGCTAAATACAATTGCCTTGCGAAGACCTCGGGGTTTTTAGAGAACATTAGTGAACAAAGCGTCATGGAGTCCAAAGAAGGATAACATTGTGGAGAAGTTAGGGTTATGAAACAATACCTTGACTTTTGAACACGTCACTGTCCATTGTTATTTTAGCAAAAAAAAAATAAAAATAAAAATAAAATAAAATAAAAAATCTAATGTATGCAGTCGAACAGGTGAGAAAGCCTCCTGAGTTCTGTGTTGTTGTCATGGGCCTTTACAGGAGCCAGTCTCCTTCCTTTGTGGCTGGAGGGATCAGTGGAGCTGTCCCCTCCTCTTGGTGCTGAAATCGATCAGGTCAGCCAACAGGAATAGACAAGCAACACGGTTCACTTCAGTGAAACCATTTTCTGTCTTACTGCAAATATAGCTACAGTCATGAGGTAAATTGCAAAAAAAAAACAAAACAAAAAAAAAACAAAACAAAACGAAAAACAAAGACTCCACGGCAACGCATTAACCCAGCCGCCTTCATGTCTGTCAGCTGCAACATGGCAGATAAGTGCGATCCTAACGCAGCAGCTGTAAACAATACACACCTGGACGTCAGTAGAACAGCGCGATGAGAAGATACCATCAGAGTCTTTGTGTCTGCTGCTGTTTTGGTTTCTGTTCCCGCTTCTGCTAAACCTCCATCAGTCTGAGGTGAACGACTCACAGCCTGGCTTCTCCAGCCGTAGACACAAATAAAAAGCGGAATGCGGGGGAGGGACGGACGGAAGGAAGGAGGGAGGGAGAGACAGGGACCGTCTCTCTCTCTCTCTCTCTCTCCACGTTGTGTGTGTGATGGGGAGCAGCGCTTCAAATCCGCCCGCCACTGTTGGAGCTGCGGGAGGCTCGCTCGTCATCGCCACAGCAGACTGCACAGACCTGGGCATCAGCGCGCTGGCCGTGCCGCGTCCAGACACGTGTTTAATAGCACATAGCAGTTTTTGTCCCTAACCCCCCCCAAACCCCCTTCTCCTCTCCTGGAGTGAGTATTTGCCCTCATATGTGAAGCCAAAACAGAGAATGTGTGCAGAAACGAGGGACTTTACGTCCTCACTTTACGGACAGAGACGCAGCGCACGCACATTCATCGGCTCCCATTTACAAGAGCCGTCCGCGGTTGTTGCTGTCGAAACAGAGCGCCGTGCGTGCCGTCATGTCCTTGTCCTTTATTACAGTCAGCGTGCTGTGACTGAAAAAGCCGCATTGCCGCATTGCGCAACGCAGAGACGGGGGCGAAAGCGGAGTCAGGACATGGATCGCCGATGGGACCCATGTGTTTCCAGGCTGCAACTGCATTGGGAGATATATTTACACACAGAGGCTGACCCTGGAGCCGTGAAGACGTCTTGCAATAAGTGCCACCAGAGATTAGAGGGAAGAACGCGTCATTGTCCTTTAGCTTCGTTTGAATCCACGTTGGATGCAATAAAACTCACAACAAGTTACGCAACCAGAGGTGAATGACTCTGGTGTAGCTCACACCTTAAAAATATGCACCAAACCACTCTAGTGTCCCATTGTCTATCTATCTATCGATCAATCAATCAACCAACCAACCAATTTGATCAATTTGCATGCAGAGAGAATGCAACCAGTCCAGACATATAATGACATAATGCTTCTCAAAATGGTAAAAGCAGCAAATGAATTTAATAAAACCCACAAGCAATTGCATTTAGAGGTTACCTAATAACTAAGAGTCCACCTGTGTGTAATTTAATTTCCGTATGAAACCAGCTGTTCAGTGAAAACAGAGATTTTGTTTTGAAACTAGTTTCAAGCCACACGTGATAAAGGTCAGGCATCGAAAGCCTTAGTGGGAATAAATTTTCATTTTCCCCAAGCCTCACTAAGAGAACAGATAATCCATCATCCCTCCAAAAATGAAACGATTATGGCACATGTGTGAACCTACCAAAACAAGGTCATCCACCTAAACTGACAGGTTGGAAAAGGGCAGCACAACTCAAGGAAGCAGCCAAGAGGCATATTTCTGGAGGAGCTCCAAAGGTCAATGGTGCAGGTGGCTTTGAAAAAAAAAAAGCTGTATGAAATCCTGTTTGGAGTTTGTCAAAACCTATTAAGGGGATACGGCAAATATGTGGAAAAAGTTCCTCTGGTCATATTAGGTCAAAATTCAGCTTGTCCAACAAGAAGAAACAGAACACAAAAAGTCTCTTAGTAGCTGGAAAAGACTTGAGACTGGATGGAATACGGATGCACAACATTTCTCAGTCTTTTATTTATCAAAAAAAAATAAATAATTAAAAACCATGTATGAAACCATCTACAATATTAACCGTCCACATTAAAATGCTGACTTGTATTCTGGAATGTGCTGTTTTATCATAGAAAATCTTAATAAAACAGAGGTTTTTAGTGGTAATGTAGCAAAATATAAGAAAATGAAGACGGTGTGAACCATCTAGTTCAGTAAAAAATAAAATAAAATAAAATAAGTTTCTTCTTATGAACCAGAAAAATAATACTTGTCTTGATTATATGGGTCAATTTCCGTCTGTGAATCCTTTTAGTCGTTTTTAGGGGTTTGTATCAAACAAATACACGTAAAAACGACACAAAAACAAGCCTTTCACTAACAGCGAATGTATTACATTCTCATGGTTAAAGCTCATTCTTTGAACTTGGTTTTCTTATTTTCATCCTGCTATAAATTTGTTGTCATTGTGAAACTTTTTTTTAATTTTTTTTATCGCCAAATAAAGAGAAACACACTGACAAATACTGGATTATTGTTCATTTCAGGAGTGGGTCAGTCTGCAACAGAAAGCATTTGTGCTGAAGGCACCCAAGCATCTAGTGCTGATCCTGGTTATTGCATATCTAAATCACATTCATTCCCTGAGCTTCACCCATTTGTGTCACTGCTGCTTGTTATGCTCTCTGGAAATTTCATATTGAAGTATGGTGTGCATATATATATAGAAAATATAATAAAACACAAACAAAGCAGTAAAAAACATGTTTTGTTTTAATTTTCTTTACCAAGCGATGTGAAAAGAAATAGCAATACATGTAGCCGCATCTTCCACCATACATCCACTCTCAGACAGCCCTCCATCTAGTTTCATAATGCTAACTTCAACCACAATACAGTGGGGGGTTTTTTATCAAGCAGAAAAAACGGCTGCAGCATAATGTGACTAAAATAAAAAACCTATCATAGGTCAGCAATGACCATGCCTCAGAAACTCTAAAAAAAAAAAAAAAAATCATCCAGATCTAAATTTAATAATTGTTCAAATGAGGCAGCCTTATTTGATTTATATGTGATTACATGCTCACTGTGTTTCTTTTTTTTTTAAAAAATGAGCATGTGTCAAATCAGGACCAAAAGTTCTTCTGCTTTCCTTTCAGCACAGTTAAAACCTTTTCTGTATCTATGTCAATAACTTCCAGAGGTCACAACCGGGGCACACGAAGAACCAGCGACTGGTTCCATTCTGCAGAGACGGGATAGCATTTATCTCCTCAAAGTCGAGATCTTTCATGACCTTATCTATTCAAAGGACAAAGGGATTGTGAAACGGGGCCAGCAGAAACTGGATTTTTGTTTCTGAAGAAATTGAAACAAACGTCAGTCCTTGCAAGCATTCCCAGAGTGTGCACAAAGCTGCGGTTGGGAGAGGGCTGACATACGGCGTCTCAGCATGGTACTCCAGCTGCAATATGGTAGATAAGACGGCCCTGCAGTGGGCAGCAAGGGGAGTTGAAAGGGCCCATACCCTCTGTCCAAGATCTGCTTCAGAGCTGCTGCAGGAACAAGGCTCTGAGAGACTTCTCATACCCTTTCCCTGAACTGCTGCCATCGGGCAAACTGCAACATCAAAAGCAGAAACACCCGACTGCTACACAGCTTTCTGCCTCAAGCTGTTAAAAGACTGAACTGCTGTTATTATCGTTCAGTTTATAGTACACCACTTAATCTATGCTCAAGCTGTACTTTTATATGCTCTTCTTTTATCCATTTAATCACTTTTTATTCTAGCCTGTTGAGAAATAATTTGTACAATCACATAGAGTATAACTTTTCTCATTCAAAAATCTGTCTGACACATTCAGGCAAATGTGGAGGCGTGCATGACCGAAAGACTCTTTCCTCTTGAAAGTGAACAGACACGTTTATCTCTTCGGGAAACAAATATTTTCTCTCACCATCCAGGGACAGCCAGTCGTGCTGAGAAGATGGCAGTGCTGGTAGGTCACGTGCCTTATATTCAAACACCACAGAAGAAGAGATGACCTCACCACCCATGGCCACCTGCAGCATGACCAGTCCTGTGTCATGAGCTGGGAAAAAAAGACGGATATCAAGAGATTATTAGAGTTATTTTTTTATTTTTTTGGTTAACACTGAACAAACTCCACCCAATATAGCTAAAAGCATAATTATTAATTCAAACATAATGTTGCCCTAATACGGGCCACACAGCAAGGTAGAGGGCATTATTTATTATATTTTCCTGTGTCTTGCTGAAAGAATATTCTTAACTGATCTATATCTTATTTATCCAGCTCCTTCCTGTCTCTTCTTTACCATCTTATACGTCTACCTCATCTCTTTTAGCCTATTTTTTTTACATTTGGCCATGTCTTTTTGCTCTGAAAAGCATTCTGTATACACAGAATATTAGATGTTTGATACACTTTCCTCTGACGTTAATTTATTTTGGAGAAAGGTCGGTGTGTGTTACCTGGGCAGTAGCAGCGCAGCACCCCGGGCTGGATGAGGGCAGCCGGGACACTGATGTGGTCGAAGAGGCAGCTGTATTCACTGCTGGACTCCAACCATGGACCAGTTATCAACACCTTGACTCCCCCCTGTGGAGCAAAAAAAAAAAAAAAAAAAAAAATGACCGTTTTCTGACAGGATCGTGTAGCTCAAAATCCTTACATTGAAACTAGGAGCCATAAAATCCTTTGATAATGAGAAAAGGATGTGGAAAGTACTCAAGGATCATATTTTTTTTCTTTCTCAGAGAAAAATGGTAAATCATTTAATGGTGAATTATTTTCTATTTATCTGCATAAATAAAATAAATAATAACGCAGATTATTCTGGCTCTGAAGAAGAGTCTTACGTGCTTGCTTTATTAAAAGGAAGTTACCTAACTATTTGGGTTGAATGTTTTATGTTTTGTTATTCTACAAAATGTTTGAAGACATATTTAACATTAAAGAATGGTTGTACCCAAGTCTGTTTTTAAAATAAACATTCAGCGTTTGAGGTCTTACTTGCTCTTATGTTAAAATGGAAGCAAAAAAAACAAAAAACAAAAACAAAACAAAACATGGTTTTGAAAAGAGAAAATGTTGTGTTGTACCTAACATTTCACATTTATGAAAAAAAATAATAAAATCATACAAAATTGTTCCAAGGGCCACAAAACACCAGGCTACACTTTAAACACCAGCAATTCATAAGTAGTAGACTTATGAATTGCTTATGAATTGCAAAAAGTGCGTAAAACACACTTTTTGCAAACAAAATGTTAAAAACCATGAATCATTTTCTTTCCACTTCAAAATTGTGCCCTAAGTTATGCTTGTTTATCGCATAAATTCCTAATAATATACATATAAGTTCATGATTGGAACAAAATGGGGAGTTCAAAGGGTCTGAATATTTTTGCAAAGTTCCTTTGGGATGTTTTTATGTCCTGAATTCATTTTTTAAAAGAAATTCCAGACAAATCTGAAGTTAAATGTGGGTGTTATATAATAATTGCTAATAATTATTTCCACCATGAGGCTGTTTTTAAAACACGGTGGTTCAAAGATGAAGAGTTTCCTCAACTTTCATCATAATCCAATGACAGAACCGCTGTCTGAGTTATTAGAAGTGGTACACGCTCAAATTAATGAGGCCACCCAGGGGAATCTGGGGAAAAATTGAAATTTCATTAAAACCCAATCAGCTGAGTCTGAAATATTCGGCCTCCTTAATGACCACATACTGTAGCCAAGCTGTCAGTACAAACTGGGCTAAGCGTGATTGCAACAGTTAACGTCAGTACAAGCAACCATCAATCATGTGGAGCATGGACTAATTTTCCCGTGGGGAGCAGTGATGAGTAAATAATGATTACATGTTGGGTTTACTAACCTCTGGATAAGACCACTCTGGGGAGTAGTCCGTCACGCCGAACAGCCTGCCGGTCTCCTGGAGCAGTCCCAGTGCCCCCTGCTCCACCTCGGATGCCTGCAGGTGACCGGCCGCTGTGCTGTGCTCCTCTCCTGCCGTGCCCTCCTGGGGCATCAGGACCCCAGACACTGCCGCCGCCACCCCTCCCCCAGACCCCTCCACGGAGATGAAATCATTGATGAGATCGGAGAACTGGCTTCCAAATGACGCTTCAAACCCTTCCAGACTGATAGCCGCCCCGGCCCCAGCTGTCGTCGCCGGTACCCCTGCGCCTTGCTGAGGTAGCGGAGAGCTGTAGAGAGCACCTTCGATGTTTGCACCTACGCCTATCGACTGAGGACTGGCCACCACTGAACTACTGGCACCTGAAATGCTCACGCCATTACATATAATTTCATTTTCCGTTCCTCCTCCGCCCCCTCCACCCTCGTCGCCCCCTCCTGTGTCATCTGTGGGCTGGAGAAAATGCTTGGCGTCAACACTCGCATAGGCCTCATGAGGATCCCCGGCCTTGAGTAGTAAATCTTCTCCATTTTCTGTCGGTTTCTCTAAGGCTGCGACCTCCTGGTGGCTCCTGCTGTCTGGTTGCTCGACGTCTTGTGTTGCCAGGGGAAACGACCCGACTGCTGCCGCTTGCCCATTCCTCGCGCACAGCGGCTGCTGGTCTGTGCTCACATGGTGGAGGTGTGTATGGGCTTCTCCGTTAGTGACAGGAGAGTCAGTGACCATCGGGGGGAGGCCGATGTAGGCCCGCGTCTCGCTGGATTCCTGGGTTGCCTTGGTGCCGTTGACCTGCAGCTGAGAGGGCTGCGTTGTCTGGGGGGAGGCCTGGAGGAAGAGGCCCGGGGAGGGGTGGTGTGAAGGCTGGTTCAGACTTGAGACACAGGCTGAGGACATGACAGCACTGAAGTCCATCTGTTCCAGGGTGGTGCTGGGACTAAGGCCGGTTCCTTCGCCCACGTAGCTGCTCTGGGTCGCCAGCGGCTGCTCCAGCGGCGTAGCCTCCGTCTTGATGTTGTTGACGAGCGCCGGGTTGTAAACGAAGCCGTTAGTGGAGCAGTGGAGTCCCCCGTCATCGCCATTGCATCCCTCTGTCTTCCCTCCGCCTCCCCCGTACGTCTGGCCCTGCTTGGGATTGTTGAGGAAGCAGTCGGGGTCAAAGGTCATGGTGGTCTCAGGAAGGCTGACTCCAACTCCAGAGTCTAAAGAGCTGGACAGGACCAACTCTCCTCCCTCACCTAATCCCACCCCTCCACTGAACGATGCAAACCTCTGGTTGTCAGGGGCGACAGCCAACAGGATACCTGTGGTGGTACTCTCGTGGGTCGAAGCCAGCAGGTGGGTGTGGCCGGCCGAGTATACCGAATCGCCAGTTAGAGTGGTGACCTCTGACATGAACACAGCAGTGCTTTGTGACAAGCCGGTGCCAATGGCAAGAGCTGGGCTGTCAGCCATGTCGCTGGCAATAGACAGAGGGGAGCTCTGGGTGGTGTCGGGTACCTCCACCTGGTTGGTTGAGGTGGAAGAAGACACCTCCATGCTGCTCTGCGGGAGAAGGGAAGGTTTGGTTATCCTGCCGTTCCTCCTCTCGCCTCCACCTGCCCGACTCCTCCCCCCACAGGGATTGGGCTCGGTCTGGCCCTCCGACACGTCACTGTTCTGGACCTCCGTGCCATCTGCTTCCTCAGCTCTCTGGCCTGCTGCTACACTGGTTCCTACTGCTGTCCCTCCTCCTGCTCCGGACTCCTGTTTGGATGAGATGATGCGCTGCTTCACACTGGAACATTTCTGATGCAGGCTGCTTCCAGCACCTGACAGAAAAGACAGAAAAGAGAACAGGATTCAGGGAAGTGCGCAATTTGCTTTTACACCCTGTCCCTTTAAAAATAAATATATATTTATAAACCATAACATTTATTGCATTTTAGTGGAAATATCGGTATGTGGAAGACTAAAGCTAAGAAGTGCAAAATTGTGAAGTAAAAAAGACTTTTTACAAATAAAAAGCTGAAAACTTTGGAATGAATTTGAATCTATCAAATCATTCTGAAACCCTTAAATAAAATCCAGCGGAACCGACCAGATCCAAGAGGCGCAAAATAAAATCTCCCTTTGTGTCACTTAATCTAATAATAGACACAGCTTTCCTTTGAAGGCCACAGAGGTTTTGTTAGAGAACATAGGGAACAAACGGCATCAGAAAAACCAGCAACCATGGTGGATGGATCAGGGAAAAGCAGAATTAGAGCATAAAACACCTTAATTGACATACCAGCTGAGGAAAGCATTGATCAGAAAAGAAGGCGAGAGACCCTGAATAACCCATCAGCAGACGAACTAGTAACTGTGATATCCCTAATTTGGGTATTTTAGGACGAGGGGCAAGAAGAAAGACATTGTTTCCACTTTGACACAAACTTTGAGGAAATACACCTGACATGGTCCTAAGGTTCTGACCAAAAAAAGGCTAAGTGACAAGTTGATCAGAGTTGAAAGGAAGATTGTTTAGGATCAAAACATGGCAGTAAAAAAACCCAATATGGGCTCAAGAAACCCTGCTACTGAGGCATTGGTTCAACTTCCAGTAGAAGAAAATCACACTCTAGATCTGCATATGAATCTATGACAAAGTAAAAGCTCTTTATCCAATCTGAATGAGGTTGTGCCTTTTTGCAAGGAGGATTGAAAAAAAAAAACCTTTGTGGAACCTATGCCACCAGTGAAAGGAGGTTCCACACTTTTATATTTATATTTGTTTAAAAGAAAAACAAAAAAACAAATAAAACAAAAAACCAGTGTAATTTTTCCTCAGCATCACAATTATGATCTACAAAATAAAAGACAGTCTGAAACAAAACAAAAATATAAAACAAAAAAAAAGTCAAAGGATATGAATCTTTTTTGCCAAATTGTAATTAGAGAGGATGTAACAGCACCCTCTACTGTTCAGAACCTGCACTGCAACGATTACACAAGTACTCTGATATAACTGTCACAGACAAGGTGTTAAGATGCAGTCTGTGCATTTGGTGCTCTTTTCCGGGAAATTAAACATCTAACATGCAAACCACATGTTTTCGTTTACATTCTCAGCGTTTTTCAGCTTTAATTTCAGAGGTAACACCTCCCACTCATCACCAACAACCACAGGACACAGGCAGAGGGACACAAGAAAGCAGAAGGCTCTGTGAACAATTAGCACATGAAGTAGTTCTTGCATCAACAAGACACACAGGTTCTGGCTCATCTGAACCAGGTTCTGGTCCAGACCACATCAACAAAATACATTGCCTTACATAATGGTGTGTGTGATGCGTGTGTCAGTGTGAGTACTGAAATGATCTAGTCCTTCACGCTGTTTCATGAATTTGAAATGCTTTATATTTTAGGCATGCTTGCCGGTTTGCTATACATTTCTCCGTTTTCATGGTTGCTGTTTGCGTCTGCCTCTAGGTGGCAGCATGACTCTGATAGCTGCAGCAACCAGCAACTTACTACTTGTGGTGAAACCCGGCTAAATTACAAGTATTCCGGAAGTCCGTCTAATATTAAGCACGGATTGATCTAACTGAAACAAATCACAGCAGGAAAAAGAGTTTTTGAAAACCATAATGAATCCCAATATGGTTTTGCTAATAGCTCGATTTCACAAGCTAAATTAAACTGACTAAAGTATAAGAAACTCAAAGCATCAACATGTGAAGGTGTGAATTTTTTTTCAAATGAAAAATTAATCAAGTGATCAGCTATATAGTGGCCAATAATTTCCTGGCAGACAGCTAATTGATTAATGAAATCAACTAATGGTCCCATCTGTACTTTTATAAGCAGCTGGATGATTTAATTAACAACAGAACTATTTAGCGTCAAATAAAAAGACCATTTACAAATTTTGGTAGTGAGAAGACAACTACACATATAATATATTAATATATAAGTCACAAAAATCTATAAGTACCATTCATGCTGTAGCACAGTGTGTAGCATCGCCGTGTGCAGAATATGATTTTCCTAAGCAAATGACTTTTCATTGACCTCGGTATTAAAATGAGACTTGAGTTTAGAACAATTAAGTTCATAATAGGCACAAGAAAGTAACTTTTTTTGCTAAGGTGGTTCAAATGTTTATTGCATGCTGCAAGCAAAGGCATCTGCTTCAATGAGTCATTCACTTCAGGGTATTTAATCACCGCATTAAATGTTTTATCATTCGGATGATGAATGTTTACCAACGAATACATGGCTCTTATGTAGCTGTTTCACATATACAAACACATACATGAATGATTATCACCAACCATTTACAGAAGAAGGTTAAATTATGCATATTTTACAATCTCCTGCACTCCGTCCTGTAAATAATTTAGTAATTTGCAGTACTATTCACATTGTTTTCTACTGTTCTTATGTAATTGAACAGTGCGTACACCAATTAGCTTACTAATTGGTGCTTATTGTTGCCTCTAATCATTTTTTTATTGAAATTTTTTTTTTCTATTTTATGTACTTCTAAATCATGATGTTTTAAACTGTGGAGTAGTTAATGCTACTGTGACAAATACATTTCCGACTTGGAATAATATAGAATATAACCTAATATATTATTTTGTGCTGCACAAGATTGACTCATTTAAATTTGCAACTACTTTTTGAAACAAAGACACTTGTCAGCCAGTGCGAGAGAGCGGCAGCCCATTTTTAAAATACAAATTTCACAATGTTGGCCTGCTCCTTGCTACAACTATAACAGCCTCAACTCTTTCAAACTTTCCATAAGGTTTAAACATTTTTTTCTGATGCACATTTCTGAGGTCAGACACTGATGTTGGTTGAGAAGGTGTGGCTTGTAGAGTCTGCTTTGATTTGTCCAAAGGTGTCCCTTTGGACTGAGGTCAGGAATCCAGTGAACCTCTTCCACACTAAACTTGCTTATCGCTGATTTGCTTTGTCTACAGGCAAATCATGTTGCTGCAGCGAAGGGCAATTCCCACACATTCCCCACAATATTTTGAAAACGTCTGTGATATGCAAGATTAACTGGAAACTGGTGGTAAGACTTGGAAACCGAAGTTCATAGACACCCTCCATGCTGTCAGAACAAGCTTAAACCATTCAGCCAAGAAGAATGTGGAAAACCTTTTGTCTCCAGAGATGTTCACCAAAAGATTTGCAGTTGTTATTGCAGTAGAAAGATGTTCTGCAAAACAGTGACTCAGAGCTGCTGAATACTAAAACACATCAGTCCTTTTAAACTTTCATTTTTAAGAAATTTCAAAACCATATTTGATCCGTATCCATAAGCATATCATATCTTCAACTTGCAAATTAGTGCAAATTAGTTACGCACTGATTTATGTTGGTGCATCACACAAAATACCAGTAAAATCCATGGATGTCTGCACTCATTATGTGACAAAATGACAAGCCCTCAAGGGGTGTGAATAATTTTCAAAGTCCTGTATGAAAACAGTGCATACTGGCATCAGCCATCATGACAATGTTTTAAATAAAAGCTGAATTAGTGATGTCAGTCTGGGACAGTCAAACAGCTGCACAATCTGTCCTTATGTGACTCCTGAGAGGGTTTGTGCTCAAGTTAAGGAAACTCACACATCGGTTTGAGCTGTCCAATGAGCTCCTCTTTGCTCCACTTGGCCCACTCTTTCCTGTCTGTGTTGATGGAGCAGAGGACCGGACCGCACGGCTTCCCGCTGTCATCCACTGCCGGCACATTCAGGTAGTGCACCAGCACGATGTCTGGGTTCTGAAGCACACAAACGTCGACATGCACACGCTGTGTTATTGTAAAATGACATCCATTCATTAATTCACTGATGGGTCTGTAAAAGCGCACGGAGGCCAGGAATGAAAAAAGAAAAAAAAAAAAAACTATTCACAAACGGGAAATAAGGGCAGGGGAGGAGGTAAACTGGGAGGGAAAGTGAAAGAGAAAGTAGAGGACAAGGAGGAGGTCAGACGTAGCGTGTCAGATAAGATTCTCTCACCTGCCCATAAAAGATTTAACAGCTTGAGCCCACTCATCACTCTCTCTCTAACGCTGCAGTGTCTACACGTGTGTTTGTGTGTGTGTGCGGGCGCGATACAGGATATATATGGAAAGACTGAACAAGAGAAACAGAGGGAGAGCAGCTCTCACTATACTGCAGGTCACCGACAGACCTATGGAATTTCTATGCTATGAATGATTCAACAAGTTCGCTCGCGCGCACGCGCGTTTTAATGTGTGTGTGTGAGAAAAAGAGAGAGACAGAGAGAGAGCCTGAGAGACAGAGACTTTTTTTCATGATGAAAGATTCAGTAGACAGACTCAGGTTAGGGGGTGGACCTGCTGAGGTGGAACACTTTTCTCTCCAAGAGAGGGGTAGCACACTGGGCCGCTGCTGCTCAGGGCTCTGCGGTGCAACACTGTTCATGGACTGATTTATAATCATGTTCGCTGATGTGTTTTGATATCTGTGCAAAGAGCAGAAAATGGCACATTACAGATAAAGCAAGTCAAATTTCCCTTCCCATTTTCTAGATGGCAAGATTCCAACTAGTGGAGCATGCTGGAAAAGAACATATAGTGGATTGGGGCGTAATATTTCAATTTACTGAGATAGCTGATATTTCCATGCAGATTTTATGTGAAAAAAAATCTGATCACAACTACATAGATGTGTATGCTTGTCCAAACTGTAAATATGCTACGGCATTGTATATCTCATTTGAAATTACCTGTGAGAAATGAAAAGTGCGGGAGTTTAAATGTACCCAGACGTGTCCGGGAGTCATTATGCAATATGTCATTTGAAGATGATGAGGTGGCTGTTTCTTGAATTAGCAGAGTGAAAGACCTGTGTGTGTGTGTGTGTGTGTGTGCGAGAGAGAAAAAGAGCACATATGCACACAACAGCTGCTCTCTGTTGCCGCTCACATGAGCAGCAGAGTGAGTCCAACATCTTTATGAAAAGCAACATGCTTTTATACACAATAGACACCTGTCAAGGTGTGTGTGTGTGTGTGCGCATTCAAAGTAGATGGCATGTTGTGTGTGTAGTTTGTAGCTCCAGGACATTTTCTTAGAAAGGACCGCACAGAGAGCAGCGCCTGAGACCCTGATGCGAGCATTGAGAGTCAGGGTTAGATAACACACTGTTCTCAGGAAGTTACAGTCAGCTCCTGTAAAAATTATTTTTACCGCCCTGCACCCAGTGTGACATTTTCTCGAGACCTATATGAGCAGTGTATTCCATAGTGGTCTATATTCGTAGGTAGGACACCAGCAAGCCAAACAACATAAATTTTTACTATCAGCCCAGTCCTGGAGTATTATTTTCAGCAGCCTGAGTCTGCCTCATTAATTTGGAAGGGGAGGACTTTTATCGCTGCTTTATGGTTTAGCTCAGTTTCACCTGTTTGATGATCTAACAAGTGAAAGCTTGTGTTCTACTTTGTAAAATAAAACCTAAAATAGTTAAAAATAATGTTCGCTGTGTGTTTCGACGCCTTATGAATTCAGTCAGGATTTTGCCGGTGTTAATACAGCGCCGGTCAGAAGTTTACATACAACCTCATGTTGATTTTGGGCTTTCAGTGATTCTTTTTTTCCAGGGTGGTTTGATTACAGCAAATCAGTGAGAAGTTTTACAAAGTAGTATAATGTGCAAAAGCTGGAATTTATCGTGGATTTTCTCTAATTCACACAGAGCAAAAAATCTGCAGTATATAAAAAGCACAGATAAACAAATTGCACTTGTTATACATATTTAAACATTTGTTTATTTGTCAGTTAGCACAATGCACAGTTTTGGTTAAACTTTGACAACTCTACTTATCAGATTGAAATAGCTTATTTGCTGTGTATTTTGAGCGATTCAGGCACAGACCTGTCTATTACGCTTATTGTGAACAATGGCATCGTTGCTGAACACCTTCACCAATTTCTTTTGATCTAATGGGAACTGAGGGTAGTTCAGAAGTGGCTTGTGCATCAGTAACACCCTGGGCGAACAACTTATAATATCACCCTGGGCAACGACATGTTGCCTGTATCAAAAGCCGGCTCTGGTTGTACCAAGAGGAAAATAACACCAAACACACAGTACAGCTGTGTGGATTAGATGAGTCAGTTTCTGGAAAGCCCTGAGCTCAACAATATTTAAAATTTATGGACTCAACTTAAATTCAAAATTCATGCCTGGAAATCAGAGAAACCAAAATGTGCTCTATCAGTTCTACCAGGAATAGTGATCAATTAAAATACCCAGCTGAAATTAAGCCAGAAGTTGGTTGTTGGCTAAAACAAAAAAGTGTGCGTGAAGGTACAAGTTGGGGAGGGAAAAGTGACCAAACAATAGCGTTTTGATCATCAATTATTGAGTTTAGATTGCCTCTGCAGACATGCATTATGTCAACATCCACCCTGAAAACAGAACGGTCAAAAGGTATCATGAAAGCCCAAAATGAAAGCAGTATTCCTGGTCAAAATTAGTATATGTAGACGTCTGACTGGTGCTGTATGCGAGAGAGGCATAGTGGGAAAAGGGCGGAGAGCTTACCTGCAGCAGCCAATAGCATCTACGATGGAAGGTGGGGATGATGGAGGAGTGGACGTAGCAGCCATACAGACACTGGAGAGAGGATAGGAGAGGACAGCAGAGGAGAGGAGATCGCAATGGTGAACAAGACAAGAAAAAAGGAAGGAAGCCGGACAAAGAAAAATTGCAAAAAAAGGGAGTGGAGAAGGAGAGGACAGGGAAGGAGAGAACAGGAGAGGAGAACTTAGGTTATACCCACTTAGGTTGTATTGATTGTGGTGCTGAAAGTAAATTGCAAACATGCTGTATGTGTTTTTTTCCCTAATGTCTTTTCTAAAATACCATCAATCTGACGTGGGCAATAACAGCACCAGAAACAGAGAAACTCACAGCCTTTGCAAAACAGGACATTTGGAATTAATAAAAACTTCAAAAGTTTTTAGTTTACTAGTTGCTAGAAAGGGGGAATGTGTGGAGACTGCAAGAAAGCACTGAGCGAACAAAGGACACTTATGAGAAGACTGTAGAGTGTAAGCATGACTAAATTTAGGCGCAACTTGGTAAATTAGAATACTAAAGAAAAATGTATGTATTCCCGTAACTGCATTAAAAATGACACACAGATAGGTCCATTTAAAACATATACTCCTGGTAAATTTGACTGCTCGGGTCCAGCAAATAAAAACTTAGTTCCTCAGAAAGATACAGTACTACACTAATATATAAATAGTGTTTTTAATACAGACATCTAATGATATAACAATATTACAATATTACATTACACAGTAATGGGAAAGTCTGCTGACTTGACAATTGTCTAGCAGACAGTCATTGGGGATGCTACAATTGGTAATTGCTAAAGCATGCAAGCATCTTAATGGAAAATTAAGTGGAAGAAAAAAGCGTTATTGAATAGGTGGTGGAGATGATTCTAATACAAGGAGGGTTGTAACAACATCAGTTCCACCATTTAGGAAACAGAAGTTTTGTGAGTCTTTTAGTACTTAGTCGCTCTCCATGGTAGATGTCAGGGTTTAAAGCTGGTGTGTTAATGAGGAAAAAAGTGCTACACCGGTAAAAAAAAAAAAAAAGTAAATTTTTTGACCAAAGGCAACATTTGTTTGGCACTCACACAGTTATTGTGATGGTTTTAGAGAGAACCGATCCACATCAATGGCATTAATATCCATAACTAAAACAAATAATTACAAATGGCATGGACAATAAAAACTTTTATTGGAGTTTATTCAGTCCAATATGTTTGTCGAATAGGTCACTTCATGCACTCTCTTTCTCACACACAGACATAAACTCAACAGAAGCAGTGTTGGAGTTATGGTCTATCTTAAAGAGCGACACACATTGTTCCCAGTCGTTCTTTTTCCTCATTGTACTTGTGGATTAGCGGCTATTTTTGCCTTTTCCGTCTTATTGTTGTAACTCATCCCAGCATGCACTACAAAAGTAGCGGGATGGGATGTAACAAAGGACAACTGTGTCTTTGACATTGGCTCACAAAGTCTGAACAACAAAGCTTTCAATCAGTATCGTTTGTAGTAAACACACATGGATATTTTGTTGAGGAGTTTGAGAACTGGATCTCTAAGCAATTGAGGAGGTAACACATTTGTCTAGCAGGAAGTGGAGAACGGAGCACTTCAAGTTTCCTTCTGCTAATAAGTTATATGGAGATGCTGATTTTATCTTCTCAGCAACTTCCCACTCTGTCAAAAGCATCAATGGATGCTTTAATGGTATCACTGCTTCGTCAATGCCTGATCAGCACCACCAGCAATTCAGTTAAATTGGTTGGACCAATCGGTAACAAAAAAATGTAATTATGTTTATTCAACTTAATTTATCAGGCTTAATCAACTCAAGTTATTAAGTCTAGAAGCTCAATTTACTAAGTTTATCCAACTCAATATATCAAGATTATTTTAATCTGAATTCATTAAGTGTGTTTAAAATTAAATATTCAAATCTGTCTTGCTCAAATCATTTGGTTTACATCAAATAAAGAAGGAAACTCTTTTAAATTTTAGGGGGGCTAAGACAGGCTTTATCTGAGAGTAGTTAGGCAGGAAAGTGGGTAATAAAAGAGGGGGAAGAAATGCAGCTATGGTCATCATTCTGGGAATCTAACCAACGATGGCTGCGTCGAGGACTAAGGCCTCCTTGTGTTTGTTGTGCTCTACATCTGTGCCACCCCGGCACTCTGGTTGGTGCAGGATCTGTCCCTGGTGAAGCTTGCATCATGACATCAGACATAAGATACAAACGCAGTGCTGAACTTAATTGCCTCAAGTAAAGTCGCGGTAAAAACGTTCCTTTAAGTTAAAGATTTGTAACTTTTAAGTTATTTAAACATGTGAAAGTAAGTTGGCATAACTAAAGCAAAGGAATTCAGTGAGATTAATGTCAATAAACATTAACGACAAACCAAATACACTTTGAGTGCACTAAAAAGTGCACTCTCAAAGGTGTGCACTCACTGAAGTGTACACAAAAAATTTATTTTTTTTACAGTGCACTTTTTAGTGTACACTCAAAAGCATACAATTTAGAGAGTACACTTTTGAGTGTACACTTAGAATCTCACTTAATTCTTAATTCTTGTGTACACTCTTTCAGAAAAAGTGTGTACACAAAAGTGTATTTTGGTTGTAGTTCATGTTATGGACTTATTTACATTAAACTCTCTTAATTCTCGAAAGTGTACATTTTTGAGAGTGCACTCTAAATCGGACAAAATGAATGAATTGAGTTTTGATGATCATAATATATTGAGTTGGATAAGATACAAAACTGGCATTGAATTCAGCTGTTTCTAGGAGAGTCAAAGTAAAAAGTGTATTTAGATTAAAGATTTGTAACTTTTAAGTTAATTGAGCACAAAAAAAACAACAACTTTTGGACTCATCTATAAGCTTCAATACGGTAAAAAATATTGGGTTTTGTGTGAACGTCTTTGATATTTTGTGAGCTGGAAAAAAACCCATTTCTGAACAAGACGAACAGCCAAAAGTCAAACAAAAATTTGTTTTATTTTGCACAATTTTGTGCAAAGTAAAAAATTTTTTTTTTTTTTTATGAAATCAAAAAGATTCATTCACGACAAACACCTGGCCTTGGTTGTAATGATTGTTATAATGCGTAACAGATGAAGGATGAAGTGAAAGCAGAAAAGCCTTCCATCAAGGTCATTACCTCCCCATTGTGAGCAAAAATCAAGACACCCACATCCGAGCACACGTGCAAACGTGTGAAACGGCTTTTTTTCAAGAAACAAAATTGCTGCCAATGTAAATACATTCAATCAGGCAATATGTAATTTACAGTTCAAGCTTGTTTTGTTTTCTTTTTCATTCATGCTCATACACACTCATGTTTTTCTGCCTTTTTTTCCCTTCTCAGAAGTAGCCCGCTCTCTTTCTAAAGTGTGTTTTGCCAAAGGCAAAGTGCATTTCCATATATTTCCATTCGATATGAGGAGGCTCTCCATCCAGGGTTATGTTTTTCTCTAATGCTTCCTGCCTCTCCCCATCCTTCTTCTTTCCCTCTGCTCATCTTGCCGCTCTGCTCGCTCTCTCATTCTCATTCCCTGCTCTACACTCTGCTTACTTGCTCGCTTGAGGGGTCCTGGGAAGGAGTGACACAAACAATTACTGACCAAGTACCAGCGAGAGAAACTCTTTTCTCTGCGACCATGTTTGTTTGTGGATGTTCAAGTGCACGGAAATATAAGACGGAGCGTTAGAATGTAAATAATTGCGACATCTTTAATCTTAGCCTTTCTCGATATGCCTTCTTCAAGCCGTTTCTTGTTCACTTTTAATGCATGAACCACTGAGTCCCCAGTAAACATCCGTGTACCTCATCACGGTTTCTCCTTTGCTCTCCTCTCCACCTCATTCTTTCTGTTTCTGACACATGCATGCTCACTCCTCTCACCTCCTGGTACATTCCTGCTGAATAATCAATTTCTGAGCTGGCTGATGTGACTCAAACACACACACTCACACACACATGCAGAGACGCTGCCTTGAGACTGGATCGATACTCCTCTCTGTTCTGCTGAAGGAGGCATTGACATCATTCCTGGCCTGAGGCCAAACACACTCTTATCCTTCACAAAGAGAGAGGAAGGGAGACAGGGACCAGAGCTGGGAGGAGTTGGGTTAGGAGGAGAAGAAAGAGGGGTACCACTCACTTTCAGGCCACAAATTGGTCTGTAGACTAAGCGGCGGGTTATTTTGCGCGTTCGTTTGAGTTGCATGTATGTGTCTCCTCTAAATCGAGAAGAGTAAGTTAAGGACGAGGTTGGCAGCGAAGCAGCAAACACCATCATCGATTTCTTTTTCCACTGCAGCCTCTTACCTCTACCCCCTGGACTTTGAGCTTCATATGATCCTCTCGGGTGGTCTTCCCATCTTTCCTCTTCTTCCAGCAGTAGCCATCTTTCCTGTACTTCACCTTTTTACGGTTGTAGAGGATCATAGAGCCATTCTGAGGCCTGCAGCGGGACAAGAAGAAGAAATTACGGGCATTTTTATGCGTTCTTGATCTCACACAGCGTTTTGCACGGTGACGTCAGCGCTACTCTTGGCGAGTTTCACGTGCCCACCCTCCCCCTCCACATAAATAGCCCTGTGCTCCAACATGTTAATATTTTAGTAGGGTGATTTACTGGCACAGCAAGAACATTGGCCTCCAAGCTGCCTTTCTGTATACACACCTGGTGGGATGAACACACACAGTCGCAAAGACGCACACCAGGAATCATACGTGAACAAAGACAGAGGTATAATAGTGATATCAGACATAGCAGGGTCTGCTGCTGTGTCTTCTTTGGGCTCAATGTCAAACCTGCTGCTCGGCAATCAATCATTACTCTTTAAAACATTAGGGACAGGTGTGCGTGTGCGTGGGTGCGTGTATGTGTGTGTGTGCGTGAGAGAGATAGATTGTGTTAATGTGCCAAAGGAGGAAAAGTGCCTCTCTGCCTTATCTTGTGACACCAGGAGGAGAGAACAGACTAGTTAACAATCAATAAACTAAAACACAGAGCCCTGCAAAAGCATTTATGCCCCTTGAATCCTTTCACATTTTGTTATGACCACATACTTTAGTGTATTTTAATGGCGTTTTATGAAATAGACCAACACAAAGAAGTGCATAAAGGTGAAGCCGAAGGAGAATAATGCTCTGCTTTAAACTTCCAAAAAGCTCTTTTGCTCTTCATGAAGCTGTTTACTCAGTGATATTCAGAGACCTTCACAAATCAACTGCATTCATGCTGAGCATATATTCCACACAACAAGTGATCCACATTTACAATTAAGGTGATTTCTGAGGGCAATTTGTGGCGCTGGACTTTATTCATGAGAGTCCGAGTTTACAAATGCAAATGATTTGTAAACTATTTTATTTTCCATCCACTTCAAAATAATGTCCTATTATTTTGAAGTGAATATGTTTGGAACTAAAGAGTCAGAAAGGCCCGCCTAACGGCAGTCGGCTGAGGAGTTGCACATTTCCTCCATCCCCTGTGTGCTTCGCTTCTCAATCAGCCTCCAGTCCTCATCCCTCTTATCGCGTCTCCTCATTTATTTTTCTTTTTTACTCCTACGGTCCCCCAGTTCTCGCCTCTGGTTCTTCTCATCTCATCTGTTCCTCCTGGTGCTACCCCAGCCTTTCCTTTCTCCTCTCCTCTCTGGATTTCATGTCGACACATCTATATGGACTGAGATGATAGCGGCGTACTCAGAAGGCCGTGTGTAGCGAAATTGAATTTACTGTGAGCTGATTTTCTCTGACACCTTAAATCTGTTCTGTTTTGGGGGCGAGCCTGCCAGTTTCTTAGTGGAGTGGAGACCCCCACCCTCCGATCAAAGCCAAGTATAGTCTCTGTCTCGAGCAGCATGAGTCATCTGAGAGCTGCTGATTCTAATTATGTTACGGAGAAGATGGATGAGATCAAACGCGTGCTTGTGTGTGGGCGACAGACGCGTGCGCGCTTCGTGTGTGGACGTGGGGAGCGCGCTCGGGGACGGTTGCCCATGCGTGCACCTCGCGAACCTTGTGATTCAGGCAGACATAAATGCTATTGATTGTAACTAGGCTGTGATGTGTGGGATATAAAAAGCTTTTCAGCTGTTCCACGGTGTAGCAGAGCAAAAACAGGGAAGGAAAGGAGGAGGAGATGGTGGGGAGAAAACAGAAAAAAAAAAAAAAAAAAAAAAAAAAAACGGCAGCAAGATGAAGAGGCAAGAGTGGGTGTGTGAGCGAGTCCGGTAAGGGAGGAGACAAGGAGGAGCGCATAAAAAGGAGAAGGTAACGCTCACAACTTTGAACCCATGGAACAGCTCAGTGATGGGAGAAATCAAGGTCATTGATTATGATCTTCACATTGTTCCCTCAGCTGCCTCCCCCACCCTGCAAAACCCCTGCAAAAAAAAAAAAAAAAAAAAAATAGCAGTCATGTAAATGTCAGTGGCTCCGTGAGCTGAGCTCCTTTCCATTTGATGGGATTAGGTGTAATCTGTTCTAATCGTGCCTTGTGTCATGTGTAAATGGGATTATATCTAACTGCTGCTCAATAACACCAATATGACTGCTGCCGCTGCAGCTGCAGCTGCTGGGAGGCTGAGGCTGCACGGCAGCACAGCCAATCAATGAGAAATCCATCCACAACATAAACCGTGCTGGTGGCCCCCCGGCTGCTCCTGACAGGAGTCCTTAGGCTGACACAATAAGAGCGCACAGATATCACCTCAGTCTTTCAACAGTGTCAGTAATCAGAAATGGGGGGCAAAAGGTGACTGATTGACTTGCTTCACTTCACTTTTTTCTTCCTTCTTCTTATCCTTCTGTTTCACCTCTTTCATTTTTTATTCTCTTTCGCTCACAGTATATACCTACAGTACATCTGTATTAACTAAAGTAAATGTCAATAAGGTGATTCATCAATAATTCAACTTGCCCTTTTCCCCGAGTCTTTTATTCTGTCTCGCCTTTCTTGCAGTTCTCCTTCTGGGCTCTCCGTTCTAGGAAAAGCGCCACATATGGTTTCCTCAGATCAATGAATATTCAGTCCTGGCACGTGAATCCCTGTTCGCATCCCATCTTTTATACACATGCAGCTCCTCCCTTTAAAATCCCCCCTCTCACCCTTCTTTGCCTGAATTATACATCACTTATCCCAATACATTTACATTCATTAATACTCCATTTCCAGCTGACTAGGAGCTTTACAGTCCGCTCATGTTCTGGAGTGTTCTCTACATGTGGAGTGGGCTGCTAGCAGGATGGAGGCGGGAGACAGTTGACGTACATTACTAATGTTTTAATCAAACACAGGCACTTACTCATTGAGATTAAACCACAGTGAGTCATTGACTGAATGAGTGATACTGAGTTTGAACCATGAGACTTGGAAAGTTTGTAAATCCTTAAAAATGTTCTGTCATGCATTACTCATATGTACAAAAAAAAACAAAAAAAAAAACATTTTTTTTCTTTTAAAAAAAAGACAAGTCATGATAATGCAACGCCAAACAAAAACTAAAGCATAATGTTTGATGTGTAAGACCAGTTCATCAGTAGAGAATGATTCTAACCCATTTCTCTTCACAGAACAACTGCGTTGAACCTTTTCAAATAAATGTAAGCGATTTTTTATTGTTTTTTTTTAATTTTTGATAAAGGTTGGGACTTTGGCTAAGTCGTGCTGATAAATGAACGCGTAAACTTTTACAGTCTGATGCTTTTTGTTGTATATGTAAATCAGAATATCCTGAGATTGTATGTTTCAATTGCTGCAATGCAAAATGAATTCATGTCCAAGCAAGACATAAGCCCATAATAACACCTTTTCAGTCAGATTAAACATGTCCTTTTGTGTCTGTTATTATTATTATTATTGTTATTTTTTTTTTTGTATATTTGGATATTTTGCTTTTCCATAAACTGAGGATTAGCAGAAATATTTCTCTTGACAAACCACCACTGTTGTTCAGTTTCTCCCTGACAGATGACTCATGAGTCTTAAACTAGTGTTAGAATAAAACTCATATTATTGCTGAGTATTTTCTCTGGGTTCCCTTGTGACCTCATTGACTAACGCTGTGAGCCACACTGTATGAAACTTCTTCAATTTCCACCGTCCGACTGCAAGATGGTGGAGGCAAGAAACCTTTAAGATGGTTTTGAGACGCCCGTCTCAAAACCATGACAGGTGTGCACAAACATAGGCATTGTCAACACTAACACGTAGACTTTGCCAAGCAGAACTTTTTCTGATGCATTAGCACATCTTGTTCGCATCAAAATTTAATTTTTGGTTGGCAAAGCAGAAATTTATTTGAAAAAGCAGCAGGGAACTTCACATTATGAGCTAAAAATCACCAACTTCAATGGGTAAGGGGATATTATATCTGCTCAAGCTATTGTGGTAAATAAATAATAATAAAACAATTAAATAAGTACATTTTTTTGATTGTCTTGGCTTAAATTTATTGAAACTTGCACAAAGCTGAGCGATCTAGAGCCCTTAGCAAAATGTTCTGCGTTGAAATGTCATCATCACGGTCACAACGTGAGCTTACTGAAGTCTAGTAACTTTATGTTTGAGTCAGAGACAACATGAGGCGGAAATCCCTTCAGCCATTGTTTAATGTCAGCATTTATTGTATTATATTCACACCAGTATATCTGATGTGAATGAACCTTTTTATGCAATACTGATAGTTTATTGCTATGGATGCACACGTTTGGTAAACAGCTTTTATTTTTGTTTAGATGATTGACTGACTGTGATCTAAACAACCTTTCCTTAGATTTTAAAGAACCGTGCAGGGTGAGGGCTTTTTATGATGCGACACCAGGAAGTAGACCAGGCGGCTGGAAGCAGGGCACTTGACTCTGGAAAAGCTATCAACTTCTAGCTCTAACGTCTAGTGAATGGAAACAGCTTTGTGATTAGTTTTTTATTATTATTATTTCAACATCTGTGTTGTACTTATAACTTGTTGGTTTTAATTAGATCTCTTGTTTTATTCATTGCTATTTGTCTAATTTTCCTCCCCTACACTTCCATCCCTTGTTTTTTCTAGACGAGCCTTTGCATATGTATTGTCCTGTGTTTATTGTTAGGTCAGTTCTGTGTGTTATTAGTTGTGTTTGTTTTAATTGACATTTTCTTGCGGTCGCTTTTCTAAAGTTTTGAAATATCTGAGATATTCTGTCTTTAATTAATTTGTCCAAACACATGTCCTCTGGAAAGCTGTAAGGACACTCAGAGGGGTCCCGGAAATTCAACCACACACAGCAGTACGCAAAGGAAAAAAACTAATTTATTTACATTTTCAGATTATGTTTGCTACTCAGGATGATGTCGTCAAACACAGCACAGTAGAGCAGTGGATGGGGTCTGGAGGAGGGTACCAACCGTAAAGTGAAAAAAGGTTTGACTCGGGAGACATGAAAGATGGGACAAATCCTGAGAGTCCTGGGGAGGCGAAGCCGAACAGCCAGGGCTTTGATCACTTTGGAAATTGGGAAGGGTCCTATGAAACAAGGGGCTAGCTTGCGGTCCCCGGTCAGAAACAATGTCATTTGGCAGACCATGCAGGCAGAACACCTGACGGGCCAGAATCCCTCCCAGGTCCTTGGATGAAGGCAGTTTGAGAAGTGGGCAATACAAGGTATTCATGATGACCTGTTGGGGTGTTAAAGGGTGTCTGGTCCTCCTTGATATGGACCAGATGGTAGGCATTTCTAAGATCAAGCTTGGTAAAAAAAATGTGGATCCTGGTTGAAGGAAGTGTTCATTAGGGGAAGTGGGTAACAATTTTTGACAGTGACGTCATCAACCCTCTGTAGTCGATACAGGGTCTTAAGGAGCCATCTTTTTTGCCCACAACGAAGAAACCTGCACTAGCTGGGGAGGAAGAGGGCGGATGATACCTACATTGAGTGCGTCACTGATATAATCCCTCATGGTCTGATCCTCTGGGCCAGAGAGGGTATAGATGGCCTCTGGGAGGAAAGGTACCAGGAAGCAAATTGATTGCACAATCGTAGGGCTGATGGGATGGAAGGGAAGTGGCTTGATGCTTGTTAAAGATCTCTGAAGTCATGGTAAACAAAAGGTACCAGTCGGAGTAGATCTCCTGTCAACAGACAGGGACAAAACAGGGGACCGAAGCAGCTAAGAGGCAAGTGGAATGGCAAGATGGTGACCAATCCAACACTGTGCCTTTAACCCACTCAATGTGGGGATTGCGTTTTCTTAACCAAGTGGCCCCCAAAATGACAGGGAGGTCAGGGGAATTCATTATTAGGAAGGAAATGAGTTCATGGTGATTTCCAGAAATATTGAACTTAATGGGACCTGTTTCATGGATGACCTGATGAAGTACATGGCCGTCAACTCCGCCACCGAAGAGGTGGGTGATGAACTCAAAGATGGGGCCGTGACTGATGGCTGTGGCCTGGGAACAGGTTCAACGTAGTAAGTATGACTGGAAGAACTCTTCTCCAACCATCTGTCATAAAGCCTCATGTCAATCCTTGTGGCCAGAGTCTCCAGTTCCTCCAGGCCCTTCAGAGCATCCTGAGTTGACAGTTCATCCTTTTATCTCCTCGCTGAGACCCTGGTTGAAAGCATCACATAGTGCCTAATTGCTTCAGTCACTTCTTGAAGAAAGAACATGAAAGTCAATTACGTACACTGTGATTCGCCTCCTGCCTTGTTTGAGTTTGAGCAAACCACATGCAGCCTCCTTCTCGGGCAGGACTGGATCGAAGACCCTGATTAGCTCCTTGGAAAAGTCCTTGAATCAATATCAAATGAGGGAGTTCTTCTGCCACTCAGCAGAACCCCATAACTTGGTCTGATGACAGGGAGGTGCAGGTAACCAGGTGGACAGGATTGTGGGAGCAAGGAGATCCAAGAGGCAACACCCAGGGACTTTGATGATAATCAGGCAGAGGTCATACACAGGAGGACAGAGAGAGCAAACTTAGCTTGAGGGGCATCCAATACTTGGTGGTCGTGAGGCAGAGCTTGGGTCAGGGTCCAGAAATCCAGAACAGAAGAGACCCGTGAAGGGCTTGGCAGGAGGGGTCAATCCGTGGGCAGAAAAGGATCGTAGAAACGCTGATGGCGTGGAAGGAAACACTGGATCTCTACTGGCTCGTGGCTGTCGATGATCTGGCAAGGAGGCTGAGAGGTGTTTAAATAGGGAGGGGCCCAGGTGGAACAGGTAAGCAATCAGGCGTGGCAGGTGAGCTGAATGAGTGTTTAAACACAGCATGGACAGGACAGCATGTGCTTCACTGCTTTGTCCCTGACAACAAAAATGTCCTGCTGAAACTCTGCATGGACAAAATATTTGTCCCGGTCAGAAAAAACAGAAACAGCACCTCTGGAGTGTAAGTTAAATTTGACAATACTCAATACTAAAGCATAAAATGTGATACCAATCACAAGGATTTGATTTTACTAAGTATTGGACTCTGCGTTTTGCAAACACCTGATCTGAAGTGACTCGGTTCTGAGTGAGGAACAGCCCTTGTGTGTAGAATACATTATGATGTTATTTAATGCAAATACAGGGTTAAAAAAAACACGGCTGCAGGTGTGTATAAATTATTGTCTGTTCTCTGCTCACCTGGTTTTTGGCGATGTCGTCAGCCACTCATCGTGTTTCTCAAAAGTGATGAGATATGCAGCAATCTCCTAGACAGACAGAGAAAGACAGAGAGGTTATATTGGTGTGTGTACACCCCCGGCAGATTAGAGGTGTGTGTGTGTGTGTGTCACAGGGAGATAACACATAACAAGTATTTCCAGATGACCTGCTGATGCCCACAGAGAGAGTGTCACTATCTGATTGCCAAGGTGAGGTTCGGCCACCTGATTGGTCACAGAGCAGCCAGTGAGGAGGCAGATACAGAGGACAGACCCCCAGGGCCAGCAACCAATCACACTTCACTTTGCCTCTTCCACTGGGGAGGAAAAGCTATCTCCTAAATACACACACTAGCACTATATAAACACACACACACATATATATTCACATACACAGGGGGTGCAGGCCTATAAACCTGCTCAGAGAGTATGCTGATAGGAAAAGTTTTCTTGCACTTTGCAGTTTGCCATTCAGATAAAGCCTCTTCCTAACTCCACTCTTAATTCCTCTGGCTCTCATCTCATTTCCTCATCTTTCCTCTTCGCAATTCTTCTCTTCTAGCTCTTGTGAATCCAACAAGGAAAAGTAAAACTCGAATCATACAGGTGCATTTTACCGAGAGCGGTTGAAAAACAAAACATCCAAACACACACACACACACACATGCATGTGCGCGCGCCACAACACAGACATAAAGAAATGCATCCAAAAGCAATTGCTGTTTGTACCTCACGCTTCTCAGTTGCTCGTGCAACTCCGCCTTTTCTCTTTGCTCGCTGAACTTTCTCACCTCTGGTTTCCTCCTTCAAACATCACTCTCTATCCGTCTATCATCGACTCCCATCTCACCCACTTGTTGGGAAAGACTATGAAATGTAAATTATCCTCTTAAGGCAATCAGCTTTTGAAATGCGGCACAAAGCAATAGTGAGGACGACATCAACACTCCAGCACTCCTTCATCTGCCCCCTCAGATCAACAGTCTCCTCTCTAGACTTTCTTTCTCTCTTATCCTCTGTGTCTTGGTGTGTGTGCATATGGTGTGTGTGTGTCCCAGTTTGGCATGAGAGCTCCCCGGCTCGACACCGATATGACAAAAGATTTGAGATGTGGAGGGGGAAGAAGGTGAGCGGGAGAAATACAGAGCAGCTGGAGGCTGCTGACACTTAACTGGATAGGAGTTTTTTGTATCCCCAGTTTGATCCTCACTTCCAAGGCCCCCCATTGCCTTATTCTGAATTTATATCGGTATTTATTTATACGCGTGTGGGTGTGGGAGAGACTGCTATCACACCCTTCATAATTATCAATATCTGGCTTGAGAAGGTGTCTGTACAAGGTAAATAAAAGGCTCACAGGATAGAGTCTGTACATAAATACAAAGAAGCAAATACACTGCTTGAACTTTTTCACGTTAGCAATTTACCAACCACTACAGGGCTGGGAATATGACTTAAAAATAATATCTTTTCACCACCTTTTTTTTTTTCCTTGAAAAAAATAGGTGCAAAAACAGTTTTTATTAATTTCTATCATTCTGTGAATTGATCTGAATTTAAAGTCCAAATGAACAGAAGCTGTAATACGTTTGTCACAAAGTTGGTAAATCTCTGCTGGGCTAACATCACTCTGAACTACGGAAATCTAAGGAATGCTTTTGAAGAAAGCCTGATTTTCCAAAAATTAAATCTTAAAAAAACAAAAAAGAAATTTAATTCACTGGAAATCTCCTAGTCCTACCACAAACTTCAGCATATATTGTTTGGATCAATGTGTTGGACCAAAACAAAATGTTGGAGAACTAAAATGTGGACGAGAAAGGATGATAAAAGTAAAAATAAAAAAATAAATAAACAAACCTTATAAATAATCGTGTCTCACTGAGTGTTGGGCCTCAGGTGTGTTAGAGAATAGTAATGAACAAACCATGAAGACCAAAGGATAAAGTCTTGGTGAAGTTTAAAACTGGGTTTGGTCAGGAGTGCAACAAAAGATTATTTTACAAAATTATTGTTCTGTTAATTATTTATTTGGAAAAAGAAATTGGCATATTTTGCAGATTCTTTCTTTAATCACTCAAAGCCTATTATTACTATATTAAAAAATACATAAAAAGACACAAATAAAAAATTTTCAATTACTTTTTTGAATATGAAAATGAACGTTTTGTTGCCTGGAATTCAAAAACAGCATCTCTTTAGTGGGCACTTGATCATTTGTAGCAAATGATGTATCTGCAATTTAAAAAATGCTGTTTATCAGTATGTTTAATATTTTCGTAGGAATAATTGGACAGTAAAAGATGCCGAATAGGAGATTATTTTCTCCTTACAGACTTTGAACCAGGTGACATTAAAACCCTGCTACTTGAGGAGTTCTTGGTAGAACACATTTACAGATAAATGTTTTTTATTATTATTATTGTAAATGCAACATGTATGCAATTTTGGTATAGTGTTAGTTTAATCACTGCTCTGAGTGTGTTGTATTTTCAAGCGGCCATATTTAGACTTCTCCAGCTGGGGATTAATTGATTACTAAATTAGTTGACTGTTACTTCAATAATCAAGTAATTGCTATTGGTCTATGGAGGTGCTGCAGAGATACACGGCTCAGGTGGGAAAACTGCTGTGGTAATTACATACTGCACGTATTTAACTTTTGGGGAAAACAGGCAAAAAGAATCCATTTTTGAAAGTACACCATGAAATGTGATGTTTACAGTTTGTCACGGACTTTGTGGGAGAAAAAACAAACATGCGGAGGGTAGCAGTGCTCCAGAGCAAAAAGGACCCAAATTAAACTTCTTTGACATGCTTGCAAAAACACATTGTGTGGCAGAAAACTGCCGCCGTTCAACACCTTGTACACAAAATCTTCAAGGTGAACCACAGGGAAACTGCAGCAAGGACGGGGAAGCTGGCCAGAGTTGATGAGAAGATGGATGAAGATAAATACAGGGCTAACCTTTAAGAAAACTTGTTAGAGGCAGCAAAACACTTCAGGCTGATGGGGCAGAGGTCACCCTAAACACACATCCAGAGTGGATTGGCTTAAATCACACATCCTTCTTCTGAAACTCCGACTTTGTGTAAAATCCTTAACAAGCACTTTAGTGTTTGCTTGTAATGTTAGAACACGTGAAAAAGTCCAGTGGTGAGATTACTTTGGCAATAGGTTGGCATGACACACACACACACACGCACACACACGAACACACACCTCAGCACACAAAGAGTGCCTCATTCATTTATGCATCTATTCATTAGCTGTGACAGGCAGCCACCTCTCCTCCTCCCAAACCACTCCGCAGCAAGTCAATATCCTATACAGCCTCCATGGCTCTGGCCAGGCACTCGGGCTCCCCTAGTGACTGTCAGCCAGTGGGAGGCGGGAGCAGAGAAGAGAGAGGGGGGAGGAGAAGAGGAGCCAGAGGAGGTGGGGTGGACAGAAGGATGGGAGGATTAAGACAGAGAGAGGGAAAGAGAGAGACTTACAATTAAAGGCCTGCCCCATAAGAGCCATTAAAAAACCAGAAACAGAGGAGTCAGCTGAAAAAGGCAGCTCGACACACACTGTGCAACACACCCACACACACATGCACAAGCACACACTGCTGCTGCTGCTGCTCACTCCCCCTGGCAGCGCACACACACATGCCCATGTGAAGAGTGACAGAAGTGAGTTGGTGAAGGTCGATCCTCAGGAAGTCACAGTTATTGTCCCAGTGGAAGGAAGTGATGGAGCACTGTGAGCATGCCTGGTGACACGCTGACCCTACAGGAATACTGTGAGTGAAGGTGCGTGTGCATGGGTGTGCATGCGTGTGTGTGTGTGTGTGTGTGTGTGTTGGCTGTGAACCGGCACATGGGGCAGGGAAAGACATCCTTCTCCAGGGATCTGCTCGAGAAACCCAGACGTTCTGCATGTCTGTGTGCAACAATACATTACCGATACATTACGACGGGCACTCAGTTGCACACGCTTTCCCCGCCCAACACACACCCATTTCTGCTGGCTGCCGTGCATGTGAGAGCGTGAAAGAGAGTTACTTAAGAAATATCTAACAAAGCAGGGAGCATGAGTGGGAAGTTAGATTGGAGCGAGCAATGCAGTTGGGGAAATCAGCCTCCCACTCACGCTTCACTGAGACCATCTCCCTCCGAGAAACTGGTGGCATGTACAGAAAGGCAGCCACACAGACGCGCATGTGTACATACAAACACATTTACAACGCCTTGGGGAGGTTTCCACTGGGAAAGGGACTTTATAGGTTCACCTACACACCCGACAGTCCCATCCAGGAGCTTCTCCCAGGGACAGTCACTTACCAGGGTCTGGCCATGAGCTCGAACACACACAAACACACACACACACACATATATATATATATATATATAAATATATATATATATGGAGAGAGAGGGAACTGAGAGGGAGCTGTGTGCACGTTTGAAGCTCAATGATGAGCATCACCCCGACAGAGATCTGGGGAAAACAGAGCTGTCTTCAAACTGGAACTGTCACATCCATTCGAAGTGCCTCAAATGAAAGCCGCCGCTGGCTCACAACAGAAATCATTTGGCATTGAACGGTTTATTTTGGCAGAACAGGAGGTAACAAACTGAAGTGTCCTTTCTAACTACACAATCCATACCTGCCTCTCCTCTTGGGCATGGTAAGTCCCACACGCATGCGCGTGTGTGCGCACGTGTGTGTGTGTGTGTGTGTGTGTTTGGGGTGTGGGGTTGAAGAACTGCATTAGCATTAAGACCAAGAGAGGTCTGCTGATGCGGTGATGTGCTCCAATAGCACCTCTGCTGGGTTTCTCCTTTCCACAGTGTCCCTGCTGATGTTTCATAATGACAGGCAATGTCTACAACGCTGCCATCCTATATAGCTTCATTGGTGTTATTATTATTTTGCGGATTTCCCTGTGGTGTTTATTCTGATCCAGTCTCGCATTTAGACAGATTTTAATCTATTTTTTTCAATCATAGACTGGTTTAAAGCGATGCATAATTGTGAAGTGGAAGGAAAACAACAATGTAAAAAGTGTATTTGCATTTAGCACTTTTACTCTGATGGTAATCCTAAATAACATCCAAAGGGTGTTATGCAGAAGTCTCCTAGTTAAAGGTCCACCAGAGTCTTTGCATCTCTTTGAGATTATTTGAAGGACATCACTGAACACACAGCCTCATGAAAACCAAAAAACTAATAGTCATTCACTCGACAAATCTAACTGGAAAGACTGCACCAGAAAATCCTGAACTCACCATTTCCACTATGAAACCTGGACATGGCAGCTTCATGCTCTTCTTCGGTGAGAACAAGGAAGCAGGTCAGAGTTCAGATGAATACATGGCAATTATGGAAAACAACAGCCTGAAGCTGTGAAAATCATCAGCGAAGCAAAGGCCAGAGTTACAATGGAATCATTAACATCAAGCTAGATTGATGTGGTAAAATGGCCCAGTCAAAGTCTAGAGTGACAGAGGGTGACATTCAGTTGAGAGCTGTGAAAAAAATTCGGAAAATCAGCACTGTTTTCCAGCCTGACAACTATCAGCGACACAAACTGAAAACAACATATTTCTTTGCGCCTTATGCGTTCTAATATTGTGGCAACACATTCGGAAATAGAGCTTGAATTATTGAATTACAAACTGTCCAAACACTTCATTACTTTTTCCTCAGGGTTAGTGAAAAACCCCAAACTCTCCGAGTCACTGTTCTATTTTAAGGTCCATTACTCTTAAATGTTTTGAACTGGAAGTTAGATTTTCCCTAAAATGAATATTGTGGTTCAAACAGACTATACTACACTTTAAAAACCAAGACGCTCTATTGTATACCAGATCGATACTGAGTTTTGTACTGCGTGTCTTTAACCATACTAATTACACCATGTAGCTCTCAACAGAGAGAACAATGAATAATGATGGGATCATTTTGCTCTGTTAAAGCCGCACTACAATTTATCAAGTCCGTTGTAAACTATGAGAAATAAAGTGTAGCTTGTAGTGGACTCCCAAACTGCCTTGCTCCCTGCTGTGTGACTTTCAAGAGCCCTTATATTACCTCTGCTGCCTAATACAACTGCTTAACGCTGTTTCCATAACAACTGTTGCAAAGCCCCTGATCAGAATTCCTCTCGAGCTCGCCTTGTGTTTATCATATCAACACCTCATCACTCTCAAAGCAACATACATGCACTCAAACACGGCCGTAAGAGACATCCGCACACAAGCGCAAACGGATTACTGGTGTAGAAAGTTGTCGGTTGCAATAAAATAAATAACATCATCACTTGTCTGCTTCCCCTTTTTGGTCTGTCAGCATGGACAAACACAGAGACTGCTCACAGAGAGACGCGCGCGCTAAACGCTGGCCCATCAGCAGAGGGTAGCTAACGTCTGACCTTCAGCGGTGACGAGTCTCTGTCGCCTAGTTAAGAAAGAGACGAGGATCATATTCAGCTCTGCCACACGCGATTAGACACACAGGTATATAACATGACAGGAACAGATGTGACTAAGATGTGTTCATGTACACCATGGTGAAAGTGAGCACACCGACTTTGACAACTCAAGGGTCACTTCAAAATATCCTTCCTCATCTACTGTAAGCCTCGTGCCACAATCTGATATGAATGTTTGTATGACCTGGTCAGGCTAATCCATTCACTAATCGCCTGTAACTGTTGATAACGATGCAGATTCATGTTTGAAACCGTAAATGTGAAAACAAATTAGGGAGTGTTTTAGTTACAGAAGCAATTGTGGACATTTTTGGTCTCTGTCTCTACAGACAGTGAAAAACACTTGCAATTCAATTGCTTTACTGGATATTGTTACATCCATATTCTCTGGTTACCCCAAGTCTGACTCTGATTGGCTAAACAGTCCTTCTTTATTTTCTTTCTTTCTTTTCTTTTTTTCACAGGAAAACACAGATGGCTAAGGAGCATGAATTTGGGCTCATTCATAGAGAACCAGAAAAAAAAAATTCTCCAGCTGGGGAGAGGTCTGATTAACCTTGAGATTCTCTCACAATAAACAGTTTTGCTTGCATTGTACCCAGCCTGCATTTTTCTATATCAAAAAGCATTCCACTTTCAGAAGGGTCTCTCACAAAGGTTATTTGTTTGTTTTAATCCTGTAGTGCCAGTCTTAAGTGACATATCTCTCACGACACCTCAAGCTTGCCTAATATTTGCTGATCAGTCAACCCGCCGATGTCGAGGAGCTTTAATAGGGAGTTCATTTAAGAACCCATCAAACCCAACAAGATGTACTGGCAGACCAGGTGACAAAGGACTGTCAAGATTCATTTATGGTCAATACTTTTGGAGCTATTCTGCCAAAGGTCCATTTTTATGCTCGGCTGTGTGAAATTTAAAAAAGTGTTTTTCATCCACTTTGTGTCCTTGGGCATTTGGTGGCTTCCTGTCAAACATTTTTCCTGCTCATACTCATTTCTAAATCCGAAGTAAGCAATCACCAAAACACCACTGGACCTGAGCCAGAACCAACATCTGCCACTCGCAGTTATCACTTGGCCAAAACCAACAACGTGGGTTTTGCCCATGAACCAATCCTCTGACAGTACTGAAGGAACTTCATGCAGTGCAAGTCCAGTCGGTTTTACGTGTAAGAGAGCACCCCAGTTTTGAAACCAGTCCTTTTAATTCTTTATAATGGTGGTTCATTTGCTAAAAGCTGACATTTGATCTCTCTGCCCTATTTTGTTCCCTCTTTCAGACTGTTAGGTATTAGGAGTCATGGACTACTTTATGCACTCAGGTCAAGAGAGTCTTAAAGTTTGATTCAATGTGGAGTCTGGTGCCTACATGGGTTAAAGCTTTCATAAAAATTAACTTACTTTCGCTCGTTCTCCTTATGGTTTGACCTTTATACTTTCCCTTCCCTCCCCCTTTGTTGCACCTCTCATCTGCTAATTTACACAGGTCCACGCGGTGAAGGTGGCAACACAAAGATACACCCTCAAAGTGCACAGAAAGTAGCACAAACTCTTTCAGTGGAGACTTGAGAGCAAGGAAGCGCTGGCCTCAATTCACCAGGGGGAAACATCAATCGCATTTTTCTAAAGACTTCCTTTTCTTGCGCGCCTGTACCTGTCCTCTTCTTCCTCCTGCCTCCGATTTGCATTTCAGGAGACGGCCCCCCCCCCTCCCTCCCCTCCTCGCTCTTGGTGGGGAGGAGTTGGGTGGGGGGCACATCAAAGACGCCAACAGGTGTGTGGTGTCAAACACAATGCTGGGATCCCCCGCTGCGCGAGGGTGTAATGGATGAAACCTGTCAGAGTCCTCAAAAACTCCAGCAAAGTTAACTGGAAGAAGGTGCGTGCCACACACACGTTCGGGTTTGTATTGAAGAGTGTGAGTTTCTGCCGGCGGGAGGTGGGAGAAGACAGAGAGAGGGAAAGGTATCTCAGTGAAGGAGTCTCCAGTGGTTGCGTTAACCCCCCACCTCAGCTCACCGTGAGTCATTCCGCCCTCCGAGTCTCATCTCTGCTCCGCGATTGTTGATGTTTTTTGTGATTGAGGAGGTTTGCATGCTAAGAAGAGACAGAGAGCCACGGATACGAGACAGAGAGGGGGGAGTGAAAGAAAGTGTGTGCCACCTCTCATTGGCATAAATACTTGTTTACAATGGGACATAAATTGGCACCCTGTCAGTCAGCCTCTCCATTTCTCTTTCCTCTAACTCCTTTGCTCTGTTTCCTCTGCCTCAGTGCGGCTAAGTGTATTATAACACTCCCCGGTTCAGCCCTCTCTCATTACCATATTCTAATTACATTCGTTAAGGGGAGCATTTGGGAGTTTAATGAATAAATTTGAAAGATGGGTCTCCGTGGCGATCTTTAGGTTTGTCTCCTCCTCAGTCACCTAAGAATGTGAGTCAGTGTTCCTGCATAGTTTTAAATGTAAAACCTCATGCTTTTCAGGACTCACATTTCCTGAGCTTTCACTTCTTTAAGGCTAATTTTAAACTACAAAAGTGCTTCTTCAGTGGTCATGTTTTAAATTTGGTGCAAGGAAAAAGCGAGGAAATAGGGAAGGACACAAGGAAGGAAGGGAGGAATGTCCTAAAGAGTGACAGGAAGGAAATCAAATTATGTGAGGGAGGATACACCAAAGGTAGAAAGCAGGACAGGACGAAAGAAAGGGAGACAGTAAGAACACACAGAATAAAAAATAAAGGATGGACGCATGGGAGGACGCAAAGGCAAAAGGAATGAATGATACAAAAAAGGAAATATAGATTAAAAAAAGGGAAAAAAGTAAGAAAGAAAAAGGTAAAGACACAACGAGGTAGAGAGGAAACACAGGAGAGAGAGAAAGAAAGAAAGAGAGAAAGATAGAAAGAAAGAAAGAAAGAAAGAAAGAAAGAAAGAAAGAAAGAAAGAAAGAAAGAAAGAAAGAAAGAAAGAAAGAAAGAAAAATGAAGGAGTAATGGAAAGGAAGAAGGGAGTGAAGTGAGAAGTACAGAAGGAATAATCGAAGGACAGAATGCATGACAGGAGGTGAAAACAAGTAGCAAGAATGGATAATATTTTGTGAAACATCCAAATTCACTAAAAAAACAACAACTTTTATCATCACCTATATGTTCCATATTTTGCCTCCGTCTTTCACCACTGTGCCATTCTGTTAAAAAATAAAATAAAAGAGTGGATTTTAATAACACTTGCTGTAGCGTATGCTGTGTTTGAATTTATCCCACAATCTGTGACAGAAGTGGAATTTAATCCTAATGTTTTCTAAATACATGACGCTGAAAGGAACTGGTAAATGACTGGGATGAGCACAGGACACAGATGATTGATTTTAAATAAAGGGATTGAGTCAATTGTGTTCCCTCACTGAACGTGAGTACATCAAAATCAAAATAACAAGCATCACTCAAAAATCATAGCAAACACGTTGCATTATTTTCAGCTGCAGCAAGGTCTTAATTGTTTAATTTGTTTTGAAATAAAGTAATTAGATAATTTTATGCTTCTTTTTTCCATTTCTTTCTGAATATTATGCTGGGGTTGACTTTTCCTCTTGGTGAGAGGACAGATCTGTTCAATATGTAGACAGCAGAAGCAGACAGTTGAGAAATGCTGTTCAGTATGTGTGCTCTCTCTACAAATGTCTCACAATAGCTCCATTTCAGTAGAAACAAACAAATCTAGTTAACTCCAGAAGCTTGTGTGGACTCCTGTCTCTTTATAAAAAAAAAAAATAGAAAATCAATTCAGAATTCTGTTTGCTTCTGCCAAGTAAAGATTTCATGTCATTTGTTTGTTGCTTATGAAAAAAAAACCAAAAAAAAAAAAAAAACTTGGAGCCACCCATGCTGAAGTCATGAATATTTAACCCGTCTCAAACCTAAAAACAGAAACTGCCAAAGACAAGCACCAAATTACAGATGTACAAATCGTACACAATCTCCGATTTAACACAGACAACAGACCTGGGGCCTTTAAGACAGAAGGTGGGTAAGTAGAGGTAAAACAATCTTAGGCAAGCGTTAGCATTAAATCAACCCTGCCCCTGTGACAGGCTTCTTCCACTGTTGTGTGGTTTTTGATTTGTCTCTGCCTGGAACGGAGCCCTGGGCGCGAGACCTGCGCTCACTCTTTCAGGGTATTGCAAAAATGTGATATACCCTCCTCACATGGTTTAATAAAATACGTTCTCCACTCTGATGATTGCCAGCTTGTGCTTCAAGCAGTTCAGCAGTGAATTTGCAACAATAACCCAAACAGTTCTTTTCTTTTATTTATTTTTTTATTTTTTTTCCCTAAAGCTTGGAAATGGATGTGCTTTTACTTGGCCACTTGCCAACGATTACTGACAATTAAACAATGCCACAAGCAGCAGGACTAAGATGAAGAATTTAATTTAACCTCTTGCCCACAGAATTTAATTTCACTGTGACTGCAATTCACTTAAAATGAAAATATTTTCATCTTACTAAATAGATTGTTTTTTAAAATCCCAGACCGACATTTATTCATTTTGTCGCTCACGTAAATGAAAACAAAAAAAACAACAACAACAAAAACAACAAAACCAGGCATTTGGAGGCAGCGGAAATTAGCGAATGCCTGGAATTCCTCGTGTGTGTGTTTATTTCATTCTCAATTCAAGCAGCCTTAAATCTGCCTGGAAGCAGTGCATTAAAAACAGGCTGCACTCATCCATGGCTAACTATAGACAACAGGCTCTGCAAGAGACTATTTTGGTTAAAAATGTGCCTGCCTTTAATTGTTTGTAAGTGTGTGGTATCTTCTTCACAGAATGTTTGCAGTGATAATTCACTGTGCATGGAAGAGCCCTCTGTCATCACCTTCCCTTCAAGCACTGTGACTCATGCTGTGGGTGCTAGCTTTCATTTTAACCTCTATATAATGTACCATGCATGCATATAAATAAAAAAATACAAGAGAGGATGAGAAACATTTTCACTCTTTAGACCAGACACCAGGCATATGTGTATCAGGTTGCTTATGGAGGATGCTTTCTTTGCTTTAGTCTGGTTGTTTCCCATCCATTAACTGCATGCAGCACTAATAGAGCTGTTTAATAATTGCTAATTTAATGTGGCTCTATAGATCGAAAAGGAGACAGACATCAGTCATTGCCTTTTGGGCTGTTGTGGAAACTTTCCACCTCATAAAAACTGTAATTGACTGTGACTTTTCTGTTCAACATGCAGTGACATATGCAGGTGGGAAGCGCCAGTAACTTAGAGCCTCGCTGAAAAAGAAAAGAAAATAATGCTGTCGTGCGTCACAAAGTGTTCATATCTTTTGAATTTTATCCCACTTTGACAGGGATATAGAAGTGTTATCTTATTAAACAATATCTGAGGCCTTAAACATGTCATGTAGCAACTATACAGACCAAATACAACCTGAGCTGAAATGGTTTCAGTTGCCAGCAGCTCTGAAAGCTGAAAGCTGAAAGCTGCTGGCTTTGGCAAAAAAGTAATAAAGAACCAATTAGTGTTTTTTTTTTTTTTAAAACATGTATAACAAATGAAGGTCTTAGCAATTTATGGGATAACTATATCGAAATTCTACAACAAACACTGAAAGTTTCAATATTATTATTTTTTAATTCTATTCTTCTTGTTACTACAATATGTGCATTTTTTTACTTAACTTTCCACAAATATAAATATCCCATAAAATAATAAGTATCAACTCTGTCATTAGCAAAAGTTAGCTTGTTTTTTTATTTTAATGTAAAAAAATTTACATATAATACAACGGTAGTTCTTTAAAAATGATAACAAATATTTTGCAAAAATCATACGTTGCCATGCAATAATAGTGGGTTAATTAACTTTATCTTGCTGCGTAGAGGGAAAAATGGCTTTGGATTGTAAAAGTGGCCAACCCTTGGCTGAGATCAAAGCCTGACTGTGTGTTAGAAAGGTCCAGTCAAAGTCTGGAGCAAAATCAAACTGAGAATCTGTGGGAGGACTTGAAGGTGGATGTTCACACATGCCTTTCCCGGTAACCTGACTTTTTGTTTGAGCTTTGAATATTTTCAAAGAGGAGTTGGGGAGGTATTTTCTCTTTAGATGTGCAAAGCTGGAGCACAACCCATCGAAAGATAGTTCTACAAAAAGTTGAAGCGGGGGGTCTAAATCCAGATGGACGCCACAACTTTTTTGAGTGCAAATGATTGAGAAAGCAATAAATCCTTTCTAAACCACTTCAAAATTAATAAAACTATGTTTTATTGATGGACCAAACATAAATACAGATATAAAACATAATGAAGTTTGTGGCTGCAGTGTGGCAAAGCGTGCAAATACTTTTTGTCAAGGCACTGCAGACGTTGCAACCTGGCAAAGTTCAGACAAACGTAGCACCAGAAGATAAATGCTCCCAACAAGATGTAATTGTTCGGCTTAACAGTAATTAATACGTGTTTTGGGACTGGGAAATCCTATTTTTGCCATGTTTTACTGTTTGCTCAAACCGTGAGCAAACACTTCCACAGATTAATAGCCTAACTGTGATTTTGCTCTAAGTCTTTCAAAACCATTAGGACAGAATGAACTTTGAGAGACAAAGACTAAGCATCTTAAAAGGCGACGACTATCAGTTTCTGACACTTGGTAAAGGCACCGGGTGAAAAACGTAGACATACTGCATTTAAGTTTTAATAGTTCCCCGTCCCACAGCGTCAGACTGTACACAGACACAATTAAACACACCGTATACTCTCCTGGTATGCAAATGCAGCATCAATATCCCGTATATAGTTTCCTCCTCTGAGTCTTTACATGATGGATGATATATTACAGCTGAGCTGGTCTAAGACTAATGACAAGGCTGCATTACAATATACAACAATGCACACAGCTAATATTGCATGTGCAGGAAGACAGAACACTTTCACACAGACATGGGCACACAAACGCCACCTTGTTTAATCCCCGGGAATCGGGGAAATTTGATTAGCATGACTTTTACAAACACACTCCGTATGAGAGTAGACAATCCATGCATCAGGCGAGAAGGAAACGGGAGCAGGAGAAAGAAGCAGGAGATAGAGATGGTTGGGTTGGGGTTGGGGGGGAATGAGGAATGCATGATCCTCTATCCTCAGTGCAGTTTGAGAAGAGGGGGAAAAAAAGACCTATGATGTCGGCTCCTGAATGGAAATGCTCAGTTTTCTTAAAACACATAAATAAAACAGGATCTTTACCAGTAAACCTATATATTATATATATGCCCTGTCCTGCATCTTGTCAATGTGTACATTTCCAGAACAATATTTGTGGAAAATGCACTGCGCGGCATCAGGAGGCTCACATATCTCTGAATTGTTGGGGATGGGATGTTTGCAGGCTTCTAATTTATCCCTGCACTCATGTTATACCTGCCAATGGTAAAAATGATGTTTGCTAAGGCTTCAAGCATGCCATCACATTTGATATTCATCACAGTGTGATTATTGCATGAAAATGGAGCCATGCTGAGGTAATTAGTTCAGTTGGAAAAGCTAATCTGCATCTGTGCTTGACTGTGACGAAGAAACGCATTCCCTCCTTCCATATAGCAGATAATGGTTTAATAAACTTAAATAAAAGCTCTTGTCTAAAATCATTTTCTTATGTAAAGTTACAAAACTACATTCACAAACATTGTTTTCAAATGCCAATAAAAAAACATATGAACACCTTTATATTGCAGAGTGCCCTCCAGAACACATTTAATATAAATGTGTTAGAAGCTTCATAAATACAACCATTACTGTAGCATAGGCTCACAATGAAATAGTCGCAAAAATGTAACTTTTCATTTTAGTCAGTTTCTTCAGTAAGAAAAAGAAAAACAACCTACAATGCGAAATGAATATTTTAGATCGCATCTCCAGCGCTGTAAATATTAGCACCCCTGCTGGTGAGGCTGTGTAAGTGCTGAAAGAAGAAGCACTTTTCTTTTTTTTTCTTTTCACACAGCTGAAGCGTAGTTTTATTCCCAGCCCATGATGCATTGCACGCTAACAAAGACCCCAGCGACTTTGGAAAAGAAACCCACAGAATCACAGATCATCCCTCATGCATAACATGAGCTGCTTTTCCACATATGCATCCTTCAACTTGTGCAAAACCCTCTTGAAGTGTTCATTGCAGAAAAGCTGAATGTGTGTCTCCATCCGTTTACGTTTGTGATAGTGGGGCAGAGAAAGGTTTTTCCGGGCATCACTCCTAAACTTGTTTCGAATGGTTGTTATAGAGACGTTGACACCAAGGCGCCGTTCTTTACTGTAGTTCTTTAACAGTGAGCTCCCTGACCGTCCTCTTCACTTTATGAAGTGATTAAAATAAATATAAGTCCCTGCTGAGTCCCTGAATGCATCACCCTGATTGAAGGTATTTGTAAACACAGATTAGTAACAATTTGTCCTTATGCTTCGCGACTCTGTGATGGTTTATCATATAAAATCTCAATGACATTCATTTTGTGGTTGAAATATGGTAAATGTGGAAATGTTCAAGAGATGTGAACTGTAGTCTGTTTATTTCATAATGTAAGAACTTTTTCCTTTGCCTGCTCTGCCTAGCCTAAACGTTTTTCACAGCTGAAAAAAGATTACAAGAAATTCATGATTAAAATACACAATTTGTGCAGATAGTTGTTAGAGAAGAGTGCACACTTGTGGATTTTTTACAGCTTTTCCTTTAGAATACGAGTCGCAATATTTACCAGATTTATTCTTCCTGTTAAAAAAAACATAAAAACACAAACATTTTATTTGAGCTCTCAAATATCGTATGAGAACATGTTTTTTATTCAAGTTGTGTAAAGCTGCTTTGAGGTCAGATTGTTAGGTTTATTAGTGTGAGATTTTGTGCATCTGTTTCTATTGGCCTCACAAACTCTAACTCACCAAAGAGCCTTAAAGGCTTTAGCTCCATTAGGTAAGCATCTTACATGAAACATTCAGAGCATGATGAATGTTATACATATCTGCGCAAAAAAAAATTAAATAAATAAAACATACCACAAAAATGCTAAATTCCTGTGGTGATGGCTTTGAATGTATTTGTTCATTCAGTAGTTTCATTTAAAGATGTAGTGTGAAATGATACAGAGCCCCATTTCTTTTAGCTGCCCTTCAAAAGAGGAAAAGCAAGAAAATGTGACTCTCAAGTCAGTTGGTCATGTATTTATCTATATAAGTAAGGAAACTTCTACAAGAAAACCACTAAATAACTAAATCAGAATATAAGTGAACAATTCAAACAACTGAGCGGAAATTAACTGTCACCTTGCATGTTCGATGGAGCTCACTGTTGAAAAGCTCTTGGGGTCACAAAGTCTCCATCGCAATATGTTTGGGAGATTCTGTCCTACCACTCCAAAAGTAAACATGTGGAGTCGGCTTAACTCATATCGAGACTTTAACTGGAGCCACACGGTTTGATCAGATTGAATTAAGCCTGAACTTCACCTTCCTTGGCCTGCAAGATCATTTTACTGACTAATCAAGTGACCGGTTGATTGCACCGGTAATATTCAGTTCTGGATTTTACTTAGGGGCATCAGAGTAAAGAGGGTTGAATAGAAATGCACACAAGGCTTTTTAGATTTTCATTTGTAAACCCTTTTAAGAGTCCTGTATCGTTCTCTTTGCACATTTTATCATTGGTCTGCCTCACGAAACACAATAATATGCCTTCACGCTGTTGGTTCCTCTGAAAAGGTTTAAATGATGGGAACACCTTCACCAGGCACAGCACATTCTCCATAGCCGGTGAGGAAGTGGTGCAAAATGTCTGCATAAAACTTTTAAATGGCTTATGTGAATGTCACACAGATATACTCAGTGCATACTTGTCATTTACAATTACATTAAACCATCTCTGAATAATAGCGCACAGTGAGACTGCCACAGAGTGAGCAAATGAGTAAAAAAGTAGGCATCAGGGTTGTTTTTTTTGTGTGTGTGTTGCATTCATTTCCATTTTATGCATCGCATCCATTTGAATGCAGCATTATTTCTATCAAACCCAAAATTATGTTCGACTGGAACCAACCTTCAAAAACACGAGCATGAAATATGTAGCAGCCTCAGAAATCCTGAACTAGGCATATTACTTACAAGTCCCTCTGCTCCAGTTATTACTGAGTCAGAAAAAAAAGAAAAAAAGAAAAACGCTTAAGAAAAACCTCATCAAAAACTAAGGTTTTCAGCCTAAGTCGTGCTTGATTTGCAGTGTGATGTTTTGTTTAAAACTTGCATTTTTATGGGAATGTAAATGCATACAAAATTGCCTCGCGGCGCTTTAAGATACTGTATATTTAACTTCTGAAGAAATGGCAAAGCAAAAAGTTATCAAAGTGAGATAGAGCTGTGCTGGTATCAGGACAAAGCTCTACACACTGAGAACAAGTTCTCAAAATAGAAGAACAAGGATTTTCTCTCACACACACATTTTAATGCTTTATCTGTCCCAAATGAATTAAATCTAATTCGCACAAGTCGCAGATATTACAGCGGTTCTGTGTGGGGACATTTAGGGAAACAAAAAGTATTGTTTCCACAGAACACACTGGCTCCTTATTGCATCGGACTTTGCTGGCCGTTAGCTTCTTTTTCCGGTCGGGCTTCGAATCCAGCGGCAAATGAAAAGACAATCACACACATACACACAAGCATACAGAATGGAGCTCAGGCACTTACGCAACACCCCCGCACACTCTCAGTAACACATTTTCACTGTTTAATATATTTCTGTGTCTCCAGTTAACAATATTTTGTGTCAAATTATAGTGGGCAAGATAAATAGTGGGAGAAAATAGAGCAGGAGGAGGATGTGGCGTTTCCAGTTGGGTAGGAGGAATATAGAGGGAGAGGAAAAGTGGAAGGAGGAAAGCGTCAACGTTAAGTCCTTCCTCAGACACCTGGCTTTCCGAGACTAGACCTGCAAAACCTGCTTAATCCCACCTGCTTGTGAAGCCGTACTGATGGTTGAAACTTGCTGAAATCTTGGCATATGCTCAAGTTTTCGTGCCAAATCTTGCTTCAAATAAGACTCAAGACGAGACTATATTAACTCTTGGTTAACGTTATTTGAAATAATTTGGCTCCTTGTGGCTGGATGGTGAGGAAAAAGTGTCTGTTTGGAATTTGGGTTGAATATTTAAGCCACAGCAGACACTGAAAGATGCCGGGTGCTAACTGGGCTACGCTTCCCTCAAAGAGATGGAGAGAAAGACAAAGAGGAGAATAAAAGACGCAGAGAAAGAGCCTGGAGGACTAATTAGTGATTATAACGCGGCGTTCTCCAAACATGAAATATTTCTCACCCCAAAATGCAGAGGAAAGATTAAAAATAAAAGAATAGGAATCAAACACACGGAGCTGTGAAACGCCCCTCTCGTACCGTGTGTGCTCTCATGAACTGCTGCATGTATCTGCGTGCGAATGTGTGCGCCAGCTTCTTTGCCCCCTCATTAAACCATGCTTTACTCTGGTAAATGGCAACAGCACAGAGCTCAATGTCAGCTGAAGAGGTTACAGCCAAAGGCAGGCTCTGGGATACACGCACACACACACGCACACACGCGCACACACACAAACACACACAGGAAACAGATAAACCTAACCTTTTACCAACACGTTATGTAGAAAATGCTTGAGAAGCACACCGATGGTTTTTCTAAAGGAAAACGCAGAGAGTTTCAAAAAAGTTTGTTGCTTTTTCACGTCTTGTGACAAGGTTGCCCTAGTGCAGAGCGTGTGCCTCTCCTGGCCCTGCGCCTGTGTGTGCTGGACACTGAAAACTCACACACATCACAGTCATAAATCAAGGGCGCCCTTCACCACAGTATAAATGAAACACAGAGGCCTGCAACTGGTTGTCTGCTAACTGCATCACTCTGGATTTCCTCATCGATTCGTAGTGTTTTTTTGTTGTTTTTTTTTTCACGTAGTTTGGTAAGTGACGGCTTCCCTCATGCAAAACTTCTCCTCAAGACATTTTTCCGCTCATAAAATCACTGTATTATGTTGGGGTTTTATAATCACCAATAAAATGCTGCTGCGGTGTGAAAGAAGCATGCTACATTGTTTTCAAATTGTTCAATAGAATGTGGAAAGTCAGTGAACATCACTGATCAACCTCCTTTACTCTGACACCAGTAATCAAATCCAATTACATCCCACTACCTTCAAAAAATCCCCTGATGAGTAAGCAGAGCCTGTCTGTGTTTAATTTAATCTTGGTTTTAATCCAGCTATTCTCAGAGATTTGGCTGAGAAAATTAGACAGAATCATGAAGGCTAAGGAACTCAGCAGAGATCTAAATCCAGATGAGATCGTAAAAATTAATAACTCAAAGTCTGGAAGCCTGACAAGGGACTGTTCAATTCATCATGCAAAACTGGAAAGTGTACAAACCAAAACATGGCCGTCCACCTAAGCTAACAAGCAAGACAAGGAGAGCATTAACCTTAGAAGCAGCCAAGAAGCCCACTGCAGCTGCAGGAGCCGCAGAGATGCATGACAGGTGCTGGAGAATCTGTTGACAGGGCATCAAATACGGCCTGGAAATACCTGAGAAGAACAGCATTCTTTTTCCATCTCTCTCCCACGACTGCAATAAAGGAATGGCATCTTTTAGGATCTCCCACATAACCTGGGGAAAACATTTTTTTTTTTCTTGTGCGGTGATTGGTCAAACATTTGACAGTGTCATGGTTACGGGGCTGAGACATACTACGGCGGGAGAGCCGTATGATGACTTCACATGAAAACTACACTGAGGTTTCTTAAGTATGAAATGTCTGGGACAGAGAGAACTTTGTTCTTATCACTTCAGGACAGTAAAGAAATGTTCCTATCATTAAAGAGTGTTTGCAGGTGTTTTATTGCACTCTCCATAAATCTGTCCTATGTAATAGAGAGAAGAAGAAAAACATGTTAGTTCTTGGGCAAACATGTAGAAAAAAGCGCTCTGGTCAGATGAGACCAAACTACATTTTATTGGCCTATTTGTAAACTTACATGGAATAGAGAAATAAACACTAGACATCACCCTCATCAGGCCTCGCAAACTGGGAAACAAGGTGGTGGCAGGATCATACTGTGGGGAAGCTTTTGTTCAGGAAGAAAAGTGATGCTGATGAGAGCTGATTAAAGATAATTTGATGCAAAAAACTTAAGACTGAGTAAGGATGGAATGTTTAGATTAAGACAAATAAAATGGCACTATTACAATTAATGAAAATATAATAATGCACTTATACTCTCCATCCAATCTTCTTGTTCTGGAGAGTGAGTGAAAAGTTCATATTCCAGATATACAAAGCTGATTAAAATATACCAATGATGCATTTCGGTTCTAAAACCTTTGACACAAGCAGGTTGTATAGAAATGCACACCACACTTTTCAGATTATTGGTAAAAAATAAATAAATAAATAAATAAATAAATAAATAAATAAATAAAAGTTTACTTTACTTCCACTCCACGGCATGGCAGTGTTTTGTGTTGACTTATCACTTGAAATCTCCATCAAAGGACGTGAGGTCCTGGGTTCGATTCTGCACGCAGTTCGCATGTGTGTGGGTTTTCTCCGGGTACTCCGGCTTCCTCCCACAGTCCAAAAACATGACTGTCAGGTTAATTGGTCTCTCTAAATTCTCCCTCGGTATGAGTGTGTGTGTGCATGGTTGCTTGTCCTGTCTGCCTCTGTGTTGCCTGTCCAGGGTGAACCCCGCCTCTGACCCGAAACGTTAGCTGGAGACAGGCACCAGCTGCCCTCCTGACCCCACCGGGGACAACGGATGGAAATCTCCATCGAATACATGTGAGTTTGAGATTTTAATGGGACAAGTTGTGGGAAAGTTGAAGTGTTATAAATATTCCTGCAAAGGATTGTATCTCCAGACAGAAAATGGGACTACTTTGTATTCATATTCAGCTTAATCCATCTGTTTAATAGCTCACAACCAGCAGTATCGACGCCGATAATAAATTAAGAGTTTTGTTTAGTGTTGGAATTGCAGCTCCCACAAGACGCGGCAGCACACAGAGGTGATTGTGAGCGCGTTCGTGACATTTTTACTTGTGATGCGGAGCTTTTGTCCTTCGCTGGTTGTTTGTCTCCACTGTCACGCATGATTGGCATCTCAAGCAGGTGCACCGCTTTGTCAGGTCTCCCTATATCGCCTCCAGCTAACTTGCAAAAATCATGAGTGGGGTTTGTGTCAAATATGTATCATCGATCATACTATTAGCCCAAGAATGCGTGCATATCTCACATAATCCGTTGCCATGGCAACACCGACCCCTCCATGCACATGCAGAGACAAGAGCCGCGCTGGTCCAAAATGTATATGATGATTTTTTTGATCCGCTTCTCGTTCAGTCATGTTGGTGTCATCCATGCAAGCAGAGCCAGACACGAGCGTGTGCGAACTATCAACTAAGCCTGCCGTACAGCAGCCAACGTGGGGAGAACAATCGCTCTGAGGGAGCAGCGCATTTTTCACAGCATATCATTACATGTCTCATTATTGCCAAAATAACAGCAGCTCCTTCATTTGTTTCTCGTCGTAGATCTGAGCAACATGTGGCGCGGAGACAGGCGTCTGTCTCCTGCATGTGTGATGTACTGAAGTCTGTGCGGCGACCCGTTTGAGAGTTGCATCATTTGCATCATAGTGGGAGACACTCTGGAGTCGAAGCCTTTAAAGTGCACATTAGCCCACATGATGATATGCACATTTGTGCGGTTTCTGTTTTCATGTTTCTTAATTTATTCTTTCAAAAAAGAAAAGTCCCATTCATCTGTGACTGGCTTCTGGAAATCAGGATGTCAAGTAACGCCACGAGGGTAATCAGACATTTTGTGACAAGAGAAGCGGGGGAAAAAAAGTTTATATTTGTACAACATTTAAAGACGTTTGATTTGCTTTTTTTTATCGAAAGACTTGCACAAAAAGAGCGACAAGAAATTCCAGATGCCTTCAAAGTAGCGCCTCCATCATCAGTGTATCCACCTGAGTGCGGTTTGTTATCTAAAACTTGTCCGATGTCTATTACCATGGACAGATACACATACACCCCCAATCTATTATTGAACAAAAGGCTCACGCCTCCGCTCAGCCCTTCAGGGAGGAATCCATCCCTCCATCCCAGAATAATTTCACACATCAGTAGATACACAAAAGGCAGAGAGAGAGAGAGTAAAGGAATGAGAGGAAGGAGCAAAGGAAAGGGACGGAAGAGGGGAGAAGATGTGGATGGAGAAAAAAAAAAGAAGAAAAGAAATCTATGGGGTCACAGCTCAGCGCTCATAAGAGACCAAGGTGTCAGGGGGAGCCAGGCGTAACAAAACAGATATCAAAGAACCATATGTAATTGTACACACTGGCATGAAAACAACAGTGCACACACAAACATATTCACAGTTTTTTAATTTAGGAAAAGGACAAAAATAACAACAAAGACATGCATAGAGTTTGCCGTAATCATTAGCTTTCTCATCTAAAAACAAATTGTTCTTAATATATTACATCCTTTTCTACACACACACACACACACACACACACCCACCCACGCACACACACACAATGCTGTGAAAAAATATTTTCCCTCCTACTGATTTTGTCTTCTTTTTTTTTTATGTCACACTTTAATGTTTAAGGTAGTAGAAGAAATTTTTTATATGACAGAGATAACCTGAGTAAATAAAAATACCGTTTTTTTCAAATGATTTTATTGAATAAGGGGAAAAGGTTTTCCAAGCCCTAAGTGATGAAAGTAATTGCCCCCCAACAACCAGTGGAGCCACTCTTGGCGGCAACAATTACTATCAATCATTTGCATCACATGACTATGAGCAATCATTTATATGACTGTAAGGCAATTTTGATCCACTCCGCGTTGCAGAATTGATATAATTTAGCCACAGCAGAGGGTGTGAAACGATCAGCTTAAGGCGACATCGTGTTAGTCTGAATTAAGTCCAGACTTTTATTATGCCACTCCCAAACCTTTCTTTTGTAAAGAGTAATTCAGAAATGGCCCTGATGGTGTCTTTCGGGTTATTATCCTGCTGCATAAATCCATTATGTTAGCTCTTATAGTAAGAGCTAACATAGCTCTTACTATGTTAGAGCTATGCAGGAGGTTCGCTCTCAAAGTTTGTTGCTACTGCAGCTCAACACCATCACACTAACACCACCGTGCTTGGTGATAAGGTGGATTTGTAATACTTAAGCCTACATCATGTTGTCTATTGAAGAGATTTTCTGATTCTATAGATAAGGCAGATATAAGTCGTGGGCGTAACTAATGAACTAGACCCAAAGGATTTTATTATTCATGATTTCTTCTTATATTGGTGTTACTTTAAAAAGAGCAAAATCACAAAAATGAGTTAGGGGCTGATGTCCTGCACAATAAGCACTTGAAAACTACAACAAACTTTAGAAGGTTTTTATATTTCTGCTTAGTTCTAAGTGTCAGAGAAAATCAATCAATAAATGTTAAACAGTTTAAATCAATCACAGTTATGTCCTTTTAATTAAAACAGTCGATCAGGTTGTACGGTTTTGTTTTAAATCATTTGTTAATGCCATTAAACTCTGGTATTTTGTATGAGAACTCACACGGCCTGCGCCTGATCTACACGCAAAACAAGAATGTTTCCACTTCTGCAGGGCACTTTAGGAAAAAAAAAAAAAAAAAGCCTGTTCAAAACAAGATTTATAATTCCAATAATTCTTTCGAAAACCCAGAGGAGCAAACATGCTGGACACACAAACACCTGGAGGTTTCCGTGGACTGAGTAATTACTTGGTATTCTCAACGCGCCATTTGTCGCAGTCGCATTAACACACATGAGCATCATCTGGAGTCTGCACCAGAACTGTATCTTATTCAATCAGATACACACACATATAAAGACCCACAGACACTAACACACACACGCATGCACACACACTGAGCGAATGTCACAGCTTAAATAAATTGAAAGCTTCAAATGTGACAGCAGTCTTGGCAGCTGACAGCTGATTGGTGTGGACGTCTCACATCGTATGTCTATCATTGCAATTTATTGAGGGAATAAAATAAAAATACAGATTTCTGTAATAAAGATGTGTGATTTTTATTTTTTTCTTTCCGTCCCTGTTTGATAAAGTATTTTTATAGCAGGTAAATAACATCTCTGATACTATAAACAAACACACAAAACAAGGGTAACATTTAGTTAGAAATGCTATGATCAATAGTTCTACATCCCAGAAAGAGAAAGACTGAACTACATAGGCAAAAAAAAAAATAAGCACACAGACTGAAATGCATACACGCACAACACTCACAGCATGGACACATAAAACTCCTGCTGAAAAAGTACCAAAAAAAAAGAGAGGGAGAAAAATAAGACACAATTGAGTGTTTAAGTATGCAGGAAACTTTATCCCTGGTTGGAAGAAGAGCTTTGAAGGAATTCGCTCAGGGATCCCCAACCTCCCCCTGAACTGAGTGTGTATCTCCTCATCAGAGAGAGATAGAGAGACAGAGGGGTGGGTGGTGATTGTGAGCTTGTGGTGGGGGAGGAATGGTGGAGATGAAGAGAGTTAACTTGGTGAGGAACTGGAGAACACTGGGTTAAAGGAAAGCTCAAACCAGGACCGTTGTTTATTTCCTTAAGCAGTTAACTGGACTTAGATATGCTGCCAAGTGAAGGTCTCGCACCAAATGTGGTCCTGATGCTCTCTATCATACACTATCTATTCATGTGAACACTCTGTTAAAAAGACTCCATGCTTAACTCCCAGTATGACCTTCATTAAGATGGATAGCATGAAAAATGTAATGACTTTCCTGCTAGAAAAACCACAGGCCAAATAAGCTTTGCATTGCATAATAATGCCAGAACTGGTAATCAATAACACAAACACACATCCGTAATGGAGTGCAAAGCCGGCACATGAAGAAAATGTCTGAGCGGAGGCCGACCACATCACAGCTTACGGAGCAAACCACCGGTGGAGAGCTGCGCCATGCATAAACAAGGAGCTGTTGACAATAAATGCTCACATCCATTTCCACCCATCAAACATTTTTCCCAAGCTAGCAGCTTAAGTCTGCAGAGATGTGCAAGCCTTCAACACCTTTGTAGCTCAGCTCTGTGTCAGATGTGGGCAGTATGAAGGAGTTGTCCCAAGCTAATTTGTCCTTTCTGGATTTCCAACAACTCAACTAGAGGGAGAACTTCAGCCACCTAATATTATACTGACCTTGCCTCAGGACAACTTAAAAATAATGAGAGGCAAGCATAAAATAAAGCTCTAAATTTTGGTTAACATTGACTTAACCTTAAATATGCCCTTAAGTTACATAGGCATTCCCTAATTCATATGCATATTTCTGAGTAAGTTATGTTTTTAAATCAGATGCAAAAAGCACACCTTTTTCCTTTTTATGGGGACAGCCTATAACACTGCAGTAGGAATGTCCTTCCAAATACAAAAAGGTGCACAAAACCTGGGAACTAGTTAATTGGAGCTAAATAATCTTATTTGTGTTTGATTTGTAAGAAAATATCTCCACTTCCACTTCAGCCTGGCATTTCATCCCCTTTTAAGAGTGTATTTCATCAAATTTTAATGGCAGAAAAGCTTCAAAGATGAAAGATAAATAAATCACAATCAGCTTTTCCATTGTTGTTGTTTAAAGCAAATAAGTACTTTCAAAATTAACTTTTTCTCTGACGTAAATAAACTTCTGGACCACAAATAAAGGCACCGCTGTGTATAGAAGACAAATTATCATGAAGCACACACCATGTCCTGTTGATAGGATCAGAAAACAGAAAAAAAAAGTGTACATCTTTTTGACTGGAATGTGTTGAACGGAAATGTGGCGGCTTACTGGCAGCACAGAAAACGGACGGAGTGAGCGCTCCTACTTTCCTTGAGAATCTATGTGAAGGTCAAGAAGTGAAGAGGGCAGAGCTGTTCTTACCAACCATAAACACTCTGTGTGAAACATTATGAAGAGATTATAAAAGTACTAAAGTCTTGGCTTCAAGGGAAGGAAACAACCCAAAGCTGCAGGAATAGGACACAATACAGTTAATGCGACAGCTGCAATAAACGATTCTTGGCTCAGCAGCCAGACCAGTGAGGTGACCTGAGATGTTGGTTGTGAGTATAAGGTAAGAAAATGCATTGTTTTACTTTAGTTATTTGTTTTTTCTTTAACCTACTGTCAGTACAAAACATTTCCTGGAGTCTACAGATAACATTATTAAACATCATCTCTCTCCAAATGTTCATCTTTCACCCATAATGATTAGCAGCAGCGATCACAAGTCATTTTTGTGTCTGACCAAGTGAAATTACGGGATATATGTCAGTATTTTTGACTTCCATCGCCTCCGCATTTATGGGCCAAATGACATGTCAAAAAACTAAATGTAGATGGGATTTTAAATTTTGCACAGTTCTGACAGCTACCCAACTGTGTAGCTAAGTCCTTTATTTAAAAAAAAGAGACAACCTGTTACGGAGGGGAAAAGGGAGAATTTCAGCTACTTCCATTCAGTGGTGGTGTCGTATCCTGGGGGTGTTTGTGTTGTTTTGGTTTTTCTGTGTTTACATTTTAACTTTCTTGTTTATCTGTGATCAGCCTTAGTTTCTGTTTGTTCTTTAGATCAGTCTTTTCTTTGTTGTCTATGTTAGATCTATTGTTCATTCCTTGTGTTTAGTTATTCTTTGTTAAGGTTAGATTTATGGTTTGCCAGCTCCTGTGCTAGTGCTCCTCCTCCTTCCCCTCCTCCTCCTCCTCTCCTCTTCCTCTGCCATTACTCTTTCTCCCTCAGCATGCCTGCCTGGTTCCCTCTCTCACCTGCACCCTGTTGCCAATCAGCCACCTGATCTTTGTCAGTAATCAAGCTCCTTTGTTTTTAGCTCCTTTGTTTTACTCACTCACTGCTGGATTCTTCCCTTATCTGACTGCACCCGGTCCCTGTTCTGCTCCCTGCACTCGCTCCCTATGTACTCCTTGTTTGTAAGTTGTTGTTTTATTATTTTTTTCATTAAAACTTTCATCAACTACTCACTGCCTCTACCTGCTACCTTAATCTACAACCATGACAGGAGGTATGTTTTACATTACCACAGTAGACTATCCTCCTGATGACACAGTCACTGCAACATTTCTCCTGACTTTTTTCCTGCTCCCTGGACAAGTTGTCGTACACAGTTTATAATCTCAAATTCAAACAGCAAACTTTGGTATCGTTGCTTATCTTAGCAAGCTGCAGACTGTGTTGTGCACTGATGCCCAAGATTAGCATTCCTCAAGAAAAGCAACATGGCTACCTAAATTTCTACTACCGGAGATGCGGCGATCTAGCTACATATCACCCTGAAATGAGTTTTAGGAACAGAGTGCATCTAAAGTAAGAACAGACCAGGATGTTTTATGATTCATGTGTCAAAAACAAAAAAGTGAGTGGTCCCCACTCAAACGTTGCGTTTAAAGAATACAGTTTGAAAAGACGAGGAGTAGCTGAATCATGATATCCACTAACCGTGATGCTGTCTGGGTAATGACATTTTCTTTTGCAATTCTTGACCTTTTAACAGAAAATACAGTTTTAATTTTCAAATAAGCCAAATTAGGACATAGGGAAGTGAACTATAAGCTGTCAAAAAGGTTAAATGAAAACATTGAAATGTGGTCAGTTTATTATGTAATTATTGAGACAATGTATGAGATCACTGGAGCTATCCATCCATTTATTGGTAATGATGATTCACCAAACAACAAACAGGTGAGAGGAGACGCTGAAAACTCAGATCTACCATAGCTTTCATTTCACTGATTTAAATAGTAACACCAAACCGAACAACCTGTCAGTCGGAAAGCGTTTTTAAAAATCCCACTTTTATTTTTTTTTTACAACCAAAACAGTGCACATGTGAATCAATAGGTGGTGCAAACCCAGCAGAATATGTTAATTTAGCAAAATACTCGTATGAGCAGAGTCTGACTGACTGAATCAAAAGTTCAGAAGCTTTAAACCTTCAGCTGCTCGGATTAAAATCTTCAAACTTTATAATACAGGATTCTTTCTCTCCACTTTATTTCATCTCCCACTGTTCCAGTTTTAGGATCTCGCACTGAAGAGCCACCACTGCGTTTGTTTACCTCCTCTTGGCTTCTTAATGCGCCATCATTTAGAGATGAGTCACCCACAAATAAAAAAAGAACCAGCTCGTGTCATTGCCATGTCATGGATATTTTCCCATTCAAGCGTGTCTCTTTCTCACCTCGTTGGTGTTCCAGCGATGCCGCTCCTTGGGCAGAGAGGAACATTTGGGTAGACACTCAAGCAGCTTCTTGGGAAGGTAGATCTTTAACTGGCCTGGCTCATCTGGGGTCAAAGGGATTGGAGTGGGGGGAGAAGAAGAAGAAGAAGAAGAATTGGGTGAATTAAAGTTTGCAAGAGAAATAAATATCAATCTGTGAGCTGACTGACTAAAATCACTATAAAAGTTTCATGTGTATTATTAATAACATCTTAATGTGACATTAAGAAGGAGCTTTACTGTTCCAAAAAAAAAAAATATTAAGACTCATAAAGCAACAGCTTTAATAATATTTTTTTACCCTTTCTAATTTATTAGAGAATTTTTGGCATTACAGCAATTGAAGATGTCAGGCTAAGAGTTTGAATTCCCCTGAAAGCGTGTTATTACTAATTGTCTGTGTCGATTCTGAGTCATCCAGGTCATGGTAATCCAACTTCTTGAGCCGGAGGCGGCTTTTCTGCTCTTGAAATCATGCTTCCTCAATAGACCAATGAGCTAAAGAGAAAAGAGCACCTGCCTGAAAAGATCAAACATAACAAAGAACCAAGAGAGAAGCCCAGCTGCTTTCTATTCATCAATTATGGTTATTTCTAATGTGTAAGTATTACTAACACTATCTTAATCATTATTATGACATCTCTCTGCAGGCCGTGAGTCAGCGCACAAAAACAGTTCATTCTAATCCAAAGCGAAGTGTGCAGAGGGAAAGGCAGTGCTTTTACTTTTGGACATCAGGTGGAGGTGTGCCATGAATCTACTCTCAAACAGATTTTGGATTAAGGCAGGCCCATTAGCATACATTATCTGTGCATTAGGGGTTGGTAAATATAACACCTAGCCAATCACATGGGCATTTCTTATCCACTTTAAAAGCAGTTCTCTCCCCACAGTGTTGCACAGACAGTTTGGTAATGGAGTGGAGAATCCCAAAATAGCTGCTCCTGCGAGGAAACTATTTCTGTGCAAGAGTTGGATAGTCAGGCTTAGGGCAGGTGATGTGTAATTCTGAGTTCAAATTATGTCTCTGGACACGCTCCCAGTCTTTGGGGGCAGTGAAGCACAATCTAGAATAATAGGGATTGGGAACAAACACACAACTTGGTAAACTCAGTTTATCTTCACTTGTCTGGCTTAGTTCAGCCCTGTATGATATATTTGATCAAGAGATGCATAAATTGCTTGACCAATAACTAGAAACAACCAGACTTCAGCTAAACTTCAGCTAAATTATCTGTAGTTGGATAATCCTACTTTCAAGAGTCTTTTTTCCCCCCTGGCCATTGTACTTTCTAACATATTTGAGTATTTTACATAGCAAATTTAAGAAAAAATGCTGCAAAAAAAATCTGTCAAATGTAATAGAAATGCTATTTCTGGTGAGGAATAAACTGGGACACCCACACAATTATTTCCTGTTAAAATGTCTAAAATGACATAGAGGTGCATCTCTTCTGGTAAACTCGATGAGAACATCATAACTCAATAAGGGACACCTGGTGATGCGTTATACTTTCCAAAGAGAGAGCCCAGAATGAAAATGTAAATGTGAAATTATATTCATCTGCGACTTGAACCCTGAGGAACTCGACAACAGAGGTAAGAGGTAACCTGGGGGAAATATCTCCAGTATCACAGAGAGATATCTAACCTCAAGAAGCAATGTATTTTTAATTACTCCCAAAAGTATTCCCCATAATCTGAAATCATAACCAAACTACAAAAATAAATGACTGCGTACTTTTCTTTGTCTCAACAAGTCAAGTATCGACAGAGCAAATGACTGATATGCCGATGTCTTTTAACTGAACCTTCCAGCACCTGCAAGAATAACACGTACTTCTATTGCGCCAAATTAAGTAAATAAAGGGATAGGTGATTGTGTAAGTGGACACATCTGCACAAACACCGACCCCCTGGTGTACGTGTGTCACCTTGTTTGTGTTCCCAAAAGGTGTGCTGCTCAAAGGGAGCGGGACCTCAAAGGTTTCTGATAAGCGTTTGAGTAGAGGGCATCCATTTATGAGTCTCCTAGGATGATAGGGCTTACAATCTATCTGGAGGGAGATGACAGAGCAAAAGCTGGTGAAGGTGTGGAGGGTCAGAAGAGACAATGAGACACAGGGACACAGTTTGGTTACAACCAGAGAAACTAGAAAATACAAGATGATCCTCAAATTGGGAAAACGACGATGAAAATGAAGTTAACAAATCCAAACGGGAGTTGTGTGTCGGCGCGCGTCTGTATGTCTCATGGTACGGGGAGGTACCTAAGCGTGTGTGTGTTTGTGTCGGTAAGAAAGAGTGTTCAGGCACGTATGCTCCCCCTAATCAATTATGCATTTATTAATAGAAGGCCTGAGAAGACAGAATTTCAAACAGCTGAACTGTGCAGCAGCTTAGTTAAACAGCTGAATGGTGCAGCTTAGTTAAAGCCTAATTTCTTTTTTAGCAGCACTCCAGTCTCTCTGCTATGAATGCCAATCAGCGTTTAGACCCCACCTCTCCTGGCTATTACCCCGTCCCCTCCCTTTACGCTGCTGTTCTGAAGAATTCTCATCACAGCCCTGCCTTTGAAATGTACCAGAACCACCACATCAAACGAGCCCGCTGCACATGCGGAGGCAAACGCACGCACACAGAAGTGCATGCTCATACATACAAACGGACATACACATGCAGAAAAGACTGTCGATCAAAGGAAGCACGTCACTGAATTTGTCCCAGAGTGGCGTTTTTGTTTTCCCTCTCTCGCTCGCTCTCTTTTCCTCCCCAACTAGTGACCTTGCTTCTGTAATCCCTTTCAAAGCACACTTTCATGAATGCTATCATCGTCCTAACCTGTCCTTAAAATTAGTTCTCCCCCGCTGATCAGGACCAGCCTACACACGCGACGTTTGCAGATTTCTTGAATGCTGATGAGGACTTTTGCACCCAGAAGAGTTGCGTCTTGTGTTTCTAACAACCCTGAATCAGAGAATGGGTCCCAGTTTGAAACAAAACTAGCACAAGAGCAATCTTTCGTTCTGTTATGTGAGATGACTCTCTATGGAACTGGTTGTGACAAAAAAAAACCAAAAAAAAAAACCTCTGTTGTTCCCTGGCTCTTCACTGAAACTGAACCAGTCGGGGACGCAAGAAAATAAAGCAGATCTGAATATTAAAGTGTGTTGTTTTTCATATTTCCATTTGTTTGCTGTAGGGGACAAATGTCTGCCTATATGCAGATGACTTTCTGAATTGCAAATCAGGTGGAAGGAGTCCAAAAAAAAGTGCGACAATGACAGAATTCTGGAGTAAAAAGTAAAATTGCTGAACCAAATTAAACATTACACTGGTAACCTATCAAAAACCACAATTTTGACCGTAATCACACAGAAGAGGCGCCCGCATCTGATGAATATTTTACCTCATAAAACTGTCATCTCCATATTTAACACAGAAACAAGCCAATGCCCTTGTGAGATGGCTGTCAGTTAATTATAAAACTCTACTCAGCAAAGAGAGAGGAAAAAAATTGCTCCAAATGCAACTCTTAACTCTCCCCCCACCGATATTAGGAGGCGTCGGGGGAAATTTTCACATTCAACCCCCCCCCCCTTTTTTTTTTCACGATGAAATTAATGTGACAGAAAGAAAGGCTCATTGCACAGCAGCTTGATAGAGGGATGGAAAGGGAGGCAGAAGATACAAGAGAGATGGGGCAGAGGGAAGATTGAGAGAGGGGTGGGGGGATGAGAAATGGAGGGAGAGCAAGCAGAGGAGGGAAGGGATAGAAAGATGGGCGTGCATGCTAATTTTATCATTCTGCTGATAAACTTTTCCTCCAGTAATCCTCCGGCTGGGACGTGAGAACAGATAGGAGACAGGCATGGGCTCAGGAAGCCTCAGCTCGTGCCTTTCGGTCATCCCAAAGAGAACCATCTATTCTTTTTTGCTTTATTCTACATTAAATAACGATTTTGTCTCACACTTGTTTCTTCCTCCCGTCTTAACAAGGTCTAGTAAAGCCATCCGATTCTTTTGAAGGGAACATGACAGCATGGGAAGGTGCAACGGTTAGTTTCCTCCCTCTGTGTGTGTCTGCGCGTGTGTGTCTCCACATCTGGTCCACGGCTGTTTGGTTCCCAGAACAAAATCTGAGCCGGACCTCATCTAAATACCATCAAGGACAGTATTCAGTTTATGTTCCCTTTGAATAACCAACTTTTAAAAGTTGAAGCACTGATTTGCAGGTTGGTAAGCCTTAACTGGTGACTATAGCAAACACAGAAATCCAGATTTTAGTAGAGTGCTTCCAGACTACGGTGATAACAACAGTCTTTGACCCATGTCTCAGTCATCGACGCGGCCGTCATCGGTTCAAGTCCCGACCCAGTGACCTTTACCAGATGTCTTCTTCTCACAACTTTCTTTCCTGTCAGTCTACTGTGAAATAAAGGCTACAGAGCCAAAAAAATTATTAAAAAAAACAACAAAAAAACACTCTTTGGCTTGGAAGTTGTTCCTGACTGAAAAACATGCAAAGTTATTTTTAGCACCAATTAAGCGTCTAAAAATAAACAAAGAAAAAATTTCCTTGATTAAAAAAGACATTTTGAGGAGATTGCAGCAGCCTGACCAACAGGCTGCTGCAACAGTAAGTAAAACATTCAATGGGAGCTGGTCCATTCATAGCATAAATAGTTTTCCGCATTTCATTCCAGCATTTAAGGAACAAAAAATCCCAGTTTTCTGCAAATATTTCTTTCTTTCTTTTTTTTTTTTTACCTTACTAGAAGATGTTTTGCAGAATTGGACAATAGGCAAACTGACCAGGACTTCAATAGATACCATGATGGATGAATGTTCAACAACAACGTTGCTCTTTTATTCTTTTCCTTAACTCTGGTGGGAAATGTTGGCAACCAGAATTATGGCAAGAGTCTACATACATTAACAATTACCACTGTGAGTGATGTTCGTACACCTAAAAGCACTAACCGTGCTAATCTCTCAAAAAAATGTGCCAGACTATCTTTGTTAAAATTGTTAAATTATCTTTCACACCCATGGCAAGAAAGGAAGAAAATTACTTTGAATGGTTTTAAACTTGGTAATAGACAGTTCAGAGCTTTATAAAGCTAGAAATGAAAAATCATCCACAAATCTAAAATTCAGCCCAGGTTATTGTAACTTCTGCACTTTAAGTGACTGTACTCTGTACAGATTATAAACATAAGCTGCACACTGACAAATTGTTAGCATTGATACCTTGCAGCAAGAAGGTCCTGGGTTCAAATCCCAGTCGAGGTCTTTCTGCATAGAATTTGTAGAAACTTGCACATGATTTCCACACAGTCCAAAAACAAAACTATTAGGTCAATTGTACCTAGGTGTGTGTGTGTGTGTGTGCGTGCGTGCGTGCGTGCGTGCGTGTGTGTGTGTGTGTGCATGGTTGTCTGGTTGTCTTTCCAGTGTGTCTGGTTTGTGATGGATTGGTGACCTGTCCAATGACCACTGGAGATGAACACCATAACAGATGAAATTGTTTTTCTTTCCGTAAGCCAGTTATAAGGAAGCATGCAGAAACAAGTAGGGGAGGGGCTATGCTCCTTCCAGCCAAACAAAATTCTGCATCTAATCAAAAGTTCTTTACATTTTGAGACTATAACTTTTCTAAACCTCAGTAAGCCTTCAGACTCCACATGCTCGTCTTCAGCACCACAACCATGACCAAACCTGGTTTTCTAACATGCTACTCCTGCACTACATGCTCAACCCAGATGTGACGTCAATCCGTGGTCCAAGGCCTGCCGGCCAGCTTTGTGTTCCTTTATGCCACGCTCCTGTGTTTGCTCCTCCTTCCATCTCTTTATTTGCCTCCAATTTGTCCCTCCTAACAGACTTACATCTGCCCTGTGTCCTCTGAAATCGATAACCAATCAAAGCAATTATTGCCCTTATAGTCCCACTAACACAACAAGGCAACCGCACGCCACGTGGCCACTGCACCCCCCTGCACACACATGCACGGCCCTGGAGTACACACTCCATCTCACTTCTGGTTTAACAAGGACCATTGAGGATTATAGATACATAATGCCAAGTGTACAGATTAAATATGACAATAAACTACTGATAGCCACAGTCGGCCCTGTCTGCTGTATCGATGAGTGTGTGCGCACATGCACTAATACTATAACAGCATGCATGAACAAACACGATTTGTGACAGAGCTGAATTAGAATGAAGTCTCAGCAGAGAGACACAGAGATAGTGCGTGCGCCTGTGGGTGTTGGTGTGTGATCTGTTACAGGGCAGATGAGAAGGAGTCCTCGGTTTCCCTCCCCACCCTTCGTACCCCAACCCTCCCCCCTCTTCGCATCATTCTGCCAGAAGGCTTTTATACTTGCTCCCACAGTCACCCTGTGCTGCAGACAAACGCCTGTGTGGCACTTAAACACCCTCGCGTGCAGACGTGCGTGCAGAAACTGTGTGAAGAGCATTTGTGTGTCTCTTACTGTTGGCGTCTGATTCGTCACTCTTCGGAGGGGTGTGTCCTGTGTAACCAACAGCAATCCTGACCATTCGCTCTGGGTTTCTTATCTTCTTCAGTCCTACAGAATGAAAATGAAAAGAAAAAGAGAAGAAAAAAAAAAGCAGAATACATTTTAAAAACAATCGAGATTTCAGTTTCTTAGCTGGTCGCTCACATCACTTCGTTCTGACGCCTCTAAACTTCATGAGCCGTGTGCATGGGAGGATCTACTAACTTGGATCTATTGTGTCCCCGGATCGATTGGCCACAGTAGATGCACTGCCTCCATGACTAACTTGTACCCAGGTTTAGTTTCTCCTCTCTCCCATCATTTCTCTGTTTCCCTGACCACTGTTGCTATGATACAAAGTAGTCCAACCAGTGCAGAGGGAGATGGTCTTCCCGGCTATATGGTGGATGCCGTTTTCATGCCCACTCCGGTGTTTGGCGCCACACACGCACAAACAGACACACACACACACACACACACACACACACACACACACACACACACACACCCACACACACACACCCCCACACACACACACACACACACACACACACGCATACACACATCTGCCAGGGAATGGAAACTGAATGGCTGTCTCCTGGCTCCATGGCGAAGACTCATTTGGCTTTTAGTCAGCATGACTGAGGCTTGTAAATCATTGCATCTATTCCCTACATCACAGGCCAAAAATGCCTCATACTGCAAATGTTTGAGTCTGCCTGTGTATGTATATGGGTAGCGTCTAGGCACCAGAGTTTTCGCTAAACTGCCCATGGGCCTTCTGTCTCATCTACGTTTCTAGCCTTTGCACGCAACGGGACTCTCAACTCACGGCCTTCCCTTTGCCTCTGGCAGCACGCTGCATGCTCGCTTGCATGCATGCACGCATGTGCATCTTCTTTGAAGTCTAGAACTCCACAAATAAAACATTAGAAATATACCGTACTCTTTGTTCATGTTAACTTAAAAAAAAAAAAAATACATAAAATGCCCCCAGAAAATTCCTCTTCGTGTTGCTTCCGAGCGGGGAGAGCGTCAAAACCTCTCTCTATCTCAAAAAAGAAGTTCCATGAGTTAAAAAAAGGGTCAAGTAACAAATTAGGTTGGAGTGATATGTGAAAAGTTTCTGATGAGCCGGACCGCCTTTGATGTCCATTTTGATGCCATGTTTTCATTTAGTTTCCACGAACCTTCAGTTAACATATGTATAATATTTTGAAACGCAACACAAAAAGTCTGTGTCTGTGTGATATAACAGCACTTTGCTTCCAGACTGCAGGGTTGTTGTTTTTTTTTGTTTTGTGTTTTTTGTGGTTACTAGACTTTCTAATATTAACTCTAGAAAGAGTTACTAACAGGAGTTTATTTTCTGTGGAACAAGCTCTCCTATAGTCATGCATAATTCATAATTATTGTTGCCATTAACTTTGAGTTTTCTGGCCTCTTTTCTTCCCACACATGGGACACTTTGTCCGGTGCATTTTTGTGTCTTTCTTAAATAAATCTAATGAAAGAAATACTGCTGTGACTCATCTACTCTTTTTATTGATGTAGTTGTCAGAATGAGCACAGCACTTCTCTGTTTAGCTGTGTTTCTTTGCTAGAGAAAGCCACTAACAAAGCTGCTGCTGTAATTAACTGCATGTAATTTTTTGTTCCAATGGAAAGTACTCCTTTGTCAGTACTGCTGAGTTTTTTTTCTATCTGTCCTTTTTAAAACTTATCCTGATTCCACTGGAGGTTTAATGATATTAACTTGTGTTATTACTTTCCACTGTAGCCCCATGCTTTTTTAGGAGGAGAGATTGCTGCAACGTCAGTGATCAGACGAAACTTGCTTGGATTTCTGAAATCGATAACTTTAAACTTTGCATTTTATCATCAGCTGAATTTGTTAGTGTTCTATTCCAGGCAAACTGGATTGTCCTTGAATTTAAATAACTAATAATATGAAGAATCTAAAGAATGAATAAAGTTCTGAAGAAAAGAAAAAAAGATTTGTACTTAACTAAGTAGGCAAAAAGAACATATTTCAATATAGCTATATGTAAGCTGGATCTGAAATGAATTACAATAACAACCCAACCGTTTACTAAAGACATTTAAAAAATACAAAATAAAGGTTTATTGATGACATTTGTCGGCCAGAGGCATAAATAGATGCATATTTGGGTCGTAGGCTAACCTGCAGATGCCAAGTAAAGTAATAATAAGAGAAGAACTATTGAAACACATTCAAGATATAAACATTCAAAATCATGGATGTAATAGTTATGCTATCCAAGTTCTAATTAAATGTTGCTGATTAAATAATTGCTACTTTTAGTTTTCAAGCGAGGGACACATTTCATGCAGTAATTACTCCTGAAGCTGAAGCTGCTTCTCCAGATGCTGTGGTCAGAGAAATAACTTGTCACAGTTGTCACAGTCTCTTTGTAGTATTTTAGCAGTTGTATAGAGAGACGTTAAAATATCAGTAAAATAATGTTGTATTGCTGCAACTGTGTGTGGAATATCTCAAACGGGTTCTGAGCGGCTCACTCTGAAAGATAACCACCTAGTCCAATTCGGTCCAGTTTCTAAAATCCAAATCCAATTTATTTATCAAGCACATTGAAAAACCATGAGTTTTCCCAAAGTGATGCATAAAACAAGACAAATCAAGGAATAAAAGACATAAAACAAAAGGGCAAAACAAAGACACACATGACTAAGAAATCCCAAAGTGAAAAAATAAGAAAGAATATTATTATTTACATTATTATTAATTATGTAAATAATGTGAAGTACCCATTCACTAATTCGTATCCCCATTGCAGCCCTTCCTGCTGTCATTTTCTACCTCCAGTCAGACCTCACTGTTATTTTCAGGAATTTAGATGATAATTGGACATAAAAACATCCAAATCTCACAAATATTTGAATTTATCTGTATATTGTTTAATAAAAAACTTTTAATTACAGTTTTTTTTGGCTTGGTTTGATGCCTGAGCCAGTTAATTCTCAAGAAATATGACAAATTTTAACTACAGATCAACCAACCAACATAACTCCTCAGTAGCCTCTTGCTTGTAGCTATTATTTATTAGTCCTATAAAAATAATTAGAAAATTATTTTACCGTTCTGGTTGTCAATGTTTTTTCCTGGTAGGTAAGAATACTTGCATGGAAACTGCATAAGTATATTATAAAAATATATCGTCAAGGGAAATGCATGTGGTCATACGATTAATTGAAGGACTTCATTTTAGGCTTTTTGTTTACTATAAAACAATCAGTCTTAAATGAGGAATGTCAATACAAACATGAACCACATAAGTGAGTTGAACTGCTTAGTGGGAAGTCTTTACTCGCGTACTGAGACTCGTCAGTAATCGATGACTTTATCGATCAATTTATTTCAACATTTTTTAATCGACCTAAAATTCATGTTTTGATTCATTTTCATTTTCTTGAAATTCTTGAAAAGCAATTTTTCTCCAACTTGTAGTGTGCATGGATGACTCCCTCGCTGCAGTCTGCAGTAGTTTGCATGTGCATCTACGTGCAAATCGGCCCAGTTCGACTCCAGTCACTGGCTGGTTGTGTCTGCTCTGATCATTCAAAACAAACATGGTGGACAGAGTGTCTTATTGCTCCCTAATGGGTTTAAATATTAAAGTTTTTCATATTCCAAAGCAGTCTAAGGTTTGGTAATATACTTATCGTTTAACTTAGTAAGTCAATGATGAACGGGAGTTTTGGACACTGTGAGTTTTGTGGTAAACCACAGAAGCACAAGCACCATTCATGAAAAGCTGAAGACCAACCCAGAGGCTGCTGATGAATGCACTGATGTCAGACAATTGCTCATCAGCTAAATTTTCTAATTACCATTTGTCTGCGCCTGCACATGTTAATGTGTAGAATTTTGCAGAGGCCCAAATTGATTCTTCTTCATCCAGTTTAATCCTGTTTATATGCATAGATAATGTAAATATTGAAGTTAATTAAATTTGACACTTGATAAATGCAGACATGTTGAAGTAAAATACCATATTATTACATTTTAATAAAAAGGTCTTAGATAAGACCTATTTTTATTAATTGTTCATGGTTCTACATTATATTGGAGGTTCTGAATACTCGGGCTTTTGTTTATTTGTGAATGAAAAGAAAATAATCACGGCTTTCTTTTATTTTTTTAGTTTTGTCGCACTGAAGCTGGCACTTTACACACATGATTCTAGATTTAACCCTCTTATTTCCATCACAATATTTGGCTCGTGTCTTGCTGTTAAATATACAAAGTAAGACTGACTAACTATCTGACACTGGCAGTTATGCTATTAAATCATTTTCATCAAACATTTTTGTCAACCGTCATAAAAGTCCAGATAAATTCACATTTAGAGTTAACACAAGAGTTCATATAACTCTTGTGTTAAGCGTACCACACTATGCTTACAATATATTTTGCAGCATGCAACAGTGACGAAAAAGATAGAAAAGCGTTTTTGTTTTGGAGGAAAAACACAAACTTTAAATGTGTGTTAGAGGCAGCCGAAGTCCTGGCTGGAAGCTGGGCCCCCTAATTACATTCTGCTGGGGGCCCCGTACAACCTTGGTCCGGCTCTGCATGACATGACCTAAAACTGACACACATGCACGCACACACACCCCTTTGACAACCTAAAAAGCAGCCAGATTCTCACCTTCAGTGCCTTAGCAACCATGTAAGCACACACACACACACGCACGCACGCACGCACGCACACACACACACACACACAAATAAAATAAATAAATAAAATAACACACACACACACACACACAAATAAAATAAATAAATAAAATAAAAAAAAACAGTGGACGCAAACATAAACACACACGAACGCACCGGTGTTAGATTGAGGGTGAAGGAGCGCATCGGTGGTTTGGGGAATCTGCCATTCAGTGCTCTGTTTTATGCTTTAAAAGCCAAAACAGCCCTGGATAAACACGCACACACACACCGAGCGAGAGGGGGAGCATCTGAATTCCTTCAGCGAACACTCTCATCCTTCCTCATTCCGATCCCTTCTTCGATAAACTCAGAAACCCAAAGCTACTCGAATGTGACGCTAATCGATTGTATTCAAACGGAACAGAACAGAATAAAATGCAATGAAATGAGAACTCCCCTATCCCGGCGCGGACCGACGGGACAACTCTCCCTCTGTTTTGGACCCGCTGTCGGTTCACCGTCATCCTCGCAGTCGCTGCTTCAGCACCAGCCGCCGTGTTTTCGGGACAGGGGGGCCCGGAGGAGGAGAGAGGGGAAAGCCCCCCGCCGTTATCTCTGCCCCGCTCCGTGCCATTTACCTCCGTCCTCTCCTCGAAAGCTCCCTCCTCTGAATTATCCAGAGCCCAACTCAGAAATGAAAAAGCCCGTTATTTCTTCTTACCTTCCGGCTTGTTTTCGGCAGCCATTTCCCCTCCGCCGCGCGCCTCATCCCTCCTCCTCCTCCTCCTCTTCCTCCTCCTCCTCCTCGCCTCGACCTAGTGATGGGAGGGGTGGCGGTGCTGGTGGTGGAGGGGAGGACCACGCGCGCGTGCACGGCGAGGTCGGCTCAAGGAGGGGGGCGGGTCTGGGAAGGAGCGGGGGGGGAGGGAGGGAGGCGAGCCTGCCGCGTTCGGTGATGCTATTCGCCCGAACGGCGAGGAATGGCGGCGGGGGTCCGCTGATGGTGAGCCGCGGTCTTCTCCATCCTCTCCGCTTCTTCCCCGCTGTCCACGCCCCCTGATACTCTCTCTCTCTCTCTCTCTCTCCCTCTCTCTCTCTCTCTCTCTCTCTCTCTCTCTCCCTCTCTCTCTCTCTCACGTCACTGAACGACGTCTGTATTCGAGGACACCTTGACAGCCTCCCACAGCATCATCATCACCACGCTCAGCACCGTCCTCTCTCTCTCTCTCTCTCTCTCTCTCTCTCTCTCTCTCTCTCTCTCTCTCTCTCTCTCACACACACACACACACACACACACATGCACTGTATAAAATGGCTAAAACTATCCGGTGAATGACATTACAACAGGAAGTATAAAGGCAAAGCTGAAATTTCATTTTAAAAGCTGCAGATTTCAAATTGACCTTTGAACCTCGCTCAGATTTGGAGGCGCGTTGTTTTTGATACTTGGGGGGGAATAAGTTTTTGGTTTTTTTCCAGCTGTGATTGTACATAAGTGTTTATGCACCTGTTAAAATACAAGGGATAAATTATTCCTATATTGCCAGACTTTCCTTTGCACACACTTTAGTAGTGCCCCCTTCTTGACACAAAGGTTTCGATGATATGGTTTCAACTGTCCCGAGAATGTTTCAAAGTGTATTTATGGAATTTTCTTTTTAGAGGTCGCACACTGTTGTTGGATGAGACTAACTTTGCTCTTTCATGCCTCATGCAGTTCCTGCTTTGTGCATGCGCTGGTACTGAGTCCTGTTGGGACAGAAAGGCCAATCTCCAAACCGGCACCAAACAAGCTGTGGTAAGAAAAATATCTTGGTGTGCTGCAACATTAAGTGCTTCTATCAATGGAGCCGGGTGCCAAATCTAACCCCATAAAAAAAACATCATTTTTCCTCCAGTTGACAAAATCCATTCAGAAAAGTTTGTCTGAAAACTACCAGTGACTCACACATTGGATTATCATACAAAGAAGTACGATTGGTCACTCTAGGAAATTTCCCAGAGGCACTTATTGTTCAGGTGGCATCGTGATATGATTACACGCTGGGCTTTACTGAGCTCCTGAAAGTGACCTGAACAACTGAACTTTGGATTGGGAGAAGTGATTCAGTATTTGCTATTGAAACCAAACCAAATTTGTTAGGGAACAGTAGTGTGTGTTTGTACACCTTTAAAACAATACTTAAATTTTATAAAAACATTTTGATCCAATTCCAGCATGTGGTCTGTTGGCTTGTTATTATTTGCTCACTCTGTAGATATTTTTTTTAAATCTATCAGATTGTGAGCATATCTCTTATCCACGATCTTTTATCTGTCAAATATTGTTCTAACTCTTATTGTTCAACACATTTTGCCATCATATTTGTGAGATCTTAACCAGTCCTGGATGTTTCTTTGTGCCTTTCTCTGACTGGTTGCCTTTATATGTTGATGTGATTTTGATCTCTTGTAACTTCTCTGCAAACTAGCTTTGATTAAAAGATGCAAATGGGCAAAAGCTTCCAGAAAAAGTAGTCAATTTCTTAATGTGTTTATTTGTACAGTAAAAAATGACAATAAAGACACTTTATTGCTCTTTTGTCTTGGAAAAAAAATAGGATATGACAACATATTTACTTCTCTATAAGTGATTTAGACTTTATTCACACATATAATTTGGATACAGTCAGAAAACAATTCACTGAATTCCTGACTCTTGGGTTGTTATTTCTTCATTTCTGGCAGAAACATTACTTTTATGGATGGCTATTCTTTCTACTTTTGGATGCTATGCAGCTGGAAGGATTTTTGCTGGCACTTTTTTTTTTTTTTTTTTTACTTTTGAGCAGTTGTTATGATGCATGAACAGAGCAACACAGTGGTTTACAACTGGGAACAGCTGGTTAACATCACAAAAGCTCCAATAATACCTGCACTGCAGCCACAATGAGTTGAAAAGGTGTGGTAGATCCAGAGCTGGAGCAAAGAGGTGAGAGAGAAGGAGGAAGGTCAAGCCATCGCTTAATGTGAGATAGTTGGCAAACAGGTTGGATGGTTTCTTCATGAAAAGAATCATAAACATTATGGACAAATCTGTTCATCAGAGTGTTATACAGTAATATATACAGTCAGAGGCTTCTTTAGATCTGCACGACTGCAGAATGCTGCAGGAGAGCATTTATCAGGATACAAAACAAGTCTTTGAAGAAACTTGGATAATATGACTTTCAACGATATTTGATTTCACTTCAGTATATATAAAGTGATGTTGAATTGAATTGAGTTGAATTGAATTGAATGTGATGTCCGAGCAAAACTCATTTGTTTGGAACAACATTGAAATCACACTCAATGTAAAGACTGTGATTTAGAGAGAAATAGCATTATTTTAACTCGTCATCATTGTGAGCTCTATTTCTGCTTACAGGTGCAGTATTTGTTGTTTTTATCAAGTGTGTAGTTTTTTTTTTTTGTGGGGGGGGGGGGTTTGTTTGTTTGCTTGTTTTTGCCTTGGGCAGCTTTTTTTCTGTATTTTGTTAGGAGGTAGAGTGAAATGACCAACTGAGTTACCAATTTGTAAATATCCAGAGAAGAGTCTGGCTGACTGAATGCATTTCAATTAGATTTTCAGAGTAAAGTAGTCCCCTTAACTTTTCAGTCAATGCACTGGAAACTTAAGATAAAATCAAGTTTTGAAGTATTTACAGTAAAATACAAAGATGATTCTGTTTTTTGTTTTTTTTTTTTTTGTTTTTTTTTAAATACTCATTTAAAATGTTTATCAGAGGCAATTTTCCACTGGAAGCTTGGCCCCGTAATTACATTTTGCCTGGGGCCTCATACAACCTTGGGCTGGCTCTGCCTGACATGACCTAAAACTGACACACACACACACACACACCTACACACACACACACACACACACACACACGCCCGTGACAACCTTAAAAGCACCCAGATTCTCACCTTCAGTGACTTAGCAGCCATGTAAGCACAAACACACACACACACACACCCACAAACAGTGGACGCCAACAGAAACACAGCAACAGCGTTAGTTCATTGCTGATCTGGAGTTCAGTGCTCGTTTGATTGATATAATATATATCTAAAGTCGTGTTTGTGGAGTATTTTTTTAGTTGAGCTAGAAACATAATATTTCCATATATATATTTATATATTTCTTTTTTTTTTTTGAGTCAACATGTCATATTTTACAGTATACAAATACACACGACTTTCCGGCCCACACACACAGACATAAGCACAAACACAAACACACACACACACACACACCTTCCACGCACGAGCAATTTCTTCGCATGCAAACTCAGTGGAGTGTTGAGAAATGCGATGTAAGGTCGCGCCTCGCCATAAATTATGAACTCCCTCTTGAATTTCAATGAAAAGACCTGGCTGAAAGACACTTTTTATTCCCCGAAAAAGGCGCGTGGGCCGGCGGGGTGCTGTCCACTCGCCCGTGGTGCTGAAGCTCGCGCGCGGCGCACGCGCGCCCACGCGGGCCTCGCGCGCGCGCTCCCGATCGACTCTTTCTCTGAGTCGTGTTATTAAACCGAAGCGATGATGGGTCAGAAAGCAAACTCGCAGAAGGAAATGAAAAACATGCCCCCAATGTTCTCTTATTTAGGCCGTGGCAGTAAATCGTTAAAAGCGCCGTCATAATATCCCCGCAAGAAAGTTCGGATCGGGAGGAGCCAATCGCAACGCTCTCACTTGAAGGGCTATTTATAATTCCAACGCTCCACGCTTGGTTATCCCTTCTAAACAGTGGGGCTTAACTGGGACCATTTTGTTGCCCTTGCCAACCCACTCTGCTGTCACTCTGCCGCGGGGTGGAACACCGCTTTTGCACCAAAGCCCCCAGTTCGACAGGGACAAGCCTCTCTCCAGACAGGCGCTGTTTGGGAGACAGAGGTTCTGAATGCTTCTACATTGGATTCCCCTCTGCTCTGCTTTGTCCTCCACAGAAAGGCCTTATGGGAGCCATATAGGGGCCATATGGGGGCCATATAGAGGTCATATGTATATATTTCACCATCCCCACATTCCTAAGTTCAGATATTTGCTCCCTGTGTTATTTCTCCTTCATCTATAGATTGTGGGAGACTATGTAAGAAAAACGAGACACATAAAAAGAAACGTTTTAAAGCTGGCAAACTTGAACCAGACAGTGTCTGTTACAGCTTCAGGTTGTCTGTGGAGCTCATTCATTCAGTTCTGATTCTCTCCGTGGCGTCATTGCAAAGGCTGGCCTGCAGATTGTACACAAGCCCTCGGAGGAGGAGGCCACAGGGGGCCTAGAGGAAGCTCGCTGAGATGATTCAAAGAAGAAAATGTGAGCCAGGAAATCAGAGTTTCACAAAAAAAAGAAAAAACAACAATAATAGACAAATAGGAACAGGAGTTATTGAGCAACTTGCAAGAAGTCGTCTGATGGAAAACGGATTCATGTGCAGAAAAGGCAAACGTCAGCATCATTAACACCTAAAACAGAAGAAAACGAGGTTCCAGTGGGCTGAAGAGACGCAGTCGTGGAGTGTGGGTGATTGGCTGGAAGTGGCGTTCAGTGGTGAGTCCTGGATCTGCCAACATATTGGCCAAGGAGATGATGCTGGAATGATCGTTTGGTGGCAGTCTGAAGGAAAACAAACAGCACATTTCCAGACTCATTGAAGGCAGAGCGCGTATCAAACAAAAGAACAGATGGTAGAGACACCCTTTACACTCAAACACAAGTGGATATTGAAATTATAGACATTTTTATCAGTCCATGAATCTAAAGAAGGCTCACTGATCAGGAACGCATCATCCAGGTGGATCATGCACAGAGCATTTCCACGTTTTTTGAGGGCATTTGTAGAAAGACCAGATTGAAAATATATATATATATAATGATTCAAAATTGACTGTGGAATAAAAACAAGGCTGCATGACATGACTCCATCTAAAGCGGATTTGAGAATAGAGGAGAATCACAAGCTGTTGGAGCCTGACCTGTGAAGAATGCTGCTTTCTGTGCCTTGGGGAATTCAAGCTGTCAGAAAAAACGAGTGGAAAAGTAACACACGGGTTGTGTTTTGTATCAGTTTTCCCTTGGAAATGAGCAATTCTATAGTTTCTTTCTCTCTACTTGTCCCCCATCAACAGGAATATCATGAGATTTCTAAATAGGGCTGTTTGATTAAATGGGGGAGCTCCTTCTGATTCTCTCTCAACTTTTACATGCAGCACCAATAGCTCAAAAATATCACAAACATTTTGTAGTGTGAGGAGTTTCCAAACACTTTATTTTTTTTAATTTCATTTTGGAAAATACACAGTTCTTCCGCATGTTTGTCGATTGCATACAGCCTTTAAGTAGTTTTGACAAGACCAAAATAAATAAATTCCAACTACAGTTTTAGTTCATACCTAAACTTTCTCTTTTCCGTTTGGCTCATGTCGTAGTTTTTCCTCGAATTGAAATTCAAACCAGCAGAGGGCGCCATTACAGATCCAAGCCCCTCAAGCTTCCTGACCAATAAGCTTGCAGAACACTAACGCGATGGGCGGGATCAAACGGAACGACACGCAAACATGGCGGCGTCTACAGAAGACGATTTTGAGTTTAATACTCAGGACTACTATTCTCTGCTCAACGTGAGGAAGGAGGTATGGCTTGTTCTTGGTTGGATGGTGAACTCTGTCTTGTTTGCCGTGGCTGTTTGATAGTTTGTCATTGAACCAAAGCGGCCTGCAGTCGGTGCATCGTCCTCCAGTGAAGCGCCGCTCCTCAGTCAGACTGCACCTCCTCCTCAGAGGAGGAGGAGGAGAGGAGGAGGACGAGTCCGGGCTGATGCTGCGGACGCTGATCAGATTCCTCATGAATCCCAGTTTGTCTCAAAACTATGGAGCCTGACGTTGCTTAAGCTTATTTACTGTAGGCAGCTAAAACCCTTAAGCTAAAAGCTGAGGAATTATTACATTCTTAGTATCTTAAGTCATATAAATAGGAGCAAAAGCTGCTTTAATACCACTTGTCCTTCTGCATCCATTGCACCCCCTTAACTTTTTCACATTGTCATGTTAAAAGCATAAACTTCATTGGATTGTATATACATTTTATGCTGCATACAGTCTTTTAGGGGTTTGCTTTCGTATTGGCTTTGCACATCTGAACATTTTACCCATTCTTCTTTGTAAGATAGTTTTATCTAAACCCTTGCAGTACAATATATATATATATATATATATATATATATATATATATATATATATATATATATATATGTATAAAACTGTTGCTATGCTGAAAGGTATCTTCCTTTATCCCCTGCTGGAGGAAAGCAATCCCGCAGCATGATGTTGCCAATACCATTTTTCACTGCATGGGCAGAACATTATGGCAAAGTTAAATTCAACATTTTGTCCTGCCCCTACCTTCCAAATCCCATACAAAAACGCTTTATTTATTAAGAGCTTTAGAAATAACAATGAGTCATCCACAACAGAACTGAATAAAAAAGACACAGACACTGGCCAGGTAATCAAAGGTTACCTGGCCAGGTAACACACAAGCTTTAGAGTAGATACAAATAAATAACAAAATGGATAAAAATAAAGTCACAGTCAACAACTCAAACTGTTGACAGGCAGGGAAAAATATATATTTTTTGATTTTAAAACAGAAACCGAAAGTGCGACTACCGCTGAGGAACGCCATGTTTTTAAAATAATTAAACTCATCTGGGCTTCTGAGCTGTAAATGGTAAACGGTACAAATCGGTTCAGCGGTTTAATGAATGGGGCACAGCTAGTAAAAAACTGCAAAACAAAATCAAGGAGTCTCAAATAAATTCATTCATGAATGAGGCCAGCGAGGGGGAAGTCAAAAGTAGAGAAGCATCCTCTCATTCGTGTGCAGCAGGTAAACATCAAGCAGGGATATTTCACTATGCACAAGAGAGAAATGGAAGATTAATTCCAAGAATCTCATTATAGTACTCAAGAATATATAATATAGTGTTCAAAAAAAAGCATTTTAACAAGTGCTTTTTTTTGTTTGTTTGTTTGTTTGTTTGTTTTACTGTGTCAGAGTTCATATTAACTATAACGGGGTTTATTTCTGAGGACCCACTCAACTGCAAGAACGGGTCTTTAGTAGCCTCTTTATCTTATTTTTTAAGTTCACCAGCAGAATCCATTTTGTAACCTGAATTGGGGATAATGGCGTTTTCCAACGAGGCCGGGACAGAAAAGTCAATGCTGGCCAAAAATTTAGTGCCATCCGTATCCTGCTGTCAGCGAAGCAGTGAGGAGGCTGGACTGAGCGTCCACCGATTCACCTCAGCTTTAGGCGAACCCGGCACTCAAACCAATGAAGGTGAAAGGAAATGTTATGTTTTGGGTTTTTCGAAAAATCGCAACAAGATGCCAGAATGTGAGATGAAACATTAATTGTGAAACAAAAAGTGCATGTTGTGGCCATTTAAATTCCCCTCTTGCAAAGGAAGGGATTGGATTTGTTTTGATTGAATGTGTGATAATTAATGTAAGTCAACATCTGAATGTAAATCAGGCTTTGTGATTGTAAAGCGCGACAACATTCTGCCGTTCGATATCGCCATGACAAGATCAGTTATGATTTACCCATATTTTCTTCTGCTCTCTTTCTTTTCAATATTATGTTTTCTAATCTTAATCAAGTTGTAGGCAAAAAAAAAACAAAAACAAAACAGACAATGACCCGAAGTTCACCTGATTTTTAGCCAAAAGCGGAATTTAATGCATTTCTAAAGCCTTACCAAATATAATCTCTTGCGTTCGCAATATCGCACCCATTGATGTTGCCGTGGCGATTGGGGTTCATTACATCGTTCCGTGCTGAGTGTAGGAATCCCGCCTTTCCTTGCTTCTCTCGCAGGCCACGGTGGAGGAGCTGAAGGCGTCGTACCGGCGGCTGTGCATGCTGTATCATCCTGACAAACATCGAGACCCTGAGCTGAAAAGACAAGCCGAGCAACTTTTCAATCAGGTTCACCAGGCCTACGAAGGTAGGGGTATTGATTCGCAACAAGCGCTTTCATTGAGTTGAATAAGGTATTAATTTTCATTTAATCTGTGCAGAAAGAGAAAGAGCGTCTTAAAAACTATGGTACAAGGAAACATGTAGCCTGAACTGATATTTCCTCCTCAGTGCTGAGCGACGCTCACTCCAGAGCCATCTATGACATCTTCGGGAAGAAAGGGCTGGAGGTGGAAGGCTGGGAGGTCTGTTTATATACTTTGTTGTGCATTTGTTGCCTCGGTGCACATCGCTAACGCTTCTCTGTACAATATGATGTCATCGCGTAGGTGGTGGAGAGGAAGAGAACACCTGCAGAAATCCGAGAGGAATATGAAAGGCTTCAGAGAGAAAAAGAAGAGAGAAGACTGCAGCAAAGAACGAATCCCAAGGTTTTATTTACTTTTTCTTTCTTGACTCTTTTTACCTTCAGTGCTTTCAATATATTGAAAAAACACCTCTTTTGTGCCAATGTTAAAGAGATCGACCTGCGTAACTCATCTCAGCATTTCTCCTGCTACTCTTTGTTGCTGTGTAATCCTCTTTTTTTTTTTTTTTTTTTGCTTGAATACCTCCCAGGGCACGATCAGCGTCGGTGTGGATGCGACGGACCTGTTCGATCGCTATGACGACGACTTTGAGGAGATGCCCGGCGGAGGCTTTCCTCATATAGAAATTAACAGGATGCATATTTCCCAGTCTATAGAGGTAGATCAATGGACTCGCTGTTAGCACTCCATGTCCACTGTTTGGTTCTCACGTGGAAACGGCGTCATGTCTTCAGGCGCCGCTGACCAACACCGACACAGCAATGCTTTCGGGGTCACTCTCCACGCACAACGGGAGCGGAGGGGGCAACATTAACGTGACTGTACGCAGAGTTACATCAGCTAAAGGCTGGGGAGAGGTACACACAACTACTACTGCTAATAATAAAACTTTAGAGCTTTCAAAACGTGGCGTTTACTTGCATTTCCGTTCATCTTCAAAGGTGGAGTTTGGTGCTGGAGACACACTGGGGCCACTCGTTGGGTTAAAGGTGTTTCGTAACATTACACCACGGTGGTAAGGCCCGGATTTTTGCGCAGCATGTCCGAGGCAGCGGCCATTCTCGCTTCGCAGCCCAATATATATATCATCTCTCTGTCCAGTTTTCTCACAACCCAGTGGGGTTTGCAGTTCTCGCCTCGGGGCCTGCGGCCGAATTGTTCTCTGATGATGGCGCGCCACCTGGACCAGAACACGATGGGCTACCTTCAGTGGCGCTGGGGGCCCAATAGCGCCATGACAACCAGCCTGGTGCGGGACACGAAGAGTAGCCACTTTACTTTAGCTCTGCAGGTAAACACAAGTACAATACTATATTTACAGGAGCTCCCGTGCACTTATTACCGGCATTATTTATCTCATCACGATTTGGTTTACTTGTCATTTTTTTAAGGTGAAATGATGATATAAGTTCAATAATTTATTAAAAATCAAAAGCACAAGTTCGCATTGATTACATCCCTAATACATGATCAGTGAATACATACAGGCTGACAAATATCATCAACAAACTACTCTAATCGAACTACTAATAATCACTACTCACTTTTGGTAGAACTGCTTCAATTCATTGAAACTTGCTGCTTTTCTGACTCATAATCCAGATTCTGATTTAATTACCTGTTCAGAATGTCACCCGTCTGAGGAGAAATCTACAAAAGAGCCCTTCCTTTACCTGAGCAACAGTTTGAGTCAGATGCTTAAAACATCCGAAATAAAAGACAAAAATTGACAGCTATAGACATACACAAGTGAAATGTCTCATGGAATACATAGATTAATATTGCACCATAATAAAAGGTGCAATATTATGTATTTTAGTGCCATTTTGTAACACAATAAAGTAAGTATGTCACCCTCAGTTGTCATAAATCAAACATCACTTCCCCTCAGTCTCTTTGAGAAGCTCCAACTTCTTAACTGTATAACATGAGGTGGGCCTCAAAAAAGCTGATTTTTCAAAAAAAATACCTCCAGGCCCTTAATGACATTTGGCCACAGTGACACACGAACCATGTCAGTGTTTGGAGGGTGGTTTGAGGTGGTTTGAGGTGAAACCTTCAAAAAGGAAGGCTCGGTGGACGCCGTATGTAAACTTCTGACCAGAACCCTCATGTCTTAACGTCATGACTTTATGCTGTTCTTTGATCTTCCTGTTTGGTGTGTGTTTGTAGCTGGGTGTGCCTCATTCCTACCTGATGATGAGCTACCAGTACAAGTTCCAGGACGAGGACCAGACCAAAGTGAAAGGCTCCGTAAAGTATGACTTTCCACTGAAAAAACGAAAAAAAAAAAAAAAAATTCATATTTTTTAAATTTTGATGGAGCTGTTTGCAAGACAGGCTCTCTGAGCAGCGCTTGTTATGACTCATCGTACCATTTATCGGGTTTTTATCATATTAAACAGCTGATGTTTGGGGAAAAGGAAGCGCTGTCACTTTAACAAATTGGGCTTTTTTTCCCCCCCCTGCACCCATAGACCGCTTCATTGTGTCCCTGAAGAACATCCAAAGCACAAGATGAAAATAATCCAGTTGTTCTGGTGTGACTCAGTGGAGCAGATTGTTGCTATAAACAGGATGTTTAGCTGCTAATCCTCCTCCCCCTTTTCTTTTTTTATCCCAGCAATAACGTAGTGACATACGCATTAGAAACTTCAAAGAATTTCAAAAAAAGATCTGGATTGCAATTGAGAGTCTTTATTTAATTTTTTTATTTTTTTTTTTACATTTGAAACTAATACTTGAGCTTTGCCTTTTTCATGGAGTTCTGCAGTGGCTGATTTTTAGGTGCCGCGGTTTTGAGACAGACACACGAACCCGAGGTAGGTGACGTCTGCCACCTTCAAGACAGCAGTAAATGGAAAATGATGACTTATTTCCCCTCTGAGTCTCGTTGGTTTTCTTCTAAAGCGTTTGCGAACACGTTCCTCCATCAGTTGACCTCAGCACAGTCACCTTTTCGTAAAGTGGAGACTAAAAGAAGTTTCTCCAGCGACAAACAGTGTCTTTTGCCAACTTGCCTTATGGTTGCGACATGATAATAATGAGTAAATGTAGTGCAAAGTTCAATTTTATGTTACTTTTAAAGCAATGTTTATGTCAGCAGATGTAAAAATTTTCTGACTCAATAAAACTGAATGTCCTCTGGCTCTCACTTTAAAGCTGTGAGGTTATTTTGTTGTTCGCATTTATATTTATTATTTCTCCTGCTCCCTGGAACATGAAAAACATCTGATGTCTTATTCACTGAATTTTGTATGGCACGTTGAGAACTCTGACTGCACTGTTTGTGTACCGGTGCAAAATTTATTATCGGTTCCAAGTTCAGAAAAAAAACTGAAGAGCACGCAGTTTTTAGTTCTACCAACTTTGCACGCTCCTCGGCATGCGCCCGGTCCGATTTCTCCACCCGTCTCTGTTCACGTTTTTTTTTTTTTTTTTTTTTCCGCAGGACAGGCTGGTTCGGCACAGTGGTAGAGTACGGAGCGGAGAGGAAGATCAGCCGTCACAGCGTTCTGTCGGCCACGGTCAGCATGGGGGTCCCACAAGGAGTCACACTCAAGATTAAGTACGCGCCACCGCCGAGATCCCATCTCACACTTTTCTGCGTGTCCTTGCCCGTCTGGATGACGGTCTCGTCTCGTCGCCTGCGCTGCTGCTAATGCTGCTTCTTGTATTTGTTTTGACGAGGCTGTCGCGTGCCAGTCAGACGTACCTGTTCCCAGTCCACCTGACAGACCAGCTGTTGCCGAGCGCCGTCTTCTACGCCACCGTTGGACCTCTCCTGGCCTACGTCGCCGTCCACAGACTCATTATTATCCCGTACACCAAAGCGCAGAAAGAGCAGTGAGTACTCTAACTGCATCGCCGTTCAAACCTAATTTGATAGATATTGATCCTTCGTCACCAAGTCACCATAATCACTGAGTTATCTGTGGTGATTTGCTGTTTGTTTCGCTCCGTTTCTGAGTTTTGGATCAGAAACGTGCGCCTGAACCCCTCGTGTCGGTGAAACATTTAGCGTTTCTGTTCACGAGCGTGTCGGGGGGTGGGGTGGGGGGGGTTTCTTTAATGCTTGTGCTACCATCAGCGAAAGCCTCCACAGTGAATCCCAGCGGGTGGCTGTTGATGTTTGCTTTGTGTGTCTCTCAGAGAGCTGGAGTTGCAGAGGAAGAGCTCCGCCACAGACATCGCCAAGAAGAAGCAGGAGGCTGAGACTGCTGTGAGTACCTCCTTCCAGAAACGCTTTTTTTCTTCCTCCCTCCATTGTGTTGTGTAAGTGATCTCTGTTCATAAGTCAGGCTCTCCTCGTTATGAACTCATGACCGAATCTCATCTATCCTACACTATTTTCCTTGGCCCTGCCCACCCTCTTCTTCCTCCTCCTCCTCTTCGTCTCTCCCTCGGCTCCCCTGCAGGTTCTGCTGATGCAGGAATCTGTGAGGAGAATCATAGAAGCAGAAGAATCCAAGATGGGTAAGGGAACGCACACGCACACACACGCACACACACGCACACACACACACACACACACACACACACACACACACACACACAGCCGCTGTACAGCAGAGTAACAAACAGAAACTTTTCTCTTTTGGAGCCGGTCCAGACTTGGTGTAATTCAGGTACATTTATCTTTGTCGCTTTCGACACTTTATGATGCTCTGCGGCTTCAGGATCCTGGTTGTCTTACTTTTATTATCTGCTGCTGTGAAGCAAGTCATGATGTTGGTATAAACCACGTCTGTGTGATATACGCCTCCTGGCATCCGTGCTGGTTTCTATCTGAACTTTGATTTCAGCTTCCCATGTGTTTGTTTATAAGCAAACAAATCAAGTTTCGGGCGAAAAAATTGGAATGTACTATTACATATATATATATATATATATATATATATACACTTACTGAGAAGCTGTGTTTTTTGTTTTATTGTTTTGGAGGGCAGGGTGAGCTTTCTATGTACATTCTTGTTTTTGTCTTTGTAAAGTCCCTTAAGATGTCCCTACAAACTGAATTGAGTTGAAGCTAAAGTGAAAACACCAGACTGAAAAATCACAATGGATTTATGGAAAACATTCCAGCTGCGTTATCCTGGTTTATGCTTTAATCCAGCATTTCTGGTGAGATCAGCTCCTGATCTCTGATGGAAACAGAAACCATGCAGATTCTAATCATTTGGTTTGGCAGCAAGATACCAGCACAGGATCATTGCACCATAAAATCAAATGACATGTTTTCTGATTGGTGAAAATATCAATTGAAATGTTAAGAGGGTTATAAATACTTAAAAAGACAAAGTCACTTTTATTCAGGGCCTAATCAAAGAGAGACAGACATGACTGTGTTTTTCAGGGGAAAAAAAAACAAAAAAAAGCCCAAATAATGCTGCTTGTTTCACCGTCTTAAACTCTGCAATAAAACGCTTCAGTGGCGATGTTTAAGCATCACCTGCAGCTGTTTCACGAACCCCGAACACGCTGTGAATTACCACCCAGGCCTGATCATCCTCAACGGCTGGTACGGGAAGTTTGTGTCAGACACCAGCCAGAAGCAGGAGAAAGCCAAGGTGATCGACGTCACCGTGCCGCTGCAGTGCCTGGTCAAAGACTCCAAGCTCATCCTCACCGAGGCGTCGAAGGTGAGCCGGAGCAGATGATAATGGCTCCCCGAGCATCTGTAAATCAGCGGGCGTGCTCGTCGTACGAACGCTGTCTCTGCCCGCAGGCGGGGCTGCCGGGCTTTTACGACCCCTGCGTGGGAGAGGAGAAGAGTCTGAAATTACTGTACCAGTTCAGAGGGGTCATGCATCAAGTCATCTCCGCAGACATGGAGCCACTACGGATACCCAAGCAATGTTAGTATTCAGCCACTTTCATGTGTGACTCATAAGAGCTGCATGCTTATGTACAGTAATACTGAAGCCTGAAAGCTGAGCATTAAATAATGATTTTTTTTTATTTTTTTTTTTTATTCCAGCTCACAGAACTGAGTCTGAATCCTAGGAGTCCTCTGCTGTTGACGTAACAGACTGTGTACGCAGAAGAACCCAAGAGTAGAAGGGATAGATTTTTTTTTTTTTTTTTAAATCCGTTCGTTTCCCTCCTCTAGCTCTCCTCTGTCATGGTGTTAGTGAATCTAATTCACAAGTCTGTGCTCCTTCCTTTTTTCTAAACTCCAGTTTGTTTTTTTTTGGGGTGAAATCAGCACCGGGTTTCCCCTATTGGCTACACCCGATACACCAGATCGCATATTGGTTCGCTGCGGGAGATCAGACACCGGCCCGGAATAAGTTTTGTAAGACACAAAAGGACTGATTATTGCAGCCAGTCGTTTGGCGATTTCCCTCAGTAACGAATGAAATGTCTGCGGTTTTTCAGGTGCGAAGACGCTATAATTTGGTCTTCTATATAATCTTCACTTGTCGCCATGGCAGCGTTTTGAGTCGTGAAACTGTTTGGGTTAACTATGCAGGATGGCGCCTCAGTAACCTTGAGGTCAGCCAGGACTTTGCTCATGCTTTAGACGACAGCCAAAAAGGTCAGCCTTTCTGATTTAGGAAGCACTTTACTCCAGCATCTGCTGCTCGATGAGATGCAAGTGTGAACCGGTTCTCAAAACATGAAGGTTTGGAAAAGAGAGGAGAAGGACTGCCTGTTATTACAGAAAAAGTTCAGACTTTTCCTCCTGGATTTCTAACGCTCCACGCTGCAGTTTGAAGGCAGGAATCTCGCTCGGATTTGATTTGCGTCAGTGTTTATCGATCAGCTCTGCAGCTGCAGGAATGAAAAAAATAAAACCCTGCGCTCTCTAATGATATTTGATAAGATGAAGGCTGTGTTTATCCTCCACAAAGCTGTTGTGTAATCGTTCAAGTAATCGTTTTCAACCTGAAGCTGCAGCGTGTGCTGAACTCGGTTAGGAACGTTATTAATGTGGGTCCTTTAACGATTTCTTTCTTTTTTTTTTTTTTTTTGAACTATTAGCTTTTAGGGTAAAATGAGGACAAACACACATTCTCAATGAATTTTAGAAAACAATGCGATTCATATTTAGTGCATTTTCTCCCATCCAAACAAAGGCCATAACTATACATACAGTATCAAACAGTATCAGTGCTGTTTACAGCATCCCACAGCATGACGCTGCCACCGATGCTTTAATGTGCTGGCTTGGTAGAAAGCGGTTCACATTTGATCTCCTTTCAGTCCACAATAAGTATTTGTTCACCCATCGCAGGCTCAAGCTTATCGTTACCGTTTGTATAGTTTTAGACCGTGCGTGTGCAGACAAAAGGACAATAAATTCAAGCTCATGCATCGATTTATCCTTTCATAAGCATTCCACCCTTGAATGACGAGACATATCATGCATCAGTGGAAAGCCTGACGTTAATACCAATTCATGCCCACGATTGGTTGTATGTAAACTTCTGATCAGAACGCTGCACAGGGAGAGATGGGAGAAATGCAGCTTCTTCTCTGCTGAACCGGCTGCTGCGTCGGAGCGTTGCGGAGGCCGCTTCGTCTGTTCGTTTGTTTTCGGGGCCCCGCGTACGCGGAGGAATCGCAGAGGGGCCTTACTGGAGTCTTTTAGTGGTTAATTCACACTCTAATTAACATCTGCTGTAACTAGTTTTCTCAGCAGATTGGTACACGATAGGCTGAACCGCTGATGAATAGGCAAACATTGTAACACTTAAATCCCGAAGTTTTTAATTTCCGCAGCACAATAAAGCTCCCCGTTTAAGTCCATTAAATTTGATTTTACTCCCTATCTGATTGGTGCATCTGTTGGTAGATGGATTGTGCAATAACAAAGAGGTTGTTACTTCTTAGGTTTTTTTTGTTTGTTTGTTTTTGGAAGAGGGTATCTGTGTAATGAACTACGGGGAACCCTAAACTTTATTAAAACCATTAAAATGGAATATAAGCTGAGTTTTATTGAATATATAGTATATATAAGAGGTTAGATTTTGCACAAAATGCACGGTGTATCAGGCATTTTGTCCAAATGGTGCTGAAGACCTTAATAGTAGCTGTACACTTTTACTGAAATGCATCAAACGAGTTAAAAACACACGTTCAGATCAATCTGCAAGCTGTTTTGCACCGTTATCGTTATGTGTTTGTCCCTTTTTGTTGTTTAGCTGTGTAGTAAAAGGTTTCGTCTGGTCATTTGTTCATTTATGCCATCAGAAAAGGCGAGCGGAGAGTCCTTTGCTGATCTTACATTCCAGCCTGCGAGCCAAACGGACCGGCATAAATGTTCTGTGTGTTTGAAAGGAAGATGCGTGTTCTGTCCTGTAAAGTTAATAAACCTGGAATAAAAACTGACGTCTCATTTGATTGGAGGAGGTATTCAACGGCACAGCCGAGTCGACGATCACTGGCCACATTTAAAACTTTTCAAAACTGTCTTTAGACCATTTTATTTTTATTTCAAAAGAGATTTATGGCAGATATTTCTGCAGGTATCAAAGTTTAGATATGAAACCTGCTAAGACTTCAGGATGGATGGATGACGGTTGGATGAATGAGGTGGATGAATGGTGAAGGCATGGACAAATGAACGGCTGTACGAGTCAAGAATAAGTGAATTATGGATGAATAAATGATGAACTAAATGAATAGATGGATGTATTAATAAATGAAGTGGTGGACAAATACTGATTACATTGATGAACAAATGCAGGACGAATAATGGATCAATAAAATGACAAATGGATTGACAAAAATGATCAATAACCGTCAGAAAAAAAGATTAACAGAGGGACAGACTGATGTTGGACAAACAGTTGAAGGGACAAATGGACAGTGGGACGTAAGCGGGTTTCAGACGACAAGATGGGAAACATTTATCCAGACGTGAAAAATACATCATTTCCATACGTTTCCAGAACACCCAGTGCAACATGACAACAGAAGATGCCCCTGGGTAAAATGGTACCTCTTTATTTACAATAGTTTCACAGAAACAGTTTGCACCACAGTACAGACAACGCTTTCTCAGTAAGGGGATGGGACGACCCGGGATCAGGATGAGCCAGCGGGATCACAATGAGCAGATTCATGTCTTGGACGACAAGACACTACAAATTGGAATCTTGAGCCTGAAGACGCCTTCGGTTTCTCTTGAAAACAAAACGCCCCGCGGACCGACAGCGACTCTGGTTTGAAAACGTCGTGCAGACACCTCAAGCTCTGCAACCGCCCGCGCAAACGCCAGAAGACGGGTGCACAGGTAAACGTGTCCGGTTCAAACTCCCGTCTGTTGGCAAACAATCGTTTTGCGGTTGCCAGTCGTTCCCCGGTGAAGTTGCTGATGCTGCATTGTTAAAACTTCCCCTCAATCCTGGATTTGGATCGTAAAATTCCTTCGTCTAAAAATCTGTCTACAATATGGCTTTTTATATAATTGGAAACAATATGTAGTCTACGCGTACAGGCCCAAACAGCAGATGGCACATAAATAACAAAGCTTAGGACTTTCATCCAAACTGGACCAAGTTTTAGAACCAAAAAAAAAAGAAAATCCCATTAAACTTTTATTCAAATGAATACTGTAGGAGGCTGACATCTGCTCTGATTAAAATGTTTAAAAAGGCAACGCAAAGCGACTTCTCTTCGCAAATATCCATTTAAAAACAATCGAGCACAAAAAGAAGAAAAATGCAGAGCTCTAATGGGAACACATAGCAGCACGTGTGTGGCCAACACGCTCGTTCAACCCTTACATCCGACGTGCGCGTTTCCACCTGGACTCTTCAGAAGGTCAGAGAGCCCCGCTTCTCACGCGTTGACCCTGGAGCAGGACGGCCTCGCGGTTCTCTCAAACGAACGTTTCCCTCCGCCCCATCGTGAAACTTTTGACGGCGTGAACGAAGGAGAGACGCGAACCAAGCCGAGTCCTGCTACACAACGCGCCGAAGTGACACTGACCAGAATCGACTGAAGAACATCCGTAGAGAACGCCGCGCCGCGCCGCACCGCACCGCGACTCTTCCGTTATCTGGCTTTTTGTCTCGTTCAAATACAGTTTATTGTAAAAGTGATTTAAAAAAAAAAAACTGTTTAAACGTTAGAAAACAAAGCTTGACGTTTGCTGAATATACAGATGCATCTCAATAAAGAAAAAGAGCTGAAAAGTCCTATTTTATATTTTCATTGCAGAGTGATACGTTTTAGTCATATTTTTGCTGTTAATTCAGTGATTAATCGATCAATCGTCTCAAATTCAGCTTCTCATGAAATTTGAGCATTACATAAGAGTAATCAACAACTTGCCAGCGCTGAAGCAGAGAGTTGTTAACTCTTTTCATAAAGAGCATATGGCACCAAGAAGACGGCTGACTAAAAACTGCTATGGTCAAAGATGATCTAAAGTTGAGTGGAAGGAAGAAATCTGCTATGAAAAATGTGCAGCGTTAAGAGGACAGTCTAATTCCACTGAGCAGCCTGATGAATTTTAGGTCATATTAGCTGCGAGCTATGATATGCTTCAAATCTATTGCGTTTGTAATGAATTTAAATGTCTTTTTTTTTCTAATCGAATTACAGGAGAAACCTTTTGCTCATTTTCCAGTTTAATGCGATGAACCTGTACGGTCAACAAACGTCTAGACTCAGCGACTGGAAGACAAGAAGCCGCGCTTGGGTCGGATCGACGCTCCGAGACGGTCTTTAACGAGGGAAAACAAAGAGTATCAAAACAGATAAAGCAGATGCAGACCTTAGTAGTTGAACCTACATCTTTGTTCTACAGGATTATACCTCAGCTTAATATTATAGCACCATCTCAAGCAAATGACGAGGCTTTTCTTGTTTAAAAAAAAAAAATGGTACATGGTGTAACAGTGAAGCCATCCTAGAGAAAACAAATCCAGTTTAATCTGAAAGACGTACATGTTTCTGTGTCTACCCTCTGATAGGTTTAAAAAAAAAAAGAAAGAAAAAAAAAAACAGTGAGGAAAAAGTGCAAACTATTTCTCCCACAAATCCCAGCATGCACCAAGGTGGGTGGCAGTTGTGAAGATATTCTCTACATATGGCAGTTCAAACGTTTTCCAGTGTACCAAGTCTCAACATTGATAAGTTTGATGCTTTTCTGATGCCCTCTACAGACAGGTATCCATTCAGTGATTGCCTTACGCACAAAGTCTGGAGGAAGCAGAAACGGAGCCCGATTAACTCTAAAACAGCAATCAAACCGTCTACGGATGGGATAAGGCCTGGGGGAAGAGTTCCACCAAAGTGTTTCGTTTAGAAAATGTGGGTTCCTGGTTGGCCGTGAGGAGGTCAGGTCCAGCTGGGTAAACCGAGGGGGCGGGGGGGTTTAGAGTTCATGGTCTGACCGAGAGTCAGTCTAGCAGATGTTTACGTGAGCCGATGCGCGAGCGGTGGGAGCGCCGGGCGTCTGGGGGTCCGTATGTGTCTCGGCAGCTTTGGCATACGTATGTCTCTGGCACGTGACTCTTGCGGATTTTAGCGCAGGACAGGTGGATCCAGGTGTTGCACTTGTTACATTCGATCATGGCTCGGCCGGCGAAGGGCTTCATGCAGAAGCACGTGACCAAGTCCCACGAGTCGTCGTCTGAAAGACACAACAAGGTCGGCGAGTTTCCTTTGGTTAAACCATCAAATTGGCAATACTGACGTTTTGCAGCGCAGTGGGACCTTACCGGAGTCCACCATTATGTCCTCGTCCTCTCCTGAGCCGTCTTCGTCTCGGAAGACCACTTGCTTCCCCTGGCGGAACACGGTTCGGTTTCCTGAAAAGCCCTCCACCTTCTGTACCTTTACAACTCCCTCCGCCAGGTCTCGACCGTCCCAGTGTCGATGTTCCTCCTTTGGCTCCTCCTTGCAGGGTGAAGGGCTGGGCAGGCACGTCGGGATGAGGGGAATGCTGAACTCATCTTCGGGCTCTTCTTTGATTAGTCGGCTGCCAAAGGACAGAGGGGACTGGAACTCCGGATCTGCTCCGTGGGTCGGCTGGGCCCTCGATTCCTCACCGGAGTGACACTCCCTCTCCTTTCGCCTCTTCTTCTTCTTCAGCTTCTCAGCTTTTCTGTGGTCGTCTGGATGCAGGGTGGAGATCGTGCGCTGCAGAGAAAGCAAAGTTCATGCAGCAAACTGACTGAACAAAGTAGATAAATTATGCGTTGCCCGTTGAAGCATACATCTCGCTTGCTATGAGAGGACAGCAAAGGCGCCGGCTGTGGACGCTTCCTGCTTCTGTCTTGGGGCACCTTGGGCGGCCGCTGGGGGCAGGAGGCTGCGGGTCCGGGGGTCCAGCCGTCGCTGTCTGCAGTGCTGCCTGTGCTGTTGGGAGGACTGGAGCTGCTGCGAAGTGGAGAGTCCTGGAAAAGGAAGCCAGTGATGTTCTGTCAAAACTAGAAACGGTGCAACAAATCGGCCATTGACCGGAACCGGAGTATTTTTAGCTCCACAGAACGGCTGGAAACCCCAGAAATGCTAGATTTCTTTTTGTCCTGGTTAGTGAATGCAACTGTTCTGCACTGGCGTTGTTACTGAATCAGAAAGTGGAGCTGTTTAAAAATGAAGTCAATTGAAACACAGATATGCAAGAAGCCGTTTTAAAGTAAGCAATTTACTACAACATGTTGAGAGAGGGAGACCTTTAGCAGAAAACAAAAGGACAGGTTACAAATATGTGTTGCATTTCAAGACAATAATCAATTCACTAGAACAAATTATGCTAAGAATGAATGTGGGAGCAGTACTTGCTAGTTGTGGCGACCGTTTTAAAAAGAGCAAGCAAAACAAAAAAAATGACAGGAAGCAGCGTAGCCATGTATAAAATCAGTAGCGGCCTACATGTCAAAAAACACACTTTTTGGGCAGGAAGTGCAAAGGCTGCGCTACACACATGGACCAAGATAAACTACAGGCCCAGAGGAACCAGTTTGACATGATGCCATTGTGTTTCAATCTTAACGTACCGAAATCCAGAATTATGTTAGCCGAGAGGAACTCTGCACTCTTACTCTGTTTTACATGAAACATAATTCAAGAACAGAAAATTGAAGCAGGTCAAAAATCTTAACGTTGAAACTGAATTTTTTTTTTTTTTTGTTCAATTTAAATTGAACAAAAAAACAAAAACAAAACTGGGGTTTCTGCAAGTTTCAGTAACACATTTGAAAGTATTTTTGAAGACTTCTATCAAGATCTACATTAATTACAAAACAACATGAGTAGCTGGCCATAAGCTTCTTCATTGAGCTGACGTCATAAAGAGGTACATAAATATTTGCCCACTTGCTTAGTTTTTTTTTTCCCCCCAACTTCAACCCCTTTTGCACAACATGTCACTTAGTTATCAACAACATGCTTCAGACAACTAACAAAATCCCTGCATTCTAAAAAAGACGTACACATATCACAAGACCAAACATTTCAGGTCTTAAGAAATGTTTGATTTCAAAAATGTTTAAACCAGCTACAACAGTTGTTGTATTATTTTGCAGGTTTGCATGAAAGACTGAAGAATCAGAGATAAATAACCTTTTGACAGCACTGCCATTAATCACGAGCCTTGTTGTTTTGTAACAGTGTAACCACATCCAAATTCCTCGGCAAAAACTACAACACTCAAAACAAACGAATCCTGCAGCTGAACACGCCAGAAAACAAAAATAATGGAAGACGAGGGTCACGGGTAAATGAAGGAGTATAGGGACTACATTTTAAATGATTACATTTTAGAGTTGTAACAAACTATTGCCCAGAGATCAGAATCAAAGTGCATTTTTGGTTGGCAAGTTAAAAACAAAAAGCGTTTGCTTAGAAACTAAGAACCACTAGCATTCCTAATGTATAAACGATCCCAAAATCATGTACTTTGACGCACTTTTCAAATATTAGTCGAAAAAAGCAAACGTTTGGAACATGTGTTTTGATTCGTACCTTGTAATTCATTGATTTTCTTTTGGATTAAAACCTATTACACAAATCGAGGAATAGAGAGCATATTTTATGCCCTACGAAAATAAGAACTAAAGTCTAAATCAACCTCTAGAGCCCAAACATCAAAGAAAACCGGGAATTGGTGTCAGCTGGAAAAACCCTGACCAATGCAAACTATCACCCATTTTCATCTTTGTGTTCAAACAGATCCTTTTTTTTTTTTTTGCTCAAGTGGAATTGAATGCAGTTTGCATGGATACATGACCATAAATGATCTTTGAGTAATTCAATAGTTTTGTAAATGCACTTTGAGATTAAATAGTTTTGATGGGATACCTAAAAATATATTTCTGTTATTTAGTGTAATACTTATTTTTTGTAAAAAATAAAGAAGATAAAAAAAAAAAAACATAAATACAAAAAAACAATTAAAATACACAAACTGTTAAGTTCTGCTTAGATCAAGTGTTCTGACCACCTACCTCTTGTGGGTATGGGATATAACCGGCATAAGCCAACACAAACGTGCAAAACTTGTTAAAATCCTCCACTGTCCTCCTCCTCCTGTACGGCGGGCTGAAACCCTAAGAAACACACACACACACACACAAACCGTGTTGTTGAAACCTGCACATCAACAGTCTCAACATGGCGATGATGACATTAACGAGAAGTGACCGCCTGTGCACCATCCACACACACTGTGCAAAGCAAACAAGAGTTGGCACTGCGCCACGAACAAAGACTGCACTTAACAATCTCGTCAAAAATCTTTGACGAAACGTGAAACCGATCACCCTCAGTTCATTGTCGGGACGTTATCTGGTGACCAACCCCCCACGGACAAAACCCCCAACTACAAACTAACAGCTACGGCTAGCGGCTGTGGCTAGTGGTAAACAGCCGTTGCTAAGAGGCTAGCGGTAACTCGGATAAGCTGCCGAAAACGCACGACGACGCACCAAACTAACTTCTCCCTATTAACAGTGTCCGTCTAAGTTATAAAAAAACATGCATGTTAGCAAACTGTTAGCTGACGACAAAGCCAGGTTGTTTGACAGTTCAAGTTAGCCAGCGTTGGTATTAGCATCCCCCGCTATGATGATGGAATGTGTTCTTTTCGATGAAACTCCGGGTTGGCGAGCATTACCGCGTCTCAAAGCCCCGCTTGAATGAGCAGAAACGACGTATTAAAGCAAATGGAACAACAACTTCGCGTACAGACATATAAACATTCCTTAATGCTCAGCGTGTGCAACTTTAAGCACTATGACAACATGAGCGTAGCATGCTAACATCGGCTTGTGCCGTGTGGTGACAAACCTAAATCAACTTGGAACACTGCTAGCCGTGACAGAAAAACTACTCGCTGGGATACCGTTATATAAATCACTCACCTCCGGCTGAAATGCATGGGATGTCGATGGGTTTATGTCACCCATCTCTGCAGAGACTCCGACCACTCGACGTGTTATGGATGAGCTCCACACAGGCTACAGAAGCGGGTACCTCGATGGGTCCGTAAACGCTTATTTAGCTTCTGCTCGCTCGATGCCAACCGCTAACTAACGTTACCTGTGCTAAGACTCGAAGCAACAGTGTTGCCTCAGGTTGACATCACAAACACTACTTTTACTGGCAATAGTTTAACTAGATAGTCGGCAAAAAAACAAAAAAAAAACGCGGAAAAGTGCGATCAGATGAAACCAGACGTCGCTACACTTTCTCCCCTCACCCGAGCTATTCAGGGAGGTCGTGGTTTGATCCCGTTTACCGAGTCTTCAGCGGTCCACTTCTGCTGTCACTTGCAGCCTCCCTCCCCACTTTCTTCTCCGTCTCCGGCCAAGTGCTAGCGCCCTCTGCTGGGCGCCAGCGTGAGGCGTTACTGGCGCTCAATGATTCAGAGGTTCGTCATATTCTGGAAATAAATTCAATCTTTGTTTTAGTGCTGAATCCTGGCCGTGTGTAACTACTGAAGATGGAAAAATACTGCGTGACAATGGGAAAATGGGAACTACATATATTTGGCACAAAAAGTACATAATTACCTCTTATGAAGAATTTATTACATAAGCTGATGTTTTAAAGTCTTCTTGTGTACAATAGCATTTTGGTGAAAAATGTGTGCCATATTTACAACATAAACAGTGTGTTCACTTTTCACTCATAGGAAAAATACTGCAAAAATAATTTGAAACATTTATATTATTGTTGTTGAAGAATTAATCATTGTCATGATGCTCATATCATCCCTAATATAAGAATTTGAGAAAAGCATTTGTATATTAAGCTCATCATGGTGTTTCTTCTGAGTGCAACAGTGGCGTTTGTCCTGCAGAGGGCGGTAGTGAATCCGATTCAACGCTCGTCCGACACAGCGTCCGGCATCTTTCCATTTCCGGTTAATAAGTAGCGTTCTTACGAGGCGGCAGCGGCGCTCATGTTTAGAAATTGATATCGTTTAAGATGGAAAACGTGAGGCTTCAGGGTTTTAAGACGTTTTTGACTGAACACTTCACCGCGCTGGCCGTGGAGGTGTTCGGCGAGGTGGAGCGCATGATGGAGGCCTGCTACGAAGAAAACAAAAGGCTGAGGAACATGCTGCACATGGTGCTGACCCCCGAAATAAAGTTAACTAGGATAGGTTCGTGCTTTAAAGTGTTCGCAATGTCCACTAACCTTGCTCCGCGGCTTCGGCTTAACACCAGCCTGAAAATCGATCATAGAAGCTGATTGGCATGACTTTGATAGTTAGTGGTGATGGGAATCAGGAAAGTTGGTTCAGAGTTCCTGCCCAGATTTGAACGAAGCAAATTGTCTGGTTTGGATAAGTTTAGGGAAATATTTGTATTTTCAAGCTTAAGTTCACATCATGTTGTGTAAATGCATTCAGCCATCATACTCTTTGTCCTCTATCTATCCATTCATCCCCCTATCCATCAGTTATTCTAACATTTCTATTTTGGTCTGTGAGGTTTGCTGATTTGTGTGTGTGTGTGTGTGTGTGTGTGCCTGCAAACATTTACACCTGAAAACAATAATTACGTTTTGGTAGGAATTCACAAAATGGGTTGTTTGTTTATGTTGGCGAATGTAAAGGTCATGGTATTTGATTCTTTAAGTAAGGTACAAGATGTCAACTAATATGTACGTTTCTTTGCTCTTTCCAAATGATAGATGTCAATTTGCTCAAAGAAACACCCCAAATTACCGGAAGGCAACTTTTGGAGCCAAACACAACGCCGGGCCTCGAAACAGCAGAGCCGCTGAACAAAAGACCTAAAGAAGAGACAATTGAATGTGAAATTAGCTGGGAGACAGAGCAGCAACAAGGGCCGGCAGCAGTGGAAGAGGCCTTTCTAGTTATCGTAAAAGATGATCCAGAAGATGAAGCGGAAAAAACAGCCTGCATCACAGAGATGCCCAGAGAATTGGCTGTGGAGCACCAGGACTCTTCAGCCAGGATCTCGGCTTGTGACAATTTAAGCGAACAGGAAGGCTCCACGTCCCCGGAGCCAGATGAAGCTGCACATGCATCATTGCAAGTAAATGAGGACAGAATGAATGCCAACCAGCAAATACATCCTGAAACTACAAGTAAAAATGTAAGTGTGACAAAATTCTCCCCTAAATCTAAAGCTTTTGGTTAGTAGATTACTATTCTACCACGAGTATGAGCTCGAAGACGGAGAAAATTCTAAAGTAAGTCCCGACCTGGCAAAGAATGAAACAACAATGCTGCCTTTCCCTTCCTGCTGCTGCTGCTGCTGCTGCTGCATGATAACATAACAAAACAGCAGCACAGATGGGGAAGTCATTTTTTAGTCATTATTATTATGTATCCGCTTGTGGAATGCAGAGACATTAGTGCCACCGATCACACTTCAAAGACTCCGGGTATTGTCAAAAGTACATTTAACAGCTCAACAAATTAACATTCACTAAATTGCATTTATTCTAAAGAGTCGGTGTGTGTGTGTGCGTGTGTGTGTGTGTGTGTGTGTGTGTGTGTGTGTGTGTGTGTGTGTGTGTGTGTGTGTGTGTGTGTGTGTGTGTGTCATTTTTCAAATGCCTTACTACAGAATGCAGTCACTTTTGACAGAGTTCATGGAATCCTGTTCAAACAAGTATGTTCAAAACGCAAATTGCTAAAGGAGCGAGTAGACCTGAAGACCTTGTCTACGTGTTTGGTTACACACTCATTTGTTGCTTAATGTTTGCAGCCAACCCAGAGGATTAGAAATTATATTGAATTGATGTTTTGTTTTTTGTTTTTTTGGGGTGGAGGGTTTGTAATAAACACTTTAATTAATGACAAAATTAACAAGCGAGTTCCAGTGCAATGTCTTGTTAAAATCATTTACATTTTCATGGAAATAAAATAATGTTTATTTTTTTTATTTTTCTTTCTTTGTATTGAAAGGAGTCAAAGTTTTCCCAACAGAAGACTATACTACAAATGCCAAGGTAAGATTTTATTTCCTGCTTTATGCTTCTGTTTTTCTTAAAATCATTTTTACCTTCAGTATTTCGATAATTTTGCATGCAACATGTTTTTTCAGGATGACGCTCCACAAGTCTTTCACGCTTTCCAGAGCTGACCAACAGTCCTTTTTAGACAGGCTCTCTGAGGCGTTTAGCGATTTCCCTGACGACCAGAAGCCGCTGATAACCACGTTGGGCCTAAAACTTGATGGGGAATGGACAGAGTGTGCTTTCGGTGAAGTCCCTAAAGGCTCCCCCATTTCCTACCAATGCCCACTGCCGTCCAGTCAGGATTTCAAGCCTCATTATGATGCCCCCTCTCAGCCGTTTCTTCCCCTGTCCCGTAACACGCTGGAGCCAGTGACTGTCTTTCCTACGCTCAGTGGTCAAGAGCAGACATTCATAAATGCCATGAACGTTACCTGGGAGGAAGCGCACAGCCTGGAGGAAAGCACCCGAGGACGTAAGGAGGCTGCAGATCAGCAACTGAAGATGCGTCTCACCGGCCGATTTAGAGACATCTGCAACCTGAAGCCAGGACGGAGCCACGCAGAACACCTCCTGTTCAAGATCCAGAAAGGAAAGCGAAGGTGCAAGACTGCACAGATCGACATGGAAATGAAGCCAGAGGCTCTTCGGGAATACTGCCGGCATTCGTGCGTCAACTGGTCGCCTTGCGGTTTGGTCGTCCACCCAAATGCTCCGTGGTTGGGAGCGATGCCTGACGGGTTGGTGTACGACCCCAAGGAGACGAGCAGCTTTGGGCTGGTGCACATCCAGTTCCTCAACGTCAGAAGTTTCATAGAGTGTTCATTTCTGACCTGTAAGAACGGAGCGTTGCTGGTAAAGAGAGCCCACCGCCATTACTGGCACATGCAAGGAGAGATGCTGGTGACAGGCACGCCGTGGTGTGATCTAGTGCTGTACGCCAGGGAAGACATGCTGGTCCAGCGGATCTACCGCGATGAGGCTTTCATCAAACTGATGAAAAAGAAGCTGGAAGAATTTTTCTTCTATTATTATCTGCCTAACCTGATTTAAGTTTGACGTGACAAATCAAATCTTGTGTTTGCAGCATCTCAGGGCTTTTTGTTAGATACAGCTTCAAGTATGTCAAATAATCTAGCAAGAATGGCACTGGAAATGTTATTTCATCACATGTGATTAAAAGCTTTGAGTCTAAAGAGATATTAACACTAAGCTGTGGTTTGGCCAAATCATAAAGAAGATGTTTCTATTCAGTAAAGTCAATTTAGAAAGAGTAGCTCAATTTTTCTAAATTTTTGAACAATTTCTTTTTTAGCAGTTCAGGTTCTGAGGATGACATTGGAGATGAATATTGGTTCCCTGGACTTTTTGGAGTTCCCTGTTCTAGTATATATATTTGAAAAGTTGTGGTGAGAAATAAAAATATTGGACACAAGTCTCTGCAGGTGCTTTGTTACCATTTTGCACATTAATTTTATGAGCTGTAACTCTAAAGCCAGTGTTGTTTCAGGTATTGGGTCTTTAACAGATTAAAAATGGTTGCCTTTTCAGACTGACCATTGTGGGGACTGTTTTTCTTTTTTTTTTTTTTACTTTCAAAATTTGCTCAAATTCAGAAGAAAATTAACATTTGTTTAATGATTAATTTTCTCAATAATTTTGGGAAGTTGGATTGTTCAGAATTAAAGTTGCTTTTAAATCTTGTATTATTTCTTATCAGTCAAGTTTCCTTTGCGGTCTACGAGGTACGGTGTAGGTATTTTTCTGGTATAGAGCTTAGAAAAATTACTTCTGAAACATGATAAATGTATCCGTCAGTTAACTTGTTTTCTAATTCATTGTACCTTAGTGTTGTATTTTTCCTCTGAACGTAATGGTAAACCTTTGCAGTTGTACTTTAAAATGAGGGAAATGGATTACAAAGCGCTCTTAATTCAAGTCCAGAAATATTTGGTCAAGAGTTCAGAGTAAGAACCCGGTGTTAAGGTTAAACTTTTAAATCTCAGATTTAATAAACACCTTTTTTTTTTACGGCGTCCTCAGCCTTTCCCTTCAGTTTGCTGGAGGTTCTGACTTAAAATAAAACACGAGTTCATTCTTTGACTTTTCATTTCACTCGCTAGCAAATATATATGTAGGTATTAGTTTTCCAGCACTTGTACACAGGTGATGAAATATGAAACACAGATGTGAAGCAGGTCTCAGAAACGCTTTAAACAAGTGAAAGCTTTCATAAGGAGTTTGTGATTTCACTCACTAACTTATTTTAAACACAACCAATTCCTAATATGCGAGGAGAACATCACCACAGTCCTGATCTTTCATTGGCAGTAGGCTCTCTACTCCTTTCCACAAGGCGGTGAAAAGTTGCTTTATTTGTCCGGCAGTGGGCGCTGTGCTCAATAATGCGGTAAACACTCGCAGGTCACTTTGCTGCTGGGTGTCGAGGATGGTTTTTTTTGTTGTTTTTTTAACCCCCGCTGAAAATGATGCGTCATGCTTTAGAATCGGCATTTCTGTGTAGGCATAACTATCGGTCAGCAGATCAGCCAGTTATTTTGCGCTGACGGCTCTGCGTGTGACTAAACGTGGGAGGAGTGTGTGCGTGCGTGTGCGTGCGTGTGTGTGAAGACTGACCGGATGCAGCTGTTTTGAAGTCATCAGCTCTGTCCTCGGAGGGACGCGCGGCTCTGCTGCCTGAGTCCGCACCGAGCAGCCGCCCCGGTCGAGTCCCACGATGCCGATCAATAAGACCCACGTCAGCGTCGCCTACTCTTCGCTCGGCGTGATCCTGGGGGTCTCTGCCTTCCTGGTGTGGAACATCGTGTACAAACAGCCGTGGACCGGGGCCACGGGGGGTCTGTCAGGTGATGTAACGCTTTCCAAATTTACACTCTGGCAACAAGAGAGAGGTGGTTTGTTTTGTTGTTGTTGTTGTTTTTTATTTTTACTGCATCCCGGCTGCTTCTTACTGAGTGTCCCTGCGTGCATAGAGGTCACAGTTCAAATGTCATGAAGGTAAAAAAAAAAACAAAAAAAAAAAAACAATTAAACCCATGAAGGCTGATGCATGTTTTTGTTTTACGTTAAAATAAAATGTTTGGTCTTTAAAAGGATTAAACGACACTTTATGTTAGGGGAGAAGTGTTCACGAGGCGGTGAGGGTGTAGCCCTCATTTTCTAATCATGAGTTCAAAGTTCACTTTAGTGTCTGTTAAACCATATCTGCAGATTGAGCGTTCAGGGGTTGGGTTGTTCTGGAGGCACGGTGCAACATGCAAAAGTGCATTAAAAAATAAAACAAGATTTAGGCACAAACAACAGAAATCTGACATGATGGGTAAAAGTAATAAAATGGTGCAGCAAGAGTTGGATATAACCTCCTGTCTTTAATTTCAACCACTTAATTCTATTCAGTCACGCTCATATTTTTTGAGTTTAATGTACGTCTTTTTTTATTTTCCTGCAATTATCAGTTTTATTTCTTGAAAAAAAAAGTTTTGTTTTTTTTTAATCCCTTGGCTACTTCAGTGCTGTGCATTTACCAATCTAACAATTACCTCCATGTCTATGGATTTATTCCCATAGTTATGGACATAAAGAACGCAGGTAGTCTTATCTATAGGACGAGTAGAGATCATATCTATTACCTTTGCACACATTTAGTCTGGGCATTGCCTGTAACAAGTTAAGAAATGATGCATTTTTAAGATCAAATTGTGGGAAATTGCTATTAAAAGCAATAGTGAGGTGTGCGTTATTTAAGCATGTCCATCTTTACAGGGAGGTCAGAGCAGTTCCTGCTTCTGTAGTGCAGACTAAGTGAAACTTGTTGACTCATGAAAAAGTCTATTCTCTACTTCAGAAGGTAATGACTAACCAAACTTAGCTGATCAACTTTGTAGTGATTTGTCAAAATCAGATGTCACAGTCTTTTCATGTTAGCATCGCTGCCGTCATTGGACATCGTAATCAATATTTGCTGATAACGTGCGTTTCAATAGAAACAGTAGTCAAATTTAGGATGTGCAAATTTTTATTTTTATTTTGGAGGCACAAAAGATAGCAATGACATTGAATACTTCCAGCTGTTGAATAAACGATGGTGATGTTTAGGCTGTAGAGTCTCAGTCTGTGTGTGAGGTCGGTGTTATTAGGTGAAGGTCATCGGGTGAGTTTACTCCCAGTGGGGCTCTCAACTAAGTATTCAGAGTTTAGCTGCACTTTGGTTTGTACTTAGTCGATTAAAAGCCTCTTATTTCTTTTTGGTGTGTAACAGTTTCAAAAGAGAGCTTAAATAATCATAATGCAAAATGTCCTGTTAATTAGCACAATTGTTTTTATGTGGCATTTCTCTGCTTGTAGAATTGCAATAAGTAAAAGTCTTACAGTGCAGCTTTTGTACAATGCAACAATAACATTATACATTATTTCTGGATTGGAGTTTTGGAGTATTGTAATGTGAAAACAATAGCTACCTGATCTACTTAGAAACATAGCAGCCAGTTTGTGATGAAAGTGCAAACAAATGGATTTTTTCATCAGTCCTTCTGCCTCTCCCCTTCAGGTGTTTTGGCCCTGTGGACCCTGATCACTCACGTCATGTACCTGCAGGACTACTGGCGGACGTGGCTGAAGGGGCTCAAGTTCTTCCTTTGCGTGGCGATTTTCTTCTCTGTGCTCGCCGTGGTGGCCTTCATCACCTTCCTCTCCCTCGCCATCAGCAGGAAGGAGTGTAAGCTGTTCAGGAGGATTAAAAAAAATTAAGTAGACAAGTTAAACTAAACAGGGCAGAAGATGTGGGTGTGACCAAGGCAACAGGGTAAATCCAGATGAAACTGTCTGGTTGCGTGCACAAAAATCTTTTTTGTTTCAGGACTCCGTGAATTTACTTTGGAGTAATCTTGTTTTCTGAGTGACTTTTTGAAATGGTTGATTTAAACGTTTTACCGTAAAAAAAAAAAAGGCAAATCTCTGGGACACAGAGTCCATCTCCTTCCTCCACTCTCTGATGACTGCACATCTTCATGCAGAGCATCCTTGTATATTAATGTTGTAACAGAGGAATGAGGCACCTGTAGGCATCTTGAAATTGTACGTAAGATCCTTTAGCACTAGTCTTGTGAGACTTGCAGTAAGAAGGAGTCAGATTTGGAGGCACTCGTTCTGACTGTTGTTTGAGACCAAGATATTTAAATAACTATTTATTTAGTCAGTTGTTTATTTTAGCGCTCTGCTTCCATGTCATCCGTGTTGCATTGGTGTGTGTATAGATACTCCTCTGTGGTTTTGCGCAGCTCTGTGTAACGCGTGTCTCCCTGCTCCAGCTTTCGCCGATCCTCGGAGTCTCTACCTGTCGGCCGTGTGGAGCGCCATGAGCCTGAAGTGGTCCTTCCAGCTCCTCCTGGCGGCCAAACGTTACCGCAAAGAGTTTGCGGACATCAGCATCCTCAGTGACTTCTGAATCCGCTGCCCTCTCCTGCAGCTGATGCTCAGAGACTTTGGAGTCCTGGTCACTGTGCTGGCTCTACAGACCAAATGAGCATTGTAGCAAGTTTGGCGGAACTGCAGGAAGTTTGAAAACATATTTCTTCCCTTTGTTACGCTTGCGTCGCCGCCTTAGTTTCTTACTGTAGGAAGGACTTCTGTTGGATCCAGCACTCTTCTTTATGGTCCATAATAGATTTACTATTTGGCATCTACAAGTGTGATCATTTGCACATTCCAGTCTTTCTTCTTTTCCTCCAACACTAGAATTTCAACACTCATGTGGAAATGAGTTCCAGTTTCATGCTACTGCCACTAGAGGTCCCTGCTCCTCCGACTATAACGAAACAGTTTGGATTTCTGTTTGTTAATGTGACTCCGGCTCCCTTATTCATGTTGCATATCCTGGATCATCTGCCCTAGAGTATGAATAAAGTCTTTTACAGATAAGTCAGCTTCCTAAACAGTGTAAAAAAAAAAAAATGACTGAAACATTTTGACTTTCTTTTGCAAATTCTAACTACATATAAAAGGCCCACGTGTCTCAATTCAGGTGGATTTTAATGTAAATAAGTTTTTCAGTATTTATAATTGCCTGCAAAAGTTTTGTTGTTGTGTGCTTAAGTGTTTGTTATTCTGACCTGCTCATTTATGCCTACTGCCAGATTATTTTCCATTTTCACTTTAAGCCTCGCTCTTTGGGATTCATCTCTTTATGGCGTTATACATCGACATGGATCTGTCAATTGAATGTAGAACTTTGGAGATTTTTTTTGTACACGATCGGATCTGTTATTAAAGTGCACTTTTCACATCCACGAGGCATTGTGTGGTGCAATGTGGACAGTAAGTGTTCCTCTTTTTTAGGGTTTGATAGCACTTTCTGTTCCTCCGAAACTTTTTACATTTGCTATAGTTAAAAAAAAATAAATTTTTTTTGTTCGTTTTTGCTGTGTCACGGTTGCAGTTTTGTTCCAGTTGCTGATGCGCCACATCTTAAATGTTCCAGATTTAGCCAGACTAATTTTCATCTGGAGTCCTGACATTAAGAGGAAGAAAATATTAATTCCACTGACAAAAATTGAAGCAAGCACCTAAAAAATGCATATGACGGAATAAGAAAATGATAAGCAAGAAAAAACAGGAATTCGGTGACCTAAAAAGATTCTAAGAGTTTTGACAAATTGCATGTTCCTTCAGATGGTCCACCTGTGGAGGCCTGAAGACGGAGCATGACTCTTCAAGTTGAGGATAAAAACTGATCCAAAACTTCCTTTTGTTTCGCAGTATGTTGTGTCCATGCAGCACATCTCCTCTAGTGGTGGCGGCTGAGTCAGCATGACTTTGCTTAAAATCTCTCTGAAAAGAGGTTGGAGCCAAGTCCGTGCAAAAATGCATATAAAAACATAAATTTATAAGAGTGATGTATATCTCAGAAAGGCATCAGCAGATTCATTCTCTTGTAAAATGTTGCAATGATTAAATTCAGAGGTGATAATGAGAAGTTACATGAATTGCTAATACTGCAATCCAAAATGTGGGATTTAGCCAAATTGGTATTTAATAATATAAAACATTTCAAGAGCCGAATTCTGTTATTGTGTGAGAATCAAATATGTTATTTGGGCTTGTTTTTTATGTGGAAATATCACTGTGTCATCTGCATAAGTTGGGATTCTCACATCTGGCAAATACTTCAATATTTGAAGATAATTGAAGAAATAGTGGAAGATCGTGGTTTTTAATTACAGCAATTAAATCATGGTTTATCAAATCATGTGCATGTCATTTTTCCGGAAACACAATGTGTATGTTGTCGTATATTTAACGTAACTAAAAAGATCTGAAAACGCACGCAGTATACACACACACAGAAAAAAAATTACTAACATTTTTCAACATGTTTGCGAACAGCATGGAACAAAATTGATCCATACTTAAATTTAAGTATGCGGTCAATATTGCTGTCTTTACTTTCACCTTATTTAGGGACATGTCTCCAAAAACAAGGGTTCTTTTTTTTTTTTTTTTTTGTCCCTGGCTACTTATGCAAACAGTAATCCGTCTTTTGATGTTGTTTTGGAATAATGACTTCTTCCTCTCTCAGAGGCATTTCAGCCCATGTTGGTACAGGACTGGTTTCTCTGTGGATAATTACAGAGTCTCAGCAGCTTCCATGCTGTTTATACTGCCATAAAGTTGTTAGAGCAGATAAACATGGCACTTTCAAGCACCTGGAAATTGTGACCAAGGATGAACCAGAGTAGGAAAAGTCCCCATATTTTTTACCTTGCTTGATACATTAGTTGCCTCTTCTTCTTCTTCTTCTTTTTTTTTTTTTTTGATGTTGCAATGTGTCCAGATCAGAAACTTAAAAAGCCATGACATCATCTTCTGTGCTTTCCCAAATTGTTTAAAAAGTAAATTGTCAGACTGCTGGTAGTCATCTGAGTTTGAAGAAAGTAAAACGATTAACAAAAAGACAAATAATTGCACTTGTAATTGGACGCATGCTGATTGATTGACTGACTGGAAGGTGTTATTTCTAATGATGAGATTTGAAAGCAGACAAGCAGTTGCATCAGCAGTTTAACCAGCAACTTAAACAGCTGACCGGACATGCAAAGACATGATTAGAGATGGTCTTATAGGATCATTGCTGGCCTTCAGAGAGTGAGATTTACATCATAAGAGGAATGAAACAAACCTCCCCCTCCCTTTATGCGAAGAGAAAACACCCCACTGCATTGCAACAGTAAATGCAGCCCAATAACCTGCGCTTTGAAGTCAAGCAATTATTCCATCCATCCGCGTTTTTATTCCACCCCCTTTAAAGGAAAGGTGGGGCGAGGGGGATGGAGGAGCGGACGTGCAGTTTTTTGGGTGCCTGATTTGGTTAATACGTGGACTTTGAAGTTGATGTGAAAAATATGTGAGTGACTTATTAAAGCTCTATCAGTGCTGTCGGTGGATTTGAACTCGTTAGGTGATTTGTTAATCGCGTGTCGGAGGACAAAAAAAAAAAAGGTGCCTCTTGGATGCATTTTTTGCTGCTGGAAAAGACAAAGTTAAATGATCACTAACGGTGATGGGAGCACTGTGATTATTTCACTTTCTCTGTGGCTTTCCTGCCTCCCTCCTTCAGGACATTTTCTTGTGGCGCTCATACCTTAATGGCATTATACTGGTTTATTTGCAAGCCCCAAGAGCCTCGTTGCACCGAGGTAATTGGGATGTTGTGGTTAAATCCCCATGGTAACGTTTTTTAATCCGGCTGTTATAAACTTCGACATTAAGAGTCTGAAAAACAATCTGCCTCACTTTCCACTGAGGAGGCCGGGGGCTTTTGGAACCAAATGCGTCTTATTAAGTTTTATACACCAACCTTTAAAACGTATGTGTGTGTGTTGCATGGAGGAGAAAGGGAGGGAGGAGGGAGTGTGTGTGTGTGTGGGGGGGGGAAAGTGGGGGTCTTGTTTTATTCAATTATAAGTCTCCTTTCTACACAAATCAAGGAAGGAAGCCGCCTTGACTGGCCGTCTGGCTTAGTGCGGTGAGACTGGAAACAATAGTTTACACATTAGAAGAAGCCAAAAATATCCCAACCATCCTGCACAATTAGACGACAGCAAGACAAAAAGAAAAAAAAAATCATAATCTCCATCAAATCATCTGCTGGGAAGGTTCTTCCTCTGATCTGCAAACAAACCCAATAAAAAAAACATCAACATGAAAGAGACACATACGCTGCGTTTCGGTGAACCTGTTTTGAGGAAATTACGCAGATATGTTTTTGGAGCAACTCTTTCTTTTTGCACGTGTGTCGATACAAGATTTAATAGGAGTTCATAAAAAAAAAAAAAAAAAAAATAGAATCATTCATAACTTTGTGGAAACTAGCTCTGCCCGGTGGGAATAATGAGCTGCTGTGCAAATAAACTACACTGACAGTTTACAGTTATGGTAGAAGACACCTTTAAATCTGGGCTATAAAAGATTTGAAGAACTTTATGGTACAGTATTAGTTAAGTAATGCTGCCCTCCCTGTTTCCTACTTCTGATACAAAGGCTTTAAATACACTCAGGTGATGCACTCCAATTTCTTTTATTACAAAAAAGGATTTCCTCATTCTTTTTTTTCTGCTTATTTTTGGCATGTTTTCTGATATTGACAATTTCCAGAAGATTTAACTTGAAACTCGCATTACAGTATGAATGAATGTATGAATTTTATATATTTTTTTTCAATTCTCGTGAGAATTGTTCTCATGCCAAGAAATAACTGATTAAAAAAAAAACAATAAACATGAAGCTTTGCACCTCATGCTCACTGACAAGTACGGTGGATGATTTGTAATGCTGTGGGCTTGTTTCTCGTCAGATGGCTCTGCGAGCCTTGTCACAGCACATTAACTCTCTGAAATGCCAGAGAATTTTAAATAGAGACGAGGTGGCCTTTTACTAAAGTCGGGTCTTTCAAAGGGTTAATGTGGCCTGATCAGCGCAGAAACAGTTCACCAGATGCAAAATCACCTGCACTCGTAACAATCCGAGCTCTGAGACTTAAATCCTTCAAAAGGGCCTGCAGGGTGAGCACGAAGAAAACGGAGGATGAGCAAGGATCTAGAACTCTAAACGATTCAGACAGATTGTGCAAAAAAAAACAAAAAAAAACGAGGAGAGATGTTACAGGCAAAGAAAAGAGGATTATGCCAAAAGGAGGTTTAAGAAGTGTTGATAGAAAGAGTGCTAATAATTGCTGCACCTGTGATTTTGTTAGCCAAATTTAAAAAAAAAAATAAAAAATAGATGTTTTCCAATTCTGGGATTGCGTTCTCACTACATCAACTGTCCTCAAATTAGATGTTGATTTGTTTTCCTGTGTGAAATGATGCTAATGCAAAAATAAAACAACAACAACAACAACAGAAAACAAGATTTAAGGCTTCTTTACACATCTTTATGAAAAGGTGTACATGTATTGCATGACATGGAACAGTGGGTATTGCAGGTGTCGGCTGTCCGGGTTTTGATTCCCAGCCTCTGCCATTTACTGCATGTCTGTCCTCTTTTCTATCTACTAAGCTTTCACACAAGACCAACTGTGACAAAAACAGAAAAGAAAAATCATTGAAAAGAAAACCTAGAAATAAAACTGAAAAAAACAAAACAAAACAACAACAACATCAACCCAACAATGGAGGTTTTCATAACGGCACTAAAGTTGTTTTGAGCGACTTCAACAGTCGAACTGTGATTCATTCATCCCCCTAGCTTTTCCATTGCAATATTTCAAGAGCATTACTGATGATACCAAACTAAATCATTTGATCTAAAAAAAAAAAAAAAAAAAGAATGACGAGGAGGAGGAAAAAAAAGAGAAAAAAAAAGAGCAAAACATCTTGAATTGGTAGAGAACCAGATGGCCTTTCTGACTTTAAGAAGCTGCTTTGGCATTTTAAAGAAGGCAGCCTCAGAACGGTTACAGAGGAACTTCCGCAAAGCGTGGAACAAGGCCCACAGATATTTGAGCAACATCCAGAGCAATTTACTGTTTTATTTACAAACTAAAACATATGTCCTCAGAGCTTCAGAACCCCCTCCCAGTCCACATCCACCCTGTTTCCACACTAATTAACTGTCACTGACTCTTTTTTCCCCTCTAATTTATTTGTCTTTTTCCCCACTTGACTTTCCCTCGCTCTGTCTATCACTCAGCAGTCAGTGACGACCTTTCTGCACCCCACCTGTGTGCTGACTGCACCTTAGACCCCCGCGCTTTAATGCACTTTTAGATCTTCTGTTTCTTGTTTTTCTTTTTATGCTGGTGTTACTTTGTCCGATGCTCTCCGTGCCTGTGGGACCATCTGAAACATCTTACAGAGAGAGACACATACTTGCCGTTTTAGAGCACAAAAGGAGATGCCGTGGCGGAGGGTGTTTGAAGTGGCTTCACAGGGGGAACCAGAACCAGAGCGATGGATTTGAGAAGCCATGCAGAAATGTTAACGCAATGTAACTCCGCTAGGGCCATCTAATCTAATGGAGGCGGATACTGATTCAATGTGAAGGCAGACGCCTTTGAAGCCGGGTTCTGTTGACGTTTCTCATGCAACAGCTCTGTTGGAGGGAAGCGGCGTTCCTCTTCCCTCCTCTCCAACCCCCTCAGGCAGTGGCTCTCTGTAAACGTCTGGCAGAGCTGGCTGCGTGATAGCGTCCAATGCTGGAGATCCCAGGTTGACGGTCCTTTTCCAGGATCATTAGGTGAGCAATTAACGGTTAGAAGCAGTTGACTCGCAGACAGGGCCCTCGTCCGAGTAAATTAACCTCAACGTGATTTGTGGTGTTTGGTTTTCCACTTAAGGGCCAAACAGGTGTTTAATTATCCGGCAACATCCAGGTACGAAGTGTCTGAAAGGCCTCAGGGCTTCATCTGTGCTTCCCATGTGGTGCAGGGCCATCATCATCATCATCCCTCTCTGTCTCGTATCAGCATCCAGGGGGTTATTTGCTCACCTGTAGCTTGGCAAGCTCTGCACAAGATTGCACAAGCCGATCGCCACCTTGATCGAATGACTCTGAGTGACCCTCTGCCGAGAACTGCTAAAGTATTCATACCTCTTTTTTTTAATACTGTCACATTACAACCGCAAACCTTAATGCTCCCCGTCACAATTTTATGTGATAGACCAACTAAAATATAGCTTACAATGGGTATTTTTTTTCTGATTCACATTTAACCATATTGTATGTAACTAGTATAAACAGTATATATCTTTACATATAAAAGGGTCACCGTGTCATGACAGTATATCATGGCACAGATAATTTGAAAAAATCAATCTCATTTCGCTCCTTCTGTAGAAATGCACAGCTCCCTGTCGAAAACAACCAATCAGAGCCAAGAGGAAGGTCTTAGCGTTATCTATCATGCTCAGTGTGTTAATCACCTAGAAGCGACTTACTGTTACAAAAATCTGTTGACGTCTGTGGTTATGCTAACTAGCCTTAGTATCTGCTCTGCTGTGGGGAACCAGCTGTAGCGTAGCAGAAAGCAAGTGGAGGGCGTGAGCGGCTCACGCTCGGTCAGATTGGATGAACAGTGGGTGCATTCGGCTCCATCATTCTGCTCATCAAATCTGACGGGCCCTCGAAAATAAGAGCATATTCGCATCACCATACAACAATACAGTTAGGAAATATGATTGAGTGGGTGTGTTTCAACCCGGCCGCTTGGAGTGACACTTTTAACTGAGATGAGATGAACTCTTTTTTTTGAAAAATGTATTTCTTTCCCGGTTGGTTCCACAGCAGATCTGACGGAAATGCAATGTGTTCTGCATTTGCCGGGTCGCCTCTGTGTCACATTATCACTTTCAGAATGAGTTCATGGGTCCTGCTGTTTGCACACATGGACACGAAGTGATGTAACGCCACAGCAACATTTCAGACACACGTTCTCACAGAGAAGTAAACGAACGTTGTTTTCGAAGGCGCTGTCTCTTTCACGGGCCTATAGTTGCTCAATTTCATTTGCTGCTCGGATGATTTTGCCACATCGAGCGTTCACGATCCCAGCTCGTGTTGTCGTTGTTGTTTTTTTCTGTCATATCTTGTAACAGCTGAGCCTCTCTCATCCCTGCATGTCCAAAATAATAAGAACTGTACGCGTCGTCGTCCAGCCCGACCTGCCGTGCACTGTGCCATATCCCCAGCTCCACTGGGAGCTCCGCTGGGACTGTTCGTAATGTGCCTCAGACGGACCCCTGCACTTGAAAGGCGTAATCAGTGCCAGAGCAGGATATTAGCTAAATTGCACATGAAAGAAGGGATATTTAAAGGAAGCTCGGGCGCTAAATATTATGATAAATTATGTTCTCATATGAGAGGATACGTAAGGGTTGAATAAGAATAACAGAGGCTCGCACGCAGCAGGAGAGGGGCGTGTTTTTTAAAAGCACGACTGTACCTTTGATTATGAATAAGATAGAAATTAGAAGCTCGGAGGTCACAAGAGTCACTGTACAACAAAACAGTTGTATTTCTGTGATTAGCTCTGCCTTTTACCGGATGGACTTTGTGTGTTTTCTTTGTTTTTCTTTTCCATATTGAGTACATTAGACTCTCTACGGTCTTATGACCGTAGAGAGTCATCACAGGATTAATTACATTAATCCCGTAATGTTGACAAAGTTTAGGCTTTCCCTTTTTAACACAGTTCTCAACAGAGGAGATGATGATGGGGGCCCATAAGGTCTCTATGGTCTAGAGACCGTAGAGAGTCTACAGACTCTCTATGGTCATCTAGATTCTCTAGATGTTTGTCTCAGGCAAACATCTAAGCTCTTTGTCTTAGATAGAACTATTTTAGATATATAAGTTCACTTTCTTGGTTTTTCTTACCATAAAAAAAGTACTGATGGCTCACTTCATGAGGTATTTCTGCCATTCAATTTCTGCACTCTCTCTGTTTCTCTTTCGATAGAAAGTATCCCTGACTCCCTGTTTCTTCGTCAATCTCGGCCTGAACTATCAATTACTTCTGAAAACTAGATTTATTTCCCTGCTAATCGAAAGTACCACCTCCCTCTTCCTTCCACGTTTATATGTGTGTGTTTTCTGTTCCTGACAGAGCTATTGGTGCCATTAACTTTGAGAACTCTATTTGCTTTTCTTTCCAGGAAAAGTATTTCTGGCTCAATGTTTCTGTAGTTGTGTATGTGTCCTGAATGCAGTCATTGATAAAACTAGCGCTGGCATTAACTTTGTGTTCCTGCTTTGTTTTTTTTCTTTCTGTTCATAGAAAGTACTCCAGGATTTATGCTTTTGTGCGGCTGTGCTGGGTTCCAACGTTGACTAAGTTATTGCTGTAAGTAGCTGTATTGTTTTTATTTCAATGAAGGAAATAAAGTGTCGACCACCACTCAAAAGCTTTTTGCTTTACATTTGGTTGTAACATGCTCATGAATTTTGAAGTGACTTAATGGTGACAGAGTGATGTAAAATGAAAATCCAGTTCACCTTCTTCGACGCTGACAGGATTGTTGTTTCCCCTCAGCTTTTTCTTTCACACGATGAGCTCAACGTTTCAGTTCAGCTGATAAGGGGAAGACCAATGCTACTCAAATTATGTGAATAAAATTAATTCAAATCAAACAGCTATTTTTTTTTTCAAAAAGACTAAAACAGTTCATCCTAACCCTAATACAAAACATGTATTGTCCAACATTTTCTCGGTTCTGCCTGTTTGAACTTTTTTTTTTTTTTATGGACTCTTGTCACTTTAAATCCGAAGAAGCTGATGCTGGCCACGCCCCCTGTTTCAACACGTACACACGTAGGTGAAAATGGCGGCAAACAATAATGCAACCATACATGTTTGTTGATAAACATAAATGGAGCCTCTTCCACAGCCAAAAACATTTCAGCAAATAGTTCCTGGATGGTAAGTCAACAAAGAAACACCTATATTTATCGGCAGTCGTTGTACAGCGCATAAAGCGGTAAACTAGCGCACCAAACGTCCTGGGGCTCAGCTTGGGTTGCTAGGTGGTTGCTAGGTAACGGCACAGGGGTTGACTTAACAATTGGACGTTTGTAAACGGCTTATTTTACGCACAAAAAACATTAAATTATCGCCAAAAAATGGCTGAGTGGTTTTTTTTAAGCTTGGGTTGTTTGTGGAACCATTAGACACCGCTTTGCATTTTCTTTGCTCGGTTTTCCATTTTTTTCCCCTCTAATTGATGCCCAGGTGTAAATTGTTCCTCCCTCTTGTTGTGAATATGGTTTTATTTTGGGTTCACCTACATATGGTGGCTTTCAGAAATAATGTGAAGTAACATTTTCATAATTTTTCTTAATTTACGTTCATATAGCTTATTCACATAAGTGGAAAAGGTCTTGTTATATATAAATACATTAGTTTTGGTTTGATATTTTTCTTGTTTTGGAAAATTTGACCAGATAAATTTTCTTGTTCTTGTTGGTAGATAATGTTTCTTGTTTTAAAAAAATATATATACCTTGTTTTTGTACTTTTTTTTTCTTGTTTTTGAAAGGGAATTTTTTTTTTGCAGTGTTCTTATTTTCTTTATTTTTTTCCCTAAAAGTCAAATCAGGCCTCCATGTAACTCAATTATAATCCACACCTTTTGCCCATCTCCTCCTTCTCTCCGACTCCCATCACCTCCACCCATAGGCAGTCCTCTCTCCCCACCCCGCTCCTCCTTTAAAACCTTTCCAAGTGGATACCCCACAGGAAGGGTTTCTCCACAAGGGGAAATAGGTCCCAGATGTTTGTCTTTTGTGTCCCCATAAGCTCCTCCTTGGATGGCGGGCTTGAAGGGTGATTATAGGAGAAGAGGGTGTGTGTGGGGGGGCAGAGTGTGCTGTGTACAAACATTAATACTCGCAGCCCAGGAGGGTGAAGAAACTCACAGGGCGGAGGTGAAGGTGAGGAGAAACGCAGTGACTGGATCCCTTCGCCGGGCCGGCACAGATATCCAAACACAGCAGTTACGATTGGTCACACCGCTGCGCTCCTACCAGCTGAAGACGTCATTGCAGGGCTGCGAGCTTTTGTTCTTTGATGGAAATTGAGTTGACTGCATTACAAATTTTAAGAAACTTTCTTTTTTTTTTTCTTCCTCCCTGCCTTTGGACTTCAAAGTTTAAAGCACGGCTTCTCTTCAGTGTTTTATTCCTGTCAGGTCCGAACCATCTGGTGTTGAGACGCAAATAGACAATACATCTGCCTGTTTTGATATCCAAGCTATTCCTGGTGCGCATAAAAGCCGGCGTACTGTACAGTGATGTATGTTTTCTCCAGAAAGGGTTAATTACGGACCCTCGTGGAAACAGAGCAGAGATGAGAGCGGGGCCTAAGTGTTTAGTGAAACATTATGTCAAGACTCTGACAAGGAAATGAAATGTGCAACATCAATCAGCCTATGAGGATCGAGATCAAACGAGCCTCCACACTCCTGCATCTGGTTCTGTTTGGACAGCCGCACCATTTCCCCCCACTCCCACCCCCTTCCCTTTTCTTCCCTTTTTCCTTTCCCCCTTCCTTATTCTTCTCTCCCTCCATTCCTGCTCTTCTATTCTTCTTTGAGCCACAACATTCCTGTTGTTAGCTCATTTTTTCCATCACGGTGGCACAGAGCCACACTTTAGCTCAAGGTAAGCAGCAACTCCAGAGACTGAAATCAGCAACAGTGTCTCCCTGTGTTAATGCCGTTCAATGCTGCAGTTGATGTGACCTGTTCCATGAATTAAGCCTCACTGTGTCTGTGGACGGTCTTGCTTTGATGATTTTTTTATTTTTATTTTTGCTCTCTCTCTCTCTCTCTCTCTCTCTCTCTCTCTCGCTCTCTCTCTCTCTCACTTTAGAGACAATTAAACCCAACAGGCACTGACTTCAGTTTCACAATATGGATGAAATGTGAACCAATGCAATCACAGGGCTCATCAAAAACGTCCTGCCCTTTGTGGAAATCACACTCAGGTTTTTGGCTGCAAACGCTCGGGCAGCATCAACAGGATGACATGGAAGAAAGAAAAAACAAAAAAAAAAACAAAAAGAAAAGAAAAGTCGCAACACAAGTACCACTTGCTTGCGAATAACACCAGTTTCTTACGCAACATCTTGTTCAAAAGTAAATTTAAACCAGCGTCGTTCCTGTGGAGACAGATAGATTTGACATAAAAGCCACCACAGATCGCGCTCTCGACGAAAAGTCCAGAATTTCAACAGCAGGAAACTCCCCACACCATGTTCTCCAGCTATCAGGGGATGAGTCACTTTGCTCATGACGCATGTTGGGCATAAATGGTTGCTGCTGGGGAAACTGACAAGGATGCAAAGGCAGATTCACGGACCATTTAGTAATTAAGTCAAATGCCCAGATTGAACAAACAGAACCTGACGTCATTTTCCCAGCAGGGTCTACCTGCTGGGTCACGACTGGCAACGTGAGGAAAACGTCTCCTAAGTGGCTGCAGACGCTTCAGCGGGTGTGGAAGTGAAACATGTGCTGGCTCCAGCCCCCGAGGCGTGGATGGCCCAATTAGATGCTCTCTTACCTCTGCTGGCTGAAGTTCTCAAGGGGGGTCACCGAGGTCAGGGGTTATTTAGGGTCCGACCTTCATTGACTTCCTAACGCGAAACTGATGAGTTGGACAGCCTATATCAGGAGCGTTCGTAGAGTCACTAAATGGTTTTAGCAGAGGTTTTCTCGTTTGCGCGTCTTAAAGCTGCTGCTGCCTAACATCGTGGTTCTCAACCTGTTGCACAAGCCTCTGATGGGAATTATTTGCAAAGAGCAAAGAAATAATCTAGGATGGAGAGAAAATATACCAAAAGCATAACTTTGAGAATGTCGATGTTTGCATTTGCGGAGACTTCTCAAAACGAAGGCGCATTAAAAAAATAAAAAATAAAGAAAACTGGCAGTTCCCTGAAGATGATGACAACAAGCCAGGAGCGAGAGCTGATGACTATTTATGCTACATTTCATGTATCCAAATCCAATTTTTGACCTGGGAATTACATCGAGCTCAACCTTAGAGGGACAGTTTGTGTATTATAAAGTGAGGTTCTGTGAAGTGGAAAAATGTCAAGTCATCACTGGTTTGCTGAAAATGAAATAGTCATGATGTTGTAAAGCTGACAGCTGGATGGATGCATCTGAACCAACACAAACATGTTTTACATATATGCGTGTTACAAAGTTACATTTTCAACAGTCTGTACTCTGAAGAAGTCAACGACCACTAGTTAGTGACCCTACAGCTGAGAAAACAGCAGCAAGTGATCCATGCTAATTCACCTCCATGCATTAAAGGATTTCAATATTTTCAGATTTTTCTATAAATTGAGACAAAAATGCAGCTTAGGAAGCAGAATACCACAGTAAAGAAGCCAATCCAGAAGCGTCTTTCATTTCATCTGAGGAAATAAGGAAGACTGTGGATGTTAGCTTTGGCGTTAGCTGCAGTTTCCATTGTGTGTTATAAGGTATATGAAGATATTTAAACTCTTGAAATAGACCGTTAAAAGCAATTTTTTTTTTTTTACCAGAAACTCTATTAACTCAACGTCTACTAATGTATCCTTGCATGAGTATGAACATTTTCAGCTTGATTTCTTTTTTTTTTTAAATACTCAACTCTGCTGCGGAACGGCGTCAACCTCGCTTTTCTCAATGATCATTTGAACCAGGAGACGTTACAAAATACATAGTAATAGTGAAATTAAACAGCTTTCTGTTGCAAGGCCACTCTGCCTGCAAGAGTGTTTGTGTCAAAACATTTTCAAGAGATGCAAAATGTCCAAAGTTTTTTATGTACTTGGCTCTCAGAAGGTTTCAAATGCAATGTTGCTACATTTTGTGGCTTACTTGCATGAAATCCCAACTTCAGCTGACGTCCCTGTTTATTTGTCAGACATGGAGCTTAGAACTTCAACTTCTGAGCAGGAACGTAACGCGAAGGGCACAAAATCTGCTGCGTTACACTTTTGAAACGCCCGTCATTAATACCCGTTGATGAAAGTCTGAGAGACATCAGCCTAGCAGAGTTATGAGAGCACTGGCAGATCTTTATGTAACTGTCATTCATAAACATAAATTTCTCACATATTTCATAACACACACTTTCCCCTCTGCTGAGATGCGTTTCAGTCCAAATTTTATGAAACTCTGGAGAAACGTGACGCATCCCAAAGTCATTCAGTGCTCGGCTCAGATGATTGCAAGATAAGGCAATAAAATAAAATACAAAAAAAAAAAAGATGATGTGTCTTTTTCCCTCATACCGTAAATCTTCTTCATCAACATAGCTATTATACTGCCCGATCGGTGGTGCATCAGGTTGTTTTTGCAGTCTGTGGTCACACAAGCATGACCAAAAATAACAAATATCAGTGTGAATTTGCTAAATGCAAACACATCAACAATGTAATTTGCGAATGTTTCTAATCTGCCTGACAATTGAACTGTATAATTATCACCATTAAGGACTAAACCATGCATGTGTCAGGAATATAAGGCCTGTCTGAGCATGAGGATGCTGGCGAACTGAAGGTCCAGCCCCAAATCTGGAACCTATAAACCTCAGACATCCCTGCAACGTTAGGCACAGTTCTCCTCATTGGCTGAGAGCGCCACTTACCCCCTTTTCTCCATCACCCGCCCAACTAATGTATACTTCCTGCTTTCCTGGCTGTTCCAGGCCAGGCCACACCCTCCAAAAGTCTGCAAAGCCAATGAGGAGCGACCGCAGGCCCGAGGGTTAGCGTTTGGCTATAAAAAAGGCGGTGGTGGACCTGCCTGTCAGAGGACTTGTTGTTGCTCTGTCTGGTCGGCAAAAGGAGGGAATGTAAAAGTGTGACATTTAATAAGGTAAAGCAGGACGCAGGACAGCCGGGGGGGGGGCCTAGTCTGATGGAGCTTCAGCATCTGTGATTTTGTTGGACGAAGGAGAAAAGCGTGACCTGTTGAGAGTGTCGGCAGACCGTGAAAAAGAGCCATACCTAAACCGCTCGGCGAAGCGGAGGTTGGACGCCGCGATGAGAGAAGAGGTGTCCTGCACCAACTCCCCTGAAGGAGGGCTGGGGGCCAGCGAAGAGGAGCTGGAGAGGGCATCGAAGAAGAGCCTCCAACAGGCAAACCGAAAGCGCTCCCCCTACCCAAAGAAGGACAGCCTCAGCCAGACGGAGGAGAGCAGCACCGGCAGCACCAACAGCCTCCTGCCGTCCGGGCCGAAGAGGCTCAAGAAGAGCCCCTCGACCATCGTGTCGTTGGCGCCCACGTCTCTGGGGCCGAGGCCAGAGCCGCCCTTTGAGGAGCTCCACTCCCAGAGGGTGATCGCCAACGTGCGAGAGCGCCAACGCACCCAGTCCCTGAACGACGCCTTCGCCTCTCTACGCAAGATCATTCCGACGCTACCCTCAGACAAGCTGAGCAACCGCCTCACGCTACATCGACTTCCTGTACCAGGTGCTGCAGAGCGATGAGATGGACGCCAAGCTGGCCAGCTGCAACTACCTGGCCCACGAGAGACTCAGCTACGCCTTCTCCGTTTGGAGGATGGAGGGGGCCTGGGCCATGTCCACCAGCCACTAGGACCCCTCTAAACTCATCTCATACACCCTCTCGTGTCCACACCTCCACCTCCCTCCCTCAACTCCCTCCCCAAGCCCTCTGTCTGTGTTTGACCTCTGACCCTCTGAACCTCCTGTTTTTCTGCATGGTCTGATCTTAACCTTTTTACCTAAAACCTTTACGTACGATTTTTTTTTTTTTTTTTTTTTTCTGTGCTGCATAATGTTTCATTTATCAGCTAAATAATATGTTGCTGCAACCACCATCCCTCCCTCCACCTCCACCTCCACCTCTGCTGCTCCCTCTTCTCTTCCTCGTCTGTCCCTGAGTTTAGTCCAGAGCAGCGAGTCACAACACTGCGGCTTCTCAGGTAAGAGCAGTACCCACAGACAGACAAAGCAGTTACAGACAGGGCAGGGTTTTAAAACATGTGCATACGCAATTGTTTACTGAGAACAATCTTCCTCACACACGCCAAAAAGACTTGATGATTGTCGCAGGGTTTTTTTGTTTTTTGTTCAGACTGCTAAATATTTAATAACCGAATAAAACACAATTGAGCAAAAATAAACGAATGCAACGTTGAGACGAAAATGTCTTTCATTTAAGAGAAGACTAATTTAGCGTACATTCATGCACACCAGATGTTGTGCTACGAGAGACGCTGCATTTGGAAGAAAAAAAAACAGAAGAAAATGTGATTGATCTGCCTGACTGAAGCTTTCAAACATTTTAATTTCAGTGCATGTTCAACCCAGAAAAGCATACTTCTAAAAGAAAAAAAACAACAACTAACAGACTAATACAAAAGTAGCATTTTCAGTTCAAAATAAATCAGAGCAATTAAAAATGTTTCGCAAAAGTTTTGTCTCCAAAACATTTTGCAAGAGAAATTAATATCTTAAATACTTCATTGGGATTTTATTTAGATTTTTTATGGTCTTGAGATAATAATGCAAAAAAAAAAAAAGAGAATTTGCAAAAATTTGCAAATGGAAACAGTGAAGCTGTTGTCACTAATTTGTTCTCAATTAAAATTAATCAGGTTAATAAAAACCTGTTTGATGGATTAAATTCAACATTTTGAAAATGTGGTCAAATGTTTTTAAAAGAAACACCTCACACCAACCAGAACAAGCATGTATCAGGAAAAACGCAAATGAAAACGTAAATAAAAAAAATAAATCCCATTAGATGTCATTTTCATGCCACGTGCAGCGATGTGCAATTTAACAATATATATATATATATAAAAGTAAGTACATCATGTATGTTTCCAATGCTGCAGAATAATTCCTTTTACAAACTAAACAAAATATATTTCTAACTGAATCTAATAAAGACAAATCTCTTTTATAAAAGTGTTTTTTCCTGAACTAAGTTTATCTCATCCCCCCCTACAAACAATAACACCTGGTGCAGTAGCAAGACTCCCAGGCAGCAGAAAAGCCTTTTTGTTTTCTGTGTTTATGATCTTAAAAAAAATAAATAAATAAAAAATGAACGATTATCTGCATCATAATCTAACCTCTGGGTCTCTGGTGTTTGACAATTGTTTTCCTTCCAAAATCTCCAGGGTCTGTTCCCCCACCCCCCCCTCCCCTTTTTTTTTTTTTTTTTTTTTTTTTTTTTACTTTTTTATTTTATTTTATTTTTTTCAACCACTTCTAACAGACACCAGATTCCTGTACAGGTACAGCATGAAAGAAGAAAGGGAGAGTGAAAAGGGAAAAAGGAAAAGAAAAGAGCACAGGCCCATCAGTCCCTCTCCCCCTGCAGCCTTGCCCTCTTTCCTGAGGATCTAGTATCGTGCAATCAGGCCTCGCCGGGGCCCAGACAAGCAGGAACCTTTAGATTGGAACCAGTTGTGAGGTATTAGGGAAGGTGTGTGCACCAGGGTGAGGGTCAGGCTGTGCATGCTAGCGTGTGTGTGTGTGTGTGTGTGTGTGTGTGTGTGTGTGTGTGTGTGTGTGTGTGTGTGGCTGTGCTTGGAGGTTTAATTGGCGTTGCAGGAATGATTGTGTGCATACAGGTAAAAAAGAATACACAAGTGTATTTGTATATTTTGTGTGTGTGTGTGTGTGTGTGTGTGTGTATCCTTCCTATCTTCCATGTTTCTTTTGATTTAAAGGAGTTGCAGAAAGGAGAAGCAGTAAAAAAAAAAAAAAAATAATAAAAAAAATAATAAAAATACATGGCAGCATTTCAATGAAATCAGCTCAGAAATCTGTGTTTCTGCTGCTAAGCGACACCCCAAGGTGACGCTTCTCAAGCAGGTGCACACGGGGGCAAGGCATCAAACGCAAACCCGCACAAAACGTATTTCATAGCGAGAAAGCGGCGAGACGCAACTTCTTCATGCGACGTCGACCTTTAACGCTGTCCAGACGCACACGTGCAGCTGGCGGCCATGTGCTCGCTGCAGGTGCTCCACTCTGAGCTGCTTTATTAATCCCTCTGCGGACTCCGCAGCAGACACACACACACACATACGCCGGGAGTCGTTCAACTGAGAGAACACGGCTGAAAGCAAGTGTCCTTGAACGCACCTTGACGGTTCCTACCAGCTCTGCATGTCATCATCACCGTCTCTGTGGAAACTGGAGCTGCAGGTAACCCAGTTTTACCTGCAGCTCCAGAAAGAAAAGGCCTTAAAAGGACAGAATAGAAAAAAAAATGTATTGGCCTTAAAAACAGTTTACATTTTTTGTGATTTGGAAAAAATATGAGATTGCTGCAATTGTATTATTTTTTATCTGAAATCAGCACCTGTACGTTATTGACAGCATGAGGCAGGTGGTTTGATTACAATATTGGTTGCATTTATTGCAAATTTAACAGTAAAAATAAATTAGTTTAAAAACAAAAATGGAGTCAAACTATAATGGGAACAAATTAGTCACCGACTGCAGACAGAGCTCCACAAATGAAAATCATCCTAGGAATTTTAAGTGACGTATGTAAATGTTCCTTACATTAAGTAGAGCAACTGTGAAGCAACTGCTTTCACTTCGTGATGCTTTCCTGGAGCTAACAGTGAGGAAAAGAAAAACTATTCAAACAGCAAAAGTAGGCATTGGACCCTTCCTGATAGTCAGAGCTCATCGTCACGAGAAATTACGATAACGTTTCTCCCGACGACAATAAATAATTGGATAGTGACGGCTGCTCCTTTTCAGTGTCAACACAAGCACACGTCAGGTTGCTTCACAAGGCGCTGATGAGGTGAAGCCACAAGTCATGTGATGTGGAGCAGGTCAAGACGACAACCACAACACGCGTTTCTCATTTTGATTGACGTTTTTGCTCCAGAGGATCGCATTTTCTCTTGGAATTTGGGGGAAATTATGCCAGTAGTTCCTAAAATTACAATAAATTGCACATTTTGCTCAAGTTCATGCCTATAAGTAGTAGAATCTGAGAAACTGAACTTTTCTTTTATTGTTTTTTGTTTTTTACAGGTGAATATGTGCAAATTTAAAGATAAACATCACAGTTTAATTTATGTAAATTTTAGAGGTTGGTTTTGAGGTGTTGATTTTGTTGTTGTTGTTTTTGTTGTATCTAAAAACTACAGACTATCGGTTTAAATGCACAGCCTTCGGCGTGAGTCACTTTGAATTAAACATGCGTTCGGCTCAAGGCTCCAAACCAGCAAGTTATAAAGTTGCTTTTATCCACATGGCGTTTTTTGTTAGATCTGATCTGCATACGACACAAACGGCGTCCTCCATATTTTCCGCAGCAACAGAAGCATGCACGCTTCCAGCCGCAGTTTGCCGTGTTTTAATGAGCACCATTTTGGGACATGTGGATGTTTGGCTCTGCGTGAGACTTCAATTCTGGGAGGATTGTTCTGTCGGAGTGGAAGAAAACAAAACTCTCTCTATTGTTTATACAATAATCACAAAGCTTCTAACTGCTCCTTCCTCTGCTGAGACTCCTGGCTCCGCTGCGCCCATGTGGGTGTGTGTGTGTGTGTGTGTGTGTGTGTGTGTGTGTGTTTTATACGTTTTGGAGTGATCTGCAGTTGGATGCACTTCTGTGCATATCAGATCTCTGGCCTCCGCTCCCGGCCGATCTGGGACCAGATGTAAGGGCCTCTGCGGCTCATCTGCAGTTTCTTTTAAAAACCCACGTCCAGAAACTCGTGGGTTCTGATAGTCATCTTTATTTTTAGGGATTCAAACTAAGAGCTGGGCGCAGGTGGGAGGGTTTTGTGTTGTCTGCGTGTGTGTGTGTGTGTGTGTGTGTGTGTGTGTGTGTGTGTGTGTGTGTGTGTGTGTGTGTATGTGTGGTGGCCAGAAAGCAGCAAAGACAGCGGACACGTTGGCAACAAAACGCCACATGACTGAGGCCCCGAATGAATTAGGCTGTCAGACACACCTCAGAATGTAGAACTAAAAGGCACAAATTAAATAATAATAATAATCATAATAATAAAAAAACTCTGTATTGTGTTGCAAAAAAAAAAAAAAGTCACATATTTTCACTAAATCTAATTTGTGCTCTCTATTCTTGTGTTGCTTCAAGTCATTCGAGAGACATTAAATAGCACGTTTTAACTGGAGCTGCAGATGAAATGTTTCGTTGAAGCCTCCACAGATCTCGACTGTTCGTGCACATATCCCACGGCCCCAGTAATTATCGTTTAACTCTTTGGCGCGCAATCCTAACCAACTCTCTGTCTCTCTACTCTCTGCAGAAATCTCCACAACCTGGAATTCCCTAAACTACAAGGAAGACTCACTCGAAACTTTCAAAAGATTTTCTCCTGATTTTTTCTTCCCGTCCTCATGTGGTTCCTTCCCCTTTTTTTTAATTTTTATTTTATTTTTTATTTTTTGATTTGATTTTTTTTTTCCTGGACTTCTGCTCGACTCGGGACGGCAGAACTCGGCGGCGGTTGCTTCAGCAAGTGCCTCTGAGCCTCTTTGTGGAGACGTGACAGTGAACTGCAGGACATTTGAAATAATTAGAATAAAAGACAGAAAATAATAATGAAAAGGAAAAAGAAAAGACAAAAAAAACAAAAAAAAACAACAAAAAAACAGCTGGCCTGAGGTGACAATGAAAACAAAATGGCTGCTGGATGGAGCGCCTTCGATGACACCGCCATGATAACCGTCATCCCGTTTCCCCCCCCACCCCCCACCCCCCACCTTGACTCTTCTCTCTTCGGATGACTCACAGCCTGACAGACATTAGGATGACTAATGATAATGGCACAGTGATGGTTAGAGGGCGGTCACAGCCAATTTATGTTTACAGCTAAAATGCTAATAAGCTAATCGCTCTGGCTCTAAAAGGCGGGAATCTGGTGCAGATCCTTTTCTTTGGGTTTGCTGCAGTGACTGGCTCGCTCTCCTGGTTATTTTTCTTTAAACATATCTTGTTTTGGTGTGCGTACACGCTGTTTCACTTAAGCCCTGCTTACCGCTTTATTCCGTTTCAAACCACTGATCACAGTTCGGCTAATTGTTTGTTTTATTAGCAGACTGTCTGTCTTTAGAGAGTGTTGCAGCTTTGAAATATCTCTGCGAAGCTTAATTAAAAAATAATGCACCAGCAAAACCTCTCAGAAAGTGTGCCAAAGTGTTGATGGTGTGATTACACGCAGAGTAGAGCAGATACATTTGTAACTGTGGGCCCAATTGCTTTTGATCATGTTCCTTTTGTACTGTTTTTTTTTTTTTCCATTTGCTTTTCATCATTTGTCTTGTGAACAATAAAGTTTTACTCAGCGCTGTATCAATGTACTGCATTTGTGTCACCCGTTACTTTTGCGCTTTTTAAAAAAAAAAAAAAAAAAATCAAATACTGGTGCATCTTAGAAATTAGAATATTATCAAAATTTCATTGTTTCCGTTCAAATTTCCCAACTTGTAGGTCTAATGTAGACTCAATATAGGAATTATTGAAAATATTTCTGAGAAACAGAAATGTCAACTTGGCTGGGCCTCTTTTTGCATAAACCTTGACCATCAACGCGACGCTGGACGGTCAAGATCACTCTGTGTGACCGGCAAGGCGTTCAAATTGCTGAGCGCCTCCTTCAAGTCAGCGGCCACGACTGAACTGAACATCACGTTTCTGTTAAATATAACTTTGTTACTCGCCTTATAGGATATTCAAATTTTCAAGGAAATTTAATTGCGGTTTTCCATTAATTGTAACGACTGAAAAAAGCCTGAAACACATCACCCTGCTGTACGTGTCGCTGTTATGTCTATGGATAGAACATAACAGCGACTTGGAGGAAATAAAACAGTCATTCAAATGTGTATAAGTTATGTTTATTAAAAATAGAAAACAAAATAGAAAAAAGTCAAAAAGCAGAAAAAGGGGGCGAGGGGAGTAAAGTAAGGCACTATTTACACTGTACAAAACAAGTCATAGTCAGTTATCAGTAAACTGGACTCGCCCCCCAGTTTTGTTTAAGCTCCACATGGTTCAGGTCACCTTCACAGGTTGGTCAGTATCATCTAATAATTTGGTCTTAAGGCTTTATATCTGAGCTCAAACACAAAATACAAACGTTCTGTTCGTTAAGACAAAAGGATAAGACATGTCAAGGTTCTTTTCCACTGAAAGCTATTTCGAGGAGCAGAGAGATGCCGAACGGGGGCCGCTCCCTCCGCCCGTCCGTCCGTCCGTCATGTGGTTTACACGTTCGTTTTTGTTACGCTGACAAGCAGTGGACAGGTGCTGAGCTGCATGTTCAATGTCACACACAGGAATGAGCCAAAGAGGGGAAGAAAAAACAAACACACTGGTTTTTTAGCACCGTCTTAACTGCATTGGACACGCAGAGAGCACTTCAAAGATGCCAAATCTGAAAGCATAAATACACGTAATGTCAAATGGATTTGTTTATGTATCTGTGCTTTTGATGCTTTTTGACTGTTTGGAAAGAGAAAAGAAACATTCACAGAGGCTTTGAAGTTCTTTTTTTTTTGTTGTTGTTTTTTTGGACATGCCACTCTATGGACAGCACATTTTTCTCATAAACTGTGGTTGTGGTTAACCTGTGTCCAATCGCACTGTACGCACATCATCGATTATATAATCAGCTACGTCGGGTTTCGTTGCTCCGACTTAGCCGTGCCTTCGTTTGGTCAACGCCGAGAAGCGACAGTAAACAGAAAATTACAGATATAAAACATGCATCGTATTGTCCGTATTAAAAAAAATATAAAAGAGTCAGAAACAGACACAGCAGGAATGATTCTCCACAGGAAAAGAAACACTGGTCCACTTTACAAAGTTTTTCAACATCAAAGCTGAGATCTCTGAGGGAGGTGTAAGTGCACTTTGTCTATGTGTGGATCTGTCTTAAAGGCTTTGGGCGGAACAATCATTCAAAATACCAAAACGCGGCTTTTCTTTTTGCACAGAGGTGAAGCCATATATTTACATACAGTGTAAAAAGACAAACCTTTTTCTCACTTTTAAACATTTAATATGACTAAATGTTGCCAATTTGAGGTCACCTAGAATTACTAAAATTATTCTATTAGCAACATGGAAGAAATAATAATGAAAAAGGATGATTTTTTTTTTATGACTGTCAAATTCAGAAGTTTACATGCACTTCCTTGGTATTTGGTAGCGTTCCCTGTAAACACGGGGCCAGACATTGCGGGTCTCCTCACACAAGCGTCTCGCAACAGCTTGCTGGGCATTTGTCCCAGTCACGTTTGTAAACTGCTTTGCTCACTTAGAAGTATCAAGTTTTTCATTTGCGCTTTGCGTCGGCTCGTGCAAAACATTCATTTTGTCGTCACCAAACTAAATTTTGGGCTGTGGGTGAGATCCATTTGAGGCCCGGCTTTACTTTTGCCTCTGATGTCTTGCTTTCATATCTCGACATGATCACCTCTCTGCACGATCCCGTCTGTTCTATGAAGCGCACCGGTCCCTCCACCGGTCCCTCCACCAGTACCTAACGATGAACCGGACCGGGACTCTATCTGATGATTTTTCCCCATGACGTCGCACAAAGAAGCAGCGAGTTTGAGCGATCAAACTCTACATCCACAGGTCCGCCTCCCGTTTCACTCGAATGCTGCGACTTAACCAGCCAGAAGCTTGTGACGTCATCGCCTCGGCCTTCCCAAATTATGCAAAAGCGTCTCAATCTCAGCGTATGTAAACTTCTGAATTTCAACCAAAAAAAAAAAAAAAAAAAATCATTAGTCAGGCAAAGAACAAACACAGATAACTTCAGGAACATTAACTAAACCTGAAACAGGAAAAGTTAAATGTCAGATGAAGAGGAAAATATGTCTGCGTCGCTTTTTATACAGGGCGGCTTTGGTTTCGTCTGTATACGATCTTTAGAAAGTGATCACAATGAACTGGAGCTTTGTTCAAATTCATATCTGTCTTTCATAATATCGACACCCCAGCTGCTTAAGGTATTAGCTCTAAACTGTGACTAATCGCACCAATACGACGGTATTTCTACGTATTTAAGATGTACTTTATAAAAGAATGATGTGTCTTCTTTTATCTGTCAGAGGGTGATAACTATAACTGCAGCTATTTAAACTCCTGCTGCATGTGCTCGGCTGACAGGCCAAGGAAGAAAGAAAGAAAGAAAGAAAGAACGAAAGAAAAAAGAGATTTAAGAAAATATGTGGACACAGAAAACAATATGAAACATATGTATCTCAGATTCCACTGTAGCTTCACTCTGGATCTCTTTAAGAAAGTCTCATGCTGACATCCACAGAAATGTGCGCCATATGTCGAAAAAAAAATGAATATTCAAATGAAGTAGAAACTCGAACAAACGAAAATGTTTGATTGTCGTCACGCTTCACGTGCTTCCTGTCCAGTCCACGGAACGATCACAGTGCAAGACGATCGGATCAGAATAAACCCAGCTCCTCCTTCATTCGACGTTTGTCAAGTGCAGAAAAAAAAAAAAAAAAAATCACCTTTCACCTGCCATCCTCCTCCACGCCAACATAACATTTGCTAAAAAAAAACAAAAAAAAACAAAACTCAGTGGTCTGTGCAGGTTTCGGCACAATCAGTAACAAATTGTCATCTCTGCTCATGCTACATCCTGGTGCACCAGGTCTTCATTATTCAGTCTTTGGACATACTTTAAGTTGTTTTTTGTTTTTTTACTTCAGTGATCAGCGTTGCTTTCAGGAAAAGGCAGGAGAAATCTTTTGGGGACATGAATGTGGCACGAGATGAATGAAGACTCTTCCTTAGGCAGTCAGTGGCTGTGCTGCTGCAGCCAGTAGTAATGCAGGTTTGTATGTTCCAGTGATGATCCAAATGCACATATATATATAAGTGTGTGTGTGTGTGTGTGTGTGTGTGCGCGCATGTTTCCACTGAGTCTGAGTTGAAAGCTTTAATTGGGTCGCTCTTTCCTCAGATGGGTCTTTTATGTTCTTCACATTCTTTCAAGCGGTTTCCTTTAAAAAAGAGAGAGAAAGATGTTAGACATAAAATGCAATACTGTTATGTTTAGGTTGTAGATAATTAGAGATGAACTCATTGGAATTTTGCCATTTCTGATGGAAAAAACCCCACAAAACATAGGAAGACGGGCTGAAAAGTAAATATTGAATGCCTTCTTTATTTCTCTCCAGTGAACAGTCATAGACAATTTATAATTCTAGAAAAAAAACAACGTCACACTTTGTGTCAGAGAGCGGACACTGAAGCAGAATTTCACTCTTTTAACACAAAGAGAACCTGTTTACAGAGTTGACATTTTAAGCTGTCATTAGCATCTTAAACCAGTAATTAGTGTGGCTAGCATTACTAAAAGGTTGGCCTTTTTCCATCGAGAATTGGAGCTGTGACATTTACAAAACCAACAAGCTTCATTACCAACAAACATTGAAAGCGCAAAAGAATAAAACAGGGTGTTCAGTCTTCCTGTTACCTGCAGAACATCTTGTTCTCTCTTGGTGTCTCCCTGTCCAATAAACCAGACTTATCTCGATATGTTAGAAAGTACAGCTTGTTTCTCAGTTCTTCCTCGCAGATTGGATCCAATTTTGAGTTTTGAGTGGGGATAAAACTCAAACTTGGCTAAGCTGACAATAATTGCAATGTTTTTTGTTTTTTTTTGTTTGTTCTTTTTACCTTTCTGATGTGAGGGACCCCATTGACAGGGAGGCAATGGCATTGACCGCTTCGCTGTCCGAGTCTCGCCTGAATCTGTGTCTCTGTGCCTGGAGGTAGGACAGATCCACAGTCGTGGCTGAATCCCTCACACTTTGCCAGAACTCACCTGAGAGAAAAAGGAAAAGAGGAAGGATACAAGAAAGGGAAAAAAAAAAAAAAAAAAAGATTAATGGTTTTAGTTTTGGTTTTATTCCTGTTTTCATCCTGAAGTTCTCCTGGAGGGGACACGCCTGCGCGATCCGAAAGCACAGCTTGCCGTTTGATCCGCTAGATGTACATGTTTGATGTGAATATAAGCAAAGACTGTGGTATAAACAGCCTCTGGTCCAAATATCCGTTTTGATAATTTCAGAAATGTAAACTCAAGACTCAGTCTGCTCTCTCGGGGCTCACAGTCCTTTGTCACACAACGGGGGGAAAATAGAAAATAAAAAGAAATCAGTGACTGTAAATTTGCTTCTCTATAAGTGCGTGTGTTCTGGCTGAGCATACAACTTACATATACTTCACCCCAGGCCTGAATTATGGGCTTAACATTCCTGTGGCTATTCAAATATTTTTAATTAATCTAATTTGGTTGGGATAACATTTGTGTGCAATCAGGAGGGGATGTTGCGAAGGTCGTGTGCCAGAGAAGTGTTTGAAGATAATTGGAGCCAGGGTAGCTGTGTGCATGCGTGTGCATGCATGTGTGTGTGTGTGTGCGTGTGTGTGTGTGTGTCTGCTTTGTGGGACGGCTGGAGGGATGGGAGACAGGGATGGAAGGGAGGAGAGGTGGTCAGAGAGCAGAAGCAAAAGAGGTCAAAACGTGTTAAATGGAGTGAAAAGGGGAATTGTTACGAGTTACTGAGAACATAAATGCTAAGAAGACAAACTGTTTGATAAAAGCTGGACAGGAAAACAATTAATTGTTGACTTAAAACATTCTGTCGAGGCTTTATTGATTCATATCAACAGTGTCTTGAAAGCCTCATTTTTATAAGGTATTTATAGGGTTGATATATATATAAAAATAATGTAATCAAATAATATAAGCATACAACTCATTCATCACCAAGGAGTATGAACAATGTGGCCCACATAAATCATCTCCTGAAAAATATTTGTTGATGCAAGCCTGTATATTCCCTTCCAGCCGACTGAGGGAAATTTATCTTCAGCTCCTATTTATTGTGACAGTTGTTGTACAAATTATCTGCAAGGCTTGGAGTTTCTTTGTTAGTGTGCCCTAGACTCATTACAACAGAAATTACTCAATCAGTGCTGCAAAATTCTGCAGGGGAACGTAAAGTGTCTTACAAAGTATTCATGACTCGTGAACTTTTCCCCGTTTTGTCGCTTTGGAACCGATGTTTTCGCTCCGTCTGGTCGGGATTGTATGTGATACACTAGTTAAACAAAAATCATACATGGTTTGGACATTTTTTTTTTGTTGTTGTTGTTGTTTAGGAGCAAAAACCAGAAAATGAATTCAGTCCCTCCAAATTGATATCTGGTAGAAAGACTTTCTGCTGCAAAGTGTTGTGGGTATTACCCAACCAGTTTTGCTGCTTGTTTGGTGTTTTTGTCTTGCTGGAAGGTGAACCTTCATCTTTTATAGCCTCTTTAAACCTTTGAATGATGGGACTAAAAAATTATTCACAGGATATTTGTTTATAACATGTTTAACTCTTACTCAGTTTCATACCTGCCCTGTCTCATGTGTTTCTAGGTCTTTATAATAATAATGTTTGTTCGCTGATGTTCTCAAAATAAATCTCTGAAGCTTTACAGCAAACGGCTGTTTGCAAAGCTTTACAAGGGACTCTAATTAAGTACATTTACTCCAAGTACAACTAATAAGTTTACTTTATTTGACTGTTTTTCCCTTGTAAATGTTATTCTTCACAGTCAAGTTGATGTTGTCTTTCTCACCCTGGATCTGGATGACTCTCTGCAGAGAGCGCACCGCATTCTCACAGGGCTTTTGGTCCAACAGTGCCTGGGACAGAGGCTCCACCTGAGACAGTGCCACACAGTTAGTGATCTGAGGACGTGACACGCTGCGTTGATCTATGCAATGAGATACGACGCGCCTCACCTCCATGCCGAGCAAGGCGCTGACGCAGGCTTCCGAGGCATCACAGATGGCTTTGAGGTCATGGCCCCCCTCCAGAGCGAGGATGACCCGGCCTCCTGCCAGCGACATCAGCTGACGAGTCAAGAAGCCAAAAACTAGAAGAGATCAAACCAAACCAAAAACGCACAGATTGGTTGAAAAGGAAACAAAAATTCAGAAAAAGCTTCACTTTTAAATAAGTGTTTTTTTTGTTTTTTTTTTTAGCTCTTATTACGTCATTATAATGTCAATATGACAGATTTGTGTCATAAAGTTTTCATAGCAAATACGGGTATTGAACTGTTTTGAGAAACTCTGATGAGTGCACACTGTGCGCTGGCCGATCCTTACGCTTGGCTGTGACGGTGTAGCCTCCCAGTGAAGGTTGGTGTCCTTCAACAGCATCGAAGCCGGCGGAGACCAAGACCACGTCCGGGGAAAACTCGTGGGCAATAGGCATCACTACAGCCCTGAAGACAAGACAGAGAAAATGGAGAGCTGTTATCGCAGCTCATGTTCCTATTCATGTTCAATAGCAAATCTGAGATCCCATTCACCACTTCAACAGGTGATCAGGAGAACTGTTAGGAGTAAATAAAACATAATGATGTGTAAAGAGGAGCAGTCATAATGTGATTGGATTCATTTCAGAGCAGGATGGGGAAAAAAAAAAACCCCGAAAGATTTCTGATGCCAACACAACAAAATTAAAACAGGGTCGGTGAAGTGATTTCTACTAGAAAGTCCATCCAGGAAAGGCCTTATCTGGACTGGTAGCTACACACATTTACTGGGCTGAACACACTCTTCCATTTTAAAATGGTGAAAAGAAAAAAAAAATGATCAAAGGCACAGCGCCAAGTGCTTGATCTCAGTTCTTGATTCACGGCTGGAAGACAGCCAACCCTAAGAGGTGGTGCACCTCCCAGGTGTAAATGTGTGCAACTGTTTGAATGTGAAGCAGAACCCTGATGATAGCAGAAGAAATGTCTATTTGTTGTAATTGCGGGGGGAAAAAATACAGCAAGGACCTGACAGTAGACAGGTGTCAAACACCAAATATGTTTTCCTAAGTGAAAAATACTTGCTGTTTTTTATATGAGATGTCTGCATATTGTGCACTTTACTGAGCAGAGACCACTTTCCAAGCCTCTCTACTCTCCGTCTTCCTTCCTCTTCTCTCCTGCTGCCAGTTATTTAGCAAGAGCGCATGGCCTATGCCGCGTTTGATTCCCTCTTACTCGCTCTTTTTCTCTCAGCGGCAGTTCAAAGGCATTTGTGCGCGTCTGGTTCCTATTAGGAGCTCGTCCCTCTTCTCACGTCACTGACAGCCAGCCATCTGGGATCCATTGGCCCTAATTACGCCGCCTTTGGATTCCCTAACAATGCACCCCCCACTTCTTCTCTCTTCAGCTGTATTCTCCTTCCCTCCATAAGTTCATTGTTTGTCAGTAACCAGTTGGAAATGAACAGGCGTCAGCAGTGCTACCTGTGATTAGACGCACCTCAGATTTTGGCCATTTTAATAACATGTATAACGTCATGGTTCTTGATCTCGGTGATGATGAGCCCTCTGTTGATCGTAATGGAGTCCCAACCACCACAATCAACCACAGGAGCTCTTCTGCCACTAATACACACCCCAAAACAGACTCATGTCATCAATAACAAACTTCTTTTCCATTTGTAGGAGACACACACATCCTAGAACACCCTGAAATCCAAATTATACATTCATATCGAGCCTCAGAACTGGCACAAGTTTAAATAGGCATGAAGGTGAAATGATGTTGCTTTTTTTTTTTTAACTGTAGAGCGTGATATACACCCTTGACACCCTCACAGTCCACTTCAATTACTCAAACACAATGCTTCTACTTTCTTCTGACATCCAGCAATTGTAATTGTTATTCAGAAAATATGCTTGAACCCAAAATCATATGTGACAAAGGTCCTGCACCAGCAGAATGCGTCTCTTTTAGACAGCCTTTGTATGATGTAAGCTTCATGGCAAAAGTAGAATACAGTACTACACTGTGGTTAGCTGAGGAAGTTTTACACATGAAAGCACTTGCAATTTCCTAAACTGGGTGAAAAATACTAAAGCCAGACGCCTGCTCAGGAAAGGACCAGTTGTTTCTTAATCGGGATCCAGAACTCCAGTAAACACTGGGCATAGTGTTTCAAGACAGCCTATTGGGTCGATGGGATTTTACCAGTATGGGTTAGCTCATTAGCATCTTTCCTGTGATGAGGAGCCCACCCACTGTGTCTGAAGCAAGCACCATGAAGAGCTCACATAGCGTTTTATTCATCTGGTGGCGAGCCAGTGCTGCTGACAGATGCATTCTGTGTTCATTGCAGTGTAGCGCACCACCAAACCACATTCATTCAAGACTAACAGCTTGAATGAAGTGAAGAATTTGGTTGGAGAAAAGGTGTGTTCCGGTAGCTCCTGGCTGTAGATCTTTGAATTTAACTCAGCAAAAAGTACTTTTCCACAATTCTCACCTTTTTTTTTTAACAGCAGTGCAAAAGTGGATTATTTCCAATCTGTGTACAAGTGATAATGTGATTTAAAGAAGTTTTTCACTGCCTTTCAGTGATGCTAAATGGTAAAAGTATTAAGATGCACCTTTTTAGCTACATGCTCAGAATTTAAATTTAGTGTTGCAGTTGTAGGGAGCGCCTCCATAAAGAGGGAGTGTTTTGCATTTGAAACTTGTTCAGCGTTATAGATGTGTTTTTCCCACTAGAACTTCAACCCATTAATCCAACACTGGTAATAGTGTACATTATTTGCAAAAGTACTCAAATGTCATGTGTATTTTCAAAGATTTTTTATATTGTAACCATACACCTCAATACATTTTGCATGGATTTTACGCAGAAAGTTGCACAAAATTGTGAAGTGGAGTGGAAAGGAAACATAGTTTAACTTTTTATACAGAAAAATATATTAAAAAAAATGAATGGAGCATATTTTCTCGGCCTTCTGGATTGGAGAAACTCTCGGTGTTCCTTTTGCAAAACCTCCCAACTCTGATTGGAGTGAGAGCATTTCTAAATATTGATTTTAACCTTTGCTGAATAATTTCAATTGAATTTAGTTTGTTTTTTTTATTTATCTGTGAATCAGCCCGAGCTAAACAAGGCTCTAGCTGTGTGTTTAGGGTTATTGTCCTGTTTACAGTCTTTTGCAGCATATTAAATTGGTTTTGTTTCAGGATTGTCCTGTAATTAGCTTCATCCATCTTCTTATAAACTCTGACCATCTTCTTTCTATTGAAAAGACGCATCCACTCTATTGCATGCTTCAGTTGTAGTCTCATGTGACCACATCACCTTCTTCCACATGTTTGTTGTATATGGCTTTCAGGATGGCTGTTTTGATAGGATTGCAGATGTGCCACACTTTTTACAATTTTAGATGATAAATTGCACACTGCTCCTCTATGAGGTGAGTGCTCTGTAAAGCTCATTGTTTTGCAACCCAATAGTGCTTTAATCCTTTATAATGTTCTCCTGATGCTTTAGTCTTTATGATACAGCTTGTTCATCAATATTCTCCAACAGAGAACATTTATATTTACATACACATATATTGACTCTTGGGTGAAACTTTAAAGGCAGTTGGTCTCATTGGATTTTATTATTTATTCAGAGTAAAGTGACTAAATAGACATGCACAACATTTTTGTTTGACTACTTAGCAAGTATGTATTCTTTTGGGCTTTAGAATTTCAATATTCTGATTGTAAACAGTAGCAGAAGGTCAGTAATGTCATTTGATGTTAAAGACAATGCTATCACACATATACCACATATTAGAAAAAAATCTAAAAGAAAAATAACTTCTGTTCATACTCCCGCTCTAACAACGCCTCATTTTCTGTAATAGCACCAATCAATAATCAAACAGGACTTGCTTTACAACTTAAATATGAATAAACAGTTCAATGAAGAAAAAAGCTCAAAATGTGAGAAGGAAATAGCAAAGAAATGTGTACTACAGCACCCATTCAACTTTTTAATTTTGACTAAATCACAATATATTCAATATCTTAATCAATGCATTCCTATCAGAGTCATCCTTATTCAAACGCTAGGTCTGATTTAACTCTGCAAAAGCTCAATTAGATAAGATGGATGTGTAAAAAACATAGCTGTAAATTTCAGTGACATTAGAAGTCATCATGAGTTGATCAATGTCTATAAAAGAAAAACAGATGAACAACTTCTTTACGCAAATTAACAAAAGCCTCAATGGTGATTTAAAACACATTCAGATTGATATAATAGATGTCATAATACGCTAAAAAATATTTTAAAAATCCCAGAATGATTATCCTGAACTACTTCCTGGTTTTGAAAGAATATTTTGCATTTGTATGCGATTATCAATGGGTTTAGTTGTGAACTGAGTGAAAGTTTTGAGTACAGAATTACTTTTTTGTAAATGGACCTGAAATGAGACAAAATACTCTACAGCTAACAGAGAAAACTTTGTTTATTTACCTGAATGCAGCCAGGTACTCTGCATCACCCATTGGAGGCTCCAGACCACCAGTCCATCCCACATTGACACTGAAGCCTTTACCTGCTCCTACACCCACCTGGATTAAAGCAGACCAGAAAAACAGTGCGACTGTGAGAAAGAAACAATCACTGAGAATGTCAAAAAAAAAAGTAAATAACTCTGAGGGGAAATTATGAAACTCCGCGACAATGACAGATTTGTATCAAGTGCTCGCAAAGATAGCATTGCTGTTGCAAAACTTTGTGTTGCAGCAACAGAGGGAATGTCGCTGCATCTCTTAAGGCAACATCAGGGAGGGATTATGATTCCTAAATGAAATACGGATGGCTGTTAATTCAACACCCCTGTCCCTCCATTTTGATTTCTATACAGTTTGTCAACTGGCCTTTGTAAATCAGTGAGCCAGAGCAGAGCTACAGCCGTTTATAATTCCCAAGCTTTAATGTACAACTTAAATGGGCTAAACGCTGACTGGTCTACAACCCCCCTCACCCCTCCACCAGTGTGTTAAAAATATACTATATACTATAAACTGTGATAATACAGGTAAAGTATAACGACTGTCTATTATGAGTTCTGTGTGTGAGAGTTAAATCAAAATATTGAATTCCATTTTCCACAACTCCTTCATGCTTTGAATGAGACGGATGCCAGTCAGAGTTGATGAAGCTTCCCTCAGGTTGACCTCGTTTACTCGGGGCAGAAAGTGAACAGAGGCCTGGTTCTTGGAAAGAAGTGGAGGATTCCTGTCTCTCGCTCTTTGTAGTCCTGCAAGAAGCCATTTAGCTGTTCCCCAAACCCTTCACCATCAGTCAATGTGTCAGTTTGGGGAGAAATGTTGGCGGTTGATTGACAGCCACTTGGCAACAATGTATGGTAATTTCCTTTGTGTGTGTGAGAGAGAGAGAGAGAGAGCGTGAGTGTGAGTGCATGGGTGTGAGAGGATGCTTGAAAGAGAAAGAATGCTGATGAGCATCACAGAGAGTCTGTCTCCATTCTTCTCAGTGGACGGGATGTTCGCAGGGCAAACGAAAAACACATGAGGCCTCCTGTCTTCTGCCAACTGTTAATGTACCAACATGCATGCGCCTGTGCACACAGTCAGATGCACAAGCACATGCACATTAACCAAACATACCATTTCTGCTATAGCTCCGAGTGCATTGCGCTGTTCTTTGTTTTCTGTCTCTCTTTCATGTTTCAGGACTTACTGGACTGAATTAAACCGTCACTGGTATTTGTGAGCTACTCCGCACTCTATGTTATGATGATGACGTCACACCCTTTACCCCATGGAGAGATATATACCTACACAGGGGACTGAGAGACTCCAGAGGTTTACCACACTGCTCCTCAGAGGTTGCAAGTCCACTTCAGGGAAAGCCACATCCAAGCCCAGAAAAAGTGTTTTTATGTGTGCGCCGCGTGAGATTTTATGGGAGAACACTGAGCGTTATCGTGGGGGAGGTTGGCAGCATGAGAGGAGTGAATTCGGGGGATTGGAATGAGTGGCAAATGTCAGCATGGGTTGGGGTCAATTCAACTGACCGGGGTAGTCATTACACTTGGTTTTGGGTAAGACCACAGGAAGGAAACATAGGCATCTCAGTTTCTTGGATTCAGACAGGCATACATCTCAACTTCATACATCCTGCTGAGAGGGCCTGACCTCCAAGACCTCAAAGTTTCTCAGCTAGAAGTATGAAAGTAAACATATACACAGTGGTTACTAAAACATACAGTAAAACATCTCCATGGTACTTTCAATGGATAAACATGCTTGAAAAGTGTCCCAAATAAATTGCCACACACACAAAGATGATGCAAGACTTGCAGTAGGTGAGTGAAGACCATGATATTTTAAACTTGCTTTATAAAGCATTTGTACTGAGGGATTATGAGAGAAAAACATAATTGGACAATAACAATATGAAGTTGCAAATACTTGCTCAAGGATAAAATGCAGGATTTAGATATAAACAAATTTAGTCCAAAACTGATAAATGATTTATTTGTCAAAGCTTGAAATGTTTTGTCAGGGGCCAACTAATAAAAGGCATCCATTATTTCATAATGTCATTTTTAACTTTGGTTTTGTGTGATGTAGGTTATTCCTTGATATAGTGCACAATTTCATTTGCCTTCACAGGCACACTCTGAGCTCTTGTGGTCCTTACTGGTTCACTGAACTCAAACAGATACTAGATAAACTTCTGTGTAAAAGCAATCATATCCCTTAAATCTTTCCACATTTTGTTCTATCACAATTATAAACCAGGCTGTATTATATTGGGATTTTATGTCGTAGATCATCGTAACATGGCAAATAAATATGAAGAGGAAGGAAAGTTTCTATAAATAAAAATATGAAAAACAAGTTTGAATTTGTTCATTCCTTTTGCCCTGTTATTTGCACAAAAGACCGGTGTTTTTAGTAGGTGCCTATGTGATAAACAGAATACACCTGTGTTTAATTTAATCTCAGTATTAATACAGCTGTGCTGTGAAGGTCATCCTGGAACACATCTGTGAAGAAGCCATGAATACTCTTCACAAATAAGCTATGTTTAGTCTGCAGTTCGCAGACTCATGCTATCAATATGTGTTTTTTAACAGAGACAGTGATGATAAATTAAGCTAAGGACAAAAAAAAAAAAAAAAACATGAAAGGAAACCTGCTAAAAATATGTTTAGAGACAGTCCTTATCTAATGTAACAGTGAATTGGTTTTAAAATAAAACCAATTCATTGAAGTTGAACTGAAAGGTGATTGTACAAAGAGCACCTCGCCACTCGGCTTAAGAGTGGTGTTACTTTGATCACATTTTGAAAAGCACTTCTCCTTTTCCTTCAGTTACGCTTTATTTTGTTTTCAGTCCACTAGATACATTTTTCATAAACTAGATAAAAGGGTTTGTGGCAGCATTACAAAGTAGGAACAAGTTCAAAAGGTATTATTACTTTTGATAATATCTGCTGAATCCAGGTCATAAATAATCCACAAAATAAAGAGTTTTATTTTTGTGGGGTTCTATTATTATAATGTAAATAAAACCATACATAGATACTGTTTAAGTACCTCATTTGGATTTCCACTACCAGGAAAGAAGTTCCCATCATCGTAGCGATGCAGAGAGATATACAGGACACTCGGGTCATCATAGAAGGCCTCTTGGGTGCCGTTGCCATGGTGCACATCCTGGACAAGATTTGAGTACATAAAGTGTATAAACATATTTATATAGGCCTATATATAATGCAAGTCTTAAACAGTTTGTAAGACTTGCATAACTTTTCACATCAGTGGCAAAAGTACTGATTCTTTTTTGTTTGATTTATTATAATAACTGTCGTTTCATAAAATAATATACTATATAGTGTGTCCTCAAATGCACACATGTTCAGCAGAGATAACGGCTGGCTCTGAATCAGTGTATATATGCCGCGGTGAACTTTTATGTGCCTGTGTGTGATTTTGAATTTACTCTAAGCATATGTGGCAGTTCGACTCACACGTGGATAACAGAAATAACTGTCTAAATGATCTAAATTGTGATTAGGACTGCTACTGTAAGTCTGGGTCTTTGGTTTTTGCACCTAGACAACATTTATTTTCACTTTGTATGTTTATAATGTCTCCATGAAGAGAAGGGTGATCCTGATTGATGTTTTAGTCCTTACCCAGTCGACTATGAGGATCTTGCTGACACTGAGTTTGTGTTGGAGCTGCTTGGCTGCGATGGCCACAGAGTTGAAGTAACAGAAGCCCCTGTGGACAAACAAACAGGAAGAGTGGCAGCCACGTGTTTATCACTGCACATCTTTTGCAAATTAATTTCACAAAATCCACATATGGCCCGTAGGAATCTGTAAGACAGTTCTTTGGCTTTGTGTGGTGCCTTCTCAGGCCATGACAGTCCCAGTGCAGACTCCTGCCACGTTAACATCTATTGCAAGTTATTTAGGAATATTATTGTGTTTTAGGTTCTTAAATGTTTGCTTTTTCTCAGCGGACAAACAGAAATAGCTTCCGTTAATAGAATGTTATGCTGACTCTAAAATGTTACACTCCCTAACAATGCAGAAGCCATGCATTTCATGACACACTGAAGAAAAAGCTTATCATAAAATTTAAGACACATTTGAAATGGTAATTCTGCCAAAAAGCTGGCGGGACGCGAGGGATGATTTCTGAGAAATGAACTCACAGAACTCACACACACTGGCTGTCTACAACAGAAGTATGCAAAGAAAATGTTGATGCATGAAAAACAATGGAGGAATGTTGGAAAAGGCAGTGTCAGCATTGGGGTGTAAAGTGTGATCGCCTACGTGCATGCGTATGTGTGTGTGTGTGTGTGTGTGTGTGTGTGAACAATATACACCATAAGCTGTCCAAACTTAGCTCATCAAGAAAAATCATTACCACGCCATAAATAACTAGTGACAAGCATTGCTGAGCTCACACACACAGCCCCAGCTGAATGTGGTTATTTGGCTAATGCTTGCTATCAAAGGGTGACACAAATCAATGCACGCAGATATGCACATCCACACTTATCCTCATTCAGCACATGTGCAGCGTGCGTGGATACACATCTCCTGCACATCTCTTTGAGGTGCTTTGCTTTGTGTCTTAAAAGCTGTAAAGAAACAGTAGAGGAAGTAGATTGCCTCTGGCATTGGGCAGGTAGTGCACACCACTCATACATTAATATAGACACACTACAGCACCCTCTCTCTCCTTTTCTTCTTCTCAAGTAGCTGATTAATCAAAAAAAATAAATAAAAAAAACTTTGCAGCCCCCTTAGCTCCCGGAATGCATGCGTGTGTGTGTGTGTGTGCGTGCGTGCGTGTGTGCATACTTCTATACTTACAGAGGAGAAGAACGAGTTGCGTGGTGTCCGGGAGGTCTCACCACTGCAAATCCATTCTGTAAGAACATAGAAAACAGTCTTAACACCTCACTGTTTTAACAACTTATTATTAAACATAAAGGTGTTAAAAGACTAACATAAAATTGTTTCAGATATAAATAAAGGATAACAAAAGAGGAGCTGCAAACACCTTAATTTACTGTGAAACAGCTGTCCATTACACTGCACAGTAAATATTGTATATAACATACTTAATTCAAGCTGTATTAACAAGAACTCTTAGATTGCTTGTGTCTTAATATAATCAAATTGAGCTGCTCCAGTTGAGCTCAGTTTGAATTATGAAAATCCTCTTTTTTGATAGATTTGATACCTAAACAGTAGCCTTTCACTAAAATTGACTGGAATTTTGGCAAAATGTAATCAGTTGTTTGTATTGAATTTGGAGTTAAGGCTTCTTTGTTACTGAGTCACCTGGAAGCCTCTCTCAGTACATAACTAGTTTCACTGCTACTTATATGCTAAGTATAAAAAATATAGTCCCATCTACCTACCTACCTACCTACCTACCTACCTACCTACCTACCTACCTACCTACCTACCTACCTATCTATCTATCTATCTATCTATCTATCTATCTATCTATCTATCTATCTATCTATCTATCTATCTATCTATCTATCCATCTATCCATCCATCCATCCATCCATCCATCCATCCATCCATCCATCCATCCATCCATCCATCCCACCTTCAGCTGTCCCTGTGCCACCTTAAGGGCCAGGTCTATGACACATCCTGCTGCAACTTGGGAAGCAGCTGCTGTGTGTTGCTCATTCCAAACTGTATCAATGTCCACCTGTTTATAAAACAAAGGAAAGCACATCACAATTCAATTTTATTCATGAAAAATGTTACAGTGTTGATGTAGTACTATTGCATTTTCATCACAATGGCAAAATCTATTTACTTTTGCAAACATCTCAGACAAAACATTTAATTGTTTAACGACAAAAGTGTGTATGTGTACGTATGTGACCCGACTCTTCAAAAAGTTATCTCTGCTGGCGGTCTGCTGTGTTGTTAGGGTAACGCTGAAATTACAGAAATGTCTTTTTTCACAAGGTTTACCATCTTGTTTCAATCACCCCTCTTCACTCTAGCAGCTAAAGGCCGGAAATCCAGGCACATTGGTGCTCTTATCAGCTGCCACCCATCCCCCTTCAGAGTTTTCCTTCTTTACCATCAACATAATATAATTTTATTTATCCTACTTCCCTTTTTAGGTTTCCCTAGATACATTTATATTTTCAGCACTTTATTTGTATGTTTTCCCTTGTTGTTCCTTCCCCCTCTGACTATTGTACAGACTTTGACTTTTTTGAGGTTTCAAAGTTATCTTAGCCAAAAACAATAGTATGAGCAATTGGTAGTATCATTATCTAAATTGTGTAATAAGGCATAATAAGCCATGTAATGTTTGCTGTTCAGTAATGCAATTAGATGAGTGGAAATATTCCCACATGACTAGAGTTTTAAAACAGATCTGTATTGTGTGTGATTGTGTGTTGATGTGCGTGCGTGTGCGTGTGTGTGTCCGCCTGCGCAGAACTCACCCCCACACCTCCACATGGTAGGTCCACAAAAATACGCGATCCTGCATGGAAATATTTGTAGTTTTAAGAGTTATAAATATGTCACATTTACATATGTACAGGATGTGCACAAACAAACCATCTCACATTTTGCTACATTACAACTACGAACTTTAATTACTTCATTGAGATTTTATTGAACAAAGGAAAGGTTTGTTTGAGAACAGTAGAGAACAGGATCACAAAAACCAAGGAACACAGCAGACGGGTCAGGTACAAAAGTATGGAGAAGTTTAAAGGTGATTTAGTTTATAAAACAATATCCCAAGCTTTGAACATCTGACAAAGCACTCTTCAATTCATCATCTGGGGAAACTTTGCCCAACTGCAAACCTACCAAGGAACAGCAGCCCACTTCGGTTGGGTGGCTGACAAGCAAAACATCAAACAGAGAAGAAGCCAAGAGGCCCATGTTAACTCCTGAGGATTAGCATAGATCCGCATAGATCTGTCGATTCTCCCAACTGATATTCTCAGGTGGGAGAATCTGTTGATTCTAACTGTTGATAGGCAGACTCAACAAGTCTGGCCTTTATGAAAAAGTGGCATGTAGAAAGCCACTGATGAAAGAAAGACATAACAAATTCAGTATACAGTTTTCCAGACGCAACGTAGGGAACACAGCGAACATGTCTGAAGGTGTCGTAGTTGGACAGAACCATAACGAAACTTCTCGGCCTACAGGTGAAACGCTATGTGCGGCAGGAAGCTAATACTGCACATTACCCTGAACACACCACCTCCAATGTGAACCATGAAACATGGTGGTGGAAGCCTCATACTTTAGCAAGGACATGGAAGTCGGTCAGGGTTGATGAGAAGAAAAATGGAGCTATGAACAAAAAAAACTTGAGACTGGGATGGAAATTCACCTTCTGGGACAACAGCACTAATTATAGAGCTGGATTTACAAGAGAATGGCTTCGATCCAGCATAAGATGAAATTGCACTGATTGTTAAACTGAAATCTAATCTTTATTTCATACAGTTAAGCTTTGCAACATATAAACAATAAAAATCCAACACTGAAATTTGTGGTTGCAATGGAACAAAATATTAAAAAAAACATTCAAAAAGTATGAATACTTTTGCATGGTAAGATGAAGCAGTGGCATAGCAGTATGATCGTAATTTTCAGTATTATTATTGATCTTACCAGTGCGTCTCTGATTGTCCATTAACACATGGTTTTCTGAATGGACGGAAAGCAGCTCTGCACGGGTGGCTTTTCTACTGAGGATGCACTTTAATACAGAAATAAGGTTTTTTTAGTGAATCTCTAGCATATTTGACAGCAAATTCTTTCTCTCATAGTATACCAGTGTACAAAGTCCCTACCTCACATTGGCTCTTATGCCCTCTCTCTTGCAGTCTAGACCAGATGCTCTGGATTCTCCCAGCATGCTCAGCGTGGCGGCTGTTGTCTCTACAGATACACTGGTGCTTCTGCATCTGGGTATCATAAACCAAACCTGCACACACACACACGAAGACGTGACTTACAGCCCAATATTTTGTTCTTAAGTCACGTTGCCATCCTTCAAAATATACAGCCAACGAAATCCTCCACTACTTAAATCAGTGTTTGACTCACCTGTTGTAAAACGTAGCTTGGCATCTTTGGCAGGGCTGGACAGTGACATAGAGGGTATTATGGTGGGTACATGTGAAGTAGGCGCCAGGGAGGTGGAAGGTGGTAGCGAGCGGCTCCGAATCACAGGGGCATGAGACTGATGAGGCCAAATTAAGGTAGGAACTCCCAGCGCATCTGGCTGTAAAGTTGATCTGAGGATTACCTGCCTCTGTGTTTTGCACAAATGAGTTTAAAGGGAAGACAAGGAAGTATTTAACATTTATTATAAGTCAGAGGGGGGTAAAGTACTTTGAGCAAAGTATGGCCCTCCGATGCCTCCAGCTGGTAAAATTACACATAATGTGGACTATTTAATTCTACTTGTGTTGAACAAGAACTTGATAAGCAAAGATACCTTGCTGCTGAAATATATAAAGCAATAGTGCCCCCTAATGGTAAGGCAAGCTCATTCAGGTAAAAATTAAAAAGGCACATTGATTTTATAGTGTTGGACATCAGTCAGTGGTTTCTATATATAATGCATTTCTCAAGTGAATAATTTAGAATAACACAGAATTCTAAATAACTTTCCACAATCTTTAGAAGCTTTAACCAGTTATTTTTGAAGAAAAGTTGATATTTTTTTCTCTACTATTTTGTTTGCATAAGAACAGACATTAGTACCTGACTGAGAGAATGTGACGTCTCAATCAAGCTCTCCCGAGAGGAAGTGATGGACTCTGTGTCATACACTGAATCGGTGCTGGCATTACTTTCTCTCCGGCGATGGCCGTCTTCAGACAGTGAACCCAGTTCAGAGCCGCACAAAGACCCTGTTCCAGAACCTGATGCTGATCTGGTCTCATCCACGTCCATGTCCTCAGATGGGATCTGTGTCAGACGACATTCTCAATAAAATTGCAAAGGCTTTTCCACTCTTCAATTCTTTTAAAATTTTTGTTGTTGCATTTCTTAACAGAATAAACATAATTGAGGAATTTCAAATGTTTCTGACAGAATGGATCCTCTTTTTCACTCACTCAGTTAGTAGTGAATAATAGTTTTCTGTTTGGCATGCTACTGTTCACACCTGCCTCTTCTTACCTTGCTCAGCTGTGTGCTCAGCTTAAACCTTTCCAGTCCAGCCTTGTGGTACAGCTGGGAGAGCTGTTGGTGGGTGTGTGGATATTGGCCGGCATGCAGGGGCAGGACTGAGTGGCTGTAAGGCAGAGGCTCTGAATGCGCTCGCTCCACAGGTCGATGTGAGCCCAAGGCAACTAAGCCTTCTCTTCTGGACGAGGAGGATATGTGAGGATGTTGTTGCTGAGGAATGGTACTCAAACTATGAACTGAGAACAAGAAATGCAAAAAAAAAGAAGAAAAAAAGTGACAACAAGGAATAAGATGAAGGACAGATCACAGGAAGGAATTGAAAAAGGAAACAAGTGACAATAAAAGGGATAATAAGAATGAATACTTGGCAGAAAAAAAAAGAAGAAAACTGAAGCACGTTGACAAACTACAGGGAAACTAATAAAACTTGACAGTTTGGTTCGGGCTGAATGACATTTTTTTTGTCCTAAGTGACACTGCATCACTGTACTCTGCCCAGTAGAGGGTGCTCTTGTATCAAGACATGCAGGATGACACGTGATAGAAGTTTTAATAGTCTCTGATTTAGAATAGAAGCAATTTTTTTCACTGTAGATCATTTTGTCTTTGCAAAATAAGCAGGACATTTACTAAAAGTCATATTGTCAACTTACAATAAAAGGCTGTAGACACAAATTCGATATATATCGGAATTTTTGTTTTTTCACCAATTCATGAAAACGTCAGATGAAATCCACCTCCTCTGGAAATAAAACTACAACTTGTAGATACCAAGCATGTAAGATGAGGTCAAAGTATCAACTATGAGCAACTATGAGCATAATTTCAATCAAATGTATATGTGGCTCTGACAGTTATCAGATGTGGCTCTGAAACTCTGAAGTTATCAGAGCCACATATGACATATGTGCCATACGTGCAGATATGTGCTTCGCAGACAATGTCACTCACGAGGAACAAGCTGCTGGCGCATCAGCCCCATGTGTGGTTCAAATATGAACACTGGCTGCAAGCGTTGAGACATAGATTGGACCTCCAGAGGGAGGTAGACAGACTGCAAAGTCGATGCTGCCACTGGCTTTGTTACACGCAAGTCAGCCTGCAGAGAAAGAGAATGACGAATTTAGAGATGCTACAGAAGTAGAAACACATTCATTATGGGTGTGGCTTAGAAATTAACAAACTGGGTGACTTGAGGAAAAGCTAAGGGTTGGATTGCCTTGTTGATGACTCAAAGTATTCATTTATATTGTCACCAAAAAGGTGTATATATATTAACCTTAGATAAACTAATAAAAGGAACCTAATAAAAATATTGTTTTATCTCTACATTACAGAAACAAACACACAAAAGCATGAATTTTTACATAATTTTACACAACATAAATTACCTGGATTTTAACTCTTTTTTTTTTTTTTTTTTACAAAAGAATTTCACATCTAAAGATTTAAACCCATTTTACAGATTTTCCCTTGCCAAAATAATTAAAGCTATATTTAACAGCTGGTGGATACCAGCCCTCTTCCATCAATTGGAACTTCCTCTACTTTTTATTGACTCATTTTGAAGTCTGAATCAAATACTACTTAGCAATTAGGTAATTTTGGAAAGGAACTTGTTGTACTTTGTTTAATTCAGAGGCATCAAAGTAAAAGATTTTTCTTTAAAAACAACAAAACACCACTTACACTTTTTTTAAAACATGCATTAGTGTTGTAGCTAATGCACATCACAAAGTAAGTAGTTTTGTCTGGTTGTGCACTGTAACTTTTACACTGACGTACAAATCAAGAAATTATTGGTGGTCCCGTCATGAGAGAAAATACAAAAACTACAAAATTCTGACTGAAATTCAATTTATATTTTTTGCTCACCTGAGCAGGAAGTCCAGCAGTGATGTTGTGCTTTGCGGTGTGGTTGGCGGGCAGAGCAAAGTGGGCTACATTACCATTGTTCATCAGCACCCTCTTTGACTGGAAAAGCACAAGCCTAAATTATTGTGGCACATTCCACCACGTCCATAATTTCTCAAAACTCATCGCATTCAAACTGTTGTGAAACAAACATTCTTAGCAAAACTGAAAAAAACCAAGACTACACTATGAAGAAATAGTCCTTAAACTAAACTCATATTTCATTTAGACTGTTTCTCACTGATTGAGAATGTTTTTGTGTTGAAAGCTCGGGCAGCAGAAATGTACAAGCATTCCATTAAAGACACAAGCAAGAAATGCATATGGAAACCCTTAACTATGTCACACTTTTAAGCAAAAGACGTGATTGTGACTGACATGCGGAGAAAGGGTCTCACCTCAGGAGCCCGTGGGAGGGACCCGCTGTCCGACATGAGGGTGTCGTTTGGCGAGCTGCAGCCTGATGCTGAAGTGCTGCTTCTGCTTGGGGAAGAGTCTGAATGACAGGATAACGGGAAAAACCAAACACTGTTATCCACATTGAAACATTAACATGTCATGAAGCAAAATACAAATTAAAGGAGGTATTTTTCTCCTAAAAAATGCGAGTTTCTTTTGCGGAATATTCATTTTTACAGTGGAGTAACAGAACTCTATATTAATGAAATACTAAACAGCCAACATTTAATTTCCTCTGTACTAAACTATGAGCATAAGGTCCTTTTCCAATTCCTAAACCTGATACTCAAGCCAAATGTCAGGATGCTAAGATAGTGGACAGAGCTACAGAGAAATGTCACTTGTGTCAAATTTATGCCACAGGGTAACATAGAAGTCATAGATTAATAATTAGAAACTGTAAAATCTGTTTAATTTAAAATGTTAGTAAAGACAACATTTATTTGCTCACCTGCTGCTGTTGCATTTTTGTAAACTAAAGTTTTAGTGATAACAACTAACTACTGACTTGACGAAATTTGATGGGTTTCCTTAGATAGAACACTTTTTTAACCAATTTGACTGAACTTGACTGTATTGTTTGAAAACTAGGATCAGTTGTAATATATATATGTATATATATATACGTATATGTCTGCATTTCTTGTTCATGTGTGATTTTATACTTCCATCATGTTCAAAATAAATAAAGAAATATACATGTATGATTGGACTGAATTGAATTGAACTGTGCCACCTATGATTTTGTGAAAACAAAAACAAAATCCTAATACTGGAGTTTTATTTTCCACATAAAAATATAATTTATATAAGGTTTATATTTTTTGAAAGAGAAAAAATGTGTGATATTTTGCTGATGTAATACATTTTAAAGCTTTTTACATGTCTGTGGCAAGGTGCTGTCTGTCTCTGCAGATGAACATAAAGACACAATGACCTTAAAACAATGCCATATAAAAGCAAAAAGAAGATTAAGCATGAATGTTCATACCCATATTTTCTGTCCTATGTTTGACATCAGGAGGGGCACTGATCTTCCGTTGCAACGGGTTAGGCCTTGTGGAGATGAGTTTCTTCAACTTCCACTTCAGTGTGGGCTCAGATACTGCTCAAACACAGACACACATGTAAAATAACAGTGACAGAATCGAGTTTAAGTGAACCGTGCAAATACTTCAGTGCTGGTGAATACTTAAAATCATTCACGTTTACATTGAGCATTCTCCAATAATCCTAAACAAAGTAATTAATCACTGTCAGGCTTAGATCAGATAAAAGCTGTTTTGTTGTCGCTGTGCCAACTAAAGCACTCTTGTGTGTGTGTGCATGTGTGTAGATGTGTGTCTGTGTCAAAGGTTTAAGGGCAAAGTAAATAAATAATGGTTGGTGTGCTCACAGAAATGTACCAAAAAAAAAGGGAACCACTCCCACTGCGATTCATGCAGTGAGGAAGAAGTACTCAGGATTCTCACGCAGTTCAATTTACACATACTTTAGTTAAGCTTATATGACTTCTCTTTGCCTCACTGAGTTTATGGTTGTCCTGCAGCTCTGATCCTGCAGATCTGATGCTTAGAGCTTAATTCATTCTAACCCAATTACCACACCAGCACGTGTTGATTCTCTTAGATTTTCTATCCTCCTTACGCGCAAAAGATGTTAAGAAACTTTTAGAACGACTATTACAGTATCATGTTAAGCTATGGAGTACAATAATTATTACTTGGAGGTATAACTCAGATTTCACCGTAATCGTCACATCAGAAAATAACTGAAATGGAAAATCACCAGCATCTTAAGAGAAAAAATTGACCTGAGGGTGGCAACCCCGGTCACAAACACAAACAGGAGTCTCACCTGTTCTTCGCAGGGCGAGGTCCTTTCGCTGGTCACAGGATGTAGGTTGAGGCTTGAGGGACATGTCAGGCACGGGTGGCCTAGGTAACCAAAACAACATAAGACGCACTGGCTTAGTCACGGGAAAATATGAGGAGGATTATAAACATCAGTTCTTAAGTCTTGTCACTCATTCTCAGCCGAGTTTAGGTCTGGGTAATTCCAACAAATGAATAGGCTTTGATTTTTAGTGCAGTTGTATGTTTAGTGTCACTGTCCAGCAGAGAGTTTTACAGTATCAAGTCTTTTGCGTACCACTAAGAGTTTCAGAGTTTCCCTGTCTATTTCTAGCCCCCTAAAGCTCCCATCAACTCTGATCAACTTTACAGTCCCTAGTTAAAAAAAACCCCATCAGGACACCACTATGCTGCCACCACCATAAGTCCCCATAAAGATTTCATTTAGGACCATTCGTTTTTGTCGTATATCGTATTTTGCAAGGAGGCCAGAATGTTCAGCTTCAGACTCACCTGACCAGAGTATTTTCTTCCAAATAATTGAGGTCAGCCTCAATAGCTTCAGGGTTTCTTTCCATGATGTTTTACTTTTGCCACTCTCCCATTAGGGTCAGATTTGTGGAAGTCATTATATTTTTGCCTAACAGTTCTCAATGAGACGTTGAAAGCAAGGAATATTGTTTTATAACCTTTTCACAACACCCCCAACCCTCCTGGTGTCCATATTCAGCATCTCTATTTACCAATAAGGTGACTTCTAAAGGCAACTTTCTACATTTAAGATTGTGAATGCATCAAGTCCATCTTGACAAAAAACATTTGAACATTCTAGTAAAATAGAACTTTAAATAACAATGATTTAAACACACATGAATGCCAGGCTCACCTGTATCCCGGAGAGGTACTGCAGTGGCTGCCAGGAACCCTATCATGAGGCTGGTTCTTCATGATTATATGATCACGCAGGATCTTCTTTACATGTTTGCTAGCTACAGCACCTGCCACACATTAAAATAGGACAATAAAGTGCACATAGTAGTTATTTTTATTGTAATGTAATAAATAGATATTACTTTCATGCAAATTTAAGTACAAGCTAATATTAAGTAGTGAACAGAACAGGGTTTCTCAAACAAAACATAGGATACTTCTGTTACTTTCTTTTTAGGACTCTGTTATTTTCAGAATTTACTTGGAATACAATAATACATGGCAGTAATGGAAATCCCCCTCATTTACACTGAAAAACTGTCTGTACTGCAGGCTGCCAGAGCAGGCAGCCTGTCTGTATTCTGACAACCTTTCAGAAAATGTCTGAAAACAACACATTCAACTCACTCTGTTCGTTTTTATTCTTTGGCAACAGCTGCTGTGGGTCTTCTCTTTTCTCCTCCATTTTTCTGTGTCTTTGTTCAGTGTTATACTGTGGAGAAAAATTAGACAATAAACATTAGACCTAGCCAGTCTTCTTTGTACCATACACGAGATGTGTTTAGGGAGTGCCACTTAGCTGCTGTCAATATTGGTTAAAAAATATTTTTGCACACCATTACTGGAACAAAATGCAAATATTGTTTACAGCTCAGTCATAAATGAGGAGGAAATGATCTGCTAACAACATTCTGACCTGGCTGCTACTTATATCTGCCGAGTTTTATGCTTGTGTACAGCTTGTGGGGAAAGCAGCTGCTTTCCTCCTGTGGTTAATGTGGCAGGAGGTCTTTAGACATTAAACTGGTATGTTTTGTACAAATAAAATGTTGATACTCTGGTATGTGACAATACATAAAAAAACAACCTCAGTTTCTTGATTTTGTACAGCATATCTGAACTAACGAAAATAACACAGATTCCTGCATTACTGCATCTGATCATTCATTTCATCCATGCTTATAAATGCTGAGACCTTTAGTTGAACACATCTTTTGCCTGTACAGAACTAATGCCTCAGTGTCACGTCACCTGCAAGTGGTGCTGGGAAAACTGAGAGCAATGTTGAGCAGTGAGATGTTCCAGATAGAATGAAGGCTGTGGAGCCAGCATGGCCGAATCTGGACGTGGATGTAACAACCTGTGAGTTACAGTCAGATCCATGGGCTTGACCCTTTGAATGGCCAACTGTGACTGCTGAGGATCACATCCACTGTAGAAGGGAACAAAAAAAAGAAGGACAGATGATCAGTTGAGGTGTGACACTGGGTGAGAGTTACCTTTAGCCTAGGGCTAACAACTATTTCTCTAATGTATTGGACATGTCAGATTATCAATAATGATCTCCCAAAGAGAATGTATGTCTCTTGAGAATGCTAATAATTTTTCAAAGGTAAATATGCATCTTTGCTCTTTGTTTTACTCATTTCAGCCAGAAGGAAACAAAATAGAGACCTCTAGTAAACAGAGCAAAATACCGATACTTTTTTCACAATTGTGTGCTACCACAAAAGTTTTAGTCCACCTAATTTAAAAACCTAAAAATATCAGGGGTTATTTTTGAACACAAGAAGTCCAACCGCAGCATTGTGGGACATATTTATGGTATACCTTAGAAAAGAAAGAGCTGACCAGAGGGCTAAAGAAGACCTAGAAATAGTGAACCTGACATAATCTTGCAAACAATGTGCAAATATAGAGATAATCTAACACTGACACTTGAAACGAATAAATGTTTCAGTACTGATGCAAAAATATAGAATCAGAATGTATGGAAGATTACATCTTGCTGCCCTGGGGGTTCGGTGACAGTGAAATAGATGTAGTTATGGAAACTGTTACCGTAACACAGCAACTATTCTGTCACTAACACCGCAGCAGCTGGGTTAGTGCCTTATATTTTTAGCAAAATGTTTCAGTTGCTTCAAAAATTATTATTATTCTGATGACATCCAACCTGATGTCATCCAACTATCATAGCAACCAACTCATTTCTTACAGTAAGTCAGAGTGGGAAAGAAAATAAAGAAATGTAGACAGAGTTCCCCTGAAAAAGAAAACACTCCCACACACATACTTACTTACTGTGTATTACATGAGACTGAAACTCAAAAGCAGGCTGTGACTTTATGACCGCAGATTAATTTGAAAATCAAAAACACATTTTGTATAATTTCAGATGAAAGTTTGTGTGACAGCAAAAACAATGCAGAACTTCTGGCACGTCTCTTTACAGAAGCAAGATAGTCACGCTTCAAGAAATGTGAACAACGCACAATTTTTTCTGCATTTCTAAAACCACACAATACCAGTTAACTTTCAGCTGGCCTGGGAGACTTGACAGTATGTAACACTGGTTTTTCCTTTTAGCTTGATATGTTCTCTTTTTCATTCCAACACACAAAAACATTAAGGTACAGCTTGAAGAACCAGTCAGAGCAGCACAGTGAGTATTACCAAAAGAATGTCTGCATGTTTTTAAAGGAAATTAAACAATCGCTAGACGAGTGGTGGTGGAGGGGACTCAAATAGTCTGCAAACACTTTCACATACACATAAAAACACACGAGCACCAAACAAGTCAACTCCCCTGAGAGAAAGGAAATAATCAGGAAGTCAGAAAAGGAACACCTGCGGTATATTTTTACACAGAAAAACTGCACGGGGCCTTTTTCTGTCATAAATGGTGAAGATTGTGAAGATTTGTATAAGCCTTGACAACCAGGACAAAAGTCAATGTTAACTTTATGGCATTTTGTATAAATGTTGTGGGATTTTTTGCAAAAACAAAGAATGGTCTGCAAATTGTTCAAAATCCCACTGGGGAAGATGACAAAAGCAGAGCAAACAAACTTGAAAGGTTGTGGAAACCTCTGATACTATTTTCTAAAGCTACATCGCTAACATACCTGAGCACAAAGCAATCCTTTAGACACTCAACAAAAAATTTGCATTTTAAGACCAACGCTTTTCTGGTTGTAATTTTCTGACATGCAGGCATTGAAAACAGACATATTTCTGTTGTGGCGATTGTTAAAAGTTGTAAAAGGAGCTGAAAATCCATTTCATGCAACAAAAAGTGCAGCTTAAAACTGTTAAGAGGCAATTTAGGAAAAAAAATACATCTGAGTGAGATCAAGACATCCTATAGGGATTCAGACTAAAATGCCTTCCAAACACCTGCGTTTGGAGTTTATGCACTAATGATGTATCTTAAGGCAGAGTTTCAGCATGATTCATGACATCTGACTTGACAGAAAACCAGCTTGGTCACTGCACTCTGCATTCAAAGAGCCAACTAGAGAGATAAGATTTCATCTGCATTCACCCTGAGGGATTAGAAGCACTCATGATTACTTCCTATCATATTACCAGTGTTCTTCAGAAGAATTAAAACTATTATACACTTCTTTTTAACCCTGCTTCACAGTGATTAATATGTTTATAGTGAACATTATTTAGGTGTAGTGTTCATTTACCAACTGTGCTTCACAAATACAAGAATAAACACAATTACAGGATAAAATCTGGTGGGGAATAAGGAGAAGTTTGAGTTGATAAGATCTGTATGTTTGCTTCTCTGTCTCTCTTTAAAGTGTTGTGCTAAAAATAGCAGGAGGCAAACTTCTGGTTTCTGTAATAGCATATTCGTTTCACACGATCATCCTCTTTTTGTGAGCCCAGTGCAGCAGCACACTAACACAAACACACATTCACACACGCACAACAAACACACATGCTTAGACTTTACTGCCGTGCATGCACACCCATGCACAGAGACTCACACAGAAACAGTGACTTCCTGTTTCTAAAGTTAGCCTGCACCATAACATCCTCTAGGTTCATTTAGGCAAGCAGAAGCTGCTATTTTCGTTGAATGGCTCCACTGCAGCTCGAGAGATTCACAGATATTCTGTCAGCAGTAATCCTATTCATGCTGCATATTAAATATTATGCTGACTTTGCTTTTTGACTAGACTAAACTTCAAGTTAAGTTAAAGTATATCTATATCTGCCACAATTTTTAGTCTCCAGATGCTCAAGCATTTCACCCCCTGCAGTTTGTGTATGTCGTGCACTGAGCTCCTTAATACTGGACCATAACATGACACCTACTTCACCATGCTTGGCACCTTCTAGCGGGTGGTGCCAAGCGGAAAGCCCTCCCCGACCCCCCCGCACCACCCACTCCTCTTACGTTTGTAGGAATCCACAGCTGCTGGGCACATTCTGTCCCCCTGCTTCCGAGCAGCTGGAGTATCAATCTCCAAATGTGTTCATCCTCCTGTGTGCGTCCATCCTATGCACCCCGAGATATTAATAGCTTGCAGTTGTTTCTTTTGAGAGTACACAGCAGGCCTTTGTGTTTGCATAACCGGGGTCTGTTTGTGTGACAGTTGATGGTGCATTCACATGCATTAGTGCATCAGTGCTGGTGCAAGTGTATTAATAGTCACCATTTGTTTCTTTTGAAGGAGCACTGAGACTCTTTGTGCAAGTTTCAGTGCATGTGAACAGACCAATGTATTTTTAGCATCACCTGTCGACAAACACTGGCGGTGCTGAGCACAATTATGCATGCATATGTGTTTCAGAACAGTGAGTTTGCTGCTACCCAACATATTAATAGCAACACACCACTTGTCTGGCAGAAGTGTGTTAGAGCTTTGAATGTATTATTAGTATTACGAAAGTTAACAAATGCTTCTGAATGTGTCTATTGCTTGTTGAAGTGGAAGTCAGAAACTTAAGTACAACACCAAGTTACATGAAAAAGGAAACATGTTCATGACAGTGAGGTCTCTGTTAAATAGATTGCATTGAATGATAATGCCTCTTTCCAGGAAAAACCATATAGTTTTTATGCCATGAACTTAAAAACATCCTGAGATTGTAGAGATTGGAGTTGTGTAACTAAAAATGTATATCTTATTACTTAATCTAGATCTTCATATTTATTGGCGTGGTCAAACAGCCTGTGGGCAATGTGATTTGTAGATGTCATGGTGTGCACGTAGACCAAACCCGATTTACTAAGTAGGTGATGATTGAGCACAACTGATTCTTCTGGATTTTATTTAGGGATATCAGAGTACAGAAAGTTAAACAGAAACATATCATGCACTTCCCATATTTTATTTTATTTTATTTTTTTGAAAACATTGTGAAAGCCACTTGAGCTCAAATGTTGGGAGTTTGCAGTAATGACATTCTCAAATTAAAAAGAAACAAGCAATTAAGAATATTTTTGGAATTCTTGTTGTTTTTTTCCCCCATATATCTAAAGATTAAGCATAATCCCTCAGTATGTATATACAATACAACATTCAGTCTTACCACAGTAAATTTGAGGTTTGAGTTATTTAAGGTTACAAGTAATTCTACTGCTTTTTGAATAGCTGTTCAAATTAAGAGCCTTCTTGTAACGTTTCAGTTGCTGGTATAAAACTAATCACCACTGCTCTTCTTTTCCTCTCGAAAATGTTCGCACATATTTTCCACAGTGCCACAACAAATTCTGAATACGTAGCTTAACGTGACCTAGGGCAACAGAAGGTTTCCCATAATCAAAACTTTAGTGAAAGTTCTTACTCCATCAGATTGCATATAATGTACATGGTCTTCTTTCTTTTTTGGTTTTACGTGACTTGTTAGTATTTAGTAAGTATACAGGAGTGTGGTCAGAATAGGATGTGAGAGCTACTTTCTTCATTTGATCAGGCCCTCAGTAATTATAGCATAGCACTGTAAGCTTTGTATTGCCCCTGGGAACATTTGTCTTCAGAAACTGTAACAGGATACCTGGATGTTTCAACAAGAGGCGAAAGGCAGTCTGCATCCACACTGAATACAATCATTCAGTTTGAAGAGAAAACATGTTGCCAGCATTTCCACGTTCACCAACTTTCAGGTGCCTCATAAAAGCCAAACTAAATTTAGGACAAGTGAAATGAAAGTTCTCAGCCACACCTCAAAGACAAACCAGTTCATTGGGACAAAGTTAATATGACTCTTTTTCTCGTAGCATCAATAACGATGTTAAACCCACAGCGTACATTCCACCTGCTAGAAACCGGTTTGTTTAGAACTAAAATTAACCTGGAAATTCAGCAGGAACTGAAGTTCTACAGTTCATTTAGTTATTTAGTGAATTCAGCTTAGCTATTTGTTGAATTTATGTTCATGGTTTGATCATGAATTTAATTGAAAAATATACATATACTGAGAAATGTTTATTTCTGTGAATTTGCATCATAATGGAATACAGCTACTGAAAGTCCACAGTCAGAAAATTAAAAAAATATGAGCCTACAAAGAAATATACCCATGTACTGCATTATATGCACTCAATACTTGAATTGTTTTAATGACAGTATCACCGCAGTTTGTCATGGAGATGATCAGCCTGTAGCATGTTTATGTTTTGGGGAAGCCCAATTTACTTTAATATCACCCTTCAGCTGTTCTGCATTGTTGTCTCAATTATTTCTCATCTTCCACTGGACAATACTCCATAGACTATAAACAGATTTTAATTACAAGATGAAAAAAAATAATCAACTAAAGCTTGGAATGTTTCCCTCTGTGTTCAAATTAATTAACTTACCTAGCACGTTCCAATTTATCATCGTGCAATTCTCATTTAAAATGTTATAAAATGATTTTAAATATGTGCAGAATCAATACGCTAGGCCCTATCTAAGGACACAAATAGTTTTCATTACAGCGGGTCAATGTTTTCATTCTGACCTGTGTCACGTTCAACACTTCTGAAGATGATAATAATGCTGAAAATATCTCAAAGACAAGAAAACAAAAAAGTGTCCTACATTTTAATCACATTGACAGATCTATCTACACAACATTCTGTATAAATTTTGATTTTTTTAAAGAGTGCTTTTGAGCATTCACTTGTTATGATGCCAATGACATCTTAATTGCTCTTATTCAGCTCTGTTGATTTGCATTTCTGCTTTTATGTGAAATCTTCCTGCTGCCTTGCCTTTTAGCAACGTCTGGGGACTACAAGTGCAATCAAAGCAGTGAGCTGATATCAAACCGTTCACGTTGTTGGTCACAGTGGGCAGGCTGAGAATTGGTATGCAGAAGCAAAAACTCATCCGACAAGATCCCAACACACAGGCCAACAAGTTGTTAAAATAACTTCATCTATTATGGAGGTTGAATAGTGTAATTATTATTGTAAGGTTATATAACATTGCTAGTTATATCCAAGAGTGCAGTCATGAAAACGGCATCTTCTTGGAAGATGTGTAGATAAAGTATGTCTACTGACTGATGTCATTTCATACAATTATTACTCATGATGCAGATTTGGGACAAAGTAAATAGCAGTTTTTCTCAGTTTCACTTTGATGCATTTCTCGCATCAGAATAGAAATTCTCAAAACTACTTATTCAAGCTTCAAATCCGTCTGTCACTTGTGCACATCAAACAAGCTGTTTCTCATTTCTTTGAATAAGTTGCAAATGCCTTTGTACATCCATGCAAGTGATTATGTACAATTCTATGCTAAAAATGTACCTTTCCACAGACGTATCCGGCAGACACCCACTTTGAGTCTGCTTGGAGAGCGCGTGCACCTCTTCGGAGTGAAGTACACCCGAGAATGTGGGAGCCTTTTGATTTCTTTTCCTCAATCTGTCCTGAATTGGTAAGTTGCTCCCAGGTGAATCCTGACTTTCTTCAACATAGGTATGTGTGACGTCAACAGCCTAAGAGAAGAGGAAGAGAAGAGAAGTGAGGCTGTGAAGGAGGCATTAGGAGGCAAAACAGTGGAGAAGGCAGAAAAACTGTTATACTAATTGCACATCCCCCATTCAAATACATTGTGTGAGCAGTGTCACAGTAATATTACCATGAATCATTCAAGTTAAGAATAGGCCTGCACTTAACCAGGTGGGAGCTAGCAGTTTATTTCTTTCATGTAAAATAGATTTAGAGACTGGTCATCTTTAGCACTGACTTAATCCGATCAGTGGCCTCTGCATCTCATCTTTACACTCCATCATCCAACGCTCTGCGATCCTGATATTACCTAATGTTACGTGAAGGAATTCCGTAAAACACCCACACAGAAACATTAGTGCACATTACTGTCCCTTATTTTGTTTTTAACTCACCTGCCTTAGGGATGATTTGACTGAGAACTCAGATTCTCATGCTGACTTCTGCTGATAGGTTTGGCAATAACTGTGAATCACTATTATTGCACAAAAGGTAAAGTGATTAAACACAGAGAAGGGCTTCTTTGTTTTAAATTCACCCTGAAGTCAGTAAGAATGATATGACTACCTTCCAGTGCTAGGCTCTGCTGGTTTTGATAATGATCGTTGACTTCCACTCTTGCCCTTTACTTTTTTGCCCTCTCTATAATACTATCTTCTTATCAATTTCACTGTTTCTCTTTTTGTTTTTGTCTGTCTCTCTCATTCTCGTTCTCTCTCTCTCTCACACACACACACACACACACACACACACACACACACACACACACACACACAGGAATAATAAACAGCAAAGTGATGGACACTACACAGGGGGAAAAATAAACAGCAAAGTGATGGTCCTTTTGCTGTGTTGTTAAGAAGCAGACTGTATCAGTAGTCAGCTGAGTTGATCTTAAATCAGGAACAGGAAATGTGATCTGGGCCTCTGGTCGATCCAGAACACTATCCCTATTGTCAGAGCGCTGCTGTGGCTCACACGGGGAAAACACTGCTGACTTTTAAAGGTTATCTCTTCTGGGAAAAAGGTTGGCATTACCTCTTACAATTGTGGAGCACAATTATGTGCGCTGGATAAAATGTATAGGCTTTAAGCTTGTGGATTTAAAAAAAACCAGCAGCAGACAGGTGTCCACTGCCAGCGAAAGTACCAAGAAATTGTATTTTTTGCAAATGGTTATTGTACAACTAAAGCGTTGAATCACAAAGGCTGAAAATAAATGATTTGATCTTGAGGTGGAAGATCCCTTTTCGGTGTGACTAATCATCCTTATAGAAAAGAGGAAAAACAGTTTGCAGACTAAAAAGCAAAAATCTTTGTATCAGCTTAATTTGAGAAACACTAATGTCCCACAACATTATGTCCACCTACAGTTAAAGTAACTACATAAAACTGCAAATAGAAAGCGTTCATGGATGTCCTTCTGTTTTGGCCTTTATCACCCGTTTGGACGCATTGTGCTGAAATCTACAATAACCGGATTTCAGCTGCGGATGCTTTATTAAGGAGTCTCAAAGCTTCTGAATAGTTTTGACATTGGATCAAATAGATCAGTGGCTGCTTCTCCTTGGAATGCAGGCGACAGCTGTGGGTTGCTTAATGGACAGTAACAACCATATTTCTGACTAGCGTATAAGCTGGCCTTTACACTACTCATGCTGAGAAAAGGTTCGATTTATTTGACACATCACAGTAACCTAAACCTTCACCATAATCTGATGTTTTGCTAGCACTTTGGCACTAAGCAGTTTAGTGAACTCCCTAATGTCTTCTGGCTTCATTGATAAAATAGAGCAAAAGAAGGCCCCTGATCAAATTTGACAGATTAGCTGCGTGAAGCTCTGAATATATGCCAATTAGCTGCAAAACACAATGACAATTATTGAGACAAATGAATTTATTACAAAATGTAGGTCTTTTGATTCACCCCACTCTATAAATCATCTCACCAGTCCTCCAGTTTAGCTGCTGCATGTAAAGAGCATGCACAAAATAAACATGACCATCTTGTTTGTTTTAAAAATAACTCAAACCGTGTGAAATGAAACTCAGCTTCATACCTCAAGACAAGCCAAAAGGATGATCACTGCACACAAACTTGTGATAAGAAAGATATAAATAGAAGACCATAGTTACAACAAGTTAAGCTAAGGTGTGACCAGTTCCTGACACTAACTATGTGAAATGACTAATTATGTTGAGTTGAAAATGCCTTTGTTCGTCACGGTCAGAACGTTACTTCTACATAAAGTTAACTTTAACATCAGTAGATCACACAAACTGAGTGCAAAATATGTGACTTACAAGACTGAAGTGTAATATAAATGTGAATAGGAGTGCAGGTGGTCATTATTCCTCTGGCATGGTGCTGATGAAACTAATGTAACTCTATCTCCGCTTCAGTATTATGACTATGACCTCATCTGTGCCGAGAGAGAGCTAACCTGGTCAAATGGGAAACTTACAGCGTGTGTGTGCGTGTGTGTGTGTGTGTGTTTGGACTTGATTGTCCACAGGCAAAAGAAAAAACAAGAAAGCTTCCAAAGAGTTGGACAGATGATTCCCTCTGATTATTGTAGGACAGCACACCAAAACTAAAAAAAAAAACATAGATGTTTCTGGAGTTTTACTACTGCTTTCTTCACAAACAACAGGGTCAACTGGTTTCTAAAATTTTGTACTAGAACAGGTACACAAATCTTGTATAGTCTGTTTGTACTTCACAGTTTTCGTCCTTCCTACTGACATTTTGTACCGGTATTCAAATCATGACATCCATGCTCACTCAACCCATAGCATGTCTGTGTGTTCTTCTTCTTACTTAATAAACGTAAATTATGAACCAAGTTGTTCAAACTATTTGTATGTCATAATTTCATCTGTGCTCTTGTTGCATGAAGTACTGCATCGGTACGCCGTGACATGGAAACAATCAGCCCGAGTCACTCCTGACTTGTGCTTCTATCGCTTTTATAGTGATCTTTAGCTCATTTGCATGGCTCTGGTGTCTCAAATTTTTCTCATGGCAATATCCAATAGGTTCTCTATTGCACATTAGTCCGGCATGCTCATCAAACACCTAAGCACAGTGATACCAGTGGTCATTTAACCAAGTACAGGTTTTCACAATGTGGACAGGTAGAAGGTCATGATGATTTTCAGCATCATCATGAAAGTTGTCAGGAGGGGAAAGAGTGCAATGTAAATGGTAAACAGCTACACGGTCTCTGAACTTAATATAGCACAGTAGTAGACGACATGGCTCCCTGAATCACGACTCAAAATCTTCGACCGTGATTTGCAAATGAAATGAGTAACAATGCAATCATTTTTCTCCTCACAGTGGCTAAAATGTCTCAGTGGTCATCCCTGGTTCCAGAAGGGACTGGCAAGATGTTTTCCTTCTACTAAACTTTACATTGCATACAGCACCCTGAAACCCCAGCTTCTTCATCAATGACTGATTTGGCTCACACACCTGGTCCGTGACATATCAGTGACAGTCTGTTGGGTCACTATTAAGACTGCTATCTTCCCATGATTTATTGAGCCATAGTACAACATTATTATTTTTTTAATGCTTCTGTAAGAATTATAATACTTTCTGAGAAGCTGTTAAAACTCAGCTATCAAATTATCAAAAATAAAAACCTATATCTGTGGCTTTCAATTCAAGTAATGTCCTAAAAGAACTTTTCAGTGATATTCTGAAACACTGGTTGACTATGACTGAGGAAACACTACTATTCAAAAAAACACTACTATTCAAAACAGAACACCATAAAAACTTCTTAATTTATGGCAAATGGGAACAACTATTGGTAAGTCATCGTTGCAGTTAAATTAGTTGTGGCATATTTGATACAAATGTAAAGTTTGTCTGCACATGTCCTCTTTCATAGACAAACAAATAGTACAGAATGACTCCAGCTGATTTAGCGTTTACAGCTCGGCTTACATTTAAATTCCCATTTCCCACTCTTCACGGGAAGCCGGTAATGCAGTTGACACGCTGATGACAGCAAAGCAGCCCACTTAGAGTGGACTTTTTTTTTTTTTTTTTTTTCTTTCACAGGAAGTCTCAGAAAGTTGTTTACCGGGCATGTTAGCTTGTAAACAATGCCTACCTTTCAGGCTGCGAGGTTCAGAAGCGACGCATTTTACAATAAGGTCGACTGGAAGCCGGAGGAAATCAGAGAGCGGTTGTAAACGTCGTCTGCGAAAGCGTCCTTGTCATCCTCGAGGACGTCGTTCTTGATAAACTGGTCGTTACAGTGACAGTTAGCGGACGGTTTACTGTAATATCTGCGAAAGTGCCGTTCCAACCGCCAAAGCGCGCGCCGCTGTTCCTATGGGCTTGCTAGCCGCTGCAGCGCGAGGAGCTCCCGATACCAAATAGAAACAATTGCTATCCGCCGTCACACGGCGCTGCCGTGCTTTTACGTGCCTCTTCCTCACTCACTCTGTCAGCCTGTCGCCGGTGAAGCTGCTCATAAACCCCGCTGGAAGTCTCGCTTTCATGTGCGAGCGCTGCTGGTGTTAGGGCTCCATCTGCTGCTGAACTCATCTGGGTGAGGATGCTCGTGGCGCGCGCGCGCGAGAGCGTGGGTGTGTTCACCTTTATCTTACATCTGGCTGAGAAGTGGACGCATTGAATTGAATCCTACCTAACGAGATATCCCAGCTCTAATTATAAATAGCTATTAATAGCACTGACGTCGCTCCACTTGTGGAAATGTATAGCAAAACCTGAAGCGCACAATATACCTTATATTCTTTGTTGACTTGTTACAGTTCCAAATAAAGAAAACTACACAAATTAAAAGTCCTTATGCAGTTTAATATAAAGTCACCTGTCCATGCAAGTGATTTTTTTTGTTGTCTGCAATTAAACAAAAATTTTCTTCCAGCCTTCAGTAAAGTCACTGCATTGCATTAATGGGATAAATTAACAAAATAGGGCGGGAAATTGTGTACTTTTTCCAAGCTGCATAATCTTTGTCGCACTCTAATTTACTGAAAATATATTCATGTCAAACCACAATTTCAATGTGTGCATTTCTGTTGTAATTGTCAGTAAGTACAATTTGTTATTATGCAAATATGACCTCGGCGAACTTATTGTGTTGTGTTTTGGTATACAGCGACTTATAAAATAATAATAAAACAAAAAAACAATGAAGGGTCATATTCATAAATATTTAAACTCCAAAGAGCATCCTTTGAGTGACAACAAATCTATAAGTTCCTAGTTCTGATTGAAACCCAATTAGTGAATATTTGTGAACAAGGAAGATATTCAAAATGCATTTTATTACCTAAAAATAAATAAATAAATAAAATATTCCTGTTTGGATTCTGAAGAAGCTTTTAAAGTAGTTTGAGTCATTTCTGGAGAGGGGAAAGATGGCTATAAGAGAAGAGGGGATAGGGATGTACTTAGAACAATATCTGCAATGGTTATAAGAAGTAAGAGAAATTAGATTATGAATCTTTTAGAGACATTTGACACTGTGTGAAAAAGCTTCTATGAGTGAGAAGACAGAGCAAATGTAAAGATAAGACAAATGTGAATAGCATAGTGTAATAAATTAAAAAATAAAATAGAAGTACAAATAAGATGAAGCACAAAAACACATATATGTGTTATAGGCATAAGTATTTTTGTAATTTATATTTAGTATAATAGTGTAAAACTGGAAATAAGTTAATTAGGAACTTTGACCAAATTTTTCATTCACATTCTTTGTCAGATCTGGGGTGATACTCTTGTAGCACTTTATTGTAAAAACTGCTCTAAAAATGAGTTTGTTAGTGAAACAGACTGTGAGAATAGAAATCTAGACGTTAACGTGGGAATTTAGCACTTTGTGGAGACATATAAAAACCTGCCATTCTTTTTCTCCAAAAAAAAAATAAAATAAAACATTTATGTGTTCAAGTAAAAAGCGCAACTGTGAGAATAAACCAATAAATAAATACATTCAGAAGTTTTCTTGCCACTTCTGTCTGTCTTACTTGTAGCAAAATATTTGTTTGTTTTTTCAGTTTATTATCTGTTTAGTTATTAGATCCATCATTGACGGCAAGTCCTGTTCAGTTTCCACGGTGAACAAGTGAATGCTATTATTAGATATCACTGGTAGACATGTTAAATAAACAGGAAAACACATTTGCATGCACCTCAGTCACCCTCCCAAGTATGCAAAAATACCGGTTCTGGGAGTGAAAATCTACAAATGAAACAATGAGTCACTGGTGACAACCCACAGATCTTTACAAAAATAACTGACTTGCAATGGTTGGAGTACACCCAATTACTAACTTTAGACTTTGATTAAGTGTCTCAGTTTGGAGTCTCTCAATTCACCATAACAATAATAACACTTGCATAATACTTGGATTGTTCTTATACAACACTGCTTTGAAATAAAACGTGTTTTATAACCCTGTTTAAATCAATTTATTATTATTATTATTATTATTATTATTATTATTATTATTATTATTATTATTATTATTATTATTATTCATTCACTTAAAGAGGAAGTTTCATTGATATCTATAATCTCTTTCACAATGAAATTTAGCAAATTCAGCCACACAAATTAGGACCATGTAAAACAGCAACATATTGTCACTTATTGTGATCGATAGATTTAAATACATAAAAAGACAAACTAACACAACAGAATATGCAACTATGCGAAGGGAACTGGTGGCACTGGGTTTTATCTGGGGTATTAAAGTGAACACCAATACACACCACACTTTGAAGATTTCCGTAGATTAAGCATTTGCACATTAACTACATTGTAATTTGTGGTTGTAACGCATGTTAGCATGTTCAACAGGGCAGCCCTGATGTTTAGAATTGAAAGCTATGGGAAATAGGGAAAACACTATGGCACCAGATGGAATAACGTTTACAGAGAGTGATGAGAAGACAGGAACAAACTGCCCCAAAAATGTAAATATGGCCATTAAAATAATTTGGTGAACCACAGGGGCCTGTGTGAAATTAGTCAAGCCAAGAGGACAGCCTCAAATTCTAAACGACTCTTAAGATCCATCCAAGCTTTTTATTTGTCTTTCATCCTCCACTAACTTCAATAAATTGCATTTTAATTCGAAGATCTGACCATCATGTGAACCCTCTGGACAAGAAGGTTCTGTTTTCAATCACATGCGCTTATAAAGTCGGGCACAGACACTCGTCCAAGAAAATCTATTTCCACGCGATTTTCCATTCCCACATGTTCTCCTCCAAATTGAGATTTTATTAGGTCTTAGAGTCATCACCCTGCTTGTGGCCAAATCCAAACTGTGCCAAGTAAAGTCAGCATCTTCGGATCCACAGAGATAAGCCGATCTCTGTGAATACCGCTTTTAAAAGCCAACAAAGTAGACATTTTTTACATGTGACCCAGACTTGGTCCGGGCCCACTGAGGCAGTCAGTAGGTTTTTATTGCTGCCCAGATAAAATGTTTACCTAAGGGGAAAATTGTGGGACGGGTTAACAAAGTAAGAAGAAGCTACCATCAACAACAGAGTATCTTTTCCCCTGTACTCTTGGCAGGCCATCTCACAGTCACAGGGTTGACTGTGGCCTGAACAATTTGAGATACGTTCAAGCAAATTGAATTTCATAACATTCCACTTTAAACTCCACATTCTTGACACAGTGCTTCTCCCAGCAGCAGATGCAGAGAGTGCCTGGAAACGATTGCCTCTGAAATTATGGCATGCTTCCCCGAAATTAGACAGTTTATCATCGTTACTTGAAAAATTAAGCAGCACGACTAAAAATTAATGTGCTTATTTATTATGGTTTCATGAGCCATAACGAACATATTACTCACGTGAATCATGTCAAAACAAGACCGTGCATTTCCAACGTAATTAGCAGCAACATCCAAAAATATTATGCATAATTATATTGAATGATTATCGGTCAGCGTGGAAGTGAGTCTGAAGAGCTTATTAAGCAGGCTTGCAGTGCCTTAAAAAGATATTTACATCAAGCATTTCAGATTTGCTCACATTACAATCGCAAATTTTATCGTGCATTTAATTGTGAAAGCAACTGTGAAGTGGAAGAAAAATTGTCCTGAAAGCTGAAAAGTGTGGCATGCATTTGCAATAAGCCACACCACTAGAGAACCCCACTTTGTTGTAATGTCAGAAGGAGTATTCTGTTGTTCGCCATGTCCTTCACATGGTTTATAGCGAATTTCAGATTCATTTAAACAATGGTTTTCTTCTTGCCGCTCTTCCATTAGGCTTAGATTTATGGAGCGCAGAACTGAAAGTTGTCCTGTTCACAGATTCTCCCACCTGAGCCGGTGTCTCTGCAGCTTTTCCAGAGTCAGCATTGGGTTTCTTGGCTGTTTCTCTGTTCATTGCTCTCTTTGCCTGACCTGATCAGTTGGGGTGGATGATCCCGTCATGATGGATGTGCAACATTCATATTTCCATCCACCACGGAAACACAACTGTGAACAGATTTACCCGTTTGCTCCATTTTACAAAGAAAATGCTGTTCCTGCACATTTATTTTGTTTCTGCAACATCACAACTAAAAAAAAGTAATCGAGACGAACCATTCATACCGAATCGGACAAAGCTTTCTTTGTGTTTCAGTTTGGCCTGTTAAATTCTTCCAAGTTTTAGAAACTTCTAATTTGCGCATGGTCTAAACGTGGACAAAAAGTTTTATGATTTAGAGGCACAGTGACTCAAGTTGAAATGAGGTTTGAACATAGAAACAATGTTCAAATCAAGTCTGCTCTTCGGTGACTGAGCTGGATTTATTACTTACTGCCAGGGAAAATTGCTGGACATGCTTTCTTTCAGATTCAAGAAGTAAAAAATGCCCTCTAGAACATTTAGATTTTTATCTGTACAAACGTTTGAATCTAAGTATCACTTTCCTTCAATTTATAAACTAATTTCTTTTGTAAATGAGTTTGCGGCTGTGACATGATTAAATATAAAAAAGGCGCAGGGCGTGCGTCATCTGGTAAGTCATGATCAGAGGTCAATGACAAATACCCCAGAAAGAGTTTAAATGAAGGGGCTTCGACACATCTTTTCACCTTGCATTTAATGAGAATTTAATTGTTGGAGGAAAAAAAGTATATTTTGGTTGACTCTCTAAACAGTTTGATTCCCTGAAAAATCTCCAAAAGCAGAGAAATGACAGATGTTCCCTAATGTGGGTAGATCTCCAAGGTGGAGGCTTGTGGCCAGTGGGGCTCGCTGCTCTTCCAGTCACAGGAAGCCGGTAGGAATGAGAAGAATGCAGTCAGGCAATACGGTGATGGAGGGAGCAGCAGTTGCAGGGCAGATTGCCAGAAAAACAAAAAAACACTCGAGGAAAAGATACGGTCAGAGTGAAAATGATTAAAGAATAGGGCAGGGGCGAGGGGGGAAACATTTACCAAATGATATATGAAAACAAGAGTCAAAATCAGGTAGAAGAAAATGCTCATCTACATGAAGTACATATGCTGAGTTTGGATGTTGTGGGTGGAAATGGTGAAGCTCCGCTTCTCGATACCAGCTGTTTAGGGCGGATAACTTTCATTATATCGGAGGGGTCAGCGAGTGAAATGACACAGCAGATCACTGGGATGTGTGTGGAATGTGAGGAGTTATCAGTCGGACAGATTTCCTGGCAACCGGTGGAAGCCGGAGACCTATAAACAAGAATGTGCTTTTTTAACGTGCAGGGGGTCATCCTATCGCACAGACACACATATGCACACTGGAAAGTGGAAATAACACGGACGTTTACAGCAGGTACGAACTCTGTGAAACTGAAAAGCTTTGATGTGTCTGTTTTTGCTTTCTCTTCTCTGTTCCGATCATTTTATTTTCAAGTTAAAAGACTATTCCGCTCAAATTGACCTAATTAAAAAAAAACCCACACACACTGGTAATTTTAGCAGCATCTTGAAGCATTTTAAGACTGATTTCTGTTGTTGAGATCATCAAGGTATTATTGGTTGTCGGCTACATCAAGAATGATTTTCAACACAGTATTAAGTAAACTTAGGGCTTGGGCAAACAACTTCTGGGGATATACACCGACTCTAACGAGTGGAGGTTTAGTAAATTGGATTTGCTTCCTTCAAATTGCATCAGAACTTATTAGATTTGTGTCATGGGAAGCTCGAAATTGAGTAGCCTGGCTCTGACTCTTTGTTATATTCTTTGAGCTGCTGGAAAGCCTTGTTTTGGTGAGCAACTGCTGTTGCACTTTTGGTGACTGGGGTGGGAACTACAATGGTAAAGAATGTTTTGAATGTCAGTATAGGCGAGGTTTCCCAGCAGGACCATCACTTTAAATGTTTCAAGTCAAGCAGCAAGGTGAAGGTGAGGGACTTCAAGGCAAAACAGTGGTCAGAAGGCTGCAGACATGGGTTAATTATATGCAGTATTGACCCAACTGAAGGAGCAAGGAGAAACAAACAGCACTGCTGGAGAAAGGAAGCCAAATAAATCATTGAACACAGACTAATCTAAAACTTGGCAGATCGGAGTCAGGAAAAGAGGCAGACACAAAGGTCTGGCAGTGAGCAAAGGAAACCTGGCAGAATGTAGGCTGAGGAAACTAGAGCCATATAAACAACAGGTGAGTGGAAGTCAGTAAACAAAGGTCAGGCGTGTTAACAGTGAGGGTAAAAAAGGGACTCGAGTAACTCGGAAAAAGTTCACAATGTAAAACAGGAAGCAACGAAAATCAAAATAAACCGAAGCAGGAAAACACTATCTGAACACCGAGAAGCAGAAAAACAAAAGGTATGACTGTAATAAGACTTGCAGCAATAAGTAGCATGTATTAACACGATTCAAAGCCGCAAAAACAAACTTAAAGCAACTTATTTTACCTGCCAGTTTTTCCAATTATTCTGTTGGTGAGGATGTTTAAGTCACTGCCAATTCAAAAAAGCCCTGACATAACATTTTATTTTCTGTTTTTGTATCTTTTTTCTTATCATAAGCTAATAATTGTCAAGTAACTTCACGTTTTACAAAACCCGCTCGACTGGTCCAATAACAAAGCACATGTTATGCTCCAAATACCTACATACAAATGTTGGGTTACCTCAATAAACTGCCCAAAAGTCTGAGATAAAACATTTCTCAAGATAACTCTTGTTCATGTATTTTTCTTAAAGAATATTCCTTAAGTTCACATCAAGTCTGGATTCTTGAATTTTTAAGGTGAATTCAGGTTTTGTTTCTAAGGTTTGTCCACATCAAGTCTTCATAGTTCAAGTTCATGTCAAGTCTTAAGTCTTCAAGAGGTAGTTCAGGTCTGAGGCTGAAGTTTAAAACCATTCCACGTTTAGAATGCAAATCAAAGTGAAGTCACTGCCAGAGCCTCTGAATGCAAACTCAAGTCAAATCAAGTGAGGTAGAGGGCAGTTACAGCAAGAGTCAAAGTTCAGTCTTTTGAGAGGCATTTCAACTCAATCTAGTAATGCTCGGAAGCACCAATTAACACATCTGTTTGTGGAACTGCGACTCGCATCAAAGTCTCAGACGTCTTTTCAGAAGTTCACCAGCGAAATCGCAGGAAAAGTTATGGCACAGAAATAGTTAAAAACCGAAAGACCCTTCCTTGCCTTGCCCAAACGCATAAAGCAGAAATGTTTAGTTATTTCTTTCATCACTAGAACTAAAAAGACAAAAAAAAAAAGAAAAAGAAAAACCCAAACAACCCAAAAAATCTAGAGTATGTTTAGGTAGGTCTCACCAGCTCAGCGTAGCAGCTGCATGCTGACTTTGAACCTCGAAGGTGCTGGAGCTTGTGAGTAGCAGTGGGAAACCTCTTCAGGCTTTCTGCTCCCGGCACTAAAGCAAAGATTAACCACAGAGAGGAGTGATAGTGCTCAAAGCGCCCGCCTGGTTTCTCTGGAAAGTGACTGTGATGTTGGAAAGTGCTGCTTTACGACGCCTTCACACTCCAGTGACAGCTCGTGTGGAAAAAGTATACGAAGCACATGAGCACAGAACAATGTGTGCGGATATGAAAGGTTTAAGATGTGGCATTTAATAGATCCGCGGCGCAAAAGTCTCAACAGTGTGAGATTTCGCTCAGGCTGCTATAAATTTAGCATTCGCGTTAAGGATGGTGAAATATCCACCAGGGGGTCAAAGTGAAGAGAAGAGGAAAGGAAATCAAATATCTCTCTAGAAGGGCTGCTCCTGCTTTAATCCTCTTACTGTAAAGCATTTCAAGATCATACTGATAACCAAGTTATTGAAACCAAAGATTTACAAGTTACAACCTGATAAAACGTCATTTTTTTGGAGGGTCTTCCTTATTGTGACCTTACTTCAGTTTGCAACCTTTCCTGATATTTGCAACATTCACCTGATTAGAGAAACCAGTCTTTTGTCATTTTGTATCCCCTGTTACCCCTAAATAAAATCCAGAAAGCGTATCATTTAGTATCTGTCGGGTGAACAACAGCGTTATGGAGCATCCCAAAATGGAAAGAGTCATCATGTTTACAATGTTTGTGTGAACCTGCAGGCCTCAATGTCCTGCTACTTTGCTGCTGCTCTAATGTTGAACAGTTTTGGCTGTGTGGACGGTGGAGCGATGGTCTGAGAATGAAAGAAAGCATGAGTTGCTCTCTCAGCTCCAGCATTTAGCAGTCAAACAAACGTGAGCTCTGATGAGTTATCTTATTGCCAGAAATACAAAACACTCCAGGTGATGATGCTCCCATGCAGTTTGCCTGCCCAGACTGATCTTTAATTTTTCCTCACTTCCCTGAAAATGGTTCAAACTTTTATGAAGTGGGTTCTCCCAAAAGCTGCAACTATCAATTACTCGTATTACCAGCTGAAATGGCCCAAATGCCAAAGATAAAATCTGCAAATATTTTTCGCTTCATCCGACCCCAATAAAAACAGCATGTTTTACGAGTTTCGAAATATGTCAAAGCATAAACTTCCCAAACTAAACAAAACATGCTATTATGACTAGTCGCTGTTTTTTGTAATGGACACGAAACACAAGTTTGATTGATGGGCTAGAAACCTCAAAACTTGCCAAAATTAGAGCAACATAGGAGAACAAAAATAAAGCAAAAAAAAAAAAAAAGTTTGATGAAACGGGACAAAACGTTGGCAGCAGAGGTTTTGTGCAGGAGCCTTTATGTAGCGTAGAGACAAACAAGGAAGAGGAGATGAAGAGCAAAACGTAACGTACGTCAAACCCACATTTACGGAGTTTTTTTTTTCTTATTGTGTACCCTTGGACAAGTTGCATTGCATGTAAGGAATTGCATTTAATATTTGAGAAACCAGTGCTTAATAAGTGCAAAGAGTGCAATTGTCTTTGCATTTAGAAGACAATTCTAGAGATTCTCAATGGGAAAGCGACTTAATTACACTCACTGTCAACAGAGCTCCTTCCCACTTCACCTCTACCTCACTGCCTGTCTAATCCCTTGTTTCAGTAGACTCAAGTTTTGTTTCTTGTTTTTCTTGACTCTCTTAATACTTTTTGTGGACATATTTGCTCCCCAGGCTGTGTGCTTCTGCTTCCAATTTTCTACTCTCACCCATCCTGGGAAACGACCCTTACAAAATCCAAAGAAATGAAACCAGAAAAAAGAGAAGCATGTGTGTCTATTACTCACCACAATCTTTGCTTCTTTTTCTTTCTCTCCCCACTTAGCATATCTGTGTAATTTCTATGGTATTTGCATTAGCCGCAAACAAACTGAGTCCAGAATAAACCAGCGCTTCTCCCAAGATGAACAGAACCAAAGCTGACCGCTTCCCAGGAGGATGAGTGAAGATGAGTCTTGAAACAACAATCTTACCAGCAATACAAAATCTGGACATAAAAACACAAACACTGCCCATATTTGTGAAATCTTCACAAAACACACTACGCCCACCGAAACTCTGCTTGGCTTTCACACTGTGCACCTTTCTGTCCTTCAGCAATTAAAAAGATGAGATGAGAACTGAAATCAAAAACCCTACCGGTCCAGGGAGAGTTTCCTCTGTTGTCCGACAGCAGTCCAGTCAATCAGCGAGGCAGCAGCAGGACGTCCTGGTGTGTGCCTGGGGAGAAGATATCTCTGCTTTGACAGGGGAGTGGTGCTGCAGAGCTGGAGCCCGGCCGTGCACTGACAAAAGGAGTCACACAGACAAACTGCTTGACACTACGAGCGCCCTCTAACTTTTCAGTGTCTTGCACTTTCAACTCATTTGCTCCTCTCTCTCTCTCTCTCTCTCTCTCTCTCTCTCTCTCCGTCTCTCCCTCTTGCTCAAACACACATGTTTGGTCACATCCCCTTTATTTTCTCTTTCACAGAGGACACTCTGCCCTATCATCCGCCCGTCAAACGTTCTGCCGGTGCTGTCCTTGCGGTAGAAGCTCTGTGAAAGGGAGGAGGTGGGGCGGAGGGCTACAGGGCTGGGATGACTGTGGGTGCGTGCTGCAGAGAAAGAGAGCGCGACTGACTGTGCAGTCACTTGTGTGTCTGCTGAAAGACAATTGCAGGAAGTGTTGCTTCAGGATGAACAAAGTATAGAAGACAGCAATGCAAAAAAAAAAACATGCATCGAGATGAAAAGCATTTGATTAAACTCAAATGCTTGAGTGCTTCTATTTATTGGATTTAAATGGTTGGAAGTATAGTGATGGAAAAGTTCTTCTGTATTATTCTGACACTATCAAGATTGACATAAGTGTTTATTTTCTTTTTGATGACAGATGTCTTTTTGTGTGTTGTTTATTTTTCCAGTTTTTCGAAAACTGAATTAACAAAGCGTCACATTTCATCATACTTGCAATCCACATTTTCTTCATATTGCTAATCATGAAATCTCAAGAGATTTCATGAGCATATATGAGAAAGCAGGGTTACACGGTGGTGCAGTTGGTAGCCCTGTTGCCTGGTAGCGAGAAGACAGGTTCAAATCCAGACCTGCAGTCTTTCTGCATGGCGTTTGCATGTTCTTCCTGCACATTTTTGGTTTTTCTCTGCGCATAATTGGCCTCTCTAAATTGCTCTTAGGTGTTGCCATGTTGCCCTCCAACCCTAACCCCGATTTTATGTGGTAAACTAAATGAAAGCGTCACATAGTTGAGAAGTAAGAGGGCAAAGAGATAATTCTAGACAGTTTTCAAAAACTCAAAACTTCAAGTTGCTCTTATTACCACAGAAGAAGATGGAAAATTTAAATCTCTGTTATATTAAGTGGGCAAAGATGCACCCTGAAATGTTTCCAACTTTAAGCATGTTGGTAATCATTGAGGCTGAATACAATTGTTATGTTACATTTTTCATAATTTCTATTAGTTAAAAAAATAAATAATCAAAATAATTTCCTCCCACTCCGTAGGCATGGAGTGCTTTGTGTTTTCTTTTCTCAGAAAATCCCAACAAAATTTATTGGACTTTGTGGTTATAGTGAGACGAAATAGGAAAAAGTTCAAGGGGTTGGCACACTTTTCCAAGGCCCTGTAGGCCTTGGATTGAAAAAAAAAAAAAAAATAAAATAAAATCACATGGTCCTGTTACTTCTGTGTAAACACACAAATGGAGCATTGAGTTTGATTACTTACACGAGGCAACCCCAACAATCACATTTCGGCTTGAGTAGAAGTCAGGAAGCTGGCCATTAAGCAGAAAACAGTCCCACTGTGTCACAGATTTTAACCTGTTAAAGTTTCAGTGCGACTCCATCCCTGCACAAACATGTCAGAGTGGCAGCTTCCTGAAGTAGGACTGATTTTGAATTTGCGTGGTGAATGTTAGAGCAAGAGTTTGTAGAGTCATTTTCTGCTTGGACGCCACGTCTTCTCTCAATAAAATCGAAATTTCAATAAAACTGGGAATTAACGTGCAAGAAGGACTTTAGGTTTATCACTCAGGCTGACTAGTGATTTAGTGAGCATGAGTGATATTGCCTCTAACCCCCGGCAAAATATAATTGACAATACAAAGCCTGCCTTGTTTCCTTTAATGTAAGCAATGCTAAAATGTGACTACAATTTTCAAGGGTTAATTGAACTTAATTTTTGTCTTCTCCTTCTTGCTGGTGTAGCTAAAAACATGTCTGTGAGGCTTAAAATGTAAAGATCTAAAGTGGATTCAATGAATCATCAAATCCTGTCATGTTTTGCAGAGTGTTTATATATTAGGATGAATTCAACACTCTGCTACAGATTCAGAACAGTGTACTCTGACATTACAACAACAGTCTCATTTGTTAATGACTATCTTATCATGAAAGCGTAATTCTCTGTACACAGTCAGTACTTTTTGGGTTAAATATGTTCTAGTCTGATTGCCTTGCTGCTGGAGCCACTTTGAGCATTTGGAAGGCCGAGGTGAGTCTATCTTCAGCGGCGCAAACAGAGCAGTTCCATAGAGTAATAATCACTGTGGCATTTGACAGGCTCTTGTATGTATTGTATAGTGGTGTGAACATATATGGTTCCGGGAACAAAGTTTTAGGGAAAAATATGTTGTGTATGCTACAATATCAGAAGCGCAGAAATGTGATTCTGGGATAAAAGTGGGCAGTCGTGGTCCTATGTGCTACGAAACAAATTCTAAATTAAGAAGTGATTATTATTTTACATATGTCACATATAGTAGATATAATAAATGTATTTTGGAAAGTAGGCATCGCTGCATGAACTCAGAATGTTAGATGGAGCCAAAAGGCTCCTAATAATACATTCCTTGGTGGAAAATGCATCAATAGTTTGTCGAGATTTTCTCAACTGAGCAATGTCCAAGTTGTTACGTAGTTATTCTAGAAGAGGCGCCAGCTATCGCGCAAACTAACCAGCTGAGTGTGACTTTTCTACAAAGTTGCAGCAATGTGACATCTTGCATTTAGATAAAAGTAACAACAAGGGTAATAAATACATAAAATTTCACTTTAAAAACTATCTAAACTATCCCTTGCAAGTTAAATTTTGTAGGCAGAATGGAGTATTGAAATATAATTTTCAAGGTGTCTACTGTACATACGCAACATGTCCAGAATGTTTTCAAGCACAACCTGCCTGTTTAACTTCGTGCCGCAACTTCATTCAGATTTACCTCAAGACTTTAACTAAACCAATCCAGAACCTTCGCTGTTTTTTCCAGGGACACATGAAGGTGACATTGCAGATGTGCTCAGGCTCATTGTTTTATTGCATAACCCAGTTGTGTGAGATCTTAACATCATGCGCTGCTGGCCTGACGTTCACCTTCAGGATTTTCTGGTGCCGTGGCTTCATCAGATACAGAAAGTCGTCCGGGTCCTGAAGCAGTCAAACATCGCACTATCATGTTTGTCTGCTTGTGTGGCGTTCCCTTTCTAAAATACTGAGTTAGTCTTCAGGTTAGACTGTGTTAGTTTATCTTAGGTTCCACTTTTTTTCTTGTCAGCCAGCAGAATGTTTTTTCAAAAGTCTTGAGGATCGTCTTTGTGTTTTCTGGGAAATGTGAGATGGGCCGCTGTGTTCTTTATGGTCAGCAGGGGGTTTTTGCCTTGCAACCTCTCTAGAAAATATGTTTGCCCAACCTCTTCTTTATTGTTGAATCATAAACACTGACCTTAGCTAAGTTAATTGATCGTCGATACACTCTTGTAATCATTTTGGTAGGCTGGTCACTCTTGAGAGGGTTTACGTTTCGTCCACGTTTTTTCACTTTGTGAGTCATGACTGCAGGTTGCTGTTGCCCCAAAGTCTTAGAAATGGCTTTCCCAAACTTTTCAGACTGTTTGTTTCTTACCGTACTGCTTCTGAGATCATTTGGCCCACCTCGTGTTGCTTCACAGATTTTGTTTCTGGGATGTATTTTTGGTCGAGCTTAGGTGCGGTTTCGTTAAAATGAACCGAAAACGTTTTCTCTCACAGGAATTGCATGACCTAAACAGGTGGGGCAATTACTTTTCAGCATCGGGCCTTAACACATGAAATCATCATTTGAGAATTACAATTTGTCCTCATTGTGTCAACATTTAACCTGATGCATATCTGAAAATAGAGAAAGAAGAAGAAATCTGTAGGAAGGGAAATACATTTTCAAATCCCTGCATTTGTTGGATTTTAGTAATATAAAATAAATGTACATTTTGCCAATTTTCTAATATTTTTTCAAAGATTGCTTCCTGCAAATTCTTACTTTGTTCCCCTCTTCATTTGAACGGCCACATGTCTTGTTTTCCTCAATCCTTTACAGAATAAGCGCTAATGCTGCCTTTCTACATTTCTACAGGCACAACAACTCGGCATCAGCCAGCAGACTGCTGCAGCAAGTCCAACACACATCGGTCCCACTGGACCGAATCAACTTGCGTTTGCTTCAGGGAGTCCACACTTCGTGGTCTTAGCTGGTCGTGTAAGAGAAATGCAGTTAAAAGGGTGGACAAGTCCTCTGACCTCAGCTCTTGTGTGGTCTGGCTCTCTCTGCTACCGCTGGCAGCTCTGGATTAGCTGCTTATGTTTCAATAGTAACTCCATCGTTTGGAAAAACATACTGACCAAAGGGTACTTGTGTTTTTGGGTTATGACCCTTTATCTGTCAGTCACCCCGAGGCTGCTTCTCCTTGGTCTCACTTTCTTCTCAAACAAACTCCGAAGGAGAATGTGTGGAATGATTGAAACTATGTAAAATGTGCGCAAAACCAAAATAAATCCGAAAGAAAGAAGTAACACGTCTCCAGCCGTTTCAATCCGAGTGAAAGAAACATGTTTTCTAAATACTGATTTTCCCACAATTAGGCGTAATGTGTGAAAGTCATCTGCTTGAGACAAATAGTTAACTTGTTCCTCTTCAGAGCTGCGGAGGGAGAAAAGACAAAAGAGACAAAGACGTCAAGGCTGATAAGAGTTAAGAGTCCTTGAAGAATACAATGGGATCTGCTTCATCTGGAAACACGAGGTGCAGAGGCTGCTAAAAGTTTCTGCGTGTCGGCGCGAGGAGGAGCAGGAAGAAAGGAGAGAACCTTCATCTCCTCGAGGAGCCGAGACAGAGACAACAAAAAACAGAAAATAGTGCTGGACACAGTACAAAAATTGAATCAAATTGATTTATTTTTCTATGTTCTTTATGAAGTTTGGGTAACTTTTTATTTTATTTTTTTTTTCTTTAATGTAACGGCCAATAGCCTTTGTTTTCTCCACTTTCTGATTTTAATAGGCCAGCGCATTTAAGACGGAGCCACCTTTTCAAACTCTTAGTAAAAAAAAAACTCAAACAAACAAAAAAAACTGATCATGCATAAAGTTGCAGTCATAATATACCGAATATAGACTAGTATGTGCGAGTTTATGAATGGACCAAAATGCAGACTGAAGCTGCAAAGAATAACTAGACCTAAAAAAAAAAAAACATAGTTAAACTAGAGTGACATAACTAGAATAGCTAAGAAGGACTGAACTAAAATAAAACAGATCAGAAACTGATCAAAGAAAGAGACTAATGAACACAAAATAATAGACAAACCTCAAAACAATTCAGGATCCTAATGTCTTTGAATTTGAGCTCAGATAACACATGTTTGCTGTGTATTAAGCACGTATTTAAATTGCTCGCTTTATCCATTCCAAAATCAGTCTTCATGCGATCATCGTCCAGCTGGGACTCGCCGCTGTGTCGCCGCTGTGTCCAAATTCCAGCCATCTTGCTGTTGATTTGAGAGAAAGTTGAGGATTTTAGAGGCCTTCTTGACTCATACACACTTTACTAGCTCCACATTTTCAATATGAATGAATTCAGAGATTTGTGTTGCCCACTCCAAAACTCTGCCTCAGTTGTCCTCAAGACACTTTGCAATGATTTGGCTGCGTGTGTTTGTAAGATATGGTCTCGTGTGTATCCTGTGTGCCGCATCTGAACATTGTTCCCAAAGACGAGTCGTTGATGTTCATCCCTCTCGCCTTGATATGTTTGATCTGATTTATTTTATTTTTCCGTGATGTAACACAAGGAAACTGTCTGAGGCATTGTCATAAAATACATCCATACACGATTGGCTAAAGTCAGAACCACCATGTCATTATTCATTTTGTTGCTAAATACCAGGTATTTTAACATCTGGCTTCATTAGCTCACTGTTACCAGTGAAATGAAAATGTTTTTAATTGTGTTCAACCTCTAAGCTGTTCATCTTTGTCATTGGTTCCCAAACCTGGTCCTCGAGTGTCGTTACCTTGCCTGTTTTAGATATGTCTCTGTTCCAGCACACCTGATTCAAATGACTGTCTCCTCTGCAGCCGCCAAATTCTGCAACAACTTGTTAATCAGCCATTTCCTCAGGTCACAAGGAGACAGCAAGAACATGCAGGCAGTGGTTTGGGAACTGTGGATCTTTGTGGTTAACAAATATTCTATTAGCTTTCTGGTGATTAAAAGTTGTTTATTTCCTAAAAGACAAAAAAAAAAAAAAAAAAAAAAAAAACAGCAGGCGGTGGCATTTTTTTTAAAACACTATTGCCTTGAGCAGATTCCTGACTTTCAGTACAGCAAACAATCGCCGCCGCTGCTCTGATATCTCAGGCTCCGATGACCCTTTGAAAGAAACACATCCACCAACTGTGTCAAACGCGCTCGGTTATGTCTGAGAATGCTGGCCGCCGCGCTTCTCAGCTTTCAGCCAGCCTGAGCGGCGAGCTGACCCGTCTCACGCAGGAAGGGGGAGTTTCCTGGAAGGTCATGGTTGTTCCAGCCAGACCAAACACTGGCTAATTGCTTTGTTGTTTGTCGGGTGTCGGTGCCTGTTTTTGTGTTGTGCTTTTCCTTTGTTTAGCATTCCCAAGTATATTACCTGAGCCTGTGGCTAAAAGATGAGGAGGGGACGGCGAGGGGAAGTTGGAAGAATGGAAAACAAAGGAGGCGGAGGTCGGGTACTGAAAATATGAAGGCAGCGGTTGCGCTACGGATGCCATGATTAGGCCGTGAAGGGGGCCCCTGACTCCTCTCGGCCTCCTGAGCTAAAAATAGCAGGAGTAGGAAGGTGCATATGGGACCCAAGGGAAAAGAGGACTGGAGGGGACAGGACGAGCCCGGTCCACAGCGATTGTTGAGAGAAAAACAGCTGGGAGACTGTGTGTGTGTGTGTGTGTGTGTGTATGTGTGTGTCCACACGCGTGTGTGTGTGTGTGTGTTTGCGTGCATGCAGCTGTACTCTATCTTTCAGGGCTTTAAAATTGTAAGATTGACTCTTTCTCTTTAATGTGCACGCAGCAGGAAGGAGTGCAACGGGTCCTTGACAGCCAGAATGTAAGAATGTGCAACATGAGGCAAGGGAACAGCTGTATAGAGGGGGGCCGAGAGGGGCGGGGGGCCGGGGCGACTGATTCACGGAAAAGGGGAGAGGTCCAGCCACAGAAAACATAAAGAAAAATAGAGGAGGGGGGGAACAGAAAAACCAAAACAACATTTGGAGTGTAACTGCGTGCGGAGAGGGTGGACTTCTCTGAAGTCAACAGATTCATCGGTTTGACTCGAACATTGACCTTAATCAACTCCAGAGCATTTCTGGCAGAGTTTTGAAGCTCAGCAGATGTTGTGCTCAGCTGTTGCAGAACTGATCCACAGTTGTGTCAGCATGCCTCCCATTAAAGTGGGCCCTCTGTAATGAAACAACCTTGGGAACTCAAACAGCTCAAACTGGCTGAATGAACAAACCCGCTGCAAGAAAGAGGACCTGCCGATCCTCCCCACAGCCCCCCCCGCTCCCCTCCTCGCTGCAGTGTTCCTGCGCGTGTGTGTGGGAGGAGGTCGGAGGTGGTGGAAAATACACGAAATCACACGGTTTAACTCCATCTCTAGACTCCAAGTTGACATTGATATGTTCATTTGTTCTCCGCTATCCCTCTAAACTCTCCCTTTTTATGATCCAGCGCTTCAGATGCAGATGTGGAGCAGATTTCCGTGCGCTTGCGTTGTTGTTCTGCATTTTTATGTTAAAAGGCATCTGCATTTGGTTTATTGCGGCACTCCCATCTTTTCGACAGACAAGCCAAGGTTTTCGCTCTTCCTCGGCACAATGGGAGAAAATAATAATAATAATAATAACAATAATATTATTGTTATTATTATTATTATTAATAATAAAAAGAAAACGTGTCAGGCACAATCCACAGACATCACGAGCAGGAGCCAGAAAGGCAGCATCGTCTCACAGTTTTACTATCATGTCTGGAGATCAGACTCAGTTTTTTTTTTTCTCTCTCTTGCTTTTTGTGTCGTTCCAGACAATTTGGCACCCACAGTCAATGCACACCTGGATCACAAGCCTCACTCTTTGCTTAGAAAGTTTGAGGCTTCTCTTCTTGTGAAATAACCCCCCGTCCCCCGTCTACCACCCAGAAACATACCGCCATTGTCGTGGTTGGAGATGACACCTATCGCAGCATCTCGTTGGTGTGTGCCTGTGCGTACTTCAGATCAAGGTTGTGCATCGGCTACATGTCACAATGCACCTGTGCGCCGGCGGAAATGCAGCTCCCCCCCCGGAACCGCAGCACATATACACACACAAACACGCGCAGACACACTCAGGCCACCTGTAGTACAGCCTCTTGTAAAACTCGAGTTGCTGCAAATGTATTGTTGTTGCAACTGTCATGCATGACGCCGGACCTTTTATACCAACCCTAAATAGGCACTAGTGACCTTTTCCAGACAGGAAATAGGCAGAGAGAGAGAAAGTGGCAGACATTCGACAAAAGTCTGCCACCGAGGTACCTCGGACGGCGGCGTGAAAGACTTAAAGCCACCACACTGCTCTAAAATGATTTGCAATTACATTTTTAGCTTTAACCAGGCGCCAACATGTTCAATGCACTGCAAAGGTGTTGGAGCCAGTTCACATTTCATCAGATCGCCAACAGAAATCAAATGTATTTTATTCTGATTCTACGTGATCAAAGAGGGCTTTATAATTTCCCCTTTTTATTACAAATGGAAATCTGAAAAGTGTGGCTTGTGTTCTTACCCAACCAGGCTGATTTTATATACTGTAAAGTCGACGGTCATTACAATTACAGCTGCACACGACACGCTTGGAACAGGTCACATATAAAACGCCGGTTTCTGAAAATCCCAGTTTCAGTCCACTTTAATCCCACACCCACCATTTGGATGCTAGATTAAACAAATCATCTCCATCATATCTACATGCGCAAATCCACAGAACATTCCGATTGGCCGATTCTCTATTTGTGCGAAAAAGCAACGCGACGAGTGTTTAACATGTCACGCTGTCTCCATGCTGACATTTTAAGCGAATTCTCCGACACAGGCTTGCAACGTTGCCTTTGCACCAGACTTCGGCGTGGTTTCGTTTGTTTTTCTGTTTCATCTGTATGTAGGGTAGAATGACCACAGCGCTGATAAAGAGGGCAACAGGTGTCCCCCTGCCTTCAGCTGTGATCAGAAACCCTGTGGTTTTTACTGAGAAAATGCCCCGCTGCAGAGGTGAGAACCTACAGCTTCAAGCCAAACAGCGCCTTACCTCACTCAAGTTCAAATGATGACTGACTGACTTATCAGCATGTCGCATCTTACAGCGTATGTTGATCCTTAACATACCAGAATGACAATAGACATGATGCAAAACTCTTCCATAAGTAAAACGGTGCAAACCAAAATGATCATTTATATATAATAAAATGCATCTAAAGCTGCGATTACTTACAGACAAGTTAAACAAAAGAGCAAAATGCTTTTGGGGATTTCGTTTTGGAAATCACATCTTCATCTTGATCATTCGAAGAGTAATATTTGAGCGAAACAGAAGATCTTCACAACAAAACCACAAAGTGAGGCAACCTCATGAAAATAGTTTTGCCTGTCTTGAACCCTAGAGAGCATTTTTAGGAAATACGAGGAAGGGCAGAATGACAAAACACATCCTTCCATTTCATGGTTTGTTTTTAAATGAGATGGGCGTAAATAAACAACAGCAACAACAAAAAAAAGAAACAAACAACGACCCAGCTGATAAGCTCAGTAATGCAAGAACGGATTGGGGTTTTTTTTTTCCCTTTACCTCAAATTATTTGCAAAAACTCACGACATACAGCGACCCTAAATAAAACTATTACAACACATGCAGCAATAAAAAAACAAAGTGACCCGGATTGCCTTGCCACAGCGGAAAGCACACACACACACGAAGGCGCGACCGCACGCGCAAGTTTGAATTTCTGCCCATACTGAGACGTTGTATTGACTTGGGATTCATTTTAGTGACTGAATTTATGCTCAACTGTTTTCCCTAACTCTACCATTACTAGTCTATCCCCAACTTTAACTAAAACCTAATTTACACCTGACCTGTAAACTTAACCCCTAACCTGACACAAGCGGGTCCAACATGTTAGGACCAGGTTTGGGCCCTATAAGACCCACCGGCCAGCAGAAGGTTAGAAATGGTCCTAAAAACTATAGTGAAACACACACACACACACACACACGCGCGCGCGTGGCTTCACACTTCTAGTGGTATAGATAATTGTGAAACTTTTTGTGAGTTCACAAACCCTCTCATTTGACGTGTGGCTTGTCTTCCATCAGAGTCTACTGTGTGGCTTTCGTGTTCGGCTCTGTGTGTGTGTGTGTGTGTGTGTGCGCATGCGTGTGTGTGTGTGTGTGTGTGTGTGTGTGTGCGCATGGTGTGTGTGTGTGTGTGTGATCTTAGCCAATGCTGAGATGTTAAATGTTCAGGAAACCACAGAGACATTCAGCTGGAGCGCCACGCAGTGACATTTAAGATCATCTTCGCATCGCACACCCACATCATGAGCAGTAGTCAGGTAGCTACCTTGTAGTGAAAGCTTTCGTTATGCAATGCATCTCTTGAAGCTGTTGACGGGGATGTAAGGTTTCAGTGTTTTTTCTCACAGTAATAGCCTGATTTGGTGTTTCAAAAACTGCTGGAACCCCTCTACTTGTCTAAAGTCGATTTGTTGTCACCCGAGTCCATGAGCTAAGCGTCCCAAAACATACAGAAACTACACAAATACACCTTTTTATATTTTAGAAACTTGTTTTTACACGTTTTGGAAACCAAATGCACGTCATATCAGATGACTTATTGTCTAAATGTATGGCATTAGCATGCTAACCTTTGATAATCAGCTGTAAAACTCAAAGCAGGACTGAAGCTAATCCCCCCCCCCCCCCCCATTAGTTCTGCAGGGATCTGGTGACAAACCAAAAATCCTGCTCACATGGCGCTGCTAAGAGAGAGAGAGAGAGGGGGGGGGGGGGAAAGTCAGGAGATCTGGGAGGACATTTAACATTTTACATTTTGTCATTGTTTCATTTGGAAGATGTTGATACTCCACAAGGCAAGCTCATGAGAAAACGAGAAAAGGCCTCACAAAACTATTCATATCCTACAAATTTGTTCCTATTTTGTTATTAGAAAAAGCTTTAATGTATTCTGCTGCCAAAAGTATCTGCTTGTCTGCTTTCACACACATTTGGACTTGAGTAGCATCTAATTCTTAATCCTTTGCAGCTTCACCAATACCTGCGCGATCTTCCTATGGGCTCTAGGAGTGCGCTTATGGGAATATCTGAGCATTTTACCAGGATTGCATATGCGAGGTCAGACACTGATGTTGGAAGAGGAGGTCTGGCTCAGTTTTCAGGTGGAGGTCGGGGTTTTGTGCAGATCAGTCGAGTTCTTCCACATCATTGTCACCTCCCTTTGTGATCCTTGCCTAAGTGGAGATTCACGTTGGAAGAAGAAACAACCATTCCTAAATGGTTCCGGCAAGAGATGGGAGCATGAGATTGTTCAAATGTCTTAAAGTGCTCGCTCATCATTTCACTGGATCTAGTGGGCTAAAGAAGCCCGACTCCTGAAATCAGCTCCACTTCATAAAGTTTGGCAACGCTGCGCCAAACTTTAAACTTGACACCGCCAAACTCAGACCCGTCCACTGGACTGCCAGACAGAGAGGCATGATCCAGAAAAGACTGCCCCGTTCCCATGAAGTCCAGCGGTGCTTCACACCACTTCATCATTTATTGATATAAGGCTCGGATCTATGGAAACTCATTTTCTAAAACTTTCTAGTCGAACTGCATAATTGTGACATAGAAGAAAAAAGGACGTCAAGCTTATACAGATTGTATGGAAAGGATCTTTAAACTGAGTTGTTCCTCCTTTGTCACAGATTCTAGATTCTAGATCTAGATGTGGACTTTCTGAGTGCCCACCACCTGTTTCACAGAGGGTGGGGTTTGTTCAGCACGATGTCCAGGTTTAGTTTTATCAGCGCACAATGTATTTACTCCAATAAGTTCAATTTGCAGCCGTGTACCGGGAAATTTTCGAACACCTCCTGCTTTCTTCTACTGAAAAGCTTCATGGAGATGCTGATGTGATTTTCCAGCAGGACCTGGCAGCCACCCACTCTGCCAAAGGTAGCAAAAGCTGGTTCAGTGACCACGTAGTTCCAGCTCTCGATTGGCCAGCAAACTGGCCTGACCTGAATCCCACAAAGGATCTACTGGGCTCAGTTCAGGAGGGAGATGAGCGGCCCCAGACCCAACAATGCAGATGACGTGAAGGCAACAATCAAAGCAAACTGGGCTCCCATTGTTTACGTCACAGCGGTGCCACAGACTCCCCATCACCCTCATGGTATGCCACATTGATGCAGTCTGTAATGCAAAAGGAGGCACAAATCTAAATATAACATTATTTTTTTAAAACTATTGATCTTATTTAATGTTCTAATTTTTGGAACCATTAAATTTTGGGGTTTTTGTTGAGGCGCAAACGTCTACATCACCAGAAATAAGTCTTGGAACATTTCACTCCATGACTGATGAATCTGTATGACACACCTTTCAGAACTGAGACACAAAATTCGATATTCACAAAGTTACTTGTCACCCAGACCTGTGATGGCCTGTTAATTATTTATCACCTCACATTGGGACTGGTGAAGCAGGAAACGATCGAAAACGTGAGGGTCAGTGTACTTTCCGTGCTATGGTGGGGCGACATTGTTCTGTGTTTTGAATGAAGAAAACCAATATCTCTGTATAGCAGTGATAAAAAGAGAACAAAGTGTAAGTTGGGCGATTGCTTTCCTCGTGCACTTCTTGTAACTTTGACATCTGCACACTAATTATCTACAGTAAATCCATTTCAAGGCCGAGACGCTGCAAGAGAAGACTTGTGAAAAACCCTGCATGTGAAACCTCCATTCAAAAAGAGTGAAAACATTTTTTTTTTGTTTTGTTTTGGGTTTTTTTGCCGTCACTGGAGACGTCAGAGAGACTCGTCCCGTTTCTGAAACTTACCATCAAGTCATCTTTTTTTTTACCAACAGTTTCGGCTGACTGTAACGGGCACCGCTCAGGAAACCCTCGAAAATAAAACCGTTCATCCTTTCCTGTCACACCGCATCGTGAGAAGGTTCCACAGAAACCTTCCAGAATAATAAAAACAAGCAGAAGGCTGCTGCTTGCGAAAGACTCCAAATAAATGTTGCTTTTGCTGCTGCTGAGATAAAACTCCTCAACCGTTGAGCCGACGACTGTTTTTGTCAGGAAAGCCGCGCGGTACGTCTGTGTGCGTTTATTGGTTCTCGCCTGAAAACGTCCGATTCAGGTCTGAAACTTCCACCTCACAAAACATCTCACCACTGGCACCTTTCAGGTGGTGTTTACCTGCCCCACTTACTTCCACTGCTGGAGTTTCCGAGCTCCTCTGAAAACTGTGACCTTTACAGTTTTTTTGCAGCGTGACGATGTGTATTTTTAGATCACGGTCTTAAAAAACAACAACAACAAGCTGTTTGATTTCTGATCAAAAAGTCAAACCGAATGATTTAGCATTAAGTGTGAAATGCCTTTCAGATGAAGAGGCGCTGCTTGTTAGCTTCTTGGTATTCTCATCAGAAAATATGAATGGAAAATATACGAAAAGAAGTAAAACACCAACCGAGAGGGGTTGGAGTTTCCCCTAAAGCCGGAGTGAAAACTCATTTTTCGACAGACAGTTCCTCGTGCAAATTATTAGCAGTGTTTATGTCAAGTAATGGCAGCTTGAATTCGTTTGGTTCACAACCCACGGGACGCAAGCTTTCAAATCTTCCAGATTCCCACTCAAGACCCTCGAGCCTCCGGAGCGTCGGAAAACGATTCGCACTCCCTGAACTTTCATGCATTTTGTCACATGGCGCAACCAAAAACTACAAAGTACTACAGTGATTTCATGAGTCAGACCAGCAAAAGCACAAAGTATCGCACGTCTGAAGCGCAATGAAGATGATACAAAGGTTTCAGAATCTGAAACGTGAGTCATCAATTTTTATTGAGTCCTCCTGGCTCAATAATTTGGAGCCGCAGCTTCTCCGTCTCCTTGCCAGCTTTACACATCTACAAATTGGATATTTATTATTCTTTGCACAACTAGATTAAGAGCATCTATAAACGATTCTCAAAACCACTGATGATGCTGGTAGTCAATGCTGAAGACAACCATCACCACAGCATAATTTTGTCAACACTTTTCTCCTCTTTTTTTCAGTAAGTTTTTTAAAATAAACTCCCTTGTGTCCAACTTCCTTTGAAACACAAAAATAGCGTTTTTCTTTCTCTCTATTAGAACGATTGGAACAACCGTACAGGACACAGACTGGAGGCGTTTTGATGCTGGATCAACACAAACAAATTGTCTGCATTTTGTTTGAGTGCACGGGGTGACGCTACGTCACCTGAAACCCAACAGTTGTAAAATTGTGAGAGATGTAAATGTAAATATTTAATGAAAAATGAGGATTCATTGACAAAACACAAAAGTCCAGGGAGCAGAAATAAAAGCCAAACCGGAGACACGAGGAGCTTCATGGGAAACCAGGGAGAAAAAGCAAGAGAAGAGACGACCAGGCAAGTACCGACTGACAATGAGGTGCTTAAATACTGGGAGTGTTGGGCGCTGGAACCAAAGACCTGGGCTGATGAGTGAACTGATTGCAGGTGTGAGTGGAGGAATCAGGATCAGACTGAGGGACGGAGGAGAGGAAGTGGCAAAGGGAAGCAAAGGAGATAACACAAGGGGAACAAGAAAAATACAAACACTAAGGAATAACTAGACCTAATGAAATGAAACTGAGTGAAACTAGAGAAACAAAAAATAACTATAAGGACTAACAGAACTAGAAACACTATGAGGAGCTGAACTAAAGGCAAACAGGAATAAGAATAATCTAACCAAAGACGGAACAAGGAAATAGAAATAAACAAAACTCAACCAAAGAACTCAGAGTGCCGACAAAAATAGCCTCGACCCGCTTCAAACCTCACCACAACGTTCTGCCTTAACCTGTCGAGCATTTGGTTGCGGAGGATTTCATTAAAAGGTGACAGTGAAGAGCATATACCCGCCACACTTTGCAGGTTTTTATTCCAGAAAAAAGAAAAAAAAAAGAAAAGAAAAAAAAACTCAAATAAAAAAATAAAACAACAACTATGAGACCCATTTTCCCTCCACTTCAAGCTCATCCAACATTTCCAATAAAAGCACACTGGAGTTTGTGGCATTACAAAATGCTGAAAAATCTGCGGGTTTAAAGCGAGGCCCTGTGTAACACAATGAGATCTGCAATAAAAACCACATTACTGACGTGCTTAAAACGTGAATAAGCTGGTGGTATGCTACATGCGTGCGGGGAGAGTAAATATAGGGCTCTGGAAGTCATGGAGGAAATGTTGAGCCATTAGTGTAACTTTGCAGCCATTCTTTTCCAGGGAGAACACTTCCTCATGCAGACGGATAAACACGCACACTGTACTCTTCTCTTCCTTTGCCTCGAAAGCAAGAAGGACAAGAAAATAAAAATAATTTTTTTTTCTTAAATTGTAAATCAGAAAAATGAGGATGAGATGTTTTTTCTTTCCTCCTCGGATTGATTCCTCGCTCTTCTTTCGTTTTCATTTAAACGTCTTTAAGTGATTTATTTCCTTGTGCCATTGCTAGAATGTTAGTGTGACCCTCAGTGACTGAAGAGAAGCTGCTTTCTCAGAGTCTGTTTGGGTTTTTTTTCCTTCAAACGCTCAGCAAACAATCGTTGTCATTTTGCCCCACAGAGGATCTAAAAATGGAGGAGCGTCCAGACGCGTTCTTCTCACCGCGGCCCTCACAACACATTTGGATGACTTGCAGCGATCCTGCGTCCGGCCCGGTCCGGCCCGGCCCGGTCCGGCCCGGTCCGGCCCGGTCCGGCCCGGTCCGGCCCGGTCCGGCCCGGTCCGGCCCGGTCCGGCCCCCAGGCAGGGCGAGAAAGCACAGGATCTGCCGGGAAAATGAGAACGAGAAAAAAAAAGCAAAAGGGTGGCAGGGTTTGACATTTTTTCTCTGTTTTGTCATTGGGACCGTTTGGTTGGAGCCGAAACGGCTCGTCTCTCTTTACACGCACACACACACGCGTGTGTGAGATATGCACGCAGAAAACAACACGCCCTTGTTATTACTGGAAAAGTCACAACTGACATCCCCTCTTAGGCAGGGAGGCTGCCATGTGGCAACCGAGCAACTCGTAACCCCCGAGCTGGGACGCAAAAAAACACCCAACGCTCGCGCTATCAGGGCGCACATGTGCTGCGGCAGCATCAGCCGCCGATGAGGGAACCACCCGTCTGTATTAATACCAACTCAGACAGAAATACACGCCTTCTGCGACCATCTTGGGCTCAATCCACTCTCTTGTCTCTTTATCTATTAACCAGTGACCAGAGGCTGTTTTACCCCGAGACCAACCAAAGTCGTCAAGCGCGGTTCCGATACATGTGACCTGCGTCGTCTTCAGCTCGACCGAACTGCTCCGAGCGCAAAGCAAGCAACCAGAAATGTTCCTCGCTTGTTGTCCACAGTCAGCTCTGTGTCACGTTGTGCTGCTTTCATGGTTTGGACAAGCCGAAGTGCGGATAAGCAGAACTGAATATGAAGAACTATGTACAAAGCTGTAGTTGGATGAGTTGCAATCAAAGCACATGTGATGGTTTTTTTTGTTTTGTTTTGTTTTGTTTTACCTGTGGCTTGTTTTGGGGTTTTTTTTCTTATAGGCAGAATGGGCAGTTGCCCAGGGCATCATTAGAAAGTGGGAGCACAGGGGCTTTTACTGTAAAACTGTGTTCAATTCATGATAATACGCATTCTGATGAGGCTCACTTGTCAGATTAAAAGTGCCGTCTGAAAACCGACGACCTGTAATCAGGGAGTAAACCTACCTATCGTCAGTTTTATTGGTCTGATGAAACATTTAGATTTTCAATGTCATGTCTTCATTCACCGGAAGCAAAACATCCTCTTAATTAACACAAACAAAGGCTTTCAAGCATCTACTTGTGTGTAATTAATATATATATACATATGATGTGTTTGAGTTATAATGCGTCCGATGTTGCTGAACAGGCCTGTGGGAATATACCGGTACACTCCAACACACTCTCTTCTGGCATAACATTGCGAACACTAAAAACTGAAAACAAATAAATCGCATATTTCTATCATGGTTCTAGTTACTGGTATATTGGGCAGTAAGTGGTTATTGTCTTAAAAGCTAATGCTGGAAGAAATGTCGCGAGGATTTGAGAGAGTTCGACGAGAGACAGATGGCGATGGTCAGACGTCCTTTAGAGACAATGGCGTCTCTAAAGCTGCCGCCCTTGTGGGCTGGTCCCACTCTGCAGCGGTCAGTATCCATCAGAAGTGGTCAAAAAGGAAGGGAAAGTGATGAACAAAGTATTATCGATGCAGACGGGGGACAAAGTGCTGCTCCGTGTAATGGGACCCGACTGATGAGCTGGCGTAGCTGAAGGAGCCTCGAGGTGTTTCGAGCATTTCTAATTGAAAAAAGTCAGAAAACCGAAGGAATCGCAGTGTTTCGGTTTGGATATTAAGCATTAATTCAACCCTTTTTTTTTTTTTTTTTACACGATTAGTTAAAATATGATTTTACTAAACAAAAACATGTACCAAAAGCGTGTACCTTATGATTAAACCGTTGATTAAAGCAGAACAAGAAATAAATTCAGTGACAAAAAGGAAAAGTTGCAAACGGTTACAGCAAAGTGAATCTGCTGGTGGTTTCGGTCGGTGCTGCTCGCTTTTTAATCAAAACCTCAAGATCGGACTCCGAATTCTGAATCAGAAATACGTTAGCGTTGAAATCTATTTTCATCACGGACAGCCAGGCAGCCCCCACAGCATCACAGGACCTCAGCCGTGCTTTACCGTTGTGGGGCATTCGAATGATGGGCCTTTATTTCAGTTCATCCTGCGCTAATTTAGCAACTTTTTTAGCCCCCTGTGTTTTATTCTGCTGGCTTCAGTTTGATGTACGGCTGAAACCTGCATGAAGGCCCTGAACGACTTTCGATGCTTCGAAAAAAAGTGTCTTGACACGATTCAAAGAAAAAGCCACAGCCTTAGTTCGAGTTTCCTCCAAGCTCTGAGCCTTTGAAGTATCTGAGCCTTTTCATAATGAGGCAACTGGTTGATGCCGATCTGTCTGAATTATTGACTTCCTGCTAAAATATAGACAAAATTTGATGATTTATTTTTCACTGACTGAACAGAATCACAGGGAATTATGTAACTGTGGACCAAGTCATCTTCAGTCATTTTAATTCGGCAATTTATTTTTTGTTGTGTGTTTACTTTGTTTACTTTATTGTACGGATTTTGCAGTATTGGCCAATTTAGGGAACACATTAATCCAGAAAAAAGAAAATGGAAGCGCTATAAATTATTTCCAAAGTAGTGACCTAAGCACAAAGAGAGTGTATGCTCACTGGCCCTAACTTGTCAGAAGCCTGCCGGTGTGTGTGATTTGCAGATCTCAGTTGTTTCTCTGCTGTACAGCACAGCCAAAGAGCCCCGATCTTATGGATGCCGTTGCAAGCCAGAGTCCCTCTTTCCTTCGTGCGACCTCGTGCACAGACGCAACGGCTCAGCAGGGCCGCATGAGCTCAACCTTATCAGCAGGCAAAATAAGTGCCTCCGCTTCATAGCAGAGCTGACAATTAACTGTCGCCCGATGACTGGATCGCTCTGATAACCTTTTATTTGTTCCTCCAGTGCATCCACACACTTGCAATCTCTCTCCGTCCGTGTCCAGCCCCGGAGATACGATCTGAGGTGAACTCCAATCTCTTCCGACATATTGCTGCTACGTCGCATGTACCTTGATATAAGTCTAGTGTGGGTGTTAATCTGTACTGGTGCGCTTCAGTAATCGCACCACAATTTTTGCCATGCAGCTGCCCAGTATGGACTAACTGATTTTTTTTTTTTTTTTTTTTAACAGTTTGTAGCTGATGCCAGTGGCAAAATCTGAGAGGTCAATAGGCCAGAGATGGGACGTTGAGATATGTAATGACAGACAGTGCCCTCTAGTGGCCAATTGACAGCATGAGACAAAGACCATGAAGAGACGGTGCCAGTTTAAAAAGCCTCAGGTGCATTGAAACGTCCATATCGTGAAAACTGAGGAGCTAACTGTGTGGTGACTTTGGGTAATGTCTAAAACCATTATTAGTTAATTATGACAGAAATCGATGACTCTTCTTCCAACTCATCGCTGCTCAAATGTAGTCAATTTAGATGGAGAGCTTCTGAGAACACCACTTTTTGGCACAGATTAATTAAGATTTTCATCTGGACTTTGATTAGGACATTTTAATCCTTAAACACGTTTTGACCTGAACCATTCCAGTGGAATTTGAACTGCATGTTTAGGCATTTGTCCTGCTGAAAGGTGAATTTCTGCCCCTGTCTCAAGTATTTTGGAGCCTCAAGGAGATTTATTTACCATCTTCCCTTTCACTGTTGACGAATATTATCCCTACAGCGTGACGCTTCAACCAACTAAAATCACCACGTTGTGGTAACTGTAGTCATTAGCACAACTACAACTTTCGCTCAGGATAACCTTTCATCAAGAAGGAAAGTTCAAAGCCTTCAAAGTAACATGCAGAATTTTCCTGACTTAATTACACATCATTATGAACTAATTTGTGTTCTCAAGCATAGAAATCTAAAAAATAAAAACTTCAATGTTTGACCAAATGGTGACAAAACGTGAAAAGAACAAACGATTGAATGCTTCTGCCAGGTGCTGCACATGTTGACTATATTGTAGGAAAAAAGCCAAAATTAATATTGTGTGTTGATCTTCACAGGCCGTGGTTCATTCAAATCTCGGAAAGACGCAATTTGCTATATACAATTGTTTATTTTTGATTTGCAAAACAAGACAAAATAAACATTACATTAACACCAATTTATAATAGAAAAAAAATATATATATCTTGAAATTACATTAGAATTTAGGAGACTCGACTGTCCTGATGAACTGAGCCCTGACATGCTGACAGACGCAGGCAGTTTTACGGCTAGCAGTTGGAATCAGTCTACATGTCACAAACGCTATATTAAGTGGTTTCGTTGGTTCGGGTAGGATTTGGAGTCAAAAATGCAGGGCGAGAATTTCATGCCAGGTTCCAAATTGTTCCATTACAAAATGGGATTACACAATTGATTGACAGAAAAGCTAAACAAGAAGTCAACCATGCGGTCGGATGACCTTTCAGCTGAAATTTCCTGGAGGAACGTGTGGAGCCAGCCGGCCCCGATGATACCCTCCTCCTGCGCGGCGAAAGGGCTCCTGTTATGGCACACAGCTCAGGGCGGATGTAGCTACGGCAACTCTGTTCCTCTTTACTCACCAATGAATAAAAATAAAAATAAAAATAAAAATAAAACACTCCCAATTTCATTCAGTGTTCACCTGAAGCAGTTTGACATGAAGACGAGAAAGGCTCACCGAAGTGAACGCTGTCGTTACGATGCGAAGGATCTGAATGGAATAGATTTTCCCAGGAAGCACCAGCAAGTTGCACACGTTCTAAAAGACACGACAAACCGAGGAGGCTTGCCCCCTCCACTGCCACCTCGCACTTTGGACGATGTTATGTGTGGTGTCAACTGCACGCAACATTTTGGCGCCCAAAATAATAATAAAAAAAATAGTAATAATAATAAAATTTGAAAAAGCAGCAGCATTACATGGATATTGAGGATTTCCCCTCTTCTCTTCAACTTCCCATTGGTGGGGAATTGTAAAAAAAAAACAAAAAAACAAAAAACAGACTTTGCAGCAGAATACTGGAAAAGGTTGAAGGAGAAGGCTAGAAAAACAGACATGCATTACAGAGCTCAAGCTATGCCAAAGAAAACTCTCTTCTTCTGTCGCAAAGTCCGTCAGGTGGTGGTGGTTGTTGTTTTCTTACAGCTGCATTCGCTCCGGTCATTTCTCTTTAGTTTCCCCTTTAAAAAACGACGGGAAGACGCTGCAGATATCGGCATCGTGGCAGCGAGGTTAACTGCGTCCTGTCGGCGACTGTCGTTATGAAAACAGTTAAAAGACGGGCAGATAAGATTGCTGCAACCTGAGCGAATGCAGCCTCATGGTGCAGATGGTCAGAGTACAGGCACTGGTTAAAAAAACCCAAAACAAACAAACAAACAAAAAAAACTGAACAAAGCAAACAAAAAACACTCCTAGTATTTTGTGCGTGAAGAAGGGGGAGTCGGAGGGGAGGCGTTGCTAATTCAGAGGAAATAAAAATGGCAAAAATGACAAACAAAAACCATGAATGACTTCATTAGCTGGACTCTCCCAAAATGTGTGAGACATCTCTGAGGTAATCATTGAAGTGTGACTCATTAGACAGCAATAAATATCCACATGAATACAAATATTTTTTTTTAAAAAAAAGTAAAAACAGAGGCAAATTCTTAAATTCTTAATGCTAAAGCAAAAAATATGAGCTAAAAAGAGGTAGGTTTTCCTTTTGTTTGTTTTTTTTTTCTTTTTAGGTAGATTATAATATACATCCATTGCAGACACTCCTTTTTGTAAGAACTACATTTATGTCAATTCCATTACAATGCCTGTTCTGAAGGGGGAAAAAAAAAATAATAAAAAAATACTTTAAATCCTTCGTGTGGACGATGGCTGACAGTTCGGCGTGAATTTACATTTGTATTCCAGACAGGATTTGTAATGGCCACAGTTGTACAAGAAAAAAATAAAAAATAAAAAAATTACAAAAACATCTTTAGAACGAGAGAGGAAACTGTAAAGCTTGCTGGTGATAGTGTACCTTAACGTATGCATTTTGCAGGCATTGTTACTCTGTTATGATGCTGTTCTTGAAAAATAAATCTAGACAAAGAGTCTGAGCAACCTAGTCGCAATAACGAAAAACAAAACAAAAAAAGCAAAAGAAAAACAACAAATAAGGAATCTCTGCACCGTTACTGTATTGGTGTGATTTGGGGGAAATTAAATAAGAGGAAAAGACAAAGTAAAAGGAAAATAACATGTAATCAGAGATTTAATGGCACAGAAGAGGATTTCTCCCCCCCGACGCCATGTGATAATGAGCACAAAAAAATTATTTAGTGTTTAATTAGTGGCTACAATACATTCTTGCGAGCTTTCCTGTTCGGTTGTCAAATCCACAAGTGCAACTCCTCTGTTACCCTGTTCTTGTGTGGAGGGAGCTCCCCCTGTGGCACTTACACATTCACTGATCCTCCCACGCTGCCAGACAGACACAAATCAACGGGGCATCTCAAATCAAACAGGAAAAGAAGAAGAAACAAGAGCAAAATCAAAAGCCACATTGTCATACAAAACGGGGGGAAAAAAATAAAATGAACATGGGAGACTTTCAAATCTTCAGAAGCCAGTGTTCAGTAACCAAGCACATCATAAACCCCCCCCACCCTTCATTAGACTGACACTAAACACACACGAGTGGTACTACCTACACACAATCGAGTTTTAACTCCTAACAAGTTCAATCACAGCAGGGTCGTTTGTAGGGCACATCAAATCAAATACAAAATAAAAGTTAGACATTGTTATCATTGTTTGTTTGTTTTTTTGAGGATGGGATTCTGAAGGGCGGCTTTAACTTGCGCTACGAAAGCTGGTTGAAAGTTGAGCCCCGACTACCAGCTCACAGAGCGTCACAGTGACTGAAGTGTTGAAACAAAGTCACAGAGACTGAGAACAGGCTTCATCATTGTGGAGGATTTAAAAAAAAAAAAACAAGCAAAAAAAAAAAAAAAAACCGGGCTGAACCGATCAAAGCAACGACTCTTTATGCGTTGTTATATGGAGACGACGCCACGAAACTGGGCGCTCTCTTCCTTCGCCGTCTTCCTGATGTAGTTACATTTACCTACCAAGACGAAAAAGAAAACACCCTCTGTATCTTTTTTTTTCTTTTTTACCTTTTTCAGGTTACAATCTCAAACTTGGATTTATCCAACACAAAATAGCACACAATTGAGAAGTGAAAGGTGCTGCTTGAGATCGACAAGCTACTTTTTCACCCACTTCTAAAAGCGCCAGGTGTGGCGAACAACTTGCATCGGGAGCCCAGCGTCTTGTAGGTGAGGATTGGTGGTGGCAGCCTCATGCTGTGGTAATGTCTTTCTTCGCTTTTGACAGGCAAGCTGAGGAAACGGCTTGATGGGAAACGGATCAAGCTAAATACAGGCGCACTGGATTTTGGGGGGACGGGGGGGATTCAATACCAATTTCTTTCCCATCCAAAAAGAAAATCTTCTTTCACTTCACAAATATATTCTACTTTGTGTTGGTCTCTCTCACAAAATCAAACAAGTGGAAGTTTGTGTCCATAACATGACAAAAATCTGAAGGTGTGGAGACTTTTCTAAGGTCCGTAGGTCAGACATGGGGTGGTGGTTTACTCTCAGCTTAAATAGACAAAAAGACATTTTTCTTTTCCTTTGACTTGTTTGTCTTTGGTTAAATCGACTGCTATTGTAGAGAAGTGTGAAAATGACTTCTGTGGGAGAATTGCTTCCACACAAAGGACATGTCATCTTTCAAGCTCAAACCTAAACCCCACATGCAGCCTGACAACACTGGCCTCAGTTCCTAAATGCTCTTAAATGCTTTCTTGGCAGTTTAGTTTACATGTCAATAGATGCTGTCTGGCGAAGCTTTAGCCAAAGGTGACTTACAGCAGAGAGGAGGCAGATTCCTATAAATATGCAAGCTTATATTCCGAAAGTCATTCATAAATGCCATTTTAGCTGAGGACATGATGATTCCCAGGTCTCCAGAGTCATCAGTTCCATGTACTTTAATATAGCAGGTGTAACTTGGCAATTTATATGGCTTATATGTGAGAGCAGCTTATCCTCTTACTAAAGAATTTACATTGCAAAGTGAAACCACACTAAACAGATGATAATCAGTCCAACACACAAGCAAGCCCTGTTTTAGCCATTTCTTGATCTTCCCTACTGAAGGATATACCCAAACAAAAAACTCAGAACAGAGTGCTTCAAAATAAAGTGTTAATAAATCCGAATCAAATTATGTTTGCATATTTCTTTCTGGGGCGGGGGAAAAAAAGACAAAAAAAAAAAAGTCTTCAGGATCCTTGTAGCCCTATGTACAGCGATAGACATTATATATTTTTAATATATATGTAAATATATATACCTGGTATTTACAGGATGCAACCACTAGAGGGCTGCGCAGCATACAACATCAAACAGGAGGGCCAGGCTGTGGAGGTGCACAGCACCTCTGCAACCACCCGGCCCTCGGACATTCTAGAAAATCCACTTCCCAGTCAGAAACGAAAGGGGTGTGATATTTGTGGAGGTCCGAAGCAGCTTCCCAAGCTCTCCGCCCTCTGAGCTCACGGTATACTGGATAGGAACAATTCATGGAATTGGTTTTTATAGGCGAAATGACACGAAACGCGCAAAAAACAACTATTGCAATTATTTCCATATTTATGCCAAGTCCAAGTAAAGTATGCAGCTATATATAAACAAGAAGATAGGCCCCCAGCTTTGGCCTCCGCTTACTGTTCCAGTTAGGTTTGGCATGTTAGCCCTTTAAACATCTGTGATAATATACTGGATGCAGAGGGGTGGCTTAACAGTGCTTAGAATATATGAGATAGCAGTATTTATAAACATAGAAATAAACAATCAAACCATAGATTAATCAAAGATACTTTGAGGAGTTACAAGCCATTAAGAGGTCTTGGTTTGATCAATAATTAGCAGTGTAAAAATAGCTAATACAACTAGTGGCTAATTGTCACCTCAAACCCAGCCACTTCATTAAAGTCCTAAAGTCCTAGCAAAAAAAAAACCTCACAAAATCACAGAGAATGCTCTGGATTCTGCAGTATAAATCCGTATGACGACAGTTTCCTTCATTATAGTCAACTTGCAGAGTGGCTGCACGAGGAAAGCTAACGATGGAGCAGCAGTAATGGAAGCCGTTTCTAGATTATTCGACCATACCTTTGGTGAAACTCTGAAAGGCATGTGTTTCAATTGTGCACAGTCATTTTCATTTGTTGCCTTGGAAAGAAGCAAAAAAAAAAAACCGAAAAACGATTTCAAGATGACCAAAGATTCAAAGTTGTGTGCAGGCACTGCTTTTGCACTGGTAAACTAGAAATGTGCGGTATCCAAACTGTTTTGTGTGAAAGTGACTCTTTCACCGAGGTGATGTAGTTATAAAACAACCCAGTAAAATGAAGAGGTAGCTGAACTGAATGGCTAAATGTATAACTGAGGATGCTTGTTGTGAAAAGTTGTGTGCACACAACACGTGCACGCACAAAATGTCCAGACATCTTAAAGCAGCGGTTTTGAATTAAATAAGTAGAAAAACATGTATATAGATATATAGGCAAATGTCCTGTGGATAGCTTAGTTTGTAGTACATGACATTCCCTTGTTTACTGTGTTATTTAACATCTGCTTGCTCTCCGCACAAGCTTGGCCTTTGCAACAAGACACACTTCTTCAGACGTTACAGAGATGAAGACGCACACCAACACTCACGCACGCACACGCACTACACTTTCTCTGCTCCACTTGCTCCGTAACCCACGTCAGCTTAAAGTCCATCCAGCACTTTCTCAGCTCTCTCCGTTCGTTTTCACCAGCGGTGGATTCTAAGAGACTTCGCTGCCGAACACTTCCAGCACCAGCGGAGTGAGCTGCATGCTGTGTTCCGGCTGGAAGGACAGTGAGCGGTACTGTTTGGGGCGCTTGTTGAGGCTGCGCAGGTCGGCCAGCTTCTGGATCATCTTGGCATACAGCAGCTGTCCACCCAGGTGGTGGAGCCGGATGTAGGCCTGCAGGGTCTCTGACAGCTTGTCTTGCAGAGCTTCGATTCTCGCGTGGTCCTGCACACCTGGACGGTCTGCGTCGGATGACAGTGGGGGGAAAAAAAATATTTACGGTTGTTCCAGAGGTGACTGAGCAGGAATAGAAAATAAACAGAAACGAGGACGAAGCAAATAATATTTCTATGTTCGGTGCAGAACACACAGAACACGCCTTTCTCCCTCCTCACGGTACCTGGAGAGAGCAAACAGATGGCCATCAGCAGCACATGTTCCTCTTCATGGAGGTTCAGCTTCTTCAGGCCCACCTGGAACTTCACCAGAGGCTCCAGCAGCTCCAGGGTGTGGCCCGCTATGAGAGACGAGCATATAATTACATTCCGGTGAAGTTTACGATCACAAACTAATGGCACTCTTCAGCGAGACGCCAGCATTCGTGGCTCCGTCCAGTACAGCAAGTCGTCCCGATCGGTAAGATGCGGTGCTTTAGACGCTGCTCTGCATTCTTTCAATGTGAAGTAATTGTAGTCGACTGAGTGCTGTGGGGAGGTTTACCGCTGTTCCATGTTTACGCCGTTTGTGGACAGCGGCTCTCGCTGCGCTTTGCGAGATCACCAAACCTCAGAAATGGTTTCGTAATCCAGAGCGATAAGATGTCAGTGACCTTGTCTCTCACCTGTTTGTTTAATTGGGACGTGATGTGTTGCTTTTTAAGATCTTTCAGCCTACTGTTCAAATAGGGTCTATTTAAGTGTTTTGTTGATTTTGCAAGTTTTGCACTAACTGCTTCTGGCTGTACAAAATGAACAGAGGAGATGTGAATAATCTCCATTAATAATTCATTTTTAACAAATAGTCTTGACTCTTATTATTTTAAAAATGAATTTTTAATCTCCCCAGGTTGTTTTGACATAAAAACTTTTCAGTGTGGCAAAAAGAAAAATACGTGGTGGGGCAATTAGTGTTTCACACAATTCTATGTTTAGTATGATTTTATCAAGCTTTGTCTGGTTACTGGCATTTGACGTTGCACCATTACGTGCAACGTTGCCCCTCCCCTGCATGTTTCTGCCCATTTCTGGTCAGCCAGCTAAAAAATTAAAAATATATAAATAAATAAAATGAAATATCACTCCAACTTTTTCCTCACTTACAAATAAGACAAATTTGTCTCTGTGGAAATACATCCACTCACTAAAAACATGAAGAGCCAAGAGTCGTAAAATAAAGCAGTGCCACCCTTCGCAGTTGGCAAGCGACAATCAATCTGCTAATATGAGGCCGTTATGATACTCTAAGGAGCTGAGCAGCTGAAAGGTCAAATATTCTGCAAAATACGCTCTTGAAAACCACAACTACTTTCAGAATGTCTTTATTTTTTATTAATAGCTAATATGTTATATTAGTTTATGTATTAAAATAAAAAAATAAAGGTCAAGTTTTATGACAGAAATATGGAGCGCATTATAATATTTTAGCAGCAGCAGGAATAGATGTTGCTTTTCAGTTTTAAATGAGAGGCTATGTCATGAAAAACATATTTTTATGTAAATACGCTGACATAATAATCCTGCAAAGGTCATTTTACCTGCCCAGTCGACATAAATATACACAGAGCTCAGCTTTTAACTCAGTACAGATAGGTCAGTGTAAAATGGTGCAAGTAACGGAGACAAAAGAGCATCATGTTTGTGACGTCCGCCTCGGTGCCGAGTTTAACATTATGAAGCAAAATGCTGTATATTGCTATTTAGTGCTACAGAATTGAACAGATAAGGTTCCCTGGCTTTCTGAGACCACTGCTACTTTACACTAAGAGATCTAAAAAAACTAAAAAAAAAACACCTTTAATTTTCTTACATTACAAGCATCCAGAAAAACGCTCATAATGCACACAACGCCCTTGCAAGCATGAATTTCTTTTTCCTTAAACTTTGTTGAAAGAGGCTTTTCTGCAAGTCCGCCAGAGTGAATGTTTCACAAAAGCGTGACGAGTACAGAATGCACACGCCATTGATTAGTGCATGAGAAAACATACTTTCTAATCCCTTTAACAACGTCTGCTCTCTCGTGTTTCTGACAAACACTCAGCGACCGAAAGTCCTCAGCGACAGATAAGAGCACAACAACACTTCTCCTGCTGGTTCACACACTTGTTGTTTTGCACAAGCAGCAGGTCGGGAGTGACATTCCTTACGTGATCGCAGAAAGTGATCCTACTTGAGCGGTAAAGGAAAGCCATGCCCAAAGGGCTGAAGATATGCAAGACTGGTTACACAGAGACTATTAAATTAGCACCTTTGTCCCAAAAGAGTAAACACTGGTTACTGTGTGTGTTGTTTATAACCACTGACACAGATACCTGCAACAATATTCTTAACATATTTACATATTTTCCATAACTTCTAGCTGTTAAAAAGCGTTCAGTTTGTAAATAACCCTGAACAGTGGCTTGGCTTCAGAGCAGTCACACTGACAAATCAAATATAGCAGCTTTCAGACTGACCTTTGGTGACATCACTGATCTGGTATTTAAAGTCAGGCCCACCGCAGCTCCAGGACATGTCTTCCAGGTTGAAACTTTGATTCGACCGCAGCATGATCACCTCGATAGCACTGGACTTGAGCAGAGCAATCTGGTCCTCTGCAGTTAGCTCCCTGGAATAAAAGAAGCATGGTTTATTTCAAACAGGGTGAGCAAATGGTTTGGTGTAGAAAAATCATGTCTCTTTCGTCATTTAATTTTTTAAATGCAGTTCAAAGTTCAAGGCCACTCGGGACTCTCAAAGATAATGTGCAACTGCTTGTTTTGTTTGCAAGCTGACACACGGACAGGGTGCTACGTCTAGGGCTTAGCTTAGTTAAAACATTTCATCTGGTAACAACAATTCTGTCAAAAATATTTCTAAACATAGTTAATGAACTGACAGGAGTTATGAGCTGAGGCTTGGAGACGCGTGTTGTTTAGGGTGTTGTTAAAGGGATTAGAAAGCCGATTCAAAGAGGGCAAACAGGCTTTAAGGTGATTTTTCACATCCTTTACCTATTATGAAACCTTTCGGAAAATACAGGCTCTGGCTTGTTTCTGCCTTGACTTTGAATTGACCCTTTGACACACTTTGCATTTGTCCCTGTCAACACACTGACACACACACTCCAGAAAAAACGGTTTCCATGAGGATAACAGAAACAGCCTCCGGAAAATAATTTGTGCAGCACAAAACAAATAAGAGTGTCAATGCACCGATCAGCGATGTACAGATTCTGATTTTGGCTTTCTTTAAACAATAATATGGAACAAAGAGTCACTGTAAAATAAACATTAATATATGTAAAGTTCCATGTAAGAGACTATAGTTTGTAATACCAGATAAAATGAAGGGATAATAAGATTATCCCCATTTATTCGTCAAAGCACATGTCCCTGATCTTCATCTGAGTTTTATTAAACATAAAAAAAAAATCAAAGAATGCGATGCATTTTTTACGTAGAAAGGACGGACGTTTTAGTGTAAAAAAAAATAAATTTGATTTTCAACACTTTACCTGGGAATCACTGCATTACATTTAGTATATTATTTCGTTAGTTCACCTTGTTTCTTTTTATCTTTGAATCTTAAGGTGTTACGGAAAGATCTAAACGAGTCAGTATTTCTTGTATTTCCTGATGTTACTGAAATACATTCTTATCAGATTCATAACTTGGGTGTGTGTGTGTGTGTGTGTGTGTGTGTGTGTGTGTGACTGTAGGCGGAAACTTTGGCTCTTGAAGTTTGGAGAGCCACCTACAAGACACACTTGCTGCACGGTTTTAGGAAATGACTACTGTATTATGAAACAAAGCATTTTGTGAGGCAGTAACCTGGTTGCAATGGTCATTGAACCATAGCTACATGCCACACTATGGCATAAAATCAATTCATTTGGCAGTAAAGATATGTGAGCAAAGTCTTCAAAAGTGTGTCAAACGTCACTGTTAGATAAGAATACACGAACTTTACAAATAAATTAACACGAGGAGCGATTCCAAAGGTTTAGGGAAGCAAAGGTTTTGTTTTCCTAAGTATATCAGAATAAAACAAACAAATGAAGAAAAATTAAATCAATAAAAATAGATTATAGACAGTAAAATTCCTCCTTCCAGTTTATCTCTTCTTGTACTGTTCATGGATTAAAGTCAAAGTTCACAGCTGGGAATCAAAAGCAAAACCGTCAACAATTCTTCTGTTACACAACGTCGATATTCGCTTTTCTTGCTATATTCCTCACAACTCGAAAGTACTCATACTTTTTTGACTTTGTCACTCTATAAGCATAAACCTTCATATATTTTGTTTGTTTAATGTGATAGAACAGCACAAATATGAATGTGTAAAAAAAAGAAAAAAAAAAGAATATACACCATAACTGTTTAAAAAAAGATATTTACAATCTAAAAAGTAAGGCATGTATGTATTTCAGGCTACATCCGAGTCAGTGCCTTGTTCCCCATCTTATGTTGAAATTGCAGGTGCAAACGTTTGTGTTGTGCCTTCCGCAGCTTTGCACATATTTGAGAGCGTTTGCTCATTTACCAGTCACTAAAACTCACCGTCAGTCTGGTCGTGAAGCATCTGTGATGTCAGCGTTTCTGACATCTATTTTGATGTCCTGTCTCAATTGGATTAAGATCCAGACTTTGACTAGGTCATTTCAACATGTGTATACCTAAGTATAAGTCATTCCTGTCTTGTTGGAAGGTGCATTTTGGCAGAGTTTCAAGTCTTTCGCAGCTCCTGATGTATTTCCTTTCAGGATTGCACACGTAGACTGACAGGATTGTAGACTGTTGTGTGTCATCAGCTCCATCCATCCATCTTCCCATCAACTCTAGCATGCGTGTCGATGCTAAAACTGCACAGTGATGGCTTTCACACGACTGTATTCAGACGTGACAATTTAAAGCGGTTGGATACAAATGTACACCACACTTTTCTGGTTTCTATAAAAACGGATAATTTATCACATTTTTTTAAAAAATCATTTTGTGTTTTGTGATAAACATTGAAATTTGAGTCAAAATATGAATAAACCTCAAAGGGTGTGAATATTTTATAAAGTGCTGTGAATGGTAATACAAGTTGAAAGCTGTTTCTCAGTTGAGCTTAAAGCTGTTCTTCATGCACACACTGGCGTACCTGAAACCGGGAATCATCTTGGCAAACCCAATCACTTTCTGTATGCTGTAAGAGACCAGGTCGGCCAGGTGGGGAAGCATTGAGAAGCTGGAGCCTTCCTCCTCACTGGAGTCCGGGCTGTTGCCGTGTTCCTGATACATCATCAGCAGGTTGTTGAAGTTCATTTTAGTGTCAACAGACTCTGCAGCGACAAATGAGTTCATGTTTAACACCATATTAAAATAATGAGACGCACAACGACACGTAGATGATTAGGAAATAAATAAGCAGAGGTTTGATGAGTTGCAGAGAGCAGCTTGGAAAACATATGGAGCGTTTACAGCTAGCGACGGTTGTTTTCCATAATGTGTCTCTGCCTGCTGTGTGTTTGTGCAAACTCAGACCATGTCTTGAGCTGTCTTCTCTTCATTAGTGATGCATGCATTAATGAATGGCTGTTTACCAGTGGGAGTCAGGTGTCTGCATGCTACTTATTATTCGAAGGGGTTTGCCTGGATTCTCAACACTGTAGGCTAATTTAATGCCATGATCCACCATGTAGTTAAAAAAAACAAGCAAACATTAAAATGAAAATATGTTTCTCAAACTTGCCTTAAATATCAAGATACAACTTTTTAGAATATTCAAATAGAAGGGGTCACATTGCTGGATAAACCAGTGTTTTTATTTGTGAAGCTTTTTACCTGGAGAGTGACTGAAGGAGTCAGAGGAGGCATCAGAGAAGGAGTGGAGGGAGGCAGCTCTGCTCGCGCTTCGTGTCACTGGGCCCTCGCGCACAGGAGGCTGCACAGGAGAAGGAGGCCTTTTATGAAAGCTCAACCACAAAAACGGCTTTCCCTCGCCATTTTGCCTAAGATTGATTTATACAGGTGTGTCTCAAAAAAGCAGAATATCATCAAGAAAAGATTTATTTCAGTAATTTGATTTTAAAAAGTGAAACAAGTGACAGACTGTGATACACTGATGATGTTTTTCAAGAGTGTATTTCCATAAACTTAATTATTACATAAAAATCTGACATTTTTCACAGAAAACTACAATGTCACATTAGGATTACTCTGTAGCATGTCATGGAGGTGATCAGCCTGTGGGTCTGATCACCCAGAAGCTGCTTTGACACAAGTCTTCAGATCATTTGCCTATTTTGGACTTCTCTCGTTTTTGTTTTGTCAATATCCACAGATTCTGTGTCCACCTCCGATCCTCGAGACATGGAGCCCAGCATATTTTAGAAGTGTTCCTGCTCCAACATGTCTTAATTGGTAGGATTACCTTCTCAGTGGTCATGTTGTGCAGAGATGTGTTAATGACCGACCCATAAGTCAGATGGGATGAACCAAAGAACAGTTTAAAACATGAAGGACAGAAGCCCTTAAGGACTGAATTTTGACACTAATACTCTATTGGATTTATGTCTGGCAAATCTGCAGTCCAATCAAACGCAGTACTGCAACAGTCAATAAAGCAGGGATTGCCAAGTCCTGATAGAAAATGAAAACAGAATCTCCATAAAGTTTTCCAGCAGAGGACATGGGACCCTTGAGAAACTGTGCAGCCATATTCTGATTAGACCAAGTAGGACACTTCAGACAAGTTTCAGGTTCAAGAATCTCTTAGCATAGAAAATATAAACATGTCCTGTTTGCATGTATGTATGGTGACTTATCAAACCCAACATAACATAATAGTGCTGGACTAAAAATGCAATCATTACTGGGATCCCTTTGTCGTTTTACATCATGAAAGTTGATTGTGGGATATGTGCACTTTCAGATTATCCAACTGAGATTGTGGAACCAACTCGATGCTTTCTATTGGTATTCTTGGAATATTTCCTGTATTTGCCTGAACTCTGTGAAGCTGTCTTCAGACAGGTTGTCCAAATACATTATGTGCTTCAAACACAAGCTAGGTTGTTAAACGACACCCAAAACCATTAATGCTACAAGCTTTTTTCTGCTTGGTCAAAGAATGACTGAATCATTTGAAAGGAGCTACTGAATTTAGTTGTGGTCGAAAACTTGTGAATCTCCTCCAAACTCTTAATGGGTTTTGGTTCACAATATTCTTCAGGCTGGGATTATTATTTCTATATTTTCATTGCAGCAAGATGCTTGCATACAGCTCTCTGAATTGATGCTGATGAAGTACAGAAATGAGTATCTTCTCAGTGATACTCTAATTTAATCAGATGCACTTGTTTCAACACAGAAAAAAGTCACAAGAATGAACATGACAGGAAGTTTAGTGGATGATAAAATGGGATGAAATGAAAGGCCTGTTTCTGGTTTATGTGTACAGTATTTAAGAAGAGAAATCGTTCAAGTGATCGTTCACAGGATTATTTTACTGCAAAGTCAAAGTGTTATGACTATAAGATAAAAGAAAGCCAAGATGGCAAATCATTAAAGTCAGTCTTTGTCATTTACACATTTTAGCCCTGCATTGTGCTGATTTGATGTCGAGCAAATTAACTGAGACACCAACCCTAAAGCGGCAGAAATCAGAATAGGAGTCGTCGTATGTTTTGTGGTGTGCCTCCACCAGTGTGGCAATGACGTGACTCTGTTCATCTGTGAGTCTCGGTCTCCGTGCTTCCTTTTCTGCTTCACGTTGTGCCTCCTCCTCCTTCCTCCGCTGAATCAGGTCCTTCTTTCTCTGCACTTCCTCGTCTGTCAGAATGACTGCAAGGCCAAGACGAAGAGAACGTTTGAAATCTACACCCAGAGTAAACTCAACTTCCAGATGAAAAAAAAAAAAAAAGAAAGAAATGCTTTCTTTGGGTAAAAATAGCACAAATAAAACAGAAGAAAAACCAAACAGGTCAGGTAAACCAATGGATGATAAATTATAAATAACCACACAAACAGAATCCATCCAAATATCAAAAACTGTTCAAAGGTACATTACTTGGGCTCAACACTGTGATGACAGGCATGTTTATGTTGCATTGGGTGAAAGGAGGTTGTTATTCTCTGGAGGAAGAGAATGGGAGGGGATGGGTCTATATGGAGACCCCTGCTGCACTGAACAACCGAACACATTGTCTTTGTTCCGTTTGCTCCTTGTTGTTCTAGCCGCTGAATTAGCTCACAGAAACAGAGAGACGGCTCTTGACAACATGCTGCTGTTTTTGCAACAGTAACAGCCACATCACTGGCTCCTGTTCACATAAAGCTCACTGTAAGGTCCGTTGCCAACAAAAAGGTGGAGGGTGAAAAAACAAAAACAACAAAAAAACAAAAAACATTCACCTGGCAGGCTGAGACCATTTGCATAAAAGAGAACTTTGGACAATATCCGGATATTAGCAGAAAACAAGACGAGATGTGCCTGCCATATGCAGACTATAAAAACAAACATAAAACTGTAGCGAGAAGAGGCCGGGATAGATCGCACATAAGGTGTTTAAACTTCAGATGGGGTATACTTTACACAATGCCGAGAGGCTCCACTTGTTTAAACAAAGCATGTAAACACTCTAAAAAGGGGCAAAGACCCAGAGATACTTAACCTGAGTCGAAAGATTACATAACAGAGAAAAGTCCCCCCACCCACCAGTCCTGATGAATGCATATACCAGTTGTACAACTTAAAAAAAAAAAAAAAAAGGGTGTTTGTTTTCTTTGCCTTTTTCCCCTCCTCTGGAGAAATCGGATCTGATGTAATGGAAGTACAGTAAGGAAACATATTTCTTTACATTCTTTTGGTGGGAAGCTGCTCTTGGATCAAACCCTGGTATTAACTTTATTTATACACAGCATGTTGGGTAAGTTACAACACAGAAGCTCAGGTTTCCAATCAGATAATCTATTAACAAAGCCACACAATAAGCAAAAGAGCAAATTATAACCTGAGCAAATAAATTTTAAAGTCCCCTACTTTAAGAGTTATAGTGTTTTTACGGCTGTTTGAAACTATTGAGGATTAAACTGAAAAATACTTGAAAACTTCTTGTTGGCAAAAATCATCTTAAACAAATTCCAGCTGCGAGGGTTAGAATCATGCACTGGAAATATGGGTCACCGGGTTTTTTTCCCCACTTACACTCTTTCATCATGCCAATGTCCACACAGCGTTTGAGGCGGCATGCCTGGCAGTGACGCCTGTTGTCCTTGGTGATGGTGCAACTCCCGTTAAAGGGACATGTGAAGGAGGCCTTGCGTTTCATGCTGCGCCTAAATAAACGACATACATTTCAAAGGTTATTAAAATATGCCTACAATTCTTTGCAAAAGTTTTCAGAACCTGTGAACTTTTTTCCACCTTTTGTCACGTTACAACAAAGTGCGGTGTGTGTACTAATAGTGCAACCCAAAGTAGCACGTAATTGTCGAGTGGAAGAAAAACATTACGCTTTTCAACTTGTCTCAAATAAAAATGAAACGTGAGGCTGTGGGATTTGTATTCAGATCCCACAGCTACTTCTTCAGAGAGTAAGAAGTAGCTGTTCAAGCTTCAAAAGTCTCAAGTCAAAGTTTACTGTGACAGACGATTGTTGAAATTCTGAAGAATCGTATAAAGTTGTTTTATGGGTAAACGGAAAATATACCTTATTTTACAATTTAACTTTATCTTTATTAAAAGGGAGACACATTCAGTGTTTTGCACAAATATAATCAAGGCAGAAATAGATATTTTTTCCTTCAGGTCTAGGATTAAAAAGAAAAAAACTAAAATATGGACATGTGCCATGGAATCTGAGGGTAAGAGAGAAGTTTAGCAAAATAGTGACGCAGAGTAATGATTTAGTCACACGAACATTGGAGCATCCATAAACCCATGTGAGCTGAAACACAGATGAACGTGCTTTATGAGAGTTCAAACGAAGGCCATGTGAGAGACGAGGAAGGAGATTATTAAACATCCGTTTTTTTTCTGTTTTCCTTTTGAATACCGACACTGCTGGGAGGAACAGACGCAAATGTACAGAACAGACGCACATACTTCAAAACAAAACGAAGGAAAACAAATTGTTACAGTTTTGTCTTTGCCTCAAATTTTAAACTTTTTCAAGTCGGGCAGCAGAGGGGAGGTGGTCAGTACAGCGGATAGGTTGTTAGAACGGTTGCCGCACAGCAACAAGGCTTTGGGTTCGTTTCCAGGGGGAGTCTGCAGGTCTTTGCTGTGCATGAGAGTTTGCTCCAGGCCTTCAGCTTTTCTTAAGATTGTCCAAAAAAAACACATGACAGATTAGCTGCAACTTTAAATTGCAATCAAAGTGAAAGCAAAACTCTAACAAAGTGGGCTGTGCACGTTGACACTGAGGGGCCAGGCCAAGTGTGGTGAACAGAGGGGGTTGAATGGGGCTGTGGTCAGGATGAGGGAAAGCACCATTGCAAACCTATTCGCCTTGTCACTATATCTGGCAACTTTCAGATTCTCTAGCAACTTCTTTTTCTCCAAAAAGAAACTTTTCCTGTGTTCTTGGAGACTTTTATGGCAACAACAGTGGAGCTCTGCCCTAAGTGCTGCGGTGAGCCTCTCCGGCTTCTTAAGCACTGCTGTCAGTCTCGCACAGTTATCCTGCAGCATAACGTCGTCAGCAGTCAGAGCAGGAAGGAAACCCATTCCCGTCCGTGTGCACATTGCAAATAAATCACGTGCAAAGCTTCGAAACGGTATGGATCAACGCTCATCATGTCAGGATACAGAGGCTTCCAAGTCTTGACTCACCAACAGCAGCAGGAAAAAAAAGCTGGTGAGGTTGTTTTACCAGCAGGTTAGCTATTTCCCAGAAAAACAGAGGCTTCTTCATATGTCCACACAACAGTATGTATGTACTGACTTATTGTATTGTGCATCTTTTAATACATTTCTTTTTCATTGTACTTTATTTCCCCTCTAAAAATGTAATTGCTTTGTGTAAGGTCACTAAAAATCCACTCTTTTTCCATAGAGCTTATATGCTATTCCCAGAACCCACTGAAGATTAAGCCAGATTTTGACTGAATATTAGCATACCTGAAAAAGCCCTTGCATCCTTCACAGGTCATGGCATTGAAGTGGAAGCCAGTGGCCTTGTCACCGCACACTCCGCAGATCCGTGGCACATTCCTGTCAAACTCATCAGGGGCCACGGTGGATGTACTCACAACGGTAGGCTCCATCACTAAACAGAAAGCAGTGAAAAGCAGGAGAGTGTTGACAACAAATACGCTGTATCTTAATTGGAAATAAAGAAATCACAACCCAGTCAACGCTCCAGCATTGAGATACAGAGAAAAATCTATTTCAACTTGATCAAGGTTATCTGCAAACTGTTACACGCACAGAGAAACATTGCTTTCTCTTGCCAACCAAGCTGTGTGTGACTCAACTTCCCAATTTACCCTTTGGAAGCAAAAGCAACTTCAGTGGTTTTGTCCAAGGGTGCAGAACTGAAGCCATATGAATCAAACGGAAAAAACTCTCCTTTGCACACCCCCCAACGAAAAGAAAAACAGGGTTTGGGTTCTATTTGATTACACAGTGCTCCAATTACCTTTTAAACTTGGCCACGTGATGGGAAGAAGAAAAAAAAAACAAAAAAAAAAAAACATGTCACCACAAGGCTAACATCCTCATAAACAAACAATCACTGTCCTTCACAAAGCTTCTCTCATTTCTTTCTTTGGTGCCTTTCACTGCAGTGAAAGTCGAGCAAATGATAGAAGGAGGAGGGGGATGTGGAAGGCCATGGTAAAGCAACACTCAACAAACTTGCAAATAAATCAAAGGCCAATGCTGCAAGGAGCCAGTTGAATAATTCAAGATAATTTGACACAGCTTTTCATCACTCACGTCCAATAATAATGCTCACAGGAAGAGTAAGTAAGGATCAAGACAACATATTCTGTTGTCGTTTTGCAGCTTAGATTCTTATAAAACCGAGTGGTAAGCCTTTACAGCTACATCTGAGCAAGTCTTGTAAATTCTACGAACTGGTCGCACATTTTTTTATTAAAACTTTAAAGGGTCTAGTTACTACGTTTTTAAACACAGACGTCATTATTCGTAGTGGGTCAAGCTTGTACAGTAGCTGAAATGCACACCACATGCTTCAACCAAGAATATCGGACACATGTGTTGCTGCACACTGCTACATGTCTGCAAATACTTGTCCAGGGAATTCATCTGATGGATCGAACAGAGCTTTGATAAACAACAAACCACAGAGTAAATCTCAGACTGTTTGGTTTTGCTACTGAGCCAGAGAAGTCCAAGAGATTCAAACAAATACTAAAATTTAAAGGCTACTATGAGGGCTGAAGAAACTCAACATTTCGGATATCAGCTAAAATTAATTTCTGAATAAGCTAGAATGTTTTCTAAAAGCGTTCTGTTCCCATTTCTTCCTGTGGACAGCGTGTTCCCATTTCTTCCTGTGGACATTTAGTCAGACAGTGTTCTGGCTAAGTGTCTAAGGTCTTTATGTCTGGGGATGCATCAGAGAGGAAACTGGGGACAGGAAATTGCCCTACCGTTTATCATCAATGGAAAAAAAAAAGTCTAAGAATTTTGGATTTATCATAAAATTTAACATCATGTTGTTAGTCAAAAAAACTGATTATTGAGATTTCACTATTTTTAGAGATGTCAAGGTATACTGTTTTTAGGTGGTTTAGGTCAGTTTTATTATTATTTATTTATTGTAGTGACTAATTTCAACTTCAACATGTTTCTTAAATCTACTTCTCTTTCTTTTAAATAGAAAATTCCTGGGTGAAAATCTTTTTTGGTTTCCATGATTGGCAGTTCATATAGTTGAGAAACGGCTTTTTGTTTTACATGTCAAAACCAAAAACTGTCATCATTTTCAGTCTATAAAACACTTGACAGTTTTATATATCTAACAACAGTTATGCTAAAGGTTAGGGACATATGTTTGGGATTACACAAATAATTCTGCTGTATTCAAATACAACAAATCTGAACCCTAGTTTATCTCTTTGTGAAATACTGTCAAAGCTGCAATCAGACCTCAATGACACATGAAAGTTGGTATTGACCTCATGATGTGAATCGGTGCATCGAAACTGTCATCAGTGAAAAATTCCTCCAAATGTCCCTCTGGGTGACATATGGCGTACGTTTCATTTCACTGTGAAAGACATTAGCTTAGGTAAGAGCCAATGTTTAATATCTTGAAGCATTTGAACTGCACTATGGTTATGGACACATCAGTGTTGTTTGGTATTTCCTGATGTTAAGTGTTTGGGAGTTATTGTGGTGTCTGCAGAGGTAATAAATTGCTACTTAGTCTTACATTTCTACAACAGAAAGCTGTATGTGGTTGGTTTGAGTATCAAATTACTACATTTACCATAATAGTCACAAATCAATATTCACTATCATGTAATGTTGTAATACCTGACTGGTATAAATGGAATAATCCTTAATAATAAAGTATCTTGTAACAGTTCGACTGCCCTAAAGCAATCCATTCACAGCAAACATCAGTCACTGTGAACCAAAAAACCTATTTACTCTAGTCTATTATTGAATGACGGCTGAAGTCAGTCCTTTCTGACTGCATTCAGCCTTGACAGGTCATTACAGTGAATGTGCAGAAGAATTGAGAGAGCTCTAAATAATGCAACAGCTTATTAGACTAAATGTATACTCATTCCGGTCTTCCAAAGGGAAAGCAGAATACAACTTTTTTTTTTTCCAACTTCGAAACAAGCACTCACTCTTGGCTGATTCACATATTATTGAAACGCTATTAAGCACAGTCAAATAACTGACTGGTAATATTTCCAAATATTCCTTCTATATTATTGTATATGTAATATCATATTACATGACAATTTTGAACAGTAATAGAGCGAGTTGTGTATATACTGGTAATTAGGAAACTACAGCACTTGCAGAATTTATTTTGTTTTTGTGCAAAATCTTATAAATTGATAAAAGGTTCAGTTTTTTTCAAAGAAGATGGACAATTAGTTCAAGGTACTTATAGTCTCCTGAGAAACCTCTGAGTCTTTACTGTTCAGCCAAGAACCAGAGTAGAGATTAAGATCAACACACGTGGTTTTTGTCATGATCCTCATCACGACATCCAATCAGCTCAAACAGGATGTGATGGGTGCGTTCACATTCACAGAATGACAGTCTGCAGGTAGCTTATCTCACACACCTGACTCGTATTAAAAGAAATATGTAAAAATCTTAACCAAGTGAACACTCATTTCAAAGACGGGTCTTCCATTTTGATTTCTGTCACGATGCGCAAGGTTTTTGAGGAAGATCCTCTTGCCTCTACGGTGGTTACAGTTCAGATGAGTGATTTTATATCCTGCCACTCTGTCTACTTTAAAAACATAGTTATGAACAAAGCAACTGAAGAGTTTCTGCACATTTTAAATCAAAGAAGGCAAGAAACATAACAGTGCACTGGCACAATTACTGTCAAAAGTGTATGCCACTGAATCTAAGGTAAACACTATTGTCCAAATTCGACTGGTGGGTAAGTAACTGGGAGAACAATAACGTCAGCACACTGTTAAACTCACAGTAAATAGGATCCTCCACAGGGAAAGGATTTCTAGACCAGCATTTTGGAGTTTTAGTTTAATTTTAATTCATCCTTCTGTGCACAAGCCTGCTTGTAGAGATAGAAAGTAATTTTGCTGCAAGTTGTAAAAGGTAAGGCCCAGTGCATAGCATCCACCAAATGGATCAAATGAATCATATCTGCTTTTATGCCTGCTCTCTGTGGAAGTTTGCACGCCTGCAACACCTAAGGTGTGGCCTTGAAAAAGAATTCTGCACGTAACTCCAGTGAGCATGTGCATAGAGGGCGCTTTTAAAAAAATCGTAAAAGTTAATTAACACCGACTTTTAATCCACATGTTTTTGTGGAGTAGGATGAGGGCCAAGAGGCCTGGCCTTCTAGCTTTTTCAAACTTTTCATGGGGGAACACCTGGGGAAAAAAAAGGGGGGTATGAACCATTTGCTAATTCCTGCACAAAAGTAAATAACATCTCGGTTAACAAATTCAAACTGGAATGAAAACCACTTTACTTTCTGGTCTGATTTGGGGTTTTTTTTATTCATCACAATTGGAGAGACTGTAAATCATCAATAACAAGCCTTGAAAAGCAACACAGTTAACATGTTTAACACAGATGGAAATTAGCCCTGGGCTGCAATCTGGGGTTTTCACAAATCATCTGCTTTGGTTCAATAAAATGCAGTATCTCACTATGCCAGTTTTAATTAGATTAAATTTGAAACTGAATCACAGAATAAAGAGCTGTGTCCCTCCTTGACAAACGTAACTAGACCCACCACCCTGTAATACCTGGTTTGACATATTTGGATGTTTTACGTTCTGTCTTCCATAAGATCCATAAAAACGATGCATGCTGACAACATACTGGACCCTTAGAGGTCACCTACGTTTTCTTGCAAGGAATCAGCAACACCTGGTTGTGCACAAGCTGAGGAGGGTCACATGTCTCAATGGAATATTTCAACCACGGCCGTAAGAGTAGCAGGGTAAGCCTAGCCCTAGGAAATTTCCTAGTAAATGGGGTTAGGCTTTGGATACACATCGAGGTCACATCTTTGTTTTGGTCAAAGTAACAATTCATGCTACAGTACATTTTGAGAAGGGTGTTTTCGAACTCATACTTCTGTATGACATGTTTTGTTTAATCATAACGTTTTCATTCACCGAGATGTCGTCCAGGACTGCAGTGATTAGTGTAGGAGCAGAGAGAGCCGCACGAGTGAAGTCATATTAACGACATAATTACAACAATGGGATAAAAGCAGATGGATGAGTATTTGTTTGTGTAGTAGAGGAGTGACCTCTGTCAGACTGACCTCCTGTGTCGCTACAACCCACTGTACCCCTTTGCTGCTTGTGGAAAATTTAACGAGGAGCCGCGATCAAAAGACGACGATCGACACAAACGGAATGTTTCTGATCATTTCAAAAGCAGGCTAAAAATACACCGTCATAATCCGCTTCAGTTACTGGCTAAATATAAATAGTCCAATCTCTGACAGCTCATCATCACAAGAAGGATCAGGAGGGGAAAGAAAGCAATTTGATGTCCATGTGGGAATTGCATTTATAATATGATTTACATCTGCTGGTCCTCTTCTGTCACAGTTAGAAATCAAACTGAAGATTTGGTAGTCACATGCTGTTTACGTGGACTGATCAGTGCAACTAGCCTCCTGTTCTCTGTATGTGTGAGAAAATGCATATTTTTACGTAAATATTTGTGGGATCAGTGTGTTAGAGGTAAATGGTTATGACCTGCACATCTTTAATCATTCGGCTCACCCAGTGAGAGATAACCTACTCAGGGAGACATTGATAATGTTGCACTGATATACAGGATTACACACATTACGCCACAAGTAGTTGTGAAATCAATGAAAAAGATAAAATGCTCCTCTCCATTCCACACATTCAAGTCGCCAAGTTGGTTTGAGGGTTTGACAAAACCACAGCAAACAGTCATCACAGGCCCTCGCTACTTCACACAGATAGGTGTACAGGAGAACCTGTCTCTATTCGAGCATCCAACATATGGACAAAACATGGCGCCTACATACGTGATTATTGTAGCTCCTTAAGAAAAACTGCAGCGAGTACCAACAGTTTTAATAAATTTGGTTATTTTCACTACATTTTTTTAAAGTTACTTTACAAGCTGAAATCTGCACTTCACATAAAACATAAAAACATACATTATCTGACATTAAATGGAATTAAAGTTTCACATTTTTAAATCAGTTATCATTACCAGTTATTTCCATTTGATAAATGAGAGAATAATTACTTTTTTTTTTTTAATGTCGTCTCCTAATTCAGAGGTTAAGATACATCCTAATGATTTGGTAGAATTTAAGGATGCTTTCTCACCGGGACGCTCCAGGCACGCTGACTGGTTGTGGAAATGTAGAACATTTTCACTTTCACAGTGAAAATGGGACAAATCACCTGGGCAATGTCATGCAGTTACAAAGGCTGCTCATTTGGGGCGCTAGCACAAGAGGCTGGCTTTAGAGAGCAGCAAGTAAGGGAGGCGGCTTTCAAGCACGTTGCTTTATATAAATAAGGCAAAAGTAAAAGTTGGGTGTTGAAAACTCCAAAGTGCCAAAGTCCTGCTTTTCTTACAGATCCACTGAGCAAAAATTTAAAGGATTTCAGATCACATATATGTCTGTAAGTCCCAGGTATGAGCTAAGTTCCCTCCTGGTTCTGGTTTGCTCAAAGGTCCAGTTGCATTCCCACTGAAAGCAAACCACATGAGGGTTCATTTACAAGCAAAAAGAGGCCCACGTTTTCAGCAGCCCAAAGTCAGGTTTATTGGTCCCCACCAGAGCCAGATACGCTTTCACACCTGCCCAAATGAAGCATACTATCCGAGGGAGGGGTAGTTCATTTACAGCAGACCTAACAGCTTAGACGGGATGGGTCAAATGTTTTGGATATCCACCTATGAGCTTCTTTCAACAGACCTATAACAGAACTGGTGTAACTGTTTAAGATCAGTCTTGTTTGGACACTCTTATTCAGCTTTTCCAACAAGATTTCAGTGGGACTGTGATGAGGGTTTTCTGAAGCCCTTCACATGATAACAGACATTGTGTTCTTTCTTCATGATGCCATCATCTTGTGCACCAGTCAGGATATTGCAAGAAAAAACACCCTCATAAAATGAAGGAGCCAAACCCTGTACAGTACTTCATAGCTGGGATGGGTTCTCTGGCTTTTAAGCTTCCATCTTTTTCCTCCTAATATACCGACAATCATTACTGTAAGGCGACACACTTCAATTCTAGCTTCATCAGATCACAGCACACTTCTCCAAAAATGAAGATGTCGCTGACAGAGATCTGGCTTTTGATGTCGTTTTTGACTTCATAGCTTGTTGTGATCGCCCTTTTAGCCCATTTTGGTACAAGACTCGTCTCATAATGGATAATAGCAACCGTATCAGGATTTTGCAAGGTCTTTCGCTTTACTGCAGGCAGTAAAACTGATATATTTCAAAATAACATTCATCTTTGAGGTACAGAATAATGGTTGGACATTCCCATGGTGCTTAAACTGGAACATGTTTGAACAGAAGGAAGCAACACCTTCAGGCATCTGGAAATTGTACCCAGAATATAAACCAAAACGTGTCAAAGTTCACCGTTCTCGTCCTGATACCTTGGCTGATTTCTTTTGATTTGCTCATATTTCAGACAAAGACACAATGTGTCTGAGGTTTGCCTTAAAATATTTTTTTATATGGTTGCTTCTTTTCAACTTAAATGTAAAATGTTGTGAACCAATCAGAAGCTAATAAAAGGTAGACCACTATATTGTGGGCTTTTCAGAAACTTAAAAGTCATAATAAATGTCTCAAGCTTAATAAGCAATAAAACAGAAAAACTTTAATTATTCTGGCATTTAGTAAAGGAATCATTTTGGTGATCAGGAAAGTTTTTTTTTGTTTGTTTTAATGTCGGACTTCAACTGTCTACCAAGCTGATATTAACTGATTCGTTAGCCAGACTGACTGCTCTGGTAGAGTCTGCAGTCAGCTGCTTATGTGACACATAACTTGCAAACTATATGTAAAAATTGAGTTAAGTAAAAAATGGAGATGGTCTTCTTTGGATTTTCTTTGAAAGGTCAAACTCATAACTGAAAACGTCAGCTATATAAAGTTATAGGGTAAAGAAATTAACTTGTGATTCAAAGGTTGAGTCCATCTTACTTAAATGGCTTTCAGCCAAAAAAAATCATAATCAAAAAGCTGAAACATTTCCAAAAAATTGCTTGAAACTCAATGTATTTCCTGGTATTTGAAATAAATGTATTAACTGAACATTTTCATTGAGCTCATGGATGTTCTTCAAACATATATTTCTTGTTCACTGATATATCTCCACAAAATAAATCTAATATTAAATAATAAATGTTCAAATAGAAACATTTGCTCCATGTGAAAGTCAAGAAGTGACTTCATAATCCATTGTGATGAAAGAGGCTTTTGAACCAATAGCCTGGATTCAATAAATATCATCAATTTAAAAGTTATTCAGAGAAACGATCTAGGAAGCTATAAAGAAAAAAGCAAAAGCAAAGATGTGTTTCAAGGTCTGAGAGCATCAGCAGCAGTGGCTGTTGAGTGAGCAAAGAGGCCTGCTGCAAGAATGTAACGCACCACAAACTAACTGCAGCATATCATTTTAACTGGGTGGTGAAAGCTGTAAAGTAAAGACGCAACCCCAATTCTGGCCAAGTCCTTGAAGGAAAGGATAGGGAGTTTCCTCTTCTGCTACCCCAACAGATTAACTCTGGAAGAACAAGTGTAGCTTTGCATGCTGACTCATCTTTTCCTCGTTTTATTTCATGCTGGCACATCTGAAATTTCGCAAATGCTTATAATAAAGCGTCACAAATCTGAGCTGAGGAAATGGCACTCCAAGACAACATTCTGCTCAACACTGGAATGCATCATGTGTTGCACAACTTGAAGGCCTAATAATAATAAATGATAGAAATCCATCGTGTTTAGGGGGTGTCCCACCAAAATCTGCATCACACTCACAGAAAGTGACCACAGTCCCATGTAACTTCATTTAGTGTGAACTTCTCACGCCGTCTGGAGTCCTGTGAGATTTGCTAATTGTGCTGCCTCTAAATTTATGGCATTTTTAGCTCTGTTTTGTAAAATGCTTTGTGAAAAATATTCAAACCACTTGAACTTTTCCACATTATAGCAATGACATTTAATATATGGAACAGAGAACTTGGTGTTTCTCTTTTTCTTTTAGGCAAAAAAAGACCTGATGTGTTTCATGAATTCTATTGAATAGAATGCAATGTATTCGACTGCCACTGCTGGATTAAGCATGATTAAGATTTACAACTAGAAATGTTGTGCCATGGTCAGATGAAACTAATATTTATGGCTGCTATGCAAACTGTCTAAAAAGAATCCACACATCGCTCCAACTCGCCATGGAGAAAGGCGGTGGTAGCAGCATCGTGCTGTGGGTTTCGGTTTCATCGGTTCGGAAAAAGAAGGCGATAAAATTTAATAGAAAGCATCTAATGAAAAAAACATTTTACCAGGATACAAAATACTTTAGAACCTCGTGAGAAACCTAACCTTTCAGGAGTACAATAGCTAGACATATAAATAAACATGGCACTTTTCAGATTTTCTTTTTTAAAAAAAACGAAAAAACTATTATAACCATGCATAATTTTCCTTCAGTGTCCTAGTTTTTGTCAGCCTATAATGTCAAATCCCAACTTGTTGTATACTGAAAGAAATGCGAAGAAATTTACAGGATACAAATTATTTGCAACCACAGATGATATAAAGCCTAAGAAACCACAAGAGAGACTTATTCAAATAAAGCAAGCAGTAATCATGAAAATTACCATCTTCTCCGGCTAGTAAAAAGCAAAACTGTCATCTCCTGCTGCAATACTGGCAACAACTAAGATTTTAAAGTACACGTTAGTGTCAATGCAGACCATTGCAAGAGACTGGAGCCAAAAGAATTTGGATCTTCATAAGTCAGTCAGAAGAAACATGGATATCTAAGCTGCAAAAAAGACAGAGCAGCTAATAGGATAGATAAGTTTCAATCAAAATCAATACTAAAGGATTAAAAAACCCTTTGGGAATCCACACCCACCATCAAACAAACCTAATTACAGCCCATGCGCTAAAATGAAACATGAACATAGAGAGAAAAGGATATCAAAAAAGTGAGCTGAGGGAACAAATCAACATAGTGTAAAAAGACACAGAAGAGCAAGGGGAAAGAGGGAAATAAAATTAAAAAAAACCTCTGGCATCACATCCTAAGAATGTCAGCAATGAGCCTACAGACCACATCCCAACATGTTAGAGTCAAATTCAGGATCCCATCAAGACCTATAGCAAAAGAGGGGAATAAGTGAACAACTGAATGAAAGAAGGGGGGGCAAAATGACAATCCAATAAGCATCTTTAATCTATATCACATGATGCAATACCACAAATTGTTTTGAAATTGTTGCGTGCAGTCAAACATTTTCTCATTTAAAGGGAAAATAACCACACAGAAAAAAAAATACAGAGAAAAACATAAAAGTGGAAATGGAGGGAAAAAAAGAAAACAAGAGAATCAGAAGGAGAAACATAAGACGTTGTGTTTTACTGCATACCTCAAACTGGGTCGCTACGAGTACAGCAGAGATCTGAAACACATCTGATCTGGAACGGCCCAGGTTATGGAGAGAACTGGCCAACAATGGAAACGCATGGCTTTTCGATTCACACACAGTACCACACGTGAGACCACAATAATAGAAATAGAAAAAAAAATTGAAAAGAAAAAGATATATACATTTCAAAACAAGATGAGGAACAAATACAAATACATTTGATAGAATTCTGCGCTGTACAAATGTCCTTAAAAAAATGCACAAGGGACAGTTGTCTGGGGACGACAGACAAAAAGAGACTATGTGAATCGAACAACAACAACGTACACAAAACGAGTCTGTAATGCGGCTAAACAACTGGCTGAGCAGACTAGTCCAGTCCTGTCTCCTCACTTGCCTCTCATTCTCCCTCCTGCAGCCTCCGCGGTTCTATCTTATGCTCTTTTCCTATGATCACAGGGAGCATGTTACAGCAGCAGTAATAGCACATGACAAGGTGACCTGTGCCCCACACAGGATGGGCTAAACTGGGGTAGAAGAGGTGGGGAGGGGCCGGGGGGGGGCGGAGGGGGTTCATCATGTCCCGTGTCCAGCCCTATGGTCTCTGCAGCCCCCTTCCCACCCCCCACAACGTTCAAACACCCAGGCTCCACACTGCTGGCCAGCAAAGGGAGAGGGGAGGCAGTAACGGCAGGCTGCCCCCTTTGTGCTGGGCCCCTTGCTGGACTCTGGAGAGGGGAAAAAGACAAGGCAGGGAGAGGCCCGCTCAAACACACACACACACACACCAAAAAGTCCCTTTTATGTCAGTGCCGAATATGACAAAGAACGCACATTTTATAACACGCCGAGTTCAGCACACAGACCCCGACAGAGAGACGTGGTCATGTGGCAGGTGGGTGCAAAAGCACTTAGTCCAAAAGTTATGTAACCCTCCATAAAACACTGTCTCTTATTCAGAACATACTTTTCATAAAAACAAACTATATATAAACATACATTTAGGACACAAGTTATTTACACCCCTTAAAATTATTTTGGTTTTCTTAGGTAATAACAAAGGCATCTCTAAAAAGAAAAAAAGAGTATTTTTTTTTTTTTATCTATTTTAATTACTTTTTATTATGATCTCCACATCTTGTCATCAGGGGAATAAATTGTTGTGGGTTAATCTATGTTTGATTACACAAAATTGAAAAGGCATTAAATATTTCCATAACATAAATGCACTGCCCTGTTTACTCTCTGAGAATATTTTTGGCATAACTTGGAACTTCTGTGAAAACATTTGCCGCCAGTTTGATTTATTCTAGCCAGAAGCATTTAACCACAAAAGGTAATTGAAAACATAAAGACATTAGGAGGAACTTAACACGTCGTTAGTTTCAAAGCAACTGAACAAAAGTGGAAAGCTACACACACACACGCACATAAGCAGATTACACAGGGTCTTTGCAGTTAAGTTAAGTAGCGTCATACACTCTATACAGTCACATGTAGAATGAAGCAACCGACTACAGTAAAAAAAAAAAAAAATTAAAAAAGCACACAGGAGTAGGCAGTGGGAGGAGTGTTTAGGGGTTTCTATAGGCTGTACCATCTCCAGCGGCACACTGATCTGTAAACAATCTGCTACAACTTGATTGAAAAGTACAGGGTCTCCCTGTTATGACATCTGAGTAAACGTTTACCTCGGTCTGATAAAAAGAAAATGATCTGTATTCCAGCGACCGCTTGGTGATGAATTCAGTTTTAATGGTTACCAGAGTTTAAACTTGGTTTAAGTCAAGGCAAGTGTATTTGCGTAGCACATTTCAGCAACAAGGCAGTTCAAGTTTACACTTAATTTATGTGACTCAAAAGTCACATTCAATTCACCTTATAACACGTTATAACATGTTCATAACATACCAAGTTATCCAACAGTGGCTAAATAGTTTGGAGTGGAAAAACATTCCCTAAATCAGGGGATCAGTTGATGAACTGCCTTCTTTAAATATATCAACAAAACAAACTAACCAGCTTGAAATGAGCAAAGGAAAATCCTCCTGCTGCCATTAATTATATGTAATCCCTTCACAGTTACTTTCTAACTGTTGAGCAGCTACGAGTGGACTGTGACGTTGTCTGTATCTCAAATAAAAAGAACAAAAGGCTTGCAGCAGATATTGATTATTCATCATAATCAACAGTGGCAGGATTCTCCAAGACTGATAAAGTGATTGCAAACAGCAAAGTACATTTGGTCTGTAACTGTGGCCTAGATATCACTTTCTTCTCAATCAACCCCAGAGAGGCCAGTGAGAATTGCAAGGAAATCATTTTATAGAACACATTGGTACAAAAAGTGACACCAGGAAGAAAAAAAAAACTTTATAGAGTGGAAATATAAAATCAAATCAAAAATCTTTGTTTTGATTCGAGCTACAAATAAGCTTCTTATTTAGATGGATTTGATTAGCAAATCTTTAGTTAAGCCTGGAAGTTACAAGACAATAATGCCTTTGTTCTTTATCTTCAGGGAGTGACATAACCCATCCTTTAGGTTTTTGGAAATTTTGCAAGAAAACGAAATTTATTCCCATTTTTCCCTTTCTGAAAGTATGTTCCATCTATAGTTTCAGTGCACTCTTGGTGTGTTTAATATCATTTTAAAATAGTTTGTTATTTTTGATTTAAAACCTCTACCAGAACTTTTTTTTTTTTAACTAGTTATGCCCGTCTCTAAAGTCTTGGTGCTAAAATTGTGGTGCAAATATGACCAGAATTTCAACTTCCTGTGTGACACTTAGTAGATATAAGACATTTCAAAGTAAACATGAACAAATTAATCCTCATGCAGAGCTCAAAAAGAACCAACAGCCATGTTGCTCTTTCTTCTTTTTATATGCAACGTTTTTAGAGGTTTTGCTAACGTACCATCTACTCTGATGTTTCCTTGACCTTTAAAACCAGCGTTGTCTTTTTTAAAGAGTAATAGTGCGCTTTTAGTTACTTTTCATTTACCTCCTTAAATGAAAAGCAACTCAGCAACTTCCTATATGGTTAACCATCACACTTCTTACTTTTAGGGCTCAGACTTTTAAGTTCTGCACCATGGGACAATTTTGCAGCAATTAACAAAACTGTACTTGCTGTACGATTTCAAAATGAAAGCAGACTTTTCCCTCGAAGCTGATTGTTAGGAAATGTGTTCATAAGACCCCAATAAATAAAACCAACCAGTAGGAGATCACGTGGAGTTATTTGGGTTTCTTCAAGTCATAATCTGTCATGAGACAACTGTCCCAACACAGGGATCAGGACCAAAACAAATGAAAATAGAAGTCAGTTGACATTAGGTGTAGAATTAAACTCAATAATACATTAGATTTGAACATACCACAATCATTACCACAGCATATAATAAATTAAGTACACAGGTACGAAATGGGTTCTTTTACAAATACAAAAGGATAGAAATGGCAATGTGTTGGTAAAAAAGAAAAGAAAAGATAAAAATCGAGGTTTCAATTGAGGAACGTCTTCACCTTATTTAGGGTTGTTCTCTTTTAGTGCGTCATGTTATCAAATGCCTTCCGTTTTGTTTTTTCTAAATCTAATTCTAGTTAGTTTTGTTGCCGTGATTAGGTATGAAAAGTTCAGCGTAACTACGCAATAACACGTCAAATGCACACACAAGAACGTTCTCACAGCGTTGCAGCCCGCATGTATTTGATTTGGTAAGACTTGAAGAAAGCAAAGAAGAAGAAGAAGAAAGAAAATGTCTCACCTGGGGTTTTAGCATGTCCTCGCGCTGTTTGTAAGTCTCGAAGCCTCTCTTCGCCTTTCCCAGGTTGTTAATCCTGTTTGGTAAAAAGAAAAAAAAAAGGAAAAAAAAAAAGCAAAATGGTATGTCGCAAGTCACTGAGTGTGCCTTTACCCTCGGACCTGACCTGCAGTCGCTCTGTTTATGTAACACTGAACTATTTTCAACAGTAACATACACACACTGAAGTGATCTTACGGCGATCAGGCAACTGCGTAGGTAAACACACTGATGGAAAAAAAAAACTCTTGGACACATGTTCCTCGTAAGCTATGGGGGCGAGTAAAAAAAAAAGAAAAAAAGAAAGAAAAAAAAATCACAATAATTCAAACCACGACTTGAGCATTCCTTCGGTGCCTGCGAGTTTCATACCTCAGCTCAACTTTTCCCCATGAAGACCGTGCAGCTTTTTAATCCTCTTTAGTTGTGGTTCGTCGTCTTTGTGCTTTTGCAATGCCTGCCCCCCTTCATATTGTACCGCTTACGAAAAGGTTAGAAAAAAAGAAAAAGAAAGAAAAACACGTCCACGCGACGTACGGTATACTTCAAGAAATGTAGAAAAGACTTCGGGCAGAATACGTCAAAACTAGAACGCCCTTCCAGACGCTGGCACATATACACACGCATACACACACGGGGTGGGTTGTAGTAGCTAGCATTAGCGTGGCTAGCTGCCTGCTTTAACCCTCAACGCGGCTGAGACTTCGGCCGGATAATTAGCCGCTCTCTGCGCGCGAGACGCTAACTCCCAACCGACGAACACGGCTAACGGGTAGCTACCAGGCGAAAACACAGAAAACTTGAGCGCACCTGCAGCAGTCCGACAAGAAATAGACTAATCCTCCTTCTACTGGACCCAAATAGATGGCCATTACTTTTTGTTATGCACCGCCCCTCCTCCTTTCGCTCTCTACGGGGGAAAAAGGGATTTCCCCCCTCAGCGTCTACGATAGCCAATCACAGCCCTGCTTGGTGTGAGTCCTGTTTCTTGATTGGCGGAGTTTGTTGTCAAGCTCCCATCTGATTGATCGGATCAGGTGCTCGTAACACAATCGCCGCCCCGTCAAACAGGGGTGTGTCTTTACGTCAGAGGTAACGAAGAGGTAAACAACTTTGACCGCGTGAGGTTTAAAGCAACATGGGTACACCGCTGATCTCTGAATCAGTGACAGATCTAAAGCGCGGATTACCACGCTCACACTGCCTGCTGTGCTGCTGCTTCGTGGGTCGAAATGAACAGTTTCAATCAGTCTTTGTGCGTCCATATGCAGCAGAGCGGAGTGTCTTTGTTTCCATTTGCATCCGCCTTGGAAATTCAGAAAACCCCATTGCAACAGCAATTGTCATCACGCAGTTGAAACCTTAAGCACCAGAGATGCCGAGGTCCGCGAGTTTTATTTAATGCTTTATAAATATTTTTTATTTATCCTTTGTTTTTTTCGACAGTTTTAGACGTGTGCAGCGAGGTGTACATATTGTAGGGGTGTGTCTTCTCCGCAGTACGGTGGTAGGCTGGATCCAGGCGATTCAGTCGCATGGCGATGCTGCTACGCATTTGCTTGGCACGAGGAAGGGCTGTGCAGCTGACATTTAAAATGAGATAAAACGCGTTTTCTCGCCACCCTATGGGGTCTAGTTTCACATTGTTTTTATTCACATCTCGGATATATGGCTAAAATGAGGGTGTAAGTTTGTGTGTGTGTGTGTGTGTGTGTGTGTGTGTGTGTGTGTGTGTGTGTGTGTGTGTGTGTGTGTGTGCGCATAGGCACTTGATCATGGTGCAAATGAAGCGATCAAGATTCAGAGAGGGTGCCAGTGTTCCGCTATTAGGTCTTTGTGTGTGTCGGAAGTACAGCTAAAAACATTGGTTTGCAAATTAATTACTGACTTTCACTGTTTAAAATTCAGTGGTGTTTAGAGAGAACTGACAGCCTGGACTCTTTCTTACATGTTTGAATACATTCTATAGCTAACATATTTTTGGCACATGGTTTAAGCAATATGAATCAAGCGATTTAAAAAGCAGAACAAAGCTAAAAACATACATTTTCTCCACTTTTTCAGTAATGAGAGGAGGAATGCTTAAAATGACCAATAGGCATATTAGAGAAAGATCAAAGGATTCTGGAAAAGGGTTGCCCTGTTTGAATCTTAAGACATTTAGTTTGAAGAGCTCCCTACTGCTAACAGGAGAGTTTAACTATGCCAAGATTTAAACATCTGTCTGAGGCTTTCAGGAAGAGGGTTGTAGAGCATATATGTCTGGAAATTTATAGAGGTCTCAAAAGAACCTAAAATCAGTCCACCTTCCCAGTATGCCCTGGTCTGGCCCTCCAAGCAAGTTCACAAATCATTAGCTCTTCGGTTACAAACTGAAAAGAAATAAAGCTGAGAGTAAAACTAAAAGTAAAACACCTGAAATGGGTTATCATTAAAGCTTTTCACAAAGATAGAAAATTAGTAGGAAAACCTAGTTTTGTTGCGAAGGACCTGTTTGACTTTCCAAATAGTGTCCTTTTCATCTGCTTCCTCAGTCTATCACAGTGTTATCAAAGTAGTTACAAAATCTGGGGATTTAGCCAGCTTGTAAGAGAGGCTTCTACATCTTCACCACTAGTTTCAGTCTTTCTGGTGAAGAGAAAACACAAATACAACTTTCGTCAATTCATCCGGCGTGTGAGGGAATTAGTTGGTTTTCTGTGCAGAGAACTGCTCACCACTGAGCATTCATAATTATTTTAACACAGTGCTACGTTCTGAGCTCATATCTCAGTGAGTGCACCCAGAGTGAATAATGCAACAAAAATCCCAAATCTGCACTGATCACACCAAGGCTCCAAAGTCTCAAGTTGGTTTTAATGGGTCGCAATAAAACAAATACTGCGTAATTGCATCGTAAACCCTTTCAAGCACAGCTTGTGCTTTTCCTTTTCTTCCTCCTTCTTTTTGTCATCCTCTTTCCTCAACTCTCAGTACCAAGCCAGATTTTCTCTGACAGCAAGACAAATAGACTTAGAACTTTGACTCCTGCTTGGAAAAACCCACACCATTGTCCAGTCCTTCAGCATCTGGCTGTAAATGTACAATTTGGAGGTGGGTGCACTATCATTTTTGAGAGGGAACTTTATTTCTCTCTGTGAAATCCAAAGCATACTGTGAAATCCAAAGCAATATTTTCAGACATCATATGCGCATGATGTCTGAAAATATTGCAGGTTTTGGTCATTTGGTTTCTGTGCATTTTTCTTTTCAGCTGCTTTAGATCTTTTTTTATTGCAGGCAGAAAGTGATGGCAGCAGAAGCCAAAAGCATAAAGATTAATTACCTTAAGTGCTGGCTGCTTGGCATGGATGTAATTGGGGTGTGGTTTTTGGGCAGCTCTCGGCCAAAGCTCCTTCAGACTCATGAATGACCCGTCCACAGTATGACCTGATCACTCGACATGCATAAACCACCAATGGATCTACAGGGCTCCTACATTTTGCATCCAGGGCTCTTGATAATGCTCCATCATGATCTCATCAGGCTTGTTCATACCTAAAACAATATGGGATCTCACACAATGGAGAGGGCACTGCATTCTTGATGCAAACCAGAAGATTTCTCCAAAACCTGGCAGGGAGCGTCTTCATTCTGTGCAATTTGGTAACTGAGCGCACAGTGCTTCCTTTGAGGTTTCTGAATTTTTGATAAGTGTCAATGAGCATGAGAAACTTGAAACTTGAAACATCCCTTAACTGTGTTTTTTTGGCATAAATATCAAATCCATATTGTTGTTTCATGTAAAGAAACTCTCTTCATAAGGTGCTTTATGAAAACAAAGCTTCTAAGTCTACACACTAAATTAAGATGATTTTTTTTTTTAATCAAAGAAAATCCATTCCATTTCCCTCTGTACACCTTCAAATGTGCATGCATTTTATAACACAGTACGCATACAGAGAATGCAGCATTTTGTTTACCTGAACTAGGAGTCGTGGTGGTGTAAAAAGTAAAGCCAGCTTCCCCAACCATGGCTCTCTGCAACATTTTCTCCCCCCCTTTTACAATAGAAGAGGGCTTCCATGTGTGTGGCAGTAAGGTCAGTGAAGGGGGCCTGAGAAGGTGAAGGTCAGATGTGCATCTAAAGTGTAAACACCATAAAGACCCCAGATAAGGAGGGAAGGGGGGCATGTGAGGGAGGCCAGTCTAAACTGCACGCCCAAAAGAGCACAAAAACAAGAGCTGAATAGAACACGGACGCAACATTGAGGCATGCTGTATGTCTTTACCGCCTTGTGTTTTGAAAGAAAAATACAATTTTGTACAAAGAATTTTTTTTTGCTGCTGCATACTCTTGTACAAACGACAAATTTAGGACCCGAGGGGGTTTAGTTGCAATTAAACACAAGTTGCAGTCAATTAATTGGCAATAAACTGAATTAAAATTGACAGACAAGCTACCTTAACTCATAAAATTTATTTGTCTTTGAACTGAAAGCTTCAAGAGCCGCAGAGCAATCAGCTCTTCTGTTTTGCTCTCCAAATCTCTCTCGAGCAGAGCTTTTCCTCCAAAATGGCAAGAATTTTTACAACTGACATTCCCTCACTATTCTAGTCTATTCCACATTAGACAGTTATGCGTTTTGTACTGGCTGGTTTGGACAAAGAGTACAGACTACTCAACAATTAGCCTCACACCATAAACCCCAAGGACACATGTGCAAAGTTCACTGTCAGCTACAGACTTGTTTACGCCAGCTTTACATTCTATCTGCACCTCAGACGTAGCATGTTCGGAGTCTGCCAGCACCTTCAACATGTCTCAAAATGCATTTATTTAACTGTTCATTCATGTGCAAAAAGCTTGTGGCGAACTGTGTGAGTGTAAAGCTCATGTTTGTGGGGAGTCGATTCTTGTCCTGTGGCTTGGCCTTTGTCCAAGTCTGGCACCAACTCTGGATCAAGCCGTTCTCCTAAAAGGGGGAGCGGGGGGGGGGAGCGGGGGAATTATTTTGGCTCCACAGCACGCATGTCAGACATGCATCCCGGCCCAGCCATTTTGTGTCCTCAGATGCTCCAGTCTTTCACAGTGTGCTGGCCTGCTCTTTGGAAACCAAGAGAGTGGAAATCATAAATCAGAAACGACTGACCCACTAAAAGTATGGGAGTCAGTATTTGTGGCAATGGCGCAAAGACATAAATAACTGACACAGTAACGAAGCTCCCAGTGAAAATACAATCTACTGACAGGCGGATTTAACTACATGTTTTTACTGTGGTGTAAAACAACAGTACAGGATGCACAGAAACATCAGCTAAAATATGTTGGTTTTCATGTTACAACGACCCATCAGAAGATTTGTATTTAAAGTATCATACCATACAAACTACAGAATTTCAGATATAAACGAACAAACAAAATAAAAATAAGATGTTGCCGTAGAACAAAAAGTCACTTTGCTAAAATATTCACTCCTCTCCACATTTTCTCATATTACAACCACAAACTCCAGTGGTTGTAATAGTGATGCATCATTTTAAAATGAGCAGGATGCAAACTAGATTTCTTAGAGAAAATTAGTGAACAAATAGAATCACGAAGACCAACAGAGAAAACTAAACAGAAGCTACAAGCCACGTAAGATCACAAAAACTATATATCACAACAATACATATTACTAAACTCTCCAAGCATCTGAAAAGAGAGGAGAGTAGCACAAGTACAAGACCAGGAGGACATGCCATATAAGCATTATTTCTTTTAAAGAAGCAGAAAATAGGCCCACAGGAACTCTGGAGGAGCTGCAAATAATCAAAGCTCAGGAGGTAAATTCTAGTCATGTGCACCTTAAATCCAGCATTAATGGAAAAATGGCAAGAAGCCACACGGAGCCCTGTTTGGAGTTTGCAATTAGACATAGATCTTTTGTTGTTTTTTTGTTTGTTTGTTTTAGACACCGCATTTAAAGTTGTTTGGCTATTTGTGGAAAAGATATATGGATGTGGAATCATCATACGGTGGGAGACAAGGAATCCAGACTGAGTTGATGGGAATACAAAGCTAAACGCAGAGTAAACCAGGAATAAAATATTTTAGACAACGACTAGGCATTATCAAGACTATGCAGAGGTTCAATTTCCAGTAGGAGGTTGATCAGAAGAAAACCAGGTGTATAAGGGAATGTTTTTAATCAAACTATATTCATTTATTAAAATGGTCAAGTTAAAGCCCAGCTCTGAATCCAAATAGAATCTACAGCAAAATTTCTGTCCACAAATGCTCTCCATCCAACCTGACTGAGGCTGAGAAAGCTCAAGATGTGAAAAGCTGACAGAGACGTACTCTAACACTTGCATTTTCATTCCACTTTCTAGCTAAGCTCTCCTTTGTGTCGGTCTGCCACATGAAACTCTAATGTTTTAATTATTGTTTGTGATCTGTAATGTTTTCAAAATGTGGACAAGTACGAGGGCTCTTTTGTTTGGATAATATGCTGTGAAAAAAGTGTTGCCCCAGCTAAACAGGAAGGTAATAAAACCTGAGATGGACAGCCCTGTGGTGGTCTGAAGACAATTAGTCACCTCGGTTAGTACAGCTGCATGTCACATGTATCTGCTTAAAAAAAAAAAAAAAAAAAAAGATTTCAACTCTTTCTTCAGGATCCAGTGCTTCAAAGAGCATCCGATTCTGAACGCACCCAAAGGCATCTTTGTTAAGACTTGGAGGGAATGTGATGATTGGCTGGGAAATCTCTTAAAGGACTTTTTACCTTTTCTGTTTGGTGACGTCACATGAATGTATGGTATGCCTGTGAAACTCAGGATATCCTGCTTGAGGGACAGCCACCCTGTTCTACTTATATCTGTCATCATAAGATGCCTCAGGCCACTGGCCAAGACCCACACAGACTCAGTTCCCCTGGGCAATCTGCACTTTGTATTGAGTGTTAAATCGCTATCATCTTAGCTCAGTGAGGCATCTCTCTCTCTCTCTCTCTCTGTTTCTGTATATCTCTTTCCATCTGTCTTTGGCAAAAGGAGCAACTACTATCCAGCTGAGGATGTTGTTGGCCAACAACAAAGCATTAATAAATCCCCTTCACCGTCAGGGACCATCTGAGCACCACTATCTCTAGCGCAGCGCTGGACTTGTCGACAAGCAGGTCACTGCTGGTGAAGATGAGCACTTTCTGCTCTCTCGGTATCAACATTTCACTTCAAACTGAAGCGTGTGTCAGTTCTTACTGATCTCACCTCAGTCCACCGTGCAGCACAAAGCCAGTTTGATTAGTCTGAAAATGCCGCTGCAGCAATCAGGATACTAGGAAGACAGGAAATCAGAGCATGCAGTGCATTGCAACAGCATCCAATAGCCCTTGAACTTGTCAAGATTTTGCCATGTTACGCCTAAACTGCCACATACTTTTGGTACCTTTCATGTAACCCATCATTAAAAAAAATAGAGTGGAATTGTACAGGAGACAAGGACACATGGTTCTCAATATATCTATATACATAAAATCTGAATAGTGTGCGATGCATTTGTATTCAGATGCCTTTACTTTGATGCCACTACATGAAACTCCACCAACTGTCTTCAAAATCAGAGCCTTGTTAGAGAATGTTACCGAATGAATGGTCTCCTGGAGATACAATTTTCGTAAGCATTTTCACAAACGTGTGTGAAAATGCCTGAGCAAAACGTCTCTGATGACAGGATGAAGCAAAAGACGATGACAGTGAAATACAGGAAATAACAAGGTCGAGGAGGAAACACACTGATCGATCCGATGGAAGTGGAGAGAGTCAGCAGTTTTAAGTCCCTTCGGATCAATATTACGCGGTGATGTAAACACGGAGGCTCACTATGGCTATAAACATGCCCACAATCCGCCACATGTGTGGAACCTCGGGCTGGAGCAGCTGCGTTCCAATGTGTGATGCGCAAGATGCAGAACCCTGCTAGGTGAATCCATACAGCAGGCGATGTAAACAGCATGGGCCCACAAAGGGAGTAAACAGCTTACTCATGGGGGACATTTTCCAAGAGAGACACTCATGCGGTTCTCAACACAACCCAGCCACACGCTTGGCAGTCCGTAGTGCTTTGGAAAACATTATAAGTTTCAGGACGGTAGTGGTGTTCCACTCCTGCATTTTCCTGCTTACACAAATATTGTAGTAGTCGTTTTTTGTGTGTCACATAGCCTAAAGCACTAAGAGGTCAGGAGGTTTGCGACAATGGATTTCTTTTTCTTGTCTTCAAAACCACTAAAAATCTATCCAGGCACTTGTGACAAAGGCCTTAAAGATTGTTGAAGTTCCTCTCATACTTTAGCATTAAAGGGATTCTTTTGGACTAAACATGAAAGATCAAAGGTTAGTTGCCTTAATTATCTCATAACGTAACTAAGACAAATTTAGTTATCAGACTCTGGGGAGAAGTATATGAATAGTTACTATACATTATTATCTAGCTTATTAATGTGGTGAGAAAGTCGCAGGCATAGAAACTCTGCAGATTCTTACAGAGGACTTTAGTGTTTCTGCAAAATGGAAAGCACAAACAGCACATTCCACTGTAGTGTTTACAGCTCCCTCTAGTGGATGCATGCATGGAAGATACGATCACACAAATGCTGCTCCCTGCGAAAAAGCTGCATCATAAAATTTTATGACTTTTTAAACTCATGACTACTTATCATTAAAGAAATGAAATAACATTTCCAGCAAGTACAAACAATTCTTTTAAACTGTTGTTTCCAAGCAACTGAAGATTAAGAAGCATGACATCAATGCATGTTTGGCACAAACAGAGAAGTTTGTTCTTTTACCTGTGGTGCTAAAACAAGGACAAAGTTGCTTCTGGCAAGGACTTTTTGTACCTCACATCAGCTCGAGTGCAGAACTTTTGGAAGTCCTCATACTTTCCCTCTTCTCCGTCACTCGTACAAAATAGTTGTCTGACACCACATAAAAAAAGGGTTCTGCCCAGACACAGTCTCAACAGCACGCTGCAAGAATGATGTCAATTTGTATTTTCCCCTGGGAGTGAGAGAATGAATGTCTCTGGTCGTGTGGAGAATGCAGAGGCCTTTGCGAAGAATCACCCAGGTTGCCACACAGTCTGGAACAATCCACATGCAATTATTGCATTTCATATTTGTGAAAATGATACGCGTGAAACTGCTGGGACCAGACACTTTTAAAGAACTGGGAACTGTGGATAGTGTGCATTGGTCTGAAGCAGTCTGGACTTTTGACAAGATGAATGTGCGGGAATTTTAAAAAGCATGACCATAAGATTCATGACCGCAAAATAGAGGGATCAGACTTTCAGAAATATCTAAAGGTTATATAATCTAAAATAGTTGATCTAAAAGTGACGGCAATAAAACAATACACTTAGTATCTGTCAATAATGGCTCTCTTTTTGACACTGTTGTTGACACACTAGCTTGCACATATCACAGTTCAGACTGAACATAAGCACCACTGATACGTCACATAAGGAAGACTTTTATTTTGAAAGCCTCGCTTTTATTCTGGTAAACTGAACAGAAACTAGTACAGATAATGAAAATCAAAGGTAACTGAAGGACATTGTTGATAACTATTTAACGCGACTCTTTAGCATTGCATTGATTATGTCCACAGTAGTCGATAGAGAGACTTAAACCTCTTTTTGCATGTGTGCAGCAGACATTTGGGTGTCACACACTCCCGGCGGAAGCCGTTTTCACATGATAGCAACTTTCAAGCGAGGCGCTCGCCTAGCTAGCATAAGTTAGCTAACAGATAATTTAAAAAAAAGAAAGAGCTTCCGAATCGTCGACAAATTCAATGTTTGGTTATATGTGGAAAGTTATATCACCAACAGCCCCGTCGTCGACACTAGAGGTTCATATGATGATATGAGATGCGAGTGCACGCAGTTGGTCCCATGGTGTAATGGTTAGCACTCTGGACTTTGAATCCAGCGATCCGAGTTCAAATCTCGGTGGGACCTCGTCTTTTTATCCCCAATCGGAAAGAAGAGTGTCCGACCAACAAAGGTAGGTAAAGCGCTCATGAAAGAGGACCACTACTCCAACCTATTTTTACTCAAGTAAAACTAAAAAGCAGCATTCTCAGCGAGCACACAAGAGTAAATAAGTCATGTGAAAATGCAATTCAAGTACTGAATAATTGATTCAATATTTTAAAATGACGTCATCAGACAAAAATGTAAAGGTATGTAGAAATTCTGGAATTTTAAAAAGAAATCATTGATAACAGCTATTCTCATTCAATGAGAAATAAATAGCATTGAGGTTGAGGAAACAGTTTTCCAAAAAGGTTTATATTTCTTCAACATAAAATGTATGAAATCAAATACTTACTTTAGGTAGGCCTAATGTTTTCACATATGAAAACAGGGAAAAAGTACCTTCAATACTTACAATACGTAGCGTTCATTGTGTCTTCAGTTGACCTCCAAGTGGCACAGAAGAAAGCTTGTGTACAAACAAGAAGTCTTAACTACCATAGTACCATTTGTCTGTGTCTCACATATTTGGTTAAAACAAGATAGTTTTTCATTAGTGTATTGTGATCTTGTCCTGAAATTTTACTCAAGTAAAAGCAGTGATAGATCATAATAATATTCCTCTGGTGAAAAACAAAAAGCACGTGAAGTAAAACGATTCCAAAGAGTATTTCCCCCCCCCAAAAGTTTCTCAAGTAAATGTAACGTAGCCAGCCAATCATTAATGTGAAATGTCCCGTTATAGAGTGTGGAAGGGAAAAAAACATGATGGCAAATTGAGAAGTAGTAAAATTGTACACAGGAATGATTAAACACACATCTTCATTTGTATTTAGGACCTTGGTTTAATAATCTGGTCAAATGTGACAAACATCATCCCTTCATTCTTTTTAACATGTCAAATACCTAAAATATATTACTTTTAACATACACGTCCCATATGAAAATAAGGATTATGCTGTCAGTCGTATAAAAGTACCAAAGAGATACATGTAGAAAATAAGGAAAAATGATGAAAACATAACTTTGGCTTTAGGTTGCATTTCTCTCCAAAGCAAGGCATTCCCCAACATGGTTCTTTCACGAATGTATATGTATATAAAAGATCAAAAGAGATATCGGTAAAAGTTGTCTGTTTTACTGTAACTGTAGCTATTTAATCCAATTTATTTTCGTCTCACACAAATGTGTTGCCTTATTTTTCGGAGTTTTATTGAAGGCGTTTGCTGCTGATTTTCCAAAGTTAGCTAATTCAGATCTAAATGTCTTATATCTATTTCCTAAAACTAATGGCGTGTATTACAGAAGCGACTCTTTTATGAAATACATTTATAAGATAAGTTTTTGTGTTTAGGTTAGAAATAAAATGCATCTTAGATCTGATCAGGGTTAAAAAGCTGTCAATGCAATTGCAATATTATTTTCATTTACACACTTTTTTCTGTGCGATAACTGTGTTTAAAGATTAATTATTTGCATGTAGTCAAAAATATGTTTTCAGTGTAAAAAGGATTTTATTTTTCTGATTTTCTGGCCTTAAAAATAACCAGAATATTCACTTTAAATCACTTACGCTTCTCTGTCTTGCATTACATTCAGAAAACATCTTCATCTGGACCACTTTGCTTTTTGAAAGTGAAACGTACTTTTCTGCCACGTTGCTCACATTCATGAACCTCTTTCTGTATAGCTTTAAAATTCTATGTTTAGATAAAGATATGTGGTAAATGGGTTGTCTTTGACATAATTTTTGTATTTAGTTCTACACCATATGCGGTGCCTGAAACACAGTGAAGATATAAAAGAAAAAAAAAATCACACAAACACTCTAAAAAAACAAACAAAAAAAACAACACATGTTTCAATCTCATTTGGCAATGTTAGGCCAATCTTTGGCTTTTTCAACGACTCCTATATGACTTCCTGCTCTGCAAATTTACTTCAAAACAAGACATCGTGCAAAAAAAAATATTCTATAAAATTGGATTGTGATACAAAAACAGTCACACGACATTGCACAAAAGTGCTAACTGCATAAAGGCAAAGAAAAATATAGCTTCTCAAAAAAACCCAAAAACACTCATTTAAAAATGTGTCAAAAGCACCTTGTGATGCTTAAGTAGTGCATAATTTTCAATAAATCTGCTCCTCATCTTCGTAGCTGTGGTCCTAGCATGACTTTGTTGATGAAGTTGACGATCGCCACAGCTGGCTGCTCAGGATCCATCTCTGCAAACAGGTGACACACATTCTCTGTTGTCGTCCCGGTCCGCCTCGCCACAAAGCCGAACATCCTGCAAAAGAGAGGGGTCAACAAACCTCTCTGCTGTGCATCTGTATGGGAAGTTTTACCTCCAACGTGAGACCACCAAAGTCGGAAATTATAGGTATGGGCTACTTTGGAAACCCGTGTTTCATTTTTTGCCATCCGGATAACGTTATCGGTAAGTGTTTTCTACACATGTGGCCCTATTTTTTTTCCTACAGCTCTGGGAAAAATGGGGAGCCCACTGCACTGAACCCCATTGGAAACGTAATGGTTATTCCACCAAATATTTATTTCTGAACTCTTCCTACGTTAAAATATTAGTACTGTTGTTCCTAAATATATACGAAGTTGTTTTCTGTGCACTATGTGCCTCGGCAGCTGCTGGCCCGACTTTGTGATTTTACTTGTTATCGCCATTCTGATTCACATCCATTTCTTCACATCCTTGTGGAGATGAGTGCAGAACACAGAGTAGTAAGGAATTTAAATGACTGGATTTGTCGCACAGGTGAAATCCTATGGTGCCATGTTGGTATTCACTTACCGATTATTTCACTATTTTCTTAGAAGCAGCTTGCATGCTTTTTGACTTTAAGCACTTATGACATTCGGGGAAATTAGATCAGTTGAACTGAATGGTTTTTGGAGGGGAGAGCCTTTTATTATCTGAATATTCTGTATACATCATCCCCTTTGATGAGGCATTTCAAATTACTTCAAAGTAAAATAACAAATACATATTATTGTGAGTAAGTTTTGCTGTTATAAATGCAAATACGTGCTTTCACACACAGGTTTAGTTTCCAAATGATAGAAAACAAAATTTATTTTCAGAATTGATACAGGCAAAAGACATGCAAAACTTACAAACACGCATGGCAACAGCAAAAAAACCCCAACAAAAAAACAACAAAAAAAACCCACACAACATAACACAAGCACTTACTTGCTTGATGTGCTATCAGAATTAGTCCACCTGAAGCAAGGACACACAGGGACACAGACAAAACATCCAGGTACATGAAAAACACGTAAACAAAGGAGGTAGTTTCTAAATGCACTTGTTAGAAATTAGAGTATGTACGTATATGTCACAGTGAAACCACAGAAAAGCTGCTCGAAAGTAGAACTTATGCTAAACACATTTTTAGTAAAATTTAAAGTATACAGAAAGCATCTTTTACATCAGCAGCAAGGGCACTTTTGTTATAGCATTTATTAAAGACAGCAGACGTAAACAACTGCACATAGGGAAGCGGCCTGATACCGGTTTTTGTTTTCACAAAATGCAGTGTCAGTGTGTGTTTGCGTTTTCAAACCTCTGATTTTGTGGGTCCAGACTGCTGAAAGTGACACTGCTGATTGGGTAATGCCGCCTAAAGAATACTCTGCACAGACAACAAAGAAGACATGACAAGTCTCTTTATGACATTTGCATGAGGATCATGTATGTTTGCTGGGGATGTCTTCATCGGAATTCAAAGAATTAGACGTTAATATTAATCTCGTTTTATCAGGACAGCTTGTCGTGACACATGTCTTATGTGTAAGCGTGCGAAAAATGTTCACTGTGTAGAAAGTACCTTCTTTTACTGTCAGTCAGGGTGATCCCTTGTGAAGACACTTTGAAGTGGACCACTGTTGGCACTGGGCGTGGATTTAGAGCCTTTGTACACTTGATCGCCTTGGAAACAGCCTCTGGCCCCGTTAAAGACTCTGTTTCCACCGAATTCAGGTAGAGCACGTTGCATGCTAAATCAGTGTAAAAATGCAAATGATATACGTGAGGTCAAAGATACATTTTGAGCAGTTTCAGATGTTCAAAGACAAAAAACTCAAACTGCTACATGCAATGAATAAGTCTGTATTGTACCTGCTCCTTGTTTAAGGAGGTCAGCAGCAGTACTAGTATTTGTTGCACTTTGCATCTCCTGAAGCTCCCCAACCAAATCTGAAATGTGGTGGACTTTAGCTACTTTAGCAAAAACAAATTGTAGCATCATTCATAGCAGATTTATAAAATATACCTAGATTTGAGCTTGAAAATACTACCTTTGTCTGGGATGCGGAGGGCACATGGCAGAGAGATGGGAGTTATTGAATGTTGGTACACCAGAGCAGATAGGCTTCCTGAGACAAAGGGAGAAGAACAAAAGAAACAAAGATTTGAAGAGATTAAAACAATGAATACAGGCAGCCCCAATTAAATAACAACACCTAAAGGCTTATACTAACTACTAACTATAACTAATCAGCTTTATGTCCAATAAAAAACCCAGAATATATTAAGCATAATACAGTTAGATCTACAAAATAACTGACCGAAGTAGGACTCATTCTGACAGCCCTTGATCTTCACTCCCCGTGGCCCTGTCTCGATGAGGAAGTGTCTCACCAGCTGTTCCACAGGGTCCCCTGTGAAACAGGAGAAAAAGAGGAAAAAATAAGACAGACTGTCATGCTGTCTGGAGCGTGTGTGGTATTCACCAGCTAGATCAGCTTCAGAACTGTCTGATATGCACTATTGTAATGGACAAGAAGAAATGGACTGACAAAAACAGGTCATGCAGCATGATGTAATCATAAATAAATTAGATGTCAGTAAAGGATGTGCAACCCTCTCTCTCACTCTCTTGTTAGTTTTAGTCTAGTCATCCATCCCTTGTCTTCTGCCTGTCTGAGTCCAGCCACCCTACAAAGGCTCAAACCAGCTGCTTATAATCAGGATGTTGCTCTTTGGGTAGATGACGTTTTCAGCATTATCCGACCAATAGACTTTATGCGTAATTACATGACGTAAAGAAATACATAAATACTTAATGTGCAAAGAAAGTGTGGAAAGAGTACCTTTGTTTCCAGTGATGTTGGCATTGGGAGGAGGAGTGGCCACCTTAAGAGCGAGGCCATAAGCCCCCTGGAATGAGTTACTGTCTCTGATGAGGAAAGCCCCGGGCTCCTTGTCCTTCAACACAGCTATGGCTGTCGTAGAAAAGACAAATCAGTGACCTGGTAAACTTTTTTCCCTCACCAAGCTATTTACAGGTTCTTTGAAAATAATAAATCCAAACATGGATGGTCCTTTCTCTGATCTTTGCGATCCTTACCTTGGTCTCTGGAGATGCCTGGTTTGTACCAATATTTGGAGCTGTCCTGAACAAACTTAGAATTGACCCTTGTCTCTGCCTCTTCTACGTAGCTGTGTTGTGCAGATTCCCTTCTTTGCTCTCCCACAGCAGGAGAAAAAGTAACATGGTGCACTGGTGAAGGACACGAGGAAGTGTGGAGTAAAGCAACATGTCCATTCGGGGACACTGCTGTGGAGGAAAATCGCTTTTTCTCAGGAAGTGGTGGTTGGATGGCGGGGATTGTTATGGCAGTGTATCCAGTGTATGGCACACGAGGAACATTTAGCAATGAGTAATAGTACAAGGCTAGGGGAAAGGTGGGTGTGTGGTATCCATCTGGCACAGGTGAAGGGGGTTTAGTGTCTGCTGAGATGTCTTGGTCTGGGATAAGTCTTTGTCCTGCTTTGTCATTTGCAGAGCTGAAGCGCTGAGGAGAAGACTGTTTATCTGGAGAGCCGATGGGAGCATAAGAGGTGGGAGAGGAAAGACTAGAACTTAGATTGTTAGAGGGATTCATGTTTAAGCTTTTATTGCAGTCAGATGAAAGATTTACTGGAAGGGCAGTCCCATTGAGTTGAACTTGAACTGGAGGGATGACGACAGTGGCATAGTTTGAAATGTTTGATTTTGTCTTTTCATCCGAACTTCCTTTGACCTCAGCAACTGCAAGCTCATTATCACCTTTCAAAAAAGGTTCTGCTGATGTTTTTGTAGGATTTGCAGATGCTGTTGAATTCTGGGTTCGTTCGTTTGATAGCGGTGTGACAGGTTTGCCTGTATTTGTGTCAGACTCCAAATGGGTCCCAGCCTCTAGGCTTTGACTGGAGCTATCAGCATTTGCACTGATAAAAAAGCAAAATATGGGACAAATTGAGCATTTATACTTATCTTAAGACATGGAACTTCATTACTTGTGTCAGGAAATATCTAAACAAAAAGATTTACCAACCTGTCTTCTGTGTGAGTTGGGCTGCTGCTGTCAATAACTGTGTAGTCATGATCAGAGTCCCTTCCAGGGGTGCTTGACTGACAGCGAACATCAGATTTACTCTCTGAGTCTTGAGGTATATCATCTTCTGCAACAGTCTTTGCTTTTTCTACTTTGACAGGAGAGATTTTAAATTGTGAGACAAAGTAAATATAGAAAAACACTACTAGAACCAACAATGCAGGCTAAATTCAATAGAGAGATATCAAACTCCTAAAAATTAAATATTCACCTTTGTGCTGCTCAGTGTGTGACTGCTCTCTGGATCCCAAAGGGATATCAGGCAGCCTTCCCCTTCCTGGAGATGGGCTACTTGCTGGCATAGGTGACACTGATCCAGAGTGATATCCTGAGGCATAACCCCGGCTTTCACGGCTTTCAGATGGAGAAGACTGGTAGGGAGCACAGGGGCACGAGTGTCGGGGCTGTAGAGGGGTGTGGTACCCACTGCTGGCTCCATCCCTTACATCCATCAACGACTGAGGAACGGGGTAGTTCTGATCCTGTGCAATAGCAAATCTAGGCTGCTCTAGGTTTGAGACCTGGTCCAAAGTAGAGTGGTAGAGATGAAATGCTGGCTGCGATGACTTGCATTGCCAGAGTTCTGCTTCTCTTGTCAGCTCCCACGGCTTTTCTGTTTCCCAAAGTAGAGGTGCCTCTCTCGGTCGTTGTACCCCAGCTCCTTTTGGCCAGTGTGTGTTTTCAGCTTGGTCTGAGTGCAGTTGTTGAAACACTTTAACTGAGGTTGATGGATGCTCGCGCCTGCTGGAGCAGTCCTGACAGTGGCAATAGGAGGAAGATTTGGGCGAACTGACGAAAACCTCTCTGTAAGGGCTTCCAGGCTGTGGTTGGAGGGAGGGGTGAGAGCCTGATCCATGGTCGGGATAGTGTAAGAGGTGACATTCCTCTCCCGGGTAGCATCTGTTTGAAGCAGGCAAAGTGTGACTGTGAGCGAGGGCGTGCTCTGGGGTTGGGTAAGGGTAGCATGACCTGTTGAGGCAGGGCAGGGATGGAGGATGGATCGGACGGTCCCATGTTAACTCAGCTACAGGATGAGCGCTATGGCGATGGCAGAGCTCCATAATGGCTGAATGGGGAGGAGGAGATACAGATTTGGAGGGTAGGGCTGGCAGTGTTTGGCTTTTTGGATGCTTTCTAATGCTGTTACAATGTCCAGCAAATCGACCATTAGGAAGACTGAGATCTCTGTCCCTCTCCCATCCTGCATCACTACATCTTGTAGCTTCTTGACCACAGCAGGAGTGCTCTTGTCTCATAACCCCTGGACTTGAAAGGTCTCCATCATCCAAAATGGCTGTTTCTCTATCCCTCTCTCTCTGTCTCCTCTTGTCCTTTGCCTTATCTTCCACATCTTCTTTCCTCAGTGGGCAGTCAGGGTCTTCTCTCTCAGAACAGGTAATCGACAGAGATGTTTCACTCAGTTGATCAGAAGAGACTGCAGAACCTCTGGGGCTACAATTGAATGTGAATGGTTGTGGTCTGGGGGCAGACTGGGTCTGGGGTTTCACAGTTGGGCTGCTGGTAAGGCATCCATTTGGCGAAGCAGCTGAGGAAGTTGCACCCGGTCCACGACGCTTCCTCACTTGTGCATACAAGCTGCCATCTAAAGGGCCTCTCGTGTGAGCGATATCTGATGGAATGGTAAAGACAAGCATAACTTATGTTACCTCTGATTTTAATATTAAGTTTTGAGTCTGTTACAGTTTGAATGTTTCTTACTTTCCATGCTGTCTTCATGGTGAAGATTTAAGTTTTCATAGGAATCCCATTTGACCACTGGGTCTGAGGTTTTGTAGTCTACTTTGACAGAAGAGTCGTTTTTGCGGTATTCTCGACCTTTTAAAGCATATTAATTGAAACGAAGTGAAACACAAACCGCAATTTAATATACAAATATGTGCCGTAACAGGCAGAAAGATGAAAATACCTTTGAGTTTTTCTGGACTGTTTGCGAAGATGAACTCCACCGTAGCGTCTGGAGGGAATCTGTCATCTGCAGAAAGATGAGAACAAAGACAGAGACTAAAATATCCAGAGCATAACCGCAGAGAGTGAGAAAAACGTCAACCAGAGGGTGAGATCTATGAAGCAGAAAAAACAAACTTAATAAATAAATAAATAAATGCTGCTTTTACTTTTTAGAATAGAAACAGAAAGAGCAGAAAGAATGAGAATGGTTTTAATAAGTAGAGCAGAGACACCTATCATCTGAAACAAGCTTTGCTTTTTAAATTGAAGTCTCACTGTGGGCAATATTATTGTATAAATCATGCTATATACATGTGTCTGCATATAATACTGAGGAACGTCTATGACACTGCAATGAGTAAGCATTTCTGTCATCTAAGCTGACGTCATTGTTTGGTATTTGCTTTAGGGTACACGCCAACAAGACAATGGTCAGAGGAGAAAGTGGCTCTTGATTCATGTCGTCAAGCTAGCGGCACAATTGCACAACAGGACTGCTGTTTGTTCATTTGTAATACGCATCAAAACATTTTAGTGTTGCAGACATGCTGAATATTCTTAGCATGCTCCAGGGATGCACGCCTCATACCTGTGCAGGCCAGGTCTAGTTCCGTCTTTCCAAACCACAGCTGTGCTCCGTGAACTGTGCAGGTGTGGAACTGGACTCTGAACACAACCTCCCTCTCAGCTGCTCGGCTCCGGCGGTGGTAGCACGTCACCTAAAGAGGCAGGAGAGCAGGAATTGAGGATAAATTCAGGCGGAAAAAATCTCAGATTTAAAATATGTCATTTTTAAATTAGGTATACTTATTGTTTTAGGTGGCTAAGGGCCTGCTGCTGTAGTGCTTTAACCCACTGCACTACAGCAGTGGGTTAAAGCACTACACTAACTTCACTAACATGCATTAATTTGTGTTGTTCTGTCTCATAAAATGCCAATGGATAAACTGAAGCTCGCATCTGTAACATTACAACATATGGAAAAGCTCACGAGTTACTGATAGCTTTTGTAACGCATCATACCTACATGTGATTACAAATGGGATTTAAATCAAACAAAATTTTTGGGATCAGTAAAAAATTGTTCTTAATCAGACAAAACGTACCATAATGTCACCCTTTAGCAGTAGAGCTGGCTCCATAGTCACACACAGTTTCCTTGCTCTGGAGCTCTGAGGATCACTGTGAGCGTGTGAAAAGAACAAAAGAAAAGTAGATTGGATTAAAAGATACATAAAGGGACATGTTTCAGAGGAATGAAACACAGGAAACCACTACTTATTTAATGTAAGCATAGACATATTCACCCATAGGAGGTGAGAGATCACTGAAATATTGCAAAATACTTACTAGACACCAGAGGTGTAAGCCAGTTGTAAGGACTGGTAAATTTTCAGAAAAGGATAAAAACCTGCAAGAAAAGATGTGGGGAGAAAAACATTTCTGGGGAAGGCTTCACTTTGTTTTACATTTAAAACTTAAAACACAGTTTATTTATTGTTCCACCCTTATAATCAAGACAAAACTGCTGCAGAGCAGAAGCTGACCTCCTCCTGACTGAAAGTTCGGTAACGAGGGAACAAGGATCTGATGAAGGAACAGAGGACTGCTGTTCATTTTGATGGAGCCCGACAGCAAGCTGCTGAAATAGTAGATGTACCTGTTAAAGAGAGATGATGATGAGCGAAAATGTGATTAGGAAGGCGATGTGACCTGCGGCGAATCATGAATGCCAGACCTGCTCTGAGAGGGCTGCAAGGAGGAAGAGACTTTGTCTTCACAGAACTTCCTCATGGCCAACGTAGTGAGAGCCTGGTCTGCTCTGAGGGCACAAGAAAAAACAGCTGGTTTAAATAGAGACAAACGTGCAAAAAAAACAACAAAAAAAAACAGTGTCGGTAAGGTGTGCCGATTAAAATTATTGAGGTTTGTACAAAGAGAACATCAAAGTATTGATGATAAAGACAGTTTAAAAAGTAAAACTCTTTAGTTAATTTATGTTTATCTTTTACAATCCTGTTTCAGCGCAAACTACATCTTACATACACAGTGTTATATCCCTTCTGGCCCTAATATTAATATTTATCACCACTCATGAAAGAAATCTAGAGACATATTTAAAATGCTGCTCTTATATCTTCTTATGGTAATGGGAAATCAGCAGGTCAAAGCTTTACAAAACCTGGAGAGCGCTTTAATAATGTGTCTCAGTAGCTTATAATATTGCACATTACCCAGCTGATATCTTGCTGTAGTGCATGTAAGCTGCCACTATCACCCCTGTCTTTCCTTTGTTTCCCTGTGAGAGCAAAGACAAAAGGAGCAGCAGATTAGATTATTCACTCTCTTACATCTTTCACAACATATTAGCCAAAGCGCCTTTGTGCTGCACCCACTTTGCAGTGGAGAACCACTACGTTGTGAGGGTCAGAGGTCAGCCACATCTCCATGGCCTTACAAATGGCGCAGATCCTGTCCAGCGGAGGGGCGTGCAGATCAGGCCAAGCATAATCCTGCACCTGGGCGTCAGAAGAGGATTGATGTTTAGAATTATTATATATCTTTTCACTGATGCAAAACCAAGTATTACCAGCTCATACAGTAACATAAATAAAAAAAAAAAAAAAGTATGTCACAAAATGTTGTTATCCCTCAAACATTTTAATAGTTTGTCTGGTTGCAGCTAAAAGCTAAAAGTTTTTGCGTGATTGTAAGTCGGACATGCCGGTAATATTTTTCATGGTTTGGCAGTTTCTACAGAATGAATTATGAAAAGGTTAGTGTATCACGGTTTGATGCTTTGTCCTGATGATGGCGCGTTCAGGGCGATGTGCAGAATGCGATCAAGTTCAGAGGGTATTGTAAACGTCTGTGAGAACCTTTATTGCTTAAATAGCACCTACCGCCAAATTCAAGAGGAAATACTCTTACCTTGGGGTTAAGCCTGCTGATGTCATGTCTCTTTTCTGATAAATTCAGAAGCTAGATAAATCCAGAAGCATGTGCAAATATCAGTGACTGGTCAGGGGTTAGCTCTTTCATTATTTCTATCAGTAGATCAAACTAACCAGAAACTTGTCCTGGTGCTTAGATTTGAGCATGGATGCCACCTCCTGCAGGTTTTGCCGGTACCTGTGCTCCTCCAGGTCTGGCACGAAGAAGACAGAGATGATTCTCTCTGTGATGTAAGTGAGATCGAAGTCGTAGTGCCCCTCCATCACATGTTCCATCACCTGTTCAACGCTTTTCCTCCTGGAAAGAGAAGAAAATTCCACTCTTCAAGGCATCAGAAACAGACAACGGCGCCAAATCCAATGACATTTCAGTTCTAACATTGTTAAAACTAGACATTTTTGTAAACTTGAGGGAAAGACAAGGCTGAAACTGGAAAGGGAAGACACTAAAAGGCCTGAGAGAGCAGCAAGAACTTCCTCAAGCGGCAAAAATCTCCTGTATTCCCTACTTGTCTGGGCTAACGAGTCCACAAATCCAAATAAGTGGAATTGCATTGGATAAAGTCAAAGTAGAAAAAGTACGAACATGCTTTATCAAAGCTGTGTGTATACTTTTGAGGGCCACTGAGCATCTGCTTTCATAAATACAAAAATACCCACACTGGTCCCTCTGCATGTCGAGGGCTTTTGCTACCTTGGTAAGGAGCCTCTCTTCTTCTGCGATACTGACTTTGTGGAGCTGTGCTGAGAAAGAAGACAGAAATGAGCTGTACTCTGCTGCAGTGAAACACAGTGAAGCGCAATTAAATATTAAAATTTGCACAAACATACCAGATCTGGCACGGGGATGCAGGCGGTGGGCACCTGAGAGGAAAGGAAGCATCTGGTTAGATTCTGCAGGAGTAAACAAAGGCACCCTTTCCCGCAGACTGGGAATAAATTAGCTCATTATCTCGTCATTTGTTTGATTTAACGCGCCTGGCTCCACTCCAGCAGCGAGAAGGAATGGAGAACAACTGTGGAACGAGACGGAAGGACATGAGCTGATGAGGAGGGTAATAAAATTCATTCCTCCGCTGTCATCTCCAGCAGATGGCTGGAAGAAGTTTTGGCATAAATATTGAAATCGCTCATGACAAAAAAACAAACAAACAAAAAAAACCCGTCAATTAAGAAATAAACTTATCAATACATGAAGATGTTGATCCTCTTTGAGAAGCAACTGAAAACAAGTTCAGACACTTCAATTACCCTTTTCTCTTAACTTTATGGTTTGTCATAAAGAATGAATGGATGGAGAATGGAAAATATATCTGAAGTTTAATATAAATGTTTATATGTTTTGTATTTATCCTGTAAAAAGATGGTATAGGGATTTACTGCTGCGGAAAGCCTGTGCATGTGTTGTGCAGTCCTGCTACGCTTCTGATGACTCAACAATAACTAGAACATAAGGCAAACACACCATCAAAAACACACACAAGGGAGCTCAGGCCCTTTGAAAAGGGCACAATAACAACAACAAAAAAAACCTCCACTGTGCTGTGCTGCCTCTTTTGTTCTGAACTGGTCATACTGAAATCTCAGCTAACTGGTATAAACCAGTGTGAAGCTTTTTAAAATGTCAAATTTGTTATTTCTGCTCAGCTCTGCACTTTTGAGTCGGAAAATGCGGCGACAGATCAGCTTATGAACTTTTGACCTCTTGAACAACGAAAGACGAACAGCTGAGCAGCAATCAGTGGTGCGTCAGGGAAGCCAAACAGCGATGGTTAAATGGTGGCAAACACTGACAGGTGTCAACTGAAAGAGAGACAAGTCAAGTTCCTGACAACAGCAGAGATTTACAACGAAAGCAACAGGAGAAAATGTTGATAGAAAGGAGAATTCGTAACCTGATTGGTTGTAATAAATTAGGGTCCAAACCCCTTTTTTAAGGGGCGGTGGGGATAAAATACTTAGCATTTTATTAGGTACACTTGTTTAATTGATTGATAGAAGAAACAGTGAAAAAGTGCGTGGCATCAACTGAATAAATTTAGTAAATCTAGACGAGGTGACGATGCCCGAGCGTTACAATGGAAGAAAAGGGGATTCAAGTGACCTTGAAAGTGGCACGGTTTCACAGCCAGCTTGAGTGTTTCAGAAGCTACAGGGTTTACAGCAGGTTCAGTGCATTCGGTTTACAGAAAATGGACCAAAAACAAAAACCAGAATCTGAGCTGCAGTTGTGTGGATAAAAACGCCTTGCCGGTGTCAGAAGTCAGAGAAGTCTGGGCAGAAAAGGAGGGCAAAATATAACCAATGTGCGTCGGATGCACAATGAGGCTACATTAAAAAACATTAAACAATGAGACCAGAGTTCACGCAGGCTGAGCAAAATTAGTGGACTGGATTCACGAGTCTCTATTTCAGCCGCAATACTCAGACGGTGCGTCAGAATTTGGTGTGAACAACGATGTGAGCACGTGGATCCATCAACGGGTCAGGCTACTTGTGTGAGCAGTGAAGGAGATAATTGCCCCTTAAAGTTAAAATTCTAGCAATGACAAATGCGTAAAGGCAAAGAAACTACCATCATGCATCTGTTAAATGTGAACAAGTGGAATAAATATTGAAAACAAGGCAGGAATTTCTTCACACCCCACTAGAAGAGGTGGTGTGAGGATGAAGGAGGAATCTGTGGTATTTCGTCCAATAGATTTAAGATATTTATAATATTTCTCCCAGCCGTGATACTTCTTTGTTTTGTTTTTTATTTACTGATTGTTGTACAACGTAACACCAAAAGCCTCAACTTTTATACCTTCATGTCTCCAGGCACAGATGGGCAGATCATCCACATGAACCCAAATGAATAAACACTGTGATCAAGCCACGGTGTGTAATTTAACAGGTTTAATAATGGTAATTAACAGAATAAATTGAGTCCAGGAAGGAACAGCAAGGAGACACACAAATGTACCCATGTAAAAATCCAAACATAAACACACCGGTGCACATGTAGTGCAAAAAAAAAACCCCAAAACAAACAAAACGTTAGAGGCAGAAGAGCAGGACACCAATGTCAACAGGAAGCAATTTGCAACAGGATGTCAGAGTTAGTCGGCAGAGGTCCACAAACACACAGAAGCATGCAGGGCAATGCGTGTGTGCTCGGTAGACTCTGCCAGCCGCAGGGTCTTCATTAATGCATGCTGGAGACAACGGGAGTGGGGCCATCTGGTTCAGTTTGTCTTGTTCATAAGTTAGCATTTACTGAGGTGCCAGTGACAGCGATCCGTCCCTCCCTCCGTCAGGAGCAGAATGAATGTTGGCGGACTGGCTGGTGAGTCCTGCGGTTCAAGTTTACTTATTCTTCCAGAAAGAAACATTTTTTTTTTTTCATTCAGTGGAAACTGTAACTATGGAGATTTTCTGAGTTATTCTCAACTGAGATATTTTTGTTTTTCTCCAAAGGTTTAGACTATACCAGACGAGTACTTAAAAGAAAACATTTCATTTATTTTAAGAAATGTTCTCCTCTCTGCATAATAAATCTGCCAAGTGATTAATTTCAGTTCCATCAGAAGTCGGATCTGGACTGATGTGAGTCTGAATGAGTCTAAAAATTAAATGTGATGCAAACGACTAACATTCAGTGATCTCTTTCAGTTTTACAACCTTGACCTAATTTCTTTCAAATTTGGAAATTTCTAAAATTCTGACTTTTGAGTACCAATGCAACACAAATAAAAGTATTCATTTCTTTTTAAACTAAATGTACCGTAAGTCTTCTTAACCCTAACCCTAACTCTAACCTTTTAGGCCCTTTGCCTCACAGTGAAAAGGTTCTGTGGATTCCAGGTTTTCTTTCAGTCTTTCACTTTCCAAAAACAGGCAGAATGTTATAAGGTGTGTGTGAATATTATTTATCTTGTAGATTATTGAATTGTCCAGGTTGTTCTCTGTTGACTGATGACGATGGACACAAAGCAACCTCACAAGAATTCAATACAAAATGAATGATTGGAAGGAAACAAATATTGTTTTCCTCCAACACAATATTTGGAATGGAAAGAAGAAATCTTGCTTAGTAATGTAGGCTGTGTCCTTTTCCTTTCAGATCTGTTTTATCAGCCTAATGTCAATAAATAAATCCATTTATTGAGGTTTCAAAAACAAATCCATAATGCACCATTTTTCTCAGGTATGGATTGGTCCATTTTCCTCACAGGATTGGTGAAGCAAAACAACCCAACATTTTGTCGTGGTCTACAGTCGATTGTTAAGCACTTGCGGTATCAAGACATAACATGCGTCCGCCTGATGACCGCCATGTCTTTGCTTTGTGTTTTCAGAGAAAGCAAATCCGACACATGGCTCTGTCAGACCAGTGGAGGTGAGATCTGCATGTGCATGTTGGAGACTTAAGCGTCGGCCGTTTCTCCCTGAGCTGACATCTCTCAGGGAGGAAAGAGGGAGAAGTGAGTAAGCCGTCCTGTCAGTATGAGGGAAAATGACCACAGCTCCTTCCAGATTCCATGGACTCATGAAAAGCTAAAACAAAATCCCTTAAAAAAAAAAAAAAAAATAGAAAACACAGAAAGTTCAAGTTTAGCTCAGGGAAATTTTAGGAGTGGCTGGAATCATTTCTGGAAGGCACGTGTCATTCATCTCTGCATTTTATCTTTCTGCTTTCATCATTTATTCCCAAATTATCACTCCTCCGCTCCCTTTAAGCCCCTCTTCGTCTTTCATCCACCTATGCCGCTGCTTGCAGAGCTTCAAGCAGGTCCTCATACCCCCCCTCACCCCTCACCCATTCAGGCAATGTTAGATGACAAACACCAGCCTGATAAATATCGCCACACGGAGCCAGCGCTCGTCACAAACAAACAGCTCTAAAGCAAAGTAGAGGGAGGGAGCGGGAGCTCAAAGCAAAACCAAACTATAAAGGGGATAGAAAGATAGAGGGAACTTATCGGGAGAGAAGATGGGAGAGGAAATGGGGGATGGAGGGGGGAAACAGAGAGAGAGAGAAAAAACAAGGGAGAGTTCTGAGTGGGAGAAAGATGTCAACAGCTGAACATGCCTCATGAGCCTCACACAGATTTAACAGCGCTATTTTAATAAGGCTTCTTATTTTAGACCAAATAGAATCCATCTCAAAAGACTTGAAAGCTTTGTTTGACTATTTGGATGTCAGTCATCTCACAAATCCACTCGCCTTCTTTGTCATAATTATGGCGACACTTCTAAGTGGATTTGTACTGGTGTGCCGTGCAACCAGTTCATGGCTGCGGTAAATCACTGTCTTTAGTTGGACTCGCTGCCCCTTTTTGGTCAAGAACGTTTAGCACCTGGACAATTGCAATGAGACAACTCTCACATTCACACAAAGCACACAAAATGCGCTTAAGGTGACATTCTGACTGAGCTTGTTTCGAATGTTCTACATCTACGGGGAGCAGCCTAATTCCCGGAATATTAATCGGCTTATCTCAGGAAATGAAAAGCAGAGGGTCAGTGTAAACATCTGAGGGATGCATCCACACTTGTGGCCTGTGATACTCAGCCGTTGCCAGGGTGAGGGAGAGCAGTAAAGTTAAATTAAGCGTGATAATTATCTGCATGTGGCTCGTGATGTCAGTGATTATTACAAAAAGCAATAATAAAGCGACTGCGATAAGCCGCCGCCGTTATTTCACAGAGATGTTCATCGCGACGGATATTTTTGTTTCTTTCCGACATCCGCTCCGGCCCGTCTTTACCCACTGTGCTTTTGGCTTTCCGCTAATGTGCAGTGACACTTTGCGCTGGCATAGGACTGCGTGTTTACCTGGCTCCCTGCGGTGACACACGAAAGGCTGCAAAGGTTGGAAAATGAGGCTCCCGGAAGACGGGAGTAAAGAGCACAACATTTGGATGAGAGCGGGCCTTTCTGCAGGGTTTACACCTCTTGAACTGTTTCACATATTTTCAACGTATTCTACTGGAATTGTACGCAATAGAATCACAAAGGGGAAGGCAAATGATTCAAGCCTACATAGTTTGATACCCCTAAATAAAATCCACTTGAGAAAGCGGTTAATGGATTCTGCCCGTGTCTAATTTAATCTCAGTATAATGACAGTTGTAAGATGACAACTTTTTTTCCTTTTGACCAGTATGCAAATCTCTCTGAAAAGCATCCCTATGATGAGACATGGTGGTGGCAATATCATACTGGGTGCTGGGAATAAAATGTCCTTTGAATAGCTTTTCAGCAAAATGTGTTTGGCCTCACCCGCCAGCAGAAAAAGCTACGTAAAATACAGCTTAGCAGGATTTTTAAAAATATATATAGATCCACTTCCAACGACAGCAAAAAAATCACACACATTGCGTAATTACAATGCCAACTGACAAATAGGTATGTGTCACTAAAATAGCAGCTAGTAAACATGCATGTCAATATCAAAATTAATCAGCGCAAGCCAGGACGTCCGACTGTTTATTCGCAGACGGACAACAACAGAAACTGTTTTGTGCACCTTTAATGCGAAAGGTATCAAAGATGTTTGTTCGGGGTCGCAGCGTCCAAACCAGCTTCTTTAATTTGAGCTCCACCCCAGTCCTGTGCCATTTTCCTCATAAATGTCTCATTAAAAAGTAACTGGATGATTTATTCACCCGGGAGAATAAATCATTCAAATCTGTGTGCGTCTTACAGGTCAGCAGAGAAGCGCTTTTAATTCATTGGAGCAAACAAAATCCACTTTTTTATATATGTATTAGTCAAACTATGAGATCTCTGGCTACATATTTATAAGGGGGAAAAAAAATGCATACAACAGAGAAAAGTCTGTGGAGAAAATAAAAAGATCACGTAAAAGAAGTTTCTGCCACTGTGGCCATCATGGGAAGCTAAAGTCAAATAAATACAACACAGAGCGTGTTTTACCTCTTCAAGAGGAGCGTCGGTCCTTTCCCTCCGCCTCTGAGCGCTCCTGTGTGTGGACTGTGTCGACACACAGCCCGCCTCGCTCCTCCAGCGCACACAAACGCTTTGCTCGCTCTCTCACCAACTCACTTCATCTTCCACCCTCATATTAAGGCACACACACACACACACACACGCACTACGAGTGTGCAGGCAGAGCGTGCAGCGTAGCATTAAAACCCTCTCACTGCGTCTGTGACATACACGTAGAGACGGCCGAGCGCGTCAGCGGGGCGAGTGCTGTTGCTTGCTCGTGCACTTAGGGCTACTTCGGTATTCTGCATGCAGACAGCGAGCTGCCATGCACGGTGCACTGATGTCTGCTGACCTCTCCAGCAGCCTTAGGGTCTGGTAGTAGAAATGACAAAAGAGAAGCTGAAGTGACAGAAGGGCGAGCATGAGTAATCTGGTATTTGGACGAATGGCAAAGATAAGCAAGAGGAGAAATTCTGAAATCCTACCAGATTGATGCAAAAAAAAAAATAAAAAATTCAGACACTTTAGTCTTAACAACAGCAATGAAGAAAAAAGCAGAAAGATGAAAATGTGGCATTTGAAAGTGTTACAAGAAGATGAAATCTACAGAAAGGGGCTTGGCGTGACATGAAGTCTCCACCCTTGACCTAATGTTCCTCTTTATTTATGAATATCCCAAAATGGGAATGATCAAACACACACACACACACACACACACACACACACACACACACACACACACACACACACACACACACACACACACGCACACACACACACACACAGCTGCCTACCACCCCCACAATCACTCACTAGCAAGCATCTATGGCACTCCTGTCATTTTCTATATTTACCCACTCTGACTTCTCCTGTCCACACTGATCACCATCCTGTGTGACGAAGTCGTCCCTCATCCGCGGAACCATGCTTCCCTGGCTGCAGCCTCAGAGAAATGTTTTTGCCTATTGCCGTGGTGACCGGAGGCATAAGCGATCTTTTTTTATTTTTAAGGCTTGCCGGTAAGGCATGGGAACTGACAGAGCTTATATATGCAGCATAGCAGCATTTAACACAGAGGGTATGTTGCAGCAAGATTATGGAGATAAACATTGTACCCATCAGGCTAATGGAGAAAATCTGTGAAATAGGTAGAAATACAACCTTTTTGTGTGTGTGTGTGTGTGTGTGTGTGTGTGTGTGTGTGTGTGTGTGTGTGTGTGTGTGTGTGTGTGTGTGTGTGTGTGTGTGTGTGTGTGCATCAGAGCTCAGAGAGAACGTAGCTCTCTAAGAGTGTTTTTGATTTGTTCTGCCGAACATGAACAGTGGCACACAGCAACCTGCTTATGGTGGGGTCACGACCTCAGTGGCGAGTGATACTGAGCTGTTGTCACATGAGGGGAGGGGGACTGCTGCCAGTGTTTTCACATAAGCTGTGGACAGAGGGAGGGCTTGTCTCACAGAGTGGAAACATGTCATCCTAAAATGAAACAGTCCACTCTTTGTCCAAAGCCCTGGGCCTCCAACACGTTTTCCACTTTCAGGCATTTACTTTTGTTTATAGGTTCTTTACATCCTATTTATTTGAAATGTGAAGACAAGAGGGTTTGTGTTCGTTGTGGAAATACACAGTTAAAAACCCAACTTTACGTTGTTCAGGATTTGCCAAGTTACATGTTAACATAGGATCCCTTCTTTAATATCACCTGCACATTTCTTGCATCCATTGAACTTGTGAGTTTGTGGATAGTTTCTGCTGCAATTTCTTTGCAGGATATCAGAAAACCTTCCCAGAGCTGCTGTTTTGATATGAACTGCATTCCACCCTCAGATCTTCTGAATCTCCAAATATTCTCAATAGGGTTGAGGTCAGAGGAGGATGGTGACCACACCATGAGTGCCCATAGCAGCCAATAACACAGTGGTATTCCTTGCAGCATGAGATGGTGCATTGTCATGCATGAAGGTGATTTTGCTGCTGAATGTATGGCTCTGCTTTTTGAACCATGAAAGAAAGTGGTCAGTCGGAAAGTCCATATACTTTGCTGAGGTCATTTTCACACCTTCAGGGATTCTTAAGGGGCCGACCAGCTCTAAACTAAATTTTATAGTTGCAATGTGAGAAAATGCAAAACTGTTCAAGGGGAACGTCTCAGACCAGAAAAAGGGTGAGGCGGGCTTTTGGGTGAGTTTCGGTTGAATTTCCGTCTTACCTTTGCTTCGCACATCTTGTGGACCACGATCTTGCACTCTGCAACCAATAAGAAGAGGACCTGGTTTAACTCTGGGAATCGGCTTTGAAGTCCATGAAAAAAGACAGCTGGTCAGGCCTGAGTCTGGACCTGCTGCACCTGATCTGACAGAGGTGTGTGTTTAGTCACCCTTGCAGAAAGCTCCTGGGTTGTCAATGTTCTGCCCACACACGTCACACACCCGTCGCTTCTTGAAGCTCTTCGCTGTGAAGGCGTGACGCGTCAGCTTGGTGAGCTGGAGGAACACAAAGGCTGATCACCAATGCCAAACACGCAGCACATGCATGGAAACACAAACGCTGCTCCTGAGAGGAAAGCGTTATTTCAGCGATGTCAAACTGAAAAGAGCATGGAAACTCTCCCGACGTGCACTGTGAGCGCGTGATGTCGTGACGAGCTGAGGTTTGGCGTTTTTTCTTGTCATTTCCTCGGGCGTCTCGGTTCAGATTGTCCCCCTGCGTTGCTGTGATCAGTACGGATGTGTGCTGTTTCAGCGACACACCGGCAGGCACACGGGTAGCCTGCTGTACACTCAGCATCCTCCACAAAAGAATACCTGTCATCTCACACCATCTTTTAAAATGCTCTGATTCTGTCTCGGTCTGTGGGCCGATCTCCAGTGTGACGACACACTGGAGGTTCAGCTGCTCATTTCCAAGTCCCTGCTTGCAATTTGTACAGGCAAGCTGAATGTGACCGAACATACTGTTGAGCACATTTACTGTATAAGGTATGTTTCTTCTTATCTTGTCCTTTTCCAGATCTACCTTCAAGTCGTGTTGCGTGACGTTTTCTCCGACGTAATATTGAGCAAAGATCTTTGTTCAACATTACAAGCTGGGAGCAACCTGGACAGTGTTAGCAGCTGTGTAAATATAAACTTGGAGTTTCTGTTGGCAAAGGAAAACATAAAAATGACAGTGGCAGACTCAACTATTTCTGGAATAGTTTTAAATACAGTGACTTACGAAAGTATTCCTGATTAACTTTCCTGTCCCTGCTAAAGGATGACATTCCCACAGCATGATGCTGCCACCCCCATGTTTCAAATTGCCGATGGTATATTCATTGTTTCCCAAGTTGGCTAATATATTTGTTTTAGATCTCATTTGACTTAGGGCAAGAGCTTACCTTAAAAAAATGAATTCTGACACTTGAGCTGTGGAAGATGATGCATTCCTATGAGCAGAGTCGTCTCAAAGCTAGGGGCTGTGAATGGCGTCTCACTCATGTCAGGATCGACGCAGTTGCAAGAAGACAGTGGGATTTTCTGCTGCTTGATTGGAGGACAACATTCTCCATGTTTTTCCACTTCACAATTATGCACTATTTTGTGATGGTCTGATACATTAAAATTTGCCCTGAGCTCAAGAGATATAAACACTCAGGTTTCTGTAATATTACAGGGTTCTGTAATATTACAAGAAATGTAATATCAAAAGAAATGTCAAAAGAACATTTCTTTTGTCAAAAGAAATGAGTGGTATTATGCTTTATCTAAGCTTAAAATAAAAATTATGACAACAAAAAAACTAAAAATATATCAATCCACACACATAATATGAACTGGAAAGTTAAAGACACTGAGTCATAACCCTCAGCTTTTTTTTTTTTTTTCTCAAATAGCCACCTTTCCTTGTGAAGAGAAGTGGGATGGTGTTTATATAAGGTTGTCTTCTGAACCACCAGAGTAAAGCCGTTTGTCAGCATGGGAGAGGCACATTAAACCTTTACAATTTTCCAGGAACAGAGGAGGGGCCAGGGAAAATCTGGAGGACGGTGGGGTTGTGCCATGCTAAATGGTGACGTGTGCGGCAGAGCGGGAGAGGTTCAGAGCAGCAAACCTGTGTGTGTAAAATTACTTTACTAGTCTAACAAACCTATCTATTGAGTACGATCAGGTGTTTACAACCTACCTCAGTTCTCAATTGATTTACTGTCAGTATTTAATAGTAAAAAGTTGCTTTTCTCGTGCATACAGCATACTGCCTTCATATTTTATTTCTTTAACTGCTAAAATAAAAAGTTGCCAGGAACATTGCCTTTTGGTTTTGCTGTCCCAAACTCTGTACAGAACAGGCTAAGCTGCGGTAACTCTTAATGTCCACTAGAGGCCGCAACAGGCGCTGTGAAAGGTTTCATTTCAGTGTTTTCCATAATGCTTCGCTCAGCTTGTGTCTATGTCCCTATAAAATAAACTTAGAAACAAAATAAACAAATAAAACAGTGAAGTAGAGCTTTGGAGACACGTCTCGTGATTAAATGAAATGAAAGGAAAAGTTGTTAAAACCCCAACCTCACTATAAAGTATGAATGTGACATTATCATGTTCTGTGTGTTCTCCTGTATAGGAGGACTGGTGCAAAAGTGTATAAAATATCGATTTCCAATTTCATATATTAAGATAATCTTTTGGCCACCCCGGCTGACCTAAACAGGAAACATTTAATCAGATTTAATTAGGCAAAGAAAAAGTCTTTTTGAACAGTGAATATAACTTTCAACCAGGCGACAAACATGTGTTTTTCATACATGAATCATTTTCTTTTTCTGATTATTTAGCTAAAGATTACAATTCAGTTTAACGAGAACAAAATCAGCACAAAAAAAAGGTCAAAGGAGCCTCACGTCTGAGCAATAACGTACGGTATACTGTTAGAGGCAACAAACTTTGATTGGATGCAAATTATTCCTTGAAATAAAACATTTAAATTAAAAATGTCTTCACTTATTTTTATTTTGGAGTGGCCCTTTCCTTTGCAACTTTCTAACTCGGCCTAAATAGAGGATTCGCGAGTCACAGGAGAAGATGAGCCAAGAGCGACTCCTGGTGGACAAATTGTTGCAGTGCGGCTGACTTTTGGGGAAGAAAATTATGTTTGCATCCTCACTCTATAATTCATTGTTCTTCGACCCTGGTCCTGAAGGCATGCTGCCCTGCATATTTAATACATTTCCCTGCCTCAGTGCACATAACGCCCATTAATGGCATTTGTTTCTGACATGATGGAGGTTCATCTGTCAGACCAGATCAATCCAGCTTATTTTGAAAAGATAGGCGTAAAGGGGCTTTAAGTGAAGTATTTTTCTGGTCAATAATTAAAAAAAATAAAAATAAATAAAAGTCAACAGTTGGTAAATTAGGTCACATTTTAAGACACAACTAAATCCTAACAAAGGATTGCCCTCCAATAAAGCAACCTCCGATTCTGTCATATTGCAATCAGAATCTTCAGTGACTCTTCTAATCAAATCCCGCTGAAAAGTTACATAAATAGTCATCTAAGTCCACCTCCAGACCAGGAGAGCACTGATCAAAGAACCACTTATTGTGTTCACCCTACAAATCTGAACTTTATGGAAAAGGCGCCTTCATAAGGCTCTTATTGACAGAAAGCCACGAGAACTCCTGTATGCTGTTTACCACAAGCCAGCTGACAAACTGGCAAATATCTGGAACAATGTGTCCTTGTCACAACATAAATGACTTTGTGGTCTACACAAAAATCGCTTTGCGCGGTAGAAACTGTCTGCACATCATCCTAGCCACTCTACTCCATCTCATATTGACACATGGTAGTGGCAGCATCATGCTTTGTGGAGGCTTTTCTTGAGCAGGGAAAGAGAAGGGAAGTGGCAGGAATACTGTAGCAAACTGTAAATCAATCAAACGCCATCGTCCTTGCACTGACGCCGGTGACGGACGACGAGGCAGTCGAAAAGCTGCAGACTAATGTCACTACCAGACCGAAGCCGTGACGCGTGTCTCTGTCTGAGGTTGTTCTAAAGCAGAGGGGAAATGTTTGCGAGCTCTTGTCTGCTCTCCTCTTTGCCAGCAGCACAAAATGATCTCTGGCTGCGTGGACATCGAGTCTCCGGAGGATCTCACGAGCATCAGCAGAGTTCCAGTGTTGCATTGCAGTATAAGAGAACCCCACCCCATGTGGATTTTTTTGCAGCCAACGTTTATGTCATTCCCCAACCATCTCTGACCAGAAACGATAGCCCGAAGCGCCTCCACATCCAGCATGCGGATCCACAGAGAGTCATCAACAATCAACACTATAATGGATTTCTTTAGGACCGTGGCAGTTGCATGGTCTCTCTTGTTTTTTTTTCTTTGTTTTTTTTTCTTATTTTTTTATTTCAGGAAAACAGCAACAGTTGCTTTTACAGTAACTCCTCTATGGTGTAAGTTATGAAGTGAAAACGTGTCAGCCTGTTGTCCTGCAGTGAAACTAAAGTCTGTCCCGGACATCGCTCTCTGTGAATGGGCCGTGCGCTGCGACGCCTCCGCGCCACTAAATGTCGCATTGCCTTTTCTCAGTGCCACCTCACAAGCGATGACACGCCGGAGACCAGGAGTCACAACCCATACGCACACACACACACACACACACACACACACACACACACACACACACACACACACACACACACACACACACACACACACACACACACACACACACACACACCACACACATAATACACTGGCTACCCACTCAGGAAGAGACAGGAGCAGGTGGCAAGCTGGGGGTACGCTCCAGTTCTGGGTGGGTATTTATAACCTGCGTGAGTCGGGGCCGCCACCTCCAAACAGCCGTGGAAAAAAAAGAAGAAGCTGAAAATAGGTGCAGGAATGGAGAGTGTGTGCGTGAGAGCAACAGAGAGAAGCAGACACTTCAAAAAACCATCTCAGACCTCCTCAGCCAATATGAAGCACTTTGCTTCTATCCACTGCCTCCAAGTCCATCCACCCATCCAGCAGGGAATATGCGCTCATAACTTGGCACGCATACACACAAGCGATCCAGGCAGCTTAGAGACTTGAAACCACACGTGGGGGGGAGAAGGAGGAAAGGAAGGAAGGAAGGAAGGAAGGAAGCAAACTGTAAATCGCTTGATGCAACGCTTTGGCGTCTTTTAGCAACACATTAAACTTGCGTGTACCGAGCTGGATGAGATTCTGTTCAACAAACCAAAAGGTAGTTTTCTAATAGTGGAGCAGAGGAGCGCGCTGCTGCCGGCCTCCGGCGAGCCACGGCGTGGTTTTACTCCGACTCGGTTTTGTTGTGGGCAACCAACAAATCCCGGCGCGTAAGCCCTGACGGTTGCATCAGCGGGCAACGCTTCCCTCTCGATTCTATAAACGGTTCAAAGTGCTCGGTCCAAATCCACGCGCGCTCCTAAATAGAACCCGGCAGACAGGAAGGCGGTGAGTCAAATCCAGACAGTAATTAATACTACTTCCTCTCCGTCCCGGAGCCTCGAGAGACATCATTAACCGTTAAACAGGCGGGTCAGCTGCTGCGTGTGAATTTTATTATTAGATACAACAATAACTCGCCAACACACCAACCCTTGTAAGCAACTAATAATTATTTAGTTAATAAATCAGCTATTAACACTTTGGACGCCATTAATATTGGAGGTGAGACAAAAAAATTCATTGTTTTTTTCACACTGTGTGAAAAAAAACTCTTACCTGCCTGGGCAATTACTCAGTTCTGGTTTATACAGCATTAACCAGTTAATTAATTATTACTTACTAACCTGTTGTAAGGATGGTGTCATTCACTCTTCCCATATGAACCACCAATAAATATTTGGTAAACCAGCGACGGATGAGGATATAAACCTTTGAATCTATTAATGGCGAGGTACACACTATTATTTACCGGGTTATTACATCATACATCTCTTACCTTTTAAGCGTTTATAAAGTGTTACCAGCTTAATTAATGAAATAATTGTTTAGGACAGAGCTATTTTAAAGCCTCATTGGTGCCTTTACAGAAGACTCTGCCTATGAGCAACTAGTGGGTGTAAAGCTGTGAGCAGTTTATTAAAGTTCATTATATTATTTTATATACATCGAAGATCACCATTGAAAGGTTGTTAAGAGTAGCTAAAAGTGACGGGCGCTTCAATAAATGCCTCAAGAGTTCATAGCTGCCTTAATACTTTACAAAGTTGTTTGTTGCTTAAGTTACTAACCATTAAATCATGTTCCCTTGACAAGGGTTGTCTTTGTTCCCTCCACTGCACCCCACACTATCATGAGTAATAAGTTGTCAACACACAAGTTAAGGCTCAAGCTGCAGTCACTTTATAATTCATTAATAGAAAGGCATTAGTGCATTGAACAAACGGTGGGAGAGGCTGAAAACACGAGCAGCACTTTGCCAAGTGAGGCTCTACGTCAGCGTGCCTCATGAAGAGGGAGCTCCACGCAGCGGGACAACGAACTGCTCCGGCTCTATTTTCGAGACACGGCGAGAATGGTTTGCATTTTTTTGGTCGTGACTGATGTGTGATCAGTGGCGTGTCGCAATTGGAACGATTTCGTAGGCGACCGCCTTGTTCTCCAGGGCGACGTCGGCTTCAGGATGACCGCAGACTGGTTCCCGTCAAGCCCAACATGCACTTTTCGTTGAACGAACTGCACGATGAAGAGTCAAACGTTCTATAGCTGCAGTAAAAGAGCTGACGGCTTATGATGTACCTGTGAAAGCTGGATGATCCCAGGATGCGCCTCAGGGCTCGCCTTCACAGGGATCCCTCCCGTGTCTGTGCCCGGGCCGTCCGGTTTCATCCCGCCGCTGCTGTGCACGCACCCCATGCTTCCAGTTTTCAACTCTTCCCCGTCGTGCCTTTGATTTTCCTCAACCCTCACCCACTCCTTCAACGCCGGCACCACGGTCCGGCCAGCTCTGGACTTATCCTTCTCTCACCGCCTCATATTTGTTTTCTTCTTCTCCCACATTTTCCTTCTCTCCCTCTTCACACCTCTGCCCCGGAGCTCTGACAGCTTGTCCTGCCTCGAAATCAACCCCAGATGACTTCCAGCTCCCCCGGACTCTCCTCTTACAACCCCTCTCCCCTTGACAGAAGTGTCACTGAGAGTTGACCCTCCTCTCTATCTCCTCCTCCTCCTCCTCCTGCATTCTCCAGCTATCCTCACCCTGAAAGCTCACAGTCACCATCTCTCTCCCACCGGCGCCTCCTTCTTGGGTCGTCCAAACTCTGAAATGCCCCCCTCTCTTCATGCCGTCGGACCTTTTGGTTCTCGCCCTTCTCGCTCCATCTCGCTGCCCCTCCACAGGGGAGAAGCGGCAGCTGCGTTGTCTTGTAGATGTCAGGCTAGTCTTCCTTTTTTTTTTATTTTTTTATCTGGCTTCACGTCAGGCCCTCTCATGTTCCTCTTCCTCGCGGGGAAGCGATCTGACGAGACCTTCTCGCTGCGGAGCCGCAGCTCATAGATTGAACCTCTCAGGTTCTTCAGAGGCAACGTTTCTCCTTTTCCTTCCACCTTTCCATTTTTAATTCGTCCGCAGACGCTCTAAATGTAATTGACTTGACCACCGCGCTCGATGGAGCACATGACACCGACTTTCACGCGTTTTTACTCCTTCTGCTTCTCTCCTGCGAAATGAAAACAATGGCAGGCCCTGTGCTCAGACCGAAGATCTGTGTTCCCCTGGCTGGATGAATTCCTCAGAACTCTGGGACTCACACAGAACCGTGTTTCCTCAAACTGGGTTCCCCAGACAAAATACAGCTTCAAGTCAGAGGTTTTAGGGTTGCGAGGTTTAAAAAGAAGAAGAAGAAAAAAAAAAAAAAACCCTCCAACAATAAGCTCTTTCTGCAGCCATGTTCTTAGCCCCCAGTCAGAACGTACAAAGCGGTCTTTGGTTGAAAACTGAGACAGATCCAATGGTTGAGGGCTATTTTGGGCTGGAAACTATCAACATGTGTTTGCGAGGGTTTTAGGCTGAGGAATGCTTCTTGTATTTCTGATCTGAGGTGAGCAGAGTCCGAACGCACACATTTATTGGCTGGCCTGGTTGATCGATGGTACCGCTACCAATCCCTTCTGAAACTTTATTTCGTAATGCATGACTGCATGAGTGGACACTTTTCAAAATGAGAAAGACAGGAATACATGCAATTCATTAGGCTGTGTTTTAATCTTCTTCATAGGTCAGGAAATGTAAAGGATGTGAAAGTTCAAACGACTGGAAATGTGAAAGCATGATGGAAGACCTGAGTTCATCCTGCCACGATGCCAGTGGGGAGAGAAGAAGAAATATCAATGCGCGCCATCTACATGCTAACAGGCCGCGAGGTGGGAAGCATCTTGTCCTACCATCACAAATGTACAGTAAATGTGTAGAATTTGGAAAACCGTCTTGGTCAAACATAAACCAGTCACAGATGACGTTTTGCCGTAGTTAATGATTACACTTCATTCTCTCGCTCTCAAATTTTTTACACTTTGAACTACAAACTTCTATTTTATTATACGATGGGGCAGCAAAGTACTGTTCAGGTACATCGTTTTGGAGTGGAAGGAAAGCGATTCTGTTCATCATGTCACTTTCGATGTGTTTGTATTTGGCACAAAGTCACATTTTGGACTCATCTGACAACAGCACCTCTATGTTTCCCACAAGATGTGTAGAAAACTGCAAGCAGAAGACTTTTTATGACTTTCTTTCAACACTCATTTCTACTTGCTGCTCCTCTGTATAGAGCACAACTAACAGACGTACAGCCAACAGTTTCTCCTGCCTGAGCTGTGGATCTTCGCAGCTCCTCCAGAGTTACCATGGGCCTCTCGGCTGCTTCTCTCATTATTGTTCTCCCTCCTGGACCTTCCAGGCGAGTTGACGCATTGTTCGAAGCTTTGGATTTTGATTTCTAAGCCAGCGCCGCTTTAAATTTCACAACTTCCTCCTCGACCCGTTGGCGGCGCCAGGCCTCATGATGCCGTTTGTTCTCCAACGTTCTCTAATAAACCTCTGAGGCCTCCTTAGAACAGCTGCATTCAATACTGGATTTTGCACAAATGGACTTCATTTCACGATTATTTCACGATTTTAATTGGGTGACTTTTAAAATAAATCGCCTGCTGGTTTTTATTTAAGGGTGGCGCAAAAGGCCAAATACAAAATGTACACCAGATTTATTTAATTTTTTTTTTAAACACTGCAGATTTGTGCCCATTTGTGTATCGGATGAGGAGATCCAAGGAACTCGAAGGAGAACTCAATATCTGACTCTTCATCGTGCAGCCTATAATTTTGGGAGTTTATGTCTGCGGACCGTAATAATCAGAATTACACAAAATATGCTCAAATATGTAGGATAATTAGAGTAAGTTTCACTTTCTGAAATGACAAATAATGTAGAACCTTTAACAGTATTTTTTTTTTTTTTTTTACTGTTAAACCTGAGAAGGACTGAAGCCCTTTTATAAGTCATGGGTTACCTGGCAACAGGTTTTCTTACACCATTTGCAGCAACAACTGAAAATACTAATATATTATTGCAGTGATTTAAGTCCTCCTTGAAGGAGGCCTTAAGACCTCCTTTAAGGTCATGATAGGTGGTCTTGATTGCAACACTATTTTATAAATGTATAAATATATAAATATAAATTTCTGGGATGGAAAAGAAAAACAACAACCTTTACCTTTTTTTTTTCTCAATTGCACCTCAAAGTCCAGTTGAACAAAGTTTGAGGGAATGTTACAAAATGACGAGCTCAGTCCTTGGTTTAGTCAGAAACTGGCTGAACGATCAGCATCTTTTTACACTTAGCTAAACATTTTAAAGGTGAAGTTTCACCTTTTACAGTCAGCACGTGCAGATTTCGACTTGAAAGTTCCAACTTAAACCCAGTAGCGTTGTTACGACTTTCCGAACTCCACCACGGTTCTTAAAAGCCAATCAGTTACATCAGATCCTTATTCCCGAGGCAAAACCCGTTTTCAATCATTAGTATCTGAAGGCATGTATAAAACATGGCTGCATAAATAACTAAAGATCACAGGCCATCTTGAATGCATACTCCGTGTGTGTGTGTGTGTGTGTGTGTGAAAAGCCCCTGCAGCTGCCACCTGGAGTCCGACTCTCAGCAGGGTGCAGAGCCTGAAGAAACAAAGGAAGCTAATTGCATTACAGACCACACCTGGAGACCAGTTAGAATAACACCGTAATACTTGGAATAACATCTAAATAACTTTGTTGTTCCATGTGTGGAACAGCTCTCCACTCTGCAAACACCAGCTTCATGGTTCGAGTTGTGCACAGCAAGCGGCTGTGTGCGGAGGATCTGCTGGACCTGGCTGACATTAAAGTAAACGCTCCCGATCTGCTGCAGCAGCTTTAGTGAGCGGAAACGGCGCAACAGCAGCTGCAACGAAGCAAAAGACCACATACTATTGCAAAGTACATAATCACTCCAATTTATTGCAAACCGGAAGACAAGCTCTTGTCATTTCATGGAAATCCTCAAACGCTACTTTGGTAAAGCCAAGCCTTTATCCCCCCGTGGTATCAGAGTGGAGATATGCAGGAAGAGTAAATGATTCAGACAGCTGCAGAGAAGCTTTCACATGACTGAAAACCAAACTTTTATGGGCATTTAACTGATGCGGATACTTCATCAAAAAAAGCATAGAAACACAGGAACATCTGTACAGCGATTGGTGGAAAAAAAACAGTAATGGCACTTTGATGGGATTCTCCGGGAGAATCGAGCGACGGCCGCTTCTCTTTCGGTCTTGATGAGCAGGCGCCGCAGTCTGTTAGTCCTTTCTGCTAATACTGCGATTCAGAACGATTTAAAAATCCCTAATTTGTTGAACATGATTGACAGAAGGAGGGGCGGGGGGGGGGTTAAATTAAATGCCAAAGTCTCGACATTCTTGAGCGTTAGTAGTGGAAGACAGGGTTCATCGATTAATTTGCTGAGTTCATTTTCTAATACCGAATCATTTACCAGGAGATACAAAGAGCAAACAACTGCATTTATCTAAGAAGTATGCAAGTTAAATACTGCTCATTAAAAAAAAACAAAAAACAAAACGCTCCACTTAGTAAGCTACGGCTCATTTTGTCAAATCCTACCTCAGCACGCCTGGAATCCAAAAATGTACAAATTCGTTTTTTTTTCCTCACTTTTTCCATTTATTTATTACAATTAATTCAAGGTTTGCCATCACTTTTCCATGTGTCAGCTTTTCCATTTAAAACAAGTCCAGCAGGTGACCGTTTTCCCCTAGAACCTGAAAAGTCCTGAGGGCGGGGCAGGGAGGGAGGGAGGGGATGGATGGATGGATGGATGGATGGATGGTTGGGTGGATTGAAGGTGAAGGAAAGGATTGTTGCAGGAAAAAGCAAAGGAGAGGGAGGAAAAGGGGAGGGGGGGCAGGGAGGTAGTGGCCCCCTCCCCTGAGAGCCACTTCCGTGTGAGAAGATTTTGTTTTTATAGACTATGTGAGATTCTTTTTTTTGTTTTTTTTTCTTCTTTTTCTCTGGAGTTTGTCACTTTCTCCTCTTGACGCGCTATCAGGCCTCGCTTCGTCATCTACTCGACGTCCTCGGCGTCGTCTCCTTGGTCTCCGTCCATTAGCAAAGCGGCGTATTTGCTGGCTGAGCTGAACTTCTGAAGAAAGCAAACAAAAAGAAAAAATGTTTTTTTTTTTCCTTTCCTGCAGTGATTATTTTATATCCATTTCAATGTGAATTTTTTTTCACTGTAAGCTTTGCTTTGTTTCTGTCATTTTGTGTTTCAAGCTTTAAATATTTAAAAGGCCTAGCAGAGGGCTGAGAAAAGAGCTACACAGAACAGCTTATTGTTCAAAATAGAAGGTGATTAAATCAATTCGATAACTATAAGAACGTGAAAAATAAATGCATTTCTTTAAAGAGAATGAAACGGATAATGTGTTTATATAGAAACGTGCAGCTACATCTCAGTGAATTAGTCTGTTTATTTCTAGAATTTGACTCAAAGCGAAACTGGGATTCAGTGAACGATCAATTTTATAGCATCCAGTCTCCAGCCTCTAGACAGGCTGCTGAAAGCCTCCATCTTTGTTTACTTCACTATTACCTCAGTTTGCAGTGGTTGAGCTGGTCACTGCCTCCTGTGGTAGGTGTGATGTTGTGTTTTAACACAGGAAATCTCCTGGATGACAGTGAGTGAGTGAGTGTGTGGTTGTTTCTGGAGCACAGACTCCAGCTGCAGTCCACATCTCATCCATCTCCCAAAACACTTGAATGGACTTTGCCTCGGATTCCTCCAAAAGCTGAGGATATCTGCACCTTTTTCTCAGTTATTTTCTCTTTCATTCAGCCACCCAAACAGTCACTTCCTTTAGATTTGACCTTTTTTGTAGTTTGTTCTTAGATTGTGATTTGATATGGACCTTTACATGAAAAATTAGCTCATGCCTAGTTCACATGGCAGGATTTTGAAATTTGTCGACCAGTTTTCAAACCTTGAGACCACACACATACCTAAGGTTTTTTTTTTTTTTTTTATCACAACACTGTGTGTGGTCCGGCAGGAGCAACGCTCCACACGCACAGATTTCACTGATCAATATTCAAATTCCAGACAAAAAAAAAAAAAAAATCCAGTAAAATCCTGCAATGTCATACGTGAATTTAGAGTGAACATGGCAGACGATTTAGAGGCGATGGTGATAGTTTGTGAAGTATTAAAAACGTTATAAAAAGAAAAGGCGTTTGATGAAGAAGCGGAGACAGCATGAGCAGCGGCTCTTTTTGTGGCATTAAGATATTAAGGAGGTGATTTGTTTTTTTTTTTGAACTCTTGTTATTCTATTCTGATTGTTTTCTGCTATTTCATTTAGCTTCATCGGTTAATTATGACTTTAAATTTTTGTTGTTTTGATGTAATAAAATATTTGCATGCATTTGGCTAAGGTTCATGTCAAGCAACCATCTTATAATCAACTTATGTCAAGTTAATGAAAAGTTACCGAGTCCATCAACTGTGGTTGCAATTTTGGTCCAAATCCTCTCCCTGTTGTTTCGGTTATGATATGCCTCCGCTTCACATAATTGTCACATATCAACAATTCGGTCCTCCGTCACAGATTTACACATGTCAGCTGTTCTTTGTTTGGGATTCCTTACATGACCGCACTTTCTGATTGGCTACCTGTCGCATTCAACAGGCTGCGTTCTCGTTCGAAGTCGGGGGACACGACACACACTGCGATATCGGGCCAACCCAACCCAACAGGTTGAGTCTCCTTGATTTTAGATCGGAGCGGTCCCGGTGTTCTTCCAATCGGATCAGATCAATCTTAATACACCACGTGGCAGGATGATCGGCTGAGGTTTTCTTAAAGAGTTGTCCCAATAATCAGGGCGTCCTAAGAATGTCGGACTGAAACGGGGACAAAAAAATCTTGCCATGTGAACTAGGCTTAAAGAATGAGAAATGGCCAATTATTATTATAAATGCATGGCACAGTTTTGCAGACGTCACCGTTTCTAGGCTGCTAAATTTTGCTAATATTGTTCCTCCAGTTAAATTATCCATCTGGTATCAGTTTGTAAACTTGTGCTATTTTATAAAGAACATGGACAAATAAAATACTGTTCTGTGAAAAAAAAAAACCCATGTCAAATCTACTTAATTTATCAAGAGTTGATCATAAATATTAATTCTTTACCTAAATTAAAAGTTAAGCATTATTAAAATGTTATGTGGCTCATAACATACACATGTTATGAAAATGCATGCATTAGCAAATGGTGGTGGCTTACGGGGGTTGGGGTTTCCTCGTATTTCTTTGGCTCTGGAGGAGGTCTGGAGTCTCTTTTGTTGTCCTTTCTACAATCAGAATGAAGCAAAAAACGTTTAAAACAAAACACCAATGAGTTGATGCTGGGTGTTGGTCGATAAGACAGTGTAAAAACCCACACAGGTACAATCTCTGAAAACCAGCAAACTGATTTTCACTTTGCTTACTCCACCACGCTGGAATGTCTGGATCGTAATAATGTATGCTACATATTTAAGAACTGAAGTGGATCAACTACTCTACTGCTTAGCTAGACATAAAACAGGTCAGAATACTGAAAAAAAAAAAAAAAAAAAAGCCAATTCTGAATTACGCCGAGCTCTTCTTCAGCTCTGATGTCGACTTTGTCCTAAATGATTTGGTGCAGCCAATGGGTTTTGTGTGGAAGCTGGACATCATGGCATTTGCATGTTGTGCAACATGAGGGGAAAAGATCTGATAGAAACAGTAACAGAGAAGGCCAGTCTTTACAGATGCCCAGGAACTGTTCTCAGTCTCATTAGGAGCTTTGGAAAACTATTTATTCTTATTTTGTAGCTGACCTGTCTGCCTCCTTTTTTCTGTCTTTGTTGGGCACCTCTCCTCGGCCCCGCCCAGCTCCAGGCCCTGCAGGCCCCCCTCGTGTCCGTGGGGCCCCTCGGTCCCGACGCACACCATCAGCCTTGTTCTCATCTTCAAAAAGATGACAGACACTGAGTGAGGGCCTGATTGCAGTGTTTGTACATTAGACAACACAACAACAATAAAAAAATTAAATAAAAAAAAAAAAATGCTCTGTTACAAGTGGAACCTATATGCACCAATGAGAACTAAATTTGAGCAACAAAAAAACTGTTTTGATATCAATACAACAGCAAAAAGAAAAAAGTAAAAAAAGGCAATAAACATGTTATCTGGAAAATGTTTTGGTTGTTGACACTGCAGTGGCCATTTCCTTTTCATTTTTATTCAGCGGACCTTTCTGTAGCTACGTCAGTTCTACCTTAACGAGTGGCAGCAAAAACTCTGAAAGCAAAGAGGCGACCCATTTCCTTCAAAGAAATGGACAGAAAATCAAACAAATACTTTTAATTGCCCCAAAAATTAAAAAGGCGACAAAGAGTAAAAGGGATTGCATATAGATGTGAACGCGTTATGAAGCAATGAGCCCATATGAAGAACAGTCACAATTGTAGTAATGCCGTTTTTGCTCATCATTAATAACTTAAGTACCAGATTACGACAGTCAAAATCCAAATGGCACCAAACAGTTTCCTGTTTTTCTACAGCGATGCACAGAATCAACTCTTCAACAGGTTTAGTTCGCTGGCCTCCAACGGCTGGTGTTTTGTTGGTATTTATTGCGCAGCCCTGCAGACATTAACATATCTGTACTGATCCATGATTACTTTGTAGTGACCAGAATAACTGTTTTACTACTGCTTAAATAAAAGGGATTAAATCTTTATGTAATACTGTGAGATCGCTGCGTTTCATAGAATCAATGTCAACATACTGTTAAGAACTGATTTGCCAAGTTGCAGTTTTGTAATTATGAGTACGTTAAGGTACAGATATGGCTATAATATTTAACATTTGTATTTAAAATAAAAGAAAACCTAAAACCCTTTTTTACAGACTGCCGTCTCTCCACATGGTGTGATGACGCCTTTGGCACAGTACCGTGCTTCAAATTAGATTTTTGCAAATTGTTTGTAGCCTTCAGTAAACAGGAATCATTTTTTACCCCTGTTAGCATGATGCAAAGTTTGCCTTAAAACTCAAAGGGTAACAAGAACCTCAGAATCCTTTAAAATGTAGTTGTAATTAAAACGATTCTGTGGCTCCATGAACATGGCTGAGTTACCACGGCTGTTAATGGGTTTCTACCTCACAGCCACCTGTAGACTGATATTCTTGCACGTGGAGTTTGTGTTCAGCACTCACTGGCAAACCTCACCTTTTCCAGGCCCTCTTTCATCTCCAGAACTTGGCGAGCTGGAGTAAAATAAAAAGCAACAAGAGATGCTTTTTAAAAAAAAAAGCCGACTTTAGTCGAGCGATTTAAAATCCATTCTCTTTCCTGGGCATCTCAATATAAGCTGTGGCCGTTTAACAGTCCTCACCTGAACTTTGGGGGAGCCGAACCGCTCGGAGAGACGGGAGAGACCGGGGGCCGACCTTCTCCCTCGTTGGAGCCTGTGCTCACAGCACTTCTTTTGGCCCAAGCGTTCTCCTTGGGAGGAGGAGCCGGCATCACTTTCAGCGGCTCCTTTGAGGAGCCGGTGGAGGTCGGCCGCGGCGAGGAACCCGGGGAGGAGTTCCCTTCTCTCCCAGAGAAAACCTCGTTCTCCCCAGAGCGCTCGCCATCTAGACACCTCGACCCTGCCAGAAGAAAGTCCTGTTAGAAGAACTCTGAAAAGTGTTACTAAATGGCATAAAGTAGAGCTTTTTATACCAGCAAGAATGCAGGTTGTAAACTGAGCAACAAATTTAACTTAAAGCGCCTTGAAAAAGTAGACATACCCTTGGAAAATGCATTATTTCAAACCACAAATTTGAACTTGTTTTATTGGAATTTAATCTGACAGACACACAAAGCAGAGCGCATTGTGAAGAAGTCATACATGCAAATCAAAACGCACTGCTCTGTACCGATGAAATGAAATCCCACTAAAACACATTGAGGTCTGGGTCTGCATAGCTTTCCATGTTCTTTAAGGTACCATATGGAAGACAATATACTCTTCCAGCTGTATTTTTAGCGGCAGGCTCTGCCGCCGAGATGTAGAGCAGAAATATCTCACCTCTCCCAGAGGTGCTTCCTGGCTGCGAAGACTCACTTTCTGTGCGAGATCGCTCAGATTGAGTTTCCTCGTTGCGCCAGCTGGGGTCCCTGAAGACGAGAAAACAATTCCTTCATCTCTGTTACCAAACAAACAATAAAAAGAACATGGCTGTACTTCGACTTGGGCTTTAAAATCAAGCTTATGAAAAATTCTGTAAACACAATCGCATCAACAAACTGGGCTGTTGCGTCTTGTTTTATTTCTAGAGGTTTAACCCCGACTCTGTCCTAAACACATCAATTTAAGGAGCTGCTGCTTAAGAGTTTTTATCCAGATTCATCCCATGAATTTTACATCTGCCTCAAAGCTGATCTGTTTGACATTGCTTTAGTTCATAATGAAGAGCAACACTTTTTCTTCTTTTTGACCGCATTTTCTGATTGCAAACGCAATATATAGCTTTTTCCTTGAATGGTTGCTTATATTTGAACTGCACACACGCAAGTGTTACCTGTCTCTCATCTTCCTTTCAGGTACTCGGCTTTTGTCCACCTCTAGTTGTCTTTGCAGCCTCTCCTCTTCTTTTTTCAGCCTCTCTTCCACCTCCCTCTCCTTGGCTGCCGTGTCAACTGGTTTTGCCCCACCGAATATGGATGAGGACCTGCCTCCAGAGCTTGGAGGGACAGCCGGGGATGTGCCTCCCGCTGCTGTTACCCTCCTCCTCTTTCGGTACGCTGCGGGGCTTCAGGTTTAACTTAGGTCTTTGCTGAGGAGCTGGGGGGGCGAAAACTACGTCAGTACGGCTCCTCCAAACATTTTTTTCTTGCGGAAAACTAAACTCAAGACTCGTTTAGGTGACCTCACCTCTCTCCTCGCGCCTGTCATCTCGTCTATCGTACCGGTCATCTCGGTCGCCGTAACGATCCCTGTCGCCGTAACGATCATTGCTACCTCGACCATCTTCATAATCTCGACGGAAGCTGCTTCCGAAGGCACGACGGCCTCCTCCACCACGGGAGTCGAAGCCTAAAAAGGTGATATGAATGCAGAGGCAGAAGTTAGAGCATCCTGCTGTAAACAGGAAAGAGTTATTCAAAACACCAACACACACACACACAAAAAAACAAAAAACAAACCCATCCAACTCTGAAAAACTCACCTCCTCTATCATAGTCTCTGCGGTCCCTGTCGTCATAGCGATCACGATAGCGGTCTCTTCCTCCATCATAGCGATCGTCCCGTCGTGACCCCTCTCTGTAACGGTCTGACTCATACCGGTCCCGTGATCCTGCGATCAAGAGAAAATCGGTTTTTGATGCAGATGCACAACAAAACCGGAGGAGGACTGAAAACTCATCATTTCCCTCTAAACGAGTATTACACATCCAGAAACTCAAATATATTATTTTTCCCAGACTGACTAAACACTAGCTTTAAATGATACATAATATTTAGGAGTGTGTTGCCCCACTCCACATAAATCATGGAACAAAACTATTTAGGTGTTGAGATGTTAAAGTTTTAGTACAGACCTGGACCACCTCCAGTCCTCTCACCCATGTTGGGTTTATACAGAGTGATTATGGCGGTCTCTAACTTCCTCAAAAATTGTACAGTCTGCTGCAACAAGCATCCAATTACTGTTATGACTGAAGTGCTTAAACCCTGTAATGTTTTTCAAATGGCACAGTGTGACAACACCTCTGCTCCCAATGAAAAACAACAAATGAGCATTTACTGCAGAAAAGCTGCTTCAGGCTCCTATGCAGCTGAAATTAAAAACTGATTTAATAATTTATGAAATCTAATCACATTTGTGATGCATCATATAAAATGCTTCATACCAACATCACATATTCACTAAATAATTTGCAGGGAACATCTAAAAGGGGGATAACTGGAAACTCTGACTTACTTTCCCCAAAAGCATCATCCCTCCGTGGAGGTCCATCATCGTTGTCCGCACTTGGCCTGGCTCTCCAGTCGCTGTCCGTCTTGTCGGGACCCATGTCTGCCATTCGTCCGCCCCTGTCTCTGCCTCCCATGGATCCACCGTCTCTTTCTGGAAAGTAAAGAAAGTATCTTGTCTTAAGATTGACATTTACCGTGTCAAATCATCGTAATAATATATCTGCTAAGCTTAAAATCTTGTATTAGAGTGTAACATGATTAAAAAACTATGTGATCAAAAAAAAAAAAAAAAAGACGCTCGGATCAGTCGGCAGTTTACATTTGCATTGGATTTGCATGGCGCCCACTTCAGTTCACTAGGAGTAAGAAAATCAAGCTTATCCACCTATGTTTTCTTACTACATCCAACACATCCTGACAGTATTCACATCGCTACACTTTTCCCACATCACTGCCTTATACCAAATCATCATGATGGGGTATGTATGTATGATTTTGAGGAAAGAAATTAATTTAATAGAATCTGCAATAAGGCAACAACAAAGTTTTAAAAAAAGGAAGCCAATTTATGGCAGCTATGGCCAATGTGGGGAAGTTTTAAATACGAATAGTAGTATCACATCGATGAGAGAGTATAAATGTTGCACAATGAATTGTTAGTGAAAATCATTTTAAATTACATGGAGTGGGGGGAAATAATGCTTTGGTAAACAGAAAAAATGTCCACCACCCAAAAAGAATCAACAAACAAACCTTTATCGTTTGACTGGTCTGCAATGTCGACACGAATCCTTCGGTTCCCCAGGTTCTGGAACAAAGAAGCACAACACACAAGATTTAGTCTTGTGGCCGAGTGATCTCGCATAAGAAAAGAAAAAATGGTAGAAAATACATTTAAAAAAATAAAAACCAATTATCAAACTAATAAACGGTTTCTGAAGCTGTTCATCTCACCTCTTCATTCAGACTGAGGGCCTGGAGGAGGGACTCCAGGTCATCAAATTCAGCATATCCAAAACCTTTCAGCCTCTCTGGATTACTGGGCTCTCGAGGCAGACGTACTGCGCTGATCTGGAAACAAAGAAAATGAAAACCATTAAACGGAGCCAAAACTTCACAAACTTAAGATAAACAAAGAGTAACACAAAAAAGCTCAGAAAATTTAGCAGTTAAAATTAGAAGTTCCTGTTGCTGTTACTCAGGTAAAGAAACATTAAGACTATTATTAAATGACAAAATGGCTCAATCAACTACAATCCAGGTAACAGTCTAAGAACACGTAACTAATACAGGTAATAAGTATTTACGCAATAAAAATAGACTTGTTATGCAAACATCATTAATCACAAACTGAAGTTTGAAGCCAGAAATTGTTAGAATATTTCATTTAAAAGGAACACAACACAAACATGTCTGCCTGGTAAAAAATGTCCATGTACTGTACAGTTTTGGTTGTCTTCATTTCTTGTGCATCTTTTTCTACCACATGTTTCCCTTCCACTCAACTTCACATTAATATTCTTGGATACGGCATCCTGAACTTCTTCAGCAACAACCTATTGTAGCCTTTCCCTCCCTGTGGAGGGTAACCATGACAACCTGATAGACAACAGTGAAGTCATCAGTCTGCACTGTGATAACGCGTCGGTTTTACAAATTGCTTTTACCGGTCTAATATTATTCTTTTCAGAAAAATTTAATTTTGTGGGTTTTTTTTTTTTTTTTTCAAGCAATAAGACACGATAATCAAAATAATGCTTTAGATGCCTGTTGTGCTCATCACAACATAAACTTGCGCAAATTAATCTCTTCAGTATCCTTTCAGCGTTATACGCCTTCTTTAAAGTCAAAAAACACAGTTTTATGAGCAGAAATTGTGATTATCTCGCAACAATCGTGACATATTTTTGCCATATCAAACACATGGATTTATTCATGGAAATAAACTGTTGACTGAATGTCGGTCTGCTGCGTAAGCTACACCTACCGCCAAGCCGCGAAAGAAGTCTTTTATTGAGTCCTCTGTGACGTCGTAGGGCAGGTTTCCCAGGAAGGCGGTGTACGGTGGGCTGCGAGGCAGCCTGGCGCGGTCGATGTTGGGCTCACGTGCCGAGCGAGGAGCCGTGGGCAGGATGGACCGGTCAATGGGTGGGGCCCGGTACGTATCCTCCTCAGTGTGCCAAGATGTGGCAACTAAAGTGATTCAATTGGGATACATTTTGCAAAAATGATTAAGAAAATATATATTTCCAACCATTGCTAATTTTTTTCTACTTGCATTCCTTGTGTTAAATACTCCCAGAGTAAATAAAATTGAGCTTAAGAGGAAAAAAAAAATGTTTAGCAATGCAATGACATTAGAAAAAAATGATTAAGTGTTTATAACATGTCAAAGCAAACCTAAATCATGCTTAGTGAGTATCTCCAAGAGTCACAATTTAAAGTGAAAACAGTTTTATATGCTGCTAATTTAAGCCTCTCACGTAACTTTAATTCACCACTTTGTAAAAAAAAAAAAAAAAAAAGTCTATTATTGAGTAGCAAAATGTTTATTAAATCTGACTCAAACTATCACTTATGAGTTTATTATTAGAAGACAGGAAAAGCCCGGCTACAACGGCATGACAACTAAAGCCAAAGAAAAGGCATCAGTGAAAAATACTGATAATCATCTTTACTCAGAGCTCAACCCAACCTTTTATTTTAGCACTTCTGCAAAACGTACAGAAACAGGTACAACGTGACAATTACATTATTTTATTGCCTCGCAGAAAGCATCCATATTCTAAAACCTTGATTTCAAATACAGGTTTTCCCTGAGAGGATTATAAGCCTGGGCTTTAGCCCACCAGGCTAAAGCTAATTTTTCTAGTTGGCACATTGGAAAGGGCACAAGAGGGAGCGTGTCCCTTTCATCCGGTCAGAGTATTCGCTCCAAACACTGCATTCGCTTTGATACATAACAACCAGCAAAGCAGAATACTGCAGCTGGGGCAGAGTTTATTCAACAAAATACAATACAATTTAGAAAAACACAAGAAAATCTGATACAGTCAATGCTTCAAATTTATTTAGCCAAGAATAGAAATAGAAACCCTGAAATGTCTACATTTAGTACGTGTACATTTAAGCAGAGGTACTTCCCTGAACTGTATCTACTGATGCATTTTAAAAACATAAATTATTGGCTCACCGTCTCCGTCCAGGTCGTCAGTCTCATCAGCCCAGCTCGTGGACTTGGATGGGTAGCTAGGAGCAGGAGTACCGCCTCCACCATCTTCTGCCAGGAAGTCATTCAGAGTGAGGGTCTTTCCCTTCTTATTCTTCTTCTTAGCTGGAGGAAAGGTGTACAAAGCATAAGCCTGTCACAATGACAAATGTTGCCGGGCGGTAAATTGCCCCAGAAGTTAAACGACGAGACAATTTTCAAGTGATATAACTGCAATGGCATGACATTGCAGGAACACATTCGCAAAGATCAATACACTTTAAATTCTAATGAACAGGGGAACTGGAAGACATTTAAAATAGCCAAAGGAAACGGTTGAATTTGTCTCAGATATTTGCAATGTCGCCTCAAAATCATCTACTATGATTTAATCTAGAGATAAACTGATCAACTAAAGATTGACATCTGTCAACTGTTTCCAAATTTGTACATGAAATACTTCTGTTAGATTTGAAGATTTGTTTCACATTCAATAAATGCTTGAAGCTAAAAAGTCAGATTAAGGGACTCGTGTAAAACAACCAATAGCAAGTAATTGCTACATTTCAGAGTTTAATACAAATCTGTCCAAATTAAGGATATATTCCCAAACATGTCCTTCTTCCTAGTAGGTTTTCTGCAGCATTCAGAACGACTACGTCCATTAAAAACTAGCAGCATATTAACTTTAGTGTGTCATAATCTTTCGAGGGGAAAATGAATTGAATTAATCAGGCCCAGAAATAAAATGGAACCAGTATCAACCAGATTAGCCTGATCTCGGTGAGTTGAACGAAGCACAAACACAAACTAACCTCCAGGTGCTTGACTTCTAATATTTACCTCTATTGGTTCATGCATTAAGGGGTTTGTTGCAAAGCCAAACATTAGTGCAACTGAAAAGAAAAAAAACTCCCATAATAAGTTATCTGTTTAAGTTGCAAGGGGGAAACCCCTCCACCCCAAAAAACTATTACTCATCTTTGAGCACAAGCAAGTAACAGCACATTTTGAAGCATCTGTTATCGTAATGAATTTAGATGCTCTTTTCGCCCATGAGGAAGGACTCCAGTGCGAATGCCAACCAGGGGCCAGGAGACGCTCAGGGGAGCTTCACACAGCTCATAAAGCAGCTTGATTTGTTTTAGTTAGAGAAGAACTCTGAAACTCACAGGCGTCACAAACACACCTTAACAACATCAGAGGAGGGGGAAAAAAAGTATTTAAAACTCTTTCCAATTTAATTAGAGATAAACATGCCTAACTAAGAAGCTCTGGTTGTTTATACACGTGTAATATACTTAGCAGCGACATTTTTCCTCATGGCCTAATACTTTTTTTTGGCATGACGTTTTCTTTTTGCATTACTAAAAAAAAAAAAAATGTTTTAAGAAGTGTGTAGTTACTGGAAAGTATAAGCACACAAGTTGATGCCTTCATTATCGCTTTTGTCTCTATGTCTTTGCGGGCTTAGTCAGCAAAGGGCTGCTGACGGAGGGTGCGGGGGGGAGAGCGGGGGGAAGTATCCCTGCTTAGCTGGCTAGGTTTTAAGGCCTAGTGCAACGTCGCAGCGTCAGGATCCAAGTGCGCCATCAGCGGTTCCAGACTCGACCGACTGGGAGAAGACAGCTCAAAGTTGGGGGAGACGGCCTGCGGTACGTTCAGGATGCGACCCAACAGGTCCAGCTGCCTCGTTTCATCAGAAACGAGGTACCAGGGAGCGGCGCCGCACACGTGGGAGAGACTCTCCAGGCGGCCCGGACTCCTCGGCCCAACCCCTCCTCCACAAAACGCGCCTGCGCCCGACGCTTGTTTGCCCGTAGCGCCAAGGCGAGCTCCGCCGCTGACTTACAATGTGCCAGCTCCGAACACAGTTAGCAACATTTACCGACGCATCGCCTGTAAACGTTACAGTAAATAAACTTGAGCACCAAAAACACCGAGGTTACACTCCCTAAATAAAGAGCGTTTTTCACTTGTAGGCCGAGGCATTTCAGATTACAAGTCGTTGCTTCGTTCATTCGGCTTCCCCTGCCAGCTTCGCCTTTAGCGTGCTAAAACAACCCGTAAACGAGTTCATAGGCACAGGACAACGAGACGAACCGCTAAAGAGACAGATAACAATAATTTTACTTTATCTCTTAGACTGTCCAGAGACATAAGCCCGTGGAATTCCCTCTAAACGACTCGTATCGTTCACCCACATAAACCTCACCTGACGCCGCCATGTTGGAGAAGCAATTCGTTGCAGTTCCCGGATGAAAGCGTCAGAGGTTTATTATCGGGAGCGCGCATCGCAGATCACGGGCCCGTGCCTGCCTCCTCCCATGTTTACTCCCTGACCCACATCAGCTCCGTGGTGGCTTTCTATTCAGTTTTGTGCCTAAAACCATCTGTAAATCCTAATTGTTGGCTTTTTATTTTCATTTAAAGTGAATTTTTGTCATCCACACACCTCTGTGTCTTAATCATTTACAAAAAACTTCAAGGATAACTCTTGTAATGAATGTTAAATACAGTACTTATAAGTAAGTTCTAGCAAACTGCTGGGCAAATTTACTGATAGTGCTGTGAATAACTTTTTTTTTTCACTAACTAATAGGCCTATGTAACCTTGCAGGATCTGCAGAGAACTTCAGCTCTGGTGAGATATTTTGATACACCAGTAGTCAATGGTACTTTATTGCAGAGTGACAAAAAGAAGGTCATTTCCTGTCAGAATGCAATTTGTGCTTCTCTGTATTTAGTATTCACTGTAGGAGGAGTGTTTTTTGAGCACAGTACAGGATTAGTTTATATTTCATACCTTTATATAAGTGATCACTAAAATAAATGGCAAGAGCAACTGTTAGCAATATTGCTTGTTGGGAAATTAAATTTTACCAAGTATTTTTGGAGTTTGAATATTTAATGTTTCTTTTAGCCTTCACACACCTTGTGATGCCATAATTCAGAATGTCTGCACTCACAAAGCCAGTCATCTTGATTGACAAGTGTGTTTTACAGCTTGTTATTTTGACTTTGACTTCAGGTGAACTTTGACAGAATATTAAGGGCAGGCTAAAAATGTTCGTTAAAACCATAATATTGCTTATTGAAAGTGTTTTTATAATTTCTAAAAAAGAAAGAAAAAAATTAGATCTGGTATGAAAAAAATCTTTTATTTTTAAGCCATCTGACCTTAGTAATTTATTGAAATATTCATATTACTTTGCTAGTAATAAATGCAAGTGTTGCATTTTAATGTCACACTTAAAGGCCTTATCTATAAGATACTTCATGTAATGTAAACACTGAAATAAGGGAAATAAGATTTGTGAAATGCAGAGTTATGAAAGGGATTTAGTTTTATTTTAAGAACAAATAGAACATTAAAAATGAACAGTAAATACAGAATACAGTTTTTGTAGTTGCTCAGACATCAGGCTTCTTTGCCCAAGCCTTTTGCCAGCGACCCATTTTCATAATTTGTGAGCAGACAAGCAACCGTATACAGCTGGTTGATAATCCCAAGAACACCCAGGGGAATTTCAGAGTCAAATAACTTGTGGTCTTTGACTCTGTGAATGAGGGTCTCCACATGCACCCCAAGGCTTGCTGCGGCCGGGATCCTCCTAACTTCCCCTGCAGGCATGTGAGATCTGCCAAAGAAAAATGCTGGCCTGTAAACCTTGCAGGGCACAATGTCATCAATAATTAAGCCTCTGTATACCATGACAGCCATCCCTGGTTTTAAGAGGCTGAGGAGACCAGATTCACGTGTGATCTGCTTGTCACTGATGGACCCTGCATGCAGTCCTGAGATGAATGTCACTGCCCCATGTGGTGCAATTCCTATCAGCCCCTTCAGAGTGCAGTGTGATTTGTAAGATGAAAACGTCTTACAAAAGAGGATAGGGGAAGATGGGCACTGGCACCTCAGCTCAATACAGTCAAGGATGACTGTTGTGTCGGGGTAGTCCTTGAAGTCGGCAGGTAGACTGCTGTGGATCTGGCCCTCAGGTATCCAGATCCTAACGGAGCCAAGCACTGTGAATAGAAAGTTGGTCCATGCAGTAATGATCCAGCTGACCATGGACTGATGGATACCATAACGGTCAGCAAGATCCTGTTGTTTGGATCCGAGGGCCAGGTAATTTAGGAACAGGAAAAATTCATCAATGGGCTGCAGCGTTTGGGTTGAGGAAGTGGAGTCAATTGCAGTTCCTCTCTGACCTTGGCGAATACTGACCATGGATGGCAGAGAGGGCTCGATAATGGACCAGAAACGCATCAGTAGGTCATATGATGCAAACCTGAAAAACAAAAACAAAAATTTAAATACCAATAAATGTTGAAATTTATCAACACAACATAATGAAAAAAGGGTCTCCACATATATATATATATCAATATGTACATTTTTCTAAGGAACTAATACAGAAAAATTTAGAGAAACAATCAAAATGTATTATACCTATAAAGACGATTAGATTCAATATGACTGAAGCAAATAAATAAAAATATGGTAATCTACAAATAAACTCCATGAATGCAGTGTAAATCACATCATTATGGTGTCATATCGGAAATTTACTATATGACGCCATCATATGAAAGAGGGGTAAAATATGGTAGGTTCCTGGCCAAAATGGGAGACTTCACAAAGACGTATACCAAAACACAAAGTCTCACCTTGTGAAGAATCTAATCTCCTGGTCCGACGACGCGAAACGGTGAATGGCGAATCGCTGCCTCAGAGTGAGGCTCTCCACCTGTTCCCGTAGTTGGCAGACTTCATCCCAGAGAACATAGTTATCCTCCAACACCAAATCCACAAATGCAGAGTCTGGAGCCGAGGCATAATCGTGTTCCTTAGTACAAACATTGGCTGGTGGGTCAGCTTGCTCCACACTGTCCTCTGGTGGTGGTCTTTTCCTGCTCTCCCAAACCCCTGGCGGTGGGGTTGGAAGGGAGAAATTATTCCACTGAAAGAGAGCAGGTACAGCTCCCTTTTTTAACCTCCGTCGGCCCGTTTCCTTCTCAGGCTCTTTTATGTCCTCAGGTTTGAAATGCCGGCTACAAACTCTAGTATGAGCTTTGATGACCAAGTTATCTCTCCGGATAGCCGCTATCCACTGTTTCCTTAACGCCTCATCAGAGGGAAAGCTGAAAAAACTGAGGAACTTGTTGCACCTGCTACTCACCGGACACAACGGCACACAACAAAACTCGGATGTTGTGCCTGTTGCCCTGAGATATTTTATTTTCTGCGTCCTCTTCATGGTCGCAACTGCTAAAAACTGTTCAGAAAGCAGGCTACAGGAAACGATCTATGTGGAGTACATTTAAACGGAAGTACGTCACCGCTCCTCGTGGAACGTCGGCTGTTGAGTATGGCAAGCCAATTTAACATAAATTCGGTTTTACCGCCCTTATGCCCCAGATATCTGAAACTGCTTTATGACTACACGCATAACTAATGTAAGATATCTTTAGTTTTATATTGACTAGACAAAATACCTATTCGAGATATCTGTAATTACTTTCCGACTCGTCGAAATGACGTCAGATTTACCGCTGAATTGCATGGAGACTGTGGTTGTATGGCAAGCCGTTTTAACATAAATTCGGTTTTACTGCCCTTCCACTCCAGATAACTCAAACTGTTTCGTGACTAGATGTTTTAGTAATTGAAGATATCTCTAATTATATTCTGACTAGTCGAAATGACGTCAGATTTACCACTGACTTGTGTGGAGACTTCAGTTTGAGATGTCGATAATGAATTACTGACTATCTGCAATACAGTTTTAGATATCTACAATTAAATTGACTGGTCAAAAAGTAAATTCAAGATATGTCGATTTTAGTTTTGACTGCTCATAATTCTATTTAAAGATATCCTGAATGACACTGTAATTCAAGATGTGTTTTTAGAAAGGAGATTTAGTTTTGACTTGTGAAAATTAAATGATAGATATCTTAAAAGCAAGTAATGGCGAGGCAAAGCTAAATTAGAGATATCTCCAATTATCATTTTTACTAGTTAAAATTCATTTTCAGATATATCCAGATGAACTAGAGACATCTTTAATCACCCAGTTTTTCTATTTAAGATATCTTAAGTTAACATTCTGACTAGTCAGAATGACATTATGATATCTTGAATATGTATTCTGCATAGTCAAAACATCACAGACTTATGTAACATTTCTAAAGTTAATAAAACAATGAAAAATTTAAAAAGCAAAAAAATGTAAAAAGATGTTTGAAAAAGCACCACTTTCATTTTGGAAATAGGTTGACAGCAGCACTTTTGGCTTTTCAAAGCTGCTTTTAAGTTTACTGTGTTTGTTGGAAGTAAATAAGAAACCAGTTCTGTTCAGATTTCTGAAGTAGTCGACAAGTGCTGAAAGTTTTGCTATATCCACATGTCCCATATTTATGGATATGGAAGCCTGTTTCCACCACTCTGATAAAAATAAAAAATGATCTCGAAATAATGAGATACTATCTCGCGGCTTTTTGTCTGAAACTTGTGTTTGTGCAGCAATCAGAAAACACGCTTCCTTTACATGACAGTTTATTTCTCTAAAGTAATGTTTTTTAAATGTTTTATTCTCTAAGAAACACACCAGCTCTGAAACACATCTCAGGCTCTGACAGGAGTGAAGGGATTATTTAAATCCACTAGGGGGCGTCCTGAACTGTTATACACTAAAGTCTGAGCTCATTTCCTCTGGGACTGAAAATACAGTATATTCAAATATTTTGGAAAGATATTTCTTTTATTCCTAAAAAGAAAATTGAAAATAGACGTACCGTTTAACTTTAAAATTATATAATGTGGCTTTTTCTGTTTAAACGCTCCAAATAAAACTTAAGGCTTTGTTATAAATTTTAAAAGAAATTTGAGCAAAATATCCACAGCTGCAAAATTTTGAAGATAAAGCCCAAATTTAATGAGTTTTATGCCCAAATTTTCTGCATTTAACATGTCCCTTGCTTGTAATTTTTAAGTAATGATTTAAGTAATTTAGCAGACATCTTGTTATCAGTTCTTAGGGCTTGTGGTTCATCTGATTAATCTTAATTCTATTCAAATCATTTCTGACGTATGTCACAGGGGCAACATGCAGGAGCAGATGGTTCAGTTTATGGCCATATTCTTTTTCTATTGGTTTCATTTTGAAGCTTCCTGGAAGTTTGTGTGAGAAAACTTCACTATGTTATAAGAAGGTAGTTGCAGTTTAAGTAGTAGACCTATTACATATGTTTCCCCAGCATCTTTGGTTCATTTTGATGAAAGAATAACTTTTTTTTGCAGTGATCAAGTACATGGTTTATAACTGTCTTTCTGGATGTGGCAGATTTAAGCTGGAGAATACTCAAAAACCCGTTTGATGCCTCTTTTATACATCGAACATCTATAAACTGCAGAATGCATTACAAAGTTCTACAAAAATAATAAATAGCCAAAAGCACTGCAGCATGGAAACAACTCCTTTTATTGGTCACAACGGGGAGTGTGTGTTTCTGAAGCAATTAGGTTTCATTGTGTTGTGGCCTGGCTGTATGCAGACTTTCTTTCTTTGGCTAAGTGAACCAGCAAGATGCAGTTTTCCCTTGGCTGTTGGTTGTTGATGCAAGCTTTCATTGTTCTTCTTCTGGGTCTCTGTATTGAATTAACTTGTGGCATCCAACTCCTCCAGTGCATCCAGGAGCCTGTGGAAAACACAGGATAGATCATTTTTTTTCTCTAAATGAGTTAAAGGAAAACTTTGAAACGAAGGAAGAGATGAAACCATACGCATATTTATTTCATTTTTCTTACTTAAAGTCTTCACCATCCAGCAGACTCTTGTAAGTGCTGATCTCGGCCTCTAGCTTCATCTTCATGTTGAGCAGCGCCTCGTAGTCCTGGGTCTGCTGCTTGATGTTTGCCCGCAAGTTGGTGAGCTCTTCTTCTAGGCGTATAATTATGTTGTTGTATTTTTCCATTTCCATGTTGTAGCGTAATTCTGTGTTATGTAAAGTGTCTTCTAAAGAGGCTTTCTGTTGAAGAAGTTAGAAAACGTGTGAAAACCGGTCCGCAAAAAGACATGCTTGAATAAACAACATGCAGCTCCAGTTTTACAGATTGGATCATTGCAATTTACGAATAAAGCAAAAATGTGCAGAACATGTTTTGAGGGCTTACTAAGCTCTGTTGAGACGCGAGTTCAATTTCGAGCGTCTGTATTTGTCTGCTTAAATCGCTTCTCTCCACGTGAGCCCCCTGGAGTGCTTCTGTATTCTGTGACACCTGGACTTGCACATCCGCAATCTGACAAGGGGGGAAAAAGCACGACATGTTGACCTGACAAGATAGCCCACCACTTTATCTTATCATTTCCCTCGTTTTCCTGGCATTCCTTACCTGATTTTCATGCCAGCGTTTAAGGTCCTCTGCATTCTTCACGGCAATCTTCTCATAGTTGGCTCTCATGTCCTCCATAATCTGAGAGAGGTCCTGACCTTTGGGAGCATCAACATCCACCTGCACGCCGGACTGAGAAATCTGATTCCTTAACTCCATTACCTCCTGTAGGGACGTAAAAGGGTTACAAAAAAGGGACGTAGAAACGTGTTTTGTCTTTTTTAAATTAGAGAGTTGAATTTGAATTGCTGAATGGCTGTGAAGCCTATAGGATTTTTCATATGGTGCTAAAAGGAAATATGTAAAAATGGTTTTGCTTTTACATAAATACAGGCATGTCAAAGGAGAATTGGCGCCTCCCTGTGGAGCTTGTGGCTTTGAGCATTTTGAGAAATATCTGTATGTAATTTGCATAATTCATCTTAAATTAGAGGTTAATTTCTCTGTTTTTAGGGAATTTTTATTGGATTTAATCATCCATAGTCCAAAATCTTGAATCCTTAGACCTTTACTAAGCGAACAGAGGTTACAGGTTTTATTTCTGCATAAAAAACATTTTCACTGTGTGGATGAAGTTGGACCACTTTCGACCATTTCAGAAACAAAATATATAGATTGATTCAACCTGGATTAAAATTTTAAATTAAATTTGTGTTTCATAAAACCATAACTTCATGTGGAAAAAAAAAATACACTGTTTTCAAGAGCACTCTGGAAACACTGACCAAGTGTTTCTATTTTTACGCAAAACGTTAGTGAGTCTTGATACCTTGTTTCATATTAAGAACAGACAAAGCTGATCTCCACAGCGTGGTGATGATGTTTTATCTTAGCACTGGAAAGAAACTTGTGACTCTGTTGCTAATGTGTGTGAAAAGCTGCAAGGTCACAGATAAATCCAGGGAAACTTCCATGCAAATACCTAGGATCTCAACAAATAAAAGAAAACTCCTCCCTGTCCTCTCCCACTAGTATATTTTTGCTAAATGGATTTATTTCCATAGTTAAAATGAGAGGACATACTTTTTACTCTGTGTTTAAGTTGAAATTGTAAACTATTTTTGAGCAATCCCTTTGGGTTTCAAGAACCACTTTGCAACTGTGTTGGATTTTGTTCTGCAAGAATATGACATATTCTATTTAAGAACAAATATCGTCTCTTTATGTTTAGTGCTAAACATAAAGAGACACTGGAAACTCACATTTTCATGGTTCTTTTTCAGGAAATGGAGTTCTTCCTTCACAGCTTCGATCTCACTTTCGATGTTCAGCCTGCTCATGTTGGTTTCGTCGATGACTTTCTTCAGGCCAGCGATGTCGCCCTCCACAGACTGGCGGATCGCCATCTCATTCTCAAACCTGTTGCAGGTCAGACATGCAAACACCATGACACGTTTCCAAAGGATGATGGAGTTAATGGAATTGATGTGGAGAACCATAAAAAAGTACATACTTCACTTTGAAGTCATCTGCAGCAAGACGGGCGTTGTCGATCTGGAGCACAAATCGAGCGTTCTCGGCTATTTTGTCAAAGATCTGCATGAGAAAAAGTCATTTTAGGTGTAACATATACATACGTGTATGCAACCAAAATAAATAAAATAAGGACATAGTGCTCTTTAAATGCATTTATTTTTTGAGAGGGCTCTTCCATAGATGTAAAAGTCTGATTTGGCGCATTTACTTCCCCGTATTTAACGGCAGAAACCCAAGAATCAAGAGCGCAGGATTGTTTGATTCATAGCAATATTTGCTCACAATAAAAAAGGAACCATAAATTGCAGAACAGGAAGAGGGGGATGTTCCTGTGGCAAAGCAAACGTTTGTTTTGGCGTTGCTATATAAACGGTTTCCTGTCTGAAGAAGTCACGCAAATAACTTTTTCTTCTCCCCAGCTTTCAGCTGCATGTTGCTGTCAGTCTCTTGTATCACTCTGGGGTTGTATGCGTGCACAGATCTTGGAAATTCTTTCTGACTGACTCTCAGCATTTTTTTTTTTCCTGTGGTCATCCATCCTGCCACAATAAACACAATAAACAGACTAAATTCTTGTGCCCTTTATGCCAAGATAGTCACCATAGATGTGCCATTATATGATATTGAAGAGCTGGACGCTGGAAAGGAATGTGACATTTGACTCTCTGGGACTGGAGCTGATTGTTATACAACCACTGCACTGCAGACATCTTTCAGTGTGTGTGTGGATGTGGTTACTACACATCTGTTTCCCATTGAGGCTCTCCCACACCAGAGCGTGCTTGTAGAATCACCATCTAACAAGCAGATTCTTTAGGGTTTCTTTTTTTTCCCCCCCTGGTTTTCTCAGTGAGCCTCTTGTGATTCAAACCTCGTGTTAGTGATTCATTGGAAGAAATTCTAGCCCGTTTGAAGCACTAAAGAAAGCTCTGCAAAGGGAGGGTTGTAGCTTAGCAACCACACCCTTCATTTTCATAAATGAAATCTGATAACTGTTGAAGATAATGCAACCTATTTTTAAAAATCCCAACTCGGCGTCTTGTTAGTTTGGAGCACACATATAAGGGGCCATTTTCACCATTAAAAATCTACTTTTTGTCATTGTTTATGTCTTTAAACAAAAGAGAGTCACACATCTGCACTTTGAAGCACTACAAAGTTTTCTTCTCACCTGGTTGCGCAGGTCTTCTATGATGGGTTGGTACTTGCTGTAATCTCTCACATCCTGACCGCCCCTCTCCATGGCCTCCCTGATGTTCATCTCCAGCTTCTTGTTGGCCTGCTCCAGGTTCCTCACCGTCTCCATGTAGTTGGCCAGACGGTCGTTCAGGTTCTGCATTGCCCCCTTCTCATTGCCGAGGATGCCGGCACCGGCACCAGATGCAGCAGCGGCACCAGCCCCGCCAAAGCCAGCGCCCGCTCCCGCTCCGCCGCCCAGGGCGCTGCTGAGCTTGAAGCCGCCGGAGGAAGATGACATGGGAGCACCGGAGCGCAGGGAGGATGCAGAGGCAGAGGAGATGCGGGCCCCATGTCCTCCGGCTCCACCATAAATACTGTGAGCTCGGTACTGAGGAGCAGAGCGGGTGATGGAGATCCGGGAGGAAGGGATCTGCATGTTGGAACTTCTGTAACTCATCTTGAAGAATTGCAGGAAGAGGTGCAAAGAGAAATCAGAGCTGGAGAGGCTGACTGCTGGCCGAGTTAGAAAGTGACGCTGCCAGAGGGAAGTGGGAAAACTTATACTGCTGCCTCTATCCTCCAATAACAGCTGGCCTCTTAGACCCTGCCCACTTCACCAACCGCCTCACTGCTCACTCCTTCTGTCGCTGGCTCACATGTTCTGTTTTTTTTTAGCCCACAATGTGTTTTCTGTCACCATGGTGATGCGTAAAACACTTTTGGCCGGGAAAAGGCCTGAAAGTTGTTAGAGCAAAATAAACCCCACACATAAATTGTGAATCAAAGCAAACAGAACAAAGTTACATATAAACCCTGCTCAGGCAAAGGTTTGTTTTAAAGGTAATAGAAAACTGATCCTGAACACTGAAGGCTCTGCATGTCAATGAGAAAGTTGCTCAAAACTAATAACTATTCACAACCCTTGAACTATGTCTTCTAGACTCCAACCATGAGAGGCAAATTCCTGCGGTTTGTCCATAAAAGGCAGAACGAATGAGATACTGCATAGTTTCTGTGTTTGTGGTCAGCAAGTCCTAGAACAAACAGAAGTAACCAGCCTTCTTATCTCCACCGAGCTAAACTCAAGATAACACCGCTGCAGAAGTAGGAAACAAGACCGAGGCGATACGCTCTTGAACACATCTATAAAAAGGAGTAAATTTCACTCTGAGCTGCTTTGCTAACTATTCACTCCCCTTGAACTCTGTCAGATTTTACCACCTGACAACTAAACCCTGAAGGTATCATGGGGGAGTTTATTTGATAAAGGAATACAAAGAAGTGGTACAATAGTAGATGGCGGTCAACAGTCATGACAAGTATATTTATGAGATGTTGCATCAGATACTGCATAGTTTCTGACTGTCAAACTCTCATTGCAGCAACACCTGCAAGTCTTTTAGGGGAAGGTCTCTATCAGCTTTGCACATATAGAGAATAAAATGTTTCTCATTCTAATTTGAAAAGGAATCTTGACCTCACTCATATTGAACAGATTCTCAAGTTGAGTAAATTCTTGAGTTGAACACGTGCATATTACTGGATCTAAACCATTACATCGCAGCGCTAACTCTATGTTCAGGGGTTTTGCCCCACTGAAAGGAAAATCTGCTCTCTTGTATGTAATCTTTGTCAACTTCTAGCAAGTTTTGTTCCTATTTTTCCTTATTTGTCTCCATTGATTATATCATCAAGTCTGACCACTGACCCTGTGCCTGCTAAAAAGTGCCTGCCTTAACATGATCACAATCACATGATTTTTGGACTCATCTGACCAAAACACCTTCTTTCACATGTTTGCTGTGTTGCAACCATACATGGCTTTTGACCATTTCAACAACAGCATGCGCTATTTCATGAAGATCAGATTCATGACGTGTTCATCCAGTAGCTAATGAATTGTTAGATGAACAGTTCATCAATGATTCTCTTGAAGGGGAATCTCTGACAAGCAAGAGATAACCCCGAACACAGAGACTTTAATCTCTTTAGCTTCCCTAGTTATATCATGGGGTTTTGATTAATGGTGGTTGTTTTGTTTTTTTTTGCCTGGCCTGTTCTGGTGGATGACCATGTCTGGGTAGGTCTGCTATTGCCTCTTCTTTTTCAAATATTGGACAAAACATCTGTGTGATATTAATTTGTTTGTAACCTAATCCTGTATCCTATATAAAAATGTCACAAGTGTGACAAAAAAAAAGCAAAACACCGAAGATATCTGCAATGAGAAACACTTTTCCCAGCACTTTAGCCAGTTTTTCCAGATTTTCATTTGTAAAACATTATGCAACCCACAATTTTTCCCTCTAACCCACAACTATGCTCTACTTTGTGTTGGTCTGTCACTAAAATCCCAATAAAACACATTGAAGTTTAAGACTGTATAATGTCACGGAAAAGGAAAAGTCGCTTTATGAGACGACTTTTAATGCAAACAAAATGATATCTGAGCTTCCGATATTTTCACCAGCTCCGTAGGAGATGAGAAGCCTGAGAAGCAAAAGTCAGATGATACCTCGCTAAGTCAAAAGGAAAGAATGGATGTCCTCATTTACCAGTCATACTATAGGCATTCATTACTGTCTCTGAGGATGTTGAACAAGTTTTATTAAAGCTTTAACCATAGGACACGAGAACCAGTTTTAAGTGCAAGAGTGTGAAAAGTCATCTTTATTTATGCTGATTTCTTGGTAATTACAGGTCAGCCTCTTTCTCTTTCTTTTTTTTTTTTTTTTTAATAGAGATCCATCTCAGTGTCCCAAATTAACATGTTGTTAACATGCTAAAGCATGAAAATAACCTTCATGAAGATAAGAACGAAAACGTTACTTGACAATGATCCTTCAGCATGTTCCAAAAACCTATTGGAAAACTTTTGGAAACTCTGAAGTAGCGGCTGAAGAGAGAATAAAACCAAAATTGTCCTCTCCTGGGAGGAAACCCCAAACACACTCCACACCCTCCCGAGATCCCACTGCATTCATGCCCTTTTCTTTTCAAACCTAACAAATCTTTGATCATATTTCATTGTATATCACCCTTCGCATTACACTGACTAACTTTTTAAAACAAAAAAAGTCTCAAACTGCAGAGAACTGCAATAATCTAACTGCAAATTACAGGAAGGATGAATGAAAGCAGCGTGACTCAAACCTCATGACTGTCTGAATGTGTGTGTGTTGGCAACGTTTGATTCTCTCGGGGAAACCAAACTAGCAACTGGCAAACACAAAATGTTACATGGCCAGCAGTTTTAACCACAATGTAATTAAAATATCTGTTTTAGTATCTTTCTTGTAATACAAAAACACAAATAGGCTTCATTTGTGGGGTGTTGTTCCCTGCTTCTGTCTGAGAATTATAACTGCACAATGTTTTCTAAAAGAGAGTTCAGGAAGGGCGAAGAATAGGAAAACTGGAACACGTTTTAGTGTGTGAGTCAAATGACTGCAGAAATCTGGAAACTACTAGGAGGGGTTTATGTGTTTCACAAATATTGGACCGCAGCCTTCATGTTTCTGTTCTCATCTGGTCTGGCCTTGAATAAATCTCACTTCCCTTCTTCCTGTTTTTCTTTAATCCAACATTAGTGCAGACTGAGTTCTCTCACACAGTTACAAAAGCCTCAGATAGTACTAATACCCCATTTATATTTTGTCACATTACAACAAATTTTATGTGATAAACCAGCACAAAGTAGCGTAAAAGAATACCTCCATTAAGGCAAAGTGGGTTTCTTTTCCTTTAAAAGTATTTTTTTGATGTCCAGATAAAAAGATAATTTGCGTCATCTTGAGTACATGAAAAGAGTGCTTATCAAATGACACAGATATTTGATCTGTTGCCATAACAGTAACCTACAAAACAGTGGTAGTTTAATGTCAGTACAAATCCAACTCTTCTGTGAAGGACGGATTAATTAGAGTCAACAAACAGTCTCATGAAGACCAAGACACACAGCTGCAAGTTTGTGGAAAACTTTAAACCAAAACCCATTTCACTGAGAACTGTTTAGTTCATCATCTCAAATTGGAAATATTATGGTTTTACATTGATCAGATAAAACAGACAATACGATACAAAACATGACTGATCATATAAAACTGAGAGGTATAAACTCGACCATATCGTTGCTCAACATTGAGTCGGTAACATAAAATTCTAGTAAGATAGACTCAAGTTCATGGTTTTGTTTATGGAAAAATGTGGAAAAGCTCAAAAGATATGAAAACATTGCCAGGCAAATAAAAAAAATGCATGCTTTTCACATATCTTGATGCCTAATAGATGCAAGAGAGACTTCTTCTAAATATGTGAGGGTGACACATTCTTACTCAGAGAGTTCCTGACATTCCCCCTCTCCACTCATTTCTCCCTTTTCCTCCTCCCTTCCTGGCTGACTACATAAAATGTATTAAAATCCCCCCACGGGGGAAAAAAAAGACAACGAAAACTGAACAAATTCAAATACGTTTATTTATTAATTTTTTTTTGCCAGTTTTATGGGCAGTACAGTTGACAAAATGTGAGGGGCACACATCACACCGCAGCTCAATGAAATGTGTCGACTCAGAGACATTTTCTCTGTTGGTTGTCATGTCCATTTTGAGCTCAAAGACATTTCACAGGAAGACTTTAAAGCATTGACTGTTCATTATGTGTAAATTCTGAAGAGCCAGATCCATTTCTCAAACTCAACAGGACACGGTTGTTTGGTTTTTCGTGTTACGATCGTAAACTCTTTAAAGGATTTTTTTTCAATATGGTGGAAAAATTGCCAAAGAAAATGCTCAGAGTAAGTGGATGATTCTGCCTGTTTTGTTCAACTTGTCATAGCGAAATGCAAACCAAGGATTCTTTTGATTTTCCCCTTTTAAAGAGTCTACAAAGATATATAAAAATATGAAAATGACCTTTATTTCACAGAAATTGTCTGACAACATTTAGTAATGTTTTCCCTCCCACTGAACAAATGTACAGCACTACAGAGTGCAACCCTTTTTAATTGATATTTTGCTCTTTTTTTTAATCAGCTTATTTCAAGTCATGGAGTTTTTAAATAGTCAGTCTGAACAATGGAAACTGAAACACACAAATGTTCTCTTGAGGAAAACCGAGTGATGTTAAGTATCTGTTCGCTTTAAATAGTTTTAACTGCTAAGTCGTAGCAGCGGCCCACAGGTGGCGGCATCACGTTACAATTCCTCCAGCCGAAGTGGGAAACACTGTGCAAGCAAACACTCCAGGAGGGTTTGTTCTGTTGAGAACGGTCCATTTGGACACTAGAGGGCAAAAGTCTCAACTTAAACGGTGGTGAAGCTGAAGGATAAAAGGGTTTCCACATTTACTGGGTCTCAAAAAAAGGATACAGTCAATATTATCTTTTTTAGAATGGACAAAAATACATGACAAAGAAAGGCCGGGGCTAAAGTAAGAAAAAACTAAAAAGGTTTTGCCATGCAAACAATTATAGATCCTAATCAGTAAGTAATAACTAAACAATTTCCTCTTTTTTTAACGGGTTGATATTTTTACGCTTCTCAAATAGAGGCCAAATCTGTCATTAGAATGACTTAAATTTCCTCTAAAACTGCGTACATCTTTGTAAAAATACCAGATTCTGTAAATATGTTATTTTGAAGCTTTTCCACCTTCTACATGACATACAATTTGCACAATTCAACTAAAAAACAACCAAATTGAAGAATCAAGAATAAAAGAAGAATAAAAAAATGCAATAATCTGATTGGACAAGTGTGTATACTCTTAACTATCCGAAGCTCTATTGAAATGTTTGAAATAGTTTTTTTATTCAGCATTCTTTTATTCGTTCAGCATGGCCCCAGACAGATTTGGTGACACTTAAACCCTCAGAATTGACCAGATTGTGTGGACAAATTTTATGCAACAAGTTTCTTTTGATCTTTTTGTACTTCAGCTGAAACAATAGAAATGAGCAAAACTTTATTTCAGCTCAATCAAATTCGCTGCATTTGATTAAAATGTGTGACTTTTTGAAAACAATACGATGTAATATTTATATGAAATATTTTCAAAACATTGGCCTAATACAAGTCTTTGTAAAACAGACATGTGGGATCAATTAAAAGGACTTAAAGTGCTTAAAAGTAGGTAAAAAATTTTTTAATATAGTAAATGAGCCTCTTCAGAACATATATTCCAATATGATGATTTGTACCTCTACATGAGATACATATCAGTAAAACTGAAATAGCTTTTTAAAGATTAAAGCCAACAGTGGTTTTTTTTTTGTTTGTTTGTTTGTTTCACTCAATGTAATGGCATTAAATTGTGTAGATTTCTGTCCTGACTTGGTTCAGAGTGTTTTATTTGTCTAGGGTGAAGCAGGCAGCAACTCTTGCAACACATGCTAGAGTTGACTGTGCATTTGACATAATGCACAGTCAAACTTGAAAACTTAAGATAAAAGTGAAAAATCAAAGTCTTCTTGCAGACTTTGATCAAACATTGAACTTACTCTATTGTCCTTGTAGTTTGCTCAATACTATCTAAACATAGATAGTATTGAGCAGCTATAGTATGTAAAATATATGTTTAAGAGCGCATTAAACGACAGGAACAATAAAGCATTAAGGCCAAGAGCCGTTTTATTTGTTGACATTTCTTTGCAGTTTCATGCATCCCACCCAGTTCCCCCACCGATCCCCATGAGTCAGCCAGTGGTTGTGAAACAGATTTCTTTCTTATCTTTGTTAATTGTCTTCTCATATACCCCACCAACTCCTCTTCTCACCCTTGCTACCGTCTGACTTGTCGCACGTACGTGTGTCTCTCAGCACATTCCTGCCTTGGTGTGTCATTTAGCAGCTCTGCACAGGAGAGCATCTTCGGCTTTCTCTGAGATTTGAGAGTAAAGTTTGCAAATTACCCTCTGGGTTCTCAGATTTCCTGATCAAATAAGGAATTGTACCAAGGATGAGAGAAGCGACCTTATTCAGATTCAACCCAACGAGCTGTGGATTTGTGTAAGGGAAAAAATCAAAAGTTGGTTGACTTGTACATATAAGGTCATTTCCAAGTTCAGCACAAGAACTCCTTTGTGAAGAATTACGTCACTCTTTGAGAATAGCCAAGCAAAACATGTGTTTTTAACAAGACAGCTTCAATTGTTGTACATTTGTGAAACATGCCTCCTCCTGATAGGTTTTAACAATTCAAAGTGTTAAAAAGGTTGTTAGGGTGGCAAGGAGGCTGCTCTGGTTGAAGTTGGCAGCAGCAACATGAATCACAAACCTGCCAAGCTGCACATGCATCATGATTTCCACACAATGAGATTCGAAACCTTTTTTAAAAACGGTGAGGTCTTCCCAGAAAGCTGTTTAGATTTGAGATATGCAATGTCATGGCAACAATAGCACACACACACACACACACACACACACACACCCACCCACACACACACAGACACACACATGCAGACAGTACATACATTCATACATCCATCCAGTTTTCTGTTTCTACTTGTTTTTCATTCTTAAATATTTCCAGTCATCAAATCATTATTACATATTTTCTTATGCTGACACATGAAACCTTCTCACAATTAGCAAAACGTGACAGTCAAGGAGCGAAGCACCAGTTCAGATCTGTACAACTAAAATCACAGTAACATCTTCACATTCTTTGGAAAACACAACACACAATGATTTCCAAAACACTGACCAAACCTTTGTGCCTTTAACACTGAAACTGATCATAATGTAGCTTCCTTCTGTGAGTGTGGGGGAACTGGGCATCCCACCCTGTTCCCCCACACTGATTTGGTGTGGAAAACTCTCCCCAAAAAACTACAGGTATGGATTTGTCATTTTGTCACTCCAGAAGATTTTTTTTCTCATGTTGTCAAACCCAGCTGGGGAAAAAGAGGTGGATCATGACTAGTGTGATCTTTTTTTTTCTTTTCTGGACTTAGTTAATTCTAAAAAGTTGGGACATGAAGGGAAATAAATAAATAAATTAATAGTAGAAATGTTATTGGTCTGCCTGACCAATGTCATGTAATGTTGCCGAATTCATACTTTCTCTGTGTAAATGCATTAAATGTTTTAGGATGAACACTGAGTTGCCTGAGTTCAGCAGGTTGAAACCAGAATGCGTTGGATGTTTTGACAAGAAAATTGGGGTTTTGTAAGTAATTATAGAGTTTTAATTGAATTGTTCCAGTTTAAAAAACATCTGAGTTATAAGTTTAAAGTGTTATGGAACAAATAAATCAAATAACTTCTGAAACTGATCACACTTACATGGTTCCTCTTTCATGAGAACTTAAGGTGTTGAGCTCAACTTATTTCTAAAATCCATGCAGATATCTTTTTGTCTCTGTGACATTTAGCATTAGGTTGAAATTGAGAGCGAGAGAAAATGTTTTCTCAGTCCTTTTATAATTTGGGTTGTATTGAAACTAAGGTGGGGTCTCCTGATGGGAAGACGGACTGACCGCGTTTGTTTTTGACCTCACAGATATAGGAGGAATTCACTTGGTGGGTGAGCATATAAACACATCAATCCAGACAGATAATGAAAGTGCTCAGAAAAATGGCAGAGCCACAAGTTCTTTTCCTTGGGCCAATTGTAAATGCATCCATAATTACAAACTATTCAGTGTAGTACACTTAGCTATTTTATACATGGGTTCATATTTTTGGCTAGTGACTGTTTTGGACAAGGATCCTTGAATAAAATTCACCAAATAAATGGGTAGATTTGCTGCTTCCACAACTATGAGACATATTGTCACTTCTCAGCACCAACATCACACTGAGCAGCTGAGTTTCACTGACACATCTATGATAAGAGGCTGTGAAGTGGATAAGATGGTGATAAAATTAGATTCTTAATTATTTCCAAGGTATGAATTTTTATAGATATAAAATAGGACAGGCATCGGTCAACAACCGTAAACCTACTAGAAGTTGAATTATTTCTAAAGTATGGAAACTTTCAAATATTTGAACAAATTTGCCTTTTTTTTTGTCTGTATTACAACTGTAAAACGAAGAGCGCTCTGACTGTTCTTGTGACTTGAGTCTCTAATTTGCTACAAATGTGTAACATGACGAAATTTTCTTTCCTGACATTGCCTCACGTCTGCCCTTCTCACTCTCTCCTCTCCACTACAGCCAATCGCAGCCCGGCGGGGTCCCTCCCCTGCTCTGATAAATACCACGGAGGACGAGAGAGGCTCCATCTGCCCTGACTCTTCTCCTCTCTCACCACCTCGGTGCTACAGACTCCCACTGTGACCATGTCTGTCAGAGCTGTAAAGACCACCACCCTCTCCACAGTGTCCTCCTCCAGGGGTCCCACCCAGGGCTACAGCAGCCGCTCATTCTCCGGCTATGGGGGCTGCGGCGTGGGGAGTGCCAGGCAGAGCTACGCCGTCCGCGCCTCCTATGGAGGGGTTGGCAGCAGTGGTGCTTCTGTTGGTGCTGCTGGGGGGTTTGGACTGAGGGGCGGTGGAGGGGATTTCAGCCATGTGGGCTTTGGTGGGGGTTTTGCCAATGAAGTGGCGGCCCCCATCACCGCCGTGACCGTGAACAAGAGCCTGCTGGCTCCCCTTAACCTGGAGATTGACCCCACCATCCAGGCCGTCCGCATCCAGGAGAAGGAGCAGATCAAGACCCTCAACAACCGCTTTGCTTCTTTCATTGACAAGGTCAGTCAGCCAAGAGGTCAATATAATATCATGTTTGGGACCAGCACAACAAGCGGTGCCCTGGGCGGGGGAGCAACCATCTTTCACTCTATTATAGAGCTAATCTACAACAATATGGTGGGCAATTAGAGCCATTGATTTGCCTAGGTTGTCAGGACAGGACGCATTAGATTAAAGGCAAAAGTTTATATTCACAAATAATGCAGATTGTGTTGACCTGACTTTTGGGTTAGACAATAAAAAAACTCAGGAAATGCAAAGGAAATGAGTGCTCTGCACACCAAAGCAGGTGATCAGCCTTGGGACATTGCTTTACAGAACAACATTCCTTAAAATTATACTTGTGGAACAAATCTGGGGGGAATTATTTGTTCTGCATAGAGCCTAAATAAATTCACTCAAAGTGCTCAGGATGAAAAGTCACTCTCAACCCAGCAGTGTTTTTGAGAAATACCTTGTCGAGTCACTTACAGAAGAGACATTTTCAGGGGTCTGTTTTAATCACTGGTTAAATTTCCTGTGTTTTTTCTTTTTTAAAGCGCAGTCGCAGCTTGTACAACCATAAACGGAAAGGAGTGGAAGTAATCTGAGAAATAGCTCCAAGAGATAGACCTCATGTTTTAAGGATGTTCAGTAAATCTTTGCAGAAGAAACTTGAACCATGCCTGTTTCACGAGGCCAAGAAAGCTTTTATGCTGAAGGAAGAATGGGTCATTGTTATAGCTCCTAAATTAAACATGACAATTCTTTCTACAGAGCAACGCTTGTTTTCTGCAACGGACTTGTTTAGATTCTTCAGTGAGTTGTAATTTTTCAGTGCTGTAAAGTAGTTTTCTTTATTCAAGGAGGCGCTCGATAATGAAAGAGGGTTTTTAAATAAAGCCTGCAGTAATTCCTTGGATCACAAACCAAAGTTCACTCTCCCTTTGCTTCCCGGACCAGTGTGACAGCAAATAAAGTACACACAGAACTGTGTGCCTGTCATCATGGTGACTCTACCTAAAGGCGGGATGGCACCTGGGACACAATACCACATTGTATTTAACCATAGCATTCGATAAAAAATATATTATTTTTAAGCTAACTTTTAGTGTCTCTCAGCAGTCAAACTTATTGTTTTTTGACTCAATTCTGGACTTTACATTATTAATCATCCATTTGTTCATTGACAAGAAAAGGACTGTATCTGTTTTTACAAATGAATAGGTTGCAAAATCTCACTCTTTTGTAACAACTTCAAATCATAAGCTTTATTGCAGACTTCTATTTCTGCATCATCAGCCAGTGGGGCACTTAGAGGACATGTTCATAACTCAGGAACGACTTGTTGAGGTCGACGGGACAGATGACTTTGTGTCTGTTTGTGCTGCACTGGGAAGAAAGCCACACGAGAGAGAATAACCATAAATCTAACGAATGACTCTCTTTGTCTTCAGGTACGCTTCCTCGAACAGCAAAATAAAATGCTGGAGACGAAGTGGAAGCTTCTGCAGGAGCAGACCACGTCTCGGTCCAACATCGACACCATGTTTCGAGGCGTACATAGCCAACCTTCGCAAGCAGCTGGACAACCTGGGTCATGAAAAACTCAAACTGGAATCCGACCTGCACCAGACGACGGGCCTGGTGGAGGACTACAAAATCAAGTATGTGGAGCTGCGGCTTGAACACTAACACTGGTTTGATTCTTTTTCAACCTCAAGTCCAGTTTTCCCAAAAATCTTTTGTTGTAGCTTTAATTGGCCTGTATTAATCACCCTGATGTTTTAAAACCAGGGGGGAAAAAAACGATTAAGAAATTGTGGATATTTAAGATTAGGCATTTATCAATACAGAATGAAAGTCTAATACTTCGCTAAACTCAACCCCACTTTAACTCACATGTGGAGCAGTTAATTGAAGCATATGCTAAAGACAGTTTGTTTACTCTTTGTTTTTATATGTCTTGTTAATTTGGATCTCAATGACTCTTGTTTGAGGACAGTGTTGGTAACATGACGCATAAAGTTAATATAAGTTCTCATTGTTTCTGCTCTCTGAGGTATGAAGAGGAGATCAACAAGCGCAATGAGTGTGAGAATAACTTTGTCCTCATGAAGAAGGTTTGAGCAAATTTACCTACACAAATAATGCATCGGGACATTTCTATAAACCGTCTAGTGTTCACCATTACATGCTATGATTGCTCTGTCATCTGAAGGACACAGACGCAGCCTACATGATCAAAGTGGAGCTGGAGGCAAAGCTGGATGGGCTCTCAGATGAGATTGAGTTCTTGAGACAGCTCTTTGATGCAGTAAAAACCTTTTATAACCACGCAATTCCACATTAATGGCTCCTGTTTTACAGCTTATTTTAATATCTTATCATGTTCTGTAGGAAATTAATGAATTGCAAAGTCAGATCAAGGACACATCTGTCGTAGTGGAGATGGACAACAGTCGGGATCTTGACATGGATGCTATTATTGCTGAGGTTCGAGCTCAATATGAGGACATCGCCAACAGGAGCAGAGCGGAGGCTGAATCCTGGTACCAGAACAAGGTGGTACAAAATTTCTGATGACTTAACACAAAACCTAATTGATGCATAGCTGCATTGTTTTGTTTTTTTCTTTTTATATAATTATTGTATAGCTTTTTTTTTTTTAAATACTAGTCTTATTATCTTCCTTAAATGTTTCTTCATATTTAGTAACTGGCTAGAATAGGAACAATCCACACATGTTTTTCAAACATGCATTTCTTGTGACACTGACACAAATCTTATCTCTACAGGCTCCAAACATTTTGACTTGCTGAATTTACCTTGTTACCTTCTTACATCTAACTTTCACACTGGGAAAGTGAAATCTCTGACTTGGAAACATGCCTACATGTTATCCCTCTGGTGGATATGTGGCCTCCATCTGTTCTACCATGTCTGCTACCCTGGCAGATACTGACCTGAGGACAATGTCTGGGTGCAGGTCTTTCATTGGGGTAATTGTAGGAATTTGGTTCGTTGAAAGTAATTTTCATAGGACGGTTGTTGAAAAAGGACAACAAGTTGTGATGAGTTCCATGTATCTGAGGTAGTTTCACAACATTAACAAAGCTGATTGCCATTTAGGAATGCAATGTTAGTGTCATGGTATAAGGTAAGACTTTTTAATCTACAAACAGTAAGAATTGTGCAGAAGTCAAACCCCCTCAGGACAGAGCTGGATTTGGTATCATTTGAAGGAGAGAGATGTAGGTTAGTTGGAGTTCATGAGACTGAGGTCGGTAAGGAGGGAGGCTGGTGGTTTATTGTGGCTTGAGGCAGGTATTAGAGGGGCAAGTCTGGTTCTGGTGTGGAGCAAGGAGCACATATGCATTCAAGGCGCCAATTCTGAGAACGCTGGGGAGTCTGATGAACCAGGCGGGATGTGAGTCTGATAGTGGAGAGCTTCAGACTCTGCTCTGCTCTCTCTGGTCAGACCATTAACATAAGAAATTAGTATTTGTGTACTTCTAAGAGGCAAACGGAGTTGGAAGAAGCAGATGGAAAAACATAATTAACTTCAGATGTCAAAATGAAACGAATGGGAAATTAATGAAAAGTGTTTGTGTTCCAGTATGCAGAGATGCAACTCTCAGCTGGAAAATACGATAACGATCTAAAGTCAACCAGGGCTGAAATCGCAGACATGAACCGCAGAATAATGAGGCTGCAGGCTGAAATTGACATGGTTAAAGCTCAGGTGAGAAATTAAGCCTAAACCTGCTTTCTTTACTGTCTTATAACTTTGGATTCACGTTTTTGAATACTCATTAATTTGTATTATACGTCTCTGATTCAGAGACTACTTTTTTTCAATTTATCAAGTTTATAGGTTGTGTTTTTTTCTGCAACTCTCTCTGTTTATGTCCTCCCACTCTTAGAGAAACAACTTGGAGGCTCAAATAGCTGAGGCTGAGGAGCGGGGTGAGCTGGCAGTGAAGGACGCCAAGCTGGGATCAGAGACCTGGAGGAAGCTCTCCAGAGAGCTAAACAGGACATGGCCCTGCAGGTCCGCCAGTACCAAGAACTGATGAATGTGAAGCTGGCTCTGGATATTGAAATAGCCACTTATAAAAAGCTCCTGGAAGGAGAGGAGATCAGGTAGCTCATGCGCCGCCCGGTGGTGATGATGAGAACTGCCTCCACCTGAAAAATGAAGTTGGTTTCTATTTCTTCTGCAGGCTAGCAACAGGAATCAAGACCAGTGTGTCTAAGCAGACTTGTAAGTCCATGCTGTGGTTTCATGGAAATAAATACACATTGACACAAACAGCATCACTTTGGTTTTTAATCTTTTCTCTCTTCTTACCACATAGCCTTCAACTATAATGCCGCCTATAACCTGGAGACCTCCCGTATCCCATCCTACGCCTGTTCTTCCCTTGATTCGGTTAAGGTTGGTGGCACTTCATCAAGCAGTGGTTTGGCCTCTGCCCTCCAAGACGGGGCTGTGAAGACCACCACGGTGACCACGACCGAAACCGTGGCGACCAAGACTGAGGAGAAGGAGGAAGAGGCTCAAGGAGTAACCGAGGAAGAAGAGAAGGAGGAGGAGAAGGTGGAGGCTGAAGCTGTGGCTGTAGCTGAATAGTGGTGTCTTGATTTGTTCCTGATTTTGATCTTGGTGACTGAAAATAAAGCAGATCCTCCCACCCTGTTGATCACTCTTTTAAAACTCAATAAATTAAAACTATTTTCTGATGCAGGAGCTATAAACAAACATTTTTTTTTCTCCAATAAAGCACTGCTGGATGAGACAGCTTGATTCCCAAACCCAGAAACTTTTAAAAGGGGCATATAATGCAAAATAATTTATTTTCTTTTGCTTTATGATGTTATTCCGCCATCAAACACTTAACCTGGAGTGTTGCTTTCATTTATTCATTCGTGTTTGAGAAATCATTCTATCTCCTGTGGCAGCCATTTTGGTATGGAGAGCTTCCATATCTGGGTGGGGGTGCCTTAACTCCTGCTCCTACAAAGCATCAGCTAATTCTCCAAAGCTCTTCCTTGGAGCTGCAGACTCTAGCCGAGCTTGTCTCAGAGAAAAAAAAACTATATATTTTGTGGTTGTTTTTGGAACTTTGTCAAAAAAAAAAGAAAAAGAAAAGGCTGTATTATATCTTAAATTCTGTTTTTGCTAGTAATGAGGGATAATCGCACTGGCACTTTTCACCCAGCAGATGGCGGTGCTGTAAAGCACAGCTGTAATGTGGACCTTCAATTCTTGCTGTGAACATTTAAAAAAGAGAACACAAGGATAAGGAAGAAAATGCAAATTTAACATATTTTATCATCTACATGGCGTCATACCTATATGTTGGCAACAATGTGAGTTTTCACTGGAAAAAAAAAAAAAAATGCATTCAGGTCTGTTCTGAGTCACTGCATTAAAAACATTGATAAAAGATTAGCTGCACTTCACTCAGCACCAGTAGGAAAACACTTGAAGCATCATGGTGGTATTTTTGTATTATGTCATGGTTTGTGTGTGTGTGTGTGTGTGGGTGTGTGTGTGTGGTACGTGTGTACTTATCATGCACAGACAAGTTTACCTATTAACAGAGTTAGAAAGAGAAACCTAATGGATATGAGGGATGCAATCGTTTCTTTCGCAGAAACACCAGACGAGTACCGGCCTGCCTCGGTCCTGACGCACATCAGCTTAAGAAATTTCTGTTTCACAAAATCAATGGCTAGTCATGGCCTCTTGTTAAATGGTGCCAGACCCTTTTCACAGTTACATATCCAAACAGAGTTCTCATAAAGCAATGAAATCAAAAATTTAGGCATATATAAGTAAAACTGCGGTTAATCGGGGGAACAGCGATTGTGCAAATGTGACCTCAGAAGCAGAATCTTTTTCTCTTTTTCAGTAAAAAAAAGAAAAAAAAAAGGGAAGGGAAGCTATCCAAGTCCATCAAGGAACAGGTTTGAACAAGGATAATGGATAAAGGTGCCCCACCCCAGGTCATGCAACCTCTCATCATGGAGTCAGAAACAGGAAACTTGCCAAATGCCCAAATCCCACCCAATGTTTGGCTTTGTTAGTACAGAGCTGACAGAGGCTGAAAAAATAATGACCTAACCGAGCAAAAATGCCACCCCAAAGAGGACCCACAGTTTGTAAACAGATTGGGTTTGCAGTAGCTTTTATACCTGACCTGAAGTGACACCAACAGTTCATCTCAGGTGGGAAAAATGACAGCACAAAAAAAATCTTTGAAAGCCATTTGTGCACACGTACTTCACTTAGAATAGAGCAGGGCACACCTGTGGGTGACAGGTCGATCAAATTACTAACACGAAGAGAAAGAAACAGACACCCACACTGCCTGATGAATACTGCTTTTCATTAGGATGAACAACAGAAAAAGAGCCATGAATGTACAGAGATAATGAAAATAAAATATGCAGTAAGATGTCTATTGTTTGAAAGCCTGATTATTTGTTGGTTATGTGTTATTTGTTATTTTGTTGTATGTTGTCATTTATTGATTTTTTTTTGGTTGTAAATATAGACTACCTGGGCATAACGGGTTAATGTTATTTCAAGTATTTGTGGGTTTTCTATTGATGCATCCAAAAAGACTAACATGACAGTAAAGGGTAAGTTTACATTTTTTTTTCAAGTCATTCTCTGTAAAGCTGAGTTATCTCTTAACTCAGAGGTCAAGGAGGTTGTTGGTGTGTTGCAGGAGCTGGAGATAACCAGCAGTAGTTGCCAGCAGCAGCAGGCAGGAGCCTGTAGCACGTGAAAAGAAAAGTGAAACAGGATTCTTTGCAGATTAAATAGTCCTTTTAACCTGCTAAGGTATGCTTGATATATACTGTGTGTGGAAAAATCATGCATGAGCATGAGGGAGCACCAATATCCAACTCAAAGACGTTGCCTCACTTTTGCTGCTAACACGAATATGTGGTTCTGGCAACTAACTTATCAATCTGTTGTTGCACCAGAGCATGAGCTTTTCTGCTCCTTTTGAGGAATATAACCATGCTAGAATGACCTGATATGCAAATATGCAGATGATAACGCTCTGTTGTTAAATAATGGTACTGTATCAATATATCATGTTTTAAAGCATTAAGGAAGAACAAACTGAAATCCAAATCAGTTCAGAAGACTCAGTAGTAAGTAACTAAGTTTTACAAATAAAACAAAATCTGCCATGACAAACAAACATAGAAAATACACGTCAACAGATTTTCTGGAATTGCTGAGTAAAAAAAAGTTGTACTGTCGGTGAGACAGTACAACTTTTTTTTTTAAATGCTCAAAGCAAGAGACGACGAGAACGGAGGCATTCAACACCAAAACATGGAAAGCAAAATATACAGAACACGTCTGGAAAAGCACGAATGTGTAAATTCTCTTTGTATTGTGGATGTTTGGTGCCAGTAATGTCCTCAATATGAACTTGTGTTGAATTTTTCCTAGTTTATTTAGAATCTGTCAAGCAAATGTATCTGAGTTGAATAACACCTGGTTGGCTAACCTGCAGGCCAGACATGTGGCTTCATACGCCCATTGATAAATCAAGTTCAACATTCAGAGTCTTGGTCACCTTCCAAACACTGAATCACACTTTTATTCTCTGACAGATAAACACATGTATTCACTCAACACCTCATTTATCTCTTGTGAGTTTAGCCAATGGGAGGAATGGGTCTACTTTACTCAGCAGATGACATGCTAAACTAACACTGTGCTTGCTCCACCTTGCTGCAACAATGCTTAACTCAGATGTTCTGGTCTTAGTCACCGAAAACAGTGACAGTTGCTCTCCTTTCTATAATCACAATTGTGGACTCTTTGAGTTGAGAGACAGGAGTTTTTACAGAAAAATATTTCAAATGCATGACAATATGATGGGTAAGCAGGTGAAAGTACACAGAAAAATATAAAAGAATTCTGAACTGAGTAATTATATTAATGGATTAATTATATTAATTATACTAATGGATAGGTGGGGTCCTTCTGAATCTCTTCAAACCTTGAAGTTGTCAGTTTTACCATCAGGGTGTGCAGTCTGCACAACATGCCTCTGTGGAGCTGCAATGTAAATATGCTCACACATGAATGGGAAGGAAAAGTGAACGCCTTTCTGTCTGTTTTGCTTAGAGGTCAAAAAGGTTGGAGTGTTGTAACACTCGGCTTAGTCATTAAGGCTTCCCGGATCACATTTCAACCTGAATGTTTTGTGTGAAAGCTGATTAAAAGTGGCAGCTCAGAAAACCAAGCACAAGCGCAGCATCTTCTCTGGCATTGCATAAGAAAAACAACGAAAGCCACTGTTTCTGCCAGCAGGGAACTTATTTAGATTTGAGTGACTGGACAAAGCTCAGAGCCATTCTGCCTTAATTCAATCCAGTTTATTCATGTTGCGCCAATTCACAACAACTCTCATTCAACTAACCAATTGTGCTTCAATTAAAAATGACAGAAAAATGTTGAATTGAGTGATTAAACACACAATATATTGTTATTATCATTATTATGTGTATTGTTATTATTATTGTGCGTGTGTTATTTTATTTATTGTATATATTTGACTCTTTGCACGGGAGTTGGAATAGAAATTCTATCTATCTATCTATCTATCTATCTATCTATCTATCTATCTATCTATCTATCTATCTATCTATCTATCTATCTATCTATCTATCTATCTATCTATCTATCTATCTATCTATCTATCTATCTATCTATCTATCTATCTATCTATCTATCTATCTATCTATCTATCTATCTATCTATCTATCTATCTGTATTTTAATGTCTTTTGGCTATAGTTTATCAAGCATGGTTTCAAAATCATTCAAAGCTTTGGGATTAAACACTTTCTGTCATTAATCCACTTGGTTTATTGCTGAAGTCAGATGATATCGAGGTGAAAACAAGATGTGGAGGAGAAAGTTTTAAAGTGTGTTCATGTAGCCAAAACCCAACAGAATGACCCACGGACAGGCTTGGGCTGAAAACAGTCTGGAATAACAACACTACACACGTCTTGCCTTTCCTTATATATTTGGTTATGCAAGGACTGGAAAATTTATCTTGACACACCTCATTGTTGCGGTGAAAAGAATGCATGCAGTGAGAGTGCACGGATTCCTGTGAGAGCTTGAAGTTTGCGATCGAAGTTGGCTCGGCGTCTCAGGGATCGGATCACAAACAAGAACACAACCTGGACCCGTGCCCATGGATGAGCCGATACTAATAAGAAGCTCATATCTCATCTGATCTGTTTCCAAATCATAAAACCCAAAAGCAAAAATGCAAACAGACACTGTTGTCAGCTGAGGGTTAAATCTATTTTTATGAAACAGCAGCGGATTGTACAGCTACAAAAGCACTTTTTTAAAACTTTTGAACAAACTTATCACTGTATTTCATCTGTCGCGTAAAGGTCTATGAACATCTGCTATTCAGAGGCACACCCTGTTAGAATATAGAAAAGATAACAAACTTCAGTAATCCAGCTGACATGTTGGTCCAGCTGTCAGATGAGGTTTGACTGGCAGGACCTCCCCCTCCTGCCTGCAGAGGGTAAACAACTTGTCAGTCAGTTCAAGTGAAAAATGACAGATAAAAACCAGAGCTTTGTTGTGTTCTGTTAGCATTGCTAAGCAAGCGAGCGTTTCGTGTTTGTCAGAACATGAAAGGTGTAAGTAACAAAATGTGGCATTGTGGCAACTGAACTTTCGTTTTGTCTATTCATGTTCACTTCTCACCTTGTACCTGTCATGTATGTTCTGGTCTGATTAGTTGCCTGTTTTTATTTTGACATGATCCCATGCAGGATGGTGATTGAGCAGAACCTACACGAACCTAGATGACTGCATCTTTGAAATCCACAAATATCGCCTTGGATTTCATTTCTAGACTTTTCAAAGTTTTGCTTGATTTTCCAAAACACTGAGAGAATGCAAAAATATTTTTACTCTCAAATAATGAATTAATGAAGATGTTTTACTTATAACATGCAGTACATCGAGGCTTCATCTATTGCTAAGATGAAAATGTGCACACGATTTTTCAATTAATAACCTAATTGGCTCACATTTTAACTTGCTTTCTGAACATATGCATTACAGATTTCTTTAGTTTTGCTTTAGGTGTGATTATTGTCTCGAAATGTTTTAAATTTGAAATATATTTAATTCACTTGTGAAACCTGTTTCCAAGTTGGTACATTGTGAACCATTCCCTGCAGTGGAAGAGTCCAAAAAAATGCAATGCATTTTTTTCATTGCATGCATTTGGAGGAAAAGCGACACACCTGCACCAAGCATCTGCAAAAACTGAATAGCCTGTAGTTGTGCAGACTCTAGTCTTCCGTGTTTCTGTTGTCTCCAACTTGAACCTGCAGAGGAATCCCGATCTGTCACTCAAGATGAGTGACAGAACCCTTTTTTATTTTTTTTTACTACTTTTTCATCGCTAATGCTGGTGTGAAAAGATATGCCAGTCTTGCAGGGATCACATCAAATCCTACAAAAACAATTTCTTAGTGAGACAAATTGTGGTGTAGCGATTTATTGTATTGCCTCTGGTGAAGGTTTGGTGCATCTAAACCATTAAACCTGACAGCTTACGAGACTAAATCGCACAACCACAGGAGAAACATCATGAACCAACATGTTCCTGAGCTTCCTTTTTCTATTCATCACTGCCACTCATTCACACCTGTAGGATATATTAAATTTTTACACTTTGAGAATTGGGTGCTATGGAGCCATTAAAAGTGTGATTGGCAGGTTTTGATGAGTTGTGTACCTGTTCACCGCTGCAGGACTTTAGTTCCAAACCGCATGGGGGAATTGAAAGGTATCGGCTGATTTTGCCTTTAGTCTAAAGGCAAAATATAAAAATCGTTGCATAATTGCAGGCCTATCTCTGTGTGCTCATTCAACTACATAGAAAGGACAAGAGAGGAGAGAATTAATAGAGAAGCAATCAAAATGTCCATCATAACTCTGTAGGAGCAGCAAAGACCCACAGCTCAGGTCACCATGACAGCTTTTAGTTGTACAATCCACAAATCTAGCCGATTGGCCAGAATTCACAATTTTGCTGCCAAGACATTTAAGAAAATAATGATAATATTTTTTTTTCGCCCTGCAGATGTCCATTCTTGGCTTGGCCCCAGTCTCACTATGTATTAGCTGGACAACTAATCTGTGTTTCATCAAAGTGAAGGCAGTGAAAGAGTTACCTAGTGGGCGAGTTACCTTCACAGAAAAACATAATGAGATGCCAATAACTAACATCATCACACTTCATCTCTCTTTCCCTTCTAGCAAAAGAAACTGCAGACCCACATCACAACTTACGCTGTCGTTGAAATTTTGCAACTTTTGCAAAAGTTTTAAATTATCTTATCTTACACGCAATGCCCAGAGAAATGTTCCCTGTTCGAGGCATTAGGGAGTGAGATTTGCTTTTAGCAAAATGGCAAAATGAATGCTGATAAGCAGTAAACCTCTAGCATCCTGTTGGCTGACTGAAGAGTAGGAGGTAAGGTTAATAATTTTCTACTATCAAAGCTGGCATCCTGGAAGTGTGAGGCTTACAGTGGTGGTGTGGCTCCATGGCACTTTCTAACCTTCCTTCTACCTGTTCAAACAAGCAAGGCAGCAGGCATGTGTCAAGTAGTCTGCTTTCAGCTGCAACATTTCTTTGTTTCTTTTTAATCCTCTTTTGATGTTTTCACTCGATAAAGGATAAATCTTGAACCGTTCTTTTCGCAAGTTCACAAAGCACACATAGACATCTAACTTCTATTTCACAAGTTGACAAAATGCTCTCCAATTTCTTGAACTTTCACAATCAAATGATTATCTGCTATGCTGACTCAGACCTAGACATATGCAAGTTGAGTCAAACATTTACAGGATCCACAATTTGGCTGCAACTGTAAAAAGAAATGCCCCAATAAATTAGTGTCCAGTCTTGTTGTAGTAACCCTCGTACAAAAGCACACATTCACACACACAAACCCACCATAAACCACAATAAAGGAATTACAGAGATTATGACTATGCAGACATGCTGGTGGTTGCTAGGCATTGCAACAACACCAACAAATATGTGTCAGTGTGAACTGTTTTGTAGTCACAGTACACACAGTCAGGTGTTGTTTACTTTATGACTTCAGAATGTGGGCAGAGCTTTAAATGAGACACCTGAATGCCTCCAACTGAGTTTCACTCAGATTCTGTGATAGTCAGTGAGTTCTGATGTTTGTGAGACCTCAGGATTGAAAAGCTCGGTTTCAACATCAGACAGGATTCACTACTTGTAAGAGACATATAATCAGCCCCTGTGTTGACTAACCAGCTACAGCATAACCACTCCCTTTGAGACTTTTCTTTTCCCAGTCGTTTGATTGTAAAACATTGTCTGTTGCAGTCAATGTGAAGTAGTAGTAGTAGTAGTAGTAGTAGTAGTAGTAAAGTTTGTGAACCTCTGAAAGTGACGGATGTGCAGGTTAATATAAGGTCATGGGTTGTACAAGCAGTACCTACTCATTGGAGGTGAATGACATACAGTCCCTTGCGTCAACTATGACCGCACAGAATATGATACCAACTCTACTGTCCACAGTTTGAATATGCTTCAAGAAAAATTTATTTCATCTAAAAAATAATACAGGTTCCCTTTAGAAAAATGTGCTGTATTCATTTTTTGTAATTTTTTTCTCCAAGGATTTTGTTGGCTGTAGTGGCCTGTATTTTTTTTTTAAAGTAGGCTAACAGGAAGGAGGGGACGGAGAGAGAGGGGAGGACATGCGGGAAATGTCGCCGGGGCCGGGAGTCAAACCTGCGACGGCCGCGTTGAGGAGTAAGGCCTCCATACGTGGGTTGTGCTAACCCCCTACGCCACCATGGCACACCCCTGTATTGTCATTCTCAACTAAATCAGTTACCAAATGTGGGATGGAGCTATTATCTAAGTCTCGTCAGCAGTTTAATTAACATTTTTTATTAAATAAGCATGTTATTTTTTAAAAATTATTACCAAAAATTAAGAATAATGTGTTGGTTGTTAATTTGCACTAAAGCTAATTATTGCAAATTCTGTGAATAATAATTTATGTAGAGTTTTTCTAACTTTTGCCCAGAATCTGTTTTCAGGAGAAAGCACAACAGAATCTGACCTTCAGTTTGTCCATTAAGCATTTGCTAAATGTTGCTTAAGCTTTCTAATATCTCTATGCTCCCCATCACATTTGTGTGTGACTTTCTTTTATTTCAATACTATAGGAATGCATGTTCCCAAAAGAAAAATGTGAATTTTGGCATCATCCTACCTTGCATTTGACACACTGCATACACAATTTAATCAGTTGATAAGCCAGAAAATATGCCATGTATAAGACACATATGGCACGGATGCAACTCAGACTTGAATTCCAGCAACAACACAAAAATAACATCACTTAACATTATGCTATGCTACAGTGTCAGCACTGATGAAGATTCATTTACCTTAAGAGGGCTGATGCTTGAAACTTAAAACCAACTTTCCAAGTGAATTGACTGGTATTTATCTGGCAACTTGGCAACACTCAATGATCACTGACATTTTATTCCTGGAGGTTAAGATTACTGTAAAAAACAAACACAGAAACTATCTTCCCCCTAAAACAGGTGTGTCAAACTCATTTTCGTTTTGGGCCAAATCAAGATCATGAAGGCTCTTAAAGGGCCGGTTGTGCCAGAATGTGTTGATAAAACCTGTTCACAAACTGTTAATATGACAATGAATTCTTAAAATTACAAAATATTATTGAAGATCTTTTCAGTCCCTTCAGGAACTAATAATAAATGCCACTGTTTATTTACTCGCTGTATAAATCATGGACTATAATCATACATCAACTAATTTCTCAAGAAACTGGAGGGATTGATTGATATAAATTGGCAGTAAACAGATAAAAACTGCATTGATATGATTGATAATATAATATTTAATGTTTAGTCTAGTCTGTGGAGGGCCACACAAAAAGCTGCGGCTGGCCGGATTTGGCCCCCAGGCCTTGAGTTTGACACATGTGCCCTAAAACAAGATGGTATCATTTTAGCAAAAACACGAACACTGCTCTGACGCAGCAGAACACAACGAATGCCACAACTTTCAATACATATTCACTATAAAAACAATGCACACACTTCAAAAATTAAACAAGACTTTTGTTCCACTGTATCTCCTTCAGTTCCTCATGATTAGAACATGTTTTCAATATATAAGAACACAGGACATAGAGCGACGGCGACTTTTATGGTTACAGCTGACCTTTATTTCCTGAACATTCCCTTGACTTCACTACTTGTCTCATTTTGAAGGTGTAAGACTTTGTTAAATATTGAAAATAAAATAATGCTTCCAAAACGTCATTTTTAACAGCTTGGTTTTCTTTTTACTACCTTTCATTAATGTACCAACTAAAAGGCATATGGGGTTTGTTGCAAAATGCAAACGATGATAAACTGTACAGAGCGGCTTTCCAGATTGTCCGTTTAAGCACACTAACAATTTTTTAATATTGTGTACTGATTTACTGTATTTATTCCACCTTGCAGCAGTTACAAAACTTAAGATTAGAGGTATTATGTCACAAGATTAACTTTCAAGCATGCTAACTCTATCATAGCATCGCCAGAGGTTTTGTATGAAATGCAAAATGAGGTTGCTTTATGGCTTACACATCAGTTCCTGTGAGACACACAGACAATTTCCAAAGCTATTCTTTTCAGGGTAGAGCGAAGCTTATCGCAGATTCACTCTTAGACTATTAGATATTTATTAATCCTTAGTCACTGACTGTAGACGGAGTTGATGAGCAATGTAGCATAACTGTTGAAACAAAACCAGCAACAGAAAATCATTTGTATGAAACAGGCAAGGTAAGTGACATCATATAAAAGCAGATGCTGTAAAGCATCTCACACACACACACACACGCACAGACATGCACACACACGCACACACACGCACAGACACACACACACACAAATAGGTCGGTTGCTAGGTTTTTATTTGGCCAGACGACTTTCCTGATCTTGGTTGTCTGACAAAGAGTGAGTCATCATGTCAGATTGCAGCATTGCCAGAGTTCCCATGCTAGGCAGTAACTGTGCTGAGGTGTGTGGAGAATTTTGATGTTATCTGTTTGTTGTTTTTCAACATATGAACTAAAAACAGCCTAAAATGAGACTGAGATCATCCATATTCAATGGAAACCATTGAAAGGCCCAAATTTGGAAGAATAGCTCTACAAGTTTGATTTTGTATGCATTAGTACTTGGACAATAAACAAGATGTTAAAGTCCATTATTGCCTGGTAATGATGGTTTATCAATAATTGCATAGTCATATGACTATGTGGTTCATTTGACAGTCTATATGCAAATAGTCCCACTACCGTGTGAAATTAGCTTGCAACAGTTACTCTGCAATGCAGCGAAACGTGTTAGTCACTGGGAGGGTTTCGTCAGATAGGGAGCTCATTGTTCAGCCAACTAACTTTTACATATTCGCCACTGCAGATTAACCGCATTCTGTTCTGTTGGCCTTCGTCGGACATTTCTGTGCTCGCTGTATTGTAAGGGTGTGTTCCTCTTTTGCAGGTGATGAAATTGGGAGGTCCTCGTTCAACCACCATCAGACACCACTCCATCATGGTGAACACACCCAGAACCTTGAAGAAAGGCGAGGGAAGTGCAGTAGGGTGTGTTCACACATCCACAAGTCCAAGATTGTGTGGGTTATTTACAATTCCTTGTATCATTAGTTAACAGCTCGGTTATTCTCTTACAAATTTAAGAAACGTTGTTAAACTTTTACCTTTGCTGTTGAAACAAAGCAGACTTGCATAAAATAAAGAACAATGTCTTTATCTAGTTTAGTTAAACTCTAATCCTTTGGAGGATCAATAAGTCCTGCATTATCTGCATTGTTGTTTTGTTTTTAATGTAAATCATAGTGAATCTTCCTGTCGATTGCTCTTGTTTCTGCATTCACTGGTTTTTCAGTTTTATGCCCACTCTGCCGAGGTTCAATAATAATGTAGTGTTGTTTGCACGACTAATTCCAAATACAACTCAAGTGTATTTGGGTCACACAACAGGACAATTGAAAAAATCATCAAGGCACCTCTGAAAAAGATAATGAGTGTCTAGGTTTTTTTAACCACGCTGGTCATACTTGAAACTGCCTTTTTAATACTTAAATACCTAAATGCATTTGACTGTCTTTGGTTTTGCTCTTTTCTTTGGTAGAAAATTCCCACGTATGCTTAAAAAGAAAGCAGACATCTCTAACCACCCTGCAAGTTACAAATCAGGAAATAAACTAATCTAATAATCTTTTACCTTGCTGAGTTATGCTTAAGGTGTGGTTCTAAAAATGTTTGATTTACGGGTGCATTAAATCTTTGGCGTCATAAGCCTTCACCATGCATCAACTAATTGCAACAAAATCCTTCAAATCCTAGAGCTGGATGGGAAATCAGCAGGAGAATTATATTTTAGTTGCTATGTGGAACCATCATGCCATTGTTGACTTTAATTATGTGGTTTCTTTCTTTTTCTTTATATTTCGTCTTAGTGATAGGCAATGCTTTGCAAATGATTTCATTGCTTCTCCAGAATTATGTTACAGCTACATTCAAATTCTACATATTTTATTGGAATTGTGTGTGATGGACCAATGCAGACTAGACGAGTGAATAATTGTGAAATGAAAAGAAAAGGAGATTTGTTTTCAGAACATTTTGCAAACTAAAAATCTGAAAGGTAGACCGTTCTTCTACTCAGCTGTAGCGTCATTATAAACCCTCCAATAATTGACCCACCACTTATGAGTTCTGCCACCACTATTACCTTGTAACTGAGTTTCATTTTGGTCTTTATGCGGCCCCACTGCCTCCGGGGCTCTGGTCCTGTCTTGTCGGCAGCGAGAAAGACAATCACAGGAACAAAACCGACTGACTCAAAAATGTTTGTAGCTTCCTGGCATAATAGATTTGTATAGTTTCTTTGCTTTCTCTAAAATGTGCTACACCCAAAAATTGTTTACATCAGATATAAACCTCAGTGATCCGAGTTTAGCACCATCTTCTTTCTCTGGAAGCTTGTATTTGCAAAAGTGTCACACTGAGGAACGCAACACATGATAAACTGTCAAGCTGCTGACCAATCAAGCCTGATTTGACTTTTAGCTAGACAGCTGCATTTGTAACATTAACAATTTATTCTGGGATCCTCTGAGCAGGATAACCGTACATAAGACATAAGTTGCGCTGAGAAGCATCAGGAACAAAGCCCATCGCTAACAACTTCTGGAGACAGAAGCTGTCCAACAGGTTTCTCCTACCAAGGAAAAGATTTAAAAAAAGGAATGAGAGCCACAGAAACAAAGAGTCTTGGGAATTTAGTAGTTGACAGGCGGAATTCAAGTTCAGCCCTCCATTTGCCTCGGGCTGTGAAGACGCTGCTGGCTTTAAAGCAGAAAACTTCCTTTCCCCACTTTTACTGCCAGGTTTGCTTCGAAACCCTGGGGTGGCGTGCATGTCAAGCATAATTGCAGTTTTGTCATTTCTGTTGTGTTATTTATTTATTTATTTATTTATTTATTTATTTATTTATTTATTTATTTATTTTTAAAGATTGTGATTGTTTTATTTTATTGTTTCTATGGCAAAGGACCAGAATAATTGCCAGTTTTACTTGTCTGATTGCCGCATTAGTGAAACCCTAGTTCTGAGCCAGATTTCAGATTTAAAGGGTAAACAGTGAAATTGTAACACACTTGCAGCTAGTTTTGTTTTAATAAACACTCCATTCACCTCTACAGAAATAACAACATAAAAAGGTTTAACTAAATAAATTTGCTTTTCATTAAATCACAGTCCCTCGGTGTAAATTCAGCTATTTTGTGAATTATTCTGAGATTTGTTGAACGTCAATGAACAAGCATCACAAATTCATTTTCCAAAAATGGAAAATGTATTGCACATCTTGAAACCTATCAAAACATAGCAGTTCATCTAAACTGACAGCAAGGCTACTTGCTATTAATCCTGGAAATAGACAAGAACCCTCTAGTAACTCTGAAAACATAAAACTAAACATTTTGTGAGACGCTACATGTCACTCCAAACACACCTGAAACACGGTGCAGGTAGCATCATGCTGTGGGAATGCTTTTACTTAAGCAGTGAGGATCCCCTTCCTGCGGGTCATCGACCGTAGACAAACATACACAGTGGGAGCAGATGGGGAGATTTTCCACAGGATTTGCAGGTGTAATTAGAGTGGAAGTTATTTCTCCAAAGCGTCGCCTCAGATGCCCTGCAAACATACGCATACCAAACTCTTCAGGTTTCTATTTATAAAGAAAGAAAGAAAGAAAGAAAGAAAAGAAATCAAGGTATTCTTCCTTTTATAATTCTATTCTAGTTTGTGTTGATAAATCATAAGAAATTCTGAAAAAAATATGTCAAAGTTTTAATGTGAAAAAGCCTTGTGATGAATGACTTCCTTTGAAACGGGAATTTTCAAAACTGGCATTTTTGGTTGCATTAAATCAGAAATGGACAGTGGAGAAACTGCCACACCTCCCTGCCCTGAGGTGACTTTCTGTGTGAAACTTTGCAAAGCTGAATGAAACTTTGGTTTCCACGCTGTAACTCACAAAGGAATACCACCAGTGTAATCCTTAGCATCACTGATAACCAAACGTCTCTGCGTGTATTCAACGCCTCACGTGGATTTTACGCCTCACACAGAATGATTCATTATTGCAAACGTTGCGAATGGATTAAACAGTCCAATTTTGTACATGTCCACTCATTATAATATGTAGTGTAAAGAAGGACAGCCCGTCGAACCACACCTCAGACATTGTTAGGTGTCCACACCCAGTTTACACATACTACGGTACAAAGCAAATTCCATAAAGTTTCATTATGTGTCTCAGTTTAAATTGATCGACAAGGCAAGTATACTCCTGAATCAAAAATCATAGTTTACGATTTTATTTATTATTTAAATGCACATGTAAGACTGCAATGAGGAAGTGAAAGTGGAGCGGCCTTAGGCACCAAAACCTATAAAATCTCCTAAGTGCAAACGAAGAGCTAACTTTACTATGAACTGAGATGAACAAAATGAGATCATGTGGGACCTAAACTATGTATGCATTGCCTGTTTGCTTTCACTTATTCACAGTGGAATTACAAGAAAGAGAGAGTGTAACATGAAAGCTACATGGATTGATATTCATGACTTAACCTCAACAGTTTCACTTTCTTATTGTTTCACTGGTTTTTCTAATTGCTCTCCCTTTTCTTTAAGCGCGGTAACATGTGCAGCATCCTATTGCAAGCAGCTCTCCCACACGCTGCCTGAAGTAAAAACGTTTTAACCGACTCTAACGACTGACACAAGGTGCATTCTCTGCAAGATTATAAGCTGCGCCGTCTCAGACATCTTTGAGGTCGAACATGCGTAAGTGCTCCATGTTACCCTGACTTGACCAGGCTTGGACTCTTTAATAACTTACATTCATGGCAATAACAAGAACAATATAGAGGATATAAAGGTGCCCTAAGTCAAAATACCCCCTAGTTGATTACTTGCTGAAGGTCAGAGGTTGTATGTTCACACATACTGTCCTAAACAAGATGTTGAACACCTTATATAATTTTGCAGGATGTTAAACATAAGATTTTGAACATCTTTCGGTCAACATCTTGTGTTGAAGGATATTGTATGAGAGAAGTATTTTCATTACTGACGTCCTAAACAGTGTAACAGAATGAGCTGTTGACAAAAAAGTTACCAATGGTTGACTCTTTCCCTTTCAGTATAGTTAATTCAGTAGTAATTACTTCACATTTATATAATTACAATAATAACCCCTCACCGTGTAAAAGGAATCTTGTGACAGTTGGTTTCTCGTAAAAAGAAAAGAAAAGCGCAGTACTGTTGATCGTCTTTCTGTGTTGTGTAACAAAAAACCCCCCAGAAAAACATGAATGAAATTCAATTGAGTTGAATTGACAAATAACTGATTGTTTCATCATGCAAAATAGATTTTGGATTTCAAATTCAAGTAAGCTGCTTTATTTTTGGGGCTTTTGTTAGGGAAGGTCATTTTTGACCCAGAGGTCAAGGGCAGAATATTTTAGTATAATTACACTCTTTTTTTTTAATTATTATTAAACTTGGCTAAAGTAGATGTTGGTAGCGATACTGTGAGACTGAAGCGGTGTAATAGCGGTGTAATGTTAGCGTTAGCATGTCCCACCGTTTCAGGAGCACAGTGACATGCGCAGTTCGGTGGACACGTTGTGACTGCGCTGCATCTCTTAACAGAAACACCACGTATGAAGAAAGAGCTGCGGTGATCTGTTGTCCATGTTTATTTGACTCCCAACTAAAAACGTGTTTCCTCTGTCTGATCCTGTTTTATTCTTACAAACACCTTTGTATTTAAAATATTTTTTAACAAGTAGCATATTCCAGTAAAAGGATTAGTGCACCTACATGTTTAGCTTTTCATTTTAAACGGGTAGGATATTCAGATGAAGGAGGTGATCTTGTGGTCGGGCCCTGCAGTGCAAAAAGGGCTTTATTTTTAAATCTGCAACCAGACTTGGTCAAGAGCTCTACCTTTGTTATGGATCTGGCTAAGTGCTGTTGCTTCATCCAGCTTCAATCGCTGGTCTGATTTATTGGCAGCTGTAGAAGACAAGAATGTACTCTGACTAATGCTGTCAAAATGTGTAGCACAGCTTAAAAAAAAAAGAAAAGAAAGACAGAGGACAAATGCTAATATTTGCATGATTTTTATGGTTGCTAACAGATAAAATGTCATGGAAAAAACTTATTTTCTCACAAAAGAAAGTGCAGAGCAAGAATTTGTTTGAGCTTTAGCTTAAAATTTGACAGTTTGTTAGAAACGAAAGGCATGTGCGTGTGAAAAGATGGAGAAGGATGAAAGAAATGCAGACCTCTCTTCCAAAAAAAAAAAAATTGCAGCGAGAGAAACGACGCAATGAATGTGTTTGAGAATGCAGGGAATGGGCTCAGCGAACTGCATCAGCTAGAAAAACAACTTCTAAATGATCAGTGCTCATCGCTGATCAACCTCAGGGGATCATTTCAGGAAAAAGCATGTTAAGACTGAAAGGCCCTAAAGCACAGGAGTCAAACTCCAGTCCTCAAGGGCCACTGTCCTGCAGACTTTAGATGTGCCACAGGTGCAAAACACTGAAATGAAATGGCTGAATTACCTCCTTCTTGTGCAGATCAGTTCTCAAGAGCCTTGCTAATGACCTAATTATTCTATCCAGGTGTGGTGCAGCAGAGGCTTGTCTAAGAGTTGCAGGACTCCGACCCTTCAGGACTGGAGTTTGACACCCCTGCCCTGGAGGGTCTGTTTCTTTTTTACAGTCTTTTCTTCCAAAGACTTCTTGTATTGTTGCAAGAATTTCATTAGATAGCTCAGCCAGAAAGATAAACTGTAATAAAGTTTTATATTTGGCGTTCAGTTCCCATGTTTATCCTATTGTTTGCTTTTCGGCAAGAGGTTCAGCAGAAAGGAAATCTTATAGACTCTGTCTTTTGACATAACATTGATCCTTTAAAAGTAAATCTGACAACTGAGGTTGGAAAAAGAGCAAGCCTGTCATAGACTACATCACTTTTTAAATGGACATCATTAGAATAAAATGCTCTGCTGTAAAGTTCAGAAATCTATTTGTGCATCCTCAACAAACTATTTCTTAGATGAAATGTGTAATTGTTCATACATTATCTTTTAGTTGAGCAAAGTGTTTCATTCAACTGTTTATTTTCACTATTATTTTGCCTGTAGCCCATGTAAATTCACAAGACATAGTAAAACCAATCCAAGAAAAACTAAGTCACACAATATAAAGGAGGTTCCCTGCCGTACTTTGCACCTACCCTTGTCTCCTTTTTTCTCGCTAGAGTCTATCCCATGACAGGGTGTGTCACGGCTTATCTCCTGGCGGCGATCCCTTCCTACCTGCTCAACAGGATTAGCCACTCCTGTTACTCAGCATAGGTGTGGAGAGCGGAGGCTTTACAGCAAAAAGTTAGAGAACAGGTTGAGGTGGCTCCCCGCCCCCTGCTCGGTGCATAAAAGAAGGCAGCATCAGCAGCCAGACACTCACAGGGACTTGGCTCTCCTTTTGAAGCTTGCACATCTCCAGCTTTCCTTTGCTCAGCCAGCGGACAACCTGTAACTCTGCCAAGATGAGGAAGGCAATGTCAACCACAAGCTCCACCAGCGTCCGAAGATCCTACGCCACACCAGTCAGCAGTGTCTCCAAGACCAGCTACGGCTCCAGTTATTCCTCTGCACCCAGCTACCCGGGGTTTCAGCAGCATGTCTTTGACAAGATCAGGAAGCTATGGTGGCTTCAGCAAGAAGAGTTTTGGCCAGCAGAGTTTTGGCCAGCAGGGTTTTGGCCAGCAGGGTTTTGGCCAGCAGGGTTATGGCCAGCAAAATTTCGTGCCACATATCACAGCTGTCCAGGTCAACGAGAGTCTGTTGGCACCAATTCCTAACACCTTCGACAAATCTGTCGAGGTTATCCGCACCCAGGAGAAGGAGCAGATCAAGACCCTCAACAACCGTTTTGCCTCCTTCATCGACAAGGTTGGTGTCTACCTCTCTGCCCCCGTTCATTCACCGTAAGCTTGATTGGCCTTAGATAGTTGCAGCTAATTCTACCATCTTTCACCGGTACATGAAAGTAAATGAGGAGAAAGTTGAACTCAAATTCAGTGTTTAGGATTTTTGTAGGCTGCAAGATGAAGAAAGTGCAGAGCAGGGGAAGCTGAAGCTCTTATCCTTGTAGCACAGTCAGCTCTGACCTGTGGTGTCTAGAACCAGAGGAGTTCACAAAAATATTAAGTCGGACTGTCATGTGACAGTTTGCCTCTTCATCTTTGTATTCAGCAAAGAAAAAATCTACTGCATTTGCCTGGATGGCCTGTCTGAGTCCGTGGCAGCTAACTCTGCTCACTGAGTAAACATAGCATCAGTGATATTGATGCTCACTTCTCAGCTGGTCAACCGGAGTAAAGAACAGGGAGATATCTGCACTGCTTCCACAGAGTCCAAAGTCACACCTATCACCTGGTTGTTAGGGGCAACATGAATGTTAATTACTTGGCTGTAAATCCACTTCACCCGGTTCTTAAAACCACAAATTTCACTTTGAAGTTAGATATGCAGTTTCCTGCAAACACTTCAGAAAATATCCATTTCATGACACACTGCTGCTTTGTCTTCCACGCCTAAAGTGCCACACCTAGTTTTTTTTATGGCTAGAGAAACATTGTGGTTATGATAACTCAATAGAGGCTGGAAGTTGAGTTGCAGCCCAACAATAGAAACATTTTCTCAGACACTTCTGGTTTTATGAACTTTTTGGTGCCATCGGCGTCATGTTGTGCCAAATTAAAGCTATTTATATCAACGTAAAACAAATTCTTAAAGGGTATGCACTCAAACTGAGGCAATGATGAGTTGAAATTGTTTCAGCAAAGGTGTGGCAGTTTAGATAGGTATATATATGCAATCAGTTGCGCCGATAAAGGTAGACATTCTCAAGCAGTATCCCTGAAGTGACACACCCTTTAAATCTTTGTTTTGCACAACTCCTCCCAGTTTTTTTTTATTTTTATTTTCAGCTTAAAATATTTTGTACTATCAAACATCGTTCTATATCATTTCAAATTATATGAAGAGTACTATCTCAAAGAAACAAAAGACATAATGGGGTTTTCTTTTTTCTTCTTTTGTATTCCACAGGTCCGTTTCCTGGAACAGCAGAACAAGATGCTGGAAACCAAATGGAGCCTCCTGCAGCAACAAACCACAACCCACTCCAACATCGACAGCATGTTTGAGACCTACATTGCCAACATGCGCAGACAGCTTGATGGGCTTGGCAACGAGAAGATGAAGCTGGAGGGAGAGCTGAAGAACATGCAGAACCTTGTTGAGGACTTCAAGAACAAGTTAGTATTTAGAAAAAAAAACAAAAAAAAAACAGCATATATACCCAGAGTTTCTTTCACATGGCAGATATTGAAAGCGTGGTATGCTCATGATTTGCTTCGTGCCTCACCAGGTACGAGGATGAAATCAACAAGCGTGCTCATGCTGAGAATGAGTTTGTGCTCCTGAAGAAGGTGAGTTAACATAAAAATGGCTCTTTTAGTTGTGTCAACTATTTCTATGGATTAGAGTGGAAAAGGTCTGACGGATGTCTGTTTCTTGTATTTCCAGGATGTCGACGCTGCCTACATGAACAAGGTGGAGCTGGAGGCTAAAGTTGATGCTCTCCAGGATGAGATCAACTTCCTCAGGGCCGTGTATGAAGCTGTACGTACAACTTTTGTGGTTGAAATCGAGCGACTAATTAGTGACTAAGAGCTAATTTTGCGACTTCTTTGTGTAGGAGCTTCATGAGCTGCAGGGACAGATTAAGGACACCTCCGTCATTGTGGAGATGGACAACAGCCGTAACCTTGACATGGATGCCATTGTGGCTGAAGTCCGTGCTCAGTATGAGGACATTGCAAACCGCAGCAAGGCTGAGGCAGAGATGTGGTACAAGCAGAAGGTAAGCAACATTAAGGTTGATGTTATTCCCCTTATTCTGCTGCACATGTGAACCTTTGACCTTCCTTTGGTTTGGTTTTTGATGTTGTGCTTTTATTTTTTACTTACAGTACGATGAGATGCAGTCCTCTGCAGGACAGTGTGAAACAGACCTGCGCTCAACAAAGGCTGAAATCGCTGAACTGAAGCGCATGATCGCACGTCTTCAGAATGAGATTGAAGCTGTCAAATCACAGGTACACTTCAGTGACCTCTCGTCTGTCAAGCATTCTTGTTTAGAGTCTCGTTCAGATGTTCAGACGTTTGTGACATCGTTTCCCCACAGAGAAGCAATCTTGAGGCACAGATCAGCGAGGCTGAGGAACGCGGTGAGCTGGCAGTAAAGGATGCCAAGGCTCGCATCAAGGCTCTGGAGGAAGCTCTGAACAAGGCCAAGGCAGATATGGCCAAGCAGGTGCGCGAATACAGTGACCTGCTGAACATCAAGCTCGCCTTGGACATTGAGATTGCCACCTACAGGAAGCTCCTGGAAGGAGAAGAGAGCAGGTGGGAAAAACTTAAATGTTGACGTTTCAAGGCTGAATTGCAAGCTCAGCCACCACTTTATGCACTAACATGATGTTGTTTCTCCCAGACTGACCAGCGGAGGATCAGGCGCCACCATCCATGTGCAGCAAACCTCCTCCAGCGGCGGTAGGTGTCCAGCGTAATTTATCATGATCACAAGCAAACTGGTGTAATAATGAAGAAAAAGAAAGGTTGACCTCTCCTTTTTGTTTTCTGCCACAGGACTGTCCAGCAGCGGCTCCGGGTTTGGCTTCGGTGGCACGTCTGGTGGTTACGGTGGTACCATCACCAAGTCTGTCACACAGCAAAGCAGCTCCAAAAGATACTATTGAAGTCTTTTAAAAGGAGAGCCACTTCCTTGCACTTCAGAAACTTTTTAAAATCTGTACTAAATCTCTACCCTTTCATGGTGCTAAGCAATGCTGTCACATGTGTTCAAGAAAAATCTGAGCATCCCAAAAATAATAAGCAATTCTTACAACTAGTAACATTTGTCTGTCCTGTTCAACAACATATAACAGAAGTCTCTGAAGGCAGTTAACATTACAATGTTTTCATTTTCTTTCTGCACTGACATCTTATAAAAACACACAAAAAAAAGAGAAACAAAGGTTAATGTGGAGGAGTAAAAGAGAGATAGTTTGAACATCTGAACTATGATGCTTTTGCAATCTGTGTCCCAACAATCTTGCTTTTCGGTTGCCTGATCTGCTTGATGCTAAATTGGAGCAAGTCGCCGACCAAATCCACACACTGGAAAAATATGAAACTTGAAACATTTAGTGAATGAACATGTAAACCTGTGAGCTGATTGGTTATCGTCTTGCTCCTTTTTTTTTGTCTTGTTCAAACTCTCACTCAGTTTTTCCGCCAGTTGCCTTTGACCTCAAATGATGTTGAAACCAGGTTTATTTTATGGAAGGAAGCATTCTAAGTGGCTTGATGCTTGAATGTTATTGAAGACTGTATGAACATCCCATTAAAGTAAATCTGAGAAAAAAACAACACTCTTTGTTATTGTTTTGATTACTGAAAAGAAAAGTAAACATGTTTTATACATTTTTTTTTTTATTGTGGAGCCTTCACATAGAGTAAAAATGTCCCACAAATGCAGTTTGTGGTGCGTTTCGGGGACCCCGAAAGATGCTTTGTATTTTTGTGAATGAATCAGGTCAGAATGTCTTCATTTTATCACTGGCCGAAGAGGATTTTGGCGGTGATGTTGAAAAAAAACGTCCATCATGAATGCTTGATTTTTATTGGTCCAAGTTGGACGCTTCTGACGCTTTGGGGCGGAGCTTCAGGGAGGGATTCTCAAGATGGCGGAAAACAGAATGAATGAGAGCAGAGCGCAGGAACGAAAGAAAAGGAAGAGCGCGACCGCGAGGTGATGAAGAAAATATCCAAGCTTACAGGGTTTTTTTTTTTTCAAAACTCATATTGGACATGGAGCAGAACCATCGTCTCTCTCCGCTCCTCAAGACGTTAGCCTGGCTAACAGCGGTTCTGTGGTCCGCCAGAACCTGGATCTCTGACCGATCCGGTGTCCGCCCAGAGGCGGCGCTTTGGGTTCAAAACTGATGAGTTCCTGTGAGCTTACATGGCTGAGCAAGAAGCAGGGAATATGGATGTTAGTTTTAAAGGAACATCTTTGCAAACATCGGAAACGATTCTTCTCAGATTTGTTAGCCAGCTGCGTGTCAGGCCTCCTGCCTCGCCCTGACACGCAGCTAAATCACCAAATAAAAACTTTTTTTTTTTTTATAATTACAGAGAAAGCATACAGTTGATAAAAATTGAAAGAGGGAGGGAGACATAAAGATAGACATGAAGAAGGATAAATAAATACTACACGTAGAGGACAGATAGAGAACATTGTCAAATTTTTCTTCCTTTGGAAAGCTCTGACATAAGTTATGTATTTTTTTGATAACTACAAAGTATATTTTGTTTGTAGTCATGATCCTTACATTCATTAAAGGTGCATCAATTGCAATTTTCTGGCTGATCAACCAACCTTTTTTTTTGTGTGCAAAATATAGCAAAAAAAGTTTTAAAAAAAGTGACTATTGTAAACCTTGCATGGAGAGAAGACCTGGTGGATGGGACTGTCCACCAACCTCTCTCATGGTGGTTGATTTTTGTGACCTTTTAGGTAGATAAGGTTTGTGGATAGGATCGGTTCCACAAGTAAGTCACGGCCAAGCACAGACCACCCTTTATTTTATATATGCATTTGATATATATATATGTGCATACAGCTGTATAATGATGATTAAGTTGGGCTCACACCTTGGCTCAATCCCAGTGGCCCACACCTTCCTAAGTCCAGCCCTTGTCCTCAAAGACATGGGAGAGCGAGTATGGTGTGAAAAAAATCTGCATAGTTTCCTGACCTCAACCCAGCAGAGCAGCTTAGGGATGAAACAGACCAGAGACTGCAAGCCAAGCCTTCTAATACCACATCTTACCTCACAAATGGGTCTCTGGTAGGAAAATACCACTCCTAAACTTTCCATGGAATTTGTAGGCTGGACCAAAATTATATTTAATCCTTTGACTTAAGGAAAGGGCGTCACACGTACGTGTGTAAGCAGACGAGCAAAAACGTTTGACAACAGAGTCACAGTCGGAAAACCTGCGATTGTATTTGTATGTAACGATGTGCGGATATGCGACTAGTTAAACGTTTGTGATCAGAGGATGTCTAAGGTGAGAAAGTCAGCCATCATTAGAATACAGACATTTAAAGTAGTCGTCATCCAGGGAATATATTTTCTGCATCAACATGCTTCAAACTAGTCAATCATTATTTGAGCTTCTACAGGGAGTCTGATGTCTGTTCAGCCAGATGGGACATTTAGGGCCATTCAGAAACTGTTATCAGCTGATTTTATTGTAGTCGTGTGAAACAGATTAGATTTTGTAGAAAGCACAGAAGGATGCGTCTTTAAATACCAGCTGGCAGTAAACATGTAGGCTATCACTTACTTTTATCTTCCGGGGACCTAAAGTTACAATAAGTCATAACAATGATGCCTTTACATGCCAAAAAGTCTTACGTAGCTAATATAATAATAATAATAACAACAATTAGTTAAACATTTAGAGAAGAATTTTCCCCATCTTGAGGTAGATTAAAGGAAACTCTTTGCTTTTATGAGGATTTTTAATGTATCCTGAAGACAAATACTTCAATCATCCAAGTCTCAGTGTTTATGGCCTTGCTACATTGTAAATCCTCACTAGTTGTCCCCGCACCATAAAATGTACAATGAAAAGCAGAAACTGACATGTAGCTATCAGCTTGCTCAGCTTTGGGAAGAGGCGGCGGACGTTGCAATAGGCAGTAAAGACAAACAGAAGAGGGGCACCATGGATTTATCGGGGTCTTTCCCTCCATACTAACAGCCAACAATTAATACCACTATTACTTTCTAGTATAACAAAAAACCCACCAAAGCTTATATGACATGTAAAATTCAAAAGGTATGCCTTCAGCAATGTGCAGTTTTCTTCTGGCCATAGTGCAGACAGTGACGCTGCTGACACCAAGCACACACCAAGAACACACAACAACCCTGAAAGCATGAAAGAAGCAAAGCAACACTTCATGTGTGCATTTAGTGAGTGAATTGCATTATTACATGACATAAAGCTCAAAAAAGCCAATTTTACCTGATTTCATTTATACCTGTTGGTGCTCAGGTGTGTGGCTCTATTGCCTATTTGCACAACATAAATGGATTTCATCTGAGTAATGTCAAAGAGGATAACCCACATGGGCCTGAGGAGCTGCAGAAGCAGCTGCTTTGTCTCAGCGCTGCCTCTTTCTGCCCTGCAGCTGATGCATTGTGTCTCCTGACCGGTGTTCAGATGCTCCAGCTCTTAAAGTGGGATAGATTTATAGAGCTGTCAGTTATGCTCTTGGAGCTTTGGCCTTAGTAAAAAAGAGGTAACGAAAGAGTTTTTGTTTTAAGGGTGTTGAATTATTTGGGGGATTCTAAACAAATGAATGCTTGGCATTATCTTTTGACCGACTTAATGCATGCAGATTGCCGCTTCATCTTCTGTTATTGATGCTCACCACCGAGGAACTGCTGAATGCTTCTTTACGTGTCCAGCAGTATTTCTTCCATTCATTTAGCACAGTTTTACTTTCGAATCAAGGGTAGGACCGGAGTGGAGACAGCCCGTCTTTGCCGGGTCAGCTGAGGAAATGATTAATGGGTGCGCTAATTTTAAACAACGTGAACTCATTTTCTGGTTCCAGAGCCAGCCTTGGGTAAATGGAGCTCTGCCCGACGGTCCAGGTAAGACCTGCAGTCTTATCTTTTGCCACAGGTGAACTCATCCTCATGTTACACACCTGCTGAAAATTTTTGAGCAATACCGTAAAAATATAAATAGAAGGTGAGTGAGAGGTTTTACCAGGATGGCGGTACTTGGTTAACTCACATTATCTGGAGCAGCTTTTCAAAATAAAACAGACTAGATCTTTGCAGTCCCAGTCTGGAAATCATGCCTTCATTCCCCAATACAGATGTTTGTATTGGGGTTTGTATCGCATCAAATGTATTTGATGCAATGTATTACATGTATTGCTTTAGAAACACTTATAACACAATGAAAATGCAGTGTTCTGTGTTTAGAAAGTATCAAAAGGTTGATGTTAAACACCACATACAATTTACATAAATGACCGACCCAATGTGCTTGTTTAGAGCTTTTCCACTGAGCTTAGCTTTAGCTGTAGCAAACAAATGAATGAGTTAAGCTACATGAGAAAACTGCAAAAAACTTGGACCAAGTGATTTGTTTTGCAAATTCTCTCTCTCCACGGTCCCGGTGGCACAACAATTCAATGAGAGTGTGCTTTGACGTACAACTGCATTATTACCGTAGAGACCGAAATATAAGTGAATATTGTTTGGTATAAAAACTACCATTTATGAATGTTGAAAAATAGACCTACAAAACAACTATAAGTTAACATTAAAACAGCTTCATTGAGCTGAAGAAAGAGGACGACTTTTGAGGTCTTTGGCAGCTCAAGACAGCACTGAAGTCTGGATGTTTCCAGGCAGCTTTAAACACCCCATCCCAATATAGCCTTTTTTTTTCTTCAAAGAAGCATAAAAACTTTCATCCTTTGAAATCAAACTTTGCTGCGTCCTCTAAGAAATCTTTCTGAGGACATGTAAAGAGAGAACCATATCAGAATGTGTCATTTTGGAGCGCTTATGCAAGTCTAATGGGTTGTCAGCTTCTATCAGAACAGCCTGACTTTTGACACTGGGTCTACCAGGAAAGCTTCACAGACAAAACTGTCACTGTGCTTTCACAGCAGCTTTTAAGATTTACTTCTCCGCTGTCTATAAAGAACAAGCTAATTCTCGCAATCTAAATTGAAAACTACTGGAGGGTAAAATCACAGTGTGTCAAACACCAGCGAGTGCCAAGACCAGAGAGACCATAAAGAGGCTGATGCGTTGGCACCCGTCCTGGGGATGTTATGACCTTGAACCTGGAGAAAAAAATTGCTGAACAGAGAAATGCACACTGCCTACTCTCTGTGTGTTCTCTGAAACTTTTCTCAAACTTACAGTAACGCTCAAAATCATTCACACGGCAGACGGATTTAAATTTCAAAGTATTTTTACGCGATTAAGAAGTGTGTTTTTGAAAAGAAATGAGAAAAGCATGTCGGTTAAATAAAATTGTTTTATACATATTTCTGGATCTGTACCTCTCAAACAAACCATTTTTGTTTGTGCCATCAGACACATGGTTTCTGCAGGGCTCTACAGCAGCAGGTTAGGCCCTTCATTTGTGCAGATCTCAACCTTAGCTATTTTGATCCATCTTCCAAATGATGTTGAATCCTTCATTTCCATAAATGTATTTATTGTAGTCTTGAATAAGGATTTATACCACCTAGAAAGTGACAAAATAGCGCAAGAGGCTTTATCTGTCAAAAGAGAAAAGATCCTGCTATCATCTGTTACATTGGTCTTTTATGGATGCCAAGTTTGTTTTATGTCACCGAGCTCACCATTAGGGATTTTTCTCCTTGTGCTGGTGTGTGCGGATTTTGCTTCTCTGCAGGAGGAAGCGTCCAGCGCTGGTTCAGAGAGGCAAGTTGATTAAAGTCATCCCTGGTACTGGGCTAATCGTCCTCTCCTTTTTCACTAGCCCGGTGGGAAGGCTGCCTGCAGCTTGGCTGACTGAAGTTGTTGCAGTTCTGAAACCCCTCCAATGTGTTGCTGAAACCCAGGAATTTAAAGTAAGGCATGGCTCTCATTTGATTGTGCGTCTGTATGTAGACGAATAATTACACATATATTTCTCAGACTTAGTTGTCTCAAGCATTTATGGTGAAAAGGTCACATTTCAACATATACACACAGCTAAACACCCCACCATGTATTTCTCACTCTTAAAAGTAATAGGTATGATGTGTTTAATTACGTGTAATTGATAAACGAGGTGTAATAGTACCCTTAATTATTTTGACTGGTTGTGGATCCAGATATATTAATGTTATTGCCATTTACCTTGTAATCAGAAACAACAAATACCCCCAGTTATTCCAGGATAAATTCCAAAATAAGTCCATTATGATCCTTTAGCCAGCAAATTATTTCATTAATGTGCAAATGCATACTGCAAAAAGGGAAGGGCACAAAATGCAAAACCCTGGTACAATAACTCCACATTCTGCAACCTTACCCACATTTTTGCTTTTAAAACCTACAGGATCTGCAGACAATAAACTGAATTTTTTTTTAAATCTGAACCTTTCAGAGTCACCCACAGTGATGTCCATTTTTAGTTTGCTGTGGATATATGTTTTTATTGTTGTGCCATGTTTGGTAAAAATGCACTCAGACTTACAGGCAATGTCCGAAGCATGTAAGAAAAACAAATTCCAAAAGGATTATGTGCAAGAAGTTTCCTGCATTGAAAGTGTCCCTGTGCAAAATCAAATCTGACTAACCAAAAATCAATCCAGCATAGCACTCTGTTCATGTCCTCTATTTAATCATTCTCCCAGCAAAGCTGATGTGTGTGGCAAATTTCATAATGCATGAAAGATAAGCGTGTTGCAATATTTCTCTGTATTTCTCAATATTTCTCTTCTATTTTATGTCTTTGCATCTTTGATCATGAAATTCTTTTTAAGTAAGAAGAGAAGCAAACTAGAATTTTCATATTGTTGCATGATGGACAACTACCAGATTGTTTTTTTTTAATTATTTATCTATTTTACGATGCATACTTGAATCAGAAAGCTCACTCAGTTTTCAGCAATATGTGAGTGTTTCATCTCTCAGGCTTATTAGCCAGGATAATTATTATTGTCTGCTGTTTTCCACAGTAAAACAGAAAACATTGTCATTGTTTACTAGTGGAAAACTGGTCGATTGACCTTGCTGAAAGCTGTCTCCTTTAACAGAAATATGGTGCTCAGACTTGTTCTGCACTAGTTTCATTACTGATGTTATTGACCAACAATGATCGATTACCGCTGTCTTTGTGTGCTGTATCTACGGCTAACTTTTTGAGATTTACTTCTCCTGCAAAAGATGCTCTGTGCCATTTTCTTCCCCGTTTCCTTCAACCATGAAGGACGTATGATTTGAATTCCTCCTGGCTGTGCAATCTTGCATCCGATGATTTCCAGTCGTTACGGTCATGTTTCCTGGCTGCTCAGCATCCATTAGTGACACTGATTAACCCCGCAGCGTGTGACTGTTTGCCACTCGATGGGGCCAGACAGCCAAAGGATCCGAGAACAGGCCAAGCCAGAGAAGACTTGTTAAAATGTATGAGTTTCATCACATCTTATTGGGGCTTTTTCATGTGCTGGTTAAAACCGAGATGTGCTGGACTGCTGCTGAATGAGACCGTCAATTGCATTTTCAATGAGGCTGGCTTTTGAAAAGTGATGTGAATGGCTAGCCTGTAATTTGCTCCCTCTTCAGTTGAAAACACGCCGGCATGAGCTCTTTAAAAATAACCAACAGCAAATGAGTCATTTTTTTTTTTCTCCTTTTTGTGAAACAATGAATCCGTCACGTCGTTTGCTGGAACATTTTTTCATAGGAAGAAACATTGAAACAACCATGTAAAATGCAAGAAGAAAATTACCACAGAATTATACTTGACAGTGTAAAACCTCATAAAAATTGTGTTTTATGTTTACAGCCAAGGTGTCGGTATAACATTTCTGTATTTATGTGAACAGTGGGATCATTTAACATTCGGTCTCTGTGGATCGTGTGTAGATTTGAAAATGTTTCCCTTTGAAATTAGACCCGTATTTTTACTGCATTTTCTGGAGTGCGCCTACAGAAATGGCATGCCCGAGAGGTGAAAGGTGTTCGTTGTGCCCCAGGGAGCTGGTCAGACTACCCTTATCTCAAATGAGCGGACTGCTGAAGGACTGCTGACAGTGAGAGAAATTATTTTTAGCTCTGCTTGTCCGGAGCTGTCTTACTGTATGCCGCTGACTTACTCTGATATCATGTCTGCCTTTCAAGTGTAGCATAAGAGCTTTTTTTTTCTTTTTCAAAGCTAAATCTTAGATATACAGAAACCTCCATATTTATTTCAACCTCTGGTGTAGATGTGTAAAACATTTTAAAATATATTCCGAATGTAGTAATGTGTAACTAAACATGCATTGGCGATAAGGCAGACAGCAGTGGACTGCCTCCCTTTGTCAGTAAATGCAGCACAGCATCATCAGAGTTGAGGCACAGCTCATCATTACCTCAACCCTCTTGAATTCAGAATTTTATTTTTTCTGATCATACAGAAACTAATTTATAGTTATCGAGTGGACAAATTGATTTTCTCCCACTGTGGTTGGTGTTATCTTTATTTATCGTGATTTCACTTTTTCCCCCGACTGCATGTCACTGATCCAAGTGAAGCAGACGCTGGTTTATCTTTTAATGGAGTGACTCACCTGAATGTGCTCATGTACACAGTCACAATCATTGGAAAAGTTTTACAGCCTTACAAAACTGGAACTAATGTGATGAAGAATGAGGGTCGAGGACCAAAGTTGAGCTTGACAACATGCAAAGCCTCAGAAGCTCGTAGAGCATCTATCAGAAAATAAATCTGGAAATAAGTTTTTTATTTATTGGTTGGAAATAAGACTTTCTACAAACCAAGTTTTAAGGAGACAAACTGTTCAACTTGGCTCAGGGTTGAGGGGATATGAATGATATTTGATTTAGTGGGGGGCAAAAAAGATGAAGCTCCTCACAACGAAGACGAGGAAAGAAAAGCAGAAAGGAAACTCTTAAGTCTTAATAATTTATTGATTTCTATCTTGTAGAAACCAAGCTACTCCTGGGAGAAATTTGTGACTTTATTCTGACATCTTCTGTTAACAGAAAATGTCTGACATTGGCAGCTGCTGCACTGATTGGAGGTTGCAGTTCATGATTCGGTCCCTGTGTGTGGTGAAATACAGAATGACCCGATTGGTATGCAGACACACAGAATGCTCCCCGTGAGACGTCACCCTGATCCCCAGCCCTTAATCTGTGTTGTTTGTGGTCACAACTCTGCAGGAATGTGCTTCGAATAGCAACTGACTGTTCAGGACTCTTTTTTGAAAACATCTCAGATTAGTACTCTGAGTCACGGACAGATTTTTACTGAGACCTGACACGATCCTCACCTCCGGTCGGCTGTGTTTTGTCGCCACAGTTCTGGTGTGATTGTGTTTGCATTGCCAAAAAAATGGCCTTGTGAAAACTAGGGGCAACGGGAGAATTGCACCCCCTGCTGGAGGAACTGTTAATAATGGCCAGTGATACTAAAATAATTGAATCAGGACAGAGCACATCTACTTAGTAGCATTTGTGACTTTGATTTAAAAAAAATAAAATTATAAAGTTGTATGACTATTTGGATATATAATAATAAAAATATGGAATCCAATGAAACTATAACAATATATGTGAATAAAGTTATATTAGGTAATATCTATCTACCCGTCAACCTACCGACCATTCTGGCTCCAGGCATTAGCGTCAAAGGGGCAAGAGATTTGCATGATCTCACTTCAATCACCTCTTGGGATTTATGGGAAAGATATACTCTTCATTTGTTCTGGCAGGATCTGGGCAGTGGACCATATATGGGCTCAAAATAACAAAAATAACAATACCTTCAAACAAAGACTCCTTAAAGTCTACAGAATTGATTCATGGAGATTAATTACAACATGAGCCAAGGTAATATTTCCCCTTTATCCCATTTAAAACCCCTCTTTTGTGTAGTTTGATACTCTTTGTTTGATATGAAATGCAGCCTTTGTAAGAAAAAGAACAATTGTAAATCTCAATTTTCTAATTTCAGCTGGATTTTATAGCTGTCTATTTTATTTGCATTGCAAAGAAAGAGTCAAAGTGCTTTAAGGTTGTATTTAAAGCTAAGCAGGAGTGATTTTGTCAGATATTTCAACAATAAAAAATAAATCAAAGCAGTGTTTGATATCAAAATTACAACTCTCTAACTTTGCTGTTGAATAAATTGCATGAATTAAAATTGCCGGTGTGACACCTTTTAAAGGACATGATAAGCTTTTATCCCTCAGAACTCCCGACCTCATTCAGAAAGTCTAATTCTTAAACAAACCAAGCACGGAAAGGAAACTTTGACAATGATTTTGTACATAATCTCACAATATGATTGTCTATATTCCTGGCTTATCTTCAGCTCTCTCAATAGATTTTCCACAGGGTTTAAGTTTGAAGACTTGATTCTGTGTCTCTTTGAATCATTTCTGTGTCATTTTCACCATTTTTTTTTTTATTTTACTCCCTCTTTCTGAAGGGAAATCATTTAAACTTTTGTGTTTCTGCAGCATTTGATCACAGACCAGAGCACAACAGCTTCCGCTCATTTTTCCTAATGTATTTGTTGTACCTCTGTGACTATGTTGACTGTTAGACTTCATTTCATCAATCACACATATACACACTCCTCCACAGACTTAAAATAATGGCCCAATTTTCTTTGCAAAATAGCTCAAACATGGTCAAAGTGGATGGAGAGCATTTCTGAAGAGTTACTAAAATTTTGCTGAAACAAGATGAAAGGATTATATAATTTAATGGTGTATTTTGCTTTCCAGTAATTAATTAAAAACTGCTAAAGACTGCTAAATCTGCAGATCTGCAATATTTGCAATATATCACTAACAAACTAAGACATTCCAGAAACACCTTAAGCTAACTACTGGAAATCCTCTCGCTATGCAGGGGACTATGTCAGTAACCTCTAAGTCATCCCTGCTTCTCTTGAGAGAGGTCATGAGTCTCTGTGTAATCCAATCTGTTTTCTGAGACTGAGGGAGGAGGAACAGAAACAAGATGAAGAAGGTGTACTCTACTTTTACTGTGCAATAGATTAGCGACAGTGGCAGGTCATTACATACTTGGAACCTGAAGCTAATCAGAGTGTCAGGCCAGCATGCCCTCTAAAATGATCACCTCCGCTTTACCTTTCAATGCTCCTCATTCATTCTGTGGTGTTGACAAAAAGCAGATTGTTTTATGGCAGTGTGTTGTTTTACAAACACTTCAGGATGTCCTCACCTTATGTCTTGTCAAGTGGTGGTTGGTTTTCTGCCTTCCTCAGCTCGGCGCTGTCTCTGACCACTGAACATCTGGTACTTCTTGGGCCTTCAGGCAGGCTGCAGTTGTTGAAGTTTACAACACTGGAGGATAGTTGGTAGCTTCATGTTTAAATCTTCTCAGCTCTTTCAGTAGCAATAAAATTATTATTATTTTGTTTCTCAACACGTAATTTTTTCACCCTGTTTGTTTGCAAGAAAATGCTTCAGCTCAAATGCTTGTGCTACAACATAAATGCTGAAAATCTCTCATACATTTTACAAGTTCTGATTTTGAATTTGGTTTCTCTGGTAGCTTTGGTTTCTTTGGAATAGGACCAACTAATAATCCTGCAAACCTTGAGGTGGGGTGCTGATCGCCTTTGGTCATACCCTCTCTCATTACAAACAAATGCACATTACCTCATATACTTAAATTGAACAAGTATTGCACAGCTTGAGCTGGAAAAATGGCACACAAATGATAATTTGGTCAAAATGGTCACATGCCAAATAATTGTGAGCACATCATTCATGCTACTGAGATAACATAAATTTCTGTCTCTGAGATGCGTGTAGCCTAACAACATAAGTAGGTTCAAGACGTTATGTGTTTCAGTGAAAACTCCTGTATGTCTGATCCTGAAGTTTCTTTTAGAAAATGAAATGCCACAACTGTGAGTTCTAGAAGAAAAACAACCCGTTCCCGCTGTTTGTTTTATCTCCACCATAAAGTAGGAACCACAGTGACATAGTCTGTTAAGCTAATTTTATGCAGCCTGGCAAACTACACCAGAGCTCTTGTTCTTCACAAGATACATAAATTTGCCAGAGGGGCTCCTTTGGAGTGCCTGCCAGTTCACTGGGTGAGCTTGGCACCTCGGCTTATAAAACTGTAATAGAAATCCATCTGTTGGAGGACTGATGGTAAGCCAGTCCTCTGGATTGGAGCGTGTGTTTAGTTTGTGTGGAGGAGGAGGTGCAGACGTCATTTAACACCAAAGAATTTGTAAGTCTTGGAGGTTCCTTCTTCTCCTCATCTGCCAATGAGAGTTAAAAATGAAAATATAAAGAGCAGTGTTGTATAGTAAGGAAGTAAAAATACTTCGCTACTTTACTTAAGTATATTTTGGAGTACTTCATACTTTCCTCGAGTAAGAAAATTTTTGATAACTTTTACTTTTACTTCACTACATTTCCGAACTTAATTGCATACTTTTACTCCGATACATTTTCAATGTGTGGTTTAGTTACTCGTTACAAAAAAGCGAGAGAGAAACGCAAATGTTTTGATCACCTACTGATTGACTGCAACAAAGTTGGTAGCCGTGCATCCTATTGGTGTTCATCTCCACCAATAGGATGCACAGGTTTCGCACCTCCCCACTACGTCAAAAAGTCCAGCAAACAGTCTGATTGGTTAGAGCTCCGTTTGTGCAGGTTTGTGCCGTTAAAATGTTCGTTTGTGCAGCTTTGGTTTCCGAGATATTAAAATGATTTTTTAGGCCATCCAGAGTTTACCATCCCCGCATTTTGCTCCAAAACAAACCAAAGTGGGCTGGTTCGTTAATGCTCCGCTTCTGCAGGTTTGTGCGGTTAAAACAAACGCACCAAAGTTGTTTTCAATTTGGATTTTGGCTCTTCCATTATCCAGTGTGAGCGGCGTCTCGCTCGAGGTTGATCCGATTCATGAACGCTAATTTCGGCCAGCCGTTCTCTAGGTCTCCTCTTCCTCAAGGTGTCGGAGTTTCACTCAGGGAGAGTCAACAAATTTTACATCCAAACTCCTGAGAAACTAATGGAAACAGATTTGTTGCCTTGTGACCAACTGACACAAAATTCATGACACAAAATATTGAGTATGAAGTAGTCATACTCAATATTTTCAGTAATTGTAATCTTAAAAAGTATATATTTTGGATGGCCTAAAAAGTCATTTTTAATATCTTGGAAACCAAAGCTGCACAAACGGAGCTCTAACCAATCAGACTATTTGCTGGATTATTTGAGTAGGTGGGGTGTCAGCTTCATGGAGGTCTGTTTCGCTTCTCCCATTAAACACCAAGTTAACAAAAAAGCTCTCCCTCTTCAGATGCCAAATAAGCTGCATTTCCCTCCCAATTCTTTTTTCTTTTGCATAATGACCAGTTCTGTGCACCTATAGTTTGTGAAGTAATCGTAACGGCTTTTTTTCTTCCTGTTTTCTGTACTGACTATTTTTTCTCATTTTCAGCACTGACCTTACTGAAAGCGAAAACTTAAGGCTAATAGAAACTTTGTATTTTCTGTCCTGGAGGGTTTACTAAGAAGCTGGTTCAGTTGTAAAGTAGGTTAAGTTAACCTTGTGTTTTAGGTAAAGCACCTAATTTTCTTAACTAAATGATGCTGCAGGTTTATCTATTAGCATGTTTCATTTTGCCTGTACTTGGTTGTGTACATTATTTTAAGTGTATATAACAAGTTAACCAAAATATAAAAAATGTCATTCAAACTAAATTTGAATGACAAAAGTACATCCATTTTTACAGTACTTTCCATACTTAAGTACAAGACGTTTCAGATACTTTAATACTTTAACTCAAGTAACATTTTAATCAGTGACTTTTACTTTTACCAAAGTCATATTTTGGAGCGGTACCTATACTTTTACTTGACTCGGAGATTTCAGTACTTTATACAACACTGTCAGTAACAGAGAAGATAAAGATCAAGTCAAGAAGCTTTTAGAGAAAATTGAGGCCCTGATTAATCTGTAATAATCCTGAATGACCATAATATTCCAGACAAAATATGCAAAAAACTTTTTTTACATATGCTGACAGCATACATATAAGTCTCTTGAATGAAACACTGTAATGTGATGCTGTGGGCCTCTTCCAATTACTCATGTTAAAAGTGTGTCGGGTCATAAACTCTTAAATCCCAGAATTTTAGCTGAAAATCTGGTAATTGCTGGGTCGCAGTAGGAAAAGGGTTTGAACAAAAAATATGGTCCAATCAATACATAGAAAGTTCATCTGTCCTCAATACTACAGAAAACCAGCAGGGTGAGCTGCAGAGAATGGAGATCACAATGAGACTCAGACCCCCTGGTGGCCAGAGGTGATATGACAATAAAAAACCTTTAATCCCTGAACAATATCAACAATTCATGCATTGAGAAATACACTTAGCATACTAAGGTAAATGTTATTTAATTTGGTTAATAATAATTATTGAACTATCAATAAATGACTTCTAATGGATGTTGTTGCCAGAGCAACAATAACACCTTTATCAGCTCAGAGGTTCAAACTGATGAAAAATGAGGATGGATGCTCTCTACTAAAATATTCCTCGCCATCTTCCATGTTCTTTCAGCAAACAGTGGAGACAGAGATGTTTTTGCTTTCACCACCATTGACCTGCTACTTTACCCGCCATTGAAAGTTTTATGAAAGTTTGTCTGCTAGTCTGCAGCTCATGTGACCAAAGCAGGCGAGGAGGTGAAAAGTTAAAACAGTCAACATTGTCTTGTTGGGAAACCCCAAGATCACTGGGAGTCTTAAAAGATACATTTGATTATTATAGTTCATTTTTATCTCCAAAGAGTGGTGCTGCAAAAAGTTTGAACAATCACAAACGGACTGATTAGTGTGAAAAGATGTTCAATATTATTTTATTTTAAACACTTATTGAATGCTGAAACACCTATTCATTGATATTTTAACAATTGAATTGGTTTTTATCAATGCAACCTGGCACAACATTCAGATTTTTGATCTGGGCCCAAATGGAAATGAGTTTGATGTCCCTGACATAAGACAAGAGAATCATGGACTATTTTGACTGTAAACAAGATATTTGGAGGTGGAATGATGTCACACCGCCAGCAAAGGGAGATTCTGTGATGTCACTGGCGATGCCGTCTGTGATGTCATCAACTGCAGAATTGTATGTGACACAATTCTGCATATTTGTCATTGCTCGCAATACTACTGACCAGTTCAGAAGCTCGCAAACTCTTTAAGATATCTTATCGACGATTTTATTGATCGCATTTGAGAAAATGTCTCAGCATAGAGAACGATCCACTAGTGGAATGATGGGATTTAATACAAGGAGGGGAAACCACCAACACCCCCAAAGCAGGTGCTCTACTTCCAACCCGGATGATTTGGAAGCGGAAATCAGAAGATTGAATGCCCTTTTGAAGAAGGAAACGGCCAAAAGGCATGCAGTGAAGGAAAAACTAGAGGAAGAGCTCCAAGAATTGGAGTTCCAACTGAAGAAACAAGAGGAACTCAAAGTTGGATATCTTGATCAAGCCTTGAAAGCCAAGGCAGAATTGGAAAGGCTGGAGAAATTCAGTGACGTGGAAGTCCTGAAAGTTGTCGTAATCGCTTCTCAGGCTCACCTGGAAGTGAAAGATATGGAGAAGGAGGAACTACAGCAGAGATATGAAGAAGTGAGGGTGTCCTGCTTCCACACAGTGGAAGCTTATGTTCATGAGCTGTATGTTGAGAAAGAGAAGAATAAGGCCCTGGAAGAAGAATTAAAAGAACTCCAGACTTCATACCAGGAGCTCAATCCAAATATGATGCAGACGTGATACAGAGGAGGGAAGAGGCCAAATCACAAAAAATTTATGATGACAAGATCAATGAGAAACAGCGACTACTGGATGACGTGAAAACCGAGATGGAAACGATGCAAATAGAAATGAGAGAGAAAATTGAGTCCTTGTTAAAATCAGAACAGCTATTAGGGAGAGAGTTAGAGGATTCTAAAAAATCATATCATGATCTGACGTTAGTCCATGAAAGAGAAATCGCTGCCCTGAAACTGGACCTGGAGCAATGCCAACAGGAGCTCAGGCAAGAAAAAAGAAGGTAATCTAGAAAAACTCGGGAAGAATCAAGAGATCAATGAAGAACTTAAAGCCCAGAGACAAAGAGCAGAGATCCTCAAGCAGCAGATCACTGAAGACAGAAGATTGTACCTGGAGAAGGCAGAGGAGGAAAAGAAGCTCATAAACATCTTGAAATTGGAAAACGCCGTCCTGCAGGAAACATCAAGAAGTGAGAGTAAGTGCCTGCAGGAGAAGTTGAACATCGCCATGGAAGAATTAAACAGAGTTAACATTTTGTATGAAGATCTGTCCATTAGGTATGAAACTGACATAAGCACATTGAAAAGGGCAGCAGAACAAAACCAAATTAAAAGTAATTCTGAGGAAAATATCGTTGAACCCACAACAGATTTATCATCATCCGACACGGCGAGTCCTCAACAACAAGAGGAGGAAAAATCAGTTGGTCATGTCGACCCAAATAGTGAATCTAATGATGTGATGGATTACGAGGAGGAACAACCTGGACCATCGGAACCAGAACCAGGTTGTTCTAAGGATGCTGACGCCTTTGAGGAAATCGTGACCCAAGAAGAAAGTGGCCTTCAGGATTTAGACAGTAAAAAGAAACCTAAATACAGTATTTGGAAAAGAGTAAAAATATTTCTAGGATTGAAGAAGTCAAAACAAAACCAAAGAAAGAGAACGATGAAGAACATTAATTTTGATATTTATAAAGACATTGAAGAGAAGAACTGAGGACCACATCCAGTTTGTCGCCTCTGTGTTCAGGGCAAGTATTAAAACTTTAAAGTTTGAAGTTTAAAACATTGCACGGCCCAGTATTTTAACACTGAAAGTCGCATTAATAGAGTTTTAAATCTCACCATTTTGTCTTATTGGAAATAAACCCATTAAAACTTCTTGATTAGCTAAAACCCGACATGTGGCATGAACATCGGGATTCAGAGTATGAAAAAAATATTAAAACCTCTTTAAAACTTAAGTTGTAAAACTTTAAACTTAAAAGTTTTACAACAAAGTTTTAAAGACAGAACTTTGTCTTTAAAAAGACAGTTTTTCCGATTGATAAAATAGATCCTTCCAACCCAACAGAAAAATGGTGGGCAGCACGGTGGCGCAGCGGTTAGCGCTGCGTCTTCACAGAGACCATCTGTGTGGAGTTTGCATGGTCTCCCCGTGTTTGCGTGGGTTTTCCCCGGGCGCTCCGGTTCCCCCCACATCCCCTAAAACATGCAGGTCAGGTCAGTTGGTCACTGCAAATCGCCCCCAGAACCAGTGGCGGAGCTAGAATGTTTTTTCAAGGGGTGGCCAAAGGGTGAGCAAGGCTTTATCAGAGGGGTCCATATACAAATGATGAACGAAAGGAAACAAATATTTTCTCACACACACTCAAATTAAAATGGTTTATTTAACAAAGATTTGCCATGACCAAACAAGACGATAAACGGCTCTATGGAACAGTGAACATGCAAATGTAAACTCAGAGCCCAGAATATGACCAAAAACAAATTCTCAAAAATAAATAAATAAACTGGTGCTTTTGGTGTGCAATAGGTTGTGCTGGGTGGGGGGAGTTCAGTGCCATTTCCTTCTGCTTCACTGTCTTCCTCCCCAGAGTCTGACTCTGAATCTATATGACCCTCATCTCTCTCTGGAACTTAACTGTGAAATGCATAAACAGACACAATGAAAAATGCAAAAAGCATCATGCTAACCTTTAGCATTAGGCTTATTGGATTTTACTACTGAATAACTCTCTGTCACAGCCTCTAACCTGCTGGTGATGCACTTGGGCCTGGTGTCTCCTGGCTGGCTTCTCCAGGTTGGTCACTGCTGCAGGGTTCTGTCTGGTCCTGGTCTGGTCCTGGTTTCTGCCTCTTTAAGAAGAACTGGGAGATCTTCCCTTTTCTCTTCATTTGGACTCTACACAAAATAAGACAGCCTGGTATTTAGACTCCATGACTGTTTGGCAGAGACAACACTATTTTAACTATTATTTAAACTAGTGTTTAGTTTTCTGTAGCTAGCTAAAATAATACTAAATTAAAAATAGATTAATGAAATTAATTAATATAACTAGTTAGGTTATTTTAGAAATGTATGACAAGAGCCGCCTCTCATTAGGAAGGTAACAGCGGTTACCGCTGAGGGTAAAATGTTGTAAATACCTGCAAAACTCCTCAACGGTGTAACTCTAAAGCCGCGGGTGTTTTGGATCAAGCAGGAACCAACATGTCAGCTTAACCAATGAACAGCGTCAGTGAGCCGCATGTAGGCTGCTACTGCATCGCGCTGCCTTCAGGGACAGTCGGAAATTACAGTTTTCCTGGCAAATCTTTGCCGATCTCATAAGTATTATATTTTAAAATGACCATTTCCAGTGGCGTGGTAGTGGGGGTGGCAAGGGCTCTGTTCAGTGTTGTATAGTAACGAAGTAAAAATACTTCACTACTTTACTTAAGTATATTTTGGAGTACTTCATACTTTCCTCGAGTATGAAAATTTTTTGATAACTTTCACTTTTACTTCACTATATTTCCGAACTTAATTGCATACTTTTACTCTGATACATTTTCAATGTGTGGTTTAGTTACTCGTTACTGTGAGGAGGAGCGTCACGAGTTACGACCTAATTAAAGAGTCGCGTTAACACACACACACACACACACACACACACACACACACACACACACACACACACACACACACACACACACACACACACACACACACACACACACACAATCGCTAATTTACGTTTTGTTGCAGTTTAAACTGGCGCGGTTCAACGTGGGTCACACGCGGTGTTCCCGCTTCAGTTCACATTAAAACTTATTTGTCATTTTCAAACATTTTCCCGGCTTTATTTTCAATTAGCTTTATTGTTTCCGGATCGGGACGCACAGAGAGAGAGTTGCGCGATGTGGTGACGTCATCAGAACGTACTGAGTGTTGGCTGTTTCATGGATTATTGTATTTTTTTGGATTATAAGTTTATTTATTTTTTTCTCTTATTAATTATTTAAACCTTGTGGTTTAGGTAAAGCTCCTAATTTTCTTAACTAAATGATGCTGCAGGTTTATCTATCAGCAGGTTTAATTTTGCCTGTACTTGGTTGTTACTATTTAATAAAACTGCATTTGCCTTGTTTTACTTTTTACTTGTACTTTTCATTACATTACTTGAGTTCATCCATTTTTATAGTAATTTCCATACTTAAGTACAAGACATTTCAGATACTTTAATACTTTAACTCAAGTAACATTTCAATCAGTGACTTTTACTTTTACTAAAGTCATATTTTGGAGACGCACCTATACTTTTACTTGACTCCGAGATTTCAGTACTTTATACAACACTGATAAAGAGTGCATTTTGGGTTTGTCCACAAATACCAATGTGTGCAGTTAGAAGCATTAAAGAAGACTTTTGTAAAAACTTCAGTCAATAGCAAACATTCCCTGCCTCATAAGAGTAATTATTCCTCTTTAGCTTTTCAGGTTACGACCCAAAACTCCGCTTAACTTCTTTCCCTCGACAGGGAAAATGGAGGTAAACACAGGGTCAGCTACAACGGGATGCTTTTTAGACAAATGCATCTTAGCTCATTGGAATGGCACAGTCAAAGTCCAGATCTAAATCTAATAATTAATAATCTGTGGCAAAATGGATGCCCATCAGCCAAGCTGACTGATCTGGAGTTATTTAACAATTTCAGGTCACTTGGGGTGTTGAATAGAAGTGGACGTTACACTTTCCAGATTTCAATTTACAACATGTTTAAAAAACAATTGATCATTTTCCTTCTGCTTCTCAGTTAAGTTCTGCTTTGTGCTGGTCTGTCACCAAAAATGACAGACCAGTTACAAGCACGAACAGAATAAATTGCTATTCTTGCTTGTAACATGGCTGGTTATGAACACTTTTTCCCAGGTGGTAAATATTTTGACACGATCTTGTAGAGACAGGCTTAAATGCATTAACACACAATCTGTCCAGGAACGCAATAGATATGTATAATAATGGCGTTCCCAAGACATGACATTAAGGAAACAAATCAAGGTGGTCACAGCAAAAAAAATTAACAACTGATTGATTCAGCATTCAGGAACCCTGATAAACTTACAATGAGATCTGACACTACTCTGAAGGATCCTACACACTCTCCAAATCTCATCTTAAGCCAAATATGTGGATAAATCATTCAGAAGCCAATCCACATCAGTCTTCATGTGCACATCATCACACCCGACATGATGGTTCCTTAGGTTTAAATATGCGATGGCAAAAAGTGCTTCCTTACATCATTTGTAACGACTTCCATGTTTGTAGGGTCTGATGAGGATATTGAGGCAAAATGTGGATATTCTTCACAAATGATTCAAACCCGGGAACGATGAGATGTGCTGGTTTTGAAGCTCCACATGCAGAAAATGTGTTGAGACAGTCTGTCAGTTCAATGTGTCAAGGTGGTAAAGCATTAACAATACATACAAATTTTGAGTATTTTGCAGGATATGAGTCATAGTTGCTAGCTGAAATGAAACAAAAACATCTCAACCCAAGAGATCTTAACGACTAAAAATTTGCTTTAGCAAACCGAAAGCTGCAGTTTAATCTTTTTCTTGCAGAGCTGTAACAAGCAATAAGTCAAATGGAGAATTTCCTAAAACAAATAGCGTTATCTGAGATCCTGCCCAAGCTGTCTTGCCTTGTTTCCCTTCTAACTGTGTTTGTATCAGTTTAGTTGATCAAAGCGTGATCAGCTAGCTGGCTGGTAGAATGATGAAGTGCACTGATGAAAATTTGGGGGATGATTAAATGTCCGTTCACTACAATCTGCCCCACTGTGTTGAAATGTCCTGGGCTGCCGAGAGAGAAAACACAGACAATTACTCTGCCTCCTGTGCAAAAAGCTCTCTCTAATTAAAGCACACTTACACTGCCTTCTTTAAAAGCCAAAATTTGATTTTGCTTTTCCAGTCCCTAAAAGACTAGAGGGCATTGTTATTCTGCACATGTAGGGTTTAAGTGACTACAAAGGTACTAATTGCTAATCCATATACTAGGACTTGTTACAGCAATAAAAATAAAAAAGAAATAAACAAAGGAAGAAACAGCAACCTTGTTTTTGTATTACTTACTTGTACTGAAATGTTTTTGAAGCTCATTTACACATGACTCATTCTAAAACCCAGTATTACAATGTTTTACAATATGTGGCGGCATTAGTTTATTAAAAAAATTCATGTTATTCCATAGTGTCTCACAATACATAATGTTGATCAGTTTGACAAATAAATGCAGTCAAAAGACATGCAAAAACCTGTAAGAAATAAATGTTATGTTATTCATGAGCAACAGGAACACCATAGGAAAAAAAATCTTGACTAAGATTGTAATAATCTATGCATCAAATGGTTAAAAAAAAATTCTAGTTTTTTTATTATTATTATTATTATTATTATTATTATTATTATTATTATTATTATTATTCACATGCGACATACAAAACATTCGCCACCAGAGCCCGGTCCATCTTCACGTTTCCCATGTTTCTGTCAAGCCACATTAGCTTCATGAAAACGGGGAAAAGAAAAAGGTAGTTAATGTATCACACCTGCAGTCATCCTCTCATCTAAGCGGCACGAGTTAAAAATGTACCAGAACTGAACATCAAGCATTCACTGGAGCATAAAGTCACACCCAATGAACCAGGAAATGGTGGCATGGGTTGCTACCATTCTATAATATTTCCTGAACAGCCTCCACTGACAGAAGCTACGAAATGATCATGGAGATGCTGATCTATTCTGACTGTTTAATAAATAGAAAAAATGCAGTTGAAAAGGCACCGCAATAACCAATCAGAGGGACAATAACGAAAAAAAGAGGCTTTTAAAATTGAAGCTCAAAACAAAACGTCTAACGGTTCCATTTTTCTGTTTCAAAATAAAAACTTTTCCCGCTAAATAAGACGTTTAAATAAATTCTAAAAATAATTAACTTACTAGACTGATTTTCCTAAGTTAGTTCAATTTTGTAATCTGTGTAAACTTCTAACTAATTAAGTTCTCATAAAATCTTTGTTACTGTTCTTCAGCATAAACATTTTACAGCCAGCAGGAAGCCAGCAAACAATGTACCTGGAAGGTGATGAATTCCTTGGAGTGTGAAAACACTCCCCCACCTTTTGTGGAGGGTCATTTGGTGCAATAAAAAAGGGTTTCATGGTTTACGGTCCAGTGGGCTGGCAGTTGTAGTAACAGGTGATTTTTACCACATGAGTTCAGAAACCAATTTTCACTTGACCCCCAAAAGAAAAATGATTTTCTGAGGGCAAACTCTACATGAATGCCACCTTATTCAGTGGAATACGGTGGCAGTTTAATGATGAATTAAGTAAAAGAAATAGATGCAGCGTGAAATGTATGGAAGAAGCTTTTATAGCAAAAGTGGTGTAAAAAATCCAAAATATCCAGTAGAAAGGAGAAGGCATGTAAGCAGCTGCTTCTGCATCTGTCATGTTCAAGATGTTTGAAGGGTGATGTTTTATACCTTGGAGCTTTCTTTGATATCCAGGAAGTAACAGTAATGACATCTCTCACCAGTCAAGTGTCAAAAAATGGTCTGTTATTTGGCCCAAAGTAGAAGGAGCAGAAACATTCGTCTCACACAGGTTAGCTTGACTCCAAAACTCTCTCTGTTACGTCAGCAAGAGACAAAAAGATGTTCAGGTAAATGTTGCAGAGCCTGAGTGTTAGTCTACGATTTTGTGAGATAAAATCAAGAAAATGGCGTTAAAAGGAGTTCAGTGAGTGTTGGAGAGCAGACAGGTTGGAGTCTTAGTGGATTATATTTATTCTTCATGCCGAGTTCTTGATGTAGGTTGAAAAAGAGTCAGTGAGCTGAATTCATGAATTCCGTTTATTAATACCAACATACAGCTGGTCCATTTCACATGCTGCATTTGGGAGCTAGCAGGACAAAATGGCATCAAACAAACGTTTTCCATTCCTTTGGTTAGCCTCTATCTAAGAGGGTGTTCCCTAGTGTGTCCTATCCTTTACCCCTCGCTCTCATTTGCATTTCCTAACATGTCATTTCCTTTAACTTTAGCTTAGCAACTAGCTGAAAGAAATGGAAGGAAAACACAAAACTATTTATTCTCAACAATTACCAGGTCAAGGAGCTACTAGAAGACATGGTCTGCATTAGCTTCAGACCATGTCATCAAATTCTGCTGAAATCCAGCAATGAGCCATTTATTTGCCTGAGGTGTGTCGGAGCAGTGATGCATCTAAAAATAATGCCTGATAAAAGCTCTCGAGGATTGGAGTTGGAGATGAAATAACAAATTAGTAGGCGATAAGTTACCATAGGATACCGTAAAGTAATTTTTCATACAATAAACTGCACAAACATTTATCAGATTGGAGAGAACCTTTTTTTTTTGTGGATGAATTTCCTCAGATGTTCTAGTGGTCCACTTTCCCATCGAGCAGGGAAAGAGGCTGCTGAATATGTCAAAGAGGAGCCGATAAATAATGGATGCCATGAAGCTTCGGTGGAGGTTGTCGGCTTTGAAATGCACTCCCAGGTTGAGTCATATTCTCAGTTCGCTCTCTCCATTTTACATTTAACTGGCTCTCTGCGGAATAGCCAACAAGTCCAGCGCACACCCTCACACACACACGCATACACACATTTATAGCTCTTTTTTTGACAGAGGCTGTCCGAAGCAGTTAGTGCCGTGGAGATGCTGAACTCTTGAGTTATTACACAGGTGTTGTCTTTGTCTCGAAGGCTATCTGCTGCATGCATCAGCTTCAATTTCACTCAGAGTACTTCAGGCTTGAGAGGCCAGTTGATTTTGTGACAGGAAAAAAAAAGAGACAGCAGGACAAAAGAAGAACGCAGGCGGCTGTGTGACCCTTCTCTAAACCAGGCGCTGAAGGAAAATTGTACGGTTTCTCGACTAGTTCAAAAGACAGACTGCAGTGGATTTATTTCTAAACTTTAGGGATTATCTTTATGCTCAAAGCAGAGGTTTTGCCTGTGACAATCTCTTGTGCACAAACTCAGATTAACTCACAATGGGTACAAAAGAAAACCACAGCATCTGTGACATTTTCAACAAAAAAAAAAAATACTAGGCGTTCTTTTTTTGTTGTTGTTTTTTTAGACAGGAAATCTAAAACCAAAGCAGTGGATTCCACAAGCCAGAATCGTACAAAGACGCATCACAATTAGAACCATTGAAAGTTTATTTACATCTAAGCATCATTAATAACATACTATGGGTGAACTTGAATATGTGTGCTCTACTGTGCTATAACTTACAGTAATAAGCAGCAAAATAATGACCATCTTGCTCAAAAAACCTTTAAAGACCAAAATCATATGAAGGCTGTATGGATTTATTAGAATATAAATATTTTTTTTTGCAAGAGGGCACAGGGGCATGAAAGAAAAAGCAAACATGGTAATGTAAAAGATTAATGGAGTGTGAATATTGGATAATCAGTCAAGACCAAGGAAGGTCTAAAGAAGCCAGAAAAGTGCATCTTAAGATTGCGAATCCCTGGTGAGGTTGTGAATTTTAATATTGCGCATGTCACTCGTGAAATACTAAAATCAAGTTTTAACATTAAATGGAGGTAATAGAGAACCCTGCATTAACTCGTGCAGGTTAACTGTGCTGGAGTCGCGCTCCGACTCATCACTCACGTCTTTCTGAGATTCATCCGCTTAATTGAGTCGAGCCGCAGCACTCCTTTCTCCCTCCGCCTGTCTGACCGCAGCATCTCCTCGCGCTCAGGCAGGAGCGACATCCCTGTGTTTTGCTCCAGGTCCAGCTGTGTGTGTGTTTAGGTGTGTGTGTGTGTATGTGTGTGTGCGTGAGAGAGAGAGAGAGTGTCAGCAGCTATCCATGCTCTCTTCCTAATGTCACAGTTTAACTCCGCTGCTTGAAACACCGGCTGCGGCTATGGGAGCCTTTGGACTCATCACGAGGATCTTACAGTACGCGGGACTTTACGTTCAACTTAACGCGGGTCTGCGTGACGGATATGTAAAGGTGGACAATCGCGTCTCTGGAAATGGTACGTTCATCCGTGACGGAGATCCTTAATTTAACAAGGACCTTGTTAAATTAAGATCCTCCTTAAATTATGTCCTCGTGTGTTTTATTGAATATTACATTGATTAGATGAAGATTTGTTTTTTTTTCCATTTTATTGTTTTTGGATTTAAAAAAAAAAAACTGAAGAGATTGCACAGCTAATAATTAAGGTAAAATCTTCATGACAGTTTTAGATTACATTGAAGTTAAGAAGTAAACAGTACATATAAATATATATTTATTTATTAATTAAGCTCCAATCTTGCATATTCAATATTATCAGTTGAAGTATGCGAAAGACTTCAAACAGCAACAGCTGCTGGTGTTTGGCTCTGCTGGATGGAGGACTGCAAGGTTTTCTGCTAACAGATCCTGCAAATGTCTAACAGATCACTGACTTAAATTTCAGTATCCATGCAAACAGGTTTCCTTAGACATCAGCAGGACCTTAAACGCCTGGTTTAGAATAAGGTTTGTGTTAGCCAGACAGTGTAAAGAGAGCATCTGGCACTGCAACACATTAACCTTTAATGAATCTTTCCTGCTTCCTTCTGGCTGCAGCTTTTTTGTTTTTTGTTTTTTTTTTGATTACCAACAGTTTATAACACCCACATATTCTGATCATCTTAACAATGTTTAATATTCCACAATCATAAAAATGTATGCATTGATTAATTTTTGCTGTAATTCGGTTGTTGTTGGAAAACTTGTGGGGAGGAACATTGGAATAAGATATACATTGAGAAATGTTGTGGACTAAAATCGGACTATTTTTCATAGGACACCCCCTTTTTCACTAGCTAGCACAGTTTCCACAGGTTTGGGCCAAACACGACAAGATTCACTCAAACAAATCTTAACACAGTTTTTGTGACCTTCTCCATCCAGCAGATTTTGTGAGAGTTAATACAAAATATTACAATCTTCTTTAATAAGAAAAATAAAGTTTCTCCACTATTTAGTGAAAGGCAAAACACATTTTTGTGTTATCTTACTAAACTGTCTGAGGGAGGCCATCAGCAGCTTTTCCTGAATTGGAGAATAAAGAACTTGTTAATCAGCCTCCTTTTTTAATCATCTCTAATAGTAAATAATCAAAAGATGTGTGGAAACATCTGAAAGCTGGTCAGCAAATTTCTGTAGGTTTTTATTGCAATAACACCAATGAAGTTTTTCCCACTGATTATTCAGGAGGACACAAATTATTCTCAATATCCTGCTCTGTATGGTTAATTAGAGTCAATCCATTGATTTCAAAATGAGTGTTTCTTTCACATTATTTCACTATATTTCAAGAGATTCTTCTTGGTTGAATGGAAATAATTTCATATAAATCTTTCCAGAGTATGAATAATTTTAGGTCTAGTAGCAGGGCTTGAAGTCCCACAATCTTTCACACTTAGCAGCACACAAGGAACTTCAGTAGAAGAAAACTCAAGAGTTTTGTTATTTCTTATATTTTGGTAATCCTCCAGAGATTTCTTTCTTCCTTTTTTTTCATTTTGTTTTTTTTTTAAACCAGGCTCTTTGATAAATTGCCTGAGCAGAGGGGAGCTGAGCCTTCATGCAGAGCAGAGAGGCTGCATGCACCGTTCTGAAGAGTGCTTGTTAGAGTCAACCCTGGCTCATGCGTTTTAGATATGCACGTCTGGCCCCTGCACCCCACTTACTGCTTGAGCTGAGGTGTCTGGTGAATCACATGCAGCAAAAAATAAAAGATCTATGCGAAGAACGAATGCAGAGTTACAGCATCCACTCAACACATTGTGATTCTTACCTGTTAGACTTAAATTGAGGTCAGAGCTCGGCTGTGAAATTGGGTCTGTGAGTGCATTTCAGTTCTTGGAAGGGCACATAGTGAGGACATAGAATGATGATTGTTGTGAAACCTGCTATTTTTGAACATTTCATTGCAAATTTCCTCTGCAGTCTCCTTCTTTCATCCATTGTAAGTATGGCACCTTCAGAAGGCGGAGCGTGTAACAATTCATTAGACTTCCAAAGTGTCTGGGATCCTCTGCTAGGTGTCCCCCTAATGAGCAGCCTCGACACTTTTTATTGGCTTTCAATTTAATGGTGCTCTGACAGTGCTGGTTGCAGTGGGGGTGGACAGATTATAGAGTCATGCTGTCACAGCACAAGGCTGGCAGAGGACTGCTTAGAAAGAAAAAGACAATAAAGGACACTTGAAACAATGTAAGATATGCATCGAGACCAGAGTGAGTTTTATTTGAAGGGATGGTTTTATCATTTGTGAATGGAAAAGCTGCAGATGTCTTGGGGGTTTAGAAAACAGAAATGGCTCTCTTCCCCAAGGAGGGTAAACCAGAAAGGATCATTGCTAAGGAAGCTGCTTGTTTACAAAGTGCTGCATCCAAGCATATCCATAGAAGGTTGAGACCAAGAAAAAAAAAAAAACCTGTGGTAGGAAAAGGTGCAACAGGAACAACTGGAAACTGGAGAAGGTTGTCAAGCAAAATCCATTCAAGAATTTGGGGGTGCTTCACAATGAGTGGACGGAGGCTGGAGTTAATTTAATTTCCTAAGAGAATTTGATCCACTCTGCCAAAGGTACCAAAAACTGGTTTACTGAGAAACACCAGACCTGATAATACAGAAGAACTGAAGGCTTCCAACACATCAACATGGGCTTCCTTTTCATGTAACATTTCCATGTTTAATATCCATTTCACTGATATTTAAATTTCCTGATACACTGAATATTGAGTTTTTTAATCCATTTGTTAACCATAATCAAAGGTTCTATCAATAAATGCTTTTCACTCAATGTTCACATATTGAGTTTAACTTTCTATGAAATGAGTGACAATTTTTTTTTCTTGAGATTCTGTATATGTGGATGTACACAAATTAACATTATCCTCTCACTACATATGACGTAATACAACATACTTGGGAAAAACCTGTGCGAAACGGCAAGTGTTACAACTTGCCTCTTCCTGGTGGGGGATGCAGAAATAGCTTGTGAGTGCTGCGTCCCAGGGGCGATGAAAAATTCACTGCACAAGCCAGAAGTATGGGTGGCAACAAGCAGACATCTGCTCGGTTGATTACTGGTGCCATTCGTATTTCATTATTTCTACCTTCCACCTTGAATTCAGGCTGAAGGTCTCTCAGCGTACTGTTATTTCCCCGAGGAGAATCTGCCGGTATACCCCATTAATGCTTCCGAACCAAATATAGACTTATTGACTTTCATGCAGTATCCCTCACTACTTACTTGTTTTGTTTTCAAAACAATAAAAATAAAAAAAAAATCTCTTACCATTTGCATAAAGAATCTCAGAGGACTTACGTCAACGTTGCACGATTATCCAATATTTCACTCTGTCAGTGTGATTCGATGTGCCAATTAAAGCGATAGCTTATTAGCTGGACTCAAAAGAAACAGCCCTTGAGTATTGAGGGATTGTTTCCCAGATCCTAACATTTCCCACACTAAGTTAACATACTAACATACTTAGTATTTTATTGTATGCAGGATTACAGCTTTTTGATGCGAGATTAAAGCTTCCGAAGATCAAGATAAAAATCCCCTGTAGATTTCCTTTTTAACAGCGGCTTACTGTTGTTTTCACTCAAAACTCCCTCTGGGCGTCAGTGAATATTGAAATCCATTCATCACATTAGTGAATTACATTTTCGCAGAAGGACTCCATCCACAGGCTGTTAACGTTCTGTGTGGTGGATTTATAAGCCTTAAAATTTCTTCTCATTGGTTTTGAGGCACTTTTACATCAAGTAAAAGAAGTTTAGTTGATGTAAAAGTGAGCAAAGCTGCAATGAAGAAGTATCTTCTCATGAAAAACATTGCGACTGAAACATATGGAGATGTTCCAGCTCCCCTCGGCCTGCAGTGACTGACTGAATGCATTTGTTTTAGAAGAAAACCGTCAGGAAAACTGCGTTGAGTTTGGCTGAGAATTTGAATCTTAAAAAGACCTTTAAGTGCTACGGTCAAAAACTCCAGCGTTAAAAACAACATATTTAACACTAAATAAATAAATTACCGCTGTTCTTGGTCAGTTAGTGCCTTTTGTTTTTCATGGTAGAGTTTAAATCTTTAATTTCTATTTCCATCAATCTAAACCTGCCTTGGGATGCAGTTCAGCTAAATGTCTTTAACATAAAACACCAGTCGACATGTCCTTACTAAACTTCTCCTGCTGTTGTCTCAATGAGACGAAGCTCAGCTTATAGCTTCAGTGTGTTTTTAGCAATGGGAACCTGGATAACTTCTGCCAGAGACTCTTTTATCTATCTGTTAGTAACAGATGAAAGAATCAAGTCGTATGTGGCTGAATCTGCATTTGAACCGCCGCTGATTGCTTCATAGGTGTGTATAAACTTATAGCTTATTCCTTTTTATGGACACTATCTCTAGTTCATCTACATCTATTCCAGTCTTGTCCTGTTAAGTTTTGACTAAAACAACCTGAAGCTCTTTTGGGTCGGTGCCCTCCCTCTCTTGTTCACAAATGCACAGATCCCCGTGTCTTGCACATGTCGCCTTTCTCCCATTGCTTTCCTTATTTTATCCCCTCTTCATTTTTAATGAGTCAATAGCGGAGAGTAAGCAGCTATCACTTCCATCACTGCTCACTGAGCAATAAAGTGAAAAATGCTAAGGAGGGCCTTTTTAAATATGCATGTGCCCTACGTACAGCTTCAAACACGAGTCCCTTGCGTCTGCTTGAGGATGGTTCTGACAGGACTGGCTTTATGAAAATCTATACTTAGACGAGGCCAAGCCAAGCAAACTCATTCTTCGCCAGCTCTCAAGCATTATAAATGAGACAGCCTGGTGCGCTGAAATTTTCCTGGAAGTCAATACTGAGAGCTACATGTTTTTCATCTTTTTACGGACAGGGCCTTGAAATCTTGCGAGCGGAGTCAGCTTTTGGGTTGATTTAGCATTCTGCCAAGGTTATAGGATTGATTTCGGGGAGATGCTGCTGTGACTCAAGCAGGGAAGCTGTTGGGTGTCTGTTGAATAGGCTCCCTTCGTGTGCAGCAGCACGCAGTTTGTTTGTGAACACAGTCATGTTTAACACCCAGCTTGGGGAGGAGGGTGTCCGCATAGCAAACCAAAAATGTAATTTGACAACTGTCAGAGGGATTATCCAGCCCTGTTAGGGGATCAGAGCTTATCGAAAGACGCACACCAGCGTCCTTGTGGCTATGGAGAGGGAATGTGGTCAGCTTCATGAACATCCTCCTCCTTCCATACTACTGTACTAGAAAAGTGTTGGAATGCACTTGGATGTAAGATTTGAGCTCAGTCAAAAGATGTGCTGACAGTTTGGATTGGTAATGGATCATATAACCATGTGCAGTAGAACGACAACCTCCCTGTTCTGCCACATGTTTTCTTTTAAATGTTAAAAGCAGTTTTCAAAACGTCACTTATGTGAACTCAGCAACCTGACCACAGGTGAAAACTTAATTGTGCCCCCAATTAGACATGTTTTGTGCTAATAGATTGCAAAAAGCAAGAATAACCCTGAAGGACAGAACAAGTCAGAAACAAATGTGCAAATAACTTATTATTAACACTAATTAAGAAAACATGAAACAATGTTCAACTCCAAATGTTTGTATTTGTTTGTTGGAGATGTAACACCACCTGCAGTTCTGACTGTGGGGCAGAAGAAACAGAACCATTACACTGAAATGTGGCCATTAAACTAACACAAGTCAATCAGCTGACCTTATTAGCTGTTTGGTCGCACGTCTCAAAGCACAATTGGTTGTAAAACAGCTTGTGGAAATTGGCTAAGGCTCCACTGTTCACATTCTTAATTTATTTGTTAACTAAGTCAGTCAACAAATGAACCATTCAGTCTTCTCTAGCCCAACTTGGACAAGGACACCTAATGAATTTTTATATGGTAATTAATTACTTTCTTCATAAAAGATCATATCTGCTTTTCAGTTTCAGTTCCACTTCATAATCATTGAATTAATTAATGTAAAATCTTCAATCAAGATGCATGAGAAAGAAAGTTGTTCTCTAGAGGTTATTAACTCCGACGGACTCACATCAGATATAGAAATTTTATATTATCTTTGCTCTGTTCACTTGTTTTTTGCTTGTCAAATAATATCTGCCTCATCAAAGCTAGCGTGGAGTGACAGACAGTGCAGTTGCCTGTTATAGCGATGCGATTTTGATCACAAAAGGTGTAGGTGTTAGCATTAAATTTGACCTTTCTAGAGCTCAACTGGTTGAAATACTGCTTTCTGTTGTGCTGCTGTATCTTAGTCACGATGAAAGTTGTCTGTGCTCAAGGACAACACTTTATTATAAGTTTTGTCTCTTAACACTGTGTGCACTGAGCACCTGGGAAAGTTTCACACCTGAATAATAAAACTTAAGTGCTTACATAAAGTCAATGAAGCAACATCCATCAATTGTCTGTACCCACTTATCCTTACAGGGACACAGAGTGCTTATCTCCAGCTCTCATTGGGCGAGAGGCGGGATACAACTTGGACAGTTTGCAAGTTCATTGCAGGCAAAACAACATAAGATTATCAATAGAGTAAATATATGTGGTGCCATTATTTGTAGAATTTTGTAGATTTGCACGATTTTATCCCAGATGATGCCTTTCTCTTTGGGCATAATAAATAGAAACAGAAGGTTTTTGTTGTTGGTTTCCTGAGATGCTTAAAGATCTCAGGGAACTTTTATTTGGATTTTATATGAACTCATTTTTAATGATGATGAGCTGCTCAGGACATGCTGCCGTAGTGCATCATGCTCCAAACCTTGATATTTCTGCTGCATACAGCATTCATGCTGTATATGGCTTATGCATGTATGTAAAGTATGAATGAATGCCTTAACTGCAGTCTTGCTTATTCGGGAATATTTACATCTGTGCCTCTTACTGATATTTATTCATATGTTTTTCTCATTTTAATAAATGGAAAAAATATATTATAAGACCTTTTTGACAGGCCCTGTGCTTTACTGTAGGTTTAAGGCTTATTGGACTGTCTTTTTCCCAACCCTTGAACATGGCAGAACTGCGAACCCACCCAAACATTGTCGACTAAACTGAAAGGACGACAACAACAAATAGAGGAAGGGCCAGGAAGGTCATGATATCTCTGGAGAAGCAGCAGAAAACCATAACTCTCTAGGAAAACAAGGGTTTTTTTATTATTATTATTATGTTTGTGATATTCTGGGGGAAAACTACTGATCTCCTTACTCTGGAGTTTCTTCCATTTCTTATTTTCTTTCCTCTGTCTTCCAGCTCTGTTTACGGAGGTTCCTCATGACGTTACGACACAGATCGGTGAAGACGTGGAGATGGCGTGCTCCTTCCACGGGGCAGGCTCTCCCTCGTTCTCCCTGGAGATCCAGTGGTGGTACATCAGGAACCACAAAGACTCACAAGAGTTGGCCTCACAGATCTCCAACACAGTAAGCTAAATGGCATTACACGTCTTCCTTCCTTCTTTGTCTAGACAAAGAATCTATGAAAAGCAGAAATGTGAATTTTAAAGTTGAAATACTACCGACGGGTAATCCACAGATGCCAGAAGCTACTTTCTCATTGTGATTCATGGCTGAATTGAATAGGTTTTCAAAGTCTCTTGAAAGTCCTCTTTGAGGGGCATTATCAAACTCAATATTGTGAGCTGAGTTATCACTAATGGGTGCTAATGGGCCTAAGGTTGTAAAATTTTCATCTTGGACCCCTTTGAATCTGACTAAACGAGCCTCTCTAAACACCTCTCACCTTCTTGAGCTGTTGCCACTCCAGCTGAATACAAACTATCTCCAAGAGAGAAAACGCTTTGAGGACTGCTAGAGCTGAGCTTAAAACTGACTGTGTATCAGTCAAAGTTAAATGTAAAATTAGCCATGGCAGACAGCTCCTGGCATAAAAACGAAGGTATAATTGCTGATTAGCATTTGCCAGCGCTAGGGAAACAGGTTGACTTCCTCCCATTGGGTGGTGGTGGTGGTGGTGGGGTTGTGGGGACTCAGGCCCCCCTGCTGAGCCTCTGGACACTATAATTGGCTCTGAGAAAGAAATAGATTTTCAAAATCTCCCTTTTCTCCATGCATAATTCATACCCATGCCCAAAAGAATACCTCTGTGCAGCCGCATACATAATCACAAGTTTTCCTAGTCAGAAGCTTACGTGCTCGGGGTGCTTGTAAGCATGCATATTTGTGAGTCTGGACTATATAAGATGTGATGTCAGTAACAGAGAAGGGATATGAAGAACATCATCAGACACGTTTGCTTCACGTTGCTTGCAAAGGAGATGTTTTTAAATTTCCTAAGCTGCTTTCTGTCTCTGTGCAGGTTGGGACTTTCGAGGAAATGCCGAAAGATGCCACCAAAATCAGTGTAAGCAGGATTTGTATGCACAAAAACCCAACTTTTGAAAAATGATTCAAACCCACTAAGCCTTTTTTAGATTGTCATATTGCAGCCACAAACTTCAAGTGAAACTTCAAGAGGAAAGAAAAGGCTTTTAATCTGAAATACTACATTTTTTATAAAAAAAGAATTTGAAGTGTGCTTTAATCTATGCTCAATAGAACGACTGTTCACTAGTGTTACAGTAGAGTGATCCTCTATTACAGCTTTACGCATATGGAAAACGTATTGCAATTCTTCTGTTAATATTCTCAAGTCCGCTTAAAATTGCTGGAGAAAATCTGTCAGCGTTCATTTTCAAGCCTGACCTCATTCTCGCATAATAAGGGCCATTCTAACCTGAGAAAGCATTAAACTAAACTATTCTATTTTAGCCCATTTTCCCCCCCTGAATACATAGGTAAAGAAAACTCACATTCTGGTCTTGTATGACCAGAGCACCATCTTTCACACGTTTACTGAGTGAAACTGCAAACAGGACCTGTTATAGTTTTCTTTCAACTACGGCTTTATTCTTGTATTTATTCTACGAAGGATTTGCCCAAGTTCAGATTCTCACACCTGAACTGTGGATCTCTGCAGCTCCTCTGTAGTTGCTATGGACGTCTTGACTGCTTCTCTGATTATTGCTCTCCTTGTCTGGCGTTTTGGTTTAAGTGGACGAGCATGTCTTGGTGGGTTTGTAGTTGTGCCACGTTCAAAATTTGGGGTGCAACTTTACTTGACTTTAAACTTCTCCACAGCTTTATCCTTGACCTTTATGCTGTCATCATTAGTCTTCATGGCGTCGTCTCTGAAGACCTCTGTCTATTAGTAGCTTGCTGATTCACCTATTTGCTAATGTTTCTGTGGAAAGTGAGAAACATTCTCCTAGTCGCAGAAGCATAAATCTAAGATATTCCAAAGAATATGCAGCTTAAGATGATGAAATACGTAATTTGCAGATTATTTTTAAGAGACGAATTTAAAACATTCCTTGGGTCCTTCATAATGATATTTCATGTAATTTCCAGCAGTATTTAGTTTAAAACACACTACCTCTGTTGGCGACAGGTGGTAAAAGTGGCCGGCAGCAACATCTCCCACAAACTCCGTCTCTCTGGTGTGAAACCAGCAGACGAGGGCACCTACGAGTGCCACGTCATCGACCACAGCGGCCCCGTAGAGCAGCGCTACCGTGTCCAGGCTTACCTCCGAGTGGAGCCAGACGGGCTTCAGGAGTCTGATGACGCTCAGCTTCAGGAACTCGAACACCCCTCAAGGGGGAATCGCTTGCAGCAGAACAACGAGCGGGAACTGAGGAAGAGATCGGCTCACGTTGTTCCTGACTGTAGGGGGCGCTGTGTCCTTTAGAGTGGGAATTGTGTCCGTCTGCGTGTTCATGGGTTTCCTCTGTTAAAACCACCAGTGTGTGTTGGTTGCCACACTAGTGGCTCTTTATTTCTTGAAGGATAGTCTGTGCTTCATGATTTGACTTTTTGCTTTATCTTGTTGCTTGGAAGCCAGTGTTGGTGTTGTTTAAAGGGTTTTGTGCACCAGTACATTTTTTGTTCTTATTGTTCTCTTGTTATTTCTATGTGCTTTTTGCTTTAAAATTATGTGAACACTAACTGCAAGAAATGAATAAAGTGAACTTTTTTCTGTTATTTTATAATAAAAAAAAAAAAACAGCAATGGAGAAATTATTAATGCAGTTGCAGGAAAATAAAATCTTTTGATTTTATTTTGTGGTGACGCTTTAAGACCCCTCAACTGTCATGTTGATGCCTGTGTCGTCATGGATACTCTGACTAACATGTAAGCGTTTTGAGAGTTCCTCAAAACTTGCATTTTTCGATAATTAGACGTTTTCAAAATGCTGCGATATGATCACCTGGGTTGATTGTTTAAATGTCTAGTGAATATAGTGTATGTAAACTTCTGACTGTAGAGAAGATTTTGAAAAAAATCTCCTTATTCTCACATTTCGCAAACAGGAATAGGTTTTGTAGTCCTAACTGACTAAACTATATAGTCTGATTTAATGTCAGTGAAAGAAAATGGTTGTGCCTTTTTATATAGTGGATGTGTAAATGCCTGATTCAAATAATTATTTTGGGGTTTTTACTTCGGTTGTCTTTGACTGAAACACAACAGGATTATCAGTGTTATTATAAAAATGCTTTAAAAAAGAAAGTACATTTATTTTGTTCTTCTGAAAAATAAGAATGAGTCGCAGTCAATTTAGAGTAAACAGTATATCGTTTGACTTTTAAACCATATATATGTTGTCTAATAACATCGGGTTTTAAAATCTGTTTTTACGTATCACGCTGACCACAAGCACTTTATTGTTAGTGATGTTATAGCTGCCGTTAATCACAGTATCAATTTGTGTCTCCACTTTAACAGAGCATGTAATTTTATGCTCGACTTGAATTGTGTTATTTGTGCTGCTGCTATTTTTTCTGTAAATACATTATTCAAAAATGTTATTTTCTCTTCTAGTTTGGTGATCTTGCTTGGTTCCTGATTAATTAAATGATAAATAAGAAATTACAGGCCTGAATCTAGCTGTCTAGCATTTTTATGTCCTTGACTCAACAATCAAAACGCATCTATTGTTGAGGATTACAGACAGAAGCTACGGCAACATAACAGTGTCAGAAATCTTGAATGTAAATAAATTGCTCAATTAGTTGCTAATAAAGGGACCCTTTTATCTGCTTTGAGTTGTGTGGGTTTGACTTTACTAATATTTACCTGCATAAACTTTATTGCACAAATTGCATGACAGAAACTAAATGGAAAAATGTTCCAGATTGTCCTTTGCTGCCAGGTCCTGCCTGACAGGAGCAACCTCCTCTCCATGCTACTTTTCAACACTGAGTTCATCTTTTTAACCAGCAGAGAGCAGCACTGTTTCAGAAATACACATATTTAACAAAGCACCAGGCAATACAGCAATTCTGCTGCAGATGTACTGTTGGAAATAGCAAGAATATTATGGAGTGCTGATATAACATTATTTTAACTCACTTAAACTATTAAGGGTATATGTTCAAAGGAAACCAGTGTTCACTGAGGAGTGCTGATGATTACTGATACTCAAGGTTTGATTTGAGGGCACTTAATGGATAAACATTCCTTTCTTTAATACCAAACTTATCTTTCGTTACTGAATAGTTTCTAGTTTGTTTCGTCTGTCTCGATTTAAATTTCAGAAAAAGAAACGACTTTTCACAGTCCATGAAAACAGCTGAACAGTCCTTTAATTAAGTGCTGACCAGAAATCTACCTTAATGTCACTGGTCAACCAGTGTGCAGATCTAATATCTTGTAGAAAAATTGTTTGCTGCACAAACTTTTTATGACTGAGTCAATTCCCTAATGCAGCATCGCCCAAAGCAAAGAGCCATATACCCAATATTTTACAAAAAGCACTTTACCTGAGATTGTACATTAACAGTATTCCTCTATAGAGTACTAAAGTATAATGTCTCCATAGTTTTGGCATTGTGAACTGTCCATAAAAAACAAAAATGACAATAAAGGGGGTCTTTTTGTGAAAATGTCAAAGAGCAGGACATTACGTTTTTAACATGGAAGAAGTAAAATTAACTATTGGAATTGGAAAACCACATCAAATTAGTTGGGAGTGTTACTTTTACTGCCTTTTACTGAAGGTGGAGAAACTTGGAAGAACTTATTCCTCTGGAATGAAAGTCACACATCGTCCCATTAGATGATGCTTCGCGTTTATTTCACTGTTCCCGAGATACGATCAAAACGTATATACATCAGATGCTCCAACAGTTATCACTCTTTGTAAAATCTGTATTCAGGCTCTCACAATTTTTGGCTTGTTGTAGACAGGAGTTTTATTGTAGAAACCTTTTAAAAAAGGTAAGTCCTGTTAGCATCTGAAGCGATGCTAAACATACAAATAGTTTGAAATACATGTCTTGAGTAACAAAGTTCTCTGCTAACTTATAGTAGCCTATTTTTTGTCACAAGAGGAAGCTTAAATGAATGACATACATAAGAGAAGAAGAAAAAATATATGAGAAAAAAAAGTTGTTTTAGTCGGTAGAAATAAAAGAGTACATTTGCTTGGAAAAGCATGGAAAAACAGTTGCAATATGTTTCCACCTTCAGGTTTATGTAATACTTTATTTTCCAATAATGACATTCCTGTATCCCTTGACATGACACAACTTGTTGCTATCGAAGTCGACGACCAGTTTTCTCAAGCCAGAATGGGTCGGAGTGAAGTAGATTTTAACTTTGGCGTCCTCCCCTGGTCCCACCGTGCAGCCCAACCTGGAAGGTAAATATTTAAGTATTACTTCTCTGAAAGCTGCTTGAAGGCTTTGACAAGATACTCAGATTGCATAAACATTTCACAGATAAATCACTACAGACACAGAACTCTTGCTTATGACTATCTCTGGAGGTAATGCAGCCAGAGCAACAGTGTTTAAAACTGCTCTGGACAGCAGTCAAAATACCAAGACTCCTTTTAATCTTCTGCCTGAAAACAGAATTATGTGTAAACAGGAGCTCATTTTAGGTGCAGCTGGAAATCTAGCAACCTCTCAGAGATGATGTTTCCTCCAGTGAGGTTGGCCCCCTCAATGCTGAAGCAGCAGTTGTCCAGCGGCTCTGGCAGAGGGTTCTGGAGGCTGATCTCTGCAGCCAGCTTCCGGTTCTCCTTTGGTTCACCCAGGATCTGTGGGGAGCAACCACATTAGCTTGATTAAAGTCCTGCAAAATTGCAACGAAGAACTTCGGCGTATTTGATTTTGTGTGGTAAACCAACACAAAGTAGAAAGCAAGTGTGAAGAGGTTTTAATAATCTTAAATTGAGATGCTCGTTTGAATTAAACATTTCCTTTACTCTGTGATCCACGACTCAAAATCCACTGCAACCGGTCAAAGTTCACCTAAACTGAATTGAGAATTTGTAGCAAGCCTTTTCAAGGCATGCCAGACTTCAAATTCAAATTCAAATTTTAGAGTTAAATTTTAGAAATATGTAAATACTTTATCTCCACAATTAATCAATGCTTTCTGTTGATTTTTACATAAAATCTAATTCAAAATAAATGTAGATTCACGTTGACTGTAATGTCCAATGCTGCTTCATAACATTGTATGACTGATAGGAAGCTGTAGTGCATTGATATACAGGGATTATCAGAGTGAAATCTATGAGTTGAGGTATGTTTACAAGCTATACAGAGCAGCCTTCAAATTGTTTATCTGCAGAAGGTGACCTAAAAAAGCAAATGGAGACAAGAAGCACCAAAGAAGGGAAGGACTGCTCTACAGCTGTTACATTGCAGCCGTTTGAGAAGTCAGAAGGACAAAAGATAAATCTGAATTCCTCAATGGAGTAACTCTCTGCTTGTGTCTCTGAAGTTTCTGACGTCTTCCTCGACTGTGGTCTCTGTGTGTGTTATGTGTCTCTGAGCGTGACACTCCTGGGCAATCGATCTGCATACCTGATATTTACAGCGTATTTACTCTGGCTTCTTACACAGTCATTGCCACGTCAAACTTCTACCAACACAGAGCTGCGTATTCACCTTTCATCTCTTAAATGCGGCATTGGAAGCTTATCTTTGCAATTTAACTCTGACTGATTTGACAAATTCTGTACAACCCCTACAGCTATTGCTTCTGGATAAACCAACCTGACCTCTTTACCTACTGTGTAGCTCCAGGACTACACACTCAACAACAACACCTTTCAATCACCCTTAAAACGGTTCTGGTCCACTTCACCTTAGAGTCTGTACTGTTGACTTTAAATACCTCTTTTAAATACCTTTTTATCAACAGCGCTTTGCAAAGAGATTGTTACAGTGAGTGCAGTTTTCTACAATTTTTGTGTTACAGCCACAACTTTCAGTTCACTGTAGTTGAATGTTGACTGATGGACCTACACAGAAGTAGCACAAAACTGAAGAGTGGAAATGGTCGAAGAAAATAGATGTGCATTTGCAAAAGAAGAAAAAAAAAAAAAAAAAAGAAATCTGAAAAGTGTGGCATGCTTTTATATTCAGTCCCCTTCTCCGTGACACCCCTTAATAAAGTCCAGTGCACTCAATTGCATTGAGATTTAGGATAATTAGTAAATTGAGTCCACCTATTTGTTATTTTATCTCAGTACAAATCCAGCTGTTCTGCGAATGTTTATTGTTAAATATTAGTGAAACATTTTTGAAAAAGAAAATGTTACGAAGATGAAGAAAATTTAAGAATCTCCAACGCTTTTAATATGTCACATCTATGAATACAATAGAATGGAGATTATTGTCATCTATCAAATCTAAACTGAAAAAAAAAAAAGGCAAATCTGCAAACCTGCCAAAACACGGACCTACACTAACAGAAACAGACCAGAGGTAACCAGAGGACTTTGACATATTATGCAACACTCCTCAAAGTGCACAAAAAGTTGGAACTGCACTCACTCTGACTTTGATTTCAGGATTGTCCAGTACTATGATTCTCATTGCCAGTTTGGCTTCTCCTGTGGAGTAGTTGTGCAGTAGAGCTGCCAGGCGAATTAAGTTGTCCTCTGTGATTTGGTCCCCGTACTTTGAGTAATTCAGCCTTAGTGGAACTCGCCTCTCTGGAATGTCACACACAAAACATTTTTCACAGAATCAGAACAAGCATCATTTCAGAGATGCCCCGGTCCGGATGGTGGCGTGACTCACCTGCACCTGGTGGGAGCTGAACATTGAGCAGGTCTTTGAAACCACAATTCCCCCCCAAAAATCCATTGTAGGACACAGCGCAGGACCCAAACACCAGGCGACACTTCTTCTCTTCTTCGGTGTTGTTAGTGACAACAGCAAACACGTCAAAGTCGCAGCCCTTCCTCATGTCAGGCGTAACTTTGATGGTGACGTGAAGACCCGGGTCTGGGTTCTCTTGGAGAAGCTTGTTTAGGTGATCGGCTTTCTTGAATGCTTCGCGCTCTTCATCAGATCCTGGGAAAGTGGAAGCACAATACACTGACTCACAGGAACTTAGGTGATCAAAAAGAAAAATGAAATATTCAAAATACGATATGTTGTTTTGTCTTTTATACACGAGTTGATGAGGAATTTATGAAATAACAGAAAGCTTCAACAGCAGTTGATTCAAAGGTTTCCAGCAGGCAAACAATTTAGAAAAATGAAAAATATGCATTGCAACACATGACAAATACTTTGTATTTTCAATAATTACACTTCATATGCTCCAAGGAAAACTAATCCAAAAATAACTTACAGAATAGAATGTGATTACATTTATTCAACAGAAGTTAAGCATTTAAATTTGCCACATGCTTGCACATATTGTAAAAACACAGCTGTCTTCTTTATGACCCAATCGGTCTCTTCAAAACATGATGCGAGAAGTCGGTTCAATTTTTCTTATACAACTTGGTCACTGAGCTGTGCATGCATTTGTTTATAGATGGCCCTCTCTGAAGAACAGGCTGATACTTTCAGCTGGGTGAGGTTTGAACATCCGCCATCTCGATGACTTGATTTGTTTTTCTTTTTGCATCACCGGACTGGACATTTGTGCCTTGGCTTGGGTCAATCGTTTTGTTCCAGGCTTTGGTTTCTGATAACATCCAGCTGTCGGGCAGATAACCTCGCATTTCACTAAGGAACTTTCCTGCATAGAAAAGTTCATACTTAACAAAACCCCCCAACTTTTATAAATGCACTACGTGCACTGATGAGGCGTTTGTGGACATGTGCAGTTTTTTTGTTTTTTTTGTGTGTGTAACATGTAGAAATGTGGGGACTGTGGGAAGCTAATGATGCCTGCACAGTTTGATCGGAGATCTTTAAGTGAGCATGTCTCAGAGTATTACATAGTTTCACCTCGGAGTGAACTTGCTCATATGTCGTCTTTTGAGAGGGTTGGCAAATGTGTAATTTTTTCCCCTTGTGAAAGATCTTCCTTACTATAGAGGGATGGATTTCAAATTCTTTTCAAATGACCTTGCAACCCCTGCGGGATTTATGGGCTGCAGCAGCAGATGCTTCCCCGAGAAAACGCCTCATCTAATTTCACCTTGGCATTGTGTTAATCCACACAACTTCTGCTTTAATAGTCACACAGGCTGTTAAATCCACTTAATAGGTACATCTATATTAAAACCTACTAATTAATTGCTTTTGAAAGGAGTAAGAGGAAACAAAGATTCCTTGACATTGTTATACTTAAGTGCATTGTTTTTTATGAAGATATCTATATCCTAAAGGAAAGTGTTACAATTTTAAATATTTATAATGCATTTCAATCACATTTAATTCCTGATTTTACAAGGGGGCAGCATTTATATTGCAGCATAGGGCCAGGCGAGATGGAATAGCTTCATTTACCTAAATAAATCAAACCATCATTTGAAATCTACATTTTTTCTTTTCTTTGGCTATCTTTTGATTATTAATTACTTGTGCTTGTTGATTTGAAAACATTTAAGAGCAATAAATATTCAAGAAGAGAGGAAATCCAAATACTTTTTTTAGACAAAAAGGTGTCAAAATAAACAGCTGGGATCTTTTAACTACTATTTTTGTTGCACAAGTGAAAATCTAATGCTAACGTATTGCTTGGGCCATTAAAATAGTCAATAAAGGAAGCGTTTCTTGCATCTTGATAATGACATTTAAAATGAATTGCCTGAATGCAAATCAGCCTAAAAAATGAAATTTATAAGAATTATAAGTCTAATAATTTAATTATTAATAAGATAATGAAACTATCAACGCATATCTTGATTGGAATATATAATAAATCATTATATCACCAAAAATTTTTGTTTCATGCATTTTCATCAATTTTCTTATTCATAGCGTACTGCAAAAATAAATAGATTTTATATGCTTTTAAATGTTTTTTTTTTCTTTTTTTACAAATTATGCATATTTCTTTTGAATTATTTGAAAAATGTCATTTCTGCTTTTAATGATTGACACATTTAAATAATTGACAATCCAATAAATTGAGAAGCTTCAGTATGTAACTTTGGTAAAAATATATTTTCAGATATTTGTTAAAACTGTCATTATGTTGTGACAGAAAGGCATGAGAGATAATTTGTGAAAAATCTGTTTCCTTTCTCATAGTGCTAGAAACAACCAGTTTCAGTGCTGTCAATCACAATCTCATGTGGTGCTGCTCATTCTCCTCCCCTGGCTCTGGGCTATGCTGCAGCTAGCATAGCTTTAACAAATATGGAGAAAACATATTTTTTATTAAAGTTATACTGCAGCTTAAATAAAATGCAAATACATAGTATTTTTTGAGAAGTCTGGATTGATTTATGTGTATTTTGCATATTGCCTATGACTGTTACTCGTTAATCAGTAATCTAAGCGTAAGAGAAAACGTTTAAGCAACCTACCTGCATACTGTATGTGGACTGTTGCATATAAAATTCATGAGCAGTAAATATTTTGTTAGTTATCAGTATTGGACCAAAGAAAGCAAAGCAATTGCTAGCCTTTAAAATTGTGATGCTTTTGATGGGTCAGATAGACTGCGTGGCCCAATTCACTTTTTCGCCATAGCCGGCGCCCCTGTATTGTGGTACCTTCAGGGTACTTGTAGAGGTGAGTGATGTCCTCTCTGCTGTCACTGCCAACGCTCTTGGTGCTGATCTTCTGGCCCACCAATCCAATTGTGGTAACTTTCGAAGTGCTGCCGTCCTTTTTCTTCATCAGCGTGACAATATCAGCATTGACTTCAGCAAAAACAAACGGGGCGTCGTACTTGAACGCAAGCTCTCCCTCCTTGATGGCCCTGAGAGGGATGGGGCCACAGCAATACACTCCTAAGACAAAGAGGACATTATCAGAACTGAAAATGACAGATCATAGTTCTTCAAAACAAATATACTTATTTTAAAAGTATTACCTTCACTCTTCTCCTGGGGAGTGGGGTCACTAGCCTGCCACCCGTCAAAATCAGGCTTGAGGTCAGGTCTGGTCATCCAGCTTTCCACCCAGCAGTGATAATTCCTGAAGACATATAACACAATGTGAGTGCTCATAATACTGCTGATCACTCATTAATTACAATGTAAGTGAGGTCTAACCAGATCATTTCTCTGGATTGAATGAGTTCCCCATTTTCATTGACGTAACGCTCAATCACCAGGTTGCTATTGGTGTCGTGGGCAGACAGATAGTTGGTTGTGACTCGGCAAGGAATGCCCAATGCTCTGGAAACTAAAACAAAAGACGAGAAAGTTTGTTGTTTTTGATTGACAAAAATGATGAGTCGTTTTCTCTAAAGAGGCCAATAGCCCACCGTTTCTTACCAGAGCAGGCCACGGCAGCAAACACCCAGCATTGTCCGTAACGAACAGGCTGACAGGACTGTGTGTCCCAATTTCGCAGGATCTCCACACTGCCACGCCAAACCAGGGGACTGACGCCTCCCTCATATCCATCTGTCCATTTTCCCAGCAAGACTCCTTTATCATCATTGCAATTCACCTGCCGGACAACAGAAAAGCTGGCTTCACATGTGAAAAAAAAAGTGTTTCACATGTGAAGTATAAGACTTGGAGAGGAGTAATTGGTCGCACCATGGCACTTAGCACTCGGGTTACGTAGATGGGGTTTCTTCTCCCTGAGTAGTCTTTTCCAGGATTTCGTAAACATTTGGGATTCATGTCCAGAATCCTCAGGCAAACATCCAGGATTCCACTTTCGAACTGCAAACACAGCAAACATACTTAATGAATGTTTGCCTGTAGTACGGTATGTTGTAAATATGTGAAAACAAAACCAAGCTGGACATTTTCAAGAAGTGTAAATGCAGCACAATTTATGCACACATAGGTTTTGTAGCGTTTTAGAACTTCCAGAGGTTCTCTTGTGAGAGCATATTTTCCTCTTCTCGTAATGACTCTTATGGAAGCTCCTTCAACACTCTGACAAACTCCTGGCTCTTCTGATTGATTGTTTATGGTGATAAGGAGAAGCTAACAGAGTCAGTGTTGATGTTGGTACCTGGCCAAAGTTCCAAGGCGTGGGTATGGGGTGTTTGCTGCTGCCTCGAAAGATGATCCCATCCTGAGAAAGCACATACTCTGCCAGATTCTGCTCGTTGTCCATATACACTGCATCCGCTGTTGCCAAGACACAGCACAATGTCCCAACATGAGTTCAAACTGGCGGTCTTTCGTTTTAAACAAATTCCTAAAATGCTTCACTGCAGCTTATTATTGAAAAAAGTACCAGGTTTTGGCAATTATTTGGGTTTTTTAATGACTTATTATCCTCTCTTCTTGTTAGCTCTAATCCTTAACACATGCTGGTGTGAAACATGATCGTGTAATCTCTTGTTTGCTCCACTAGATCCTCTGCTTGACAGACATGTCCTCCCAGATCCAGGCATGTTTACCCACCTGGACACCAGGGATTAAACAGAAGAATGAACTCAATCTTCTCTGTCTGGCCCAGGGTGAGGGTGTAGCGGCCAATCGGAGCTTTGGGAGAAGAGCAGATAGACAGGGCCACCATGTCCCCAGGGGGGCTGGTTACCGTAGCACTCCAGGTGGAAGTGTCAATGCTAGAAGAGAGACCAAAACGGGCCCTGGTGCCATACTGCTCAGAGGGCTGAGGACCTGAAAACAAGAAAACAGATAGTTAGAAAGGAGAAAGCAAATCTTTCAAAATTGTTAGCAAATTTACCTGACAAGCATCTGGATTTAAATGTTGTGTGCTGTAAGATTTCTCCATATGTTTCTCCATAATGTTTATTGGTGGGTTGTGGGGACTCACATGGAGTTGGTTTTTAAGCAACATTGAAGACATTGAAGAGACTGTAAGTCATGTTCAGGGGCATGTAAATATATATATATACAAGTCTACAAATATGAATCTGTGAGTTCAAACTAGTGAAAATAAATCCTAATGTGTACCTTGCAGTTTTGCAATACAAAGCTGTGTGTTGTGTGTTACATCCAGGAAAAAAAACATTTAGATGCCTGAGTAAATGGCTGAATTTAACATAACATCTGTGTCCGTGTGGACAAATATAAATATTTTAGAGACAATATACATTTGATTAAAGTATTTAGTAACTGTTTGGACATACATTTACGGCACAGAGGTGCCATAAATCAGTAAATGCTTACCCACTAAACTTCAGAGGATCTGGAGGATCTTCCAGCAGTGTTGCCAATTAAAGCAACTTTGGCTTTGCATTGCGTTATTCTTTCTGTCTTGAATGGAAGAGCCAACTTGAATCCATCAGAATATGTTTGTGTTTTATGGCGTGATAGTATTATCTGTGATTGCACACACTTCCCACTCCACCGAATTCAACATTTCCTGTTGAATTGGGTGGTTCGCAGCTGTTGACTTATCAGGCTTTTTGTAAGAGACAGATAGGTATTTTTTTTTTTCCATTCTGAAGACAAATGCAATGCAAGAGCTACACTTTCCAGCAATAACAGAAGAGCCTCATTACAGTCACACACAAAAATGTAGGAGGGAAATACAGCACAAAGCCCTTAAGATGAAAAATGAACACATCCAGAAGCATCTCTCATGTTTGGACTAGAATGCTGCTCCCTTTCTCTCTTCATATTTGAACAGGTTGCAAAGGAAATTAACATGAACAAACACTGAAACCCAGTAATAGGTGCCTGAGTGCACTCACTTCCTGAATGAGAGGAAGTGACCTCAGTGCTTTTCCACCAGAGAGGAATACACTTGTGCAGTCCATAATTGAAATTAATTCACACATTATATTTTAAATGAACAAGAACTACTTAAGTCGAAAGATTGCACCTGTTTCTGCGATGCAGTCAAGAGAGCTGATGCCCGGCTGGTAGCTCCCAGACCGAAGATACAGGCTGATGGTGAACGGCTGGCCTCTCCTGACGATGAGTCGGTCCACTCCGTTGAGGTCAGTGCGATGGTCCGTGTTGTTGAACAAGCACTCCAGGTTCCAGCGTTCGATGTCCAGAGCTTTAAATAAAGCAAACAGCCCCATCAGTAGCTTAAATAGAATGTGTTTTTACTGCAAAAATGTAAAAACACATTCTAAACAGTGCTTTTACCTGATTCTATCGGATGCTAAGAATATTTTTGTTTTAAATTAAGTCAAATTTTGTTTTTCTATTACCATGCTGTACATGCGTTCTTTAAATGACCTCACATAATACCAAAAATTGCTGTAAAGTCAGTGTGTTATTTAAAAGTCAGAAACTTTATTGAGCACCAGTACATAAACCAATCACACCGCTGCAGCTAAAGGCATCTAGCTGTGGTGGATGTGACATTTCTAAGTGGACTTAGCGGATAGAAAAGGAGTTTGACTTTGAACGTGACATGGTTGTTATTTCCAGATAAGCTGTTTTGAGAGCTTCTGGAACTTTTGATCTGCTGAGATTTTCACTCACAACCATCTGTGGAGTTTGCAGAAAATGGTGTGAAAAACCAATTGGATCCAGCAATCAGCAGTTGTGTCAATTTCTTGGCCTTGATGTCAGAAGTCAGAATTGGGTGTCCTAGTTCAAGACCACAGTAATCAAAATATGTTGAATGTTATCTTTGAATCTACTACACAGAAAAGCCTGAGACTGATGGGCTACGGCAACGGCAGACTCCTGTCAGGGAAAAACAGGAAACTGCAGTCACAACTTGGAGGTTTCCCAAAGTCCGAAGAGACCGTGCAACCATTACCTGCTCCAACAGATCTTAATTTCCAATTCAATATGCATATGTTAGATTTTGAGGGATATTTTCTTAAGAGATCATTTCAGCACCACAGGCTACCTCAGTATTATTGGTCCTGATCATCTCTATGTCACTCCAAAAGAGCAAATTTGGGATATAATAGTACAAGAAAATTGCATCATAGACGTGCAGCAAACAATGTAAAGTTATCTTGTCAATATGATCGATGCCAGAAAAACTTAATGCAGTTTTGAAGGCAAAAAGCAGCCCAGGTAAGAAGTATATTCTTAGAAAAAAAAAAAAAAAGTCATAAACTTTAGTTCTATAATGAAGAATCCTTATTACTTAGTGCAGTGCTGTCCTGATGAGTACTGTTCATATAATTCATTGTCACTTCCATTTATCATTGCTGTTGATTCATAACTATCTTTTCTAATTTAGAAATGATGTGGTTGCATATTAGGATTTAGTGCATGCCTTCAGATCAGATACATAACCGCCGACACAAAGTGCAGCTAGTTTGGTTATTTACTATTCATTAAGATCATTTAGTTTCTGCTTCATTCAATAGAAGCTAAACACAGACAGTGTCTCCCCCCTCCAGGAATCTCGCTGTTACACACACAGTCCCACCCTTTGATTGCTGTGTAAACAAGAGGCTACAGTTCTCTTGTGCAACACTTCCACAGATGGAGATGCATGTCAGAAGACTAGATCTCCCCCCACTTACTAAAGCCCAGTGTGATGATCTTCGCTTGAAGCTACAAAGGCTTCCTGCTGCTTTACGTAAGTTAATTAAAACACATTTCTGGGAAGTAGTCAGTGTTTAATCTTGGCCTTCATCCAAAAAGAAATAATCACAAGATGGTGCTGGTGCAGAGCTCCAGACCCGGGGTTTCAACATTTCCCTCCCTCACCACCAAACCCATGGACAGACAAAGCAAGAACCCTTAATGACCTTTAATAAATTTAGTACTACCGTACATAAAACATTTAGCATTGTGAACAGATATCTGAACACCTAATGTGAGCATTATTGACTAAAATATATTACTTCATGCCTCCTTTCTTCAACTTCTTACTTGTTGTGGCCATGATAATGTCTATTTGAAGACATAACTTTGACAAGATACATACAAAAAATGGTAATCAGAAACCGTACCACTCCTCATCAATATCTCAGTGCCCCACTTGGAGACGCAACTCTTACACTGAAGATGTCTTTTCCAGATCATTGACCAGGCGTCTGCTGCCTCTCTGAATGTTCATGGGAAGTGAATTTGTGTTTGATCGGAAATTTAGGTTCCAATTTAAGTTTTCAGAATGTAAACTGGCCCACCAATGATAGTGTTAATATTTCTTTTTCGTTGTTGTTGTCAGGAGGTCTGCTTTAAAAACAGAAAATTCTTTTCTGAGCAAATTTACAACTTGATAAGTGTTCCCATTGGAGACAGACAAAAAGGAAAACTCTCCGCTTTCACCCAAATGAGTCTGGAAACATTAAGTTGCTGAAGAACGTTACTTGTTCAATAATTCATTTTATCGATTATCCTTTCCAACCCACTTTTCTGTGGCCTTGCTTTTAAAAATGAACCATGTTAACCCATAACCCAACATTTTATTGTCAAATCTAACCAGAACTAGACTTTGACCCAAAAGTAGGTTAACAAATTCAATTGGGTTGTTTCTTTTTTTTTAACCTCATAGTTTGAAGAGAGTGCTGCTCAATTATTAACATATGACAGAATGCCTCAAGATTTAGGAATATGATGTCTGAAAAAGGAATGAGAAACAGATGCCCAACTTTCTGCAGAGATTTATGTCCCTTGTTGGTAATTAAGAAGAAAAAACACAACACTGAGCGAACGCTAGCTGCCAGATGGTGCACATTTTTGATGTAAAGTGGAACCTTATGCAGCTAAATTTCTAGAGTTACCTCACTACCAGAATGGATCATACGAGGAGAGGTTCCTGAGATTCCCCGTCTTTTTCTCAGTGTGCCTGTGCCTCTCATCTCGCGCCTTAAACCCTGACCCCACAGCACAGAGGGACTCTGTCAGCAGCAACACTTAGTTCAGTATGAGCATTAAAGGGAAGTTAAATAAGGATGACTTAACGCGGTAGTCGGGACCAGAAACACTATTTTAGTCCAGGAAACACAAACAAGCAAAGACTCCGATGTGAATGAAGTTTTCAGTCTCACAGGTAACACCCACTCAGACTCTACACCACAGGCGCTTCTTAAAATAAAAATGAACGCTTTATTTTTGCAAAGAACAGGTGTCACTTGTGACGCCATGAGACTGTTTAGCGACAATTTGCTGACTGAAGATGTGCTGCGGAGGTGGAAATAAATGCACAAACAGGAGGAAAAACAAGCTCTGTTTGCTTTTCAGAAGTTCTCCAACACGTAGCTTTGACAAAAACAAAACAAAAAAAAAAGTATCCAGAGCTCTATGAGACAGTTATTTACTTCTGCCTTCAGCTTGACGCCTGCATAAAAATCCAAACATGGAGAGTTGCTCTTTGAACATTTCTGAAGACCTTCACTGGGTGTCTAACGCAAATCAGTCTGGAGTGATGGACTCTCAAACATAGAGTCAATTAAGCGGCATCTCAGAGCTGCACCTGTTTCTAGAGGCTATTATAATCTCAGTGCAGCTGTTGTCTATTTAAACATCAAGCTGAAAGATTTTTTCATGCTTTCATGTCAGCAAGACTTTTCCTTCTGGCTCTGTGCTGCTGGACCGAACCGCACCGAATGTGTTTGATGACAATAAAATAGCGTTGTGAGTGTTTAGGCCACCAGCAAACTTAAACACACCGTTTTGTCACAAGAGTAGATGTGGGTTTCTATTTTAACCATGACATGCTGTGTTACCATTATGCTAATGATGGAAATAGTGATAAAAACAATTTATTGCTTATTTTGTGTTAAACTGTTCAGCTGGGAATGCATGGCAGAGCATTCAAAGCACCAAACACTGCTCTTGAAGAACATTCATCTTTGAAATAGGCGTCTTCAGATCTGGACAAAGTGACTTCATTTGATCGAATTTACTGATATTTATTGATGCTCTGGAGATAATGGTAAAAATTAAAAGTTTTGATATCATTGTCAGTTTTGGGGTGTTTTAACAGCATTAACTAGACTTTATTGAGCATCGATAAATCAAAGTTATTGTTATGACAGAAATTTCTCCTGATAAATGATGAACAACATGACAAATGTCCACCAAGTTCATCTTGTGTTACAGTACAAATGTTGTCAATGGCCACTTCAAGAGTGTGACTTGCACAAGAAATCAAACGGCAACAATTTGAATAAAATGCCATATTAAATAAAACTAAGTCTGAGATTGCTGGGTTTTTTTTAATGTATTTTCTAGTAGGAAGCAGAGTTCTCTCATTTAATTACTGCTGGATTTTGCTCCACAAACAACTGTTTGTGGTGCCTGTTTGGTTTCTGCTCACTGGAAATGTTTGCATCGCTTCATTTAAATTGTTTCCAAACAGCAACAGTCTCTTTTGTAAAACCGTGAGAATATTCAAGGCGTAGCGAAGATTCAAAGTGAGATGACTGATGGAGAAAAGGAGGATGGACTCTTTGGATACACTGCCAGTCAAAAAAAAATATTACTACTTGCAGGAAGCAGCCGGGTTAAAGTCCAACTTTGAACAAGGCAACTCAAAGGGTAACGTTACAAAAGTCGAGGCGATAAAACACTTTTCTTTAAACAAATGTTCTCAAATATGTTGTCAATCCTAAAGGAAGATGGAAATAAAAGATAACAGTTCAACTTGAGCAACTTAAGTCACACGTAACTGGAAAAATCTACACATGCAGCCCAGCTACGTACTGCAGGAGTTTAGAAAATGAGCAATTTAAAGCCATCAGACTGTTGTCTAACTCTTTATTGAATATGTTCTCAGTATGTACCATCCATATTCGTAGGTAATTATTATAATAATTTTGTAGAGCGGAAACCACACACCCCACAAAATGATTTTTTTTAATTTTTTTTTTTTTTCAAATTTTAATATTTCAGATTAATTAGTTGTACCAAAATAATTTCAATTGGCCTAATGCTGAAAAATAAATGAGGCTGAATCAATAAAAGAAAGAGAAAAAAGATTCAGAAATGCTCATAAGATGACCATGTCTATGAACAATTTGGGAAATCCAGATGATGATGAAGGTGATGATGATAATGATGTCATGGCATTGTAAGCTTCTAACAGGCTATTTCACAACAATGACATTTACTGGATGTGGACGTATTTACGTTTTGCAAACAGAAATATTTGCCCTTCTACTGATCCAAACATGATTTCATGTCAGGCAGTGAGGAAAAAAAAAGTGTCTTTCATTACAGTCTGTACATTTGATTTAAAGTGGAAGTTTCTTACTTATCATCAAGACATGATCTGTTTTCTGCTAAAAATAAGTTTCTGCATATTTTTTCTTTCAAAATTTAAAAGCTTCATGTTGATGTGAAAACTTCAGCATCAAACCTAAATGCGCGATCAAACCAAAAAATACGTCTGCGGTGCCCAGAATCAACCAATCAGCTTAGGTTGTTTGCAACCAGTAAAGCAAACGCGTTTCAAGCGATCGAGGCTCGTGACGTCACCCTCTAACAACCAGACTAAGTTAGATTTTAACCAAAAGCGTCCGGACGCGTTTCCTTACCTTGCGTCATAACTGCTGCGGTGCTCTCCAAAGTTTGCGGTTCTGGTTGAATGAATGTCTCGCTCGGTGCAGAAAGCGATGCCTCTCTGCAGCTATCTGGGTCTCCTATTTAACCCTCCTGGTATCAGTCAGAGAAAGGGGGTGTGACACAACCCTCATCAAACCGGAGGGGGGGGAAAGAAACAGGACGAGAGTTGGCTGCATGCAATAGTGACTCACTGTCTCACCTCCTCCTCCCCGTCAGATACAGTAAAGTCTGTCAAATGTTTTTTTTTGTTTTTTTTTTTTTGGTTCCGCGGAAAACTTCCATGCACTTTTTGATAAACACTCATTTTGGCCTTTTCTGCATCATCCAGGCATGAAACATGACTGAGCACACGCACATGAGTAACAATTAAAATTTTATATAAAGTATATACTTTTTTCACGTTGCAGCTTCAAACTAAAGAGATTTTATTTTTACAGATCAAAGCAAAAATATCTGTGAAGTACAAATATCAATGTTTTTTCCAAATGTCATTATAAATCTGGGAAGTGCGGCATGCATTTGTTTTTATACAGATGAAACCTCAGAGTTTCTCAGCTGCATCAACATAGATGAATTTTACAAAACTACAATGGGAACACTTATTTTGGATCACACCAGTTACTTGTGTGATCCAAACACACAACAGCCGGATGTTACTACTGTCGGAAATGATGAAGAGGAAGACCTGGTATAAATAAAACTTTTAGCTATTAGAGTTATGCTTAAGAGAAATTAATTTAATCAAAGAATATGTGTATATGTACTCCATCTTAAGCTGGGCTGCACCGATTGCAGTTTTCTAGACGATCCCTGGTTACTGATCTTTAAAAACCCTGACCTGCCAATTTTGATTTTGGTTGATATGTTTTTTTTTTTTGAAATGTTGTCTGAAATGTTGCTAAACATAGCAAGAAGGTCACTGAGTTGGCAACGGTGGAGTGAATATTCACAGACCTGAACGTAAACGTTCAGACCTGACCTGGTTGGTGTGTCAGTCACTGTAGAGCAGAAGAGGACAGAGGCTGATTTTTAAACCTTTGGTGACGAAGATAAAATTAGGGGATAAGATGGACGTCACATGTAAGTATCGGCTGATCACGATCCCCCAAAATTAAGAAAATTGCCGCCCAGAAATCAACTGTCGATAAATCATTGGCAATAAATGTATCCTATTATACGTGTATATAATGTAAACAGCACTGCCAGAGATGCAATAAGTTTACAGCAGGTGTGTGAATGATCTAATGATCGGGCCGCTGATTTCAGCCAGTCCACATTGTCAGCAGAACTAGAGGGGCCCAAAACCAAATTTTGCTTTGGGCCCCGTGGAGGCTGGGGCCGGCCCTGGTCTAAACAGAACAAAACTTATATATTTCTGTTGGCTATGGCTTTTGGTTTTGGTGAATCATCCTAAGAGTACACTATGTAGGCACAACTGGATTTTCCAAGGTTTTATTTTTTTGTTCGTTTGCTTTTCATTTTAATTTTACCCATAAAATAATAATTTTTTTTCTTGTGCGGCGCCTCCTTTTTTTTCGTTAAATTATCCACTATCACAATGTTTCAGTTAGAAGGTTGTGGAATAAACATAAAAACATTCCTTCACTTCATTTGTGAAACATGTTCGATAAGTAAAAACATTTTTGTCTGAGGATTGTGCAGCACATTATCTTTCTTTTCCATGTGAGGTCAAAACTAAAGTATGTGTTTTGCTCTTAGTGTGAGCATTTTGGCCAGAAAGTTGGCCTTTATGCTGAGGAATGTTACGAAGATCAAAGATCAGACCAAAATAACACAGTGTGGATTTTGTTTTCTGTTACTTGGATGATGTGGATTGCTCATGAATGAAGAAAGAGAACAGAAAAAAAAAACAGAGATAATTTGGAAATATGTACACTTACAGTTCCATCCGGATGTGTTCATACCACTTTGAATGATATATTTTATATCACTGTTGTTTTTATTACAAAACACTGAAATGCAAACACAAAAAACTGTGGGGATATTTTTTGTGATATAAAAAGCCAACACATTATGCACTACCTACTCGTAATGCAGTTTGAATGGGCTGCAAATGAAAAGAAATACTTTAAAAATAAAAGCAATTTTAAATCAAACGTTAAACACCAAGTTATGATATTTAGGCCAACAGAATTATCACATAAACAAGTATTTTTTTATTACATGTTTTCAAGCCACTGTGCAATTAACTGCAGCACTGCAATATGAGAACCTGACTGTATCAATTTTCTGACCTACATCTAAAAATATCTGATTAGAACAAGTAGAAATCACATGGCTTTATTTTATGTAAAGTCAAACTGTATGCATTTCACAATCAAGTTTATCTCAAACCAATTAAGATACATTTCTAAGTGATTGCTTTAGTGGTGATATAAAAAAGAAACAGTTTTTATAAAAAATAAAAAAAAACTATTTACAAACTTGTGACAAAATATAGAAACAACTGGAAACGATGCTCTGCTCCACATTGGCTTGGAAGTCAACTGGAACATCCTCTGAAGTCGAACTTCCAACTCAAATATTTGAGGTTATTCACTAACCCAAGCTCAAAATCCGAAATGATTGCTACACCTATGAAGCATAAAGTGGCAGTAGTAAATGAATTGCGTCTAACGTTTTGTATCTCGTTAAATCAGTTGGATATATTTTAGTGTCCACCATCTATTTGTGAACGCCTTCCTTTAGTGCTTGAATGAATAAACACAAAGAAATACTAATTTGTCATCTGCAATAATAATAGTGGTTAACCTGATCACAGAGTAGAATAATAAACAGTTCCCACTGGCTTTCCGTCTTGCAATGAGGTGTAAAGTCCTTCCTGGATCCGACTTCCAAGGCTTATGGGTGCAGCAGAAACAACTTTATTCAGGGCTGAAGAGCCTCAGTGAGCGTTCATCTGTTTTTAACCTCTGGAGAAAAACGACAACCAAAAACATAATTGATTCATGTAAAATTCAAAGTGTAAATAATAGTTGAATTCCTGTCATCCGTGTTCCAGTGACACGATTTGATCTGTGACAGTCAAAGGATTCAGCGTTACCACTGATAAAGATTTGCTCATGTCTGGATCATAGAAGCCAAATCCAGCTAGCTGACAGCTCTCTGTGCTGCTGTTTGATCACCTTAGCAACAAATGAATTGACCTCTTGGATCAGCTGATCCTTACATAATTAAAATAGCTTAAATTGTGAGAGCGATGTCAAAGAAAAAGTAAAATAATGCATATTTTACATCCATCAGAATATACATAAACTACACAAAAACAGAGGTACAGTCACTTAATCTCCTCTCCTTTGGACACTTTTCAGGACAGAGTGACAAACGTTTCAAGAATCACTTCTATGCTATACTTACTTTATACTGTACCGCTTCTCACAGATCAAACCTCTGTAGACTTTCCAGCACTTGTGCTTTCAGCCTGAAAGATTCATAATTTAATTTTAATTACACCATCTTATAAACTGCGTACTTAATAATATAGACACTGCAGGCAAATATATTTTATTGCAATGTTTTAAACCATCTGCAGAGTGAATTAAAGGCCATGCATCAGACCTTGCTGTCAGGCAGATCCTCGGTCTGATGCTGCTGCTTGAGTTTCGTCCCTGGTGCTGCTGGTGATGGGCTGCTCACTGCAGATTCTTGAAGAGTGTTTGGGCTTTGGGAAACAGACAAAGCTTCGGTGGAGCAAGCAGATCCAACTTCTTTCAAGGTGATGATTGAGGTGCAGACAGAAGAGCTGTCCTCCATCTCTCCCGCAGCGGAGCGGCAGCTGTGACTGCAACTGCTGAAACCACTCACGCTCTCTCCTGACGACTCGGAGCTGTCCACTGGAGGACGGAGAAAAACATGTGGAGGAGTTCACCAACAGCACAGTTTTACTTTGGTGTTAGCAAAACCTTCTACCTTGACAGAAACGAGTTTTGCAAAGGAAGATCCTTGCCTTTGCACTAGAAGTAAATCTTCAAACTTTCACTCACGTAATAAGTTCTGATTTCCACTCTCACGGTCCATTTCATCCTCTTCGAGAGATCCAGGGGGCGATACATATCCCGCAAGCCCCCCTGAGACCACCCTTCGTTTCGGACCACCAACAAATCCAACAGGGGGCATGGAACCGCGTCCAGAGGAAGAGGAGGAAGAAGAACTGCTGCCTGAACCAACAGATTTTGGTCGTCCCTCCAGAAGCCCACCCTGTGAGCCGCACGACCCCAACGAGGACAGCACCTTGTTTTCTGCAGGGACAGTGGAAGTTATGTTTCTGTCAGCAGAAGGATGACTGAACATTATAAACCTAATTATGATTTTTTTTTTTAAAGTTAGAGCATTCACCTCTTCCTAGCAGAACATAGTTTATAGCTCTGTCACTGATAGCCGCTTCGCTGGGCTGGATGTCCATGAAAGGCTTGTTTCCAATACCCAGGAACACTCTCTCCTGCATTCGGACCTCTGAACAGAAAAGACAAATGTCAACTGACAAAGATTTAAAACCGTACAATGAAGTGTCACTTTATTATATAAAAACTGCAATTTTAAAACCACTGAAATAAATGTACATTGACTTGCAGAAGTAGACTCTCATTAAACATCTAAAAATACAAACTGTTTGATATGCAAAATCATTTATGCCCCTTAAAAATTCCTTAAAATTGACATAAATGAGATCTTTTTTATGTGTGATTTAATAAAATCCTCATTTGGATTTCTAGGAACTTGTAATCAGAAGTTTCTGGGGTTTTTTTTGTATTTCTGTGATAGAAAAGTGACTTATCCAGGGTGAGCCCCAACTCTTGCCCAACTCTACCCACTGAGCTGGATAAGGAGTTATATTTGTATTTTCACACCATGAGCAGAATGGCAAGAGCATTAAAAATATCTTCAAATCTCACCATTAGTGACCTGCGGCTCTCAGCGTCAGTCCCCAGACAGATTGTACAATGGGAAATATCCAGATATTCCTGTTTCTGTTTTCTGTAACCTTATGAAATATTGTTTGGAAAGACCATATACAGTCCCACTGGCAGAACGGAGTCGTATAAAGTATTGAAGAAACGTGGCAATGAATGCGCCACAAGTTTGTTCGTTTCAAACAACAAATTCATAAAACTGGATCTCTCAATACTTACTGAAGGTTTTATATTAAAGGTTCATTTGTTTCAGAAGTTTTTAGTGTGATGTTAAGCAACTTCAAGGAAATGTTTGATTAAAGCTTTTTACTACAGCTCTTACTAAATCAATTCCCCACATAGAATCGCTTTGCAAATCAAGGTGTGTTTATATCTTTACCCCTGTTGTGTATGGCCTGCTCCCACAGGATCCGCTCCAGGTCTTTGGTCCAGGCCTCCTTCGCTTCCCGGCTTTCAGCTTGCAGTGTGTATGTGTCTTGGCTTTTCCTCTTTCGGAACCAGATCTCGAAACACAAGCCGCTGTCGCCGCTGTTCTGTGTCATGCCGATATCAGACGTCTGAACACGACAGAAGGACAACATGATTTCTTTAAACCGGTGCTTCAAATGCAGCGAAGCAGTTCCAGGAGCAGGAGGAAACGCCAAACGTGCGTAAAATGTTAGAAGTTAAGTTGTGTGGAGAGGAACAGACAGAAAAAAAACAAAAACATTGCACTTTTCTGTACGTGTGAAGTACAGTCAGTTTTATATGTTTATTTTTGTTGTTTTAAGTTTATTCTTAAATCTTTTGACGGGCCATTATCATTAAGATAAATTAAAAAAGGACAGTTGTTGAAGATGAATCTGATCGGCTCAGTCAATTTTATCCGTTACATAAATGCTCCTCTGTCAGCATGCTGGGAAGTGTTTCTAAATCTTGGACAACAAAATGTTTTTCTTTCTGCAGGGTTATGTTTGTGAACGGACATGCTGAACTAAATGGTTACCTTGAAGGACTGTTTGTAGACGTATGTGTCATTTCCCACATCCGTCTTTCTGGTCTTGCTGAAGAGAACAAGGTCTTGAAAGAGGAATATGTGACGGAGACATTTCTTCTTCCTGAAAGTTACCAAGAACTCATCCTGCCGTATCAATTGACCTTGTTCTTTCAGATTGACCTGTGCATACGCAAGAGGAAGTGCGTGGTTATTTAAAGTGAAAACAGTTTTTCAGAGGAAGTTTCATGTTGTTTACTCATGTTAGTCTCTGTTGGAATATCACCGATTGCTCCAGAAAGGTTCAAATGGACAGAAGTCAGCGTAAAAAAACAGAAGTTTCCTATAATCTCTAACAGAGAGCGTCTGTTTGCCATTGAAGAAATAACTGCATTCCTGTAGACGCAGCTCCATTCCTGCTGATGTTGCTCACCAGAAAGTGGAGTTCGTCGTTCACCACATAGCAAAGTTCAGGGAAAAGTTCAGGAGAGATTGATGATCTGTCATTGTTTCTAACTCACCTCCCTCCCATACATGTCAGCATAACTAACCCCACCAAACCAATGAAAGATGAATAAAGTTGCCTTCTTACATCTTAGTGTATTGTTATGGCCGAAACATCACTAAGTCCTCTAAAATCGCCTAACGCCACAAGGAACGGATCTGTGTCACTGAACGTGATTTTAAAAGTATGTAAAGGAAATGCAAAACTTTAATTTTGCTTGATATTGTTTTGATACTGAATCAAAACAACGACTGTGTCCCCGCTTACATCGCATTGGCGGATGGCGTCCATGGCCAGCAGATTGTTGCCGTGGCGCAGCTGGAAGTGGATGACCTCCAGAGCTGCCTTGATCTCGGCGACCTCTTTCGTTTGCTCCGGTCCGCACTCCCTCATCACGTCCTGCAGCAGCAAGCTGTACTTACTGATGCGCTGCACAGGCTTCAGCAAGTAAGACCATAAATCCATTTTATCCCCCAGCTTTAGCTGCTTTTGCTAAATGACGGAACAGAAACAAAGCAGCACTGTGGTTAGAGTGCAGATGTGGTACGAGATGGTGAATGAAGGTTGTTGGGTTGAATTCACTGACAATTGAGTTATACATGTATTTTTTTTAAGTGGGCTAAAATTCAGTACATCAGTCAGTTAAAAGCCATAAAGTAAACTTATGAAGTTATGATGTAGGTGGTTTGAATGTGTTTGTTTAAGGCAAATGGACAACACAGCTGTCAGATTAGTTATTTTTGAAAAACTTGGTGTAATTTTTCATGCGCCACTTTTGTTTTGGATTATTTAAGAAAATACCAAGAAGTGACCAAATATAAACCAGGCAAAGGATCATAATTTGGATGAAGCACAACATCCAGTGAAGTATCAGGTGGCTTTCTCTGTTACAGAAAATAACAAAATTATTTTTGGCACCAAAGAAAAGGGGTTCTCACCTTGAAAAAGTTTTTTCCGTGAATGGTAAGAAGAGAATCAGACTGCGGTTTGTTTTTGCTGTACAGGGCATACAAAGCAAAACTCTCTCTCTGAAAGAAAGGAACAAATAAACACCATCAACCCTCATAACCAAACTACTTATGTCAAAAATGTAAAGCACAAAGGTGAGAACAGTTTGTTGCACTTCTATCCCATCCTGTTTAGAAAATCGCTTGTTTAAATTGTTCCAAAGAAAGAGACATTTTTGGAAGCAGCAGGCGTAATCTCAGTCATCAGCTGTGAAACATCTGGAATGGTTTTCACTGGAACTGATTATAGTGAATTATCCAAATTTGAGGTCAGAACTGAAAACCGTGACTCTACACTGAATAAAATTTCCCGAATTACAGTTGGCTCAGACAAAACTCTTGATTAGGCTTGTAATGAATGGGATTTTATCTGCTCACATGGCGCAAAAAGCAGCGGCCGACTCTGAACGGTTCCTTCACGCAGTTCTCCAATTCATCCGAGAAATAGTGATGGTGAAAGTCGTGGAGCTTTTCCAGATTCCCGAAAATGCTGCCCCTCTGGCCCCGGAGGTCTTGAGGGACGTCTGCTCTCTCCAGTTCGGGAAAGTAATGCTCCCTGACGTAACCCAGAGCTTTGACATACTCCCGCTCTGTGCACAGGAGCTCCTCCAAGATCTTCTGGACTTTCCTGTTCCAAGAGTAGGAAATGAAAAATGCTAATTTACTGTTTTTATAAAATTGCACTTTTCGATAGCTATGCATGTCGCATAATTTCCTTCTTGATCCAGGGGAATATTTCTTTTACATCTACAGTTTTTTTCATTGTCTGACATTTGATTAGGCTGCTCCTGTTTTAGATCAATTGCGATAAACCAAATATTTTTACTCCCTAAATGCCAGAGTTATGAGACTTTTTAGTTTTTGTAGTTTTATTATTCTTTTTTATTTTTTTACTTTTTCCAAACTAAGAGATTTTAATACTTTTTCAGAGCATTTTGTAGAGCCGGTTCTTCCAAACGATTGACTTAATTGTCCTCAAGCCACTTTGTAAATAATTTGATCAGTTGCTTAGGGACATTGTCCAGTTGGCACCTTTGCGCACCCAAACAACAACTTCATGCCTGATGTTGCTTCAACGTTTCCACACAACATTCATTCTTCATGATGCCGTCTGATTTCAAAAGGAAAAAGAAACATCACCAATCCCTCTCGCAGCAAAACACCCAAAAAACCCGACGCTGCCACCCAGGCCTCGCACCGGTGTGGAAAGAAAATGGGGCTGATACAAAACATTAACATTACCCGTCAATATTTTTTATTTAATCTTATTCTGAGCACGTTACAAGTACTCAACTTGCAACATGCAGCAATGTTACATTTAAACCTTTAAAGGTTTTCATTTAAAGGTTTAGTGACGTCTTGTTTAGTGAAAGACGAAACTTGCTTTTTCTTAACCTTTGCAGCCGTTTTTGTATCTACTTCTGACTTGTGAAACCACCTGTGTGTAGGATGTTAGTTCCTGTGTTCCTCCTTCCTTGTTATCAGAATGACCCCCTTATTTGATTTATTACCCCCCACATTCCTTTCACTCCTGCTTTGCTTTGTGTTAATGAAAAGGACAAGCGCTGAAGCAGAGTCAGAACGCACTGTGAACTGAACGGCTGGCCGGAGTCAGGCTGGCAGACTGTGTCTTCCCCTTCTGCAAAAGGCTTGATTGAAAACTTATAAACGTTGTCTGTGGTTCTTTTTTTAATGTGGGTTGAGAAAATACCTGTCACAGGACTTCTGGTTCTGGTTCTGGTTCCGCTCTGCATCCCCAGAACCAGAACCAAACATGGAGAAGCAGCATTCAGCTTCTATGCACCACAAATCTGGAGTAAGTTTCCAGAAAAGTGTAAAGCGAAACACTGAGTTCCTTAAAAACCAAAACACCCACATCTTTATAGTTGCTTTTGTATCATAATAAATTAAACACAAGCCAACAGTTTGACGTTTAATGGTGACACTTGGAAAAATGTTCCAGCTGTCGATTTTTGTGTGTTTATGATGTAAAGCACTTTGAACTGCCTCGCTGCAGAAATGTGCTGTACAAATAACATTTTATTGATTGCTTGATTGATTATGGTCAAAATTGATTCATTTCTTTCCAGACACCAAAGGACGTAACTCCAAGTCTTTGATTAGTTTGAACAGCTTCGATATATAAACGCAACATCTTCTGTACCCAGCAATGAACCAGACTTCTGCTTGAGGTGTTGCCTTAAAATAAATGAGTCAGATGTTCTTGAACGTCTGATAGAAAAACCTATCAGACGTTCAGAAAAACGCATCATTAACCGCTGGATTTTTCCCACAAACATCTAAACGCCCAGTAATCTTGGTCCAACAAGAACAAAAAACTGAATGTGTCACTTATTTGAAATTAAATGAGAACATTTAATTTCAACTCTAAAGTGGAAAATTAAGATTTTTATGGAAAATAAAGGCTTGAAAGCATTCTGTATGTGATTATAGTAATGTGTTCAATTTTGTGGATTACGTTACTGAAATAAATAAATTTTTAAATGATATTCTAATACACTGAATATGAATGTATGTGACTGCATTTGCTGTTTTCCACTTGCTTTCCTCCAGTAGCCTTAAGAAACAGGAGAAGGGAGGACTACTTACAAAATGCTGCTTTCTGTCGGAGTACGTAATGTCTCTAAAGTCCTTAAATCCTCCGGACTCCGGGTGGAGAAGGTTCTGACCTTTCCCTCCCCTTGTTTATCGTCTCTTTTCGACTCACAGTTCAGGTTGTCTGGCTGCACACCCTCTCGACGGAAAGTCTGCAGCTTTTGGGTGGGCTGCAGGTTTTGATCCAGGGAGTGTTTCCTGCTGTGGCAGTGTTTGTGACTTAGAGGCAAAAAGCCAGAGATACTCATCTCATACGAGCCCTCGCTTAGAGACCGACCTAGAGTCTGATGAGCAGAAAAATCCTTTCTTTCTGCCGGGCCTGCACTGCTCAGATCTGCAATGCTGCGGTGCTCTTTCGACTCGCATTGGCTCGCTGCATGAAAATCACCAGTTTGGGACAAAGGGGAAGTATTCTTTGAGTTTTTGCATTGTGCTTCAAGTAATTCTTTCTTAACGCTGAGGTCAGATTCACAGTTGTGATTTGAGAATGCTGCAGAGATGGTTCCTCCTTGACATTTCGCAGTGCTGACGACTTCCACATGAGAGCTCTGCTTTGGGATCTGAGCGTTCCGAGCCTCCCCCGGCTCATTCCTTTTCCCCTCCCTCTCCTTTTCTTCGTGCTGTCCCAGAGGGTTTGCAGCTGTGGTCTGCTGGGTCGGGGTTTTTTCTGCGCCTTTGTGCTTCTCCTGCATCTCCTCAAGACGCTGCTTGACTTCCTGGCTCTGGACCCAGGCTGCATTCCACGCTCTCAGCATCCCAGAGGCCTCTGCTCCCATGGCACAGGCCTTAGCCCTCAGAGCCTGGAAGTGTGAGGCGGAAAATTCACCAGCTAATCTCTCTTTTTGCATTTGAAGTGTGTTTAGGGTCTGAGATGAGCAACATCCTTCTTCTACCAGTTCCAACAGGCTACGACATTCTTTAGCCCAGTCTGTTGCCTGTAAATATAAAACAAAATGGGTAAAGTTTTGGATAACGAGGCCCAGTGAGAAGGAACGTGCAAAGAAAGGTGAAGCTACGAAAGATTTATGAAGCTACAAACCTGTTTACAAAACCTGTACAAATGCACGACCGACATTAAATCTTTCTGTCTTTGTTCTGCCCGCAACACAAAGTCTTCTACGTTCGATTTGAAAGTGCCGACCAGGGTCCGAAAAATCTCAGCAGCAGGACTTGAGTTAATGGTGCCAATGATCTCCTCCGCCTCCTTGATGAGTATCGAGGCGTACTGTTGTTTGTCCTGTGACAAATCACATGGTATCAAGTGTAGCAATTCATTTTCCTGTAGTATTTTCATATTTTTCACCAAGCAACCACAAACCTCAATGTACTTTGTTAAGATTTTTGTAACACAAACAACGTAGCATGTGACTTTGAAGTTTAGTCAAAAGGATTTATGGTATTGAATTATTTATTTTGTTGTATTAAAACTTACAAGGAACGTCGCCCTGAACATATCACTCCCAACTACAACTATATACTAAAATCTGAAAGTGTGTCTTTTTTCAGCCTCTCATATCTGATAGCCGGTGATTCCAGCATCATCCTCTGGGGATGTATTTCCTTCTACTGGGAAGAAAACAATCACTGGAAGAAGTCCCACTTCCAGTTTGCCACAAGCCATGTTGCAGTAGACGGATGCAACTAAATGCAGAGAAATCCGGCACAAAAAAAAAAAAAAGAAACAAGAAACAAATTAACCCTCACAGGCTCAAATTACTTGCAAAGACTAGCTAAGTAGCATTTAGCTGTTGCAAATCTGCAACATCTGCCTGGAGAGGGTTAAGGCTAAAAAAAACTTGAAAAGGGGAGAGATTCGTCTTTCAGCTGAATAATGACCCTAAGCATACAACCAGAGCTACAATGGTTCAGCTCAAATCATATCCGTGTGTTAGAATAATGCAGACAAGAACTAAAAAATGTTCTGCCCACTGGAATCCAACCCCCTCTCCAGGCTGAGGCACTATTTCTACATCTGCAAAACTGCTAGAGACATACATCAAATGTTTTACAGACCGAACAGCAGCGTGACATGGATGTGAATACTAATTCAAGCACTCAAACACTCACATTTCTATTTGGAAAAAAATCGAAAAGCTCATTTAATTTCTACACACTTCTCATTTATGCACTCTTCTATTCATGCCTTTTACATAACATTTCAATAAAATACATTGAGGTTTGTGGCTGTAATGCAACGAAATGTAAAAAGTCTAAAATGGATGTCAGTACTTTTACCATGTCCTCCAATTAATTCCCCTTGTGCTTTAAAGAGAAAATTGCAACTAAATGCCATTCAAATAGGGCTGATCGTAAGTGAACAGCATTTTTCTTGGTATGTTAATGTACCTTGGATTTAGTGAGAAACAGATTAAAGTCTTCCAAGGCCTTTTCCCTGCCTGCCAGTGTGTCATCTGTTGAGAAAGAGTTCTTCAGAATCTGCTCCCCCTCTGTACTGAACCACAACCCCTCCTGGAAGAAATGAAGCAGGAGTTAGAGAAGCTGCCTTATAACTTGGCAAGGTGCAAGACTGCTATAACATATGGCGTACGAAAGAAACAGTTCGATATGAGTTCATGCCTGGAAATTTCCACTGATGTGTCTGTGGTTGAATATGAACTTTAGTGGATTTTTAGAGGCACGATTCAAAAGAAAGAAAGAAGAAAATGGAGTCACCGAGATGATCTTAGCCTCCGTGTCTCTGTGCCTGAGCAGGTTCTCCAGGTGTTGCAGCGACTCATTTGATTTCATGACCAGCATGTGGAGCTTCTCCTCCACTTGGTTGTAAAGACTTGTAGCCAACTCCAAAGCATCTCTGAGCAGAAATTGAAACACACCTGAAGTTGATAAAAATGCCCAAAACATTGTAAAAGGAAGGGTTCTTTACCCAGCGTCTGAGCTCAAGTAATGAAATGCTTGATATTATTTTTTAGGTAAAAGTGACATTTTGTGGCTTTTCACCTGCTTAAGGTTCACTCTCTCCCTCACCTTTCACTTTTTCACAAATTTAAAAACTTCTGATGTAGAAATGAATATATCTTTTAAGCTACAGGCAGGAACAAAACTGCAAAGCTTTGAAACCAGTATAATCATGCCCTTCAAACTGGTGTAAAGTAGTGCACTCTAACGAAATACACCCACAGAGATGAATGCACATAATCAGCATTTCTACATCCATATTTCCTCAGAACTCTGTGAGTGTGTAGAAACGGGCCTTGACATATAGCAGCTTCTCCTTTGTTTGTCTTTGCCCATGTTGAGCAATTTAAACGTCAACTCTCAAATCAGTCATTCAACAAAAAACAGTGACTAGATTTTGGTCAGTTATAGGAGGTTTTACTAACAAGACAGCATGTACATAAGTTCAGATATGTACATTGAGAAAAATCTGTAGCTATGTCATTTGAGCTTCCTTTATTGCAGCACATAGATTTTGACAACCTGGCAAACAAAAAAGTCAAAAGTTCACTCTTGTACCTGTAATCCTCAGACTGCAGAAATCGGAATTCCTCTTTCTTCATCCTTGCCAGTAACGTTCCTCCTTCCTTTTGCAGAGTCACCAGTCTGTCATCTTCCAGGACCTCCTTCATTAGAACCCTTTGCTCCTGAATGCTCTCTTGAACTTCCTGCAGCAACCACAAAACTGGGGGTCAAAACGTGAAACCAATGGAGAAAAAAAAACCTGACATTTGCCACACTGTGAACCTGTGCGACCTCAGCAGAGTCCATTTGTTTCCTTCTGTCCACTCTCTTGATGGCCTTTTGCAACAAGCTGTTGGCCCCTCGCAGGTTTGCCATGAAAGGTACATGCTTCTGAAATGAATCAAATAAAGAAACATGACATGTAACGACAGTATAAAGATGCCACTGAAAGACCAATCGTGTAAGATTCAAGAATAATAAGAAGCAAGTTCTGTTCATCACCCAAAGCTTACGGCATGTCATGGAGGAGATCTCAAACATATTGAACACCTAAGATCACGTTATTACTAAGAGTTACTGTAAATGCACACAGCTCTTGGTTCTTACATATTCCTCTCTTTGTGTCAAGAACAGGAACTAAAGATTTTCATCATGATTGTAAAGCAAACAATTCTGCAACAACTTTGTGATTCTATCATGTATATTTGTTCCAAAATCTCTATATAGAGAAGATGATGAACAATTCCTTGTTACCTTGCTGAATCTAAGGTCCCAACCCCATGTAATACCCAAAGTGACTAGTGAATGTAAATACAAAGTCACAGATTTCTCCTGTATACAATAAAACCACAGAAATGTGATCCACAAATGATGTCAAAGAAATTTGGAGGCAGAAGAAAATGTGCACTCGTGTGTGAAATTTGCCACCACAGAAAATGTTCACAGAAATATCTTCTGAAGTCACATCAAAAACCTCACTCTGTCATCTGAAATGATAATTATGAGTTTGTTTTTCTCCAGGCTTCATTGCTAATTTGATGCCGTTAATAAAAATATATGCTTGGTGTCTTTACACAGATCTTCAGGCAAACTACTAGCTGTCAAATATTTAACACCGCATCGTTATCTAGTTTCTCCATCTCATGCTGCATCAAACAACTTACATCTAAAACTGCCAGAGTAACTCTTCCCTTCTGTTTAGATTTGTAATCTCGTGCAAAGTGGGAATCTGGGACATTCTTTGGTTCAAGGGAAGTAAAATAAATTGTCCGGATCAAAAGTGCAAGCAGAACCTCAGTAAACATGACGTTTGTGCTGCTACAAATGTTTACACGTCACGAGCTTTGTTTATGCAGAGTGATAATGTTGTGTTTGATCACATCAAATGATGTGAAGCGCCTCAAAAAAATATTCACACTGACTGAACCTTGCAGATTGAGCGATATGAGAACCAAAAACGAGGCGATGTATTCCCACAATAAATAAACCTGCTGTAAGTTCTCAGAGAGATGAAAATGTGCTTCAAAAAACAGAATCATGAAAACCAAAGAGCAACCCATACAGCTCAGGGATGAAACTGTGGTAAAGTTTACAGTCTGAGAAACAATAAAATGGTTTTGACCAAAGCCTGTGGCCCAGTCAAAGTCCAAACCGAAATATAGAGAAAAACTTTCAATTTAATTTAAGTGAGTTTGAGTTAATTTGCAAAGGCGAACAGGCTAACGTTTTAGTTTCTTGGTCTAAAAGAAAGTAAAAGGAAGTGAAAGGTCATGATACATCCTCTTTTCTGTTACCCTGGTGGGATTTTATTATAAGATTAATTATTATCTAATTATCTAAAAATTATTTGACTTTTGTTTCAGTGTGATCAAAAATTTCTTCAGCAGTCTTCAGCTCATAAGTTTCGAAGGGACATTTTGCAGCTGGTTTTACCTCATGGAACTGCATCCAGTCCTTGTGATTGTAGGCAAACGTCCCTCCCAGGTCAGAGGTCAGCTGGGGAGCCTCCACTGTTTTGCTTAGGGCTCTCATCGAAGTAACGACATCCATCTATTAAAAAACGCCCACAAAAGACTTTGAGGAAGTACGACTCATCTTTCGTCTAACTGAAACGATAAAAGAAACTGATGGAGGTGAAAGTTGCTGTGATTTCTGACCTGCAGACCCGGCTGCTTCTCCGGCCGGGGACTGCTGTCCTTATCGATCAGCATGACGATGCTGTGGACAGCGTGGAGAGCTTGCTCCTGTTACCGCAGGCGAAAAGCCAAACACAAAATACATAAGGAGAACACGATTTGGATTCTCAGAGCATCACTGTGTTTTTAAGATATTTAGGCATGATAAAATCTTTATATTAAACTACAGTACATGCAAACTTTATAGCTTTATAGCACATTAAACAAGGAGTAAACACCCTTAACCCTTAGATCTTGTATCTACTAGAAAATCAGGGAGGCGCTTTGGTGGAAAATGCCTTCCCAGAACCATGAATCTTATCAGACAGCTTCGTCAGCATGTGCATGTAGTTTTCATGTTTTAACCTGCGCCATCAGTAGAGCCTTGTAGAGCTGAAGCGGAGGCGGCTTCTTCCTGCCGTTAATCACCAGAGTCAATCCCAGCTCTCGGACGTCCTTTCTATGAAAACAGTGCATCGCGTTACAGCACACCAGAGCTTGACTTGTCTTATTTCCATCTGACATGAACCTGCTCACAAACAACTAAAAGATTTCTCAGTCCCATTCTAGGGATTATTATTGTTATTATTGGGATGGCAGTCCCTGCAAAAACTTTCTTCCCGTTACCTGTTGTAGGCCTGATGATGTCACACGTATTTCTGTGCTCATAAAACGCCTGTTTAGTAGTTTGTGTGCATTAGTTTAATGATGGCATGTGATTTTCCTGCTTTTTCCCTCTCACCATGCTATGGGACCTATTCTACTTCACCTGTTGCAACAGTCCCGACTTAAAAGAATGGATAGTTAACAAGTTTCTGTAAGATTTGATAGCGCGCTGAGGAGGTCTTCACATACCACTCGTAAGTGCTTCTTTTTGAGCAGGCAGACTATTGTGTGTGAGCGTACATAGGACGAGGCTGCTAATTCTGGCAAGACACTACATACCAGACTGCTGGCAGCTGGTCTGGCTGCAGCAGACTGCTGTGGTATGTCTCTTTGCTGCAGACATTGGACGGTCAAAATAGTAAGAGAAAGAGCTTTTGAAGCTTAAAAGCCAACGATAAACCCAGTGTTAACAAGTGATGTTGTTAACGTTTTAATGAGTATTAAGTATTCCCAGTTCTGTGGAAACACTGGAAATGTTGGTCATTACTAGATGCTCTCATAGGTTGGATATGAATGACTAAACTGAAAAAATATATATTGTAGAGAAAAGATTATAAAGTAACAACAGTGTGTTACTGGAATGTAATGCCTCCCTTTTGTAAAAATAAATAAATAAATAATAAAAAACATCCTGGAAATATTTCTAAATGATGTTCTGCAGCCCCCTTGTGGTTACATGTGTCACTGCATGCTGAAAAAAGCCAGTTTTTATTCCTCTCAGCTGAAACACAGAGGATTTGAAACCATTTTCCAATTAGTCGCACACCGTTTAGGAGCTAATTATTAAGGACAATGTGTGACTTGTCTGGTGTACCTTGGTATGGAGTGTAAGTACAGCAGCAATTCACAAATGCTTTCTGCTGACACCAGAGGGGACATCCACTCCTTCCTGTCACCATGGACCTCGACCACCGCCCTGCCATTCCTGTCCCTGCTGCCTGCGAAAATAGAATAAGAGCTTTTTTTTTTTTTTCTTCAAAGAAATGCAGTTTTGTTTGTTTGTGTTGTTAAATGCACAATCAAATGGTAGATACCTTTTGCTTCTCAATTTTTACAAAGAAGAATCTAGTGAATAATGTAAGAAAGTCTCCTTGGATTCTACAGTGTTCAAGATGTCTTGGAACATTTAAATTATATTTTTGTTTGATCATAAAAAATGTAATGTAAACTTTTTTTTTTTTTTTTTTTTGAGAGAATTAGCAGCACAATTTACCTGGTAAACAAATAATGCCCAATTCCAGCAGACCGCTGATCTTCCTCAGGCAGGATCGTTCTGTTTGTGAGCCCTGCTGACATCCAGATCCTGTTGCAGAAGGTTGTTTTTCCGCCTTCATGCTGAAAGGTTTGGAACCCAGTCCATTCATGCTGGATGTGCTCAGATCTGAATCTGCAGAAAACACAAAAAACTGTTGGTTTTCTAAAGCAGGCAGTAATTTTGTAAAACGGAGAAGAAAGACAGAGTTCAGTGGTGAAGCTGCATGCTCAACATCTGGTGTCGGTTTTCGTCAAACAGCCTAACACTGAGCATGCAATAATGTCTTCCTCCAAAAGGTATTTGGATTTTGCATGTGTGCAAATGCAAATTTTCAACAATTTTGTGTATAGATTTTGGCATTTGTGGTTCTTTCTTTGGGATGTTGTTGAACATCTTGACTAATTTCCATCCATCTGAGGTTTGGGATAAATTACTGAAGATTGGACAAAGTTGTCTGTCCCAACAGAGTAGAGATTCCAAATCAGAACAAGAAAAGTCCTGCTAACATAAGTTTTCTACTCTCAACCAATTGAAAATGTATGCTCTATATGTTATGTTTAACAGAAGGAAAGTGGACTCTACCATTCCAGCTGCAACTTGGTCAAGGACACTCAGGTCAGGATTATGGAGTTAGGGTTATGTGAATGCTTAATGTGTATTTCAGGGTGTATGTATCATATATCATCAATGGGGATTCGAGGACAGAAACTTAAACTTCCTGTTTCTAAGTTTCATTATAGTGGGAAGCTTTATTTCTTAATTGCACATGGGAAATAATGGTTCAAATGAATATTTAAATAACCTAAATTTACATCATATCTATGTTATTGTTGAGTCATCCTAAGTTTCTATATAGTCTTTCCACCAATCCTTCCATATCAACAAGCATTTAAAAAAAAATACAAAGTCTTAGCCTGGCAGTGAAGTGAGGCAGATATCCTAATTGACCTCCTCTCAACAAGGCCCCATCTATAATCCCCAGTATTTTAATAGTCCATGACAAGCATGTCTCCAGCCAAGATCTGAGCTCGTCCCTCTGAGGGCATTCTCAGACATGAAAACAAGAGAGGACAGAAGAGAAACTTCCTCCTTGCATGTCATTCTGTCTCCCTAAATTAGACGAATGCCGTGTATTTTTTTTTTTCTTTCCACCCACTGGGTTCAGACCCTCTTTTACTGGGTGCAGGTTGCTATTTCCGTTCCCTCCCATGATAAGAGGAATGACGTGATTGTGACCGTCCAGCCAATGATCTCAGACAGCACAGGGGAGATTCCCCGGAGGATGATTGTGCTGAAGTCTGATCTTTGACTCTTGAACCCTTGTTCTGAAGAGTCTTTATGAAGCGTAACCCTCAGAGGAGCCACATTCCCTCAAACACAACAAGGTCACGGTAGAGTTTCTTGCACTTTTTTTTATTTTTTTTTGCTTGAAAGTTGGGAGATTCTTTGAGCATTGAGAGACACGTCATTATGAATGACTGCTTGGGCATAATGTTAACAATGTGTGGACTGTGTGTGTGGGCCACTTTCTAAAATGAAATCTGCAGTGAATTAGCCAACAGAGACAATGGAACGTTGTCTCTGCCTACCTTTTTTCAAGCACTTCAGTCTTTCCACGTTTGAAGCCTCTTGATCTTCTGCTGTACTATTTTCATGCTGCATTATGCTGGTTACTGTTTCAGGACAAACATCACTGTGGCTCCTGTTGTTGATTTTGTACAGAATAGGAGTCCCTGTGGGGGTGTCTGACAGAGCAGACATAGATCTCACTTTGACTTTGTGTTTTCCCGATGGTTTTACAAACTCCCCTTTCTGGCGCGTCTTCAAACCTCCGTCAGATGTCGCCAAGGACACAACTGATCCTGGATCCTCAAGAAAAGCGTGTCCCAGCTGGTGAGAAATTAGTTTACTGTCACTGGGGCTCAGTCCAGAGAAGGGTTTTAAAATGAAAGCCGATTCCTTCATCAATGTGTTTTCTGATTCACAGCTCAAAGGACGGTGACATCCTATGCTTTCACGGGATTCACTGCCCATCGCAGGTTCTTGGCAGTGGTTGGATAAGTTATATAGTCGGTCTTTTTGACCTTCAAATGCCCCTCCGGGTCTTACATCATCGTCCTCAAAAAGTCCAACCTCCTCCAAGGCACCTAGGAGGTCCACACCTCCCCTTTCAAAAGGCACTGGGTTTTTTAGCGCTGCTACATAAGAGTCTCTGTATCTACATTTCAAATCCAGGTCAATAAGATCCTGATCCAGCTGCCTTTGGCCGCATGGCGTACAGGGCTCCTCTGCATACTGCAGAGTTTGTCCACTGCTTCCAAGTGGGATGGGTGGCGGCTGTCTCACAGGTTTGGGCAACACTGAAATAGGTTGAATTTGTTTATCCGCAAATTCCTTCCCTTTTGCAATGTCCACTAAGTCAACATAATCCCCCTCCATTTCTTGATAGGTCAGACTCTCCCAGGTGTTAGGAGAAACCCAGCCCACGGGTTTGTTCATTGGTTTGGACCCTGATCTGGGCGGTCGCCTTTCCATTTTGATGAGTTTTGAGGACGCGTGCGACGGTCTCAGAGATGCTGACATCCTGTCTTCTTGTGGCATCCTCACTGCCTCCACTGGAAGGGTTGATGAACTGAAGTGGGAGGAAACCGAGGCCTTCTTGGTCTGAGGCGCCGCTTCACCACAGGCGGGGACAGTCTTAGGCTTGTCTAAAAACTCTGGAATTGAAATTTCAGACCACGGCAACTTGATCACACCTTGATCTGTGCAAAGCAAACAGCGGGACAGAGGGGTCCCGTGGCGTCCTTCATTGATATCCTGCAGCCACTCCTCAGTGAAGAGGCAGGGGTAGGAAGTCTCAGGGATCGGCGTCTCCTCAACCTCTCGGCATCCCTCCTCCAGAAGGCTCTTGAGGACAATCCGGGCCGCTTGGTCACCAAAGGGTTCCACCTGAAGATAGAAGTCTCCAGGACGCAACAGCAAAGGGTTCACAGACGCTAACTGGATGACGGTTTTGTCATGCAGACAAAGAGGCCAACCCTCACAGCGGAAAACTACGTCAGAGTATCCAGCCTGAAAAAAAAAAAAAATATTGTTATTACAGAGTAACAAGGATTTTTAGGCTCAGGGCTCAGCTACGACTGTAATAACAGGCACTGAAAACAGTAAAAATCTCAGCATCAGGAAGTGCTTAATTTAATTTTGTTAAGACATGACACTGACACTGTTTGCTGTTACTTTTCTCAGTCTGTCGTCCACACACTAGAAAATATTAACAAAAACCTATAAACATATTTGAGTAAAAATTCTGGATTGAAAAATATCAGTAACCAATCCATGGAAAGATAGATCTCAGCAGCTTCTCTGTTAAGTTTAAATTATTGTTGTTAAAACCTTTGAGAGTCACATTAAGTTATTTACTAATTCTTTGCTCTTTGTAACACAGGTGGGAATCGACAGCATGACTGAAGATGTACAGTATCTTTTCATGCATTCACACTCACACATGCAGCCTGCTGGACAGACTCCAGCAGGTGTTTGGAGGGAATAAGGAAGTCCAACAGGCACTGCAGGGCATCGCCGTGGTAACGTTCATCGATGGTACGAAATAGCTGACAGAGGACGATGGGTGCTGTGACCTCAAAGGGTGGGAAGAGTGCCGACAAGGCACTCTGGATAGACAGGTCCAAAGATTCTGGATTCTGGAAGAAATGAAAAATGATTATTTTTATAATTGCTTTGACTTGGTTATTTCTCAGTCTTGCGCGTTAAAATGGGAAAAATGGGATTGCTTGCATATTTTATGTATTTTACTTTGCAATAACCAGTTCAGAAAGTAATCAACAGTCATGGTGGAATAAAGATTGTAAGGCTTTTTTAGGTTTTATTTTTGACATATCTAGGATTTTAGGAGATTATTTTTTTGTTTCCTGTTTTTACTAAAGCTCCACATCAGCAGTGGGAGCAGAACACAATCAGCTGTTCAGACTTTTTTCATTTCACTTCCTGGCCCAGACATCCGCTTCTTTCTTCCTTTCTCTTTTTTTTTCTTCTGTCTTGTTTGTTGCTGAAGTTAGAGGAGAATTTTACAGTCTTGGCTGTCTCGATCCACTGGATCTACTCCCTGTGATCCAGATTAACACATCAAAAAGGGAGTAAGAATATGATTAAAAAGAAGGAAAAAACAAAAGAAAGTCTTTCACCACCATAGATGTCTGCAGTGTGAATAGGAGCCAGACATACTGTCTACCCAGAGTAGAATACTTTTAACTTGTAACAAAAAAAAAAAAAAAAACAGGAAATAGTTAAAAGACAGAAGTTGCATGTGATTTAAAGAGAATTGGCAGACGGCACACTTTAAAGTTTTGCACATCGTGTTATCAGAGAGGCAAAGATCCCAGAGGAATGTGAAGTGACGTTGTGACTTTTTATGTGGGAGTTCACTTAACTCATTCACTGAAGATGTTCACACAAATAAACCACTTTCAACTAACCACATGTTTACATTTCTGAGTATTTTATATAAACTGAACTCAGATAAACTGTTTTTGTTAAAACACTAATGGCGAGCATTTAGCTCAGCATCGTAACAATGTATTGCTTTGTCTGAAATGTTATCCTTAAAATGAGCAGTTCATGATATTTGAATTGAGGTTTATTCAGTATGAATCGTATTTGTTTGGTACCTGATGCCAGTCTTAGAAGGGCCAAGACCACAGAGGACTTAGTTTCTACATTTTTTGAATAAAAACGTCTCTCTGAGTAGCTATTTATGTCAACCACTGTGACCAACTCATCCTGATTTTCACTTACTGAAGAGAACTACAAGAAATAAATGAGCTGCACACGACTTTCAAACAGAGACTCATACCTGTACTGTTGTTCTTATGGCATTTCAAAAGTTTTGCAGTCGCATTTTAGAAATTCTGTGCAACTTAACTTCGGTGACATACATTTGCTTTATTACATTGTGCACCGAGAAGACTGCGGATTACTAAAACGAATGTCTGTGTCTCCACTTGTGACATTTTCAAAACATTTTAACTGTGACTCATTAAGGAAAGTCCTCGTGGTCCAAGCAACTCTAAAGTAAATACACTTCAGAGCAAAACAACAGATGCTTTTGCCAACCTTTGATTCATTGGTGCGCTCGCTTGGAGTCTCCTCAAAGAAGTTTTGGATTTACAGTTGGGCAAATAAAGAAGGAAATGGCTGCATGGTTTTCTGCATGAGTAAACTTTTGGATGTCATCTTTATCACTGCAGGGAACACGAGCAACGGAAAAACACAAGACTTCTCAAAGCTACATTTTTGTTTCTGTATTATAAATGTGATTAAGTATTCCCTGTGTTGCTCTGCTCACTTCTTTCCTGACCTGGACATGGTTAATTTAAGTTAATGTATTTTCTGCTGACCAGGGTCACCAGATGATCAAGGTGACAGGAGCATCTCTTCTAGTCACAAATGCCCTCAAAGACTCAACTGTCTGTGAAACAGTTTTTGGGTCAAGTACGACACATGGAGCTGGTTTTCACTGTAAGTACACTTTTTGAGGAGTAATCCTCCAAATGTCTGCAAGGTCAAGGTATCAGCAGCAGCTGTGCTATTAGCGCAGAGCAGCCAAGCATGTGGAAACAATTCAGATGAAAGGAGAGTGTCTTTAAAGCATCTCAGTGAACCCATCCGACAATAAGCTTGGCTTTGAGTTGGGGATGTTTCGAGATCTGCGATTAGATTAGTGAAATAGTCGAGCACATACACAGCAGCAGCTAATGTAAAAATAAATCTGGGGCTTCGGCATTTCAGCTGGCTGTGAAATGTTCCATGAATTTAGCGTTTTGGCACACAAAATTCTAGCTTGTATTTTTAAGGACAGGGCTCTTGAAGGTTTAGTCTGCAAACATGTTGAGTCTTTTTTCAAAGTTGTGTTTTCACTTCTGTGCTTAGAAAGAATGTATACACAAGTCCATTAAGTGTTGGTGAAGCTCGATAATGCAGAAACTTAAGTGAAGCACTAACAGTTTTCCCACTTGAGTTATAAAGTAAATGATAGGACTCTATCTGTAGTAACGTGATTTAACAGTAGCACACAATGTAACGTGATTAGCTCAAAACTTCAAACAGCAAAAATTTGAAATGCTTATTTCACACAAAAAACATACATTTGAATAAATATAAATAAAAGTTAAAAGATACAAGTGTGCATGAATACAAAATAACACGCATCAAAAATACTAACTTCACAATAAATGGATACAATTCGTAACCATTGAGCAGCAGCTTAACTTCAGAAAAAAACTCAATAAAGTAAATAAGTTTTGAAACTAATAAGTATTAAGTTGACTGGATTTGGTATGGTATCTCTCAGGGTTGTGTGCTTAGCCCACAGCCATTCGTACTGTAACAAAACCACAGTGCATTAAAACATGATCAAAACTTTCTAAGGGCATTTTGTAGATGACATTGGTGTAAGATTGTTTTTTGGTGACTAAGAATAAATTTACAGGTCGGAGGTCAAACAATTATGGGACTAGTGCTGAGACAGAAACCTTGTGCTAAGTGATGACAAAATGAATAAAACCATCATAATGTGAAAATACTGAGCTTCTGTTTCAATTATACACTTTACATAAGTATACTTATTGATTTGTTTAATGATTTATCTACCAAGACCATGTTTTATTTCAAGATTTCCCACAACAGTCCCTTTCATTCCTGATACATAAGGCAGTTTTGGTATGAGCAATTCATTAAACTGACTATAAATCTATTTGATTTCATTTTGATGTCAATTTTATTGCTAGGCAAACTGGAATGAAAGTAAACAAAGGAATGATCGCCTCACCCACAGCTTGAAACTCTAATGCCATGGACAAAAAAATACAGACAAATTAAACTCATAAAAGGTATGAGAGAAATATTATACTGATGCCAAAGCCTTATAAAAGCATTCAATGAACACCACATAAGCTAATAAGTTATATTTTTAATTAAAACAGCTGCCAAACTGACAACCAAAGTACATCTAAGTAAACTAAATAATTATAAATAAATACATTAATTCTTTGCATAATTCTCTCTGATGTATTTGTTTTTATATGCTATCCAGTCTGGGCAGAACACCAGATGTTGACAGCAGCCTTTACAGAGCACCAACATTTAATTTCACAGTAAAAAAAAAAGAGTTGAAATTAAAAACAAAGGTTTGGTCGAATAGATGGCTTAATTTGAAGATGCTGCTTTTGGATCCACACCAGGCAATCTATTTATACAACCGGTTCTCAGCAGCCTGCTGTGTTATTGTAAACCCCCTGTCCAACAAAGGACCCTGCTTTGAGCACGGTCCTGGTTAGGCTTGATGGTCCTGAGGAGCTCAAAGTAAACAGAAAGCACAGCAGCATCAAAGACCTCACACTGGTCAACTTGAAGAACAACTGGCAGAGACAGAAGCATCTGTCTGCACTTTGGACGGATGAAATGTTGAAAACAAGTGCGAGATGATTTCAGCTGTTGTTTATGCAATAACACCTTAAATCTTTCAGCTATGTTTAACATGTGCATTCACAGAGAGCTAAAACGAGTTAACGTTCACCAGACAGTGCCGGGCCCTGGATTTAATTCAACATCAATATCCGAGCACCTGCAGTTTTTCTCGCTCTGCGCACCTCTGTTAGTCATTGCATTCCTTCATTTTCCTGATTGTGTACATCTGTCACAACAGCCTGTGAAACGGAGAGCAGAATAGGTTGGAGGCAGACAGTCGAATGATAATGCATCACAGCTGTTTAAGACACACGCAGCCCTTGAAATATAGGTCCTACTGTAACTCTGCAAAGCTGAGACCGTATCTGGGGACATTTCTAATATAGGACTGAACAAAGATGAGCAGCTCAGCTTTTCACTGTTTCAGTTGTTAGACTCTTGCATGCTTGTTGTTTACAGAGAAGTTCAAGTCTGTTATTTGTTTCTACATTCATGGAAGTTTAATATGTGTGATGGCTGTAGTTAACATTCTCAGCTTTTGTCTATTACTGTAAGTTATGAATGCAGATCATGTACTGTTTTATCCTTTAGCCTAGTTTGAAAGTTACGTAATAAAATTAGCAGCTATTAACAGCTGATAATTATTCTAAAAATCAACAAGGTGACAATACATAACCCATTAGAAATATAAATAAGTGCTTAAGAAATACAGCTACATTAATACTCCCTGATATTGACATCCTTACCCTTAGAATAATTTGCATTTGGAAACTAAATCTGTATTTAAAACCTTGTTGTCAAGTTCAGAAAGTGAATTTCTTCCAAGGTTTCATATAAGCTTGGAAATAAAAAGTGGGGAGCATCGTAATGAGTTAAAAAATGTCCAAAAAGTACTGGAGTCCAGGCAACCAAACATGTTTGGAACCGTAGTCAAGGATTTTCAACATCTAAACCTAAGCTATATAAGGATCAATGCACAGAGAGGGAACAGTAAAATTTTTGCAAGTACAAAAAATGTATTTTCAAATTAAGAGAGATTTTTAAAGTCCTGTTTTGGATACGCATTGCACAATGGTCAAGCCCTGTTGTTTTCTTTTCCATATTGATTACATTTCTATATACTGCCAGATAACACATTCTTGTGGTGTTTTATCTGGTGCTCTACATTTAGTCTTGGTGGCAGCGTTAGACAAAAAATTATTTGCTCCATTTGAATTCAGTAATGTCTGAGGATTTGGTGGGGATCTTGTACAAAAGGCTCTTGCAATACCGTGACAATATGTGTCATCAAATTAGTCTCAGGCAGAGCTTCCTAGTTGCTATGTTGGTCTTACTCCATCTGATAAAACAGGTGTGAGCTGCAGCTATGAGTCTAGTCAAGCTTAAAGGCAAATACTTTACGTTTGGGGAAAAAAAAACACTGTGACGAGAAGAATCAATTTGCATGAATAAGACAATGTTTGCTGCAGCTGCTTCACAAAGTCAGCATGTAATTTAAACAAACGGCTCTTGCTGAAATCTAAAATATGTTGTTCAAATCTGTGCCAGTCAATTTTATAGTAAAAAGCGCTTCATTAAAACACATTCTACTCTCTCGATAAGCATTTTGGGTTAATTGCCAGCACTTCTTATGACGTGAAATATAAACCCCTGTTTCGTTACCCTCGCTAAGATTGCAAAAAATGTTCTGTTACTGAAAGTCATGACTGTGGGTGGTTTGGCTAGTAATATATGAGGTAGAACCTCCTGAGATTTACCGAGCAAAGCTCAGCTGGATCCACTTCAGAAAGTCCAGTCAGCCAAATGAAAGAAGGGAGGTTGACTGTTTTCATGTATCTCAATAAAACAGGCTTCTCCTTCTAACAGACATGAACTGCAAGCGTGAACGAATCCACAAAAATAAAAAGCTGGAGAAAAGCACGTTTGGAGAATAACAAGCTCACTTTGCAGTCGCAGTCCCAGTTATAGCATTGTTGGAAATATTAGCAATGCGGGTGTGAAGTCATGAAAGGAGGCAGATTCAAGCCTGATCTGAGTGGAGTACTAAACAACAACCAAACTGTAGAGCATCACATCGAATAAAAGACACAAATGTTACCCAAACAAGGCTGGCAATTATGAAGAGCATGAATGATAGCTCACGATACAATCACTTCCTCCAGTAGATGGCGCCACACCGACCACATTTTATCAGCTCACTCACTTCACTGCTGTCTGTGGGCAAAAATCTGAAGAAGATACAAAGTTTTCACACAGTTCATCGCCAAGTATCGCAGACAAAGATGCAACTGTTATGAGCTCTGCTAAAGTCTGCTTGGCAGTGCATTTGAGTTGACGTGCTCAGTCCTTATCACGATCTAATTATGTCACTACTTGATTAACTTTTGTTTTTATGCTGTCCAGCACATTAGCATAGCCGATGCCATGCTCACAATAACTATTTACTCCCACAGTCAGGCACTCAAGAGCATTGAGTCAGGCATAAATCCCAACCTTTATCTAGGTCTGCAGAGGCTGTTGCTTTTGATCAATTTCCAGCTAACCACATTCCGCCGCTGCCTCTGCTTCACATTCACGACACGGGGATTCCCTTTCCTCTCGCTATTGTCCAGAGCAGCCAGTGATTTAACTCTCGAAGGAGCTTCAGGCTCCAGCAAAGGTCATGGTTTGACCTAAATGGGCAAGCTAGCATAGGAGGCATTTGTTTTTAAAAGTTGGCTTTCTCTTTTTCTTGCTCACCATTTTAGCCTCCCCCCATCCTTTACACTGTTTGGCTGAGTTTGCTAGTGAGCAAATAATTGCAGGTTGGAGCACACCGCCCCAGGCTCAGGCTAAAGAAAGTTTCACCTCATATTTGAGCCACAGTATAAACAACCTGTCAGGCATGCATTGGCAGTGAGTTTCTTTGTCATTTGCTGCAACTATTAAAGCTTAGAGAAGAAAAACTGCCTAGAACATAAAATGCTAAGATGATTGATTTTAATTAAGTTGTAACAGCTCTTGATGTGACGTTTTGAAAGGATTTTAGTTTATGTTTTCATGCCGATTGGCTCTCAAAATTCCTTTGAATGAAGTGCACTCTCTTTCCACCTCCAGGCAAAAGTGCCTCTTAGCGTAAGATGTGTCGTAAAATACTTGACACTAACTTGTTTCTCCCTGTCTGGTTTTGTTGATCTGTCCAAAAGCCAGCCAGTTCAGCAGTACAAATAATTCAGTAACTGATAGAGATTTTTTTTTATGGGAATATTGTGCCTGCTTTTACTTGCATTACTGCTGACTTTGTCCGCCAACAAACTAATTCAGATTTGGATCCCTGGAGCCCAAAGTTGAACTTAAAGCTTAATTTTGCTTTGGACTCTGAAGTTCTTCCCCTGTGTGATTTCCCTTTTAGACTGCATGTTTGTAATATTTCTTAATATTCATATGTTGGCAGCAGTTGACTCTGTCCGATGAAGTGAGTTGTAGTGTTTATCACAGGCCCAGATGTGAAGATGTTTGTTTTAACCCTTCCAGACTAAACGGATCGGTGATGGTGCGGCCAAATTTGCAGTACCGTAATTCTCCCACACCTTGCACTGTCTGAAAAATTCCAACGGTTTCTGGAAAGGGGAGACGTTGTGCTTTCCAGCCGATATCAGGTTATTACGGTAAATTCACTCCCGCCGGAGCAGGGATTCAAATTAATCTCTTAATTGATGGCACAAAATGTGATTAAAATCTCATTTCATCTCTTGGTCCCAGTAACATTTATCATACCACTTAATGAGGGTGGCGAATCGCTACGGCTGCATTTTTTGGATTTAACCCATGGTGAAGCATAATTGACTCTGAGCTCATAAAGTATAAGATGACATAGCTTACCAGGAAATCGTTTGGACTGCGATGGCAATAACCTCAGTAAAGAGGGAATACTTTTTGTACTCAGGTAAAGTGAGTGCAGACTTGGAGTGACTCATTTGGTTCTCTATGTCTGACTCAGCGTGATTTTCTTACATATGGTTTGAAAAACCTGCTCTGTAACTGGTTTCGCATGCAAACCACATTTGAAATGAGGTTTTGTCTCAGAGCAATTGTGGTCGTAATCAAAACGACCGGATTAGTCATAGTCATATAATCAAAAACATGCGGCCAGTATCTCTCATCCCTCTTTCACATTAAGTGTCTTCTGCCTAGTAAAGAGACAGCTCTGTCTCCTGCTTTACTCAGCAGAGTCAATTGCCGTCTGAAATCTTTTCAACCGATAAAAATAGTCAGTAAAAAAAAAAAAAAAAAAAACCATGACATTAAATCTCAGTTTATTCAGAGGGACTGAATATGTTGCTCATTTTGTTTTTTAATGGAAATCTGAAATTGCTGGAAACTCAAGAAGGAAAAATAAATTGCCAGATCTTTGGAATGTAATGTAAAACTTTTATTTAGGTGGAAACCCTGTGATATATGATATAATATCAAGAAGTTTAAGTGCACACTGGTATAGCATGCAGACACGGGTCTGGACAATACTTCAGCAGGCAGTCATACTGAAACTGTCTCAAAACAATGAGCTCAATGTGTCAAGATCCAGCTTAAAGCGCTGCTGTCTTCACTTTTGATAAAACAATCTCTGACTCACAGCTGCAATTCAGAACAAGTATGAAGTTAAGAAAGCGCTTCAGAAATGCTTCCATTGTGTACACGGGTTTCCAGATGTTATGAAATGCTCAGTAAACTACTTTTGTATCATCTGTTGCCCAACCAAACGACCTAGAAAATTAAAAATATATATATAGCATGCTGGCAAAGGTGTTTGGTGAAAACCAGCAGTATGCCAGAAACACACCACAAGATAAAAGAAAAACAGTCTGGCAAACACTCAAGTTCCCATGAGTACATTGCTCTGCACTGGTTTTGAAAATATGTGGCAAAGCTCGACCCACTTTTCTCACACAAATAATAAACAAATGAGATACAAGTTATGGCTCCAGAGTTCTGACTTGCTGACGAAAAGAAAAATAAGTTTTGCTCACAAGACAGCAGCTAAAAGCTGTGACCATCCACAGTTCGTCTTCTTTTGTCTGATATATTGTCTTCCTTTGTCATTTGAGTTCCTGAGGAGAAAAATTATCCCACAATTATACTAAAATTGTTCAGAAATGTTTCATCAACAACTAAAGACCATGATCAGCAATAAATAAATAACCAGCGGATCTATCAAAATCAATGCATTATTTTTTTGACTACTGCTCTCTGAGCAACCTTAAAATGGAGAAACATGCTAATACCTGATCAGATTTAAACCACAATCAACTTGTGTCTCATAAATGTTCAGATATTAGATGCATAGGTTACGTAAAGGTGAAACAAAGCCAACACTACTATATGTCTACGTTGGCTCATTATGCCTTCCTTCAAGCTGTTAAAGTTTAACAATGTGATTCATGTAAAGCAAATATTTCAACAGGCTGCGAACAAACATGGAGAATAAATGGAGATGTCAAAGCAAATGTAACAAATGTGTTGCAAAAAAAAAAGTCCCTCTTTGAACCACAGTGAAACTGCTGACAATAGATTTAGATTGCAGAAACCCATTGATGTATTGATACATTGACAGTGATATATTACTGGATTGGGTTTCCAGGGATTATTGCTTTCCTGGTTTATCAGGGGTGGGGAAAATGATACGGCGTAACAATCAAGCAAAGAATAAAAATAAATAAATACATTTGAAGAGCTTGTTTTGACAATCTGAACATGTACCGGATATATGTATATATGTATATATATGCGATGTCGAACCACCGATTGTGTTCACGCAACCACTTATCAATAATCGCAAAATAAACATAAAGTCTGAAAACATAACACTGTAACACACTGGGTGTTAATTATTATTGTTTCTAAAAATTCAATAAACACAAAAACTGGACTGCCTTGTTTGTTTGACATCAGCTGGGAAAAATATTTTATCCAACAGCTGCAATTATGTAAAATTAATTAATTATCCAATAGACGAGATAAATAACTTCTATCTTGACTTAATTGACAGAAACCAAACTGTTTATAGATTTATTTATGGACAAACAGATTATATGCATCACAACAACTTCAATTATTTTTAAAAATGGTTCAGAAATAAGACTTGAGACTATTTTTTGACAGATTCAAGCTGACCATGGTTTATTTGCTGACGGCAAACTTAGCATGGGGGCATGCATGCATTACTTAAAAGCTAAAAGCTGTATTAAATGTTGGCAACCTTTTTTGTAATGTCAAAGGTAAGAATCTAAATTCTCTAGGGAATAAATACAATAACAATGCTGGTAATAATAGCAACACTAACGGTACTGACCACTAATGTAATATAGAATTTAAAATGTCAACTCTGTCAACAAATTGCCTTTTTTTACTCTCTCACACACGTGGATTCTTCTTCCTCATAATATAATTGTATGAATAATTTCAGAATAGATTGTTTATTAAACAGAAATCTGAAACAACTAAAATCAGCAAGGCGAAAACCACAGATCACAAATAAGCCACACAATTCTGATATGGGTATCTTAATTACAAGATTAGATCATAATATTTATATTTTTTCAGTATGGATTTGGAAAGTGAATGCAGAGCAAGCGAAAGCCAGGGATGGTGTTTTCAGAATTAAGGAAGTGATATGATGGGAAAAGAGGTGATGTGACTTGTTTTAGCCAAAATTCACTAATAACTATGAAGTCGGCATAGAATATAGACCATAAGCCAAACTGCGTCCTGTTTTTTTCTCTCAGATCAATTGATGGTTTAACACAAATATATAATCACGTCTGACTGACCTGAAAACCTCACGCTCATATACAGCAGGTGTGTACTGCACTTATTCAGTAGCTTTAACAAAGAAATGAAGCAAAACTTGCTTCTCTTGAGATCTGCTGAAGAAAGTCATTGACCTCACTAACACTCCTGAATGAATGACTGCTGCTAATGGATGTCAAGCCGTAACCAAGTGCAGGTACAGTGCACACCAGTGAGAAGGGATCTGGGTTTTGTTCCATTGTTAAGTGTTTACCCAACATAGAAAGCCCAGCTCATGCACAGTGCAGTAATCAGATGCGTTAGACTCTTCAGGTTTAAATGACTGTAAGTCAGGGTGGTCGTGAAGGAAAACATCACTCATGTCTTAAGTAAAACAAACAGCCACGGCCCTGAATGCTGGTTAAACAAGTATGCAGCTACGGATATGAAGGCAGATAAACTGCAGCCTAGACTTTTGACTCACTCTTTTGATAAGGAGTCTGACTGAGATTCATCAACTCAGATGTTTCTTTCAGTAAAGGAAATTAAAGAACCTTTCAAATACACTTGTATATCTTACACTTTGTTAAAGTAAGACAATATTTGGTGAGAATTGTGTTGTAAATCAGCTCGAGGCAGCGCATGACTACGAAGTTGAAGGAAAATGACGCACGATTTGCAGAAATCCTTACAAGTAAAAAGTATGAAAAGAACAGGATCTATTTGTTGCCCGCCCTCTTGGTTCAATGTGAAACTACTACCGACTTTAGTCATAGCCAATGGTATTTTTGTGTATGTCCCTGAGTGATTTGTGCAGTTAGATACAGAAAGTTTTGCCCAATTTTCTAGCAAATGGTCAATGAACAACAATTTCATAAGTGATTTTATGGAGGTTGAACTTCTGTCCCATTCTTCTCTGTTTGTCTTTTGGAGCCTTTGACAGATTTTCCAGCAGAATTTCTCTGCATTTAGCTCCATCAATTTTCCAATCAGTTCTGACCAGCTTCCCTGTCCCTGATGGAAAAAAAAACAAAAATACGACACATCCCCATAGCATAACACTCCCACCACTGTGTTTCCGAGTAGATGTTTTGTTTTTTCTCCTCAGTGTTTTGCACCTTGGCCAGAAAGTGAACGTTTTGTCAAATTGCTTTGGAAGATCTTCTTCCACATTTTTTGCTAATAGTTAAAAGATTCTCTCAGATAAGCTTGGGATCATTGCAACTCTTTTAGAGATCCTAACATTCGCCTTAGCCCGCTATAATTGAGTCACATTAAACACACACACAGACTCTGAAGGCTCCCAGTTGCATTTGACTTTTTTTAAGGGTATCAAATCCCAAACGTTTTTGCATGTAGCTTGACGAAACAGGAAAACAATGAACAGGCATGAATACTTTTGTAAGACACTGTTTTATATATTCAAAGAGGTTTCCATTTACGTTAATAAAAACGTTTCCATCATGTGGCTAACCTGTTATTGTTAAAGTAACAGTGCTACAGCTGGGATTAAACCACTCATAAATAAATAAATAAATAAATTTAAAAAAACCTAGAGAGGTGTGGATACTTTTTAAAGAGCCACAACTGAACACAAACTGATTTTGACAAGGAGCCAAATCAGTTGCTACTAAAGCGTGCTCAACATGCCGAGATTTCTGCGCCATTTAAACCCAAAAGGATCAAAATGTTTAACACAAAAGACAATGAGCTTCATTCTCTCTCTCTCCCAGTAGGCAAACACTCGAAAAGCTTCAGATGTTGTGAGCTGTCTCAACAAGAGACTTCAGAAAACAACAACAAAAAAAATAAACCTTCACTGAGTTCCAGTGCAACTGTGCAGACTTTGTGTGCTGTAGGGTGAGTTTTACTTTCTAGAGAGCAAGTGAGGTGAAGCTGTACAATGCAGTCGATGATCCTGGGAGCTCGTAAAAAGGCAAAAGAAAGTACAGTTTATTCATAATGATTTATTTATTTTGTTTGGCAGGGAGGATCTGCGGGTGAATAATTCATCGTTGCTAAACTTCAGCCACAAATGCTTCGCAAAGCCACAGACTGGTCCAACAAAAAACACAAGGTCTGAGTTAATGGGTCAGTGGAGCACTTGCTCTCTTTAACCGCAAAACAACAATGAACAGAAAGCACAAACAGGAGGTAGCGTTTCCATGATACTTTACCATGATTGCTGGAGTTTCCCCTCTATCAGGCAGAAAGTTTCTTCATTTTTTGGATCTTGATAGTCCTCTTTACCCAGCTCCACTTGGCTCTGTGCTGGGAGACCTGCCATGTTCAGCAATCCCCCACCAGAGACTGCATGAAGAACATCCACATGACAGTGAGTCGACTTGATTGAAAAAGGAGAAAAGTCAGCCCCATTCTTCACGCACTTTAACTTTGTGCATTGCTGAGCTGCCTGTTGATCCTCCAGCTCCTCTTTCACTTCTATTTCTCTTCCCCGGCTCCTCTGAGTGTCTTGGGGGGGGCGAGGGGAGGAAAGAAGGGAAGGAGAGCAGGGAGGGGGAGGAGAAAAGCGCTCCCTTTTCAGAGGAAAATCCCCCTCCAGGCTTTTCAGAGATTTTCTTTGCTCTCTCTCTCTCTCTCCCCTTCCCTCTCTCTAACGCGCATGCTTTATCACACACCCACAGAGGCAATATGTCACAATCCCAAACACAAAGCATTCAGAGAAACACTCGCCGGCTGTTACTGTATTCCAAGTAGGAATCGAAACATTTCCACGTCCCACTCTGCCAAACCTCCCCATGCATGGACACACTTTGAAGGAAGTGCACCATGTTTTTTGGGGGTTTTTTTTGCCCAGATTTGCAGAAATCCAGCCCCTCATTTTTGGCCCCTTTTCTTTGTGTTTTCACTCCCTGACAGCTTTTAGGAGGCTAAGTCAGTCTTTCTTCTCTCCCTCCTGCTTCATAGACTTCCACTGTCTGCTTCTCATTTCCTCTCTTCAGCAATTGTCCGCCGGCAGACTGACCTGCGTCAAAAGAACAGACGACAGAAGGGTTCCCTGCCTTCATACCGCTACATAAGATCAGAAGAAAGTACTGTATATACACCGCTATGGGCTGGAAGTTATATTAGTTCTGAATGAAACCCGGGCAGGAGCTTCTGCTACTGCAGGCAGAAGGATTCACTGTTGTGGCTTTCCATGCGTAAGAAGATTGACAGGCCAACATTTATTGTTTTTGGGCAGAAGCCCAGAGAATGCATGTGATTCTGGTGGCCGGCTAACAGCTGGCCTCCTCCTCCGAGTGTTTGTCCATTTAAATTCCAGAAATTACATGGAAATCCATGAATATTTCCACACACAAAAAAACCCCATAATATTTCTTTTCATCAAAGATGAAGGTAAGGTTTCAGCTGAAAGTATTAAAAGAAAACTTTCCCCGTCAGCCCGTGAGTTGTTTCACACTCTGTAAAGAAGCAATGGCAAAAACTAATTTGTCCTTCATCCTGAAACTGATATTCTGGACATGAGTTACACAGTTTTATTTACTGAAATGTACTTTTGAATCATCTTTCTTTCATAAGACCTAGAATGACATAGCGTTGCCATTGAAAGTCATACTCATTCGGTGTTAAGCAAAGTCTGGGGCAAACAAATACAAATTCTCACATTAGCCAAGCCACAATGCGCACTGGTGTAACATGATTTATAAGACGTCCAGAAAGCATTTTCAAAGTAGGGTCACTTCTGTTTTTGCTTTTTTTTTTTTTTGTCACACTTACACATTTCAGATCATCAAACAAAGTTATGCTACGTAAAAACAAGAAGTCTTTTACTTATTTTTTTCCATCTTTAAGGGGAACAAAGTTACCCAAATCAACTTTCCCCTTTATGAAAACACAACTGCTTTTGTTAAATCGTGAATTACCATGGCCGTTCACCACAGGGGGAAAAAACAAGGAACAGTGATTAACGTAGGCATAAGTGCACCAAATCTTCTTCAATAGCACATTAAAGACTCGAGCAGGTGGTCACGAAACAACTCAGAACAACACTTAAAGCACTGCAGGCATCCATTTTCTGAGTTAATGTCAGTGTTCATGATTTAACTATAAGATGCAGACTGGGCAAAAAGAGCATTGAGAAACGAAACAAAAAGAAGACTGACTACCAGCAACAAGCACAAATTGTTGTCTCAGAGTATTGCTCACTGTCTTCTCTTCAGGAAGAGGAGACAGACTGCACTCCTTCTCCCCTCAATACACACACACACACACACACACACACACGCATACATTTTTGCCCATGAAATCCAGATGTGCTGTCCCTCTACGCCAGAAAGGGCAGATCTTTGTTTCATGAGTCAGTGAATGTGGGGTTTGGAGACCACATAAATAACTCACACACTGTGCACCAGACAAAACTGAGACAGAGGAACTTACACAAAGATTAAGCGTCAATAGCACCGGAAATAAGGCCGGACGGGAAACATGCCGCACACACCCTTACCGGTGTGTGCGTGTTCTGCAATTTATTAAACGCAGACATAAACACACCAACTCTCCGTAAACACTTCTGTGCACAGACGCACACAGCTGAGAACCCGAGCGCTCCAATTACTCTCCCTCCATGTCCAATTCTTTCGTGATGAGACAGGAATCCCCCGGAGAAGAAGTAACTCGGACCCCTTCGAGGATTCACATCAAACTAGCGTTTACCCACATGAGCTCCCATACGGACTGAGACACAGCAATGAATGTCCTGACAGTCTATAAAGAATGACTCCTACTGCACATACTCATAGCAGCGGCCCTTAAAAGTCTGGGAAATCTAACTTGCCTCCTGGCAATCTACTCCTAGGATTATTTTATGGATCAATTATCTGACCACAACAAGTCTTTAGGCTTAGGTTCATTCATTTGAGGTGCAACAAGCTGTTTGCATGTCAGAAAGTGTGTGTACTTGGGGGGTGTATGTAAATCATGATGTTTTGCTAGTTTGGGGGTTTATGATCGTTTCAAACTTTTGCCAGTCATGCTGAATAAGGAGTTATTCTAGACGTTTGGGGTTTGCTACTTAAACTACCTATGGAGATAGCTCGCTTCGGGATAAGTAATGGTAGTTTCTAAGTCATGGTTGTTGTGTGAATTGTGGTCTTATGTTTGTTTTGGAGGCTGTGCTGGCTTGTATTAAAGGGAGTCTTTCCTAATTATGCAGTTATGGTTGTCTTGGAGTTGTTATTTTTGATAGTTATGCAGTAATACTAGTTTACCTCTTGATGGCGTTATATTAATATTAGAGTGTTTAAATACTAAAGAGTTTTGCTAGTTTTAGGGCCTTGTTAAAGTAAAGAGTTTCAATCTTGGAATGCATAGATTTCTGCATAAGAGCCTCTGTGACATTGATATGACATTTTCTTCTGTGCAGGATATCTGGGTAGCTTTTCACATATCTTGATGGGACACGATGAAAGGATGAAGCAAAGGACAAAAGAGGGATTTATCTCTTGCATGCTTCTCTTTCCCAGGAGGAGAAACCTTATCAATGTCTGGCGATCTGAGCCTGTGACTGTGACATCATTTCCTGCTGAGTCTTTTCATGTAAGGATCACAGGAAACCAAGGCTTGGGTTTTTGACATGTGCTTTCGCAAAACATAAGCAGCATGTGTCTTGGACTTCGTATCTGTCAACTTAATTGGTGTGGGGTGTTTTTATGTTTATTTGGCTCCTTTAAAGGTGAATGAGAAGCATGTTTAGAATAGAAAGTTACATTGAGGTGGTGAAGAAAACGTCTTCCGAAAAGAATGCACAGTTAGCAACATTCCAGATGTCAGCAGGATTCTGGGCATGTTTGTTGTTGTCTGTACTTGTATGTATTCATGTGTGTTTATTATACTTTCAGTCATTCCAGCTGAAACGCATCCTGTTTCTTCTTTGTGGCTAATAAAAGACAGGGTAGAGTCCCTTCTTTCACTTTAAACTGCTGTCACATTTCATGATAAAGCATCAGATTTCACACTGAAATGATCTATTGAGAAACTGAGCCATTGTTTTAGACAGTGAGCTGTAACTGAATAAACGTACTAAAACACTGAGGTCCTTAAGTGCATGATTCAGATAATGCCATCCTTGTGCTTTTTAATCCGAAAATTCACATTTGGAAACAGATTGCTTTAGCGCCACCTGTTGGGGCTTAATCTGCCTCTGTCATGACTTAACATCAAATTCTGAAACAAATGAACTCCTTACACTCAACAGCAGAGAAAAAAAACCCTATTTTCATTATTCCTAATCTGATCTTTGTCTAGAGGTAGTCTTAAAATACATTTACTGAGAACATCCCATTTCTGTGGAGTAATAATGCAAAAGATGTGTGTTTTTCTGACAAAAACAAACATGTCTGTCACATGTGAAACCCTCTTGGCAATCAGCGAAAGCATGAAAGGTAACCAGTTACACATGTTGTTGGTTGATTCTCATTGTTACAAAGACAGTGAGGTTTAGTCTCAGCTGGTAGTTGTTCAGAGTCGAAAGCAAGAGCTAAATTCACAACAGCACTCAGACTAGCCATCAAAATTGTAGAAAAAAAGCATAGAGAATAGAAAAACCCCCAACCCTTCAGTCTGAAGATAAAATGAAGGACAGAGTTACATTGACAAGCAGCCATGGCAGCTAAAAACTCAGCAGGCCTCATGCTTTTATTGTGGCAGGTTCTGACTTGAGAAGCTGACAGCGAAAATGTGTTTTGGGAACTTTAAATCCCGCTCTCTTTTCTTCCCCCTTCCCCTCTCCACCTTGAGTTAAAGATTACCTTCCAATTGATGGTTCAAGTTTTTTTTTTGTTTTCAGCTCCTCAGTGAGACCAGAGGCCCTCAGAAAATTCTGAAAGCAAAAATTTCTATTTGCAAATGCACTAAGTGGTACAAATCTTCACTTTTGAAGACACATCCATTTTACTTTGATGAAAGTGAAATTCAAATGTTCGCCCGTATTGACGGTTGTCGTATTTGGAGGAAAAAGCGAGAAGCTTGCAGCCTTGAGAACGCCATCCCGATCCCCTTCCCTTTTCTTTTCAAGGTAAAATAAATCAAAAACTTTTATTCTAAACTAAATCACATCTGTAACAGTCACTGCGACTATTACTTTTTCCTGAAAAGACAGACAGGCCAGTGACTTTCACAAGGTCACTGGACTGAAGCAGTGGCAAGAATGCCCACAAATACTACACCAGGGCGGCATTTAATAGTTAATCCTCGACTTCAGATGTTTGGGTCAGCCCCGCTGTTGACACAATGGTGTTTGGGGAAAGCTGTATCTGAAAACATCGCCTGCTGCCACGGGCCATGGGAAACGGAGAGAAGCTTGCATGCTTGCTGAGGCAAACTGCTGCATACACACACAGTGTTGTTTTAGGTTAATCTGAGGACAACAGGTGTGTGAGAGAAAGAGGCGGCCTGGAGGGGATGTCTCCACGCTTTTTGTCACATGTGATCAGTCAAGAGTAAACACATCGCAGTTCACTGAGGTTGGGATAATGGGCCGCTACCCGATGCAGAAGAAAGGGAGAAAACGGGCCAGGAGGAGGAAGCTGGAAAGTTTAAGACTTTTTTTTTTTTTTTTTTAATAAAGTGGAATCTAACTGGACCCAGCAGCAATGAATTAAACGGCTAATTTAATGAACTTGACTTGTGCGTAAACTGTGGTGTTGGGAAACACAGAGACCACGAGACTATATCCGAGTTTTATTAAAAGACCGCAGAGTCACCACAAGTGAGAAAATCTAAATTGTCAGCTGTCCACGCCCCTGTTTTTCTCCGTCTTTGCCAGTATCTGTCTCATCAGCTGCCTCATCATCGTCTCTGGGGATTTTTACCCTGGAATCGCTTCTAGCATCTCTTCCATCGCCTCTCTTCTAGGGCTGTTCTGGTTTTGGAGATCCCCAGCTGGGTTTTTTGTTTTGTTTTTTTGTTTTGTTTTTTGTTTTTGTTTTTCACTTGTTTATCTCATAAAAGCTGCATTTTGCCTAATTAATTCCTTCAGAAATTGGACTAAATCTCACCGCAATTAATTTTGCTCGAGTTTATATAGATAGGCTTTATTTTTTGTCAAACTGTGAATGCAGTAATAATTTTATGGCGATTTTTATTGTTATGCACAAAGTGTTTCCAATGCAACACATGAAAAACAGACAGAGTAGGCGGTGCAAATCTATGCAACACGAGAATACAATCAACAGTGCTGAGCCTATATATAAACCTATGGAAGTGCAAACAAATGGATATCTGGGTCAATGTCCAGAAGCAGCTGTTTGAGAGTGGCCTCCAGCTGATTTACAGGACTTAATCTGATTTATCACTTAATAATTGCATCTTTAACTGGACAAAGTTGATGACTCTCTTCTCTCTCTATGTGTGTGTGTGTGTCTGTGCGTGTGTGTGTGTGTGTGTGAACATCAAAAATGTTCACCTTCTGAAATCACTTGTCATCTTGAATAAGCCACTCATTCTTTCTAATCTTTTTTTCTACACTCCTTCTCAGATGTGCTCATTTCAAACTAGACAAGAGTTACTGCCTTCATTTCGGTTGTCCCTGTGTCTCTGCTTTCACTGGTTTGTGGGAATGAATGCAGGAGATGTTGTAACTAACCATGAGGCCGCAGCAAAGGGCTGACAGTGAAGAGGATGACTGCTTTGAACAGCTGGAGGAGGATTTATGCCAGGGTGATAAAATTAGAGAGTGAAGCCCGGAATATTATACAGTGTCTTGCAAAAACAAACATGTTCCTTTGTCTTTTTCTCAGTTTGTCACTTTGCAGTTGCATATTTATGATTTACATTAATGGAGGTTCTTTGTGTTACATCAACGCAAACAAGTGGTGTAAGTGGGGTGGACTGAAAAATGTCACAAGGTTTTCAACACTTTATGGTTTTGGATTTATGTTGGAGGTAGGTCCTGGGCTATCCTTGTATTGTTCCATGAATCCGCTCAGCATCACACATCTGTAAAATTCCTGCAGCATACTGTTGCATCCACCATGGTTTACCTAAGTTTTTAATTTGTTGACGGTTTACTAGGTTTCCACCAGCATTTTGAACGTAGGCTAAATTTTTACATTTTGGTTTTATCAGATGTTCTTGGCTTTTGAGACACTGCAGATGGGACTTTTATGTGTCATGAATGTTGTTCTTCTTGGTTTCTCTACTTCAAAAATCTGGAATTGTGATAACAAGCAGACACACAGTCTCTCCTGAGATGTAGATCTACTCAGTGTTCTGATAGTGGAGGGGACAGTAAAGAGGAAAACATGTGCATGTTACACTTTTGAGGTTTTTATTTTAAAAAAACTTTTTTAAAATTATGTTGTACTATTCTCCAACTTCATATGTTGCTTTGTGTTGCTCTATCTGTGGGATACCTGTACTATATTTTAGTAGCTTTGTTTTTTATTTTTATTATTATTATTATTATTATTATTATTATTATTATTAAGTACATATACTCAATATCGTCTAACCTCTTAAAATAAGGCCTTGCAGTTCACATTCACAACCACTGGGTGTCATGTTTCATCAACTCCAACAGCCACTCAAGGATTTGAAGAAGTGAGAAAACTCTGCCTCTTACGACAGAAAGCTCTGTACACTTGATACTTTGCTTGGCATTGGCTTTTCTTTTCTCAAAATTGAAGCATCTCAAGGAAGCGAGAGCTGACTCTTATGTACGAAACACAAGACTCTCTCCTCAAAGGACGCACTGATCGACTGGAGTAAGTCATGACCAGACAAGGTGTGATCATGACGCTGCCAGGAGAAAGTAGTCATTTTAACTGACAGGATAAATTGATCCAGATGGCGTCATGACTCAGCTGCAGTAATGCCATGACCTTCTTCTCACCTGCCTCCTTCCAGGGTATCATTAACAATGGAGCAGAAACCTGAGCCTGGCTGCTCTGAGATGTTCATCCAGGCATAGTTAAGCTACTCACATCTTTTTTTCAACAGAAACTTTTACCTGGTTTGATAAGATTATATCAGGCTATGCAAACATTTGAAGTAAAAGAAAACAAAAGTCAAGCTTCTAGGCAATCATATCTCCATGAAAACATGTTTTGTTCTTTGTGTGGACCAGAAGTTAATACTGTTGGCTCCTGCCTCAAAAATAAGACTGATAAATCCAGATTCAGTTGTGTAGATAAAACAATACTGTTTTGTTTTTTTTCAAACAGGACTAGGTTGCCAGCATTTCGCACATCTGTGAATTCAAAAGAGAGAAAATGAGGAAGAAAGGGGGAGAGAACGTGTGGGTGTGCATAAACAAGTAAGGAGCATGCAATTAATCTGACACTCACATCTGCAGCTCCAAGGCTTTAAGCACAGACGCGCGCACACGTCAACATTTACGATCAGATCATCAATTTTTATTTGATCATCCTTTGGGCAAAAGTTGTGTTTTAAAAGAAAATGGTCAAATGACTCAGATGAAAAAAAAAAAAATTAGAAAAATGTTTTAATGATCGGTGCCATAAAAGCTCTTTTTAGTGGTTTTCTACCCTTGAGCTTCCTCTTGATTGTGACGTTTGCGATGGCCCAGGCTTACTGTAGATGCCCCCTCAGCTGTCAAATTCATTTAGGCAGAACTGAATCCTCATCCGAACTCTAGTGCTGACCAAGCAAACTGTGCATCTCTTAAATACATGATTTAATGACATCATCAAACCTAAAAATCTTCAAATCTTATTTTCCATAACATGCATACATAAAGTGGCAATCTGTTCCCTCATTCTTTTTCTGCACTGCTGAATTTGGCTTATGCATAGAAAGCAGCATGATGATAGCTCACTGTGGCGCATATAAATGATAAAATATCTTACTATAGTAATTTATTGCCCAGGAAGAAACTTCAAGCCAAGTATCCATAATTTTTAATTGTCCAAGTAAAAATTTTGTTTTGAGGTACAAACTGTGCTTCGCAGCCATCTCAAAAATAAATGCTACATGGATAGACGACGCAACAGTTTTCATTCATTTATATCAGATTTGCAGCTCACCTCAAACACATTCTCCACATTCACAATGAACATGGCACATACCTACGTTTAAATTAGCACCCAGAGAAACTTTCAGGTCATATTTCAAATAGGAATTAGTGGCAGGTGGGTTTTGATTAAGTGTTCAAATGGTTTGCCACCCTCACTCGCTGCTCGTTCTTCTGCTTCTACTCATTGCACAACAAATAATCAGCTGATGTAACTGCATGAAATTGCCCAGGCTGTTTCTTAGACTGTAAGTGGTGCAGTTTAAAAGGAAACCTAAGTAAATAAAGGTGCAGCTTTCCTCACTGAAGTGAAGTAAGTCCCTGGGATTAGTATAATGCTTAGAGTTACTGCCTGTCTTATAAAAAAAAAAAAAAGTCAAAAGAGGGTTCATCATGCTCTTGCCATCCATCCATATAGATTATGGTGATGTTCTGTATGTCGGTCCTGAACGGCCCTTCCTTCAGGTCCAGATCTAGAACAATAATGAGTTTTCATCAAATACAAGCTGAACATTTTGGACATTTGGCAAACCACACAAAGTATTTATGGTTGCAACTTGACGTTTACGTGACATGCAGGTGTGAATTTGAATTTAGGGGAACATACCAAGACCTCCCAGACTTTTCTTCAAGATTCCAATGAGAAGGATGGACGCCACTAAATTCAAGGAACCGCGTGCATTTCTGTGTCGTTCAGTGTTTCAGAGGGCTTACCGACACACCTGTCTGTGCCTGTGTTTACTCAGGACTCTGAGGATTTCCTTCCCTGAAGCAGTTAAAAGCATTTTGTTTTGGCAGGGATTCTGTGCAGTGTGTCTGCAGTGTGTCTGCTGGCCCTTTAAAGAGAGGATATTTAAGAAGGTAACAGCATGGTGCTCTTTATATTCATTAAAATAACAAGTAGGAGACCATTTCCTGAATTCGGTTTAACTGGTCAAATTGCAAAGTCTACCTTCCATAATTAAAAGGAAAGGTGTCAGGGATTAGAGGGCCGGGATTTTTATAAGTACAAAGAACTGGTTTGTTAAAAAAAAACAGCAAATTTATTAAAACGACGTCTGCTACTTATTATATTATTTAGCCTGAACAAACAGAAGAAATGTCCAATTTTACCCACAAGAGTCAAACTAAGAGCTGGGTGTCGTAACAAGCAACAGCGGCAGCTGATGCTGGAAGAGGCCACAGGAAACAGAAAGGTCAAGACCTCCGGTCTTCATGACTCAACGTATTTTGCAAGTCCACAAAGAAAACAAGCACACCCGTCCGTCAATGTCCCCGACCAACAGGTGGGACTTGCTTGCAAGGGACAGACTTTGAACTGCACAGTCGGGAAACTGGTAAGGTTTGGGTTTAGCAGGACCCTCGGGGATCATGAGAACCACTTTTATTATCCTCAAACATGCATGCAACTTTTGTGTTTTTCTTTGCTTGGTCTAAAAGTCAAACATGAACAGGCTTCATGCTGTCATTTTATAACGCTATCCGACATCCTAACATTTCGAAACTATCCGTCTCGCCACGTGAAAGCACAAGAGTCCCTCGCAAACAAATAGATGACGATTTAGGAAAATTACAAAACTGAAAGAAACCTGAATGTGTTTTCTTCCTTTAGCTTGGCTTTGACCGCTGACAACAAACTGCTTGTTGTTGCGCCAGCATAACTGAGTAACAAGTAAAACTGTAATAAGTAAAAGGTGAACTTTTCATGTGGAGATGGTTGACCTGTAGTCACACGAAGAGCTCAAAGAAATCTGTGATCCATGCAGATGTTTTTTAACCTGAGCTGTTGTGCAATTTCTGTTTCAATTTTTAGTCTTTTATCCTTTAGTTTTTTCATTTGACCATAAGTATAGTTTAAAAAAAAATCTGTGACCTTGAAAACAGTACCGCTTTCAAACCACTAGATTTCATGTAATATCTTTTTTTTTCAAATCCATAAAACATAATTGTTTCAAATATGAGCATCCATAAAACAAGAACACAGCCCTAACATGTCACGAGAAAGAGCAGTCTGCACACAGATGGCCTCTGCTTTACTCATTTAATGCTCTAAATATATTTACTCCAGCTGAGGTGAATTAAACCTGGAATATCCAGTCACCAAGCATTCTCAAAGTTTTACCAAATTAAAGTGTCATTTGAGCTGGGTTTTGTTGTTTGAGTACCATTATTTGCAAAAAAAAAAAGACTAAGGTCAAAGAAGAAAACGAAGAGTAATTTGAACTGACCTTGTAGTGTTTTGTGATCGGTTACCAGATCAGAATCATCTTTGCTCCTTGTCTTTGGAAATCCCCCGAAATTTGGAGAGTGAGCTGCCATGACCCGAGCGACAGGTGTATCCCTGGAGGAAGGGTGGAGGGAAGAGAAAAGAAGGAGGGGTCAGCAATGAATGAGAAAGGAGTTCATCTGAGACAGATAAAAACTTTTGTGTGAAACTGGGAATGCAGCAACATGCCTGGTTTTCCTGAATCCTTTGTTGTCTTTGTTTTATTCCTTCCATTGCAGTTTGCAAAAATTGAAATTAGCAGAAAACCATTCATTGCCATTTGGGTACATTTCCTGTAAGAAGAGCAGATTAAGTCATGTCCAAACCATCGACTAAGAATATACTGACCATCATCACAGATCAGCTTGTAGAGTTATGGAGGTAACCTCTTTTAAACGAAGAAAGGATACAAACACTATATCCCTGTTCCCACTGTGCACACGGTGCCTGTGTGGTACCCTTCACAGGAAAATGGAGCTCTGAATTTGGGTCAAGCAGCCCCAGGAGTTACAAGGTCGCCTCGTTCAGACTGCACCATCATTCAGTGAATCACACTTCAGTATGCGTATCTGCACATCTATTACAGGAACAAGCTCAGCAGCGATATACTTTGATAAACCTGAAATCAGAACAGTATGAACCAGAGCGAGCAGAGGTTGGTTAATACACTCGATAAAGTTAAATAACCTGGGACATTTCTTTAAGTGCAAGTTTTAGTTAAATCACAAAGAGTAATGGTTATTATTCTGAGCACAACCAGTCAGTCTCTAATGAATCCCTTTGTGAAAAAAGAACTGAAAAAAGATTAATCTGATAATAGGATGAATGAATTTAAATCCACTTTTTCAAATAAATGCTAAACCAAAGCAAAATGTGGTGTAAAACATTCATAATCACTTGGAATATTTCAATCCATGTTTAAAAAGATAGCATTGAAAATGTTTTCTATGTCTGAGGGTTTATGTGCAAAGAGTAAAGGTTCCTTAAATCTAAAGTTTTATGCAGATTTGTTAATTTGAGGTTTTAAGATGCGCACATGTTTATAATGTTGAGCTACACAGGGTCCAGTGCAGTTTAGGTTCTTTGAAAATGATCAAAGTAGCTTTTTACTTTAATGACAAATTCAAAGTTGCATATAAGATACTGAGTGGATGTACAGTATACCAACATTTCTTCAGTGCTTCAGCTGGAAACCACAAAGTCCCAAAATGTTTAAAGAAATGCCATCAAAACCACACTAATGGAGAGAAAGGATAATAACTAATTATTTACAACAAGTCTGCCTATCCGTGCTTAGAACTTACAATTTCTGATGGCCCTCTCTTTTGAATGTAAAAATATATATATATTTCCTTTGTTTGGACAACCTGGCATGCTGTAGCCTTGCAGTATGCATGAACAGCAACCACACACTTTTAATGTACGCAACTTAAAATAAATGTTGAAAATGTTAGAAGTGGAAGAAGGACAATTTGTTATTATGATAGTGTTTTATTTTTACAAAATCTGAAAAATTCTATGCAATCCCTCTAACTTAATACTTTGTATTGTCCTATTTTATAGCAATTACAGCTGCTTTTCAGCTGTTTCTCTGCCTGGTTTGCACACCTGGTGGTCCACCTGCTTCTTTGCAGGGTCTTCCTTGGAAAAAGAGGGTCTGTGAAGAACGACTTGCAAGTCCTGCCACAGATAATCATATGGGAATAAAGCAAAATGTGTTGTTCCGAACCATGTCATCGTTGTTCTGGCTGTGCGGTCAGGACTATCATTCTGGTGCAAAGTGAACCTCGGCCCGAGTCTCATTTCTTTGTCTGTTGCAGCTGCCAGTCGGGTTTCTTCCAGGAGTTCTCTGTATTTGGTTTAATCCATCTTTCATTCAGCTTTGACAATTTTTCATGATGCTGTTTGTTCACAAATGTTCTCTTAACAAACTTCTGAGGAAAAGTTATGGTTTGAAGACATTACACGCTGGTGTACTCTATTTACTTTAGATGTTTGCCGTGGACTTTATTTAGAGGCCCGGGCTGAGTAAAGTGAAGCATAAACACATGCCTCACTATTCAGATTTTTCTCTGCACAGAACTGTGGAAAAACATCCTTTTCATGTTCCCCCTTTTAGTCTTTGTTGTTGCATCAAACTCAAATAAAACGTATTGATCTTTTTGGTGTAACATTATGTTTTTCACAGGGCTTGTAAATGTTGCTATCATATTTAACCTGGCAGCTGATCAAACCAAAACATCTTCTTTTGTCTTTTATATTTGGGAGTACTTGCTCCTGGCAATCCTGATTTATGCATTAAAACCACCAATGAACACTTGATATCCAAATTCGGGCAGCGGACGTGGTGCTTCACGACTGAGCAGAACAGAAACAGAAAGTCTGACAAGCCGCAGTTTGATCTGCCGTCAGAACCACAGGCCTGAGACGAAAGTGAAATATTGGGAATGCAGAGTTTGTTTGTGTTGCTTCTCAGATCATATCAATGAGACACGCAGTTGTTGCTCAACCACAGATGACTGCACTCGTCTGAGGGAAAACCACTTCTCCTTGGGCTAATTCCGACTTCAAAGATGTGTATTTTTGGCAAATATGACTCATTTCTTCCTGCCAAGGCTGGAGCGCACTTTCACACACAAATGTCGCTTGGAGAACATAAACTTCTGTGTGAATTAAAATGCACTTCCGGGCATGACATTGCAAGGAAAATAATTTAACAATTACTCTGAATATTGAAGTCCCTCTGATCAAATTACTTCCTGTTATTTCAGGACTCTGTGAAAAGGAAAACCCACAGGTGATTTGAGGCCGTGAAAAGAAACAAATATCTGCAACAGAATTTCAGAACCATCCTCCAAATGTGCAGCTGAACAAACAAATATGGTCTTGACAAATAAAAGAGTAGTTTTAGGGAATCAGAATTCACTGCCCTAATTTGAATGATAGTTAATGTGACAAACGACACGTACATTCCTCATGTGTGTTCAATCACTGGTGATGAATTTACAAGGACAACAGGGAGAGCTGGAGAACCTTGTAACTAGAAATGTTAACACTTCTCAAAGCAATTTTGTAGGAATAGAATTTAAACTCAAGGTTTTCTCACTGCAAACTCAACAAGAGAAAAATACAACCCCATGCAACCAACATGGGGATTCTCTCTTCACTATATCTTAGGCCAGCTGTATATGTTACCCATTGCAAGGTGTACAAAAGAGGGATCTGTGCCACTGGGCGTTTAATGACGCAACAGCAGCCTCTGGTGGATGACAAAGTGGGGGCGGATGTGTAGCTAGTTACGTGTTAAAAAAAAACATTTAAAATCCCCTCCTCGATTTTATTTTTTTTCTAAGCACTTTTTTCTTTATCTTATTTGTGACAGTTATGAGGTGAATGCCATCTGATGCCAACATAACCACACTGTCTCTAAGCACATATTTTTTACAGCCTGAGTAAAAATGTCCAGGCCGAAGCTCGTCTTCAGAGGGCTTGTCTCACTTCTCTTTACAGAAACTCACGACCTGTTACCACTGGAGCCTTCCAGTACTGATCCATGGGTAGTTTAGTGCTGTCTCACCAGCACAGATTTATAAGTTCTGACCTCAACCAGCTCAAACTCGTGTCTTTGAAGTGCTCTGGTTTTACTTAAGGGTGAAGTTAAGAAGATCGATTCTGCAGACAGGTGGGCTTTATAGACGTAGCCAAATGAGATCAGGTGGAAAGGATACGTAATTGACTGACTGAGTGATTTGTGGGAAAAGCATCCAAATGAAAAAGAAAGGCCCTCAAACAGCAGGACTCCACCGCCAGCTCGTTTATTATGCGAGAGCCTTTTCTACCCATTCGGATGCTTCTCGCTCATATTGTGGCTGAGCACCTGTCGCCTTTGTTCGAGCTGCGAACGTGAGCTTTTGTATCTTTTGGTTGATTTGTGTGTCACAAAAGCATTTATGTGTTTTCTAGGTGCCAGAATGCTGGCTGAGTTGAAGAGGATCAAGTGATTATTTATCCCATTTTAAGGGTGCCTGGATAAAGTATTTGCACCCTTTGACTTGAGAATTATACAATTCTACATCTTTATTAGAATGTTAAAAATATCTGAAAAATAATTACAATTTGCACAAAAAATAAAAGGTTAAAACATTTGAAAGGTACTGGATACTTTTTTTGGCACAATAATGCTCTTTGTGGCAGTCTTTCATGTGAAATCTCAGTAAAATATGTTGCAGTTTCTGGATAAAAAAATCAGAAATTTGCAAGGAATATGAATATTTTTGCTAATTACCTTTGTAAAGCCAAAATTCTACTTATCCTCTGGTTTATACGTCTACTTGCAAAAATTTTAAATCGTACAATCCAGAATTTCCTCTAATCATGCAAGTGCATACGATTTGATCGACTATTTTTGAAGGGACATAATAAAGGATGCATTTATTCTGTATGATGAAATATTTAAATTGCTCAGCCAGCTCGGGTTATTTCTGCAAGTTAGATGCTTCTGTGTAATTTTTTACTCAGAAACTTTCGTGAGCAGTACCTTGCGTCAGGGTATGTATATCTAACAGGCATCAATCTTGTGAATTTCGCCCACACAGTCAAACTATGTGCCTGCAGTACTCACAAAGTTGTAAGCACAAGGATAATGCTGCAGGAAAAAAAGCATCCTCTGCCTGTGGGTTCAAAGATCTGGGAAACTGGAGGGAAATTAGGAATGCTGCATGGTTTCTAGTTAAACTCACTAACAAGAGGATATTTCTGTGCAGTGGTAGTCACATTTAGCCTTAAATTTGCACCATGTTACAGAGGTGAATGTTAAATGACTCTTGCAAAATATCAAAGCACCTTAATGCACATGGGATTTAAACTCCTTGGTTAAAAATATCTCAGTCCACGGTGTTTCTTGCATTTCCGCAAGCTGGCATCGGTGTGGGAAGATGCTCTTTTTAATATGTATTTCAACATGCTAAAGAATTTTCTGTGTTCGATCATTACACCTCCAGAGCCGAGTGAGCTGAGTATCGAGTGAGACCTTCTGCAGAGACTGCCAGCTGTGACGCTCTGTGGAGTTATGAATGATACCCTGAGGTTTCACTTCCATCAGATGTCAGCCTCCTTTTTTCATCTTTTATTTAACCTTTCTTAGGAAGCTGAAAAAGGGGTGACAGGTGTAAGGAGGGAGCTGGCAAAGCCGTGTTAGATATGTGTCAGATGTCACAGAAGACAGTTGCATGGTTTTGACCTTCGCAATAAAATATTCAGCTCAATGTTATTGTTAAAAACGAAAAATGTAACCCTAACCTTTAAAAATATCAGATGAGGTTATATAATTTGACTAAAACCAACTGTCAAATGTACAGTTGTGTTGCTTATTTCAGCAAAATATTCAAAAATCAAGCTAATTTGTTGAACCTGCGTTGCCTTACGGTCTTGTTTGCACCCATTTAAGTATCAAGGGTGGTTTCTCATCCGACATTCAGCCTATTAAGAAAAACAACATGCTACTGTGCAGCTTGATATGTGTGGCACATTGAACATGGATCAAAGACCAGAGCTGTTCTGAAGAGCGCACCAAGAAGGCTACAGATGTTAATGTGATAATATATTCATGTGAAATGCATGCCTGGGCTGTTTCGAATTTGTCTTTTTGAAAAAGAAATTTACAAGATGAATCAAAGTGAAAATAAATTTCAACAAAATACGATTAAAGGAAAACATGTAACATAAGGATGAATGCACAAATATTCTGTCCCTTGTGAGAGAGACTGGCCTAATTCATCAGAGGTCTGCTGAATTGCTGATAGTACCGTCATTTCCAAACTATAAGCCTCTTCTTCTTTTCTTACATGCTTTGAGCGCTGTTGCTTAAACAATGGGTTTCGAAAGGCGGGAACGAAGAGGACAGCACAGGCTAAAGGGCAAATTTGCCTGAAGACGAATGTGACAATGACAGCAACAATGAAAGGAAGACTGAGTGTGTATGAGGCTGTTCAATTTGAATACTGAAGACAACGACTTTAGTGGTTTTAGTGCGCAGGAGGAAGACGGAGATAGCAATTAATGACTTTTCCCAGTAGACTACTTCTTTTTTTTTTCAGCAGCCATGTTAGAGACACTATTAGGAAAAATGACTGTATGTTTTTATGTGTGTCACCAGTACATATTTTATTAAAAGTTAAACATTTTTAAATGGCCCAGTGTTACAATTTGGATTCTTGTGGCTTATAGACAATTGTGGGCAATATAGCACTTTTAATCTTGTTAAGGTTGGTAGGTGTTTCTTATGTTTAGGTATTTTCAACAGCTTGGGATTTCACATTGAATGGAGATCACCTAAATGATCAGTGACTGAACTACTACTGAATAGCAGCCAGTTTCACTTCTCATCAGTAAAACTGGCTACTATTACGTCATAAAGACAAAATAACACTCCAAGCAAATCAGAGAAAAGTTAATTGAAAAGTAGATATTGAGATACATTGTCGTTTAGTGGGTGCAATGTGAAATAACGAGTTACAAATCCAAGTGGTGTGGTTACTTTTGCACTGTGTTCATAAGTACTAAGGCAGCAGCAGGGCTATTTAAACTCAAGCAGAGACTCTTACCGGCTTAAATGGATAATATTTCTGTGTGATCATATCGCAAGATTACATAGATTAATGCAGTAGTGTGTAATTTCTTTTTCGTCTGGTTCTAATCACCATGTGTCAGCTTAAAATAAAGCACCGAGGATAACCTAATGAGAAGAAAATACAGATAGAGTGTCATGAATAATAGAACCGCTGGGCAGCAGGGGGCTAAATGCAGACACAAAGCTATCAATATTTGGCCTCCTTAATTAGACAAAACGAAGCATGATCAAACGCTAATTCTCCACAAGGATTTTCAGATGGTGGCACAAAGCTAATCGAGGGGGGAAGTACCCCTCAGTTAGTTATGTACTGAAGGCAACATAAAAGCATTTTATCTCACGTATAATATGAATCTCTGCTCTTTGCTCAATTCTGGTTGATGGGACAAAATCTTGATAAGGAGGGTCTTGACCCTACTTCTGAAATTCACAAAAGAGTGATTTAGTGTTTCTCAGTCGCTGCATATAACGCATGTAAATATTGCCATCAGAAGCTTTCGGTGCTCTGAGCAAGACGCTGTTTCAACAAGGATTTTCTTACTAAATCCTGGATGAAGCAAATTCAAATTGTTAATAGTAATAGTAATACATCAGTTGATTAAAGTTCACAACTGAAATCAAATATTTACTCTGACTGTGTCAATCTAAAATAATAATACAGCAGCAATGTAGGTGGAAAATAGAAAATTTGCCTTAATAGGAAAACTATGGGGCACAGAAATATGTTCTCTGTTAAGGTGCAAATATTGTTATTTACAGTACTTTTTTGCAACAATTGTATTTTATAACATTTATTAGAGAACTAAAATTATTTTTGTTTCGTTAAATGTGCTAAAAACTGTTATTTCTCAATATTTTTTTCAAGCTTTAAATTATAAATTTATCAGCGTAACGTGATTGTAGATTAACTTTGCAATATTTTCAAGGGATGCTCTGTTTGTGTCATGTTGCACTTTGAGTTTAGTTTGATTATTTCGGTCATATTGTTCCATCTAAAGTTTCATTTTTTTTCTGTTCTTCATCACTTGTGTTAATTTTGCCAGAGCACCTCAGTTTTATGCTCTTTTGTACTCGTTTCCCATCTGCTCATTTACTCTCCCGTGTTGCATTCAGAAATCATCCTCCGTATTCTTCAGTTTGGTCTCTGGGTGGTTCTCCCTTTTCGCCATCTTCCCAGTTTCCTTGTCTGGGTTCGGTCCTCGACAGCATCCCGACATGACAGTTTGTCCAAACACCAAGGGACTGCAGAGTATTTTCCAAAGTTTTAATTTCGACTGTGTTTTCTCTTTAAGTGGATACGGCTCAGCTGTGCGAGAAGCACAGTTGGGAAGCCCTTTGGGGAGACAGCAGTTTTCAACACTCGTTAAAAACATGGCTAAAGAACTCCGGAGAAAAATGACAAGACAAAGCCAGAGGGTGCTGCACTAGCCTACTGTAAGTATATTCACATGACATCATTATAACGAGTTCAGATTTATGAAAGGACACAACACTGACACAAATATGGCAATCACAAACCTCTGACAGACACATGGCGTGTCAGCAAGTGGAGCTGAGCGAGTGGTGGCTGAACCATAAACCCTGCAACCAATGCTGAAGTTATAACCTGCAGCTTTAACTGAGTAGGTCAGTCTAATGTCCTTGGAAGGAAATCAGTGTAAAAGTCCATGTGTGTGTGACTGAGGACTACAGTAAGAACTTATGAACATTATAAGTGTCTGAAATGCAAGGTCATGTAAGATGTTACCGCCATGGTAACAAGCATCCACGTCGTTACTTTGCACTTTACTGAAATTCAAACTCTATAAATAGCAACTCAACGTTACATTAAACATCAATTTGATGCATAATTGTGAAAGGCAGCAGAGAATTGGATAATTAATTCACATCATCCTTACCTCCTGCATTTCTCTACATTTAACAATCACCGGTGCTTAATGAGGCATTCCACAGTGACAGAAAGAAACCTCACGCTTGAAAACACCCAGTGTTTTTGGAGCCTTTCAGGCTTAAATAATCCAGTAATGCTTTGGTGCATAACAGATAAATGCTCACCAATGGATTTGTAAGGAGCTGCGGTCGACTCCGTTTTACTCTGGCAGCAGATTTCCGACATATTTCTTTCTTGCTTCTTGACTGACAAATTTCTGCACATTTTACCGAAAGATATGGTTCCAAAGTCATGTCGTCATCTGCAATGGCTAACCTGAAAAATGCATTTTGTAAGATTTAATGACATTCCACACGGTCAGAGATCATGAATAACATGCCTCTTATTGATTTTGAAATAAGAGGCATGTTATGAAATTAGTGTAAGAAAAACTTTTTCAAAGAACACTTGATTTTCAGTCAGCTCTTATGAAGACGGATAAGCTGGATGGTGTGGAGCTTCTAGATATTTGTTTTCCTCTCTAATGGGAAATTTGCTTATAATTGTTACAAAAGATCTTCCTGCATTTAGTAGTTGTCATAATTTAAGCAAATATGTGTCAAGGTTCTTGGTTTATTCTTGTGTTCTACTACATGTTGCTGTGTTTCTCTTCGAGTTCTGGTGTCCTGCAACCTTCAGATGTGTCCCTAGTTCAAAACGCCTCAATCAAATGACTGAATTACCTTCTCAGTATGCAGGCAAGTTCTCCAGGATCTTGCTGATGACCTGATTATTTGACTCAGGTGTGTTGAAGCAGAGATGCATCTAAACCCTGCAGGACGCCACGCCTGGAGGACTGAAACTGAGAATCCCTGATCTAGTGCGTAAAGTGTTTCCTATTATTCTGCCTGCTTGTTCCCAATCCTCTGATTATTGCACCTGCTTTCAATGTGACTCTTCATTCTTAATGTATTTTGTTTAATTGTCCATAGTTCATGTCATGGAGGAGATTTTGGGATCCTGGACTTTATTTCTAAACATTAGTTTTCCAAATAAATAAATAAATAGTTTTAAAAATTAAATCTACAGAAAAAAAGAAGAATTCTGATTTTAATTCAAGTCAAATCTAATTTGTTGTAGTTTTTTTTTTTTAGTGATCCTAATAATTTTCAGTATGAAGCAGGAAAAACATCAAGACTTATTCAAAGATTATCGTTGCATAAAACCCACTGATCAAGAAGTCATTTTGTTCCTCTTGATTAGAAAAGCAATCTGCCTCAATCTTTTTCTCTAAAAAGCCAGTTTTTGCAGACGATTAAAGGTGTACATTTCTGCCATGTTGACTAAATGCAAAGATATCTGGGCTCAGCTGAGGCCTCAACAGGATTAGAAATCCTTAAAACACCTCTGATGTCACTGTCTGGACCAATGTTTAATTAAAATTACAGCCTTAATTAGTAAATAGCCACTGCAACCTAAATCCCTATGTAATCTGTCCTACCAAAGCTAATCGCACAAACAACTGGACAGTGACAAAAAGGAGCTTGGGGAAAAAAATATCCAACCATGTTAACTTAGGACGTAATCCTTCAGTCTCTACCTTTAGTGGAAAGCTGCTTCTGCTCCCATTTGGCTGATTTCATTCTTTTCCATCTATCTCTAAATGTCCATGCTAGCATTAAGGAGCCATCTGTGGTTGTGTTTCATTGGCCACTGGCTTACAGCTCTGGTTTTTAAATAGAAGCAGTAGAAGAATCAGTCCCTAATGGAGCATGACCCTGCTTTGGGAATGGATGTGCACATGTAAGTTATATGTTTTTATAAATTAAACTTGTTTTTACATGAATTTTAAATAATAAGTGTCCCATTAATTCATTAATTGTTGGCCCCCTTTAGGCATTTGCAGATGTTGCCTCAGTGGTTATTGATGCCCTGAGTGTTGTTGCAGCCCAGGTATGAACCATGTTCACAATGATTTTAATGTCAGTAAAGAACATATTAAAATATGCGTGAGGAAAAAGCGCAACACAATTCTGGATCATTCCCAATAATCTGATGTTGTGTTTTGTACATTAGAGGATTTTAGGCAGACGAGGCACTCACTGATGCTTAAAAGAGCAAACGTAAAAGCTTCGGTTATGAAACAAAAGATGACATCTGTGTGTGGATTGTCTGCAGGAGCATCAAGTCTCAGAAAGGTGAAAAAAGCAAAGCCGTTCCTCATAATATCTAAGACTCATGACAAAAATCACTTGAGGAAAGTTCAATCTTAGCCATGACGATAAATCTCCTGATGGCTCTGTGTCTCACAGATGCATGGTAAATTTTAAAATGTGTACACACTCATGATCGAATTTCAGGTTTGTGTGATGCAAAAATTAGAAATAATTTTCAAACTTTTTTCTATTTATGTGGCAAAAACTCTGCTGTGGTCTTTTGAGATGGCAGCCTGGTTAATTTTTAAACAAGGCATTAAGATCTCACTAAAATCTGTATGCTTAGCTTGATACTAAATAGAAGTGTAAATAATAATAAAAAAAAACACATCTATTTCATTGGCCTCTCTTAATTTTTTTATTCCTCAGAGTGGCGACATGTAACCAGCCACATCCTCCATGACATGAAGGAATAGATTCTGGTTACAAATACTGAAACATTTCCAAGGAGTCCTGCGTTTATGAGCGAATGGCTTTTGTGATTTGGTTCAGGGAGAAATGAGTGTTCAAACTGTGTCTGATCGGAGAACATGCATGCCGAATCCTATGAATGTCAAACGTCTGCATCTCCTTGAGTCACACGTCATGTGACTCAGCAGATGCTCACGTCGCTGGTGTGCTGAACAGAACAGAGAGGAAGATGCAGGCTGGAAGTGAAGACGTGTAAAAGGAAATAAACCAGTCGCGTTTGATGAGTGAGAGGCAGCAGCACATTTCTGTGACACGTCTTCGAGTGACATTTTCAGGCTGACAAAGAACACAGAGGGGGGGAAAATAGAGAGAAGGAAAAAAAACCCACTATGCAGTAATTTGGCCTCACATCTCATGATGGACTTTAGTAACTGGTCTTTTTTTGGTTTGGAGGTAATTGGTGTGACCTCTGGAAGCCTAACACAGATCAATCGTGTGTGTTTTTCTGTCAGAGTCATCTTGTTATGGTTTGACAGAAGAAAAGGTCAGGAAGGCAGGTGATTGTGCAGGTGGAACATTCAGTGAAACATGTATGCAAATGAGTGCATCCAAGCAGTGGATTGAATTAAGCAGAGTTTATACAAACTCAAAATTAGTTACCTTTTAAAAACCTGTTTTACTTTTCTACAATTTCTTACATTACAACTATAGACATCAATATATTTTGTTTTCTTGTAGTTTACTTGACACCAGCAAAAAGTAATGAATGACTGTGGACACAAATAAATCATTTTGTTACGCAAGATGTCAAATGCATCATTGCATCTTATTTAGCCAAGATTCAAGTCCTTTAGCAGTGTGAACACCAAATGTTTTTAACTTATAATTGTTTTCATCTGAGTCCTACAAAAATAACAATTTGGAATCAGACAAATAATACAATTAAATCTGTACTAATTTTAAAAACGCGTAAAAATCAAACTCGATTCTTTACGGTCGGTAATCAGACGTTTGTAGAGGGGAAGGTTTTAAGGCGATTCTTGAACGACCTTCACCTGATTGCAGATAAAAGTTCCCCTTTCTTTGTCATAAAAAGAAATCCTTCACTACAATGTTGTTTTGATTGCTAAAAGCCGGGGCCCGGCTTTATCTGAGGGAGCCTGTTCTGCTGGTCAAAAATCAATCGTCAGTTTCTCACTTGAGCCCATAAACTTCTGTTTCTTTGGCGAGCTTTAAATCACGATTTATGACATTCACTCTGTAGACCAGGGAGGGGGCAGGAAACCCGGCAATAACCTGAGCCGTTCGCTCTGAAAGGCTTAACCATTGTTTCAACCTGGAGCTCAGAAAAACACTGACGCTGGAATTAAATAATTAGGCTAATGCATAGATTATTGTGGATTTTGTGTGTTTGCTGTTCAAATAATTCTTCCTCTGTGTTTGGACCGCACCGTTTGAACAGATCATTTTATTGGGTCAGACTGTCCAACAACAGCAGCGGCATATCTACAAAGGGACACGCTCTCCATGTGGAACCCAGCGACGTTTCAGACGTGTTGAAAACAGACGTTCTGTTGCGAAGGACGGACACTTCTTAGTCATTAGTGAGTCCTGTCTGGTGATTGGTCCATTAGTGGATCAGTCAATCCACAGCTGTTGTCCACACTGAAATATTGCCATGGCTGTTAAATAGATTACCTGGATATTCGGCTTTTAAAATCATGACCCCAACAGCTTATAGTGCTTTTTAAAAGTGTTCTTTCCATTTTGCCATCCTATAACTTGTGCAGGTGCTTTGATCTGAAATAGACCTTGTAGTTCTGGGTGTGTGTTTGGATCACTGTCCAGCTGAAAGGTGAATCTTTATCCTGGTGCAAAGTCTTTTGCAGCCCCTGGTTACCCTCTATCAGGGGTGGAACTTTCCTGAACTTTCTCAGAAAACAGTCTCACTACCCAGAAGTGTACAAAGAGTCGCCAGCAGAATTGTTTATAACATACACTTATATAATTATGCATAAAAGGATTCATCACACAACCTCTGCATGTTGCCTCCTTTGTGAACCTGCATCTGTTTACTCCCATCTGTTTAGCCCTTCATCCTACTTGTGAAGAAACTTGTTTAAATTGACCTGCCAAACAAACACTATAGTCATTGTTATTTAATGACTATATGCACCATCAGGAGTCTCTACCATTTAAGCCTTTTCTGACACTTTCTTGAACTCTCCATTATCCTTTCCTTAGCTTCCTTTTTGAAAACGGTTATTGACATGGTTTTCATGGACTACATTGGGGGAAAAAGAAAAAAAATGTTGGTTTTGTTGACTGAGCAAAGGCAGATATCTGAAAAGAGCAGAAATTGAGGTGAACAAAAAACACTCCTAAGGTCTAATTTTCCTATTTATTTTAATGCATTATTTGAAGGGCCATGGCTCCTCTCTCATAAAAAGTCTTTCTCTCTTAAGTTCTTAAAACCCAAAATGTTAAAAACCTTCGAGACCTTTTTATGTTCATACTTGTGTATATTCATATCCACAAACATGTTGCAGAGTAAAGGCTCCAAACCCACAATGTGCAACTGTAACAATCCGTCTTTCAACAACACCACATCTGAGATAATTAATCAAAGAAGCAAGGCTTTGAATCACATTTTAAGGGTGTTGACATGCTGATATTTATAGCACTTCCATCCCAGTTGGTTGAAATCACACAGAGGACAGTGTTAGTTGTACTTTACACTTGCTCTAATATTGAGCAACACACTCATTATCGACTGTGATTACTTGTTTTATGCCCAGTGAGATTCGCCAGTGAGTACTTCCTTTCTATTTTTCATTTCCAAGTTAATTTTCCTGCGTGTATGCAGAGGGCCCTCTGAATGTGTTTTTGTCTGTTTCCTCTTGTAGTCAGAATCCCTGGAGGAGTCGGATATAAAGGGGATTTCTGTCTTGCGCTGGTTCAACAAACCGCACCGGGGAACAGGGCAAGATGTTGATTTGAGAGAAAACTATGCTGATATTCACATACGCCACTGCTGCATGAATAAATACCGTTCCATTGTGTTGCTTTCACAGAATTACCTCTCCCATAATCCATGATGACAAAAACAAATCAAATGTTGTTGCACTCCCTCCCGACTCAGCCGGTCTGAACGCGCGTTGATTAACTTGGCTGCGTCCCCTCCACTAAATTTGAAATCCAATTACCCGCAGAGCAAAACGCTGCAGAACTGACACCAGCTGTCTATTCAGATGGAAACATTTAGCAGGTGCATCAGCGTGCGCTGGAGTAAGTGTGCACGGTGCGAACTGGATTTTTTAAGTTGCCACGATTCTCTAAAAATATAGATCTGAGCAGGATGATTCATAAAAATCGCCCTGCAGTTTTTTTTATAAGGTGGAGCCTAAGAGGGACAGGTGATCAACTTGGAAAAAATCCTCAAAACTGGTTGATTATGATGTGATTGAATTAAATGCATTTATTAAAAAGAGCAACTGCAGTTTTCCAGGCATGTCAATAAAACAAGATGTGATTGTTTAAGACTTAATTTACATGAACAAAATGCACTCTAAATTTGGAAAGATTTGGTTTAAACTGGATTCAACACAGTCAAAAACACTTAATGCTCATCTTATTTTAAAGAAACTCCTGTGAGTAAACTCAAATTGGAACCAAAGATTCAAGTGTTCAAAAGTTAAAGTTTGACTCCAATGATCTCCAGGAAATTGTGGATGGAGGAACTGCAGCAAATAAAGACGATGCAACAAAATGCATTTGAGGAGAATTTTGAATAAAAATGGGGAAAAACATCAAATACACAAATCAAAAGTAATCTTGATTATGACTCAAATAATCTTGATTATGTACTTTTTTTCAGAGAGAACACTGGATCATTGATGAAATACAGCTGTAGCATTTAACATTAGTGTTGATAGAAATATTGATATTTATAGTTTTTCCAGATATAAATACCAATTGCAATGCAGTCTTCCTCTTCCATCCCCCTAAGACAGGAATAAATCAATTTTATATGCATCTCTACTCGTAGTGGTTAGGAATAAAACTCAGTCAGAAAAAATCTGTAATATTATCCAATTTGACAGTATTAGCTGAAATTAATGTATCGACTTGTACACTTCACAGAACCGTAACAACACAAAACAAATGTGAAGAGTGGTAGTTTTGAGTTGATTTGCCACAATGCAAGCGACATAATAGCTAATTAATGGTTGTAATGAATTCAAACTCATCTGAAGGTTAAGGCATTCATCATCAACCTAGAGATTTTACATTTTATCTTTAGTATATTGTTTAGTATATAAGTTGAGCTATGTACTTTTGGCCGGCTCTCGTCATGGTCTTTTGACCCACAGCGGATAAAAGTATTTAAATGTGACAGGCAGAGGGCGGCCATAAGCAACAACATTGTAGTCCTGCTGTATTGTCTCACATTAGTTCGAACGTTGTCTTGTCTCTCTACATTTACCGTCTTGTTTATCTACCGGACGTTGTATGTCATGTACAGTCTCAGTACGTCTTCAGGGCTTTTTCAACTGGATTTACTGAGTGAAAAAAAACAACAACAAAAAACCAGACAGGCAGAATGAGAGCAAGAGTTTGGCCTAGTTATGCGGTGCCCTGAGAGCTGTCTCTGGTCCTGAATGAATTTCATGTTTGTAAGTCCCGTTTCATTTCAGAAATGGCACTGAATCTTCACCTTGCACCCAATTAATTTTGTTCCCTGAACAGAAAAAAAAAACAAAAACACTGAAAGGTCCATTATGACTCTTCAGTTCGGTTTCCCAAAGTCCCCAGTAATATGTTTATGGGGAAGACTTTTTTTTAAATTTCCATAGTATTTTATGTTATGGGAGTCGGAGATGTTGAACATCGACAGAACAGAATCACAGGTTGTCACTGATCTCTTAAACAAGATGTCATTTTTTTTCCCTTTTTTTTTTTTTTTTAAATAAAGACCTGTATGTGTGTATGTCTACATGACAGGGAACAGCAAAGTCTGCTTAATAAATGTGAAAATAGCTGTGCATTTTTTCTGTAGGTTAGGGAACTGTTATCAATAATAGTTGAACAAAATACAATAAAATGATTTAACCATGAATGGGACCCCAAAATATAAATTCCACTCGGGGCCCCATTTAATCTGGGTTCGGCTCTGGAGGCTCGCATTAAAGCACGATGACCGACTCTAAATGGACGAGCTGTCGCCTGAACACAGTGAAGCGATTCATCCCAAACCCCCCGCCGCTCCTGCTCTCCTGAGTTGGTGTGTCGGTTGGTTTGCAGCAGAGCCTCAGTCAGTCTGCATCCCGGCTCGCCTGACAGACACAGCCAGTCCTCGTCTCCCTTTGCTCACCCATCAATCTGTCTCTCCGCTTCTCAATTTTGACGTATTTGAACGAAAAAACAAACAAACAAACAAACGCGACATGTAGAGCCCGGACATGGAGACCGCAGCGGAGCGGGGCTTTTCGCTTCTACCCTCGGAGGAGACCCACAAACTCAGCGGAGAAAACAGGCGTCAGAGAGGGGCGAACGGCGGTTTTCAGCTGCGTGGTCGTCGAGGTGACGCTCTGTCTTCCTGCGCACGAACCCATGAGCCATAACACGGATGTCCGACTCGAGAAGTTGCAGAGAAACCGCGGATGAATCCTCCAGGTCGTCCTCATCCTCTCCAGTTCTCAACAAGCGGCTCTCGTCGGCTGCAGGTAAAAAAACAAAAACAAAAAACAAAAAAAACCCAAAACTGTTGAATTATCTGCTGCCTGATGCCTGTGCCTGAGTATTCTCGTATTTATATATATATATGATAGTAATTTCTGTTAGACAGGAGTGAGCGCTTTGACCAAAGTGGGTGGGAAGGTGACTCATGCTGCTGCTTCAAACGGTGTTTTGGATCCAGCATCACTGCGCCTTTTTATCGCTTTAAAGAAGAGACACAGAGGCTTTAAAGGCTGTTAGATGGGGAAACATTAGACCACTTCACTTCAGAGATGGTTTCTGAGTGGATAAGGCAGCAAGGGAAGTGTGTTTATGTTTGCCTGAGCAGTTCGATTCTTTACCATTATTAATGGCCCCTTTCTTGCTTACCCTTCTAATAAATAGGAGTATTTAATGGAGGGTAGGACTGATCATTTGTGGCTTATTTGAGGTTAATGCTGACCATAGATTATTTGTCTCCTCTTACTGCAGTAAATGGGCTCCATGCAGATGATTAGCTCTTGTTTTACAACATAGGTTTTTGAGTTTATGTAGTCCCCTGTATGCTGGCTGATACAGGTTCTACTGAAAGTAAGGCCTTGTGTTTCAATGGGATTCCTGTATCACAAAAGGGTTATAAATGAAAACACCTATTGAACGCTTCCTATTTATGTTTCATAGCACAGCCTCGAACTTTGTGCTTATTGAGAATCAACGACAAATATCAGTACTTCTTGATCCCAATTTAAGCTGCAGCTAAAGTAACAAGCCGTTTGTGTTCTCCTTTTGCACACAAAACAATGACAATATTTGGACATTATTTGACAATAGATCAAATTTCATCAAATTGTGAATATATTAATATGGTTTGATGTAAATTATTCTGTTGATGCTCTGATATTTTTATTATTTTCCTTCTGGCAGATGAACTTCTGCCTCTATTAGTTTGTATTATAACAAGCCTTAATTTTCAGCTCCAACCATCTTTCTATTGACTTTGACAAGCTTCTCTGCTCCTGCTGAAAGAATGGATGCCACAGCATTATGGCACCACCAACAAAAATATTTCTTGTTGGAGTTATAAGTATGTTTGGTGATATTTTTTTCTCCAGACACAAAGTTGTATACTTGTACTTCAAAAAGAAAAAGAAGTAATATCTTGTGGCTTCTAGTGGCTTTTATTTAACAACAGCTTTGTTTGTGCCTCTTTTCCATTAAGGCTAGTGTTTTGCATGACTGATGGATGTCTTGTCAACTGATTTTGAGTGGCGTATTTCCTGCTGTACATTCAGACCAGGAGTCTCTTGGCTCTCTGTTGTGTTGGTATGTTAAATTCTCAGAAATTACAACTTTCTACACAGTGAAATAAACTGGAATACCCCCCAACCCAAAGTCAACGAAATTCTCACGTTGGTTTTCCAGGCCAACTTCGCGTTTCAATATGGCCGCTCCTCGCATCAACTGTAGTAAGCTGTGGTGGAAACACATTTTTTTTTTTTTTTTTCTGTTTGTTTGTTTGTTTGTTTTATTACAAGACTCACTTGTAAACTAAAATCAATGTTATATTTAGAACCTAAAATGAATTAATTAAAAGTGGTGCTTGTTTACAGTGAAATTTAAAACAATATTCATAAGAGGAATGGAGAACAATGGTTTCTTGGGCATCGCCATGTTTAAATCTTTGACTGTTATCTGAGATGCTGTTAACCCTGGCGTGACCTAAAACACCGGATTGGGGCTCTGACTTCTGAGATAAGTGGAACCCCTGGCCTGTAAGTTCAGGTGTCTTGTTAGGTTTGCAGGGAGTCCATGCTCTTACAACTTTCAGGATTATGGATTTAAGAGTGCTCTGTGATATGTCCATAGGTTGGGATGTTGTTTAATAAAATATATCTTCTTTAAAGTCCTTTTCCCTGAGCTGCCTGCTGTGCTACTTAATCTTCACTGAATTTTGTTCACAAGAAAGGGAAGCTTCATACTAATGTATCCCACAGTTTTCAGATTTTTATTTGAAAAGAAATGGAAAAGTACACATGAATATCATGCCGTACTACCTTTTATGCTCTACTTTGTGTTGGTCAATCATATAAGATACCAAATAAATAATACAGAAATTTATGGTCATAATGTGGCAGGTGTCAAAATCTTCAGGGAAAATGAAAACGATGCACAGTTTTTCAACCGCAGTGTCAAAAAAATCTGTGATCATTTATCAAAGAAAAAAACTTGGCTCTCCGCAGTGCTGAACTCGAGTCTTTACTCCAAACTTGCTCATTTGTAATGTCGAAAGTAATGTGTTCATTTCCACTGCGTTTGGGGAGCGTGTTTTGCACAAGAGGTGAGATCACCAATTAGTAATATCTAACGTCATTCTAAGTAGAGCAATGTGCAATATTGCTTTTTTTTAGTCAGTAACTTTATCTGCAAATTCAAACAAAAACAACAACACAATTTTAACCCAGACTCTCTCCTCTGCACTGTTTTGAGGAAGTCAGTAAATCCTCAGACTGAAATGAATCAGTAATGTGGTGCCATCCACTGAACTGCTGTTTTCTCAAAGTAGGACCGCGATGGGGACAGCTAAGTGTACAGAGAATAGAAAGGATGCTTACTAAAACATGAGGAACATTCACCCAGTACTGTGGCATGAAAATATAATTTTATTTTATTTTTTTTACATTGTAAAGAACAGATGTGATCTTTACTAATTTTTAGTGTTATGTGGAGCTCATGCGGCGTTGGTAATCATGAAAATTAATCCCATATTTCCCTTCTGCTTTCTCAAATTAACCTCACTGCGGCCTGAACCAGTAACACGAGACAACATCCGATATGCTTCAGCAGGCTCCGTTCTTTTAGTAGGTTACAGTGTCTCTAATTCTGGCAAATCAACAATGGATTTAGCTCCATCTACTATTTTGGCACAGCTTTTTGGAGTGACCTGAAAAGCAGTCTAACTGCTGCATTAGTGGCCTCAATTTGTTTTAACCGGAAGAAAAAAAAAAAAAAGAAAAAAATTGTAGGCCATGCTAACTCATAGCCATTTATGTCCATCTTGCCTCTCTGGTTCTCTCGCTCTTTTTCATCCACTTTCACACACTCCACCCCTCTCTCCCCCTCTGCTAGTATGCACTCACTCAAACTGTGTCTCATCGCATTTCATCACTCTCAGGCGCACTCTGCCCCCTCTGCTCATCTCCATCTCACGCGCACACGCGCAAAAAGAGGCGCACCAGCCCACAGCAACGTGTGATGTTATTTGACTGATTCTGTCGTCTTTGCTCTCACTGTACATCTTGTGCCGCAGTTTGATAGTTTGTGTTTATTTTTTCCCGAGTTCCTTGTTGATACCCATTTCTTCCTTTGAAGCCTGCTCTGCTGCGACAGCTCCTCTGACCTCAGAACCGGGTTATGTTTTAGGTTGGGAGAGCAATCAGAAAGCTCCAAGCCCCAGCGGTATTTCAAGGACAGGTCATCTCTATTTTTTCCACTAATGCATAAAGATAGCACAGAATTGAACTATATGTCATAACCGTCTCTCTGCGTAGTATTAAATATCTGCTCAGTCAGGGGCGGTTCGATTACACCATATTCCATCAAGGAAGGGAAACACAGGCATTTTTGGGAAACGGAGAGAAAATTCCCTCATGAATTTCAGAAGATCAATTAAACACATGACTGACTTTTTGGAATGTGTGATTTCACTCATAACTTAAGTGCACTGAAAAGACCAAAACAAAGAAGATCCTCAAGATGTTTTGCAAGCAAAACATAGGAAATGTGTAGCAAACGTTTGAATTTCATCCCCTTGCATGCAGGTTAATCACAGAATAAGTACAGTTCTTCTGCAGAAAGATTACTAGTAAACAGCTAGTCAGAAAGACAAAGGAACACAGCAAACATTTAAGTTATTCAAAGATGTGTATAGAGGATGTTACAACCGCAGATCTATCAAGACCTGGCCATCCACAAAAAGGTAGGAGGATCTGTTGAGAGGCTAACTGTTAGTTATGTACTTCACAAATGTGTTTATGGAAGAGAGGCAAGAAAATAAAAAAATGAAGAAAACCACTGGAAGTTAGACTTGCTGCTTGCCTCAAGCCATGTGTGCAATAGGTGAAAGAAGGTGGTCTGGTCAGAGAAGACTGGTTGAACTTTTTGCCTTCATGCAGACTGCACAGGACAACCTGTGCTGAAAATCATTCTGAACTCGTTGTTTCCACAGAGATCCATGGTATTATGCTGCGTCTTCCCTTTCTGCTTTATTCAGAGCAGACAGGGAAGTTGGCCTGAGGTTTTGGGAAGGTAGAGGGAGCTAAATGAAGAGCAAACACGAAGGAATAACTGTAAAAGGCTGCAAAAGTGTTGAGATTCTGGCGGAGGTTCTCCTACTGAAAAAACTCCATACTACAGTTGAATGGTTCAGTTGAAAGTATATCTTATACTTTGACTATATCCAGTCAGATAAAGTTGCAAAACGTCTATTCTTTAAAAGTTGCTTCTTCACAGAGATGACGTCATCAGCTGAAAAACGAGACCGCATCTTTCATGTTTCCATGTTCTCTCTACTTGTTTTTCATGAAGCCTTTCAGACAAGCATGCATACAATAGGCTTATTGTTTCAGGCAGGTGTGGATGAAGAGTGTGCGCCTGTGTTAGCGCTTGAAAGAGGAAACAACTTATTCTTTGTTTACCCTCCCAAGCAGGCTAGTTTGTTGGAGTAAGGATCAATGTCAAAACCGAATAAATTACACAGAGAAAATTTTAAACATTTGCCTTTTTTGGCTTTGTGTTTGTCAGAGTAATTGTCAGCTACAAAGGAATCCCTCTGTGACATTGAACACCAAACAGACTGCCTTTTTTTTAATCTGCTTGAAGACGAATGCTGTCAGGGAACTGGATTTGTCGAAGCAAACGCTCAAAAAAACAAAAGCTTATTTATTTATTTTTTTACTAATGAAATTATGTCACGGCAATCATCTTTTCACTGAGCAAAATTTTCAGCTGTTGAAACGAGGACGGGGAACGATTTGAGAATATAATGTTCCTTCTTTTGAAAGTGGAGCTCCATATTTTGCCAATAATTGTCTCTTCTGTGTCAGATTCTCAGATTTTAGGTGTCTTAAAACAAAGCTGTGCAGCCGTCCTGCTGAAGACACGTCTTTTGCTGTTTAAAGAACAGCAGTGCACTCCGGATAAATCTGACATGATTCAGGGGACTTTTGACGTCAATTTCAGGCTCCCCTACATGTCCGAAATACCACGCTATCCAGTCTAATTACCCCTTACGTCTCACTTCCCCTGAGGCGACAGGGCAAGGGGAAGATGCCAAACCCTTTTTTCACCTGGCCTGCAGCTACAGAAATGTGTTGCTCAACCTGCACCGTGCTGGGATAGTCGGGTCTGGCACCGACTCAGGCTAGCCGGTGGGGGGGCCTCGCCACCCAGGCTGTTGTAATTCCGCACACAACATGACTTGCTACTATCGCTGGTGTGAAGCCAGGAGACAATCACTACTTTTAAAAATAGAAGCCGCTGTGCTGCATGTTGGAGCATGAAGAAAGAACCCAGTAAAACTGTGGATCATCTGTGCTTTTCTTTGACCTATCGACGTTTTTGAGAGATTACAGACACTGTTTTGTAATTTATGAAGAAATATGACAAATATGTTCAGTTTGCTTTTACAGGGCCTGTTCACATCAAACATCCCCTCGATGCACTATGCAAGGCAAACGGGTCTAATTCATGTCCATATTTATGTCTGTCCGTTTTCATTATTTAATCGTCCTTCAGTGGCTCTCATGAGCCTCAACACCCTGTTAAAATTTCAGGATTTTGTGGAGCACGATGAACACTTTCTTAATCGTTTTCATCACTCCTCTTTCTTGAGTTCGCACCCACCATCGACCATGGCGAACCTCATTAACCTGAAGTAAAGTCCAGCTGTCATACTTTGATATTTCCTGACTTGCTTCCACAGGAGGAGATGGTAAATTATAGAGCTGATAGAAACTGGGCCGGGGGGCTGCCAGGAGGCTGTCAGCCACACTGACGGAGTCTGCTTATGGATTGGATGTTGGTTATGTTCTACACGTGACAAGAATCTCCTGTAATCTTCATTTGCTTCGACGAAGAAGTAAGTTTGAGGACTAAATCCTTTTCTTCCAAAGAAAACATTCAAAGCTGACAGAATACCCTGGTGGTGGCCACAGTTTATTACTTTTCTTCACATAAAGCTGGAACAGTTCAAAATGCTATTTAGTTTTTGACCCGGTGCCAAACAAAAAGGATTTTATTGTTCAGCGTCACAATGAGTCCACATAGGAATAGGATTTGTTTTTGAATGGCCTTGCCCAAATCCAACAGAGGAAATACAGTTTGTCGCCTAAAGAAAGCAGTTGGACACATGATGTCCTCACTGTCAGATTTGGAGGAAAATGCAGGAAATGTTGCCAGAACAAGATATGGGATGCTGATAGGCTCCTAGTGAAGAACGATGTTTGCTGAAGTGGAATCAAAATCTGATTCAGCAAATAATTATTTTAGGGCAGTGCACTTTTTCTATTCAGTATTTTTTTCTTCGAACAGATGTGTCTATTAGTAAGGTGGATTAAAAAGAATAAATGTCACATTTTAAGTCTGCATATTTTTAAACTGATATATTATGATCTAATTTTTCTACATCTCAAAATGCCGGCTTTGCTGGCAGGGGTGTCTTTGATTTTGACAGCCACTATAACTCATTCCAATATCCAATTATATGGTCACCTTCAGATCTAATTACATCCAGTGTAGTTTGGTCCTAATTATGATACAACGCAGCAACATTCAGCTAATCATGTAATGCTAATTGGTCAAACGTTATCGCCAGGAAGCCAAGCTTATTGCACTCAGAAGAGGTTTCAGAGCGGTTCAGAGTTGCCTTCTATTAAAAGGAGCAAACAGCAGCAGTAGCTCAGTCAGTCTTGTTCAGAAAAGAAATGCAGCTAAGCGGAGAAACCCTGGAGCTACTTTCTTTGAGACAGAAAACAAGTAGAATCTACAAAAGTAATGGCAGCAAATGCTCATTAACATCTTCCAAGAAAAGAGACGGATACACTGAGCCAGGACGGTTTCCTATGAAAAGGGGAAAAAAAAACCCCAAGAGAACCTGTTTGACACGTCAATGTTGGCCTGTGATTCTGTACAATAATGCAACCTTACATTACAAAACTCTGGCTACACTCTATAATGGCAATTAACACATCAACAATCATAGATAATTGTATGTTACTGTTAACTCAAGTACAGTGTAGAAGTTTATACCACTTAAATTGGAAATGTCAATCAGTGCAGTGCTATATGATTACAACAGGCACCACAATAAAGCTGGCAGACAAATGAATATTGAATGTTTCCTTAGAAGGCAGTGATTTTCTGTTTCCACTGTGTATTCAGCAACAGGAGTGGGAGGGACAAAACCTGCAATCCTCTTCCAGCAAAACTCACTTTAGCAAGATTCCTGGACTTTTATTAAAAGAAATTTAAACTTCAGAAACAACTTTAAGTGGATATTGCAGCATCTTTTGAAAGTGTTGATTTTTAAAACGGCGTTACTTCGTCCTACTGGAATCTGTGTATATTTTTGGCAGAGTTCAGCATTATTATGGGGAAACTGGTGGAGAAAAACACATTCCTTTTTCAAATTATCGTAAAGCATCTGATTTTTTTTTTTTTTTCTTAAGGTTTTACGTTACATTCTGTCTCCGTGAATTGTGGTTAAAATCTTGTTTGTGCCCACTGGGTCTTAGGAAAGATAATGAGTGATGACCTCATCTCAAAAGAAAAAGATTTACCTCTCGACGATACTACACAGAATCACATTTCTTTAGAGTAGAGTTATGAGGAGTACGAAATGACTTGTGATGAAATCTTCTTCAAAGCTCCCAAACTGAAGTGTTGTACACAGTCCAGCTTTGAAGATCATTTAGAGAGGAGACTGCGAGTTAGGCCTTCTCTTCCAACATCAGTGTTTGACCTCATAAATGTGCTTTTTTTAATTATGAGTTGGGGTTAAAAGTTTCCATGGACATCCTCCTAAAACTTGTGGAAAGCCTTCATAGAAAAGTTGAAGCTGTTATGGCTGTAAACTGTGGACTTGCAACTGGACAAGACCTACTATCTATACTGCATTGCCATCCAGTCTGTGGGTTGGTTAATTTAATTTAAAAGCTTAAATCTATTTCCGCTTTAGTGCAATTTTCATTTTGTCATTGCCGGGGAATTTGTTGGAATAACTGCAATAAAGGCGTCTCTAGCCAGTGTAAGTAACTTTGCTGCAGTGCTGGTGTATTGACTCGATTTCTTCTTCCACTGCTGAACTGAGATAACTGCAAGCGCCGGAAGCCTTTGTTGGGCACACTTGAGTTAGTTAGAGCGGGCAGAGAGGCTAGAAAAGAACAAACTGGCCAAATGTGGGGGGAGGGAAAGCAAACAATCTGTAACAAGCAATGTTCACTTGCAGTGGGGACTGCAGCTATGTCCTGTCTTTTCGCTGTGGTGATCATGGAGACAGCTTTCATTTTCCAGCTGCTTACACACTGAGAGCATATCTGTGTCCTTTGAGGTAATTATGAGACTTTTAACCACACCAGTTTCAGAACACTTCAAACACCAGTGGGGTGTGAAATGCAGTTTCACTAAATCTGTTTTTGAGTGTACTGTAAAAGATGTATGTTTGCGTATGAGGCCAGAAGTCATCCGGTGTGTGTATGAGATGGTGATTGTGTCTGATTGAAATAAATGAAGAAGTCCTTTTGAAGTGTTTTTTTCTCTGTCTGGGCAAACTGATTTCTATGCTTCTCACAGCAAAATAATGAGAGGGGGCAAAAGGAACAAGAAAAGAGGGTGGTGTAAAATACAAACAGCGTTTGTATTACTTCCTGTTACAAATATACAAATAGCACAGTGGTGACAGGATGACAGGAACATACAGCACTTGAACTAATAAGATGGCTTTCATTCTCTCTCTTATCCTTTTTTGTGTTAGTTTCTTTCTCCTTCTGCCCTCCCACCCAGCACCTTTTCTCCCCTTCCCCTAACAACAAGGCTGTGCCATAGTCAGCCCCACATTAAGATGCAGACCCCTACTTTCCTCCACTCTTTTTCATTGGCCTTAATCCCTTCCTCCTTCCCCGCGATGAATGATGGCCTGAGCCTGAGTAGTCCCCTGCATCCCAGCAGTCGCAGGCCGGCTACTAAACATAATGATGAGAAAATAGTTGCAGTCAAGAAGATGGCGCCTTGGTGAGAAGAGGTCAAGCTGTCGGCTGCTCAGGAGCAGCCTGGGAAGCTGGCAGTGAGAAAAGGTCCTTGTCAACTGCAGAGAAAGTGGAAGGTCAGAGCAACCCTGCGTGTCCAGATCTGGGAGGCAGATTGACAATCCAAGCCTCTTAAAGGCTATTTCCGTGGTTTATTTTAAATAGTCCAGCTCTGAATGTTTCGAACGGATGGCCCCAGATCAGGTGTTTACCTTTCCCCCCCACAACATTTTCACCTCGCAGCTTCTGAGTAGAACACCGAGATGTGTGTAAATGTTTTTTAAAAATCACAGTAAACATTTTGAGGCCATTTTCACACTCGGAATAATCCCCAAAAAATGAACAAAGACAATGTTTGGTCAACCGACTCATCAGTGCAATTTAACTTGGAATGTAATTTTAATCCCAGTGTGTGAAAACAGAAAATATTAGCAGTTTAACCAGCGTACCAGCTCATCACTGCAACCAGTATATCAGTGCAACCTCATTTCCATCACAGCTTTTTAGGGAGGAACAACTCTCCTTTTTACTTCATTACTGAATGTCATTAAGTCTGCCCCTGCTGCCCATTTCCTGCTTCCTAATAACATCAGAGAATTGTTCTTCATTAGAAGAGAGAGCACTTTTTATCAGATCAGTGGTTTTCACTGAGGTGCATGATCTCTGCTGGAGAAATGAGTGGAAGAAAGAAATCAGAGAGCCAAAGAACAAGCAGAGGGGAGGCTCACCCTTCTGTTTAATTTACTTCTTAAACCTGCAATGCTTAAATAATCAACTACCCCCGTCTCTCGCTCACATAAACACACACCAATATTGTTCTGAATACATAATTTGTTTTGCTTTTATAAACAAGGGGGTGATTGTTTTCTATGTGATGAATTGCATATTGGCAGCTCAGGGGATTTGACTTAATTTTTTTTTACAGGTTATTAGTTAGGGACAATTTAAAATATGGTTTTAAATATACACAACAAAAAAAACCCCCATCAGAGTCTCAGGAGGATGCAACTGGCCAAATATCTGACAGTTTAATCCATGCAGTAGAAACATAAAACTTTTCCAAATATTCAGACTTTACAATTGTGAGATTGCCTTCATTGGCATGACAAAGCAGATCGTTTGCCTCCAGTGCATCATAGTGCATTCTGTTTGACCTCAAAGGTCAGATTCTCCATCTGTCTACAGCTGAAATTCTGACTTTTGAAGGTCGCCAAGTCACCTAAGTTCAGTATCCAATATGGCTGCCACTTTTTATTAGCTCTTCTGAGTCCTATGTGAGCCACTGACCTAATGAGGTAGAGACATATGTTTGTGGATCTGCCTTTTTAGTATTTAAAACGTATAAAATTGATGGACTGCTACTAGTAGTTAGTGCCACAGCAAATACCCAGTTTTACAGGTTTTCTGAAATGTTCTCAACTAAAACACACACAACCCTGGTGTGGAGTCAGTTCCAGGTTCGAGCGCCAACTTTCAAGACAAGTTAACCAAGTTAATTTTTATTTGCACATAGTTGTACATACGTAAAACACTGTAACAAATATTTTTGTCTCTGTTTATATTTATCATAGCATGAGCTCAGACTGATCTGTTTTCTTCTAACTGGCTTTCACATTTTTGTATCTATTTTGACTCAGCTTGTACTAAATAGTATACACTTATCTATGAAGACAACCCAGATAATTTTTCTAACGAGAAAAATACATATTTCACTTGCGCACCGTTAAAGTTGACCTGTCTCCCCCTCAGAGTAAAGCCAAGCAGGTGTTGGTATCTCAGTGGTGCAGCCAGCAGTGGGTGAGAAACTGCAGCAGATACTGAGCTGCTGCTGGATCTTATTCCGGCACAACAGATTGAAAACGAGCAATACATGTAAGAGTTTGCCGCAGTGGACTCTTAACAGTCTGATCCTAGCCAAAATCAATCTTTTTTTTTTTACATTTTCTACAACAGAACAGTCACATATCTGCTGCACCAAGCACTGCTTTAAAGCAGTGCTTGAGACTATACTTAATGCACTTTGATGTGTTTGTTAATGCTGTTGCCCTCAGGCACGAAGGTCTCCGGTATGAATCTCAGCCGTGTTGACCTTTCTGTGTGAAGTTTGCCTTTAATCCAAATGCATACGTGGATCTTAGTCTCATCTAGTTCCTCTAAAAACTACAAAACATGCATTGTTAATTGGCAATGGCGACAATGAGTACACATGGTGGTTCTTATTTCCTGGGATTTTATGTTTTTTTGACCGAGGCAGTGTTGACCTGGTGTAACACATTGCTGGTTCACTGTATGTGTTATAAAATATCCTCAGTATCCTAGGAGGGTGGCCTAGAAGTAAACAGCTTTATGTTCTAGTAATAATGTTACAGGGAATACTAATGTTTGCAGCACTCTGTTTTCTTTCTTCCTTTCTTTTTTTTAATTGAGCCAAAGGGTTTTACACCACATGCAGCTCACTGATATGAATGTACAGCAGTTCAAAGGACAAGAAATGACTTCAGTTATTAAAACTGCAGAAAGCCAACCAAAAGAAAGCAAAAAGAAAAGAAGAAAATAAAAAAAGGAATATATGTTCTCCTTGTTATTAAATAAAATCAGGTTATTTTTAATAACATGACTTCTTATTAAAAAGGTATTATTCTAAAAATATATCTTAACAATTAAAACATGAGCAAACCAGAGATTGGACCCGGAATATGTTTTGACTGATGTTTTACTTATCCAAGGTTCCTGTTGAAGATTTGGTTTACTGGGAGAGAACATAAAAAGTTTCCACGGCTTCAAGTATTATTTCGCAGGAGAAAAATTCAGGATTGTAGTTTTGTTTTTGTTTTTTTACTGAGACGGAGAACATTTCCAACTATCCCAACCAGCTATGTAAGACATGCAGCTCAGAAACTTCAGAATGTCTGGAGCATCTTCATTATGATCTGCTCCCCACTATTGTGGGCGAGAATATGGGCCGTGAGTTTGCAGGTGCAGAGGTTGTTGCTCCGATGTTTGCAGCAGCACTCAGCAATTTCAAAACCTGAAGGTTTGAAATTTGGGTTCATTTGAGTTTTGATGGCCTCAAATAAACCCAGAGATTTCCCTTGTCTGATAGAAATTTATTCTCACATAATGAAAACAATTCAGATCGGCTGATTATTTAACCCTACATATCAATACATACATATGGTGGCACTTTTTTTCCCTGTTTTTTTTTTTTTTTTAAAAACATGCAACTTTTGGATTTAAGTGATGCACTCAAAAGAGCATAGATACATGAACCATATATATAAAAAATTCTAAACACAGGATAAATTCACATGAACACCAGCTGGCGTAAACCTTAAGCTGCGACAGAATCTTGACCAGAGCTGCTTCTCACTTTCTCGTTGCTCGCCTGTTCTTTCTGAGAGACATGCAATTTGAAGGGCAGCTAAATCACGGTCGTTCTGGTCCAAAAGTTGACGCGTGTGCTCCTGGCGCTGCTCATGATCAAACTCATAATTACGCTCCTCCACGCTGAGCTGAAAGTTCACCGCTACACTGAATGAGAAATATTTGGAGTTTGCAGTGACGTAAATCGCAGGCCAATCAACGAAGGAAGTCTGCAGCCAATCAAATTGCTTCCAAGACACGCCTTGGCCCGTGCAGATTGTGCCACCCCTGAAGTGAATATGAAAACAGGGAAGAGAGTGAAGAGCCTTGCAGGACCTGCTAACGGAGATGAATCCGATTGAGTTGGACTGGGGCAGAACCGGTTAAAGCCAATCTAGTGAAGAAGCGGCTTTAGAGAGCTTTGATGTAATCCACATTTTTGAAGTACTAATAAATCTGCTATTTCTTTTGATATGAGCTACTTAAACTCGATGCTACAGTCCTTCACTATGGTGCCCATCAGCTGACTCAAAGGCTAATGCTGTTAATTAAAATAGGAAAGGAGGGGAGTAAAGGATTATGGGAATTTATAGACAAGATTGTGAGACCCAGGAAGAGAGATTAAGAAAAGGAGCACTAATGTTTTGAGGTCACAAGTAATTGTGCGCATGTCATCTCCTCCCCCAGAAGTTTGCATTTCTGCAGTTGGTACATGCATGCTCAATTGGAGGAATTGCTTCAAAGTCAACAACCCTGTACAATTGGCTGTGTGTCTGTAGAAAGAAGAGTGTTTCACCAATTTGAATAATGATTAGCATCCCTTCATACCTAGAATCATATTATAAATCATTTTTGTCAAAAGTGATTCTGACTAAATAAATCACCAAAACAACAAAAAAAAAAAAATCCAAAAGATGTTCTAGGAAAAAAATAACACTTTTTGTAAAAAGTAACATAAGACTGTGATCATTTAGGAAAGTTTGCAGATGATTGAATCTGTCTGTGTGGTTGGATTTGATGTACTATTTTTGCAAAGGACCTTGAGATAATATTTAGAATTGGTGCTATGCAAATCAACTGAACTGAATTATGTTTTTGTATATAAGAATGCATGTAATTATGAATCAGTGTCTTAATGTTTGCTCTTGGTGGTCAATAAGTCATATGTGGTGTCATATCGTGTAACTGGAGCTTAGAAAAATAACTTCCTTCTCTTTTATAAAAAAAAAAGAGTAATAAGTGAGGATTTAGACCTCCAGTTAACCCCAACAACAATCAGTTCTCCATTACAAGATCACCTTGCCGTAACCTTAGCCGTGCATCGAAGAGTGCTTATCCAATCATAGCAGATTAATGAGGTTGGCTAAGCCTATCAAACCATGAGTGCTTTTGATTGAATGACCTGCTGTAACCTTTAGTTTATCTGAGTAGAGTGAAGCCAATTATATTATTGGGTTGTTTTTTTTTGTTGTTCACTGTAGCTAAACATTGTAAGTGAATACACAGTAAATCTTTACCTTACACTCATAAGGTTGAGTCAGTCCTCAAGGAATTTGAGAGACTGTTACTCTCAAAAGCCACCAGCACCTTAATCATATTACATCTCGGTTATTGCTCAAATGGCAGGAAGGTATTAAAGTGTCAGTATCCTGCTTTTCTTCATTGTGTTGCAGTACAGTATAACTTCTGCATTTGGCGTTTTCATGTGTAACTTTATTCAAAAATGCGTCGCAGACCAACAAGGCAGAAAATAACGATACAATAAAATGTTTTTCACACCAGTGAAGACATTTTACCACTGGGATATCATACAGAATTTCAAGTGCTGCTTCATCCACATGCTTCATGTCTTCTCTTGATGATAAAAATGTGCACTGATTGTCAGACTCATTTAATAAACTGGGTCTATTGATGTAAAATGGAGCCCATTAATGGATCCCTCTGATGGGAAAAAAAGGCTTTTATTCTGTCTCCATGTAACAGGAAGACATTTTAATAATATGACTCGTGTGTATGTGGATATAGACATGTAACAATAGCTTAATTAGATGAATGTTTTGCCATAGGCTTTAAAACATCATTTAAACATGTTTTCATCAGATTTTATTATAGTCCATTAGATGGTCTCTGAGGTATTTAAAAATAGCCCAATAGTTGGGCTATTTTTAAAAACTACAGACTTACCATTATACAAGAGACAAAAGTGAGTTTTATCACACCAGATAGTCAACAAACACAGTGCAGATCAGGTCTTAGAGTGTGTGTCACCCAGTAAAGCTTTGGGGCCTGTGTGATTTGCTGTCAGCGGGACCCTGGGAGAACTACACAGATAGACGAAGGCTGCCTATGGTGCTTTTGTGATTATTAACAAGCTCTCCTGTGAGTAGTTACTGTGAAAAACAGCATGAGTGAATGGAATAGTTGAAACTTTTAACAGTGTGTTGTGAGAAAAACTAGAAAAGTAAAATATTCTCCATATTGCTGGCTCTAGATGACTCTAACCCCTTCTTTGCGCTGTCATTGAGTACAGGAAGTACTGTCTGTGACTGAAACAATATGAAGAGTGCTGTTGTAAAGCGATATCATCCTAGCAGATATGTTCTTCATCTCCCTGTGGGAAACAAATGTTTACCCTGACTTTAACTTCCCTGAAATCATTTCTCTGCATTATTGATCCATACTTTTACATTGGGTTGCCATACTGTAAATTAAACAGCTTATCAGTTGAAGCACAATTGACCGTTCTCATCAGCAATGATCAATTATTATTGATCTAAACAGTGTTGAAATCCAGACAACGGGCTAAACTTGAGCATAGACTTTTGATTGGAAGTCATTCAGCTGCTATCTCTGCATATTTAGTAGTGGAACTGTCTCACTGTGAACTGGACTTTCTTTAAGGAAAGACACGATGTGTTTATGTTGCTCCAAAGGGTACATATTGTTCGGCATTGATGGTGACTTCACACATGCACGTATTACCCATGCAATGTGAACTAATGCACTGCCACTCCATGACAGATGCTTGCTTTTGAGTTCTGTGCTGATAACCAGCTGGGTAGTCCCAGCTTGCTTTAGTCCGGAGGATTTCTAGAAGGAATTTTAACTCTAGCTTCACCAGACAAAGTTGACTTCTTCAAAAAGTCAAAAAGTTGGACTTCTTCCAACTTTTTGTCTAACATAAACTTAAGTTCTGTGAGTTGTCTTCATTATTTTGACAGAAACTCACATTTCTCCCCCCAGTCCAAGAACACACATTTCAAGCCAGCTGGTGTATTTAAATTACTCTTATGAATTAGTGTTTGTGCATGTTTGGGGTTTTTTTTGTCCCTTCGTAGGAGAGTTGATTGGCAAACTCTTCTTGGTGTCCTTAGAGATGCACTAACATTAGCTGAAGGCTGAACTCTGCTGACTTTACTTTCAACTTCCCTGACTGGTAACGGGTCAGTGGGAAATTAAAAATCCAGCCATTTTCATGTGAGTGAAGGCAAGACGCATATGTGCTACCAGGTTACGCAAACATGATCCTGCTTCAACTTGTGTAGATTGGTGTCACCCCAAGTCCTAGTACAAGTAATTATTAATCAATCATTACTGAAAGACTCTTATGTAGTCATAATTGAATGGATTAACAATATAAAATAGCAGTAAATTTGAGCATTTTCCTTTAGATAATGTTTAATGTCTTGTGATGAAATCGGTTTACATTTTCAGGCTTGTAAAAAAAGACATAATAGGCTATAAATGGAGGAAAGCTACAGCTCTGGTTTTAATAAGTACCCCGTCCTTTAGTTTGAAGGATTTACTGTATTTGCTTTTTTCTCAGTTTCAGTGACAGATATCCACCTTTTTTGTTTTTTTTTTTTTTTAAGCACTTTGCTGTTAAGCCAGTAAATGTTTTTTGGGGGAGTTAAAGATAAGGATTCTGCTATAGTATTGAAGATGAATTAGAATCTGATAAAAACAAAAATTGGTTTTGGCATGTGCGACCAAAATTGTCAGTAAAATCTCTGATTCTTGCATCTCTTCTAGAAAGATGACTAAGCATAGAAAATGCATGGAGAAAAATATTGTTGATGTTGATGTAGAGACAAGGTTTGTTTACTGACAATATTTCTGTGAAGTGTTTCTGTTTATGCAATGATGTCCAGATCAAAATCAGATGCTAATATCCTACTAATTTATAACCAATTGTCTGGGTTACATGGCATACTGGAAGCCATTTCAGTGAGTGTGTCATCAGTATTTAGGAATCTAAATAAATAGTAAATCAAATCTCTCTCCAGCTGTAAGTACTTATTTATAGGAAGATTAGCAAACTGCAGCTATTTGAGGCTGGACACATTTTGCAAAGCCTTAAGAGTTTAAGTTAAAAACGGTTTAAAAAGGACATTAGGTCATCCTTATCTAACACTGGTGACCCCTGCCATCTCACCCGCTGTAATGATCAACTGTTCTCCAATGCACCCCTGATTGCTTCAGACTCATTTAACATCATTAAGGTCACGTTATGTGGCTATAAGGTCAGTGTTATAATTCAGCCTGTGTGTCACTGCAAGACGGTACGTGCGGTTTTGTGAGTTCGGCCATCTGGACGTCTGCCGTGGGTGTCCAAGATGTTGCAAGAAGAGGCTGACCTTCACAAATGTACGCTTGGTGCTTGTGCAGCAATGTTAGCTGGCCACGTGAGCTCAGGCTTATTTTGAAAGAATGTGTTTTCCACACACGGTGCATTTAAGTACCTTCCTGACCATACCTATTGGAAACTGTGCCTGGCTCTGTAAATAGACAAGCTGCTGACCTGATTGTCAGGTAGTAGAAATGGGACTCTTGATTCACTTCGAAGAAAAGAGAACATCTATGTGCTACAAATGCAAGCATAAGAACAACTAATAGTTAGGTTGCACATCTGTGCGTCAGAGTGTAAAGATGGATGCTTTACTGTTGTAAATTCACAATGGTTTGCAAACATTTAAACGCCTTTAACAAACTTGTTCACATGATGATCACAAAGCCTGATGTATTTTATTGGGAAGGAAGGAAAATTATACATGTGTTTGTAAATCTTGGATGAATTAAAATCTGAAAAGTATGATGGGCATTTATTTTCAGCCTCATTTACTCTTGAGACATATAAATGAAACACAGAGCATCACATTGTCTCCAGAAGTCATCTACTTATTAAATAGTCCATCTGAGTACACACTTCATCTCAGGAAACGTAGCGATTCTCTGAAAGCCTCTAAGGTTTGCTAGAAAACATTAGGAGACAACATCGTAAAAATCAAAGGATCACAAGACAAGACAGGGTTAAAGTTCTGAAGAAGTTTAGAGTAGCAGGTTATGAAGGAATATCCCAAGCATCTCTTTAACTGTATCCAAAAATGAAAAGAGTGATTTAATTGCAAACCATCCAAAATGTCGCCCTAAATGAAAAATTTGCACTCCAGAAATCTGGCTTTTATTGGCGAGTGGCAACAGGCCTTTGTTGAAACGATCCCGTTTGCAGCAGATAGGGGATAGAATCCCTTTGGTGAAAGGAAGCGATGGCAGCATCATGCTGTAAGATTTTCTTCAGCATGGACAGAGATGCTGGTCAGAGCTGCTTGGAAGATGAGCTAAATAGATATTCAGAATGGCACAGTGAAAGTCCAGACCTAAATTCAACTGAGAGTTTGTACATTTCTGTTCAGAGATGACCCCCATGCAGCAGATTTAACATGACACTATGTGAAAAGGTTCAGTAGGTATGGACACTTTTTCAAATCCCTTTGTTTTCCTGTCAGTTTAACAAAAGATAGCAGTGGTTGATTATTTTGGCTCATACTCTGTTCAGAGAAAACTGTTTCTTTTCTTTGCAGTCGTAATGGTTCACAATTTTTCTCATCTTCTTCCTCCCCTCCCCTCCTAAAAATGTCCTTGTTTTTGCCCTATATAACAAACTGGACCATGCGCTGAAAACAAACTCCTACATTGTGTCAAAGTCCTCTCAGTCAATAGAAAAGAGCATAAAGATAACATTTTTGACTTCATCAAGCTGCTCATTCCCATAGAGTGTTAGTTTTTTTGTTAAATTTTCTTAATTCATTTGAAAATGCTGCCAGAATGCTTTTTTATTTTGCATTATGCTCTGAACTTGCATCGAAGCAGCATGTTTCAATAATGCATGGAAAGAGAAACGCTGTGAGAATCCTGACTTGAGCTTGCTCACTTTTTAACTTCCTTTCTTGCTTCTTACAGTTGCTCGAGTGCAGTAACTTCATTTGGTCTAGTATAAAACTGAGTGAAGATACAATTATCTCTTGAGGAGAAAAGTACCACACTGAAGGCAAACTCCCGATAACAACAGAAGCTCTCGCCTCCACGGCGTGACGTCTGCACCGGGATTAGTAAATCGCTGTGACAGCCTGACATTTGAACCCTGGGGTAGAGCTCGCTGGGGAAGTTAGGCTGCTGATGCTTGATAATGATTGGGCTCTGACAGTGCCTGTTTGTATTACTGTGAATGCTGGTAGTGCAACAGCAGTGTCCCTGCAAGAGCTTGTGTCATTGTTTTTTTTTATGATGAGCGTAGATTTAAGGATTGCTGGTTAATCCTGCAGGGGTCGTCGGTGCTGGGAGGTAATAGCTCACTTGGCTGCAGAGTGTTGTCGGTCTCTGTCCAGTTGTGTGTGTGTTCAGACAATGATGCTCTATATGAGCAACTTTCTGTACAAATGTAGTCTTTTTTGGGAATTGTGTCAAAAAATGAAAAGGCAAGTTATTTCAATCAGAATAAGAACAGATTCTATTAACCCATTTTACTTTTTTATGTAGATGCTGGACGGTGGGGATGCCACAATGTTTTTTTATGGAGGATGTTATCAAATCTGTATCTGAAGACTCTTAAAAACTACACCCTGAAATCCATCATAGTTTATGCAAAATATGCCTTCTGAACTAAAATCCAAGTTGCCTTTTAGTTCAAGACTGTACATAAGATAATAATGAACGTATAATTTGCTGACTTATAAATGCAATGTTTGCTTAGGAGAAGGGTCAGGAGACGGGTTCAGGCGTTGGCATGGACTTTTTCTGCTTCCACTGAGTTTGGATGGGAGGTCCGAGGTTTACACACTCAACTCAAGGACAGGTCGAATTTTAAGCAACAAGTTGACAATTCAAGCAGAGTGCTGGGCAAGTGGATGCTACATGAGACCATTTGAGCCATCTATTTTTAATTTTTAGATGTGCTGAGTATGGTGCGTTTTGGTACATTTGTTGAAGGGCGTTGTATCTGTACCTGTATATCCCTTTATTTTGTTGAGTAGCTGCAGGAAAACAAATTGTCAAATGGGGTTTTTTATCTGTCACTCAAGCATTATGTCTGTTTTGACTCATTTCTAGATGTTGCAAATTATTATTTCACAGTACTATAAAAATGTTGAAAGTTTTTCATCATACCACTCTTGTAGCTTTCATATGTTTTTGTTCAGATACCAGAGAAGGTGGAGGTGAAGGAAGACCTGGGGAAAATAGCAGCCGTTTTTAATTTTCCACTGTTTCACATGCAGTGGAATGACTGACAAATTATTTTGAGACCTCGTAAAATCTCTAACCACTTATGAACTTCCACAATTTTTTTTTTCTGACGGCTTCAGACAGCTCCTTTGATTTTACCTTGGTACCCCCCTTACTTCGTATTTGATGTTTAAATGAGGCAAACCTCCTTCAAAGTGTTGTGTAGCATTCTTTCAGATTTGAACACCTGGTGTGATATGCTTGTGCATAATTTTTGACATTACTAATGACATTTTAATAAATATAGTGGGTGTCCTAATTTAATCCCCACCAGATTTTGTGTTTATTACGTTGCACAAAAAATTTAATTGTGCAACGAAATAAACCAGCATGTCAGAAAGAAACAGGTTGTAGTAGGGAACCTATTTTTATTTGCATATTTACTATGCAAAAAAACCCAAAAACTATTTTTATTTGCATCACATTTTGTGCTATTTAAATGTTATCTAGCTGACAATAATTTGAAATGCCACATGTATTATTGTTGAGGATGAGTGAAAGTAATGCCAAACATAAAATACAGAGCTTAGGACTCGCCGCACGTCTTCCAGGAAACAGCAGGTGAAGCAAGTAATAACAGATTTATACCAACATAAAACTTTAAAATACAAAACTGACAACTTTTTCGGATTTAAAAAAAAAAAAGCTGGAATTTGATTTGTGTGCTTCTGTTTTGTCACTAAATAAAACGGCTTTGCAGAATTCATCAGCAAAGCCGTGATGTACAAATATTTGAGAAAATACTTACTGAAGGTATAACTCACACCACTTTGTTTTAAATGTGTCTGAAAATCACATTGGTTTTCTTGAAAATCCCTTTACCTTTTCTAAACGTAGAGGCAGCAAAGATGTATTATATGATTTAGGCAGAACTTATCTCCTTTATTAAAATATGTCAAAGGCAAAGGGTAGGTTTGTGAAAAACACCATAATATTCAAACTAATTATTAAATGCTATATCAGTAAATCTAGCTGTATTTTCAATAACACTTGAGTTTTGCAGCTAAAAAACAGAAATGTCTTTTCATCTGTCAGTTAGCAGATTAAAATGTATTGTGGGCCTTTTAGTGGATTTATTATGCAAGAGAGCTGAAATTTGATTTGTTTGAAATGCCAACCAAATAAAAATAATGAAATCACCAAAGAGGTAACAGCAGTTTTAGTCGGATGCTTTTAGTGAGCTCTCCAAATTAAAAAAAGTAAAATAAAAAAAAAATCCCAGTGCTTGAGCATGACCTCATTTTGGCCCTTTTGTCTACTCATAAATGTAGCATTGCAGTGTCCTCACTGTTGCCATTTGCTGGGCAAAAAGGTGTTTCATCTGATGAAAACCTCATTCAAGCTCCAGAGTCCAAGCTCCTGTTCGCACAGGTCACACTCATTCAGCTCATTAAATTTCAGTGCGGCTCCTGCGACGCAGCTGTGCTGGAGGGTTGTGAGTCATCAGGCACTGACCTCACATGTAGATTTGGGATGTTTATTTTTGCAAGTATTTTAACATTTAAATGCAGATTAGAAATTTCCCAATATGGGTGTAGTTTGACAGGGTGTGATATATTTAACAATATCAGAAATCGATGTTGAGAGGCTTGTGTCAAAATCAAACATCCATGCATTTTACCGAAGTCCTGTGCAATGAACCAACACAAAGCGGTTAATTATTGTGCAGTGAAAGGCTATATATGGTTTTTAAAATGGCTACATTTCATGGCAACTACAGTTGCAAGTTTCCAGAAGTATTGTATATGTCGACCACATTTCCAGTCTCTTCATTTCTTTGCAGAACAGTTCAAGATCAGTCAGATTTAAAAAAGAACAACTGTCAATTTTTAGGTTTTGCTTCAGACTCCAAATTTAGTCTAAGCCATTTTAGCATATGAAATTATCAAAACCATTCAGCTGTTGATATTGTTGTGCTGGAAGGTGAATCTGAGTTCGCCTGCCATGTTCCTTATTTGTTTGCTAACGTTGTAAAACAAACATCTGCATTTTTTCTGAGGTTAAATCACACGTAGCTGGACTATTTGTAAAGCTGATGGGTTGTGAGGGGTTTTATTTAGATCCATCAAAGTACAGAAATGCATACTACATCTGTTTTTTGTTTAAAATATCATAAATCCCCTTATGATTGTACACTACAGGTGCTGACCTGTTCCAAAAAACAGTATACCAATAACATATGTTGATAAGCGTGGCTGTTATGTGACAGAATGTGAAAAAAGGTGCATGAGTACTTCTGCAAGGCCCTGTGTATTTACAGCTCTTCACTAAACGTGGCAATAACTTTATAGCACAATGGAGCACTAGTTTGTGTTGACGAAGCCTGACAGTGTTATAACAAATCTAAAGAGGCATAAAATGAGCTGGGAATTCTGACATGAGACCAATTCACTGTCCTTAAAATAGGCTTCCTAATAAATCATTTACAGATGCATTTATTCAAGTATGTCATAAGTGTTCTGACCCTTGAGGGTTAATATCCTCTTTTCAAAGAAGAACCATCCACTGAGCATATTCCATGTAATTTTCATTCGGTCTACCTCGGGCCCAGTTTTGTTCTTTTCATGCTAATTTGTTTTGCTCTGCGTTGACATTGTTTGCACCTCCTCTACAAACCTGACAAAAAATATTCATCTGCTTTGAGTCAAAACAGTAACAAAGTAAGGAGGCCACTGGCAAAATTTTGCACGCCCGAATTTGGGGTTACGGTGGATGTCCTTTAAGTTTACTCATTTTCATCTGAAGGGTTAATATGTTGTGTATAATCAAAGACAATCTTATAACCAGAGAAAGCATTTGTTTAGTCTCTTGCTTAGTGGAACAATAGCATGCTATAACATCGTTTCCCAAGTGTCCCACTTTGCGTGATAAAGTGTCCAATGACAACATTAACGACCGATGATGTGCACATCCGTTGCAAGACGGATACATCAGCCTCCCTGTCAGCTTGCAGCTCTGGTGAAGATGTGCGGAAAGCACCAAAAGTTTTAACATGACCTCTGGTCTGGATTAGCAAAGCCACCACTGCTATTATCAAACAGTGAACTTTGGATTTTTTTTTAATTTTTTTTTAGTCATCTCCCGATCTCTCAACTATAATTGTAGTGTTTTATCATTGTGTGTTGCTCCCTTATTACTCATGCTGTGTTTATATATTGTTTAATAAATCTGTTTTCTGGCTTAACTTTGTCAGTGTCCTGGATTCACGTGTCATCCCTGCTGTCAAGCATCACTGTAACCACTCAACTGTTTCCTCTTACAAGTCCATCACCCTCCTCAGTAAACACATCTGTCAGCCGATTTGTTGAATTCAGGATTTCTTCTGTCTTGCTGGTTGTCCTTTGCCCTTCAGTTTTTTAAGGCTTTGGATTTTTCACAAAACCATGATCGCAACCTAAACAAGCTCTGAGACTTGGGTCGTAGTTGAGCCACGTTTTCAATTGTTTTAAACTTATTGATCGTTGGTTCGGCTGTAGATATGAGCAAGTTTTGAGTGAGTAACTATTTTCTTTCGGGCCACTTTGACCTCCTTCCTACTGGGTACAAACATCTGCAGCCAACACTGATTATGAGTCAGAACAATGTAATTAAATGCATATCTGAGGTTCAAATTTTCAGGAATTCTTCAAAGAACTTTAATATTATAAGCCTCAGCCTTAGACAGTGGATTATTTGCTGGCATACAAACAATACTTGTTTTCCAAGGATTTAGTATTTATTTGGCCTCCATCATTCTTTTATTAACAAGAATCCCACTAATGAGTCTAATTTCTATTACACAGTTTAGAATTGAATGCCATTCAACATTTTCAGCCACATTTCTCCTGACATTTACAGTTTTATTTTCATATTTTGTAAACATTCACTTGATCGGCGTTCGCTATCTGTTACAACTGCACAGTGTTTTATTTTTTTAATTTTGCCCTAACTGTACAGTGTATTATTCTTAATAGTGTTTCTATATATTTTTTGTGTGACCTAATATTGCCTGTTTCTTTGCTGCTGTTACATGTGGATTTCCCCCCTTTGGGACATTAAAGGACATTTCTATTCATTTGACAAAAACATTTTAATATTCTGATCGGATTCAAAGCCTCAAAGTTTAAGTGCTTTCTAAATATTTTTAAGCTCAAATAAGATTCTGTAAGCTGGTATTGTATCATGATTTTATACTGTACAAAGAGCAACACCAGTGACGAATTGTGTAAGTGCATATTTTAGTTATATAAACATTAAACATTCACTTAAATTAGACTAAATCAGCTGAGTGATTCTGCCACACACAAAACACTCCTTCTTTGTTGTTGTGATTTAGATAGAAATGTTTATAAATGATAATTTATGTATCTATGCTGAAAAGTTTCATATCTGCATTTGCATTTGGAATCGATGCTTAGAGAAAGTAGGTTAGCCGAAATGTTGACAGGCAGCTGGGAATGTCGGCTTACCGCTTTGTGATGGATGCAATGCTGGGCCGACGGAAGCTCAGACAGACATCCTTTTCTTTTATTCTTTATTGTGTCAAAAGCCTTTTTGCTGCTCTATACCTCTGTCTCCAAATCTGTTCATGTACATTAATCACAAGGCTCTGTCAGCTGTCAGCTCTTTTCTTCCTTTTGCCTTACGAAAAGTCAAATTACTAAATTATGATACGAGTCTGTGACATGCAGTGCTAACATGAAGGCGAGGACGTCTCTGTAACTTTAAGCAGGGACTTCCAGTTGAGGTATCTTTACAAAAAACAAACAAAACCGCAGGAATCATAACATCTGAACTGTAGCTGCATTTGCACTTTTAGTTTCCCTCACTTCATCAATTTTTCATCAGGTCTGCAAATCTTCTCCATATGCCTAAAAAGGCCAAAATCTCCATTCCAAACACGAAGCAAAGACTTTAAGGGCCAAAAATAAGTGCATATATCCAAAGCAAACACATTAACTCATCGCTATGGCCATAAAGTTTGGTAAAATCTTTCGTTAGTGTGACATACTTTTCTACAGATTCGGTTTTTGATACATCAAGTTTTTGATGCATCGCCTTTGAATGTTTACTATATTGTCCCTAAAGATTAAAGTATGAATGAAATTTTCTCCTTTTCCTACTGCTGCTAAAATAACGTGTTATTATTACATGTTTAACATCGTCAACAGCATTTGTCACTAATTTGATTTTGATTTTAAAAAAAGCTGTAAAACTACAGCTGAGTTAATTAACTCAATTAACTCAGATTTAATTGAGTTAATTAAATCTGAGTTTAAGTGCTCAGATTTATAAGTTCAGTGCATTTTCACTGAGGACTAACAGGAACACATCGCAAATGCATGTGTTCCTCCAGTTAACTCAGATTTAGTGAGTTAATCTCTCAAAAGTTTACAAAACCATGACACCAATATCTGGGCTTTCTCAAAATGTTTTAAGGTCATTTGAACCTTTTGAATGTTACAAAACTTTAAAATGTTCATTATTTTTGGCATTTAGCAAATTGAAATCATTTTTGGTAACCCTGACTGACCCAAACAGGAAAAAGTTTCTCCGATCTTATTTCAAACTGTGAGGGCAAAAAAGGTTATTGCGTCTTTCCACTGGGTGTAAATAAATTTATAAGTTCAGTGCATTTTCACTGAGGACTAACATGTCTATTACTGATGTTGATTTCAGATCAGACTGCCATATGGGCGCTTTCTTAGATGCTGTTCCAGAAACCTGAAAGCAAACCTCCAGATGCTGATGAGGAAGCCAGCTGGCAGTTTGGATCTCACAGGCTTATTTAAAAACTTAACACAGCTTTAAATTTCACTGTCTTATTTCTCCCCAATTGCTTCAGTCTGAATGCCTACTTGTAATGTTATTATTCCTTTTGCTAAAGTTCAACCTGCACTGCACGAGCCCACCTGAACACGGCCCCTGCCTGTATTTCCCCCCTGCTGAGTGTGCTGGAGGTGGCCTTCACCTGGGGACATCAATATTTCAGGCTTTCTCGGCGCAGGCACTCACAGGGCACGCTGATCATTCGGAGTCCCTGGAGATGCTGATGTGGAGACAGATAAGCAGAAGGAGTGGACAGTATATTACACAGCCAGCATGAGAAGGTCGAGGCATTAAGGATGAGGAAAGGGTGGGACGTGAAAGTGGTAGTGGGCGTTTTAAACGAAATGGAAAAGGATGCGAAAGGAAATGAAAACCGGTAATAATTAGACGTGTGTGTTTATGTGGCTGTTGTGTTTCTCAGGAACGTAAATGTGAAGAAATCCCTCGGCTTGAGCGAAGCAATTATGATGATTGGTGACGTGTATTTATGATTTCAAAAGAATCCGTCTGATTAAGGAGAACATTAGGAAGCTAATCATCTATTGAAAACAAAGCAATAACGTAAGGGACGGATGAGGAAAACGTGTGCAGGAGACAGAAGAGCTAACAAATGGGTGAAATAATGGGATGGATGAGTGAATTTCGTGGAGCTTCAGCAGATGCTGATGAATGCCCCATCTGACGGCTGCTGACAGTACGTCTCCTGCCCTCTCTTCCTCCTCATGCTGTCCTCCTTTTTGTCTGAGTGAAAGAGCCCAACTAACCAACTGTTGCTGCGACTACAGCTGCTGCCACAATGGTGGTCATTAGGGGTCGTTACCATAGCAAGAAAGGTCTAGGGGGCAATCAGGGAAGAGCGTTCATTCACTGTGATCACTGACATAAAATCCTGTTGTTTGCTTCACATTCACACAGTGAAATGAGCACATTGATTGAAAATTAATGTGGATCTCTTGTTGACCCGTGTGTAGATGTAGAATTCATAAATATGCATTAAAGTATTTTTTTTTTTTATTGTTTTTAGCAGACCATTACTGAAACTCAAGTACTGTGAGGCAGCAGCTTTTGGCAGCGGCTTTGCACATCTGATCATCATTTATTTCTGCATGCGATCCACAATGCAAATTGCACTAAATACATAGATTCCCAGCAGGTCCAGCGATTCACACCTTTTTGGGATCAGCAGACAGTCGGACTGCTGTTTACCCTCTCTGGTCACATCTTTAGCGCTCTTGTCGGGAGTAGGTCGAGATACTGAAGTGTCAAGTGTCAGTGCTGGAGGTCAGATGGTGACTCAGACATCTGTGTGAAATGATCAAAATAAAAACACTTCCTGTTAGTGCAAAGTTTTAAAAAAAAAAATTTTGAAATTAAAATTCTCCCCTTCCAATTTAGGAAGGGGAGAAAAGCCTCCAAACAACATATAGTGGAATAAAAACTAAATTGAACACAGATAAGTGTTTGCTGAGTCACTGAAAAGACTTAATAAAAAGAATGTCAATTGATTAGAAAGTCAAAATATTACCTTTTTTTTTAAGTATTCTTTGAACATGAATGGCTATTTATTTCTAATGTAATAAATCTAACTTTTTATTAATATTCCTAGCAATATAAAGTGCCTCTAGCATGTCTTTTTGTTTGTTAGTTTGGTTTTTTAAATTATGCATAGACCTCCTGGTAGTATACAGTGGTTGGTGCACTCTTGTAGTCCAGAGCTATTTGGACCGAGAAACGAAACTCTACTCATAATGAGCCATGAAGAAAGATTTTTCTGCCCTTTTTGTTCAATAAAAACTAAGCTGGGTTTATTTTTTACAAAATGGCAATTTCACATCTGCCTCATTTTGACTGGGTGGTACAGCACGAGTTGGTGTGGTTCTGTACACGATACTGTCTGTTTCCATTGTAGAAGCAGCCCATACAAAAAACCCATAATGCATCATTAGGTCTACAGGAGTACGGTTAGGATGGAGCTGCTGCTTCATTTGTTAGAGGACAGAAAATGTCTGCTTGCTAAAAACTCAAGAAATTCTAGTAATAGTCGTGCCTTTGAATCTTTTTCAAGCTGGTATTTTTACAGGACAGATGAACCTCAGTTATTTTTAAAAACCATAACTGAGAGGGAAATTGAAAATATAATGCAGGTTTTTCTCTGGTCAACACAGGTTCAAAGTTTTATGTTCAGGCTCAATAAACCTCTAATATTTGGTTGAAATTGTCTTGCCACTCAAAATGCTTGCAGTCATCAATAAGCTCTGGATATTTCAACACTCTTCTTAGCATTTGGTGAAGTTGGCATGGAAGCAACTTTTAAGTATAGTCCACAAATTTAAAACAGGATCAGGCTCAGGGATTTGGGAAGGCCATTCAGAAAGCTTAACGTAAGCCCTTTTTTATCCATTTTAAAACTGCTTTTGATTTGAATTTGAGATGATTTTTCTGCTGGATCTCTCTAAATGTTTGCCTATAAACCATGAGATCCAAATCATCATTCTCAGAAGAAAGTGAACTCATTAGGATGTTAGGCTGCAACACAAACATTACCAGGACTCAAGTGTGCTATGAAAACCGTCGTCACTGCCCGTGGAAAAGCCAGTGTTTCATCAATATTGAGAGAAATTGAGCCGAAATGAACTTCTCCTCAGAAATTTGCTGATTCATGGACAAACTAAAAGCCTTTTACAAAAAGGATAGTGTGACACCCAGATAAAAACTGAGCTATTTGGTTACAGTCACAAGATTTGTGCTCGGTAGAGTCGAGGTAAAAGAAAAGTGTCGCAACTGGTCGGCATGCTGGTGCCAAAATCACACTGTGGAGCTGTTTTGGTTTCTGTGGTGGGAAAACTGGGGGACGATCTTCTTGTTGTTCAGTTTCCCTTCAAACCAACAGCTAAAAACCTGAAAACAACTGGGTGTTTCAGCACAACAGTGATCTGAACACACAAATGAAATGGATAAATCAATGCTTAAAGGCTAACTCTTTGCTAGGAGGCCAAACATGAACAGTGGTCAAACGTTTAATCATAATTAGAAACTTTTTAGTCAAAAAAAAGTGTTGCTAAGATACGCATCCAAACATTGATGTATGCATCTGTCATTCAGTGACATTCTTGTCCATGTCAGGATAGATGTTTGTAAACCTGTGATGCTCTTCTGCTCTTCTAATCATAAAACACTCACTATAAATTAACGAGCTTCTCCTGATGGTCTGTTTTGTAGTGATACTACAGTCAGTCACAGTTGTCCATAGTAACAGGAATTTCAAATTAGAAATGAATCATGTTTGTGGTTGCATTTAAAAGCATAATTTTTTTTTAATCAAAGCACATTAATGATTCAAAATAGTCGACTCAGTGTACATGTAATTTGACTGCACTGAGGTTTTGCCATCTCCTGAGATTAAATCAAAAGTTTTTTTCTGTCAGAGACGGGGGCAAGACAGAATGAAAATGCGGTCGATTCGCAGACAAAAGGCAAGACCTTCAGAAAATTGCCTTGACACCCATCACAAGTACCATGGGAACCATCAATGTCTGCACCGAATTTCACAGCAATCCACAAAGGACTTGTTGAGTTGCTTTAGCGCATATAAAAGCTCGGACTGACTGCTGTTGTACTTGCCATATGTGTTAATCAGAAATCCCATTATTGACTGTTTTATATGATTTCACAAAAAAAAAAAAAAAATGTGTTCACAGCAAGCACATCTGTCAGCTGTGATGGACTATTTAAAGAAGCAAAGTATGCCAGAGCAAAGCCTCACTTATAGGGGACAAGAAGTAGAGCAGGAAGTAGAGCAAGAAAGTAGCACTCGCAGGGAAAAGCTAAACAAAATGAAGCCTCTCGCTGCTGCAAGCTTCAGCAATGACTGATTGGATATAAAGCCTTGCAGAAGTATTCATACCCCTTGAACCTTTTCACACAAAACGGTCTTTAATGGCAAAGTGTAAAAAAAAAAAAAGATAAAAGGTCTGACAAACTAATTCATTTAGTTTCATCAACTTTACTCTGATGCCCAAAAAACAAGTCAGTCAAGATAAATGCCCAAAGAAATCTAGTAAATATACAAACTCCAGGCACGTGAGGACATCATGCATAACATCATGTGTGGAAGCAAACCTCCAGAAGACTGAAAAGGAGCATCACCTTCTAACAGGACAATGAACAAAGTGAATGCAAATCATTTGGACCGTGGTTTATGTGCGCTACTTACGGCAGAGCACATTTTGTATTGGACTCTTCGTGATCATATGACCATCTTTGATCCAAAATATTTTCCATACTGATCTGACCAATAAGTCTTTGTGTGTGTGTTTGATTTCGTAGGCTCATGTAATGTGAGAAGCTTCTAAAATATGCAGCTTGTACTTGTCATCGATGCAAGGGTTTGTCAAAGGCCTTACCTGGCCGTGACCCACAGACAGAGCTCTGCTTGATTGACCTGGAGGCCTCTTGCTAAGAGTATTCTTCTGTTTCTGATTGTGAGGACAAAGGACAAAGGTGGAGTAAAAAGACTCCCCTCCTCTCTCATTGTGACTGCGCAGTGAGAATTCGACTTGGTCAAAAGAGGCGCCTGCTGTGATACTGAGAGTGTGAAAGACTCGGCCTCCGCTCTGTATTGATCTCGCTTTTGGGATCGTCTGAGTGGACTATTCTTTTTGTAAAAGTTCGAAACACACGGGACATAGGGTCTGAGAGTGTAGTTAGACATTATGACAAAGCAAAACAGCAGCGCATTAACAGAAAGAGCCAGGTGACAGTGATCGGGATGAGCAGCGGGGAGGCCGTGCGGGGAAGCGCTCAGATCTGGCTCACGCCGGCTGCCTCAGCTGAAAGTGTGTCATAAGAAAGCTAGGATAATGCTTTCTTATGTTGCTTCGGTGCGCTGCTGCAGCATTCAGCACTTACTGTTACTGTCAGCACAAGTCATGCCCTGAAAGCCAAAGTTAAGCGCGTAACGATAAAGAGCTCAGCTTATATACATGAGTAAACAAGAGTTGCTGGAAAATCAGACCTGCCTTTGCCTATAATCACTGCCACTATAGAAATAAGTTTTATTTCCTGTGCAGATATATTCCTGAGGTCGGCAAAAGAAAAGCTCTGGGCAGACTGACAATAATAGCACCAGTATCACTCTGATGAAAGGCACTGATTACAATAAGTCTTGTTATGAGCAGCACTCACTAAAGGGGATGTATTATGCAAAATTGACTATTTCCTCGTTTCTGTACTTCCATTTGGGTCTCACTGTTTCCAGAAACAGTGCAAGTGCTTAAAAAGAACAATCATCCATTTTTCTGGCACTAAGTTAATGTTGTTTGGTGTCTCAAATCTCAGTCACTGTCGGCGACACGTTTTAAGGATTTCAAGCCTAACAGGGATTTCAAGCTGGTACAGTTTGACAACATAAAGGTACTTGCACCACGACAAGGCTCTGTTGCAAAAGGATAATCGCAAAACTCAAACTGATTTCATGCTATGCAAAGATGAACATTAAGTTGTATGAATGGTCTTCCCAAATCTTCAGCACTTCATCATCATTAAAAATATTTCAATTTCCCCTCTGCAAAGAAACCCAACAAGCGATGAGATTTACATAAATGATGAGGCAGAACTTTTGTTTTTCCTTCATTTTTGATCACATTTTTGGTTTACAGGTTTTTAATTGATGCCTCAGGCATGTCAAAAGCTGCAGTAATGCTTTTCAACGGCTTGTTCAGAGAATCTATTCGATCGTAGCAGTTGTCTTTTAAACAGCATCTCAACCTTAACGAATCTGTTTGAAATGTGCAGTCATTTGCCACAAAACATTTATTTTTTTTCCCACCACCCCGGTCTGCAATATTAATGGGACAACATGAAACAACTATTAGCTGTTTTTCTCCTAGGCATTAAAAAAAGTAGATATGAAACCATTGCTGGAAAAAAAACAAAACAATGTGGACAAGTCACCACTGCAGAATTACAGACCAATCTCCAACCTTCAACTCATTAGCAAGGTTATTGAAAAAGCTGTTTCAGATCCATTCTAGCCAATGAAGAACTGCTTTGATATCTAAGTATTATCACTGCATGGGTAATAAACAAACAAATGAAATACAAAGAGACAGATCTTTAAAATATTTTTATTAAATTATAAAAATATTACTGCATAAAGCCAAACTGTGCCTCTTATTATGTGATAATGATATGTAAAAGTCACATTATGTAACAGGAGAAAAAGGCTTCTGCTTGACTGCTGCGTAACGTTGTTGTCTGGAGAATTACTGCCTCTGGAAGCACTTTTCTAATCTCATCTCTGGTTTTTAATTAGAATTCTTTATCTATAAAGATATGACAATTTGCCGTCTCCAAAATTTAATTGATGTTACAAACAAATAAAGCTTTCGTGGCGACAAAAGGGAGTAATGAAGACGGTGAGACATATCTCCAAACAACTATCTTGATGACCATCCTTTGGAAGTCAAATAACTTTGCTTCTCTGTGCAATCAGATGAAACAACTTTCTATTTTCAAACACGAATTACCTCAGTCTGTGCTTTCACTTCAGGAGTGAAAGCAATTAGTTCTTGCTCTCTTTGAAACACATTGCCTTTCAGACGTATTCCTCACGCTTGAACTTTTTTACATTTTGTTACAAACACAAGCTTTGTCAACAGTTTCTCCCACCTGAGCTTTGGATCTCAGCAGCTCCTCCAGGGTTACCATAGCTCTCTTTGGTGCTTCTGGGATTAAAGCTCACCTTATCCTTGACTTTCCATTGTGTGCATGGAGACATCTTGGCTTTTTTTAGTACGTTCATTTTCGGATGACAGATTAAAGATTGCTTCGCGAGATGTTCAAAATCAGGAATATTGTTTTGTAACCTAAACCCACTTTTTATATCCTCACAACTTTCTTTCCCTGATCTTTCTGTGCTGCTTCTTGACTTAATGAGGCTTTTTGTTCACTAATTTTCTCTAGCAAACCTCAAAGGCCTTCATGGAACAGCTGGATTTATACTGAGAATAAATTATACACAGATGGACCCTGTTTCATCATCGGGTGATGCCAAAGGCACTTTGTTGCCCTTGATGGTATTTTGGGGTATCGAAGTAAAAGTGGTTAAACACAAACGCGTAGCACACTTTTTTTTTCCCGAAACCTTTAAAACAATTTTTCTCCCACTTCTCAATTATGCTTTGATTTGTGTTGGTCTATGTATAAAGTTGAAATAAAAAATACACATATGAATATACATGTTGTGGTTGTAAAGATAAAAAAAAAACATTTACAAGCATCACAACACTGTCATAATGTCTGGGGCTGATAAGATCTCTTTCTTTTGCAGGACTTCCCACCAGTGAACCTGCTGCTCCATCACCTCAGCAAGAAACTCCTGGTCTGCTCTAAGAAGGTACGTTGGTCTTTCTTCCTCCATTAGGAGACTGATGACCTGTGTTCATTTGGCACTGTGCCTAGCTGTACCAGATAAAGTGCTTCATTTTGTTTTTAAATGCATGGAAGCGTCCGAGCTACCGAAAGGCTCTGTTCACAAGAAGCTAACGCCTTGCCTTGACCTTGTCTACTCTGAACAGCGATAAATCCTGAAGGCAGATGGGTTGAATGCGGCTGTCAAACAAAGACAAACAAAAAGTATGACTCTGTGGGAGGCACGGCTAGCTGTCCTTTGTACAAGCTATGAAATCCCAGGGGCCTTGCGTTTTCTAAGGCCAAAAACCGACCAGAATAGAAATGTCAGCCTACGTTCAAGACGAACACAAAGTGTGAGATGAGCGTAGTAGGTTTATTAGCGTTGTGTTGTCGCGGCTGAAGGAGCATGTTTTGTCATGCAGATGCATGCACAGCGTTGGCCGCAGGCAGAGAGAGATGATGGAACATGGTCGCGGCGCTCCGAGGGGGCTTCCCCGAGGTGTGACACGCAGCTCGTGATTTTCACACTGGATTAATTTCATAATAAGCACAAATCTCAGCTGAGATGCTATCTATAGGGGCAGGCTGTCACTCACAATGTGGAGGAAATACTTCATATGCAGCGCGCCCACCAAAGATGTAGAGATGGGGGGGAAATTCAAGAGATGGAAAAGATTGTGGCGACTGAAAATAAGGAGTCAAATAGGTAAAGTTGCTTCTTTTGTTCGTTGAAAGTGAAGAAAGAAAACAAGATGCGTAACTGTGTGTATATATAACACTTTTAAATTTGCAGTGACAGTGATGGATCCTGCTTGGATTTTCTTTTCAAAGAAACAAATCGATATTCTTTTCACAGTGGTTGCATTAATGATTTTCTTTTTTTTCTTCGTCTTTTTGCTTTTCTGAGATGCTTCTTGCACACAGAAAACAGCGATTCTTTCATCAAGCGATACCGAAAGCGAGGGTGAAATGTTGAAACGCTACGGTCTGTCATAACCTGGGTATATTTAAAAGTAGCATTTAGAAATATAGCTTCGGTGAACAGCTGAGCACGTGATGTCGATCATCTAAGCTAACAATATCATGTACAGTGCATCTGAAAAGTATTCACAGCGCTTCACTTGATGAAATTAATATATTTCCTCAAAATTCTACACACACAGACTTATTTCAGTATGCAAACTTCACGAATGTTTAGCGGCCTCATCAAATGTAGTTTTTCACCTCTTGTCAACAAAACCAAAGGTCTTGTCGTGAAACTTACAGACTGTAACTCTCTTGCAGGCTGGATCAGCACCATTAAAATGGTTATTTTACCAAACTTTCTACACCTTTTTCAAATAATATCAGTTTTCCTCCATAAGTATATTTTTAACAGCTATATGTGATGGTCAAACAGGTCCGTTAGTTTAATCAGAATACAGGACATGTGTCTAAAGTGAAGGTCTTTGTCCCTGTGTGAGTTTGAAAACTGCATCTTTCCTATGTTTCGTTAGAAGTTGACTTAATCATGCACTCTAATATTAATTTGTAGTCATGCATAATCTGTGTACAGGCTTGTAGTTTTGCACTAAAACTGTTTAAAAGTGTGTGGGGAAAAAGAAGTCAAATGACTGAGGTATTATTCAGCAAGGGTGAGGCAAGACTTTCATTTGCTCTGTTAAACTCAGACTGGTTTACTGTGAACACAAACTTTAATGTCTTCAGCTTTCTTCCTTAGAGAAATACCTCTCCACTGTTATGGCCACTGGGAGTTTCCATATTGGTGCTGTTTATTAGATTTTAGTCTGTGTTTTTTCACCCAGCTTGAAAGTTATTCAATACTTAATGTCAGGCAGACGTGATGTGCCAGTAGCTATGAGCTCATCGACTTCAACCCAAAATCTCATTTCGTAGTGAGAATCATGGCTGGAAAAACTACTTTGAACCAACTGTGTTGTCATTTCTTTTCTCTTTTTTTTTTAAAAATGCAGAGGATGTTGCATTTTGGGAATTTTTGTGCCTTTTGACCTAAAGAAGTTCCTATAAGCATGGATTTAAATGGGCTTGAAGCCAAATCTCTATAAAAAAAATATAGTCTGGTTAGAGTTGTTGCTATCAAGTGCTGTGGTGCCACAAAAAGTTAAAAGATTTAAATTGCATTCATCCATTATTTATTTACATTCATAAAAAGAAGAGCAATTTCTCATTTATACATAAACAAATTTGTTACAAACAAGTGGCTAAAACCCATCTCTGCAAGATACCTCAGAACCAAGGGATTTTGTTGACGTATCATTGCACTGTCGTTCTGCATACGAGCTTACTGCTGTCATTTAGTGCACATGCCGCCATCTGTGTGTTCTCTGTGTGTTGGTATGTGCACTCTTTCTGCTGCCTGTAGGCATTGCACTAACATGGTTTAATCCTATGTGGGGCTTACTGCATACAAATCCCTTCTAAAGCTTTTAAAGCTTCTGCCTTTTCATTTGCCACTCTTTCCGGTGACTCTCATCTGTCCATCAGGCAGCTAAGGTGACTGCAGCATCACTCTCCATTTCACTTATGTGACACAGTATTTTTATTTTTTTTTTTTTGCTTTAACTTTAAAACAAAGACCTATTTGTCTGTGCTGGAGATTCAGGTGCTCTGTATTCCTTTCATATAAGCCTGGAGTTGTGATCTGGTCATGTGAGCCTTTGTTGTGCCACGTGTAGCAATTCAACATCCTGACTGTCCTCTACTGAAGACAGCACAACATTTTCTCATTTTTCTTTGGCATTGGACTTGCTAGTGAAATATCTGACAAATACAAAGGATTAATTTTGTAAGATAAACAAAATTTTCCTTTCATAGCTACCAATATACTGGCTCATTTGATTGATTCAAACTAGGTAATAAAAATGTATCAATTTGCTGCTATGTAAAACAATTAGCAGCAGCAAAACCAAGCAGCTCACTACAATGGATTAAACTCAAATGAATCACAACACAACACAAATTAGAAAGACACAAAAATAGTGAAGTAATATAAAATACCAAAACTTAAATTCTCAGTAATTAACTATCTAAAACGCTTCCGTCAGGAAGCTGTGCAGCAGTCTGGTGGTTCTGGTTTTGTGGTTGCACCGCTATTTGCCCAATGGAAGCCAATCGCAATCGTTATGAAGAGGGTGTGAGGAGTCTCTGATGATTTCCAGCTTCGAAATGGATCCTGATGGTCGGGGCACGCCAACGACACTTACGGCTTCCTCTCATTATCCTCTGCAGGGCCCTGTTTGTTGTTTTCCCTCCGGTCTGCAGTTTTGTGAAGAGGCGGGGAGGGAGTGATGCTTGTGTCGGTTCACTCAGAAAGTGTAGTCTCTGCTGAGTCAAGTGCTGCACTTAGACCAGCTGAGATCTTCAGAGTATGACGTGTCGTCCACTGTCTTTACTACAAGGTCAGTGATGCCGGGAGTTTATATTTTTAGGTCATGAACTTAAGAGGTCACTGGCCAGCTCCTTTCTTTTTTCCCCTCTCACTAAACAACGTGATGCTTCTGCAGCAGGTTTCTACTTTCTTCCATTTACAGTGATTCATCATTTTCAGGGACGTAGCTCCACTCCTGTGGATTCATCTGCAAACTTAATAATCCAATCTCTTCTCATGCGTGTGGATGCACAGTTGAGCATTTTTGATTTATTGCAAGTGGTTTCATTGTCAACATAGATAACGTCGCATGCCCATTACTGGTGCAAGAAAAATAACTACTTTAACAAGATTATAGGAGTCCAGCAAAACATGTTGGACATATTGAAGTGAAAGAAATCACAGAGAAGCTAGTACTGTTGTATTAGCTTCTTGAGTGGGAGGAGTTATCCAAACAATCCCCTACACAATATTAGGGAATTAGGAAAATGAAAGTATTATTGCATGTTGTGACAACGATCTTTAATTTGATAAAACCCAAACTTTCCTAGATACAATTTTTTTTCCCCCCAAGAATAGAATATTTCCTCTTGTCTTTCTTAGCTCAGTGAGTGAGATCTACATGAAGTGGGGACAATGAAAGTCAAACCTTGTGGACAAATATTTTATTAGCAAGCAGAAATGCATGAAACGTAATAGCCAACCAGATATTGCATCCAAGCAGACCTTTACAACATTGTACCCATGAATATTATGATGATGAATGCAATTTAATTTATTGTACCCCTCTAATTTATAAATGTCTCGACTGGTTCTCCAAAGCCTCCCTGAAAAAGGACAAAAAAAAAATTAAAAATTGGTTTTAAAAATTGCAAAATACTACTAAAAGCAAGGCTGGATTCCACCGTCCAATAATAAACTTAAAAATCATTATTATTAATTATCAGATGGTATCAATCTATGATGACAGCAAAAAAGGAAAACATTGAGCAGTTCAGATGTGCCCTTTTCGACTCATCTACTCAACATGACTTAGGTTAAGAGCAGATATTTAAATTATTCTATGTTCTCTTTGTCATTATTAAAATGTCTCAGAAGGTGAAGTCAGTGTTTCACTGATGCTCTTTGATGTGGATGTCACTGAAGGAAGAGAAATCAGGCTTTTCTATTTTCAGCATCACTGGGATGTGAGAAGCAACTATTAAAAGAAACTATAGACAACTGGCTCTGCTTCGTCAAGGAATTACACAATTAGACTGATAATTACAATTAGTTGTGAAAACCAAGCTAATTAGTTGTGCTAATGGCGGTGTGGTTATTTGTTATTTTGAAATAAAATGTAGACAAATTCCTGATACAATCATAATGAAACATCTGCAGGTGATATATGTAATCAATCGCTGCATCCAGGGTTCTAGTCTGCAGATCCTTTTGTCCTGACTGACGTTCAAACCAAAACAGAAAGCTAAGACACCGAGGAACAACGTAAATACTAACGTGTCCACACAACAAAGTAAGAATACACCAAAAACAAAATACCACAAACTGGGGCAAAAGCGGCAAAAATGAAAAAATAAACTCAAGTTTGAAAATCCAGAAATGTAATGTTTTCTCGATTTGAACTCCAAAGCCTAAACAGACTGCACTTTCAATAGACGGTTGCTTCTCTCACTAATTTAAATAATCAAAATAACTAAAAAAAAAAGCTCATACAATGTTATTGTTGCCCAGACCACAAAGCTCTGATTTTAACCTGAACTTTGTGGCCTGGTATTTTTTTGTAAACATGTTTTCCTGAACTGTTTTTCCATCATAGTCAAGTATTTGTGAAAGACGTAGATGGAGTGTCATATTCCATAGACCACTTCTCTTCCCCCTGGTACACATTTGCTTAAGTCATCTTCCAGGAAACTGCTGCATTCTGCTCTCTTTGTAATAGATACACCTGTTCTCTTCCTGCAATTCTCTCAATGTCTCCTATTTTTCCCCCACTTCAACCCAATAGCTTCCCTCCTCCCGCACTAGTATGCATAATTCAACATGGAGCAGAGCTTTTGCTGCATGTAGTGGTGGGAAGCTGAGCTCTATAGGGAAACTCTACAATATAACATCTGAGGGCTGATGCCAGCAGGAGTCACGATCTGTCATTTTACTCCTTTCCTTTGCGTATCCCTTGCCGACATCTCACTTTTGCAAGCACCTCTTTATTTCTATGCTGAACTTTTCCTTTATCGTTCTTACTTTCACCTCTCCAGTGTGACGAATGCCCTTCTTTCTCCCCTCTTTATATCGGGTGACTGCCCTCTGGTTGCCTGTCCAGTCTCTCTGGCCATCTGGTCTTCTGTCCTGAGCCTCGTGTCGATCTGCAGTATCTGTGTTCTCTGAATCCATTTGACAAGATTAATACAGTAGACCTCAAACCGATATAAGCGGCTCACTTCGATAGGGATCACAGGGAGGAGCGTAGTTTAGTTCTGGCCTTGAGCTGAGTGAGAAGTTTGCTCCGATTTTCTTTTAACTTTGACATTTCAAATGAGTCGGAACAATGATACATTTTTAAAAAGAAACTTTTCAACGTAAAAGACAGTGACATCCCAAGACATAAATGTTGAATCACTCAAATGTAATGGTCCTTAAAAACAGAACCATTTTATTTTGAGTCAGATAGAGAACAAGCCCCTGGGGGAGTTTCCCATGGGTTGCATCATAGCCTTTTAAATTGTTGCTGTTGTCTTGAAACTAAAAGTTTCCCATCTTGCCTCTCAAACTAGAGAGCTGTTGGCTTGGTTTAACAACTCCCAGTGTTGAGAGCTGCAAAACCAGTTGGTGAAATGACATAGTTTTAATCATTTAACGTCTTTGAGTGTTTTATTTAAGTAAAAAAAAAAAATGTAATCCCCAAAGAGGCTCAGTTTTCCTGCCAGTATTCTCAGACCAAAACAGATTGACTGAGTGAATTTTATTTTTTAGTCTTAATGAACTGTTACTTGAACCAAAATGCAGTGTTTTTCTGACACAAGTTGCACCAGTTTGTCAAAATTGCGTGTTTGTGACGTTCAAAATTGTTGTAGCCTCTCTTACTAAGTCTTCTCAGTGACTTAATAAGAAAAGTCTCTAATAAGAGATAAATTACAAGGCTGTACAAGTTAATCCATTTTCTTCTTTTATCTTGAATCATATAATTCTTCATTAAAAAGGTCAAACTGAGAATGCAACTGCTGTTATATTTCAAATAACTACATGTGTGAAAATACCTACATTGTGCAAAGCATGTCTTAGCACGCTGTGTTGATGTCATGTCCTGACATTAACCAAAAGTCTGCTTTCGACTGGCTGATCGAATCTTGATGACTTGAGCGGAGGAGCGGCATTTCTCCAACAACTGTCTTTATGACCAGATCTAGAAAGGAATAAACGTTTGTGGAACCATAGAGCTGCACCAGATGAAGTCAATCAGGGCTCTTCACTCATTAATAATCACGTTTAGCGATATGAAGCTACTGGCCTCAAGATCTGCCGGTTGTCTCAAACGAGCTGTCCTTTGTCCAGATACGTCTCAGACCAAAACAGGTTGTCCAAAAAGTATCCATGGCGATAACATGGGCTGAGCATCCGATGCTACAGCCCGGGTCAAACCTAACAAGAACTTTTCTAATCTGTTCTGAGTCTGAGTGAACCATTTACACCCTCTTGCTTCATTTTGAGGCTCAAACAGATATGTCAAAATTATTGTGAGGTCTTACAGCTTTTAGTTGAGTCCTTCAGAATAACCTTGTTGTAGCACCAAAGAGCAGCTGGGTATTTCATTACTTATCGAGTTTCCAGTTTAATTCTTGTAGCGCAAGTCCTGTTTTCATTGCAACTCTCAGACATTCAGTCTGTGTTATTTACAGTTAACCTCAAAATCACTCATTGCCCTTGCAGGAGTTATAGTCATTTTTCAAAGTCCCCAACATGTTTCTTCCAACTATAATTACCAATTACATTGTTGAGTGGTTTGATCACAGCTTTCACAGGTAAATGATGAAAAAATACAAGTGGAGGCAGGAAGCAGGTCATTTTTGTTTCTTCAAAAAGATACTTCCTAGATTGTTTTATGTTTTGAGAAATACTTATCTACTTTTCTATTAAATCAAATGTATTGGTTGAATAAAAATTTGTAAGTCTAATAGCTGAAGTTTCATAAATAATTTGGGATTTCTCTATATTGATTTTTGTTATGTATTTAGGCCTGATTTTTTTTTTTTCTTTTTAGCAACAGGTAAGCAACTCTAATTATTAGCCATCGCATTTTGCCTACTACGTTGTTTAATAATACATAAAACTGTACAATTTTCTGTTCGTTTTTATTTGATCCATTATCATCTTTCTTTGGGTGATTTTAAAAACCTTTGATCACGATTTAGATAAAACTGATCTTAAAGAGGAAGCCATTAGATTTTGACACTAAAAGTTTTTTTGTTTGTTTAAATATCTGAATACCACTAAGTGTGTTTGAATCATTTAATAATGAGGGACCTCTGGCAGCATGCTGTAAACTCTTCTATTCAGTATGGACAGTGTAATAAACCCACTCTTAACTCAGCCTGGCACATGGACTACCACCAAGGAAATGTTGTGTTCATAAAGCCAATTATAACCTTCACATAACCAAAAACATCAAATTGTATTTGCCTCCTGGGGTTGTTTACAATTTTACAGATGTCCAGTGGCTAATTAAACTGCTGGCTGATTAAACAGCTTTCTTAATAATAATAATAATAATTTAAGTAAGAATATACAAAAACAGCCGATGCATAAATTAATCTGTTTTTCACCCACGACAGCTCTTGTTCTGACAAGAGCTAATTGCAGCTCGAATCTGAGCAGAATTTATTTTATGATTTATTCGGTGTCCTTGCTGAGGCAGAGATGATCTGTTTCCTGTGAGTGAAAGAGTTCACGTCAAGTTAGCGGCAGTCATCCAGTTATTATGTAATTATCAGGCAGGAGCTTGCTTGAGCTATGAAAAATAGTCTAATTTCCCTCTTCTAAAGCACCTAATAAGGAAGACAAATGACTTGGGGTTATTGAAGGATCAGCATTATATATATTTTTGAGGCACACAGAGTCAATTTATAGCACAGTCAAGTAATTGCTACCTTCCAACAATGGTATCTGCATCAAAAATAAAAGAAATATGACTTCCATTTGCGGCCTTGAAATTGGCCTCTTTCTCTTTAAGAAATTCCTACTTCCTGCATCATCACAACAACACTTCTCCATGAAGCCATTTGCGTCCCGTCTTAGGAGCAAAGAACTAGTCTGGACTTGATAAAGTGCTACAGTCTATTTACTGTATGTAAAGTGATAACCAGAGCTGAATTCCCGTGTTCACCCTGAGTTGCTATTTGGTTAGTGATCTATTCATCAATGTCTCCAGCATTGATAAAGTCGATGGTTGTTATTGGACATACAAGTTACTTTCCTCCTATATCTGATATTACCTTCTAAGAAAGTAATTTCAGCTCTCGATCATTTTTTTCTTTGTTCTTAGCAACACTTTTTGCCATGTTGACCCATTCATGTTTAAATGAACTCCACCGTCACGTCACATTAGGCTAAACATGGTTTTATATTTCTTTGTCAGAACACAGTTGTCTCCCTGGTGTCAGTTTTTAGAAAGCTTTTAAAAATACCACTTGCCCCTCAAATAAAGTAGGACATGAAAAGTGACCCAGTAGTGTCACTATGCAGCCCTGATTTCCAACAGAGCAACATTTCATTATCCTCATGGTGCCTCTTCATGTGTTCGCTCTTGTCTCGAAACTGTATGTCAAGCGGTTCTTTTCTTTTTTTTTTTTTTTTAATTGTTCTTCCTAGAAGAGAATAATAATAATAAACATTTGGGAGACGTCATGCACTGGTAATCCTTCAGAGCGAATAATGGGTTCAGATTAAGCCCCCGCAGCTGCCATGCAAGGCTAACTTTAGCTTTATCAGCATGTCACTTCTGAAGAGCTTTTTAAATAAAGAAGCTTATCAAAAAGTGCGTAGCTAATACATTTCATCACTTTGCATCAGATTGCTTTGCATTAACGCTGGATATGAAGAAGCTCTTCCACAACTGTAATCAACAAGCACATTTTCTAAGAGTCCTGTGTATATTAGTCTTCTTTCTGAGGCTGTTTTTTATTGCAATAAGGCTAATGGACTTAAAAGGTAAATAGATCCTGGGAGGGCTGGGAGGGAGAAGGAATTAAGGCCACATCAACTGGGGGCAGCTAAAGCTTTTGCATCACCAACACGTCACTTGAGTTTGTCGGCATGTCAAGCAATGTGAAAAGCTTTTGAAAAACGCTCCCGACCACGCTGCCCTGCTTAGAGTTTCTCTGTTTCTCATCATGTCAACATCACTTCCTCGTCAAGAAAATGATGCTGGCCAATTTATCAAACTAAAAGCGCCGCATTACAGTCCTCTGTCTTCTCTTTTTACACTGTCTAAAATCATCTAAATGTCCATCCCTGTAGGTCTTCATCATGTTTTCTGCTTCTCAGCCTCCAAACTGAACCCGTCGCGTCCCTCCCAGTAACGCACAGCACTCGCTGTGGGCCCATCAGAGTGGCAAGTTTGAGCCTTTCCGGAACTGCAACACGTGACTGCGTCTGGTTTAGGGGTTTAAAACCACATGCTGTCTGCTCCAAATCTGGCTTTAGATAGTTGGACGGATGGAAAGTTTTAATACGGTGGCAAATGATGGAAGGATGACGCATGTTAAAGAATAAAAGGGAGCTAAAGTGAATGAGCATGGCAAATTTTTGTTTGTTTTCTTTGTATCTTTCTAAGCCACAGTTGACCATGACCTTCTGTGGTCTGTTGCATAGGACTAAAGAAGCACATCTGGTATTTTTATGTGTGTGTGTTCTTTTTGTTTTGTTTGTTTGTTTTGTGTCTTTTTTTTATTTTTGGGTTTGTGTGCGAGTTAAGCATCCCATCTGGCCATACACCACACACACACACACAAAAAAACACACACACACACACACACACACACACACACACACACAGAAAGAGGCTGAGGCCTAAAGCAGACTGCGAGAAGATGGTGTTGCTCATGTTTTTGAAGATGCTCACATCTGTTTAAGACCAAAGAAAATAAACAACAGCCCAAATGCAAATACGTCACATTTTCTGAGCTTTTCAGAGAGGGACTCGTCTGCATTTTGGCTTTGCATGTCCTCGCGTATCAGCCCTAAAATGTTATATCTTACACAGCTGGATGCATCACTTTGGCCTGAAGCAGGCGGCTAACCCTGAGGAAAAGAACAGCAAAAAATAGCGTTCAAACACAAAAACACAGACATGTGTGCTCTGTTTGTGCTATAGGCTGGAAAACACAGCTCCTGATTAATAAATGCTCCCTCTCCTTTCCCCTGTGTGCCCTCCTCATATGAAATGTTGGAATGTTAAACAACATTTCTTTTCTGATCAAAGTTTACTTACATAGCACATTTACAGCAGCCTGAGCTGACGGTTGCGTGTTGTCTTGTAAAGTCGATGTCTCCATGTTGCCGTAAGCGTTAAGGCCTTTAGCCCATGTTAATGAACATCCGTCTCTGTCGCAGGAGCAGGGAAAAGTCGGTGGACAGTCATTCGTCTTCCTGGTGAATGACGTCACTGAGAAGGTTTAAAGTAATCGAGGGGATAAAGATGGGCGGTTTAGATGCTTTTAAATGTTACGACTGTCTTATTTAATTAATCTGATTATGTGTGATTAAGAACACACAGGATTTTTGTCTCTATATCTACACTTGTTTTCTTGGTATGGCTTTGTGTTTGCTAATAGATATGGCATTAAACAACTTCATGAATATTTCAATTACCTAAAGCTATGGAGATTTTACTTCCAAGTTCCATCAGTTTTACCACAGATTAGGGCAGACATACGCTGCGCACGATACCCGCATTATACAAGTCGTGATGCTCTCCATTATGAATTCATCTTCTTCTGATTTTGAAGGAAAGTTTTAAATTTTATAAATCAGCTAATGTTGGTTTGTTTTGATTTGCTTCTGAAAAATGACAGTTCTGGATTTGTCTGCAGACTGAATTGGTTTATTGTTAGGAGAGTAAATGTGTCTGTGAAAGTGAACCCAAATGCAGAAGGGCTAAAAAGTTGATGGAAGATTTATCTATAGGTTTTTTTTAAACCAGTTGTCGAAATCAATTTTCTACTCCAGACAGGACTAAAAAGAGGATGTGAAGTGTTTCCATAATTGAGATTTTTTAAAGACTGACAATGTCAGTTTGCAAGGAGCTCTCCTTTGCTCTAAATCAGCCTGTGTGCAGTTTATTTATCCTTGTAATGCGCAAGGATTGTGTGAGCTACTTGTTCTCCTCTCCCGATTTTCACAACCTTCTCAAAAAAGGGGGGGGGGGATGCCGTTTTTTTCATGCCAGCTCAGAGGAATCAAGCTCAGTGCTCACACCAAGAAGGAGAGTGTGTTTCTTTTGCGGCAGTTGGACTCTGATCTCTTTGCTTACATTTTTTTCCTTTTTCGCTGCTATTTCACTGAATGACTGCCATCAGTGCTGACTTTGGACCTTCCCAATATAGGTGCCAAGACAAGACAGTCTCCCTGCCCCCAGCAGAGGCACACTGTGTACTTGGCACAGGAAGCGGCGCTATCACATTTTGTGTCACAGCCGCACAGTTATATTAAATGTGCGAGGAGACCGAGCAGTCTGGGAAATATGAGTCAGGCTTTGGTTTTGGAAACTCTGCAAAAAAAAAAAAAAAAAAAATCAACTCATCCTTGTTGAGCAGGAGCTTCAGAGAATATTTCTCTCATTTTATCTGCCGCGGTAAAAATAGAAAGGAAGAATAAGATGTCAAAATATGCTGCTGAGCTTACCTACGCCTCCTTGTTGGTTAAGTCTTGCCCTCAGCTGATGCAGAAAGACGTCCCAGCCATACAAAATGTGTTTCTTGATGTTTCATTAAGGGTTTATTTTTATCCTCCTCCATTTCTTCTCTTTTTCCTTCCATGCTAATCCATTATTCTTCATATCCTGAGAGCAGTTTATCTAAGGGCACAAAGTTGCTGCAAAAATAGCAAAAATAAACTAAAACAGATAAGTGAATTTAGCCCGGCCTACTTCGGCAAAAAGTTGCAGAGCCGCTGTTCTATTCAAGCAATGACTAATATAAATCTATCAAAAATATATTGATTAAAATGATTTACAAAAGCAGTCTACGTATGCTTGAATTTTGTACACTAGTTCTGAATTTCTTCTGTTAGAGACAAGAAGATCCACTGATCTTCTTATTGAGTTTTACTGACCTATTATTGTCTAAAAATACTGACAACTATTTAAGATTGGTATTTTTTCTTCTTAAATGTGTCAGTTGTGTGCAGAAAATTTGTACATTTGTTATGTAGAAGTTGTTGGAATAAAGTCGGTAGATCAAGTTGTCAAATGAATATATTCCACACCTGTCACACATCTCCCACATGTTTCTTTCATGCAAAACTAAGTTAATTAGTCAAGCATCACATGTAATACTCATGTGTATTTTGATCCCCACCTAAGCCAGGCTGGCAGAATTTTTTTTTTTTTTTTGTTTAGTTGGATTTGTAGAATCGGCACCACTTTTCTGAAAAAAAAAAATCTGAGTTCTCATTAAATCACCCAAAACACGGAGCTCAAATAGAATGTTCAACTCTCGGTTTATGTAAGAATCCCCTAAAGTCATCTCTGCTTTATAGAATAAACTCGGACTCGTACTGTGAGGTACATTCCCATTTAAGAAATACAGCAGAAGCAAATCAGGTTCGCTTAATCTAAAGTCAGTCGGCGCTGCGGACTGGGAGCTTCCCCTCTTCCTCTGAAAGCAGCTGTGGTAAAGACGTAAGCTTCTCAATTAGCTTGAGATTGGTTTGAGTGAGTCAGGCTCATGTAATAATGTCAAAGTGGTTAAGCCCCCGGGCATCTTTAAAGAGCTTTCAGCTGCCACACAGCGAAGAGGGAGGAGGGGAAGGAGGAGGAGCGGGAGAGGATTGAAGGAAGCAGAGAGTGACACAGAGACCTTTTTTCGGAACAACTAGTAGATGGAGAGGGCGGGGGGGGAAGCTATCTTATTAGGTTAAAGTGACACACAGTGGCAATTAAGTATGTGCGAATAGTGAGGACAGAAAAAAAAAAAGGAGGAAGTGAGTGATCTCACACCAGCAAACGCACAGCTCAGAGTCAGAGATGAGTAAGCTTTATTTTCATGGATTTGCCGATGCCTGAATGCCTCTAAAGCCCTCGGTGAAAATACGGTGATATTTCCAGCTCTTCAAAGGAATTTGCCTTCTGCTTCTGGGTTACATTAGAGAGAGCTGCGTTGTTATGGGCGATGCATTGAAGTCTACTTTGGCATTTTTAATGTGATGAATGAAAAGTGTGGGGACGGTAAGAAAGGAAGCTGACATGTTCAGCGGAGAGGTTTACTTCTAAAGCTTCTGGTGCGTTTTGGTGAGATAAAGAAGATAAAGATTATGTATCTAGCTTCAAATCTACAACATACATTATGGTTTTGTTCTGTGTTGTTGTGGTAATTTTCATGTGAAATTAACACATTTTGGCCCTGCAACTTGAGATAATTATAGCAATACGACACATTTGTTTTTGTCAAGGCAAAAAATTAAACTGTTCTAAAATGGAGACTTTTTGCCCTGCAGATTTGGTGTGCATTATGTAAATTAGTGCTCGTAGTGTTTAGTCCTATTATGCTGATGGCATTTTTTCAGCCAGGGTAATTGCACATCTCTCACCTGTGAATTCTCTGGATTAGCCAGACTCACGTGAGATGTGCACATACATGTGTAATAGGTGTGTGATAATCAGCCATCAAGGTCAAGAGAGCACGAGGGAGAAAGGCAGCGCCCCATCCTCGTCTTGTTTTCTCCTTGAATCAGTTAAATTATCCCTCACCTCAGCTGCAGAACATTTCTTCTGACAAATATGATAATCAGTGAATCTTTTACTGTCGTCCCGCGGCTGATTTACGGACTCTGAAATTGGCTTCTGGAAGACGAGGGTTGAGGCCGGCTCCCCTCTCGGTGAGGTTGCGCACTTTAGGACGACTGTGTTCAAACTGATCTGTGGCCTCTCCACTGGGTACTCTACATTAATCGATAGCAGTAAATCATGCTTTCTTTGTCATGGCTGGACAATTAAGACCACAGGATCTGCATCCAGAATCCTGTGATGAGCAGCAAGATTCTCTGACCATTTTTTCCGAGTTAAAGCTTTGAAATCCTACATCTACTCAGACCAGAAATCATTAACATATTTTGTTACTGTTTATCTCTGTTGTCAACCACAGCATTTTCAGTAGTTTTGTGGGAAAAGCATCACCAAAACATGAAGGGCAGGAACTATAAGTCTGACACAAAGCTAAAGTGTGCATTAGCCAACGGAGATTTCTGCTTTGTATTTAAAGTGACAAGAGGCTCTTAAACAGATCATTGACAGGAACTCAAAATAGGAAGAACTGGCCCACTTAAAATCTTATCTGAGAATGAGTTTGTGCAAAAAATCTAATGGACGTTTTTTTTACGGCCCACAGAGCTCTCCTAACTTGTTCAAGCAAGCATAATAGGTCAGCTTTAGGCAATGATAAGGAACACAATTTGTTAATTTGTGATCAAAGCACAAAAGCAAATAATAAAACCCAAAACTCAAACACCCGTGCATCACGACAGTTTGACTTCTGTAATTCACAAAGATCAAATTTGTTGTATAATGGATGTGTATAAATCAAAAAAATTTAAATTTAGTCAAGTATGATTAACATGGGCTGCACTTTGGATTTGTTGAAGCTGTTTTTAGATCAGAACTGAAGAGGCCTTTTGGATGAGAGGCTAAATATCTTTAAGCAAAAGAAAAAGTCCAGTCACTTTCAGCTCAGGAAATTAGATTGTCATATCCTGGATGAAAGAATTTTAATCTGCCTGTTTCCTCGAATTGGTTTAGAATATCTTTCTGCTGTGATTACACTTTATCATTTTAGCTCATTATCTTTTGAATTGCATTGTGATTTTCGCTTCAATTGAAAATAGCATATTCTTCCCTCTTATTTTTGAGTGGGTAACAACAGCCTTTCAAATGATAGTTAATCATATAACTTGTGATTACAGGCATGCCGAATTCCACTATGTTCACTTACATTAAAAACCATCACGTCGTTGTAAATCACTTCTGGACCTGTTTTCAGCCTCAAAAAGGTGTTTTTTTGTTTTGTTTTGTTTTTTTTTAAAAACTGGTTTGTTTTGGTGACCGAGTGCATTTAGTTTGTACCCCTGCTCATGGCAGGACAACAGTCAAACTAGCCACTGGGCATGCTTCATGCCTCACGCTTCATGCTTCATGCTTCATGCAAATGTCCTGGCAGGTGATGTTGACAAGGGTGAGAAGAAACTGCCAGCAAAGGCATTTGAAGCAGCTTTTGTGTGTTACTTTGTACCCACTTTAATAACACAAAAAGAAAATTAGATGGGCAACAGTTGTGTCTGCTGTGCATCATTTGCTGCTCTGGTCAGGTCCAGTGGGACGATGTCTCAGAAGCTGAAGTGAAGATCGGGGACACTTTTTGATTCAGCCAAGAGTCTGAAGACAGAGGAACAATCATTTCTAGAGACCAAGTTATGGTTTGTCTTGTTTTCTGTCACCTCAACTTTTTGCCGCCTGACTTTTGGTGTTATGCGTTTTAAAATGAGCTTCTAAATTTTTAGGACAGTTTTTAGGATAGAGTCACTGGGTCTTAGATTTCATATATCAACAGAGAATGGTGAGTGCATTACCTGGGAAAAAGTCTCCAAACCTATAAAAAAATTTTCACAGCAGCAGCGGCGCTGGGCGGCTCAGTTGTGAGGGTGCAAATCATGCTTTGATTGTAACATTTGACCCTTCAATATTCTGATTTTGAGACATGAAGGTACATTCAACAATTATTAAAGGGCCTATTGAGTCTCTAGGCAGCTATAAATAAAGGCTAAACTGTACCTGTGGTTCTTAAACTGTGTCTGAAATGAAAAAGAGAGGACTAAAACTTTCTTTTACATTTTTAATGAATGGGAAATGTATAAATAAATTGAATTAACAAAAGTCTTACAGACAAAATTAATCTGTCACTTGCCACTATGGGGGATAGGGCTTTTCAGGCAGTAGCTCCGCGGCTCTGGAATGCTCTTCCAGAGTCCCTGAGAGCCCCACAAGGTGTGGAGGCCTTTAAAAAAGGTCTTAAGACTCACCTCTTTAAACAGGCCTTTTAGAATTGTAAGTTTTATTTTAAATTGTTAGTTTTAATGTTTATTTTAGTACCACTAGGTGTGAGATGTATTATTGTATGTTTTACTGTAAGCTCTACAATTTATTTTTTTTTAGTCTCTGTGGCACTTTGAGATTTCTTTGAAATATAAGGTGCGTTACAAATAAAATTTATTATTATTATTAATGGACGCTCCATATTTAATTTAACATGTTTATAGTTTTGAAATGGGGGCTGCACAGTGACGCAGTGGATAGCACTGTTGCCTTGCAGCAAGAAGGTCCTGGGTTCGATTCCCGGCCCGGGGTCTTTCTGCACGGAGTTTGCATGTTCTCCCTGTGCGTGCGTGGGTTCTCTCCGGGTTCTCCGGCTTCCTCCCACAGTCCAAAAACATGACTGTCAGGTTGATTGGGCTTTCTAGATTCTCCTTAGGTGTGTGTGTGTGTGTGTGTGTGTGTGTGTGTGTGTGTGTGGTTGTTTGTCCTGTTTGTCTTTGTGTTGCCCTGCGACAGATTGGCGACCTGTCCCGGGTGTACCCCGCCTCTCACCCGAAAACGCAGCTGGAGAGGCACCAGCACCTCCCGACCCCGTTAGGGAGAAGGGTGACGGAAAATGGATGGATGGATAGTTTTGAAATGAAGACGATCCAAGTCAGTTTGCTTTCTACAGAAGGAGTGAAAAGGCGCCACGACAGCATCAGAAACGAGAAGGCAGTTTTGACCTCATTTTGTTTCACTCTTGTGGGACCAACAGAAAACAAAACTCTGCTGTTTAAGCAGGTTCAGATTTTGTACTTAAATAACCAGAGTGTGACAAAAATAGAAGAAAACAGTTTGTCTCCCAATGAGGTTGTTTCCTAAACATAAAAAAATGCAATAAAAAATATATAACACTATAAATCTAAGTTTTGTCCAGGAACATGAATGCTTTTAAAGACCGTGACGAGTTTCAGAAATAAAATCCATTGTTTTACCTCTAAGGTTTGACCATTTAAACTTTGAAATGAAAGTTTTGTGATCATTTAAAACCCTTCCAGTGTTTGTCCTGAACAAACAATGCTCAAACAGCACTGAAGTAGAAAACTCCAGCTGACGTTTGATGACTTGCAGAAATGATTACAGCTAATTTAGTCAACCTCAGCAGACTAATTTCATATAAACCTACTGATTCCCACTTTAATGAGAGTAAACCCTAAAATACAATATCTGCTCAAACAATTGCATTTCTCAAATTCGTACAACTTTAGGCTGCAAGTGTTAATGTCTGCTTTTCTTCAGTCTACTGTGAGTCCAAATCTGCAGCTGGCATCAAAGTCACTCACTGCATTGCTCACTGCAAAATTGTAGATCAAAGTCTTGTTGAGCTTCACAAGCTGCCTCAGCTTCAAATGAAATCTCAGGCATTGCAAGCACAACTGACAGAAGCAAGCTGTGCATCATGGGAAGGCAACACATTTTAGCACGTCAACCCATAAAACATATTTTTTTCTTGTGGCTGTATTTATCATCAAATTGCATGTTACACAAACGGTTGGTTCCAACAACACCAGGGAGAGCCCGCACAGCCAGGTGTGATACGACATGCCAGCCATGTCACAGGCACAGTGAATTGATTGAAAGGAAATTTAAAGGTTACATCAGAGCGCCACAGAGATTTCTGCACATTTGTATGCAGCCTGAGTTATTTCATTTTTCATCCGGGACGAAGGCTCTTGATCACTAATCACTGCACAGTCACTGAAGTAAGAAAATCAAAAGATAACTCCAAATGCACTGACTTTCCACTGATCAATTTCCAGAAACATATTTCAGTGCCTTGCATAATATTCATGCCACTTATTTTATTTTATTTTTTACATTTTGTCAAAATTACCAACTTTAATGTGTCGTATTTATATTTTATGTGGCCAACTAACACAATACATAGCTGTGGATTGAAAAACAAACATAAATGATCTTTTATATTTTTAAAACTTAAAATGGGAAAAACTGGTATTCATTTTTACTTCAGTGCTGGCCTCTACTTTGACTGGACCGTTCTATTTACTTTAAATTAAACTATTGGATTAAAGTTTAGATGAGTTGTTCTACTGGAACATGGACATCCAGCCCAGCATGGAGCTTTTTCCCAGGTTTTCATCCAGGATTTCCTTGTATTTTGCTTCATTGATCTCTTTGTCACTTTCTCTGGTTCTGCTGAAAAAACAAATTTCCCCACAGCATGATGATGCCAATACCATGTTTCACTGTGACTTGATGTACAGTGTTTTTGTTTTGTTTTGTTTTTCAGATTAAATTACACACAGGTGGACTTTATTGAGTGGCATCAAAGTCAAGATGGACCCGTTTGTGATTAGAGATGCACCAATCAGATATTAATTTCTGTATCGGTCCTGATATTGAAAAAAATCCTAGATCGAGTGTCTGTGACGCTGCGTCTTATCCATCAGATCTATCTGGTCTAATTTAATGCTTTGTGTTATGAGTGACTTTCATGCTATATCATTTATTTTACGTTGTACTTAAAATTCCTAGTTGCACTCTGAACCATTTGAAAGGGTTTATTTTTAATTTTCAAACTGAGCATTTTCACATTAGCTGTTCTATTACCAGTTGCAATGACTGAACAAATTAAAGTTGGGTTGTTTTTACATGTTTGACCGTCTTTGTAAAGCAGTGATGTATTGACGTGTTCTGTACTGGTGCAAAGTTATCACATCTTAATTCAGTTTTAAGTAAATTCAACAATTTTTATTCTGTATCGGATGGTTATTGAGCAATATCTGTATCAGTATCTGTCCTTAAGATTTTCTTTAATTTCTATTTGTATTGTATTTATATACAATTCAGTTTTACTGAGCAGTTTGGTCTGCTAACAAAATGGTCTTCTGTTCTGACATAAATAAAATGATGGGTTTTTTTTGTTTTGTTTTGTTCCAGTATGAGCAAATCAAATATTCTTGAAGGAACGGCTGCACAGTGATATACAGAAAATCAGATTACTGCTGATCCACAGCAGGAACTTTTGCTGAGGCTCAGAGATTGTCCAGATTTGTCAAAAGAAAAAACAAAACAGTGGAGTTCACATCTTATGAAAGTAGTCTTTGGCTGTGCAATATAAGCTTGCATGGCCAATTGTCCCTCTTTCTTCACCTCTAGAAGTGTGCAGAAGCTGCTTATGTTTCGGCACTATCTCTGAAAATAGCACGATAAATATAACGGGATTGTGTTTTTGTTTTTTGTTTTCATTTCTTGGAGTGTGGATTGCATAGAAGAAGGAACTTCCAAAAGAAGAAAGAAAAAGTTTATTACAATTATTTGCTTTCATTTCCAGGTCAAACTAGGATATAATTAGGACTCTGATACATCCTGTCTTTGGGGATTTCAAGCTCACAGAAGCTTAAATTAGCTGCATGTCAGTGAGTCACCCATCAGGCTTCCAATATGTCATGAAGATGTCTGGCATTTGATCATCTCTATTGCCTCAGCATCCTTTAAAATGCTTTATATTCAAGGCTGCTTGTGGGGGGACAGAAAAGATGAAAATAGCAGTTTTCATACAGCAGGTGAATTTATCGCCGCTGTCCAGCATAAAATTGTATGCGACTTAAATGAAAGCATATAAACATGCACCCTGACCTTTCGCTGTCACGCTGGTTTAACAGGCCATTGTTCCAGCTCAGTAAACGCGGCACTCTGCCCTCATTCTGAGTGGTCGTTCTTTATCCTTGAATATCCCATGGGTTTTTACAGTAGCCCACTCTGTTCTTGTCCTACTTTTCAGCGTGCCACTCCTCCCTCCTTGTTTGTCTGTTAAACGTGACGTGCTCGCTGCCCTTTCACCGACCTCTCTGAGGTATCAGACGGCAGAGGAAGCAGAGTACCTCGGTCTGTATGCATCTGTCTTCTTTGGCTCTGGGAAATTCAATTCGCTCCTCTCGCGCAAAGACTCCTGACTGACACCGACGCACCTTTCGTTTCCCATAAATCTGAGCTGTCTGGTCCTGTGCTTCAAGCATGTCATTTGTTTCACTTAGGGTGCTGTCGCCTGGCCCTCTCTCCCGCCTCTCTCCCCCTTTCTCTGCTCTTAAACAGCTTGTAACTCATAAAGGAGCCCATGACGCAATGTCCAAGTCTAACAATACAGCAAGGGGGCAGGGAGGGAAGGAGGTTCGACCTTTTTCCCCCGCCAGGCCTTCGAAACTGATAAACAAGGTGTTGAATTACATATCGCTGCCACATGATGCCAGGATGTTGGTATTATCTCCAGCCATATTTCAGGCAACATTATTGCCTAATTCAATTTATCAAATGATCGGTGATGCTATGGGCATTCAATGGGTCATACATGAATGGATCTGATTCGGTTACACATGCAAATCTATGTCTCCCAATGGGGCTTTAAAATTGTCTGCTGAGCTTCACCCTGCAATAAAGTCAGTGAAGAGAGCTTAATAAAAGTAATTGCAGTTTAATGGATGCTACCTGCCAAATTAAGAGGAAACAGGGGTTTCATATTGCGCAGTTATTTTCCCTGAGACCTCTCCCCACTCTCTCCGGCTATATTTATTTAGTGAGGCCCCATCCAGACATGGGAAATAATCTTGTTACCGGCAAGAACACACTTTCACACGCAGTGGTCGGCCTTATGTGATCGCTTGTAAACCTGTGGCTTACTTGCTTTTATCCATGAGAATACCGAGCAGGCTTGCTGAGTAAGAGAATGCTTTGGTGTTCCTGTAACAGCTTTGCTGATGAATTTGTCTTGCTTTTTTTTTACACGGCTTGGCTGGAGGTCTAACCAGGAACTGCGCTGCTGACGGCACTGAGAAAAGCTGAGATTGCTAGACTGCACCTTTCGCGAGCCTATCTCTCTGCTTGTTGAGGCTTTAACTGAGGAGACGGGGTTCACGGCCAGTCTTACCTCGGACACAAATAGAAAGCTTTTAAAAAATAATGCTGTGCATTTGAATAATTGTTCTAAGTTAGCTGACTTACAGTGCCTTGCAAATGTAGTCACACCCCTTTAACATTTTCACAAGTAATTGTGAATTGAAAAGAAAAAGAAAGATTTGTTTAAATGTTTTTCTTTTTTTACAAATACAAATCTGACAAGTGTGGAGTGTGTTTAAATTCAGCCTCTTTTCGCCCAATATTCCAGAAAGAACAACTATACTAAACCCAACACTGCACACCACTTTACCAATCTTACAGTGAAACCTGGTGCTGGCAGCAGGTGGGAAGCCTATCCTACCTGATGGGATGATGGATGGAGCTAAATAAAGTCAGATAACATACTTGAACATGCAGCACACATACAAGAAAAACTATTTCTGCGGAGACGAGACCAAACTTAAATGTTACGTCCTGCAGAACGATAAACGACAATCATAGATCTGATAAGACAATTCTAGAAGAGACCTTGTGAAAGACTGAAGACTGAGGCCGCGATGTGTTATTTATGTGTGAGGATGACCCAGTCAAAGTCCAGATGTAATTTTAACTATGAATCTGTGGCAATACACAAAAAGCGACGTTTACACATGCTGTCTCACTGAGTTACTATGCAAAGGATGAGCAGAAATTTCTGTTTTGATATGAGCAAAGCTGAGACAGAGATACCAAAAGGACTCTACATATCTGCAGCAAAAGGTGGCCATGCAAAATATTGCAGGGCACGGATAGTTGAATACCGAATGCCACAATTTTCAACTTTTTATCTGAAGAAAATTGTCGATCCTTTTTCTTGCTCGTCTAATCACATTAAATTATAGCAAAATACAATGTTCTGCTTATGCCTGTAACATTTTCTAACAGAACAAAATGTGTGAAGGTTTAGGCAACGTGAATGTTTTTGCAAGTGAGCTACCTTCCTACTTCCTGACATCGGATTGTACATATTAAGATCCCTATCAGATTTGTGACGATAAAATCATGCACCTGCTCTAGATTTTTGGCATGCCTGCCCTGCAGAGGAGTTCTGCTTGATGACACTCATTCCCCTCATATGTGAAAAACAGCCAGCTGTCTGATGTGCCAGAAGAGTCAGCCAGTTTGGGGCTGGGGGAGGGTTGTTTGTAGGCAAGTGTGAAGCAGTAATAGAGCAGAGGATATCCTTATTAAATACTGGCTGCAACTCAGACTAATCCCTCATTAAGCAGTTCTAAAAAGAAAACGAACAAGGAACGTATAACTAGATACAAACACATCCATTCACCAAATACATATAAGTCTTAGAATCTAAGCCGATAATAAACTCTGTATTAAAAACTGTACTTTCATTGCTTAGCAATGAATTTACTTTTAGGATTGACTTCATGACACCTTCAGTCAGTTAATTAAGCAGATATCAAATAACTCACTTATGCACTGAGGCAATTAGACGACAGCCGTGCAAGATTATATTTCCAGCTCCTCACCCCCGCGCTTTCTATGCTGTGTTCACCCATCTGTCAATGAAGCCCAAGATGGTGGTCGTCTACGTTGCTAAGCACGTATATGTGTGTTGCACAAAAAAAGAGATAAGCTTCAGCTTCCCTGTTTTCCACTTTTCTCCCCTGTGCAGTGGCAGAAGGATGGCCAGACAGAGCGACAGGTGTTGTCTGCCTTAACTTCCTGGTCTTCTTCAGTGCTGTGTGTATGTGCAGGTCTATGAAGGTGAATCTCTTAGGGTCCATGTTGTTGTGCATTTATCTGACTGTGTGTGTGTGTGCGTGCGTGTGTATGTATGTGTTTATTAGTTTAAAGGCAGAGTATTTCCCTTTTGAGCCAGATCCTGCAGAGCTGGCATGTTGCTTTCACAGTCGGTCTGCATTCAGACCAGCAGTCTCCTTTTATACCGTCTGCCACTTGCCTGCTAAAGCTGAAACACATGCAGAATCCCTAAGTAAGATGCAACTATCACAAGATCTACATTTGGTTTGGTCAAAGTCTCATGCTGGTTTTGAGCGGGTATTAATGAAAACACAGATGGGTTAAAGTTGATCTTCACAAGATTTTCTGGAATCTTATTTTTATGGTCTAATAAGAAGGTAACTGGAGCTTTGCAATGTTATTGGAATATTCCAGATACGAGGATGTATCACATCCTTTGGTTCAATTAATTCAGCAGCCCACTTTTAAATTTCTAATCTTCCAAGAGATTCAAGTGGATATTGCTGCTGTGCAATAATCGACATTGTATGCACGAATTCAATGTATTATAAAAACAGAAATTAATATTTTTCTTGCTCTGACAGTTCACATGTTTGATTTGGAGCTTCTGGAGCCAAACTTGTTAACATTCACGAAAAGAAACCTGCACTCCCCCGAAGGGAGTTTTATGTTCAACTTAATTTTGCTGTCTGACTTTTCATGCAAAAAGTACAGCCTGAGTTCATATGTTATTAACCCGCCTCAACCTGCTTCCCTTACTCACTTAATGGTTAAATTCACATATCCATTCACTATGTCTTGATATATGCTTAACTAGTTGTAGATATTACAGCTCAAATGTGATAGAGTTATGGAGATAATGCGTCACTCAGAAGTGTTATATAAACATGGATAGTTAGTGAGAAGAAAATGTTTAATTAACAGTTTGAGCATATTTTTTGTAATTGCTACAACAAAAACACTGTAGTGGGGTTTTTCAGGATCAGAACGTGGGTTTTCTCTGAGTGGTTTAGTGAGCTGTTTGAGGTGGAGGTGGTTTCAAATGGAGCTGGGTGGATTTCTTGACGGCGCTTGGTGAGAGCAGGAGTTTAGGAACCCCAAATGGCTTCCAGGGACGATTCAAGGATTCACCAAACATGCATGAAAGAATCAAAGCAATCCTGCAAGTATTCTTCGACAAGTTTTATAACAGGATGTAAGGCAAAAAAAAATTTACTTTACCTTCAAATCCAGATGATGTCTGGCGTCAACTCTGCAGACGTTTATGTTTTCATTTGTTTTGTCATTTTTCTGGTTCCTCTTTTTTTTTTTTCTTGTTTGTCCTCAACATCTCTGTCTCCTAATAATTTTTATGGCCTGTCCAGCTGGCTTTCTCAACCACACATAATATAATAAAGTCCGCTGTGAAACAAGAGCAAAATTTTATTTTTCCCGCTTTGGTAGAGTAAGTCTGCCTGCAACACTGCAAGCCAACTCAGCCCACCACACTGTTTGTCTAATTCTGCCAGGACACGACACACAAAGGGAAATACCACTTAATTCATTGCTAACAAAGTGGGATCTCATTCAAAGACACCAAATCCTGGTGTTACAATGCAATAAGCTTATGACTTAATTGATTTGTTTGGTGCATCAGAATGAGACAAAATTATGTTTGAATTATTTTTCAATCTCAATGGTTTTGTTTCCTTAAACAAAGGTTTCATAAATCATAAGCTAAGTTTTAAAGTATCTGTAATAATCTAGGGTAGGTGCGACTTTTCCTCTAAATACTGACTTTTAGGACATAAGGAGGTCCTAATGCCAGAAATAGATTTACAATTGGAAACTATGTTCTACTCTTTTACTCACTCTAAGACTCAACTTTGTTGATATAGAGGTCAGTGTGATCCAAAGGGGTCATTTTCAAATGAAAAAGTAATAAATGAAGGTAACATAACCACATGTTTTGATGTCACACACACTCAGGCGAGGATGTTAAAATGCCCCATGGGAACCAGTTTCTGGGTCTGTTGCCTGCTCCTAAGTGATTAACATAATTACAGCAGTCAGGGATTCGGGTGAAATGAGCGTGTGGCTTTTTCCGAAGGAGCTGCCTCACCGCTTCACTTCCTCTTCAGTCACACTTAGAAAGCCTCCCATCTGTTTCCTCAACACTACAACTTGCATAAGCAGGAGAAGTTCTTGTGCTCGTCTTCATGAAATGGCCCAACAGATTTCTGAAGGGCTCCCACGTCTGCTGGCCTTTTCACCAGCCTGTTCCCCATCAGCTTGGTGCAGTTTCTACAACGCCTAATCAGCCCGTTGGACCATTTAATAATCATTACATGCTTGATGATTCCTCATATAATTGGATTTCAAATCGTTTCAAAAATCATTAGTCTCATTTTCTCCAAATCAGTCTGAAAGATGAACTTTGGACCTTTACATTGTCAGAGAGGAAAGGAACATCACTCTGTATTGTGTCATTGCAGGGTCCAGATGTGCTTAAGCTTCACTCTTTTACACACATAAAAGAGTGAAGACTAGATAGTCGCAATTTAGAACTTATTAGGCTAAGTTGCTGAAAGTGTTTTCATTAATCATGCTTAAAATAATTGATATCATAGGTGTCAGCAGTGAATGTCCAGTGAACAAAAGCTCAAGGCAACTTTTCTTTTTTAAATGTCAAAAAATATCTTGGACTTTTAAGAAACATCTACAGGAATCAAAGGTGGCCCAAAAGCCAACCACAGTATGGGTCAACATCTGGCAACTGGAATACTTTCACTTCTCAGCAGAACACGCAGTGCATGGGTGAATGCTGTCCACAGCATTCTAGCAGAGAGACGTATTTCCTCCAGGCTCTGCGCAGACATCTATAATGCATTCCCTACATAAAGAGCCCAATCAGCAGATCCACAGCCTGATACCTCAATCAGTTTCCCCATCTCATTTCTAATTTATTTTTACTTTACCCCAACAAACCCAGCACCGTGAAGTGCAGTTCGACATTAATCTCTCAAATCTGCAGCAAGCACTGAAGCCATTCAGGAGTCGTTTGGCATGAATCCCATTCACAATTCATTCCCTAAAAACTCCATGAAGTGCCTTTCATTTGTCTTTTATTCAAGTTCACCTAAGCTTTATGAAGGGGCTTAAAATGGTGAATCTGTTCTGTGAGTAGGTGATGGGAATCTTAATGCCTCCCTGGTGCGGCTGAAGCTGTACGTAGAAAAGAGAATGATGGATTAGCTTTATCCATAAAGGTTTATTGTTTTTGTCAGTGGCTGTCCTGCTTTCTTTACAGCTACTTTTACCATGTCAAATAAATTCATTCTTTATTGATATGTCTACGCTGGGTTATTTTTTTGTTCTTGTTATTCAGACCCTTTTGAGCAACACTTTGACGCCAATAGCAGGCAGCATTTCACACTGTTAGGGCGTGCGTGTATGTGTGGCAGCTTGTTTTTGCAATTTTCTTGACATTTTATTGCAAAAGGTCACAGCGCTTTTGAGTTTGTTGATTCTGTCCCCCCCCCAAAAAAATCAAAGGTAACAACCATTGTGCAACTATTTTCAACTGTTTTACAGATGTGGTGTACGATCAGGGCAGATACATCGTCTCTTGACTTCTCAAACTTCTCATGTTTCTCAGTTACATGATTCTATTTCCACAATTAACCAACAATATGATGAATTCGGTATTCAGATGTTGCAGCAATAAGTTAGTCTTTTGTGATCTGTCCTGTATAAATAAACTGGCAGCAACCTTCCCACCATTCGCCATGAAGTGGTAACCAGGAGGAGTAAAGCTGTCGTTCTGTGCTGCTATGCTGCTAGCACATAGCAACAACTCATAGGTGGAAGAGAGCGGACTGCCCAGCACAAATAATGATCTGGCCGGAGCACTGTGCGCTAAATAAAAAAATATAATGCTACGAAGCTTCGAGGCAGGTACATTTTCCTTGAGGAATTTTAATAATCAAGGTTCTCGAATCATTTGAGAAGTTGTTACACCCACAGTCGGCAGTCCCACTGGGGTCACACTGATCCCACATGCTTTCTTACCGTACAAGTTTTATTATTTTTGGTAGTTTCAGGGACTGACGGACTGATGGAACACCCTGACCTCTTTCTTGCTGTCTGATCATGACATCTTTTGCGCTTAGTGTGGTGCTAAGACTGCGGAAGAATTAAGCTACCATTACCAAATGATTGGTAAAAAATACTAGTAATAATAGTAATGGTTATTTAAGATTACAGCCACGTAGCCAATTCGGTCTCCTTAAATGGGTGTTCTTTTAGACACTTAAATCTGCAACAGCTTGGTTTTGTAGTACAGAGAAGATGTTAAGGCTCTAAATATGATGGACAGCTGAGTTTCTCACAGAGTCTGTGACCTTGATCTATTTTGTAACAGATGGGAATTTTTTGGTGTTAGTGATTTTTCCTTTTTCTGCACTCAATTTGTCTGTTTTGGTTGCATGTGGATCGTGTAATCCTTCAACTGTGGCATTAATTCAAATACTAAAGAGATTATGGATGAGCTTTAAATATCATATGACTTCAGTTTCAATAAAGGAAAGAAATTATGAATTTTAGCATCAAGTTTGTGCCTCTAAACATGCTGAATATATTACTTGTGAGGCTGCGAGAACAAAGGGCTTTTACTGAATCATGAGGAAAAGATGAATCCATAATACAAAAGAAGAGTTCTTGGATGCACTTTGATGCATGACTCCAGGGATTTGTTCCCTCGCAGATTTTTATAAGGCACTTGCCAAAGTGGTGCCAAGAAGCTCAGACTCTATCTCCCCTCCACTTGACATCAGCAGTAGGAGATAAAGAGAAGTTGTCAAAAGTCACTTTAGTGCACACTCTCTATCTCATGTCCAAGCATTGTTCCATCCAACGTGTGCAGCTATATCACTCAGCTTGGTGAGTGAACACCTGCTTGCAGAGATGAAAGGCACCCCTAGTTGAATGTTGTCTTAGCTTCCCTCACACCGCCGACATTTTCTATCCACCCAAGTTGCAGATGAGTGGGACACTGCAGCGACTGAAACTTGTGAAAGCGCACTAATGCTTTTGTTTTCCCCTCTGAGGTGCAGCAGGAGGCAGGAACCAGAGAGGAAGTAGGGCACAGTAAAGTAGACATCAAGGTGGAGCTGCTTGCTCCTTTGCGGGCCAGCGCTTGCATACGAGTAGCCCTCAGGCAGTTTTTCAGAATCTGATTATTGTAAACTGATTTTCAACGCTGCATGACACCGATTCATCGTCAGCTCTCTCTGAGTCTGCATATTTACATGGGGTAAACGTGTGGGTGTTTGCGTGCATCTTAAAACAGCCTAGGTTGTCCTTAACTTAACAAATAAAGCATGACATGTCTGACACAGTTTTCCTCGCATTTCTTCCAGGAATCGTCTTCTTCTGAGGTCGAGACTTCTGAGAAATGAGCTGCCAATGTAAGTCCCTTGGCTGACCTCTGGACTTAGCTGGTAATGTTGCTTTTAATTTAATTAAACTGACTAAGAGGTATAATTGAGTACACAAATGCATACGTGTGCAGTAGAGATGCATTTCTGAACCTCTAACGTTTATTCTACTTCACTTCACCTCCCACCAGGAACGGCATTCATCTCCGACACAATTTATCAGAAGCTAATTTTCATTCTCGGCAAACGCCAATGCTCTGTCAAAACAGGACTCAATCACGAAGACGTATAATTCATATTTCAAACACAAGTCTTCCACTCTATGTTATTCTATGGACATCTCGCGACTGCTGGTTTAGGTTTGTCATTCCGAGTGCAACCAAGGCTTAGGGTGTTATCAATAATGAATGAGGATGTGGAAGTTTTCCCTGGATTTTTCCAAACTCTGATATGCGTCCATTAAAAGCTTGGGTAGAGCGTTTCCCTGAATGCCTGGAAAGTCCTGCTCATTCTAATGATAAGATGATGCAATCCTCGGAGATAACCACTCGACTAGAAAGTTTTATGAGGATTTAGTTTTCCCTTCATACTTTTTCAATATGTAGTAGAAACTCCAGTTTTGATAGTGCACAGCAAAAAAAAAAAAAAAAAAAATCCTATATACTTAATGTTTATCTGTACATGAATTATTTAGAATACATTAGCTATACTTTTTAGCACTATTTGCAATTTAGCAATATTTGTAAAATAACTTTCTGACCTAAAGCTACACGATATGCACATAAATAATAAACATCTAATTTCTCTATTCAAAGATATATTTATGAAAAAAAATTTGTTTTTCACCTTTATTTGGTAGTGAATGCTTTAATCTGACATGGTCTGTGCAAAGGTTTTGCTTGAATAACTGTATGAGAAATGTCATGTGGTAATTACGACTGCAAGACATTCATTGGAAACAATGCCTTTAAAATAAGCGGTGATAGGAGTTTTACCAGGTGTTGATATATGTGTTTTCCGTGGGCACGCTTTGTCAGCAAAGGCAGGACTTTTCACTCACATCTACTTCAGCTGGGTCTACTGGGCTGCACTGTTAACATTGCTGAACAAAAATAAAAAGCAATATTCTATTTTGAGATGTTTTGATAACCCAGTCCTGAGTCATACACCCACATAGTGTTTGATTACGGGCTTGACCGAGCATCCTTTGTAAGTCTGCAGCCCAAAGGATGGTTTAAAGGGTCTAATGTCTAAAATGTATAGGATTTTTGATTTTATGAATTGAGGTTGTAGTAATGTTATTGCCAGTAATAGTTCTCGTTCCTTCAAAATAATTCTTACTCGTGATAGGTTTAGATTTAAAACGATCTTTATTTACCCAAGAAGTTTGTGTGTATTTATTGCACCTTCAAAAATATTGTCTGTCAATACTGACTTTATGTTCAGTTCTGCTATAGCTAGCATTAGTTCATGCTAACTATTTACAAATAGGGGTTTTCTTGTCATCCTCAAAGCAGGGATATGTGCTCTTTGGCTCATAGGTGTCCATTATGGTCAGGCTTCTCTGTAATGACGCTGAAGAATCATATATTGTACTCTGCAGAAAGTTTGCAGCTTCGCAACAGTTTGGAGAATTCTCTGTGATGCTTGCATTTCCCAAGACAGCAGAAATTATCTGGGCCAAACATCGGTGAGCGTTTGGCCCAGACCCATCAGCAGTCCTAGGCCTGAGTCATTTTTCTTCCAATTCTCCAGTTACCAGTGTAGGTTAGGTTGATGTGGTGGAGATAAATAGCAATACGTTTCCTTCAAACTTTCATCTTATTTGTCTATAATCAATAAGGAACGTGTGTTAACGCCCAATGAATCCAGCTTGGCATGTTAATTAGCTGTGAGTTTAATCCATCCATTGAAATATCTCCAATTTTCTCGTTAATTAAGCTGATTTTAAACACAAACTTTGTCTTTTTATAACCTCAGAAACTACTGAAAGCATGCGCTGATTTATTTATGATTTCTTCTATATTTTGAACAAAACTATAAAATGAAAATTAGTATTTTCTCAGCAACTTATGGGTTTGTTCGGGTTTTTTTGCTATTGTGACTTTTTTCATCATTATCTCGTGGCACATTGCTCTGGCTTGTTCTAACTTTTCAGCTCCCTTTTTTTTGCCTGAGAAACATTCATTTTTTATTGGGTTGTGTACACTTCTTATATTTACTGTGCACTTATTCCTCTATCACCTATACAAATGGAGGCATTAGCGTACAATTGAAGCTGACATTCGTACACTCTTTCGGTTTGAACAGAAACTGCTGCCCACTCATGTGTGCTCATGTTCCCTGTTTTTCTTGACAATCAGGAGCACTACCAGCTGTGATGCTGCAGTTTGGAGATAACAGGAAGCTCCAGTAGCTGGTCTCCAGTTCTTTCCCGCGGGTGGAAGATGAGAGCAGCCGTCACGCTCACAATAGGACATGCTAGAGGTGTTAGAATTGGATCTGGGGGTTTCATTTGATGCTTGTTTTCGTACAATGGCTCTGCACAAAGGCAGCTTGATAACTGGTTAATCATACAATATCCTGTGCTGCAGGTTAATTTCATACTTTACTTTTTCAGGTCAAAGTGAGACAAGTAGAATTTGCCCAGGATCAATGAAAGCACAGGCGGAAAGGAAGCGCCCTCAATAATGATGCAACATTACAATCAAAGCTGAGGTCTTTCTGAATCAGAGCGCTGAAAAGAGAGTTGGGCAAAGTTGGATGGCTGTGATTGATTATTCTTTTCTTGCTTTCTTCACACTAAGAGAGTGAGATCTGGGCAATTCCCCCTGAATCACAGTGGACAGCATCTTCTGTTTCCTCCTGTTTTGTCTGTTGCGGTATAAAGTGTTTTTCCTGTTGCGTTACAAAAGCTGTCAAGAGTGAAGCGGTAAAAAGTAAAAGTGGAAACATGCTTTGTGTTAGAGTGCACTCATAATCCAAACAATTACTCATGGTGAACATGGTGGTTTATCATTGTATTCTCTGTATTAAAATTAAAATGAGAGCTCCGTTTTACTTTCCATTGTTTGATGCTACATGATCCTAAACCATCACTAAGCTGCATAAATCATTTAAGGGTCCATTCACACCAGCTCTCTTTACTTGACTTTAATTGAATTCTGACTTGTTTGCCTATAAATTCTAGTTTGTTTGCAGAAGGGTTAATGTACAAGCAAACTCTGATGCGGAACAACAAAACAAACTCTGGCTCAACTACGAAACTAGATCTCATTTTGGTTGAAGTGAACTTTAGCGCAGATTGAATGGATATGTGAATGCCAAGTGGACCGGAGGCCACTCCAAAAGCAGGAAGTGAACAATAGCGCAGGGCATACTGGATAAATCCAACCTAAACAAACACGTCAGTCTAACTCTGGCAGGCTTGCTTGTGGGTTTGTTTTTTGTTTTTGCCAAAGACAAAAGAGAAATCCTACAACCTCTCATATATCTGACCTCTAATATTCCTTTTTTTTAGTTTGCATTTTGCAAAGAACCTCTTCAGAAGTTTTAGTGTCATTTCCCTCTAGACATTCTTGGTGCAGCATCACAACAGGCGGCAGGGTGAACAAGTTTTCCAATTAGTTTGGACTGTTTGACAGTGCAGTGTGAAAGCGAACCACTCCAGCTGAAAATAACAGATGTTGAAATTTTGACCCCCGATGGTACCGAGTCTGCTGAACTGAACTGTCAGTGGGTCTATGCTTCTCCTCCAGAATTACTGTGGGTCTATTGGCTGTGTTTGTCAAAATTTCGTTCTTTGCCCAGATTATCAGTGGTCGGAGTCTTTGCATTTTTAGTGCATAGTGCTGATGTTTGGCCCTTTGGACGTGGTTTTCATAACATAACCCTGCTTTAAACCTCTCCACTGCTTTACTCCTGAGCTGCCTGCTGTGTTAGCAATCCTGCTAGATCTTCTGCCTTCACATGATTCATAGATTCTTTTTACTAAGTTATACAATACTGTGCAGGAGATATTGATCACAACAGATAAAGAGCATCAAAACATGCACATAATAGCTAAATAGCTAATAAGGACAAGCACAAGACGACACACATAGGTAAGTACTGATGCCACAATTAAGATTTCTAGGTTAGACATCTTAATATATTAAATAGATTTAACTGTTTTAAAAAGTCCAACAAGTCAAACACGAGTAAAAGAGCCCCAGGCCAGAGCCTGGAAGATTTGATCTGCTTTAGATATGAGTGTTTCATTCCCCTGCACAGGGACTTGGAGCACTTTTCATGTAGCAGTCTTGTGATATTAAATTAAAATCTCTGAGAAAGTTCATCAGCACCGAGTTAGAATCTCTGTAACGCTAGCTTTCCAGTCTGTCGCTGCTTTTTTCTTTTTTTTCCTGATTTTGCCAATCTAAATAAGCCAGGTCTGCACTCCTGTTACAGAATCTATCTCCTCTGTGCCATATGCACATGTTTGACAGTCAATAAAACAAGCCACAGTAGCAAAACTCGCACAGTTTCCACAACTATTTTGCTTGCAAAGCAAAGGATTATGTGTCTGTGAAGCAGATAAAACACTGCAAAATGTACATTGAGTGATGCTGTTTTTAAACTGGACTGGCCTGTGGCTTTACTCAGGTTAAAGACAGCAAGTTAGATGTACAGTAATTGGCCTATTTTTGTGTTTTTCTTCTGTATATTGAGTCAGTAACATTCGAGCCCTGGGGGAGTGTGTCAAATCCACAATTCCACGGGTACTGACACATAAATAGAGCCTCTTCACCTACCCAGAAGGAAGTAGCAGCTATTATGATGCTCTACTTTCAGACTGTTTACTTCATCATGAAGAAGGATCAAAAATGCGTGCATTTTAAATAATGAGAAAACAGATGGTTCGGAAAGCAAGTTACAGTATAACCAAAGCATCACTTTGTGATAGTGTCATTTTCATAATGGCATTTTCAACATATTGACCACAATTTCAAAGTTGCGCTGTGATTTATGAACCTTATGACAATTTGATAACTTACTGAAAAACATGGACGACAGACTTTTGTCCCCTCTGGTTAAACAGCAATTGCTGTGGTAACTCATTTCAGTTTCTATCTAAAGACAACATTGTCTAAAAATGTCACCAGGTTACTTTGGGTCATGATAAAATATCTGCGAAACAACAGCTTCCCTTTCAGTGTGGCTCTCATTGGCTGACATATATTCTAAATCTGCAGACATTGACATTTTTACAGTGAGCAATTTGGCATTTTGAAGTTCACCGCCACATCAGCAGCAGCTCTCCTTATTGGCATTACTTTCCAGTTGTTATTGTTTTGTCGCTTGCAAGCAGACTAGATTAGGATCTTCAAAATAAATCACTGTTTATGCCCCAGAAGGTTGATCATATCTTTTCGAACCAGGATTTTGACATACATGCTTTAATTCTTTATAATATATTCTGTTATTTGTGTAGTTCGATCTAAGCAGGTTTGTAAAAACTCAAGATTTAATAGTGGCAGCATTTTATATGTGCTTTAACTCTCATTAAGTTAAGGTAATGTGACATTATAGGCAGTTACAGTTCTTCATGATGAAGCTTTTTCAAATCAATGTCCTCCTAAAAGTGGATTTTTTCTTTCAACTCGAGTAAAATCGTATGAGATAACTCGTGACAAACTTTTTAAACTTAAGAACTTTATTACAATATTTAATGAATGGAAAACTGAATTATCTTGAACTGAACATTTCTTGTTCAACTTTTCACATTTACAGAGGAATATGATGTGTGGTGTAAAGTTGTCTTTGGACATGTTATTCATAGTGAGTCACAATGCCCATTGATTGGTGATTGATGATTGAGTTTGGACATAATTTATGGAGAAAAAATGTTTTCTGCTTTACCTTCTCAGGTGTTCGCCTTTACAAAGAACCGACTTGAAAAAACTCATTATAAACAATCAGAATAGATTTTAGAGGCAGGAATTTAATCCAGGTTCATTAATGAAGATACAAGAAAATACAAGTTACACTTCACATTAAAAATAAGGTCATGTCTTGCACCTGAACATGTTTTCATATTCATATTTCATATCAATAGATAGGTATTAGGGTATTACTGTGATGTCCCTGTTAGGATTTTGACACATGACTGCATCTCTGACCTACATGGCATCCACTGAGAACCCTTTTTCCATATATCCCACCCACTAGTGACCCTTCCCATTCCAACAGTAAGGAAGTGGCTTGTCTTAGACCGAGGGCTAGCGGCCGATTTGTGTGTCAAGCCAAGGACGTTTTTGAGTTGGAAGGGTTTAAAGCTTATCCTGGTGGGATTTATGTCTGTGCAGCGGTTGATCATAAAAGACCACAGCTCTATGCTGACACATGTGATGTGCAGCAGCTGTCAGGCAGAACGGGCTTCCACAAAGATAATTAAACAATTTTGTCAAGGTTTTAATAAAAATACATCCAAAACATTAAATATTCACTAAGCAAAATTTCCATGCAGATTTTTTTTAATGTTTTTTTCCTGGTTAACTTGACCTTGTATTAGCAGCTTTTTCTTAATAAACTTTTCTCTGCTTTGATGCAGTGAACTGAAATCAAAGAGACGTTTCAAGCGAAGGCTGCAATATGTCTGATAATGCTTGGATTGTTTGGTCTCTGAAGTAGATCCTTGATTTGTGTGGAGGAGAGGTATCTCTGTGAGAACAATGTTCATAAGCTGTCTTTGTGCAGGAAAAATAATCTTAATATACATGCATTAACATAAAGCAGGCTTTTGCCTGAGTGTGGGCATGCACGTCTCTCTCTGTCTGCTTGCATTAGTCATTTGGATTTGCCCGGAAACTACAGACAGTGGCCACAGCTGTAGCACACAACCCTCCCTTCCCCTCACTGTGCACAGCAGTCAGTGAGAGACGCCCTTTTTCTTATTCCCACATGTGAAATCGTCATAAAACATGATGGAGTTACAGGGCATAAAGCTTTCCGTTCAATCCACGTGGCATCAAGTTAATCATTAATCTTTGGCATTTTAGTACAAAACGTCTTACCAGGAGATAATCTTTGCAATACTTTCCATAGGCCTGCATATGGAAGTGAACAAATGGATCAGTCAAACTGAATGGGATCCCCCTATAAAAATGGACACAGTGTAAATCTGCATCCTTTTTTTTTTTCTCCGTCATGTCTCTTTCCAGTTATTTATAGTGTTAGCAGGATTGCTTAGAGCCTACGCTTTCTGTCATATTACCTGCATTAAAGTGATCTGCATGTGTGAAAATTCCCCCTTTTACTAATCCATGTATTAGGAATAGTTAAAATGGTAGCTTATCTGTAGCTCAAGAACGGTTTCTTATTTTATCCAAAGCTTTAATATCTCAGGCTGCAACTACCTTATCAGTTTTTTACAAGTTAATTGTAAAAGCCTGTATTGTTTAATTAATATCCAGCTGATGCATTCATCTGCACATCAAAAGTGAATTTGTTTTGTTTTTCACACAAGTCAGAATTTGCTCATCAAACGGAGCACAAAAATGGTCACGAATGTGCACCATGTTTCTTTAATGTGCAGATTTGAAATCCAGGAATAGTATGGAGGACGTGGAAAGTTCCATCATCGCCTTTGTGAGCAGTGAAGTGGTGCCACTGTCTTCCACTGACTTCCTATCTGGCTCACAGTCTTCAGAGATGGGCTAAAATGAGTGGGTCATCTATCACAACAGAGGGGAGAGTGATAAATTTATAGCTGTGAAAATAGGCCAGAGCACGGCACTGATGGAATAGATAGAGTGTAATTAGGACAAGGTTAGGCTGCTTACACACACACACATGCACACACACACACACACACACATGCACATATGCAGTTCCGTATGGTGATGTGACACACATGCATTTAGGTTTCCACTTATATGCCACTGTCACCTGAAGACACTCTGCTCTTAGTGCCATTCAGTGGGTGGTTTCATTTCACCCAAACCTACTCAGGATGCCTAACTCTCTTCGTTTAGACACTCAAACTACTTCTGGGCTGAAAATATAGGATCAAACTGAATAAAAGCTTAATTTAACCCACACTTGTTAATAAAAATATGCCAAAAATTTTTCAGAATTCCACTCATCACCATTTGTTAACTCTTCCCTGCTTTCCTCTTTTTCTCTTCTTGTCTTTGCTCTCCATTATGTGTCTCCGGCTCGGTGCACAGTTTACAACACATTTACTCATTTTCACACCTCTTCTTTCCTCTCAGATCTGTTTCATTTCCGCTGCTGTCAAACGCCACACCTTGCAAGCCTTTCCCCCGCACCTCCTCTTGATTCTTCCTTCCCTGTCCTCCTTTCCCGTAATGTGCAAACATTCATCTGCCATGCATCACACATGGCCTTTCAACACAGCACACAGGCACATGCGGAGCCACCCCCTGTCTTTTAGGGCAGAGCTGTAAGCCTATGGACCAGATGGACTCAGGACTGGCTGAGCTGTGTTGCTTCTCTCCGACAAAATGCCTCAATGTATACCGCTGCTCAGATGAGAGGACGATGTCCTTTGCACAGTCTCTTATCTAATTCTGGCCACCCACTGGCGTGCCAATATAGAAGCCGGCAGCTGGTTTGAAAATCTGTACGCTTAAATAGTGGCAACATGGAAGCGTCTGGTACAAAATCTAAGAATGGCTTGTAATATAACCGGGATGGAAATAATGACTCTCATTTTGTCTTGGAACAGAAAATCAAGTTGAATTCCAATTTAAGCTGTGCTGTGAAAAATGTAATGTGACAAAATACCTTTAATCATATCTGATTGGAAGTTCTTAAATAACTGCGAGGAAGACCTCCTGTAATGATGAAGAGTTAATAAATGCGATGCCAACATTTGAACATTTTACTACACAATTGAATTGTGTGCTAATGTTCAACATTGTGGTGGCTTTGTAGTTTTCTGAATAAGTTAGCGCTTGAATTTGCTGATATATTTAGATTTCTGATGTGATGTAGAAACTTTCTATCGTTACATCAGGTTTTGTGTTTGCTTTCAGTGACACCAACGACACCTTCTGATTTTTTCATAGTTAACCCCCCACCTAACCTTCCCACTCCCTCTTTTCCTTAAATGATCATCTGTCTAACTAATCTTTTTTTTTTTTAAATATAAATTTTTTTAGGCTTTATTTTGGTTAATGTACTTATCTCATTAAATATTTTAAACTTTGCACCTTTACATGTCATTAATCACATTAATGTCCCGGTGATTTCTATTTTCTGAATAAAAGATGAGAATAGAAATTTATAGACACTCCAGTTATCTGAAAATAAAACATACAAGTGCTCTGATATATAATGGCCAGGGAATATTTGCCTTTAATTATCAACAAAGACATTTCTGGCATCCCTACAGAACATTTCATTATCTGCATTGCTCTGACTTTGTCATAGATGTTTTTTTGGAGTTTGTACTTTGACAGGTTAATTGCCAGAAATATATCAAAACGTTTTGGGTAAAAGGACAGTTTAGCAGCTTGTCTAGAGCATGTCGCCCTCTTCTGGTTCCTTGTGAGAACTTCTTGCTTCTCTGACAGAGATTGAGGTAAAGGCATGAGTCTGACTTTGTGCCAAAATCTCCTTTTCTCACTGAGGAGCAGGTGGCTGCTCCTCAGTGCAGAAGGTAAGGAGATATAATCACCAAATGCTTCACAAAGCGTGATATAACAAACTCAAAGAGATTTATTTTAACGTTTTGACATTGTTTTATTTGTGAAATATTGTATGGGTGATGTGTGCATATAGTTTTATATATCCTGGAAATAGGAAATAGTTTTATTTACTGGCATTTTGAATTTTCCTGATCAGCTGTTTTTTCCTGTGCTTTTGTTTTTGTTTGTTTGTTTTTTGCTCTAACTAGGTCTGATCAGTTTTTTTTTTGTTCCACCCTATATTGTATATTTAGAGAATAATGTTATTTTTATTTTTATTTTTTGTCATTCTTTGCAAAATAGCTGAAGTTCAGTCTGATTAGACAGGGAGTTTCTGTGAACAGCTACTGCCTCCATCATGTTTTGTAATAGGAGTTGTATGTTCAAGGTTATTTATGCTAGTTTTCCTTTTACATCAGATGTAAAAGGACCAGTGTCTGCAACTTTAGACGGACAGCTGAAGCTTGGTGAGTTTTTATAATTTTAATGTGCCCTACTCTTTCTGTTTTTGTTTGATGCATTGCACTGGATTTATCTTTAACGTATCAGTGGAGGGGGCTGAATGTAAAAGCAAGTTAGACATTTTAGTTTCATTTATCATTTATTATGTCACTTCCACCCTACAAGTCTAGACTGCTTTGTGTTGCTCTTATCAGTTAGAGTAAAAATACAAAGATGTTTGTGATTAAGATGTTATCAGAATGCTTATCAGAAATAAATCACAAACCGTATTAAAGACTGCAGGTTAAGTTTTTTTTTTTTTCCAAGTTGTACTTAATTGCTTTGGGTAATCACACTGTATCTTCTACTGGTCCTGTCAGAAAACACTAGCATTATCGTTCTTACTTTATTGAAGATATACTCCCAGTTTTTTTCCCCTGGTTGTGTTCGATATAAAAAAGTGAGTGGATTTAGGACCACGGTCTGGTGCTTGAGAAAATCCAATTAATGTAACTCTAAGAACCTTTAAGTTGTGACTCCCACCTAATTGGCTCTAAAATTGCCTTCCTACAATGCTGGTGTTTGAGTTAACAAATAGAGAATATTTAGGAATTTAACATCCACAATTACTTGTTTTTCATATTGAATGCTGTTAAAGTGATCTCTCAATTCTTTTACACAATTATCTCACCTGTTATCTCTATTTTTTTAACGTAATCTACTGCTAAAAAGAAAAGATAGAAAGATAAAATCATCTTCTAAGTGGCAGTCGGCTCGTCTAGTTTGACGAGTCTCCCCTCACCAAAGCTATCACTGTCATTTAAAGTCGGGGTTGTTGACACATTGAGGAGGCCATGCCAAGCTTAGCTGAGTGGCGTGTCATGATGGGATGTGAGGCAGTTAGTTAATGTTGTGTAAAAGGATTTAGAGGATTTGACCCTATCAGCAGAGAGAGCGTTCAGAAAGGCTGCATTAATGGCGCTAAATGAGTCTGTGCCCGAGGCATGTTAATAATGGAGACATGAAAGACTGGATTTCGTGAGGAGATTTTTATTCCTGCAAACACACTACTTAAACTTGGAAGATGGGTGTAAAAGATGGCTGAGTGTGCTTTTCTGACATGCCTGGTGATTCGCAAAATGTTTAATTAGTTCCTCTGGTTGATAGGCGCCTAAAATTGGTTTGTGACATAAGTGTAATTTTAAATGTCCTGTATTTGTTTTTGTTTCGCTCCTTCTCCTTCATTCCAACCAATCAAAATACAGACAATAATCTGAGAATCTGGGTTGGGATAAGGTGCTGTGCAGACACCAATAAAGCATGTATTCCATGTCTCCATATTTTCAGCAACAAACTCAATACACGAGGGTACAACTCTCCACTGACTGCACATGCAATACAAAACCTAAGTAGTGCATCAGTCTCACAATGCCTTAAAATTGATTGCAATTAAGAACATAACAGCTCAAATTCTAGTTTGAATTACTGATTTGGATTTAATCTGAACCTGCACTGATGCACGGTGCAAGTACAATAATTTATTTGCATATATACTTATGAAAACATGGATAAATAATTTCAGTGTATATATTCAAAACCCAGATTGTTGATTTTAAAATATCAGTTAACTCTCTATTCATTACATATCATTAAATGGTTATGGAGTTGATCAAATACCCTCTGCTTTAAAACGGTAACCTTTGACCACCATGTGTCACGGTGCATGACAGGAAGTCCTATCCTTGCTGCCACACCAGGCAGGACTCTGGCACGGCTTGACCAGGACGTATGGGAGATTTACCTGCCAATGCCTGCCATCTACCACCCACTGGTCAAATCCTCTTTGCTGGTTTCACCATTCGGTCTGCTCATCATCCTTGGCTCACTATGCAAAGATATGACAGGAGATTGGTCACTATGCCAGGGATGCCTATCAGATATGTAGAGAACACGAAATAAAAGGGAAAACATACGTGGCACAAACTGAGTAGGAATAATTTTAAGTTCTCAAATAATTTTATAAAATATCTGCTATTATGTTTGTGTGACATTTGAGCCCACATAGCTGACACTGTTGTCATCTAACATGTTGGTAGGAATGGAAGTATTGTGAAACAATAAGCGTTCCACTCATATTTCTTGTATTTCTGAATGTGATTAGCTTGAGAAAAGAAGGCATTTGTTCTCTGGCTGCTGCTACGGTCTGCATAAATACGGAGGAGTGTCTGTCAGCAATTGTTCTCTTAGCAGTAATATATTCAGTGACCCACTGGTTACAGCCTGTCCTTGTAACACATGTTTTTTTCACATATTTACAGCAAATTAGTCCAAGGGTTTGCTGTGGGAGGCTGTAAAAACTTGTTCATTTGCCTGTGTTTGTGTTGCACAGTCTGGTTTAGGTGGTAAGTAGACAAGGTTGTGTGATCTTACGTGCACGTATGGTGATGTTTTTGTGCATGTGTAACCGACTCCTCTTCCTTGTTTGTCCATTGCAGGAATCACCCTGAACATCTCTTCTCCTCACTTGGCTCGGAGGTCTTCTAGAGGGTCGGAGCCTCCTTGCCATCATGAAGGGGTTGGGGACCAACCGTAACAGACATCTGTCTGAATCTTGCGATCCCTCTCTTAATCATCCAGAGGCACTCTACCATCAGAAGACCAGCACTTTGCCACGCAGCCCTTATCTGCTCAGCCCCACAATGGACCACTATGGCACCATGGATCCCCACCTTTATCCTTCCGCCAATCCAGGCTCCCTTCCAGCAGACTGCATGCTGCCCCTCAACAATCAGCTTTCCAATAGCAGCACTTTTCCCAGTATTCATTACAACTCCTATGACCAGTCCGATTTTTCTCCTCCTGGGGACAGTATTGGAGGGATAGGCACGGGCACCATGGGGACATCTCTGTCGATGGGCATGGCATCAGGTATGGCCATGTCAGGGTTGAGTGGAAGAACACCTATGATTACAAGTGGCTCTGCAACAATATCACACCATATGACTAAGAATCAAACTCCGCCTAGTCTGTTGGATTTCGAGAAGCAGCTACCAGGAGGTCGTGACGGATTCAGCACTTTGCAGTTTCATCGAACATCCGCTGCTGTTGCTGCCAAGCAGCGGACAGACAGTCCTGGCCGCATTCGTTACATGCTACACTCGGTGCAGAAACTGTTTGCAAAGTCCCAGTCACTGGAGAGCCACAACATGAAGGGAAATGTGAACGGAAGATCTACTGGCAGTGGTGGAGGCACTTCTTCTGGCACCGAGGACGGAGGGAAGCATACTCGCAGAGCCAAAAGTAAGGATCGTATTACAAAGTCCGAGGCAACTGCTAAGAGACGGCCAAGATCCAACATGTCAGGTTACTGGAGCTCAGATGATTTGGACAGTAGTGATTTGAGCAGCTATCATAATACTATGACCATGATGACTCTGGGGCGTCCGAGTGGCCATGAAAGCCATAGTGGTCAGAGTAAATACATCCACAGTGGCTACAACACAATCAGTTCCTCTAAAAGCAGCAATGACATGAAGTATCCAGCACTTCCTGGTCCAGGGGATATAGGAGGTGGTGGAATAACTGGACCAGTAGGCATGCTGATGAATGATACCGAGTATGTGAAAGGAGGGTCTTGGTCCACATTGACCATGGGCCAACCAAGACAGGTACTTCAGAAGGGCTCAACTACTCTGGACAGGTCAATGCTCAAGTCCAAGTCCTGCCAACAGGAGTTAACTTGTAGCTATCTGCAGGTTGGACGCAGGGTGAGTATGCAATTTCACTTAAAGATATTTAAACTCTTTGACTGTTTTCACATTTTGTGGCATTTAAGCCACAAATTTTTATATATTTTATTGGGATTTTACGTGATAGACTAATGATCACTGATCTGCAGCCAAAGAGGATTACAGTAAGTTGGTAGGAGCTGCAGCGATCCAAAATCCAAGTCAAAGTACTTGTCAACAGAAAAGCTAAGGCAGAAATTCACTTTCCAACAGAACGTCTTTAAACATACGGCCTCAGACTCAGGGATACTGAATGGTCCATACCTCTTAAACGTTTCATAGTGATTTTTTTTTAAGGAATTACTCTGCATTCCTGCCATATCTCTGCACAATTATGCATTACCTAACATTGTTCTATCACAAAAAAAATCCCATAAAAATACAGCACGATTGTTGTAAAAATAAATTTTGAAAAGGTTTGATGGGTGTAAATTCTTATGCACGTCATGCTAATATTTATCACCTTTTTAAGGCTTTCCTATTTACGCGTCATGTCTCAAGAAATGAATATGTGAATAACATAGTTCCAAAAGCTAATTCGAGACTTGTTTGATTCCGTTTAATGATCCCTGTAGGGGGATTGGAGCAGCTCATTAGGCCGCAGCCCAGGTTTCAATGAGATTCCATGTCGGCGGATGCGCAGCGGTAGCTATGTAAAGGCTATGGGAGACATGGAAGACAGTGACGACTCCGAGGGAAGCCCTAAACCCTCGCCCAAAAGTGCTGCTCGCCGTCAGAGCTACCTCAGGGCCACCCAGCAGTCTCTAAGTGACCAGCTACCCCCACGCAAGTAAGAAAACAAACAAACACATTGTCAATTATTGGGTAGCATGAAACAAGCAAGTCGTTTTGTTTATTCTGGCCTAGGTTGTATATTTTAGTTAGAGTTTCTTAAATTAAAATTGCATAATTGACTGTTTAGACCCGACACCACAAGGAAAGTATCACAAAAAAATAAAAAAACACATAGGGAAAGAGACGAGCTGAAATTCTTTTCAGCTTGGTTATCTTTGTTGACTGCTCGCCTGTGTTGGGCTGTTTGTCTTATTGACAGACAGACACGCATGACTGTGACTTGTTACAGATGTTTGTTTCTGAACAGTGGCTTGCTGAAAAGAGGGCCTGGAGCTGCTTCTGTCATATGCAAGAGAAACATTAAGTGTTTTTTCCCTTCACTCTTTTGGCGAATCATACACCTCCTACTGAGAACATTCGGTAGAGGAGGAGGGGATGCTACTAAACTATAAAACTGGAAACTGGTAAATTAAAACCAACATGGATATACAGTTATTGTACTCTGGGGGATTAACGTACATAATTAAAGGGCTTTTGTGGTAATTTGTTTTTTTACAAACCTTTCCAATTTGACTCCAGCTTTGACTAATATTGACAAGGAATCTGGGGTTTTAAACACTTCAGGAGAGAATTGTACCACTGTTGTACCATGGCTGGATGTCACTGTAAAATTCTATTCAAAGTGTAACAGTGTGGGCTGGCATATTTTGATGTCTTCCATTTATGTTGGCCTTTGCGTCCAGCATCAATGTCCGACCTCACAAATACACTTTTGGAGGATTTGTATTCCCATTGTATTCCAACTAACACAGATGGAAATCCTTCCCAGACATTAAGCTCTTAAAGGTTAAACCTTGTGATTTAAGAATGAGATGTCGCACAAGTCATATGAGCAAATACAGTGCATTTTGAAAATTGGTAAACATTTTTTCAGTGTTGCATTATTTTATTAATAAGCAGTAAATATATGGCACCCTCTTAACATCCAAAGGTAACTTGTTTTTAAGCTAATCAAAGATTTACTGCCATAAATGTGTAAAAATGCAGAAATCTTACATAACATACAACCTGAGCTGTACTTGAAGAAACTAAGGTGTTGGCTCTTCAAAAACAACAAAGACAAGACTCTCTATCACAAACTTGCAAAATACATCCCTTGAATGACTGATGCTGATGCAGCAATCCATTTCTGATGAACCAATCCTGCTCTCTTTCGTTCTGCACCTACCTGATTGGTGCTAGCAGCAGAACCTTGGATTTCACATTGTTGCAGGGGGAGCTGGACGCCCTGTGGTCTCCACTCCACAGTGTGTCCTCTCTGCACCAGCTGGGCAGATCAATGAGCAGGTCAGTGGGAGGCCTGTAAACTTTTCCTCAGGGTTGCAGTACAAAACACTTGCGAATGATTATTTGTGATCAGTGACTTTGCGCTGCCCCCCTCAGGAAAGCTTGTAGAGTTAAAACTCCAAACGCAAAAGTCATCTCCTGCATCAAACAACCGCTAGCCTATTGTTAGCTTGCAGCTACCATCTGCTTTTGGATTAAAAGTAGCGTCATGTGTGTTTTAAAATAAAGCAGTAAGCATCATATGTCTTCTTACGCCGCACCATGAAGCTTCACAGCTATTCCATTATCACAATTTAGACAAAAATAAGTCCATAGACGTTACTAAACATTTTTGATAACATTCATCTTGCTGCATTGTGTGCATTCTTTCTCTGACTGCACTGCATGCTCAACTGATGTACTGGGTGACTCAAGACAGTTGAAATTGAAATAGAGACTATTTTAAGATTTGTGAGAACACATAAATCAAGGAGGAAATGAAAGAAGTGCCTTGGGTAAAATATATCCCTGCTTTTTTTTAAATCTCTTTTTCAATTCCTGGTTTGGTGATCAGTCATTTAGTTAATATTTCCCTGCTGCTGTTCAGGTCACGATCTGAAAACATCAGCTTTTTGTCTATGTCTCTTTTACTTCCTCTTATTCAGATTCCTAGCACTTCTTTGTTTTTTTGTTTGTTTGGTTTTTTTTTAATCTGATTTCACTCTTGTCTTTCCAGCTGTCTTCCATCTCTCAGAGAACTCTCAAGTAATCGCAGCCTGGATAATCTGGACTGTATTGGAGGACCAGGAGCTTTGGCACCGTGGGACGAAGACAGCTTCAGCCAGGCCTGCAGCACCTTGGGCAGACGTAGTGGCATAGGACAGGTTAGGAATGCTTGTTTTATTATTTACAAAAACCAAGAAAAAAAAAGAAGAAAAAATTGTTTGGGACTACAAACATTCCTTTCTTTTCTTTTTTTTTTTCTTCATTATGTCACGTCTCTTCTGCACAGTGTCACTCTGGCAAAATAACTCATAATCATTTAACATTTTCACATTTTGACACTAGACAACCACAAACCTCAATGTGTTTTTAGAAATGTTTGGGTATTCTCCAGCTCCAATACCATCGTCTTCATGCTCTCCATGAGAAGCTTATAATAAATCAGTTATAACAGATTTTCTGGTATTATTGTCAGCCACCACCTGCTATATATTTTTCACAAAGTCAAGGATACTAAAAGTGCAATTTTCTTGTAAAAAATCAACTTTTTGTCTGTTTTAATGGGGCACTAAGAGTAGAGCTGTGTGTATTCTAAAATTAAATAACACACGGTTGAATGCGGTTTACTAATTATTTACCTGATTCTATATAGGGGTGTCACAATAAAAGGGGTTGGATACAATTGCGTACTACTCTTTTCGAAAATTTGAAAACATCAGTGCACTTTGACTTTACTCTTCCTGATCATGCAGTAGTTTGTGTTCATCTATCGCACAACACCCCACTTCGTGTGAACATTTGAATGACTAGTCGTTCTTAAACCGTGCTGTTTCTACTTTGATCTGCACTCCCATTTCCGTTTTCACTGTTTCCATTATAATGACTGATATAATGAGATTCCAGAGAACATTTCCAGCTGTCTTGTATTAATGTTATTACCCCAAAAGACAAATGAGGTGACGGGGATAGTTAGAGGTCTAATTTGTCCACTAACAGAGGGGCCATTAGCTCGCCGATGAGAAGGTCACTGAGATGAAGATCAGCTGTGGAGTCTTTTTCTAATGACCGAATTTTTGCCTCCAAATCCTTACAAGACGCGTGTATTACAGCAATTTCCTGGGAAGAGATGTATCGTATTTAGAGAGCATATTTAGTAAGCAGCAGCAGCAGGCCAAACGCATCTTTTTAAACAAGGATTACATAACAATAATAAAAGAAATTACTGCTGAAAACCTTTTTTTCTGGTTTGCGTTGATAGGGCTGGTCATAACCGCTGCATTTTCAGCTTTGTTTTCATCTCTCTGGTGCTGACTCCCTCGTATTTACTCCACATATTCTTCCATTTACAGTCAGTGAGTCATTAAAATGCCATTACTTTTGTCTCATTTATGTCAGTGAAGAGACGTTGCAAAGCTGGCTTGCTGAAATTTCAAACGATCCTCGCCAAATACTGACGAAGACAGAAGTTGTTGCACATTGCAGACTAAAAATAGGCAGCCATTTCTTTTACTTTAAAATGTTGCTTTAAAAAAAAAATCGTCACAGCTAGAGTTTCTTGATGAGAAACTAGATCAGAATGAACATATTTGTGGGGTTAAATAATCCCATGCCTTTGTAATGTCTTTGTCCAGCTGCGAGACCTGGAAAAAAGTCATCATTACGAAGACAGACGCTCAGAGTCCGCCTTCAGAGATTCCCACTCTCAGGACATCTCGGAGCCTCCGGACATGCCCATGCCGACATACTTCCGATCCCGCAGCCACAGCTACCTGAGAGCTATCCAGGCTGGCTGTTCCCAAGACGACGACACGGCTTCCATAGACTCGGGCTGCTCTCCGCCTCCAACTGACTCCTCCGTGCGCACATACAGCACCAGCACCGGTAAGTCGTTTTGTGAAACAAGAAAACTACAAAACAATGAAAAACAAGGTTCTGATCTCATCAAATCTTTTAAAATACCTTGCACTGTTTTTATTTTGATTTTTTTTTTCACTCCTTTTCTTTGATAACTCATCACTTGGTCCAAGTTCCTGCTGTCCTTTGTATTTCACTTTGTCCTTTTAATTCTTGGTCCTAAGCAAACCCTGATCATCCAGTTTTTCCCAAAGTAGCATATTTAGCTTAAATGCAGCCTCTTTTGCCCACACTAGACGACCTTTCTACACAGTGGAAGACATGGAAAGAACAGTTTGCCTCTTACCTGATAGCCACTGGCTTGGACAAAGCCCCAAAGGAGAAACAACTTGCAATTTTTCTTCAGCGTTTTGGGACAGACAGACCACGCATCCTACCCACACACACAGGTAACGACTCAAAAACCTCTTCCCCTGAAAAGACCCAATCAGTTTAACTCTCATGATTTTTTTTACATTCTAAATAAATAAATAAAATTCATTTGAACGTTATCTCAAAGTGTTGGTTTCATCTCAGTGAATACGTAAATACAGTACGTGTTGTGATGACAAACATTTTAAAACAGCTCTCGCAGTTTATTGACGGACGTTTGGTGAGTCTGCCTTTGATTTCCTTCAGAAATCCAAAAAATCATGCTAATTGGGTTGTCTGTAGAAGTTTCTAGTTGGAAAAACAGGCAGAAAATCTCCTGAAATTGAAATTCCAAGCAGGGAAGTTGCAGATTCCTCAGAAAACACGACATCAAAACCCATTATGCCTGCTGAGTGTTTTAAAAGGCAGCAATGGCTACAGCAATAAAGAATTTATTTCAATTTCTAATGGTTTGTGTTTTATTTCACCTTCCACATCTGCAGAACATGTCAGTAAAGATGCTCTTTTAGTGTTTGAAAAGCTAAGAAGCTCCCTGGTTGCTCACTTGTCATCATTCTCAGATTCATGTTCTGAGATTAAAAGATAAGTGAAAAGTCACCAGCACCTTGTTCACTTTATAGTGAGAACTCTTTAAGCAACTTGTCTTCTACTTTAAGTAGCACCTGATTGTCACAGAGATTGATGAGCTTGAGCAATTCAACTTTTTGCCTGTTGGGAAGCTTTTTTCCCTTTTTGGTGGCTGACACAAAGAGTGAAATTAAAGGCAACCAACGTACCGCCAGTGATACATGCACCACAGTTTGAGAAGCCTTGGCTTAAAAACTAGTGTGGGAAGTGATACCCAACAGTCTAAAACATCAAATCCAATTTCCAGTTGTCTGACTTTAGTTAATTGAGTTAAGGACAATGCCTAAAGCAAACAAAAAAACACAAGTTTTCACTTTAATGTTTAAATCAGAGGCAGAATAATAACAAATGAGACATGACATTATTGAAAGCGGCTTTTCCTGTCTCTGGATCGATACATAATTACTTTATCAGTAGTTTGGCGTTGACGTAAGTTGTCATACCACCAATCATCCACCATGTGGCGCTCTTTCCTGTTATTTTATAGGGAAGCATTGTGTTGCCTTAATGGGAATTTTTCGTGTGGAAATGTTCATTTTTGATGTGGCATAAAACTCTTGACATTCCAGTCAAGAGTTTTTGGTTCATTTATTATTTTGTTGTTTTGTGATTTTTGTTGATGTAATTAGACCACACTCCAGTTATTTCTGGGATTATTGTAGCTGCTGTTTTAACATAGTTTCAGTTGCATCTTTGTTGAGTAATCTTCAGCAAATGGCTTATAGTAGTATTAGAATTAATTGGCAATATCTTTAGTTGCATAACATAGTTGTGTATACGTTTTATTTCATGTCGGCATTGCTGTTATTGGAAATTATGTATTTACACAATGAGTAGCTAAAGTTATTTCAGAAATTTAAGTGCATTCAAATCAGCTTAAAAAGTATTGTTGACTTAAATTTTTTAAATTTATGCAGTAGATTAATAATCCAATTCTGCTCAAAAAATTTACAGCAGGACTTTATTCTCATAATCAAGTCCAGTTACAAATGGTGCAGTGAGAGTCTCGAATGAGTTGTTCACAAAATGTTATTCAGCAGTATGACACGGAAAGAAAAAAAAAAACAACAAAAAAAAACAAAACAAGCACTAGCTTCGCACAAGTGCGTGGTTGGTTGGATAAATTAAAAATAGAAAGTTTTGCGGCGTGGCAAATTCTCAGAATTTAGGGGAGGTTCTAATGTCAGAGGCGTCCCTGAAGGCACCGCGCGAAGTCTCCTCCCGTGGAGCTGGGAGAAAACATCGGTCCTCGCGGCTGCTTAACTGGAGCGACAAGCGAAATAAATGAATGAGTGAGCAGCAAACAGCTCCACTGTAGTGTTTTTCTGCTTTAATAATTACACACGACGTCTGTCCCCGTCACAGGCGAGGGTAAGTAGCTCGTTTAGTCCTACGTGTTTTAGGGCTTTCTACTAATTTCATTCGTTGCCACTCGCCACTAACTTTAATCTGACAGGTTATTTTTTTTTTTTTTCTGATTTGGACCCGAGGAACTCATTCTGCAGTGAAGCTCGAACGTAGGATTTTATCATAGAAGTATTGAGGGCTGCTTGCAGCAACCCGACACGCGGCAAGGTAGGGTGGCTGCATATTTTAGGTCATCCCATCACTGCCTGGCTGAGTTACTCCACTGACATTATGAATCCAATGTCAGCATCAAAGTTGATTTATTTTGTTACTTTATTTTTATTTTTTTATTTTTTTAGGTTGGAAAATTTCCAAAGACATTATTTCAAGCCTGTCCTACTTTTTGACCAGTGTTGTGGTTTGTGTGTTGCATCACTGATCGAAATCATTTTTCAGGGGAGACAGTTTATCAGTTTGTTGATAAACTGTCTAGATGGGTTATTTAGGCGGCTGTGTTTATGGGGACAGTGCAGAATTGACCAGTCGACCTAACAGTCATGGTTATTAGACTAGAGATGACACGCAAACTCGATGCGGGCGGACATCAAGGTGGGACTCGAACCCTGGCTGCAAGGCAACAGTGCCATCACCTCCATGCAGTCATATTTAGCATCTAAGTTTAGTTATTAGCAATGATGCCACAGTTTCCATGGTTAATAGCAGTCTTTGTTTGCACGCCCTTTAGAACAAGACCCTTTTATCCATGCTGACATTTATAAAAACCAACCAGCATTTCAAAATAATTGTCGAAAGCTCATAAAAATCAGAAAACAGCACCAATCTGCCTACTTAGCTTAGAATACAGCCTGGATTAGGGACCCGAAGACCTTTGTTGATAATACAACTGCCTTTCCAGAAGCTTATTCTGATTGAAAATACCTAGCTTTTTTTCGCTCTGTACCAACTTCAACATTGAAGATTGTTATTTCAACCCATTAGAGCTCAAGTATAGTGCATTCACTGCATTCATTCATTTTTCAGTGTCGGTCAGGCACAGATTTGTAGCTGGACTCTTCTCTACATCCCAGAAATATGGAGGAAGGTTTTCAGGAATGTGTCTGTGTATGTAAAGTTGTCATTGTTTTGTGACGTCAACTATTATTATTGACGACGCTGATTACATAGCAGCAGTATAACATGTATGTAGGCTGTATCACTCTGAGAAAGCTATGGAACAGCTTTAGAAGGTGTTTTTTTTCATGGTTCACAGTGAGGAGTTGTTTTAAATCATTTTCATCTTATGGAACATCTTGAAGCAAATTGTTTTCTTGGCTGGAAAAAAAAATGTTGGTGATCCAGCAATCACAGTGGATAACAGAACGTGTATTCTGATGACACTGAAGCAGCAGCTCTCTAGATCCCACACTGACAATTTTGGCCCATAAGCAAGTGGCTATTTTTCTTGTTAAAATTCACCTCTAATGAGAAACCACAGTTGGTTTTTGTTGAGCTTCTGCATTGATGTGTCCAATTAAAGCTCCATAGTGCTTGGCTTAATGTCCAATTTTATAGTTCTTCATCTCAATGACAGCCAGTCTTTAGAAACACTGGGTCTGGCAGGAGCACTGTTGCTTGTAGTTGATGCTCATGCAGAGACGAGCTTTATGCTTATACAGCTGTGCTAGCGAGGCAGGGATCTGTAACGTAAGCAAGTATATCACAGGAAACTGGCTGATGATAAAACATGCCACTTACACTGTTTGTCTGAGGAGCGATTCTGCTGTGGTTGCATTTTTTTTTTTTGAGTGGGTTTAGCAGAAAATGATCATGAATCCGACGTATTTAGGTTCCTAACCTAAATACACTCTTGACACTTTTGTGTAGTTACTCTGTGTGAACAATGGGGGCCTCTGGTTAAACTCCAACCGTCTGTATAACCGGTCTGATCTCTAATGTGGTCAGTATTGTTAGTCTCTGATTAGATAGACTGTCACACCATCAAGCTCACAAGGACAATGCACCAAACAACATTCTTAGATCAATATTAGTTGTGGTCATTATTAAAATGCTGACATTTCTACATTAACCTCCATTTGCTTTGATACTGAGCACTGATACTGAGTTTTAGTACATCTGTAAAATTTGCAGTTTATTTAGCTGTACATAAAAGGTTGTTTTTATCTAATTAAGTGCTTGGATAATCAAATGTCTTTCAGGGATACTGTAAAATTGGGAACACGTAGGTTGCCATGTTAATTATAATATGTTTCCCATAATGCACCTTTGACATAAGTCTTTTGTGTTACTTGTTCTAGCCTTTTGATGTTTAATGACCATTATTGTTGTGTGCGCCTATTGTTTTGATTGTGCTGCACATTCTATTTATTTAGGTAAGGCTTTTCTTCTCCATTTAATATTTAATCTCATGGGCTTATTTCTGTGAATAAAGGAGGAACTGCTTGCAAAGGCAGACTGAGATATTATATTACAGACAATCAAAGAATCTCCTCTGCACAACAGGTGAGCACCAAGCCTCTGGCACTTATTTGCCTCCTGTAGACTGTTGATAGAGGAGGACATATTATTTTACGGTGGCTTTTATCCATTTGTGGTGTGCACAAACCTGCTGGAAGTTGTCACTCTACAAAATGTCTTGTTAAATGAAATGAGTGTGTGCCTTTTTCTCACAGAGACAAAACGAATAAAGAAAGGACAGTGCCTTAGTACAGGCTTTGTGCTACTGACAATAAAATCTCCAATGTCAGTAAGTTACAAGGTTTGTCATATTATTCACATATGTAGGGCAGGTGTCGTACAACAAACATGCTCAGTCATGGCTTGGAAACCAATCACTAATGTAGGCTTGCTTTTTTTTTGCTATGGTAAAAATAGTTGTCAGTTTTTAAAGAAGAAACAATTGTGCTTTTATCTTTAATTAATGTGTTAAAAGTAATTGGATCCAAAGTTTAATATCTGGTTTTACCACACCTGATGGTAACAAATGCAATCAATATTTGCAAGAACTGTTGTGAAGGTTCATTCTTGTTGGCAGACTTGTTTTAATTCAGTGATATAAGGGGGATTTGTGGTCTGTCGTGGCATTGTGGATATTTAAAAAAAGAGGAATTTGCTGGAAAAAATGGATTTGTGGCTAAAGGTTTTTCTAAAATTACTACTATAAAAGAAATCTGTGAACATTTCAGAGAATACAATTGGAACTGCAGCCTAGACATCTAAAAAAGAAAACCAGACCTCCAGAATTTCATTTGTAAAGTCAGTTGCAAGGTGCTGCATGTTCATAAAGCCCTGTTTGTCCCGTCAGTTGAGCGTCTTCAATTCGTTTGAGTTTTGGAATGAAGACAGTCCTGCAGTCTGGAGACGGGCCAACTCGGGTGTGTTTTGGGTGTCGTCTCAGGTGTCGAGGAATGATGTCAATGGTTTTGCTTTGCCGGAATGTGATGTAGAGTATGCTGGAACCTGCTTAGAGTTTGCACTTTCAAATCATGTAGCGCTCTGACATGCGTTTCACGAATGCTGCAGTGGTGTGTCAGTGGGAAATGTTTTGTTTCGAATTCCCAGACCTTTTTTTCTGTTTTTGGACAGAACAAAAGGCATGCTTATAGTATCTCCAACCACTATAAGCATGCAAGCTAAATCGGGATCATTTGCTGGAGCAGAGGCAATTTTGTCAGAGGAATAAATCTCAGTGAGGAAGGGTGACGTTGAAACGCAACACAGCACATGAGTGAGAAATCTCGCAACACAAAGAAGCATTTCATGTTAATATATCACTATGAACTTTTTTGTCTGTCAGTGCCTATTAGGCTGAGAGGGAAGAAAGAAAAAAAAACTTTCAGACATGCTTGAGATCATATGAGTACAGTTGCATACTCTGTATAGATAAAGCAGAGCAAAGAGTTATGTTGAACAGCTTTTGTCCAACTGCTTTCAGCAGAGCTCACATGTTCACTTCAAGACGATTTCGTAATCTTTGACATGTTGAGATTTTTGATCACGTTATTTATTACAGCATGTTAGAAACAATCAGTGCTTTAGAGAAAGAAATTACAAAGGTTATGTTTTTTTTTAATATTTTTTGTACTTTAATGTATAACTCCACAATTGTGTGACTAAAAATAACAATAGCTCCTGTTAAAAATAACATTACTTATACCATAAGGCTTATGGAAATAATCATAGAATTAGCATCCCGCTAAATTTAGCTACAATTTTTAAATGTTAGTTGCACAGAATATTGGACCTTTTTGCCCTTTCTCCTCTTAAACAAACATAAAAGCTAATATTAAAAGCTTAATGCATTTTGCAGTTGTCTGCTTAGCAGATGAGCCACATGTATCTGTGTGTGATTGAAAGTACTTCCAATCAACCCTTTTTATTTTTTTTAAAAAAACATGGTTAAAATATAGTGACCTTCTTTCAGCCAGCTGAGTGGCAATACACAGCAACATATGATGAAGGACTGTGATGTTTCTTCTTTGTGCTCAATACAGTCAGAACTTTCTGTGGCATCTCATCACAACCCTGACTCCAGTAACTGGCTCATACGTAGTTATCAGGTTTGGGTTTACAATGTTCCGCTAAAAAGTTGAAGCACCAGTGACAGCCCTCATAATTCCCAGTGTAATCTGTGCTCCGTGGCTCAGATGAATTATGACTTAACATGTTCAGGTGCACGGATTGCCTTATTCTCCAACATTATTTCCACCAATGTATTCACAAGAAATTGTGTTCACTGGATTACCAACTGCTTATTTTTCGTTGATGGGTAAGGAATGATAATGAGTGGTACTGGTGGATGTGGCTAGTGTTAGCAGTTTGACTTTGAACAGAGGCAGCATTAACAGTTCATGTTAGACCTGGACTCTGGTTACTGGGCATTTTTATCTGTTAATTTGAAAAATCTGGCGGCTTAATGTTAGTCTGATATACTGCAGACTAACCCTTACGCTTCTGGAATGTCCCCTCTCTGGTGCTCAAAGTTTCATGAAATAAATAATGGACTTGGTTATGAAGTTAATTATCAAAGAGTGGGTCAAGCTCTTTATGCACAACCTCCTTATTTGTAGTTCTGTGTCCACTCTTGTTTTGGGACGAAAAACAAGATGTAGCTACTTCACAACTCTATCCTTGCTAATCTTTTTATCCTAATCCCGCTGTATTTGTTTGCAGTCTCCACGTGCATAACAAGCTGTAAGAAAGCTGCTCCTCCACCGGTGCCTCCACGCACAACCTCCAAGCCCTACATATCGGTGACAGTGCAGAGTAGCACTGAGTCAGCGCAGGACAACTACTTGGACCAACAGGACAGGAGGTCAGAGGTCAACAGCCAGTCGAGCCACGCTCACAGCAACTCCTCTGACAGCCTTGACAGCACCCGTGCCAACAGCCTGGCCCGTGGTATTCCTCGTCCTCCGCACATCATCCCTGTTCCCATTGCTACGCCGAGGGAGCCAATCATCCCCAGCACCGCCAACGCTTCCACAGAGACAAGTGACTCGGCAGTCCACAATGAATCGCTGAAATCAGGATCTAGTAAAGTGAATTTAGCAGCGGAGGAGCCCTTTATAGCCCCAGTACCAAGGCGGAAACTTTCTTCTATTGGAATACAGGTAGGCAATTACAGTTTACTTATAAAGGTGAGCAACGATTGCAAACGTACATAAAGGATGCTAGTTTATCAAATATAATGCGGCACACTTGTAGACAGTTTAGAGACGTCCACAAACTGAGCCGGCCTGTGCAAGATCTGGCTTAAATCTGGTGCAGTATCCAAAATTAAGTGTAGGAAGAAGGCCCAGATAAGCTAACATATTTACTACTGGAAGCTAATAACCCAGCAAAGTAAACCGGATGCTATCAGTATAGTGCAGGTCAGACCCAGTCATTGAAATGGATCCAGCTACATTTTGTCATCTGGTTTGTTAATAATTCATCTCGTAAGAATTTCAAGACGTTTTAGTTAGTAGTGTGAAAACAAAACTTCCCTGAATGTTTGTCTCTTACTTCATAAATCTAATGCTTTGCTTTTCACATAATGAAGTTTAATCAGTAGTGTTTCAGCTGCTCTCTATTTAGCTATTCTTAATACAAACAATTGTGCATATACATTGCACACAGCAGGTTATATGGCACATACAGGGCACTCCAACAGCCACTACAGTCTTTCAAAGTAAGCACCTTTGGACACACCTCTTGCTTATTTGGAGAAACCCAGATTAGTTATATCAACAAATTAACAGTCTATGATGCAGTTTTGTAGAGTGACGAATGTTGCGGCTCACATTGCAGACATTAAAGCAACAAACAGCTATCACGGGTTTGACTTTAGTCAGAAACTTCAATACCAATCAATTAAAAACAACTTGATTTGAAGCTCAATTCAATACCTGAGCTTCAAACTGTCTGTGTATCGTCTGGGTTTTTTTTTGTTTGTTTGTTTGTTTGTTTTTTTTTATCAACTTGAAATTTTAAGACTTCACAGATCTAGTGATATAAAATATGCATGACCATAGTTCTAAGCCAGCCTTGTTTCCCTCTTCGTTTGGGTTTCTGCTTTTTCTTTTTTAGGTTGACTGCATTCAGGAAGTTCCTAGAGAGGAGACCCCGCCCCTGGCCAGATTTCAGTCAATAGGAGTACAGGTGGAGGACGGGTGGCAGTAAGTCCTCTTCCTGTCCTTTTAACAACGTGAGGAATTTATATTATAGCCACACACACATTTTTCTGACTGTTGTACTCCCTCCAATACAGGCCCTTTGTACATGTGAAATCATCATGGGTGTTTTTGTACGTGTGGTGCTTGTGATGTTGGAGCACATTCCTCATCTGAGCATTTACTATTTAAAGATCTCCTCCAAGCCATTTTGAAATTGCTATGAAGTTATTTTTTTTTCATTTTTTTAATGCAGTATTTAAATTTAATACATGTATTCACTTCATCAATTCTTTCTTTGAAACATAGACTTTGAAAATGTATATATTTAGAAACTTTTCTTTTGGATGCAACTGTCTGCTTCTCTTTCTATGCGTGTCATGTTAGAAATTGCTTCTAACACGTACATAGAAACACTAGATCAGAATGGCTTTCCAAATAAATGCCATGATTTTTGTTTTATCTGTGCGCAAAGAAAACCCTCAATATGCAGAAGCTACTTTTCAAATGAGTCTTGTTGAGCCAAGCTCTGTGCCTGAATTAAAAAGAACTGCACTGACCAAATTTACCAAGGAGGGAGGCTTTAAATATGTCTCTGCTTGTTGTTGACACCCATGTCCAGTTTGCTGTTCTTTTATTCTTAAGCGCTTTCGGCATAATGTCTGAACGGCATCTGATATGTGTTTCCTGAATGGTAACAGGAAATGGAGAGAATTAGACAGAATTCACATGAAGTCCATTTATTCATTTACTCGGTTTAGACGAGAAGCTCTTGCTCTCAGGTTTCTTATATCTGCATTGAGCAAGAGAGCTGACTCCGCTTTTAAACTCAACAGATCCTATTTGCTCCAGAAGGGGAAATAATTGACTGAGTTGTTTCTTTGTCCATGATTTCTATGAAAGATACGGTGCTTCTCAAAAGTAAATTCCACATTTAGTCATGTTAAAAAGCTCAATGTATTTTATTAGTGTTTTATGTGAGTGTTGTGTATTTGCAAAGTGGCAGGAAAATGATAATCATTTACAAATAGAAATATGAAAAGTATTTTGTGCATTTGTACTCAATCTTCCTGAGTCAACGCTTTGCAGAACCAAAATGTGTTTCAATGCAGTTCTTTTGGGATATGAATCTCTACCAACTTTGCATTTTTAGAGACCATTTCTGACCATTCCTTTTCTCAAAGTAACCCAGCTCAATTAAATGTACAGATTTTTTATGGACATCCATTTTTTATGGGGGGATTTTGCCAGAGACTTTCCTAATTGACTCAGTCAAAGTCCAAACTTTAATTTGGAATCAATCCATTGTAGTTAATTTTAAGTTCAGGATTATTGTTCAGCTGCAATGTAACCCTTCAGGTACTTAGCAGTCTTTACCAGTCTTTCCCTCAGTATGATATAGCCATGCTGTGTGTCAGAGTGAAGGAAGATTTGTGCATATTCATCCTACCCTTTTCAGATTTTCATATTTAAAAAATACCGTATTGATTTTCTTCTTCTTGACACTTACGGATCTCTTTGTGTTGGCCTGTCTCATAAACTAATCACATACAGTGACGTTTTTGGTAGTAATCTGACGAGTTTTGAAGCAGATTATTTGGCGAGAAACAGTCAAAATATATTTTACTCTCTGTTCTGTTGGAAAGGCCAATTTTTATACTGAATTGAATTGTAACACTATCTCTTTGCTTTATTCCAGACTCAGTCGCTCCAGCAGTATGGCCTCAAAACAAGAAACAGACTCAGACACACAGGACATCTCTGCCATTTCTCATATCAGCATTGCCAAAACCTTTGAGAAGAAAGTCATGGTCAACAGTGCCAGTCAGTCAATGAGCTCCCCCCCTGGACGAGACTCTTTAGACAACGGAGACCAGACTGGCGACACCTCCTCCCCACCGCCTCCCAGGCAGATCCTCAACCGCTCCACCACACGGAGCAGTTCCTCATCTTTCTCCGAAAGCCTGGATCCAGCGCTGGATCCCTCGTCTCTGCCGCCCCCGGATCCCTGGCTGGACAGCGGAAACGGTAGCAGCGGCGGCATCTCCCACAGTGGGGGAGGCGGAACGCTGTGCAGAAGAGACGGCCATTGGTTCCTGAAGTTGCTGCAGGCTGAAACGGCACGCATGGAAGGCTGGTGCCAACAGATGGAGCAGGAAACCAAAGACAACCAACTCTCAGAAGACGGTAAGATCCGCACGGTACTCACTGGACCTTATGTAGCCGAGAGGAAGAAGCTGCTGGAAGCATTTTTTATCCTGTCCGGAGTTACACTGTCAAAAGCTATTGCTCATCTGCCGTCACATACAAATGCACATGTATGAGGTTGTTTCACATCCCATTCCTTATCTAAAGTGTTTAATATAATGTCAACTCTCATTTTCCATCAATAAGAGCTTCAGTTCACTCCACGGTCCTCTCTGCAAACCGTTGTTGAGCTAATTTGAAGGCCACTTGAATCTTCAAAGTTTGTATCTATAGGTTCTTCATAAAGTTTGTGAACGATTCGCCTAAGCATCCAGTGACCTGCTCTGTGATTTTTTAAAGAGGCCTACCTCTGATTTGCTATTGTTTCCCAGATAGAAGTCAGCTGGATGACTTCAAGAAGGCATTTCACTCTCTCATTTAAAAAGGCGGGTCCAGGTCTTTTGGATGAGACACACTGACCTGAAATGTTTGTGCATAACTCATTTCTCGCTCCTTCTAATCAAGCTGTTGCACAAACACAGCATGGAAGGGATGATGCTGTAATACCTGGGGTTAACACACACAAGCAGGGCCGTAATCTCCAGAATTACACAAATCTAGTCTGGAACTGATTAAACCCTCAGATTAGATTAGTGCCTTAGCATCGGCCTGGGACATACAGCAGCAGTGGGCAGACGTGCAAAGCACACCATAAATGCAAACCGTGCAAGGCGGTTATCATGAAGAGCTTGTTCAGATAAGTGCCTGCTTATAGTTTGCATTTTCAGTGTTTTGAATGGGTGTGCATGTGGCCTGACTTGGTTAAGTAGTTTGCATCAAATCTGATCTAGATCTGCAGGGCAGAAGTGGGATCTCGGCCGCCACACAGCAGACCCATGCCCACATCTTTAAAATCCACCAATCAGGGAGGATTCTGAGTTTTGTCAAGGCAGATGTTTGTCCTAATTTGACTCTGCAAACAGACTAATGTTGTAGCAAGTCACAAGTTGCATCCAAGTCAACTAGAGAGATGTAGTGTCCAAAATGAGGATTTCCACTTTTATCGCATTCATGCCATCCAGCCGGTGACCCATTTTCCAGGTGGGGGTGTTACAAAAAGTGACATAATTCCTAATTATGCATTTGCAAAAGCTTTAAATCCATGTTGTGTTTAGTTCTGCTTTCTTCTCACTATAGTGCTTGGGAAAGTCCGCAGTGCGGTGGGAAGTGCTCAGCTCCTAATGTCTCAGAAGTTCCAGCAGTTCCGGGGACTGTGTGAACAAAACCTGGTGTGTATATTGTCACACTTTGCTCTCAACCTCAAACTCAAAATGCTCAGTTGGTGTCCCTTTTGTCAGAGCTGCTTACCCTGCAATGCATAAAAAGCTTTCATCTACTTGAAAGCTGACTAATATGAAGGACAGCCATGATACGCAGCACATTCAGCATGCACAGACTCCATCATGAGGACCCTGCAGCACAAAACACAAGGAGCTTATATTAAACCAATAAGCTCTTCCACCCAGATGACGTCTTTTTGTGAAAATGCCATTATACAAATTGTAGCCAACAACCAGCACATGATATGTACCATAGTGAGTGATAAGCGGCACTCTAATGTGATTTGCCCTGAGATGAGAGCAGGAAAGGCTGAAGCATTAGAATGGTGAACAGTGTGGAGCCAACAGAGACAGAGGGCAGTGTGTTTAAAGCACTGCAGAAGTTCAGCTTTGGACTTCTAGTGCCTTACAATTGATTCATACCTCTTGAATATTTAGATATTGTGCCAGATGTACATTTTTATGTAAAAGATCAACAAAGTATTCGAAAAGTTGCAGGACTGTACGTCTCTATACGTTAGTTCATCACATGCAATGAAAAATACAACAATGCTTGTGGTTAAACTGTTGCAAGCGGTACTTAGCCTGGCACTGCACTGTTTCTGACATCTCTTCATATCTAGAAGCTTTTCACAAATATGATTATTTCAGCTAAATCATGTTGCACAGAAGGTATTGGGTGCTTTATATTTTGTAATTTGAGAGTAAATCACTTGGTTCTCAGTGTAATTGTTTGGTAATTCCATATAACTAAAGTAGCAGGATGTGTTTCACACAAACGTTCAGCTAATTGAGACTGTTGCACTCCGCCATCTAGTGGTGAACATAAAAATTGCATCAATATCACATTGTTCTAGCTTGACTTGTTCAACTCAAAAAGTAACTAGGAGAGAAGCAAGACGCTATGCATGGTTGTGTGGCTCTTGTTTTATTTGTTTAAAAAAATACAGTATAATTTAAACAGCTCTTTTTTAGAACTGATAAACCTAGAAGCACGACTTTCACATATACATAAAAGTATATGTAAATACTGTTAAGACATGAATGTAACTGTGACAATAGTTTTATTGCTATTTTTGTTAAAACCTCAGTTGGGTTAAAGCATTTTCTCAACAACTGTGGTTTGACAAATACTTTAGATAGTAAATTATAGAGAAACAAGAATTATACATAAGATTATACATGTGGATGTATTTCACTCATTTGAATATCCAACTGTTTAGCTCTTTGAGGAGATGTCTGCAATGAGTTCTGTTATTTATTTATATATTTTAATTATTAAATGATTAAGAAAAACTTTCAAGTCAACCAAAAACATTGTTTTTATTGAAGGATAACTATGTCCATTGCATTTTTCTTTCCACCAAAACCTAATGAGAGCCCCATTAGGACTGCTCTACTGAAATCCTACACTCCACATTTTTTGCAATCAACATATCAACAATGTGTAGATTAAACGTATCAAAATTCGTTTTCTCTATTAGAAAGTGACGTTCGATAATTGCATCTTAAGGAATTTGAACTACACACCTCAGAAGCAAGAAACTACAGCCCATCTGTCTCCAGTCAAATCAGGTTCATCGGAAATTTATAAAAGGACACAACTTCTAACTTTTCATTGCTGAGTCCACTTCAGACATTTTAGCAATTTGTTTGTGCAGAAGATGCTCTTCTATTGCAGGCCTTGTATCCACTCCTATTTAAAATAAAACATTTCTATTGGTCATTTTTAATTTATAAGGCACTTTCAATTCACAGAGAAGTCAACATAAAGTGATTTCCGTTAAATTAAAACATGAGGTAATGAAAAGCAAATAATAAAATAAATTAGGAGTGTAATAGGTCTAGCACCAATGCACAAATGTTTACTGTTCATTCCGTTTCACAGTGTTTATTTTTCTCTGGTCAGAATGTGACTGCCAACCCACGGCCAACAGCCCAGGACCTGGCTGGCTTCTGGGACCTGCTGCAGCTATCTATCGAGGACATTAGCCTCAAGTTTGATGAGCTCTACCATCTCAAGTCCAATGACTGGCAGCCCGTGCCGTCTGGGGCCGCCCAGTCGTCCCCTGAGCGGAAGGTACTTCCCACCCATGCTGCCCAGTGCCCTGGCTGGGGTAGGAAAGCCGCCGAAACCGGCCTCTCTCCTCCCACCACCACCACCATTTCTCTCCCACTCTTTTTAAACCCTGTCCCTGCGTGGGATGAACTCTTAACAAGGCCTCCCTGTCCAACGCAGAGGGGCCCGAGAGATCCCTCTAGGCATGCATGGGAAAAGAGCCATCTCAAAGAGGGCTGGGGCTGCTGTGTTTTTAAAGTGTAAAGCCCTGCTTTGAGCATGCATGCGTCATTTATCTACGTGTGTGTCCGCGTGTTCGTGTCTGTGTTGCAGTGGAGCATGGCTGAGATGCGCTGGTTAATGTGACAGAATGCTCGTGCTTTTGCTCATCAACCTTGGCTACATTTGTCTCTGTGTAAAGCCTTTTCTTTTTGTCTTGTCTGTGACGTCCGAGTCTTCAAGATTATGAGTCTAACTGTATGTGAAGTTCTTTTTGTGGCTCCAGGTTAATTTGCCCCTTCTATAATTAGCGCCTCATTTTTATGCCCACACGTTAACGTTTTGTCCCAATCCATTTCGCACCTGTCAACAAATCATTTCCGAGCTACATTCTTAACCAATGTAAATCAGTTTTTCTCTTTGAGATGAAGAGTTTTGGGATTAATTGGAGGTTCATTTGACAAATTTTATGTATAGTTTTAATTTAATAGTAACCTTTGTTTTCCAAAGATTTTACACTACACCCCTCTAGTGTTCATTATACAATTACAATTATTATTAAACCCTTTTTTTACTTTTAAAACCCATCAGATTTTCCTACAGTAAGTAGTGTCAAGGTGCAGCTTTAGGCCTCAAATTTACATGAGTTTTGATTTCTTGTTAACTCACTAATCTTTCAATATTAAATCCTATTTGATTTTTTGGTACATTTCTGGCTAATCAGCCCACAATCACCGTAGAAACTCCAAATACTCGGTTGTAAAAGCAGTAGAACTTCACCTACCATCAATCTGTAATCGTCATTCTTGTCAAAAAGGGCTCCATTCATTAGCATATCAAACCAGTTCAAACTGACTGTTACTGCCTTTAGGTTTTTGTGGTTAAAATGCTGAAATAGAAAATCTACAAAAAGCTCTAAAACGTTTGGGTTTTGTTAAAAAAAATATATATATATATTTTGTAGCACAATTTTTTTTTTGTAATCAAAAAAGGCCAAACATCTCAAAGAACAAATGCTGGAGGGGCAAAGTGACGAGGTCCGCTTTTTTTTGCATATCAGTGTAAATGTTCTGGCTGTCCTGTCATCCTTTTATGATTTCAGATAAACCCAGTACACATCCATTCATGTTGCCATTTTAAGTGGTTGAAAATGTGTCTTTCTCGATGTTGACCTTCAGCTGTCTCTACTGTCTTTGTTTTGCGTTTGACCGTCTAGTCCGCTACATGTTGTCTCGAGCAGCACAAGGGAACGACAGAACAGCTTTGGCAAACGATCTCTATGAATCACGTCTGCCAAATCTGTCTGAACAAAAACAGGAAACAGACTACTATTAAATGCTGTTGTTTTAACACTTTCTCCTTCTGTCATGTTATCTCCACCCTCAATCTTGCAGAGCGAGGACAAGGAGGCCCTTCCGGCAGCAAAGAAGCCTAGCAAGGCGCGACCGACGCTTGCCCGCGAGAAGAGTGCTGACTCTTCTTCAACCTCTTCATCGGCCTCGGCAGAAAAACAGAGACAAGAGGCTCGCAAGCGCCTGCTAGCTGCCAAGAAGGCTGCCTCGTTTCGCCAGAACTCTGCCACGGAGAGCGCAGACAGCATTGAAATTTACGTCCCTGAGGCCCAAACTCGCCTCTGAGAGAAACGGACGAGCAAGGAGCCGAGGACAGATAAGTTTGTTGGAGGAGATGAAAAATGAAAAAGAAAACAACAGAGGGAGGATTTTGTTTGAGTGCAGATGAGTTATGGTGTGTAAGGAAGAGTGTGTAGAGGAGCGATGCCATTGAATGGGTGTTTTGATATTTTTAACATAATCATAGGCTGGTCCTGCTTGAAACTGATAATGAAACGTTTGTGGACCCAACAGACTACAAACTTATGAAGCAGAAGATTCCTCTTCTAAGGCTGCCAGGGAAGACCTCAGCTGATGAACTTTATCATTTCTTCTTACTTTTTCTTGAAATCATAAAAATGTTAATGAAGGTATTATTATAACAATTATAGGTTAAAAACTCTTTATGAAGACTGTTTTAAAAGTTCCTATATCTTGGCTATAAGATTTATAAAGCAGACAGAACATAAGCATCAATGCTTCTGTCTCCCACTCTCTTGCTCTCTTCCCAGATCACTGGCCATCTTGTAGCTTTGCACAGCACCTCCTTGTGGCCATCATGCAAGTTGCACACAAATCCACCTATATATATATATGTCTTCCTTGTATTTATTTTTTCTTTAATTATTAATTTGGGCTGGGCAAGAATCCATTTAGATCAAGCTTTTCTGACTATTTTTGGTATGACGAAACGAAGACAAATATGAAAGATTATTTATGTAGTTCCTACAAACAAACAAAATCCTATTTGAGTTTTTCTTGTGTTAAACTTTAGCCTTTAGTTTCTTACTGGGACTTTTTCGTTTTTATTTTTTATTTTTATTAAAGCACATATTAAACAAAGCCAGGCTGGAGGTTCCGTCACAATGACTGTCCACAATGTGTTTTTTTTTATTTTTTTTATTTGTAGATGAAAAATCCCAATATCCTTTCAGCACCTTTTTTTATTTTCCTTTCCTCCATTTCTTTTTTCCATTTCTGTGCTATGACTCCAGAAATATATAGGATGTTTTCTGAACCATATGTACATTTAAGTGCTTTAAGGGAAATAATTGTGCATCAAAGTCATACATTTCAAAATAATCCGGGGCTCTGAAGTTGTGCAGCTGGGTGAGCATGCTGGTTAACAGCAGGCGTTTCTTTTCCGCTTCCCATCTACTAATCAACCCAACTTCACTTTTTCCAGCTTTATTCCACTCTACACAAAGATTACATTTTTATCTTAATTTTCCTAATTAAATCATTACATCTATAAGTGATTGTTCTTTTTAATCATGCACTGATTAAAAGAGTATGCTGTTTCTGTCTTTGAGGAATACAAAAGCCAAAGATAAGTACACTGTTTGAAATTCAGCTCATGTCATAAAATGTGAGGAGCAGGGAAACTCGATGGTTGACTGTGAAAACAGATGGGAGTGGATTTTACCCACAGCAACACATGTACTGCAGATTTAACATTTGGATATCCACAAGGCAGGAAGCTTGAACTGAACCGCCCAACAATGAGAACCACAACACAACGCTACCCTATCTGACACAGAGTTAATTTCATGGAAAAGGATTGTTTCCAACCTCAGGAGGGCAACAGTGCTTGCATGTCAACTCAGTAGTCAGTTATCACATTCATTCAAAGAACAAAGAATCCTAATCCCTTTCTTGTTTTGCATTAAGGGACACACTGTGCTTTGCAAAAGTCTTCATTCTGTTGGAGCCTTTTTACATTTTGTCATCTTATAACCACAAACCTATCAGAATTGTACGTAATTGTTCGACGCAAAATAATTGTAATTGTTCTTCCATTTCTGCAAAATGGAAGAAAAATTACACAAGGTGTTCGACAAAGTAAAAATCTTGAGACTATAGGAGGCATTTTTCTTCGTAGTATTTCTATTCAGTTTTCTGTAAAATCACCATTCTTGCTTACGTCCTTGCCAACTTTAAATGTGTGGATATCAAACCTGTGCCCATTCGTCCATGCATTTAGTTTCAGCCGTGCTACCATTAACACAAACCAGCTTCCCCACAACATAATGATACCACCACCATGCTTCACAGTGGGGGTTGTATTAATTGTCTGCACACCTATGTTATATGCTGGGCAAAAGTTCAGTTTTAGTCTCTTTCACCAAAAAACATTCCTCCACATGTTTGTTGTGTCCCTTTCTTTCGGCAAACTTTAGAGACTTCTCATTGTTTTTCAACAAGATTTGTGAAATGCAACACTAATAGTTGTCCTGTCTACAGATGCTTTCTGAGGTATAGGTCTCTGATCGTGTCCAGATTTACCATAAATGAGTTTGGCTGCTTCTGCTTAATCTAACCAGTCGTCTTTTGGAAGGTTGGTAGTTTAGCCGAACTCGTCCACTTTTAAAGAAAGAGTTAAAACAGTGGTTCACTACTTGCTTTATAGCCTAAGTCTGCTTTCAGCATCCAGACAGATATCTCTCAAACCTGGATTTATTGACTAATTGCATAACCACCTCAGTTTGTATATAACTTGACAAAATGGGGGCCGGGGGTGAAATCACTGGTATGTGGATATTTTTGTGAAGCATTACATCTAAAAACATTCACATTTTGTCTAAATTCACTTTGTAGCTTGAAGGTATTTGAAACAAAGCGTCTCCATTTGTCAGTGTAACTCCCAAGTGGGCAATTTGAGGTTTTTACACCCTCTGCCATCCATACAGTCACTGATGACGCAGTTTCGATCTGCTAAATGCTCTTCTTTTCATGTCTCTATTGTCGAGGCCTCTCTGACCATCAGCTACAACCCAAAGTTAAGCCTCGAGCTTTGAATTAGAAAAGCCCAACGATCACCATTCTTCTCAGGTTGTTGGGAAGAGCTTTCCCTTGATGGCCGGCTATCATTTGCCTGTTGTGTTTGCTTGCTGTGGGTGACTCTCACCAAGGAATATGACTCAGCGGTGTGAATAGCCAGTCCCATGACTGCTATCAGTCTACCCCCATCCATTTGATTGGGTGGGGGTAGACTGATACACTGATGGAAAGCTTTCAGGTGCTTTCGTTAGCACCTGAAAGCCTTTTGTGTGACTCAAAGGTTGCCATTACCCTGATTTGATTTTGGACTGCCACAAAAAAAAAAAAAACACACTTTCCAAAAGGTTTTGTCAAAGCAAGCGTATCTAGCTGTGTTTTATCTGCCGAACCAAGTTATTTATATTCAAGAGATCATCGAGGCATATTCTGTTTTTATTCTGTTTTACAATTCTCACATATCCTTTTCTGTTTCTACGCATCGTATTTTACTGCCATATCTTTTTGTTGCACCAACTTTATACGAAACTGTCTGCCTTGAATGCTGGTAAAACACACTGTGGCATTTTAAATACACCCAGCGACAGACTGCAAGCAGAGCAAGCCAATACGTCTGTTTTTTTTTTGTTGTTGTTTTTTTTTTCTGTCATTTGGATGCTTGTGAAATGCCACGACACAAACGGACACACTTGCAGAAACAAAGCAAAACCTTATCTCGAGCACATAAACAATGTTTTTCTCCAATAAACACAAACCTGGTACAAACAGACCGAACGAGGCCTGTTTCCTGGGTATCTATTGGCCACATAGTTTCACTGTGCGGGGGCTGGGATGTTGCTGTAAAGCAAGTGATTTGGGGGTGAAACTGACCCTCATGCATATGAGGTTGATGCTTTCTACCATTCATTTCTCTTGAATGGTAGAAAGCGTTTTTTGTTTTTTGTTTTTTTCTCCTTTGTAACTCTGATAGTTGTTCCCTCACACCAAGTTTACACACTGGTTAGTTGTTCTGCGACTTTTGGGTGGAGGAGGAAATGGATTTCACACAAGAGTTTGGGGTAAAAGTTTTTAAAATATTATTCCTAGTTTATACTGAGTTTCTCGCCTCAGATTTTTTAACCGCATATTTTATTTTACAAACGGTTTTTTTTTCCTGTTTCTTTTTTCTTTATTACCTATGGATGAACCATACGTAATAATACCTCTGCTCATTGCAGCAGAGGTATGATGCTAATTTGAAATCTCCTCATTTCAAATTAGCATCAATCATTTCTCTTTCTCTCTTCCCATCCAAACTCCTTCTGTTTTGACTTGGTTTGAATTATCTACAGAAGCTTCTTCATAAACTGAAATTGTTGTTGCTTTAAATGATTAAGTTCTTTAATTTTTTTAAATAATGGCGAGATCTGCAATCGTAACCTTGACAATTATAAGTATTTGCCGATAAGCAGCATAAGAATCAGCCTTTTGATGTGTACTTTTTTTTTTTTCACAAATTTTGACATTTTTAATTCCATTCTTTAAAAGTGTTTGTAATGACAGAAAAATGGATTCATATTTACTGCATATTGATTAAGACCTTTTTTTTTTTTTTTGGTTATCTTTAAACATTCTGGCAAAATGCATCAAACCCTAAAAAATGATTCGAAGCCTCTGAAAGTCTGAAACACGACTGAAACCAAACAAGCTGTTTTTCCATCTTTGCTCGGTTCGTCTTGGCCACGAAACACGGGAGAGGGCCGAGTAAGGGACGGAGGCCATGCTCATTCCAGCAGAGGTATGATGTAGCAAAACCGTGTCGACAAATAAATATTTTAATGAAGTAAGCACATATTTTAATGACTAGAATCTGTTTAGAGTACTATATAAGATGTGTGTTATCCAGCGGAGCTGAATGAAAAGAGTTGTGCCGCGAGTGAGTATCTGGGCCTATTGTTTGGAGAGTATTACCTTTATTACTGTTCACTATACTCTGGTTACAATAAAGAAAGTGTGCAATACGGAGTAAAGGGGTTCTTTGCTATTAAAAGGACACTGTCTTGCATCTCTCTCCCTGTGCTTCTTACAGTTATCGTCTGTACATAAGAATTAAACCAGATTAAATATTTCATCTTTTACAATATTGTAAACCTGTTTATACAGTTTCAAGGTTGTTGACATGTATACTGCAGATGCGCAATGTTCAATAAAGTGCACAAAATACTTTCTCAATCACTTTTCGTGACTTTGTTTTGTTTTCTGCTTACGAGGCCATGCATAAGTAGTCAGGCCCCCCCGATTCAAAATGTTTTTTGGGGGGGGTTTTTATACACACAATTTGCCTACTGGGATGTTTTTAGAACATGATCATACTCTGCTTTCTCTGATATGCACCAGTTTCTTAAATTAGTGTGAAGATATGCATCAATATTGGAGCTGAATGAATGTTATAAAATGCAAAAATAAAAAAAAAAGTTTTGGGATTTAGAATGGTTTTAGAGTCACAGGTTTAAATGTTTAAGCAAGAAACAATTTCATGATGAGAGATGACAGTAAGCATGTAATTATGTAATAATCATGTTTATCTAGTTACAAAGTATATGTGATACACTTACAACTTACTTCCAAGCTGTTAGACTAAGGCTTTAGTCAGATGATATCAAAATCTAACTTTGCAGATAGTTTTCTGCAGTGTGGATGGGGAAGCCGGACAGATGGATTGGGTTAAATACACCGGGTAATCCTGGTAGAGAAACAGGTTTAACAGCCAGACTTGAAAATGTGCAAACGCTCTCAATCCCATCTGACTGATCTTGAGCCATTTTTGTAAAGATTAGCTAAAAAATAGTTGTACATAGATGGTAAAGCGATACCCCGAGGATCTGCAGCTTAATACATGTGCACCCCACACGTTTCAGTGTTGTTCATTCTTTTTTCACTCTGCAATCTGCATGGAAAGAATCCAGAGATATAACTACTTATGAAATGGTAGACCATCATATTACTACCAAGGTCAGTTATTCACAAGGCATTTAATATGTGTGCTTTCAGTCAGTTTGGGCTCTTGGTCCAGGGCCACATTGAAGCAGACTTATAACATTACATTACTCGAACGAGTAATCGATTGAATGGGACTGTTCCGAAGAGTTCAAATCACCAATTTTCATTTTGCTGCTACTTTTCTAACATTTGTTTTTATTGACATCGCCTTATTTCAGAAGAGACAGTTTATTACACACATTTTATGATTTATGTAACGTGAGCATTCACATTGTTATGTACAATAACAGGAACCGTTTTCGACAGGCTGAGATAATTAGATTTTTTTTTTTATTTATTTATTTTTTAACTTGCAGTGTATAAGAACCTTAAACATCTAGGGAAAAAAAAAAAAAAAAAAAACGCACCATTCTTTCTTTGACCCACAAACGTTATATTTTGAATGAAAAGGTTCACCCGTCCATCACAACAACACGAAACCAGACCGCTGTCCGAAGAAGAACCGCGATTGGCTGACCACTCTCCAGGAGCAGGAGTCCTGGAAAGCGATTGGCCGACAGCCGCCAGTGGAGGCGGGCCCACTTCAGTGCGACTGTCAAGATTGGCAAAGCAGTTGCTGCTGCTGCCGTGTGCAGGTATAAGGAGCAGGCGACAAGAGGAAAAACAAGAACCGAAATACATTCACCCTGGCAGACGGCGAGGAGTGCGATGGAAACGCGGGAGCCCTTTTATGCGAAACAGCGTGAGGAGAAGAGGCTTTAAATCCGCGTCCCGAGACCGCAGCACACCTCTCGGTAGCCTTAGCGGAAAGTGTCGCTTTGTGAGTGGAAGCAACTTGGACAGCTGCGTGTTTTCAAGCGGAGCCATCAACAAAGAATGAAAGCGTTGAAACGAGGTGAGCGCCGACCTGACCGTGTTTTCTACTCTATCCCATTGACTTAAAAAAAAAAAAAAACCCAAACAACAACAACAACAACAAAAAAAACACACATAAAAATCCTTCAAAGAATTGTGCGTCTGCTGGCTCTGTCTGGCTTTTGCCGTGGTCTCTTGCCTGGTATGCAGAGGGTTTTTGGGAGCAAATGCAGCGTGTGTTTGTGTTTGAATTTGGAGGGACAGCTAGCCAGCTAGTTGTCTCTCTCTCTCTCTCTCTGTCCCTCTCTGTCTCTCTCTCTCTCGTGCTGTCCATCTGGCGGAGCGGCATGCGGGAGGCTGTGCGTTTCTCCCTGCCTCCTTTGTGCGCTCCAGATGGCTCGGTTACCATTTTTTTTCTTCTTCTTCTTTTTTTTTTTTTGGATAGACTGCTTTATCACAGCTGTTTCAGACACGTGTATATGTTTCTCAAACTAACTTGTTTTGCATGTCGATCCATTAGCAGGAAAGTTTAAGTGACATCATTATCTTAAAGTTTTTTTTTTTAAGGATTTTCTTGCTACCTGTGTGTGTGTGTGTGTGTGTGTCTGTTCGTGTGTGTGTAAAAAAAAAAAAAAAACCCAAGAAGTTGGTTTGTTTGCAGCCGCAGTGATTTACCACACAGCCCGCTGCTGGTGGTGTGACCCTTTTTTTTTGTTTTTTTGTTATCTTTGATGTATTTTCTTAGCTGATCCAATCCCATTCATCTGCCGCTGCGGTTTTTAAGATAAAGCTCCACTGTCAGCAGCAGAGGTTGTAGGATCACGCACTGCACGTTTCTTCAGGGGTCCGTCCTGACCGCATGAAAAGATCTCTGCGGTCTGGGATTATAACCCTGATACAAAAGTAGCATTTTTCAGCATGTGCGTATATTCTTCTAGCACGTGCGCCGTTTCCCCTCTGTGGAGTTAGAAGAGGGTCATTTTTGCACATGTGTGTAGAGCAGAAAAAAACAAAAACAACAACAAAACAAAAAAAAAAAAAAAAAAACACGCCACTTCCGTCTTTGCATGGTCAATGGGTTTCCTGGGCCCACTTGGCTGCTGTGATGCTGATATGCACACAATCTCCTTTGTGAGGACAGGCGCTGCCCCCGAGGGTCAGGTTTCAGCCCAGCTCCCAGAGAAAGACATTTACTGCATTCTGCGGCCCACCCCTTTGGGATCAGCCATGCTCCATTTTGTGGGGAGTTTTCCTCCTCTGACCCACCAGTGGGTTCATTCTGAAACTTACGTAAAATAAAATAAATTGGGGAAGGGGGAAAAAAAAAAAAAGCAGTTGGTCAAAATGGTTTTGGATGCTTTGCATGTAACCAGTTGGATTGGAACGCTTTTTCTCTTGCTGTTCATTTTTCTCTCTTGACTAGAGTTTAGGTTGTGTGAGGTCAATTTCAACTCCCATTTTTTTGGGTGGAAGAAGCAACTCAAAGTTGACTGTTGGGTGTTTTTTTTTTATTTTATTTTTTTAATAAAGTTAATGAAACTAGGGACATATTTCATCAGGGCTGCAAAGTTATGGGAGAGTCCGACAACAAAGTGCTACACCACATGTTTATAAACATATTTCACCTTTTGTCTTGGAACATGCTGGATTTCTAATGCTGGCAGCTTGTTAGAAACCTCACAGTTAAGGTCTTTTTTTGTGTGTCTGTGTGGCGTTTAGCAAGGCTAGCCACGCTAATCCCAGATGTAAAACTCTTATTAGTGTTTTAAAAAGTCACTGTATAAATTTTGTCTTTGTTTAAAGGCAGTAAAAATCCATGATGTCTTTGTTTGAGAATCAACAGCAGGAAAAGTTGGGGGGGACAGAACTATGTCTTTTAAATTACAGTTCAGATCAGAAACAAATAACGTCTGAGAAAAGAAAACAATGCTGATCTAGTTTATATCAGTGTGGCTTTAGTCGTGGCGACTTTGGTTCCCACCGAGTTCTTGTTGAAAGATCTGCGTTTAAAGACGTCTTGTCTTCTCCCCAGCTCTGGAGCATGACCACCATCCCGAGCAGGAGCACTCTTCGGCCGTGTCGGACAGCGACGACGGCTCCCCGCTCGACCTGTCAGGGAGAGGGGTCCTCGGGAAGCGCCGTCGCCGCGGCAACCTGCCCAAGGAGTCGGTTCAGATCCTCCGCAGCTGGCTGTACGAGCACCGCTTCAACGCGTACCCGTCGGAGCAGGAGAAGCTCAGTCTTTCGAACCAGACTAAACTGTCTGTGCTGCAGGTAAGATGATTTATTTCTGTTTGGTTTTTTTTGCATACATGTGGCGTTTTCAGAACCTGCCAGAGGATTGTGATTTTTTTTCTTGTTTTCTGCCATTTGTTGAATTATGTCATTTAACTCTGAGAGGGGCGGGGGTAAGCATTTCTTGATGACATTCATCTGAAACTCACTGCTTGTGTAATTTCAAGACAATATGTTATGTCATTGAAATGCGTGAAGACAGACTGATGGTGCTGCAGACACTACTAGCATTCTCCCACCCTTCTCTTTCTCACTTTGTTGCATCAGTAGTAGACATTTCCTCTTTCCTTCTCGACGCACAGGCAGATTACAGAGTAGCAGGAGGCGGCAGCAGTTCCTTGTTATGTAGTCAGTTCACTGGAATGCGTTTGGCTGCCTTCTCTGTGGCTCAGCATATTTCAGCTCAGACCTTCATTATTGCCAGCTGTCTGAGCACTCTCAGCTCTCTGCTTTTCTCCTCCCGTACCAGTAGAGGGAGTATGTGAGGCTTCGGCAACAGACTTTGAATGGAAAAGGAGAGGGATTGTGTCGTTTTTAGATCTTGCGGAATAATTTTATTTATTTATTTTTAGGTCTTTTTAGTTTTTGACGGTACCTTGCGAATGTATTCATCCACTTTTTTTTTTTCACATTGCGACCAGAAACCTGAATGCATTCTGTCGGGCGTTTGCAACATTTCCAAATTAAAGTTTGGGTTAAAGTTGTGGAGAAATTACAAATTGGGTTAAATCACAAAATCCTATCTGAACAGCCGGCTCCTTGTCGCCCCAAGTAAACCCTCACAAAAACAAATACTGCTCTTGGAATACAATATTAACATTTGTAAAATGCTTTGACTTTAGTAACAGCAGCCTAAGATGGGCACAAGTTGTTAATCTCAAACCTTAGGCACAGTTGTTGAGGACATAGTCTATATATCATCTTATTCAAATAGCTTTCATAAGCTTGTTTCAAAAAGAAAGTGTTGTTTATTTTATTTTTTTTTTGTGAGTAATTTTGGTCTGTTTTCCCAGATCTGCAACTGGTTCATCAACGCCCGCCGCCGGCTTCTGCCTGATCTGCTTCGCAAGGATGGCAAAGATCCCACCAAGTTCACCATCTCCCGCAAGATCGTCGGTAAAACCGAGGCCCATCAGTCAAACGGAGGCGAAGCCGGCTCTCCCGAAATCAGCGCCTCGGCCCGCTCCCCTCAGCCGCGTCCGTCGGTGATCCGCTCCACGCCCGCTTTGGACCTCAGCCTGCTGGGGAACACGGCGACGGCCATCCTCACCGGAGCGGGCTACCCTGGAAACAAAGGGTGTGTGCAGGCACTCATGAAGCTGGACACACAAAGCCTGTTGAGGGAAGCGGTTGAAAGAGGCGCCCACTCGGCTGACCCGACAACGGCCATCGCTGTAGCTGCGAGCCACTCCAGCGGCCTTCTCAACACGCCTCCCCCGACTCCGCCCGACCTCTACCCGGCTCACGACTTCAGCGACCTGAGGCTGCTGGTTGATGCCGCTCTACAGAGAGCTGCAGAGCAGGACCTGCTCAAGGAGAGCCAAAGCAAACCAGCAGAGCCTTTAAATGCCAAAGCGGTGGATGCAAACAAAAAGGACCCGACCCCGCCTCCAGAGGAACAGGTCATGCATCCTGCCAGAGTGCAGAGTCTGATGGAGAAGGCCATGTCTGTTCCAGAGCCGGTCAAATCTCCAGCAGTTGCTGCTCCACTTTTGCTCCCAGCCTCCAAGTTGTCCTCTCTACCAGTAAACAAAGTGAAATGGAGCCCCTTAGATAAAGACACTGTCAGAGCAAACCAACCTCATCTCATCCCAGCACACCTACCAGCTGTAGTGCCAGTATCTGCCATCATCCACAAGCCCCCCTCGATCCCTGTGACTCCCCCCGCCGTGCTGCCAACGTCATCCTCTGCCTCATCCGCATCTCCAGCGCCAGCAGTCCCGCCTCTCCTGAGCCTCGCCTCCCACCTCGCTCCTCACACCTCAGGGAGCAGCGGCTCAGCCGTGGTGCCGAAGGTTTGGAGCATGGTTCACCCCAACGCCAGGCAGACCAGCTCACTCCAAGTGGTAAAGACCCCCATCAACACGGTGTGGGGGCCACAGCACAGCCTGCACACTCTGAGTGAAGCCGTCAACTAGACGCTGCTGCTGTTTTTCTTCTTTTTTTATTTTTTATTTTTTGGGGTTTTGTTTGGTTGGTTGAGGGTTTTTTTTTTTTTTTATCTAAAAACAAGAGGAGAAAGCGAGGACAGGTGTGTTTTATACAGCTGGACTTTAACGTTTACAGGAGAATGTATCTTGGTCGTCCCCCTGACGCGACGCCTGAGCGTGGCAAGAGTTGGAACTTTTATCGTTTACCAGGCGGAGGAAGGTAGAGACCGTATCATTCCTACGCTCTCGAGGTCTTTCTGCAACGGATTTTGATGTCATCCTGGGATTTTGGGGGTGTTACAGGAATGAACAAATAGGAAAGTATTCCTGAATTGTACAAACATTTACCAGCATTTCCAGTAGCAGTGCTGGACTTTAGTGAATGTAAAAAGGTGACCACCCTGGATATGAACTCTGCTGCCCTTTATTCAAGCTTCTGGATAAAAAGCACATTTTCTTAGAACTCTTTTAGTTATGTGCATTTAAAATGATCAAGTTGTTTTTTTTTTGTTTTTTTTTCTATAAAATGAGCCTGTAATTTTTTTTTTTTTTTTTTGACATGGTTCTCTGCTTCTCCCCCCCTGCATTTGGAAACTTGAACCAAAGAAAAATCAAAAACACAGCAGCACGTCTAAGTCAGTGACTCCCTTGATCCACCTTACGGCCCGCGGTTTCATGGATCGTCATCTCGGCTGCGCTGTGCATGCCTTCTCGCACGATGCGTCGTTAACTCTTTGCCGTTGGGAGGTTTCTGGTGTTTTCCGTTTCCATTTAAAGCAGGTGCGCAGGTTGCTTTCTGTTGGAATCCCTCTCGATCTTCATTTGGAGACCCGGCGCGTCACCCAGAGTTTGCGAGGCCTTAGAGTTTCTGTTCCTCAGATCTGAATGTTGTGGCGGAAATCAATATTTCATACAGGTTCTCGACAGAGCAATTGTAGCACATTTCTTTTTTTTTTTTTTGTACGTCTAAAATAAGAAGCGTAGTTTTTCCACATCTGATAGTTTAAAAGTGGTTTCTACAGAGTTTCTGCTAATCCATGAAGATGTAGTTTCTGTGAAACTGTCTCTCCCCCTCCCCACGTCCCCGAACATTTAATATTGGTAGCTGTGAGTGTCTGTGTGGGAGTTTGGCAGAAGGCTGGACTCCTTTCTGGTCAATACTGTAGCACAATTATTGATTAATGTTTACCAGGTCACAAAGCTGTGTTTAGTTCAGTTCTGTTGTATTCGCGTGAGTGGTTGTCGACAGAAGAAGAACATATGTTACTTTTATGTTTGCCGAGCAATGAACACTGCCACCATTCCAAAAAAAAAGGAAAGAAAACCCTCCAAACTTTTCTCCCACATTTTCTTCACCGCGTTCCAACTCTGTGCCACAAAGTTAAAGGTTTACGTTTGCTTTTGTTGCAGAGGCAGAGGAGACCGGTGTTCGTTTATACCTCAGTTGTCGGGCTTAAGTTATAGTTTTATTTTTCAAACTGCATAAATACACTGTGATGATGCCTTCGAGGTCATAATACTGGGAAAGGCTGGCGAAGATTTTAAGTAGCGAGGTTTTAGACATAAGCTGACACTTCTGAGAAAGAAAACAATGTGCTGATGTAAATATGTGGAAGGTCAAGGTTTTATTTTAATTTTTTTGTTCTTATTTACTAGCATGAGATTCATTCTCAAAATATAGTTCCTGTCCAACCAAATGCATTTTGAATTTTTTTTTCCAACTTTACATTACAAATTATGACTCCAGGCAGTGTGACTGGCTGCTGTGCCTTAAGCCTTTGAATGAGGGAGGAAGTCCCTCTTTTTTTTTTTTCTTTTTTTAAATATGTATTAAAAACTCAATAGTCTGTGCAATATACGCCTTAAACTTTAAATGTCTTTTTTGTATGAACATTTCAAAGAAATAAAGGTTTGTTTTTTTTCATATGTACGTTTCGCTTTTTATTTTTATCCTTGCTGAAAAACTGAGCTTCATGCAGCTCACTGACTTTATGGTAACATTTGTATGCCATCCATGATCAAATCTGGTAATATAAATGGACCTGGTTCATCTTTCATGACGGATTTTTTATTTTATACCCTCAAGTTGCTGGTGATTAAGACATTTAAAAATGATGCAGTCTCAGCCTTTGAGTGCAACACCACACCGTTATTCTGAGGCCTTTAACTCTTAAAGCTTGTGAGTTCTTCTGAAATGTGCCGTGACTAATTCTGTTCCGTTTCTATTCCCTCTGGTGCAACGGCTATACGGACGTCCAAGACACTGATTGCACTTTGTTAAAAGTTTGAGTCTGAATTTGAGTTAAATCATCTTTTAAATGGCAGAACAGCACTTAAGATACTGAAAAGCATTTTTCCAATTTAAATCAACATCAAACTAAGTAAAAAAAAACTATTTTAGATAGATACTGTGGTGGAGAATCCAATAAACACTTTCATTTTTAAATTCTAGAAAGGATTAAACATTTAAGAGGTTTTTTTTTTTAATTTAAAAAAAAAAAGCTAGTTTAAATGAGTAACACGTTCTTCATTTGCCACAGACATGGTCCATTTACTACAGGAGCTGTAGCATACTTTATTAGCTGAGCAGATTCATGACCGAGTTCCTTCTATAGCAAACATACCTGATCCTTCAACCAATGCAACCAGCCGATGAAGCAAAGCATCAGCCTCAACGCTTCAACCGTCTGCTTTGCCAGGAGGCGATTCTCACTCCTGGACTGTCAAAATCAAATAAACAGTTTTTACAACCCTACAAGAATACAAAGACAGACAAAGGAGCCACGTGGCAGTGCTGAAGCATCTGTGGTGGTTATAAGGCAGGCAGGAAGGGGTAATCATCGCTGTGTAACACTGAAGCTGAGAGTTCATATAGTCCCGGCACTTATAAACAAACAGCGGCGTGCAATGCATCACAAAAATCTTACCAAGTTGCCTACAAATACCAGTCAAAGTGCAGTTAATGTAGTTTGAGCTGCAGGAAGTGTAATGTATAATGTGGATTAAATCCTCGATGAACACGTTTACCATCAAATGTACAATCCAATTTAAGGACATTTATATGTTGATTTTTATTTTATTTACTTCTAATATACACCGTAATGGGAGGGACTGGCGAGTATCTGTGGTGCAGCATGTGATGAGTGGGAGCCAGAAGCAGCCGTTCTCCCTCTATTCATCGTCCTTGTCCTTTGCGCCGTGTTTGAGGATGCGAGTGAACTCCGCGTAGTTGAAGTTGCCCTTCTTGTCGATTGGCGCCTCACGGAACAGCTCGTCCACCTCTTCATCTGTGAAGCGGTCGCCCATGGTGGTCAGCAGCTCTCTCAAGTGGTCCTCGTGGATAAACCCTAATTAAGCAGATGGCATCCACTGAGTGATTAAAATACAGCGCCGTACACTGAAAACGGCACCTACGACCGTTCTGCACATGACGTGGTCCTTTGTGTGCATGCAGACTCACCAGATCCCTCCTCATCGAAGCAGGCGAAGGCGTTGCGAATGACATCCTCGGGGTCCGTCCCGTTGAGCCGCTCTCCAAACATTGTGAGGAACATGGTGAAGTTGATGGGCCCCGGAGCCTCGTTCATCATTCCCTCAAGGTATTCATCCGACGGGTTCTTACCTGTGAAGCAGTCACACGGTTAAATGACATCCAGTGCTACTTTAAACTATTCATACCCCCTTTTTTTACTTCGTATCTTTACAACCTTAAATTTGTATGTGTATTGGGACTTCATGTGACATACCAATGCAAAATTGTAAAGTAGAACTCCGCGGCTGCTTTTGTATTAGCAATGACGACTGAAAATCTTTTAATGTTCGTCACTTCCAGTTCTGGAGACTGAAATCGTTGCACATTCCGCTTTGCAAAATTGCTCAAATTGAGTCTGACTGGATGATGAAGCTCCTGCAAAGTTCAAGTGTTTTGGTGCCTGTAGTCAGAAAAACATGATGCTGTATTTCACCCTGATGATGTTGCATTCAGGGGTGCTGACCTGGCCCATCTGCTGTGCTCATTTTATCATTTATAAAGAATTTTAAAAACAATGTATATGCTTCCAGGTAATTATGCAGTACTTTTTGTAGGTTGAACTCACAAAATCCAAGTAATACTCTTAAGTTCTTGGATGTACTGATAATAAAGAGCTATTAATACTTTTGCAAAGCATTGTACAAACAAATATGTAGCAATATTTGGTGAGTGAGAAATATTGAGAATAAGGATTCAGACTTAAGTTGAACCCCATAAATGCACCATTTTGTTTTAGCCACCAAATAGTGACAATAAAACAAAAAAAAGTTTTTGTTTTTTTTCTCCTTTACCCAAAGAGGCCAGCATGTCATGCAGATCCTCCTTGTCGATGAAACCATCCCTGTTCTGGTCGATCATATTGAACGCCTCTTTGAACTCCTGGATCTGGGACTGGTCAAACATGGCGAAGACATTGGAAGTGGCCCTCTGTGGCCGCTTCTTGGTGGTCTTCCCCTTGGCACGTTTGCTCGACATGGCGACGGCTCGATCTGGACCTGTGCAGAGATATTCATCACGTCAAAGGTAGGTTAGACAAAGCTTCGCCAACACACGGCTTCTCGTGAACGCACAAATGAAGCTGGTCTATAGTGTGCCATTTAGCGCCAAGAAAGAACCGGATCTTCCATAGATCTAATCTGCACTTGCGGGCGAATCTTTCCCAGCTTTTTTCCTCTGGAGAGAGAATCACATTCTTGGTGAAACGGCAGGCACTCTGATGGGTGTGAAAATGACATGTCACTGCAGCACACACCTCAGCAAGCCGCAGATAGTTCCAGAATTAGACCCGTCACTCATGTTCAGGTCTACAAGGATCTATAATTCGTTTGTGTGTGCACATGCGTGACCCCCAGGGTGAATGGCTGACAGAGGACACAGGCGTAGGCTGGTTTGTGCAGGAAAGTAAACGAGGCCAATTATTCACACAGAAGAATGACTTCACTTCTAGATAAGCACAGAAATGATGTAATGCAAGTGTCTTTATTGTAACAAAAAGATATTTTTAAAGATCTCAACCTTAAGATGAACGCGTCATCTCAAACGCTGATAAGTGCTCTTTCTTTTACTTTTTGTCTCATTGTGTTGTTTTAATCTCTGACTGACATCAGGCAGAGCGATTACTAATGCATACTACCAATAATAAATGTAACTCTGGTACATTTGAGTTGTTTTCTTGTTTATCAAAGTCACTGCCCCCTTTTTAAATTAAAAATCTGAAGTAAAATTCTCCTTCATATCTATTCCTTCTTTTTATTTAGGGACATGAAACAATCCAAGATGAATTTCAAAGTGAATGAATGAAGATGATTTTTTTTTCTACTGCATGTCTGCTTAATGTTTCTGTTAAAGGTTGCGCCCGATTGAAGTGTATGGACACATTATGACGACTGCCATATAAAGTGAATAATACTGGCCCTTTCTATTTAAAACCATTACACCAGATATTTGGAGGGATACATTAGACAACAAGTGAACATCGCCTCCTCAATTTTGACGTAGCAGAAGCAGAGACGATGGGCAGTCCTCGCGGTTTCAGTGAGTTTGAAAAGAGCCGAATCGTGATGTCCAGACGACTACGTCTGAACAGCTCAAACCCTGCAGCTCTCTGGGGCTTTCAGGTCGAAATTGTGCAAAAACAAGGAAGGGTGGAGATGAACGCTCTCAAAAAGCCAGTTTTGTTAACCCATTTTCACCACATCATTCATCTCGTTGGTCCCTATGTGTGACAGTGTCTTTGTATTTAATAGAGCAGAGCAAAGCCGAATTACTGTGCATGTTAGCCGAGACAAAAAAAAAAGAGCAGCAGCAAGTAAAAGGGGTTTACTCTGCTTCTTATCACTCTGGGCTGCAGTTACGTGTCCTATCATCATTTTTATTTATACAAATTAAAGCAACTGTACCTCGTTCATACTTTTATAGCCTATGCAAATGTGGCGTGTCAGATCAGTTCATGGTCTTAACAGACAACTCAGTTGTGATCTGAAGTTTAGATGAAGACATTATGGATCTCCATGTTTTCATTTCCTCCATATAGATTCAAAACAAAGAGAGGAGCCTTCACTGTAGGACGTTTCACAAACACGTGCACTCTAAAAACTGTTTCACAGTATTGCTCTGTTATAGTACTAACAATTTTGTTTGTGTGCAGCAGAGAGTGACAGGGAAGAAATGTATTATAAATGAAGATGTCAACTTAATAAAAAGTCAAGCATTGCCTTAAGACTTGCGGATGAGAAGATGTTTACATCCAGGTTAAGCTAATTTAGCATCTGCAGTCTGAGGCAGTCATCGTTTGTAAATTGCACACCTTCAATGTGGCTATCAAGGAAATGGCTTATAAACCACCTTCTTAGGATATGTTTCAAAAGTTTTAGGAATGTTTTGTACTTTAATCAGAAATTGTTAATTTCACAAATAAAAAAACAAACAGTTGAACAAACCAGATGACGTAATGAAAGAAACAATGAATGTGCTGTTAGTTGTGATTCAACCACTAAGAGTCTAGCACAGGTATAAAACTGAATTCTAGGTGGGGAATTTTTGGAACTGGATTAACTATTTAATATTATATTTTGGTTAATGAATTACAAAATATCGCCTCTGGTTGTCTCGTCCTTTTGAATAAGTCAACTTGAGTAAAAATAAATAAAAAAATGTCAAATTAAAAATTCAAAATGTTGGATTAAAAATTCTCCGAAAACTTAGGAGAATTAGACAATTTGTCAAGGACATTTTTAAAATGTGCTGAATCATAACTAGTTCAAGTCTACTCATGCTGATTAAAGTTTACCAAAATAAAACAGAAGCAGTTTTCTTCATCAGTTTTAAACTCCAGCAGGTTATTCTACAGCCTTCATTGATTTTGCCTGCCACTTGGCCACACTACTCCCTGCGTGTCCCAGCTAATTAAAAGAAAACAGCAAAGGTGCGCACTTTTGGCCGCTGGCGCTTCCACTCCTCACAGGAAGCTGGAAACAAAACCACCATGTAGAGGCAATACTACATTTCAGGAAGCAAGGAGTTCCTCCGTTCATTTAATGCTTTTCCCTTCATTCTTTTCAGAAGACGCACAACACCCAGTTTATATCTGGTGCAAATACAAACACATCAGACATCCATCCATCCATCCATCCATCCATTTTCCGTCACCCTTCTCCCTAACGGGGTCGGGAGTCGCCGGTGCCTATCTCCAGCTGCGTTCCGGGCGAGAGGCGGGGTACACCCTGGACAGGTCGCCAGTCTGTCGCAGGGCCACATCAGACATAAGAACCTTTATTTCGAGGTCCGAGCCTCGACCCTTCCTTTCGGTGATGTTACCGCACTACATTCAGGCCTGACATTTAAAACACTTGGGGGGGTCTTTTCTTTAGAAAGCACATATACAAAAGTGGCTTCTTAAATACTTGGCCTACAAATAATGTTGATGTGTTCCTCTTAAGCTACTGCAATGCATGAAAAAAGAAAAACTCAAGTAAAGCACCGAAACCGACTTTAGTTCAGGAGCCCACATCCTCCTAAATCTTTGCCTGAAAAGCTTGAAGCAATTTAGTTAAGGTCCTTTATAACGCCCCATCAGATGTTTTAAATTCATTGGAAGAGCTACATGAAACACACAAAAAAAATTAATGACATTTTGTGGATAATTTTTATTTTTTTCCAACTATGGAATGCAGTGTTCTTAAGATTAACGTAATGAAATCTTGCTTTGAAGACGTATGATGTTAGAGATACACTTACTAAAGACTAGAAGTACATGATGTAGAAAGATGCCTTTATTTTTAACTGCACAAAAATACAGCAAACCTATTTCAGAAGGACTGAATTAATAAGCATAACATGTAGGTCTGGATTAAAGACTTCAAGGCCTGTAGCTGACATTATAAATGTTAGACATTTTAAGCCTGATACACAATATCAGACACGGACTTTACATTTAAAGAGTCAACGTGAATAAGGATTTATATTAAAACCAGCAATGAATTGTTGGCAAGAACAACAAAAAATAACCACAAAATGTCCTCTGTCCATCACCGATTCCCTTCATCCTTTTATTCTGAGTGGGCCAAAACAAAAGCTCCCCTGTTCTCGGAACCAACAGGAACAATCGCTGTCTCACTCCATCTCACCAACTTTGAGACATGAAGGTCTGCCGGTGCTTGAGTGTGAAAACTCAAAAAGACTCAACAGTCCCACATACCAAGAACAAACAGAGAGCGCATCTCAGGTGAATGTAAGGAACTGGTCAGGTGCATTTAGAAGATCCTTTGTGGTGGAAATGCACATAAGCCATATAAGCTCACAGTTCAACTGGCACATGATGAAAACCCTGTTAGTCTCCTTCCACTGAAGGAAATCTCTACAAATGTTCTCTCCTCAGCTCCGACTCCTGAGATCTTACCTCACCGAACCACCTAAAATAAAGCAAAGAGAGCCTTGACGCTCTTAAAGAGCTACAAGCCAGCTTTCATTCTCACCTCGGCTTCAAGCTGAAAACGAAGAGAGTCTTTTCAACTCCTTTTGTCCCGGATCCGTCACCGCAGAGGGAAAGGAGGCAAGCGGTCCTGCTCAAAAGTTTGCTCAAACAATCAAACTCCCCCGGTCAGGCACCGCCCCCTTTTCCTGCTCGGACCAATGGGAACAGCAGCGCGTCCCGTAGGGAGACGTCCCGGGCCCAGGCCATTTGTCCATACAAGGCAAAGGAATGCAAAAAGCTCCGGCCTCGCTGCCGCCGCGGTCTCTCTTCGGGATGTTTGGCGAAAAGGCAAAGATGAAATGACAGGAACTGCGATAAGGCCGCCTTATTTAGAGAAAGGAGTCTAAACATTTCGGAGGCAGGGGACGGTGGAAGCATATCGCGGGAGAGAGGGAGCAGTGAGGAAACGCAGACGGAGTGTCTGTTGGAACAATAAGTGCCCTTAAATAGGCAGTGAGGCCGCGCGCGCGACTCGGGAGCCAGAATTTAAAAATGAACACCTGAAATGATGCTTTCAGGGACCAGGAAGTCTCTCCTCATAAAACTGTGATCATTTTCTTCACAAGATTTATAAAATATCTGATTTAATCGTATCTATTGAATGTCACTCTTGATTCTTTTTTTTTTAGCTCTTTGCAAAAATATAAGCTCTCCCCCTCATTGTTTGGGCAGAATAATTTTAAGACTTTAACGCACCTTTCTTTCACAAGTCTTTAATACATTTTGCACGTTTTTTTTTTTTATCTTTTAGAAAAATAAAATACAGTTGTCTAAAACATGGAACATTTACTTGCATATATCAAGTGTATAACTAATAAATCGTTGTTACCTTCTCTTTTTCGATCTGTTGCAATAATAATCGGTTTCATGTTTTAACAGAATATTGTCTAAATGACAATATTTGTATTTAGAAATACAGAATTAAACCCTTTTTTGTCGATAAAGGGGATACGTTCAATGTCCACCCGCGTGCTCCTTAAAATCAGGTTCACCTGTGGTACAGTGTCGCCATCTACTGGGCTACATTAGTATTCAAATTAAAATTCATCAAACCGTGGCATGGCGATCGTATTACGCTGAAAGAAAATTTTAATAAAAGATAAAGTACAGCGACAAAATTTTTTACTCTTTTTTAGGTGTATTGATCTGTTTGATTACTCCCTTAGTTCAATGCTCCAGACGGTCAAAAAGATTAATATTAAGTTAAAATGACAAGAGGTAATAATTTCACACCCTGGCCCTATTTTAAGTAACTGACCCCCCAAAGAACTAATAACTGGTTGGTAAGAACAATTACAACAATGGGAATGATCACAATGTTTAAGTTGTCTTTATTTGTGGATTATGGCTTTCAATTGTTTCACTGCACAAATGAAAGTCATAAAGCTTTATAAATGGGTTTGTAATCCTTTCTGGGCTCATAGAAACACTAATTTTCTTACTCATCTGTTGTTGAAGATCTCATCTGTTGTTCAGATTAGGTGTGGTGTTTAGACTTCTCAGATCTTTTCAACCCTCCTATTGTTTGTTAGACAGGTTATATGATATTTAGTGATATGAAACAAAAGAAAATGTGCTTGATCACAGCTAATTCATGATTACGTAAGGTGACAATTCTATTTTCACATCACCTACCTACCTAATTAAAAACAGGGTAGGTTGTGATACTGGTATTTGTCTGATGATCTTGGACATCGCCTAACAGGCAAAGGCAGATGGAATATTTAAGTAAAACAGAAAGATTAAGGAAATGCAAAAAAATTAAGATTATTTGTCTCTTGCAATAGTGACGAGGTTTCTTGATGCGTGTCAGACCTTGTTTCATGTATTGTTTACTATTTACATTTAAAGGCGGAACAGTTTTAACACTCGAGTTTCTGATTGGCTTGAAGAGGTTGACTTGAGAACGCGCATGCGCTGTACAGTTGGAAGATGGTCGTTTTGTCAGAGTGAGGAGAAGCCCGAAAGGTGAGTTGTCTTTTCTCTCATCTGTTAACGCCGATAAAAAAAAAAACAAGGAAAAAAAGGTGTTGTACGAGAAGTGTAGCAAATGTAAAACACGCGGAGCACCACAGCCGAGCGAACCGTGACAGTTTTGTCAGTTTGTAAAGTTTCCTTGTTGTTCTATCCGCCGCGCTCTCCCAAGTTTTTTTCGTAAAATTTGTAAATGGAGGTGATTCATCTCGGTCGGAATTCTGTTTTTTATCGAAGCGAACCGAATGAAAGTCAGGGGGCGAAGCGGAGAGCTTCGTGGAAGAGAACGTGTTGGGTTTTTTATTTATTTATTTCTGTAGGCGTTGAATGAAGTGGAGTGAAGTCGTTGAGTTACTCAGTGCCCGAGTAAAACATGTAACATTGTCAAGGAAGTTAAGTTTTCTGTTGCATCCTTGTCTTAGGGCTCCATTAGACGTCATCCAAAGTCCCTTTAGTTTGACGTTCGGCTTCAGATAAAGTATGTGGTGACCTTTAAAGTTACCCATTTTGTCGTCTAATGGGAAAGAGTCTCTGTGTTATTATTATTATTATTATTTTATCTTTTGAAAATGATATTTGTTGTTAATTGAAATAGTCTCCAACTTAAATTAATTAACAACTTGAGCGGATTCACTTAGTTATTTTTGAATTTGAAATGAATTGAGTCAGATGGAGTCATTGATTTGATAGAAAATAGTTCTTCCGGGGAGAGTAGATAAAAGGAAGTTGAATAATCAAATCACTGGGAAACTGGAGTTTTTAATTTAAGGTTGTGTGAGGATAGTAAACATTAGGCTGTTGTGGATATTAGATATTCATGGCGTAATAAGAAAATTAAAAAAAATAAATGGTTGTGTTACTACCTCTAACATGGCACCCACAATCCTTAAGTCTAAAAGCAATAACTGGATTGCAAAGCATCTGACCTTAAGTGCACTAGTTCACTTAATTCAACAGTCAACGGAAGGAAATGTTCATGGTGTCTTTGTAGGCGATCGTGTTTTTCCAACATTTAGAAATCTCCCGATAGTTCTAGTTTGCTGGGCATTTTCTCCAACCTGGCTATTATTAGGCAAAAAAACAACAACAACAACAAAAGAATAACTGTACTAGTAGCTGCGGTAATGGATATTTTCGCTACAGACTTTTCGTGTGTCATTAAAACGTTCACACACTCACAGTACCGTCCGATTGGACGGTAAATGCAAATAGGAAAATTGTCGGTGGTAGAGGTTAGCATGTTGTCTGAGGACAGCAATTTACATATCCCTGTGGTTTTCGAACATACACAGATTTGAGGATATTTCCAGATTAGGAATTCCAGGTTGTTAGAAAACCTGTGGTTTTCTAACATACACAGATTTGAGGATATTTCCAGGTCTGCGCTCTAATTTCAGGAGTAAATACAGGAAGTAGCCACCAGTGCTTGTTTTTAGTTCACAACTCAATGTTTAGTTTGTTTTGGGAGTTCTCAAAATATTCACCAATTTGTATTTGTCTGGAGAATTTTATGTTTAATCTAGAGGGGAGCTTTTGAAGGACTCCTAATGTAGCTGGTTATTGTTAAAAATGTTTCTTGGGGAATCCAAAAGGCACCCCAAGCAACATCTGTGTTGCTTTAACCACACTTTTGGGAGAAACTTTTTTTTTTCTGAAAATTGTCACAAAATCAGTGTTGTTTTAATGCTCCATAAAAACAACACATGTCACTGACATCATGCAGTAATCCCCCAAAATGTTGATACTTTATGTTGAAACAATGACTGTCTTATTCTAATCGACAGTAATTGTTTTTGTTTTGTTTTTTTTTTAAAGTAAACCAAGTACTTCATTTGTAAAAACACAAGACAATGTTGAGACTAAAGTAAACATGTATGAACAATAAATGACTCGTACCCTTGAAACATTTCAGCAATGTTTCAACCCAGGCGCTCCTTGATGATGCTGCTTGTTCAAAGGCAAACCTCTGAGTTCTTCACTGACAAGCTGTAGTTTAATTGAGATTAAATGACGCATTCCATTTCTTTACTTATTAAGTGATTTTTGAAAGCAATCGGTTACACAGAATTTTTTTTTTTTGACTTTTTAGAGTTGTTTTGATTGGACAAACCTTTGAAAACCAAGCGCCATTTTCCTTTCTGTTTATTGTCATGCTGTACTTTATGATGGTCTGTTACACAAAAGCTCCAGTAAAATAGAATGAAGTTTTTGGTTGTAATTTGATTAAACGCTAAAAAAAAAAAGAAAGAAAATGTTTGCAAGGCTCTGTAAATGGAACAATAAGACATGTAAAACAGTGATTGATAGCTGCAGCTTCACAAGACAATATCCAGCTGATTTCCTCTGAGAAGTGAATGAAAAGCTCAAGCAAACGCGACATCTGGAAAATTCCCGACAGAATCATCCGAAAGCAATATTGGATTTATAACTGTGACTGTTTCCTCTCCTGTTTACACTGCAGGGGGGCTTTCTTTTATTGTTTCCACAGTACGCCACAGCCGACCTGGTTATAACAATGAACTATCACTTTAAGTTATTTATGACGAAGGAGGCGGCGAGCGAAACATGTAGTTGTGTTTCTATTGCTCGGCCACGTGATCGGCCAGAGTTCCGGTTGTGTGTACAGCCTCATCTCCTCGTCTGCTGTTGTTTTCCTCAGAGGCCTACCTTTCTGTTGACGTCTTCAGGCAGCTTGGGCAGAGATGTCCATCCTAACGTGAAACCCTCTCTGTGAGACAGCATGTCTGCTGCAGAGTCCCCCTGGTCTTTGACGGCCCAGAGAGCTGTGGTTGCGACCAGAATGTGTGTGTGTGTGTGTCTACGTGTGAGGGTGTTTGAAAAGCTCATCAGAGGCTTTCAGAAACTGCTGGTCTAGCTGTCATGTGAGGCAACTGCGTGCGTGCGTGTGTGTGTGTGTGTGTGCTATGTGAGATAGAGGAAGCATCAGAGTGTGTGTATGAATATACTAGGACTCTCTCACAGATCACTGTATATATGTATTCTTACCACAGAGCAGAGACGAGTAGAGCGTTGTCGTCTCTTATGATCCAGTTTAGCTCAGCTCTGCGGACTTTTAGAACTTCGTCTTTAAATTGTCCGACCTACCGATATGTAGGCCGACATTCACAGAGACACGCTCATCAGCTTTGCGAGGCAGTGGAGCAGAATGTGAAACAAGGTTCTGAGGATCATCACATGAACATGGTGGCAAAATTTCCTGAGACCGTTTGTGAGTTTATGAAGTGGGGGGAAAGCTGATGGCGGAGAGGCAGTCGGGGCAACCTGACTGGATCGGGAGGGAACATCTGCATCCTTCTCTCTGGGTAAGACTTAGACTCAGGATCTGCTCCAGATCAGTGGAAATAATCTCTGATCTCATGTTTTTCTAAGTACCTTTTCAGCTATTACAGATTTCTTTTTAAAGCCTACAAGAAGTCAAAAATAGTGACTTTAAGACAAGGTTGCTTTATTTAAAAAAAAAACAAAAAAAGCATAGGAAATCATTATGGTGATTAGTATTTTGTATTTGCTATTAGCTTGTCAAGAATTACTAAATCAATAATCTTCATGAGTGGATGCTTGTTTTAACTGCATACACAAAGGTTGATAGGATTTTCCATTAGAAGCTCAAAAGGATCAAGAAACCAACTTTGCTCCACTCATGGTTTACTTTTTATGATCAAGAGTTTAGATACCCTCCTGAAATTATTGCATGTAGGAAGCCTAACTTCATGCTTGGTTTTAAATAGCTTGAAAGCTAATTTGACAGTCTAATGACGTACTGTCACTTGGAAGTGGACTGTCCATCTTCAAGGCGACCTTGAAAGTAGTCAAAAGTAAAGTTCTGCTTTTGTCTTTTTGAAGCTGGTAACAGTTGGATTCGTTTGGCTTGTTGGTGAGAAAAGCCAATGTAATGGCGCTTATTTTTGAATCTCACCAACATGTTGTTTTCACAACTTTAAAACTGACCCATGTGTTTGTGTACGCTAGAACCCCGCCTAGTGAATCCTTTTATTCACTAGGTTGATCAAGTTGATAGACCAAGAAAATGACGTCAGCAGATTCTGTTGTCTTGCAAAGATAAACAATTGCATCTTTTCACAGGATCACATCTGGACTCGTGTTTGTTGACCTTCAGACCATTAATCATAGTCAAAGACGTGATGCCAAGGTCAATATGGGTTAACACAAGACAATAGAAAAAACAGCTTGCAGGACATTGTGATGTTTTGAATTAACTCTGCAGCTTGAAACTTTCTTGCTGGTATTTTATTTTTCTACTTGTGTGATTAGAGGACTAATGTCTCAGCCAGATCTAGAGAAACTCATCCATGCATTTATCTTTAGTCGCATTGATTATTGCAACAGCGTCTTCACAAATCAGTCAAACAGCTGCAGCTGATCCAGAACGCTGCTGCTCGGGTTCTCACTAGAACCAGGAAGACAGAAAACTGTAAAACAGCGGAAACCCTGCCTTCCTTTAAATCTCAACTAAAAACTCACCTGTTTAGAATTGTATTTGAAATATAATATGGAACAATGTATTGTTTATTCTATGTTGCATGACTTTGTGTTTTTGTGTTTGTGATGTAAAGCACTTTGAAATGCCTTGCTGCTGAAATGTGCCATACAGATAAATTTTGATTTGATTAAGCAAACAGAAACACAGCTAACCAGGTACAGACTGCAGCATTTACCAAAGAGCAGAGCAGAAACTATTTCTTGCTTTGTCATTGCACTCACTCTGCGTAAAAGCTCTCACTACTTGTTTTCTCTTCTATCTCTTACTTTTGTAGTCACAGACCATGAACATTGTGGGCCAGCTCGCAGAGACCGTGTTTGTCACGGTGAAGGAGCTGTACCGCGGCTTGAACCCGGCCACCCTGACCGGAGGGATCGATGTCATCGTGGTGCGGCAGCCTGATGGGTCTTACCAATGTTCGCCGTTTCACATCCGCTTCGGGAAACTCGGCGTGTTGCGCTCCAAAGAGAAAATTGTGAGTACATTTTTTTTTATACCTTACTCTCTGCCTAATTATTCTGCCATCTCTCGTTGAAACCGTATGTTGCAATTTTTAGGTCGACATCGAGATAAACGGAGAATCGGTCGACCTGCATATGAAGCTCGGGGATAATGGCGAGGCTTTCTTTGTGGAGAAAGAAGAATACATGGAGGTAAACTGAACGACGTCAGAAACTGCTTTAGCGAAATCACACTTTCTTGATGTCAAAGTTTTCTTTTGTTTTTTTTTTTTTTTGTTTTTTTTTGTCTACTTCTTTGTGTTAGGTCCCAGCCCATCTGTGCACCTCCCCAATTCCTCTGAAGGTCCCTGAGGAGACGGATGTGATCGCCGAGGGGTCCGAAGCTCGCAAGAAGAAGCGGCGGCGGAGACACGTGCGTCATGATAGTCAGCAGAGGGACGGAGCCAACTCCTCGTCAGAAGAAAGAGACAAGGAGGAGGGGAGCACGAAAGACTCTAACGCTGCTCAGTGGGAGAGTGCTTCATCTAAACCACTGCTGACCAGGTCAGACAGTAAATCGTACAGATGTTGTTGAATGGTTGGTAAGCGGACTGAGTGAAACTTTCCACAGTGCTGCTCAAATTAAAACTACACTATTTTAAATAAACAAAGTAATCAAATTTAAGTTGATCACTTTGAAAAACAAAAAATGTAATTTATTGTAGAGACAAAACTTAAGAACGTGCTTGCTTAAAGTCAAGAAGCTTTCTTTGGACAACCCAGCTCAACCAGCTCATTATGAAGTTTTGAATAATTCTTTATTTATTGGCGGAAAGCTGTGGCCATGAGTTCTAACCCGATTGTAGCTGTGCTACAGCTGATGTTTCAGTGACATGGGAACCAGGATTTAACATTGACTTTAATCCCAGATTGAGTTGAACAAAGTTGTTCAACCTTTAACGTTTTTCATTTTGCGTGTTAGTAAATCAGTGTACTACTCACTGCCTGACGACCCAGATGAGGAACTGGGGGCCACACAGAACAGAGGCATTGATCCACATTCAGACGAAGAGCTCCCAGAGAAGTGAGAAAAGCTTTTCAGTTAAACAAACATTCTTGTTCGTTCTTTAGTTTTGAGAATCTGCTGTGTGTTTTCCAGTGTTTTCTTGAGTCGGCCGGAATCTCCTAAAATCGACTCTGAGGTTCTGGATGACGCCCAGGATTTGTCTGAGCTCCGAATGCAGTGGAACTGGGGAGCATTTCCCATGGTGAAGCACACCAACACAGACGGAGCTGTGCATTTATGCCATACCTGTGCTGCGGTTGGAATCCAACCCACTGACATGCGGTTGTCCTGTTTTTCGCAGCCCTGTCACCCAGAGAACACACCAGGAGAGCTGAGGACCTCATCTCGCTTCCACTCCATTGAGAGACAGGAGTCCTTTGACCTTGGCTACGAGGTCACACCTACGAAGCCACAGTCAATTTCTTTACACAGCAGCTCTCAGCAAACCAGCTCATTGTCTAAGAAGAAATGTCACGACACACTTTCCTGCCACAGCGACCATTTCATTTCATGTGCTTCTTCCGCTGAAGTAGATTCTGAATATAGGGTGGAAGACAAGGAGGAAAAAGACTCATCTAATGAGACTATTAGACTATTTTGTCTCAACAAAAGCGAAGAAGGTGCTGAAAAAGTTAGTTCTGTAGCCGAAGGAGTTTCTGAAAATGAAACTTTGAGCAAAACAAAAGAGCTGACAAAAAAGATGGCAGAATGCACACTCCAAGAATCAAGCCAGGATAGCCGAGGACAAGAAAGTGCCTCATCTGAGCAGAGAGAATCGGATTCTACTCATTCTGCTCCAGACAGAGGATTAGTGCCCAGCGCTGTTGGAGAAGATGACAATACCACACTCAAAGCAACTGATGATTCACCTGAAAGCTCAGCGGCAGCGACTGCTGCATCACAAGCTGCCGACACGGACACTGGGAATGACATGGCGAAATCCTCCGAAGCATCCTCCAAACTGGAACAACAGGACGAGGAAAAAAGTGAAGCATTTGAGCGATTAAGTTCATTCTTTAGGTTAAAGTCACAAGCCTGTTTATGCATGAGGTGGATTTGTTCCTCACGGTGCTGTGTGACTGTGTCGTAGGTAAACAGAATCATCATGGAGGCTCGTCGGATATTCACCCAGATGACCAGACCACTCTGGAGACAGGAGCGGCGGAGTTTTATTTCCCCAAAACGTAACGTTTTCTGACACACCGGACACATTTAGTCAAGTTCCAACCTGGAATTGCTACCTATTTTCTGTACAGAAAATAATATTTTGTCACCTTCCTAAAGAAATGGCCTAAGTCATTTTTACCTAAACTGATTTTGCAAAAAAAAATCTTACAATTTTATAAAAACCTGCACAATAAAAATGGTGGCAGAAAGAGAGACATTATCTTCTTTCTGAAGATAATTTAGGCAAAAACATCGCTTTTGGCAAAAAACAACTTATTTCAGACCTTTATTGCAAATTTGTATGCAATAAAGACAATAAAGCTATGAGAAGATGTGTTTCTAATTTGCCATTAGTCGTATTGGTGACACAGCAAAGATATGCAGCTTATTTTAAGTCGTCAGTGTTAGAACTTTGTATCAAGCCAGTAATTCTGATACAGCAACTTGCAATAATTGCAAATGCTGAACCTAAATTACTGACTGTTGCCTGTCCACAGGGAGGCAGAGGGAGGGTTAACTCAGTTTGCTGAACAGGGCTCAGGTAGCCAGACGCCTGAGTCAGTGGACGCTGGAGCAGTGGACAGTGGAACAGAGAATCCGTTTGATTCTACGTCGTACGTCATGGACGTCAGTATGTCCCTTTGTGGGAAAGTACGAGACACCAGACAGATTTCCAAAGGTAGGAGTGATTCATCCAGTGTCAGGTTGTTAGCTCTGCTCATACAGCAAAGAATCTTATTTGATTGATTTATTTTGTTGCATGTTTTTCATTTTGCTTCAGAAAAGTTTAGAGAGCACCTTGTGACATATGAGGATTTTATTAACAACCCCGGAATCATTGAGGATCCAAGTCTCGTCATCTGCATAAATTCTAAGTGAGTGAAATAAATAATTATACGGTTTTTAGAAGCTGATCAGTTCCCAGGCTAAAGTCTTTTCCACATTTTTCAGCTATTACAACTGGGCAGTGGCTGCGCCAATGATCCTGTCCATGACTGCGTTCCAAAAGAACCTACCGACGGTATTTTATTTTTTGAATCCTGACCACTAAAGTCTTAAAAATGTGTTGCAAATTCAAACATTAAATACACCTTTGTTGTGCTTTCTTAATTTTAAGCAAAGTTATGGAATATCTTACAATTTTATAAAAACCTGCGCAATAAAAATGGTGACAGAAAGAGAGAATAATTTTCTCTCTTTGTGTGTCATACATAAGAGTACAGTAGAGCAGCTGGTGAAGGACAGGATGTCCAAAAAGCCTGGTCGCTGGTGGCTCTCATGGAGACGCAAAGAAATGGACAACAACAAGGTAGTTCCTCAGGTCTTCATGTGTACACACACACACACACACACACATATATATATCTATATCTAAATATAGATATATATGCTTGTGTGATGGGTAATGGGAAGAAATGTTATATATCAGCCTGCACTGACCGTTTTAATCATGAAAAGTTGCGTCTTTTCTAGTTGGAGTATATTTTTCATACAAGACATAATGGTGATGAATGCTGACTGCTCTTTTCTCTTCAGCAAACACAATTAAAGGAGGAGCAACTGGCAAGCGTTTCCCCCGCAGTCCAGTAAGTCACCTCATTACCAAGTGATTAAATAATCCTTCCCCAGGAAACCTTCCATCCTGTGTTCCAGCTGGTGCTGTTCTGGCCAGTCCTGCTGCTGCACATCTGTTTCACTGCCGCATGACGTTGGTAGCGGCGGGAAACCCTAGCGAGGATTCCTTGCATGTTTATGTTAATCTTTACTGGCTACTTTAGTTGTTCACACACCCAGAAGTCTTCAGTGTTGTGGGGACGTTGTGTAATTTCATCCACATCTCTTTAACTTTTTCACAAATACGTTGCTATGTATTTTATTTAGATTTTGTCTGAAAAGAAAAGTTTAATAGTGGGATATTTTTGCAGCCAGATTATATACATAATGACAAGTACACAAACATTGTGTTTGAATAAAATGGTGGAAATGTCAAACATATTTGAATTTCAAAGCACTGTACAGTTGCAAATGTTAACTTATTTGCAAGGTACACACTCTAAGTTGCTGCTGTGAAAAAAAACATTTTAATCTCTGTATGTTTTTAGAGGCGGACGAACACAAATGGTGATTTTTCTTTTCTTGTTTTCTCAGAGCCACAGTGGATAACACTGAAGCTGAGGAAGCTGTAAGGCTCGAACAAAATCCTGACAGGGGTTCCACTTTTTCTTCAGACTCCATATCCATCACTCAGTCCTTCAGCCACATCTACCGCAAATCACTGCGTCTCTCTTCCAAGCAGATAGTAGGACAACCCCGACTCTTTGCCTGAAAACATCAAACATATTTAAATAAGATCTTTTTGTGCTATGATGCGTTTCTCTCCGCTCTTCTCTGCCAGGAGAGTTTAAATCTGCGTGACGGAGCCAATAAAGTGGTGTTCAGTGTTACTACACAGTATCAAGGCACCTGTCGCTGTGAAGCTGCCATCTACCTGTGGAACTGGAACGATCGGGTCATCATATCAGACATTGATGGAACAATCACCAAGTAGGCCAAGTTAAACACGGTTTCTTGCTATTAACCTCATCAATATTGCTTTGTCTTTCTATTCTGTTGAAAGATAAGGTTCCCTAGGTAACCATCACCTTCCTACATCTCTGATTTTATAACAAATGAAAAGTGACCTCCATAAAAGCCAGGCTGCCAAAGAGTTCTTTCAACATATTGCATAAATTCTCTAGCATCAATGTCAATTATATGAGATGCCTTATATAGTGCAGAAATGCTTTCCTTAGCCAAAAATGACGAGCGCTTCTTAAATATCACAATAATAATCCAGTAACATTACTACTAAATCTTACGTGACACTGTGCAGACGCTCAGTCTACATTATTAAAGAATCTCACACCATACTTAGTGAATGCTTGAAGTGGCTCCTGCTGATGGCAGCCTCTCTACTTTTGTGTTATTTTAGTTGATAAATAATTGACCACTGGTGTGGGATTTTCATCTCCAGTCTGTTGATCCTTAAATATGGAAACAAAATGAAATAAGATGGCAACATCATGGCCAAAATAACAACAACCCATCCTCACTCAACAGAACACAGAATTTCACATCCTTAACCCCATTAAACAAACACTATAACTTCTGTGTCATTTTTATCACATCTTTCTGCATCCATCATGCCTTTCAACATCTACTGACATAAGTGTTGATATTAACCTCAAATATGAATGAAAATGTCCTTTAGAATTTGCGACCTCGTCTGTTTTGTTCTTTTTTTATGACAAAAAGTTTTTTTCTTCTACTGTAAGCTCCACTCTCTGTCTCTTCCAGGTCCGATGCGCTTGGTCATATCCTACCTCAGTTTGGAAAAGACTGGACACAGAAGGGAATTGCCAAACTTTATCACAAAATACACAAGTATGTGAAATGCCGAGCACATCAATGGAACTCAACCTGTGGGATTATCATGACTTTCTGTCGTGCGTCCTGCTATTTGAACAATTAAAAATACATGACGCCTTGTGTATTTTTTGATAAAATGTAATGATTAATTTTGTGAATTGCAGTTTTGATTGCTCATTTCTTTGCAGAAATGGATACAAGTTCCTGTACTGTTCAGCGAGGGCTATCGGCATGGCTGCTATTACCAAAGACTACTTAAAGTGGGTCAACGACCAAGGCACTGTTCTTCCTAAAGGCCCGGTACTGCTGGCTCCCAGCAGCCTCTTTTCAGCACTACACAGGTAACAGCAGCTCAAATCCTCGCAGGATGGTCCGTATTCCCATTCAAGAGGGTAAATTTATAACAGTGTATCGACGCCTTCTTAGATTAAGAACCAAAGTCAATATTCTTGTGTTTTCCAAAATACCTCACAAAACATTGCATGTATGTTTTATTATTTATTGAACTCAAGAAAGTCTTTATAATGGATGACTGTTGACATCAACTCTTGCAGGGAGGTGATTGAGAAGAAGCCAGAGGTTTTTAAGATCGCCTGTCTTAGTGACATCAGGGACTTGTTCGGATCGCACAAACGGCCTTTCTACGCTGCTTTCGGCAACAGGACGAATGTAAGCAATACTGAAGACTGACTGCAAATCTTACATAATATCCGTACTTCTTAGGACAGGGGAAACTGTGGTTTGTGTGGATTACATTTAATCACGGTGTAAAACACTTTCTTGCATATTTTGAAAAATGGCTGTTCAAAATTGGGTTTACTTGTTAAAACTTTTTTCTGATAAAGAAATAAGGCTAAAGTTCTGTGAACCTCTGCAATAAAGCTCATCTCCAATGCTTTTGCAGGATGCTTTTGCCTATAAACGGGTGGGAGTGTCTGAGAGTAAAATATTTACAGTCAACCCAAAAGGAGAGCTTATCCAAGAAATGTCTAAAGGCAACAAGTCTTCGTAAGTAAAAACTAAGCAATTAAATGGAAATATGTTTTTGTAACTTGCTGTCATGCAGATTAGTCAGATTTCTAACCTCCTGGTTGTATTTTTTTTTCTGCTGCAGGTATAACCACCTGACTGAATTGGTTGAGCATTTCTTCCCTGTGGTCTCTCTGAGACCAATAACGCTGCAATTTTGGTCTGTCCTGAATACAGTAGCTTCTCTTACTGGAAGGAGTCTCTGCCCGAAGTGGACATGAGCATACTGACGTAGACCAACTTCCAGTATGTGTCTAAGCCCGACATGCACGCAAAATAGACATAAATTCTCCGATTTTCTCAGGAAAACCACCTTTGATAAGAACATAAAGAAGTAGTTGTTGATTTTTAATACTACACTCAGATAGATCCCCATTTTAAACTATTTGATTCAAAGCCACTGAATAATTAATATCCTGAGCATTTTTAGTTATTCCTGTCACTACATGTTTTGAGAATTATAAATCCTATTTAACCTATTACCTGATGAATCGTTTTAATATTGACAGAGAAGAACTCGACTTTAAAACACACACCAAGTAATGCCTAAGTTGTAGGAATGACTCAATGATAATTTGCCTTCCTTGAGCCTAGTGGAGGTGTGATCACATAAACCTCGGCGTGCACATCCATCTGTGTGTGTGTGAGTGAATTCATTGGACTGTATAGCATATGGAGTTTTATATCTCATTCTACCAAGAAACCAAAAACGGCCTACAGATGCATATCAAATTAATTGTAATTATTAGATCTGTTTGATCTCATTGAGTTCATGAGTCAGTTTGTGATTATCGGTTACAGCTTTGAATTTGCACTTTACTGGAGAGAACACAATCCTTCGGACGGAAAGCTATATTTCCAACTCGTCCAAGACTAAAGGTCATGCACCATTTGAATTTTATGTCATGCAGAAGGACCATTGAACCTGATTATTGTTCAGTGGTCACTATGTGACGATGCCAGTCACAATTCTTTCATTGTTTCATACCAAGTTTGTAATGGCATAAAATGTACACTGCACAAACGAGCATTAGATTTAAGACCAACAGTGAGGTTGGATTTTGGCTGCAGATGTGGATTTTGGCTGTGAACTCTTTTAACGTAATGTCATACGTATTTATTATTTTTGCGTACTTTCTTGTCCAGCTGATGTAAAATTGAGTAGACTTTCTGTAAATCAAATGTAGAAAAAATGTGAAAGAATTTTAAACAATATATGTTGTCCACAGTTGTGTACTTATGTTTTTAGAGTAAATACATTTTACTTGCAATAAAACCGCTTATACATGTTTTTTTTGTTGTTGTTGCTGATTATAATATACAAAAGTTTACATTTTTTAATGCATTTATTGCAAATACCGTAGTGGTCAAAGGTTTTAAGGTGAACAGAGGTATTTTGTTTCAGAAATGTTTCAACTTTACTGGTGTTAGATCTCTGTATCAGCTGTTCCTGTGGGACAGAAAAGTTAAAAACAAATCACTTTAACTGGTTGACTTGTTGGCAAACACATCTGAATATATGTGAAGGATGAATATGAATAGGATCTGGGTCTTTTTTTTTTTTTTTTTTCAATGAACCTAAATATTGAAAGTTTTGATCCAAAATAAACCAATTTCATTAGTTTCAATATTTTGTTGAGAAACAACTGAATGTATACATAGGGTCAATATGAATAAGATCTGAGTAATTTTAGATATTTAAAGTTCTCATCCATGATTTTTATTTTTTAAATTGAGCACCTAATAAATGATACATCTGTCACACTGTCTCAGATTTAGTTTCTTTCAGATGTTCATGTATTTCTGCGTCAGACATAAACAACACTAAGGCACAAATGAAGGACATCTTTTGTGCAACACGTACAAAACAATTGAAAATGCAGTTCTTCACCGTGACTGCATTTTACTGCATTCTTGAAAAGCACAAGTGCAGTACAAGTCGGGAGGGTAAAAGGTAGGCTAAATAAACAAGACCGCGCTATTATAAACTGAAGCAATTTGCAAGTTGCGACATCCTGCACCTGGCGGACCCAGAGATGATGACGATGACGACAGGCGCAGCCATAAACGCGTCAGCGCGTCTCGCTTGTTTTTTTGACTTCATGAGGAAGAAGCGATTTTAAAGAGTAAAGTGCAGGTAGGTATTCACCGCCGTTCCTTATTATTTCGTTTTCTTCAAGGTTGCGTCTGGCTGTTGGTCAAGTACCGCTACCCGCCGAAGGTGAACAGTTCTTTGCAGCTGAACCGGTTCAACGCGTTGAAGAGACTTTGTTTTCGTTCGGGGTTTTTTCCTGTTCGAAAACCTAAATCGAAACTTAAGCGAAACCCGCCCTGTAAAATCAACAGCGCGTGGGGCTTTGCGTGTCAATTTGAGATATGTAAAAACGTCCTCATCTTTAAATTGGAGTTAATTTGGGATTAGACGCACTTAAACAAAAAAACATCCAGGAGACAGTTTCCCATTTTTAAAATAAGTTATATTAAAGTTTGCCTATAAATAAATACGGAAGACTTGGCTAGAGAGTGTAAAACAGAATAGCACTCGAGAACATAAGCATCATCGAGTCGAGCAATATTTCACAATTAATCGAGTTAGTCAGAGGGAGTAAAGATCACCAGACACAAAGTAAATGAACTGTGTTGATAAAATGCCTTTTAACATAAACATGATCATGTGTCTAAAATATAGAAACAGCATTGAAGGCAAAAAGCTCCATTTGTCATCTAAAACGTAAAATTTAATCCACAGTCATGTGAAATCAATTATGATGAAATGCTTTCTCATCATGTTAGTGTATGTGGTTGCTTCTTGAACAGATCCAAGAGTCCACAAAATGTAAATGAAAGGCCAAAGTGTGGAGACTGCAGCTGCAAAGGCTTTGTTTCGTATTGATTTAGGGATAACAAGCCCTGATCAGGCAGGACTTATCTTTCCCAGGATTCTCGTGGACTCTGGTGAGCATCATAAGGCTGAAGACGGGCAGAAACATAGTGGTGTGTCACCGGTCCAGAACTCTGAACTGTTTTCTGTCCGGAACGAGCTGCCGGGGGGAGCCGGAAAGAAATGACATGTAAAATACAGTCAAAAACTTTGCATTTTCAACAGGCTCCAAAATGCTGATCACGAGAGGAATACACAACCTAAGTCGTTATGCTGAAAGATCTTTCATGCTGAAAGATGAAAGAATTGTGCACAACCATTGAGTGAATTCCATCAAACTAAATCTGTTAATGTCTTTTGAATCTGTGGGGCGTCTTGACATGTCGGGTGTCCTATAATTAAACTTTGACTGACTGTGGTGTCAGTCAATAATACAACAATGAACTTGTCATACCCTCTCTGTTGTAGATGTGCCAGCTCCTTCCAGACTGAATCAATCACTTATACATCTTTGGTCGTGAGTAACAGATTTCACCCAAATCACGATATTCATTCTGCTTCCTTACCTAGGTACTTTTTTTTTTTAAATCTTCTGTCATGAAATTTAAACTTCCATGTACATATAGACATGTGTTTGATTGAAACTTTATATTTCTCTAAAGGTTTCCTGTCCCCACCATCATGTCTGTGTCCGATGGAGCAAGCTTTTCTGCAGATGAGCTCACGTGTCAAATATGCCTGCAGCTGTTCTCGAAGCCCGTTTCTCTTCCCTGTGGTCACACCTATTGCTTTCTCTGCCTTAAGAACATGGAAGAAGGCCTTGACCAATACAGGTGCCCAGAATGTCAGGCTGAGTACCAGGGAGCCACTGCTCTCATGAAAAACTTTCAAAACGCCCAAATTCATAGAGGCCTACAAAGTGACTGCTGAGAAAGGTTTTGCCCCTGCAGATCATCCTGCTGTCATCCATGTGACATCCAAGAGTATGTGTAATTCTGCTTTTGGATCAGTCAGATGGAAAAAGGCAATGCTTTGCAGAAGAAAACAAGACAAACATAGGTTGTGAGTCTGGCTCTGGATTCGGAGGCACTCTCTGTAATCCGATGCAAGCAAAAATCAGCAGCAAAGGCAAAACGGAAATGGATGAGCCCAAGTTTAAACTGGCATCTCAAGTCACAGAGTTGCACTTCAAACTAGAGATTGCAGAAGGCATTCTGATGAAAGAAAAGGAATGGGAGCTTCAGCTGACAACTTCTAATTCTCGGCTGAGAGAGAAAATATCGAAGCTGCTGGGGCAGATGAGGGACTCCCTGCAGAGCTACAGTGACCAGGTGATGCAGATGGTCGAGAAGGAGTTAGGCCCAGGCGAAGAAAGCGCCCGCGCTCGAGTCGGCCAAACGTCTGAGCTGGCGAAACAGCTGAGGCGCACTGTGCTTACAGCTGAGTCCCTACTGACTGAAGAGGATGAAAAAGCATTTAGTGATGAGCTTCAGAGTCTAAATGCAAACATTGCAGAGGTGCTGGAAAAACCACTGAGAGAGGACGAGGACTTTGTTGAAACAAAGGTCAACTTTGCATATGCCTGTCCCAAGCTGGAAAACATGAACGCTGTCCTGAGGGAGCAACTTGGAGAGGCTCAGCGCTCCCTTCGAAACACCTTCAACCCTTCAGAGCTGACCTTTGACCCGGAAACAGCTCATCCTAATCTCGTTCTGTCAGAGGACCTGAAAACGGTAACGTTCAGCACGGTGAAGCGGTCCTGCACGTCCTCACCGCAGAGGTTCACCAACTTTTACCAGGTACTCAGTGTGCAAAGCTTCTCAGAAGGCGAACACTGCTGGGAGGTGGAGCTGGAAGGTTCTCCATGGATCATCGGCATGTGCTACAGCGGGAAGCTGCCACGCAGCGGGATGCCGTCCGCCCTGGAAAGCAGCCAGAGCTCCTGGTGTCTGATGTGGTTTGATAACCTGCTGACCGCCTTCGAGCAAGGTCACAGCGTGCCGCTAAAGAAAACCACAGTGTCACGCAGGCTTGAGGTCAGGCTGAGCTTCAAGACACACAGGCTGAGCTTCTACAACATCAGCCCTTCCAGTGGCAAGACGCATATCTACACCTTTAAGGCCAATCTGAGTGAAGCCGTGCACCTCGCCTATAGGATGATGTCAGGACACCCCAAAGGCAGAGTCACAATTTGCTCATGAATAGAAGTTTTCAAAATCGGCACACAGGAGAAATAGCTAGGTAAATTTATCCAAAAAAATCATAAGTTGAGAAAAGATTTCTGTAATTACATAATTAGTAGCTTCTCTAAGACTGACATGTAATATTATAGGGCTGTTTTCACAACCGATCATCCATCAATTTCAACAACCTGTTTATATGCACTACATGGTGTTTGCACTTTTTTTTTTACCTTATTGGAAACAATTTTTTAACAAATTGGTGATATGTTTTTGTCAGATGAAGGTGAAATGGCAGGATGTAATGCACATAGCATAAATATGGTACCAAAACATTTTGTGTAAATTAACTGGAGCTCTGACAACTCAATCTCAGCCAAAATTGCAGCTTTGACTTGTGGCCAAAGATGATCAAGCCACTCTGGTACACTTGTGCCACAAATCACAACTAAGCTACCACTGTTATTATCAGATTTTTTTGTGCCACATTCTCGGGGCCCAGATACAGATACACTGCCATTGCAGTGATGAAGAATCATGTTCTTCATCACTGTAAAAAGAAATCTGTAAGAAAAAGAAACAGATGAAGCAAAAATCATTTGGTATATGAATACCAAATATTTTGACTGCTGTGCAAGATTTTGAGATCTCTGCAGTTTAGATAAATAATTGAGGAATATCTTTTTGTTTGTGTGTTTAAGTGTAGTGTTTTTAATGTATTTTAGCATTAAAAAAGGACAATCAAAATTTACTTTGGTGTTATTCATTCAATGTCTTTTCTAATGGAAATAGCACTGTATAAAGTTTGTTTTTTTAGGTACTATACCTTAAGAAGTTTAATTTCCCTTTGGGATCAGTAAAGTATTTTTGTTTTTGAATTTAAACCGAGGCTTCTAAAGTAAATGCTAAAGTGTCTTTTCTGTGAATTGTAAGTATATCTTGTCTATGTAACGTATTTCATTTGGTGAATTTAGTTAATGGGATAATTAACTTTTCAATAATATTGCAATTTACTGACTATAGCTGTAAATAGCGCGAGATTTCAGTATCTCGCGAGACTACCTATAGAACTATACATAAATTGGGTCTACTTCATTTTGTGTAACTCGCGCGCGAGTCGGAGAAAAATCAAGCAGCGCTCCTTTAATGTGGTATTTATGAAACTTTGATATATTAGTTTGTATTGATTGATGTAAATATTTAAAACAAAATCCAGAGAGCCGTGCACGTTGGTGAACTGACATTTTGAAACAGAGCGCAGACCCCTCCCGCACAGCTCGCAAGCGACTGCGCTGACGCTAAAATGATGCGGAGCTCGCGTCAACTTGTCAGGTGACCGAACGGGAAATTTGGAGAAGGAAAGTGCTCAGGAGACGCAGCGATGTCTCGGACAGACGATCGATGTCTTGAACGCTTACAGCGGACGTAACCTTGGATCTCGCGTGTGTTTGAATCCGATTTTCTGACTGCGACGTTTTGGAGGGACTGCGCTGCGTGAACCGAGTCTTCTGAGGGGGGTGAGCCGTGACTGTTTACAATTTTGGAGCGCTCGTTAATGTGTCCGCGCATGAAAACACTGGCCGTAGTTTCACACTTGTTTTCATCCCGACGTCGAAGCTGTCGGCTTTTGAGCAGCGTCAGCAAATGTCGAGCGAGCGACGACAGCACGATTCTCCTCGTCGACGTGTTTATCTCCGGCGAGGAAAACCATTTATTCCTCTTTTAACGGCGTCTTCCCGAAAGCTAGCAGCGAGCTACATGTAGCAGCTGTAGCTGACGCCTGAAACTCCCCTTTTAAACAGAAACCACCTTATAGTCTACATACAGCGCTCTGACGCAGGACTGTGGCATAATTAGCAGCTCAATTACAACTTAAGTTTACTTGTGTAACACATTTAAGCAACAGTGTAAAACGCCACCAACTTAAGACAACTCCAGCCGCGACTGCCTTCCTGTCCAGTCCGACCTCTTTCCTTTACTTTCGTTTTATTGTCAGGATAATGTTGGGACTATTGTAACCTGAGTCACTCCCAACTGTCGAGTGGGTGTTAGTTAGTTGCTGCTAAATGGATTACTGTAGTATTACTGTAGTTGCTGCTTCAACACGAACACTGCTCGTGGGCGGGTTTAAAGACCTGTTACATAATCACCTTTTATTGCGGTTCAGCGTAATTCTACATTAAAAATTGTAGGGAAAAAAATTATTGATTCACTTTAGACAAAAGATCTATGTTGAGGAAGTAATTGGAAGCCCTAAAAGGTTTCATCAAACCAATGCAACAGAGCTAACCTGAGTTTCTAGGAATTGGTTATTAGTCCATGACTTGTGTTTTCCTGGGTATAAATGTGAGATGATACTGGGGTGGTTTCTTAGAAACGGGCTGTAGGAGAACTAACTTCTCCATTATGTGTTTAGGCCGGATGGTTGGGAAAGGATAACAAATGGTACTTTAACTGGAACCGTTTGCTTTGAGGAAAGTGAGATTGAGTTTATTACTGAAATGACGGCGGTGGGCCACCGTGAATGATGTGGGAGACCACTAATGTGTGTGTGAAAATTAGAATCATTGATCAGGAGTTTTGCATCACAGAAGAAGCAAGGTGAGAGATCAGACTTTTCTCCAGCAGAAACAATTCATACTGTGGACTGTAAGGCAAACCTGTCAACAAATTTGTAGTGAAGACAAGGCAGGAATCTTGGTCGCTCTGAAAACGGTAATATGTGAAAACAGTAATATGAGACGGCACAGATATTTGCAAAATAAAGGACTAATCTGTAGTGAAGGACATCGTGTCTACGGTTTAATATGGCGGGTGAACTGTGCTGGTTTCTAATCCACAGCTGAGATTGAGAATCTGGTGGATTCTAGATGTAAACTTAAATCATCATTTTAGCAGGATTATGATCTAAAACATGTTGCCAAATCATCACAGAAATGGTACATCTGACATAAAATCAGCTACCTTCTATGACTGTTGCATTTCCCAGAGCAAAGTCCTAAAAAAAAAAACAGTGAAGTGACCTTCACTGTGAAGTGAAGAGCAACTGTGACTCTACATAATCTAGAGAGATTGTGGAAGAGGCGGCAAAGTTCTGTGCTATTAGTGAAAGTGGATTGAAGCTTTCACTATGGTGAAAGCTTCAAGAATGGTAGGGCTACCAGAAATTTGTTTAAAAACAATTATTTCTTAACATGGAAATTTTTCCCACAGTAAATAAATACACACACATTTAAAAGTTGGATTTAAAAAAAAAACAAAACATTTTCAGTGTAAAATTATGCTACTGCAATAAAAAAAAATGTAATTTATTTCTAGGCCTTTTCCACATATTTACCATATTTATTATACAAGCACCAAAGATTGGTGCTTGTATAGTATATTGACAGTACCTATAGGAATTTGAGCTTTTGGGAAAAGTCCTTGTTCATATGAGAGTTTGATCTCAGTGAAATTCCCACGTTTAGAAAACAATAAATTAAAACCATCCTTTTATAAAATCCACGTCTCATTGAGTAGCCAGTCAGGAGTTCATGTGTTTTTTTCCCCCCCCTCCTTTAGGAACTGGCAACATGCTAGCCACGGTGACTGCTGCGGTTACATTGGCTCAGTACAATGACACAGTGTCACCTACACCTCTGGAGAACACATCTGTATTCCCAACTGAAGGTCAAGCCAACATCACCAAGCCTCACAAATGTCTACAAGTCCTATATGAAGATATCGGAGACTCCAGGTACCGTGGAGGACGGCCGATTTAAGAACTCTCGATTGTGTAAGATGGCATCTTAATTTCGACATTTCTGCCTTAGGGTGCGCTTCTGGGACATCCTGCTGCTGGTGCCAAATGTGGCCTTTTTCATATTCTTGATGTGGAAACTTCCTTCGGCGAGGGCAAAAATTCGACTCACGTCCAGCCCTATTTTTGTCACCTTCTACTTGCTGGTAGGTGAAAAAACATTTCGACTGCGGTATGGTTTGTGAAATTTCTGTGACCTTAACATTATGTGTATCCTTGTTATTGGAGATCCACTGATCAAGCTTTACTTTTAATCTCAGTTCCCAGTTTGCTTCGAGGTTTGACCTGGTCATTCTAATTTTGACAAGTTCTAGACTGTCACACACAAAAGAGGAAAAAAAACATTCTGCAGATGTTTTTTGTTGTTAGAATTTTTTTAAATCGATAATTAGAATTGCAAATTAATCCCTATCTATGTATCCAAACACATGGCTAACATTGGTATGATTTTGATTAAACTCAGATAATAGAAGGAGAAAATATATGATGCAATTACAGACATCAGATTGTAAGCTTTGATATCAGTTCTCGGAATTTGACCACTTAGGGAAAATTAGCTGATTTTCATCTCTGGCTGAGTGATTGCTACATATCTAATCACTGTCTGATTGCAGTGGTGTGCAGTTTACGACTAAAGTTTAGTCTGGTTTTTGTTTGATTTAATCTTTGAATTGGTATTTAGCCTGTTAAGACTATTACAATTATAATTCCAGACATTAGTGGCTGTAGAGTTACTGGTTGATTCTTCTGGTGTCTCCTTTATCAACCTTAATCCATAAAAAGTGCCTCCTTCAGCTAAAGTAATGCTCAAACATATATATACTGTTATACTATATTCTTCCTTTGACTGTGTTTGTTATTGATTTGCCTGTCCATTTACAACCAGTGCCACACTAGGCAGAATATTCCAGCTATGGCAGAAACAATAATGGAAGCACAGAGAGCTACGTGTTATCAGCTAAACTTTGGTCTGTGTGTGCTCCCAGAAATGGGCTGTGTGTGTGTGTGTGTTGTATAATATGTGTACTGTGTTTCTTAGGTCTTTGTGGTAGCAGCAGTTGGAATCACTCGCGCTATTGTTTCCATGACTGTCAGCGCATCCAGTGCAGCGACCATTGTGGACAAAGTAAGAAGAAAAAAAGAAAAAAAAGCATGAATAAAACTGTATTTGGGGGTGGGGGTAATTGTGAGCACCACTAAGAATACCGACCAGCTTTCTTGTGTAAGAAAAACTAAAACCTGTTCATAAAAATGTACTTACTAATATGTGTGAGTTTATTTCTCTTGCGTATTGTTGGATTCTGGTAATAAATAACCTTGGGAATTTCATTTTAATGTACATTCATTTCATTTTTCAGCTTATTTCCATTGATTGTGATCTAGTTAAGTCTTTTTAAGTGTGAGACGTCATGACTCCTGATTACACTAAAGTAAATCAGAGTGATCCCTGGTTCACGGATATGATTTGTTGGAGTCATGTAACCCAAATTTATTACAATAAGTTGTGAATGCATTACGCAAAATTGCTCCAATCCTCCTTAGGCTTTTGTAGTTGTCAACTAACAGAACAGGTTCAAAAGATCTCCAAGGTGGGTATGAATTGATGCACGGCCATTGTGAAACTTTGGCAACTGGCTCCAACTCTAATCTCCTTATTCATAGACATTACATGTTTGGTTTAAGGGTGGAGTTTGTTTGTTCCTCTCATAATCAGAAGTTGAAATTTCCAAGTTCCCCACTGGAAAAATAAGTAGGTCTTGTGGTAAAATTTGAATAGCTTTTGATACAAACAATGTGCAATATAGTACAGAGTTCTATTTTCAAATTAAATTGTGACCATACTTGTCCTCAGTTGCAAATTTAAACCCTTGGTATAATTCCTATTTGTTTTTAAAGATAAACATAACCTTCAGATTTTGCCATTTTTTAAAACTTATTCGGAGGCATAACTTGTGCTTGTGCTTACAGTAAACAATCGTGAATAATGTCCTTTCTGTTTACATGTAGACTTCTAATTTGTTTGAAAGAAGTGAGGTATTTTCTAATAAAAGGATTATACATATATATATATATATTTTTATTTAGGTAACTGAGATATCCTTAATTAATAACTCCGAGGAGATGGATGTGTGTGCAGCTGCTTGTATCCAGGCCTTCACGTATGAACGGAAATGCTGGGCTTGCATTCCATACATGCCAGAGAGATTCCTACTGATCGACAGTGCTGCATTGGTTGTTCTCATAACAAACTGTCATGGCTGCCGCGATTGGGGCCTTTATGACTCCATAGACCCGTGAGGACACGCCTGTGTTGTAAAGACAAACATGTTGGAGGATGTCTCATCTGCTTTTCTGCTGTGGTATCTGACAAGGTCTGTTGCTTCTTCAGGTGCTGTGGGAAATCACCCGCTTCTTCCTGCTTGCTATTGAGCTCAGCGTCATCATCCTGGGACTCGCCTTTGGTCAGTTTGTTTCAGTTCTCGTTTTCTGCCTTCTTGAAACGAGTGTTCCTTCCTGTTCGCTGGAGTGACTGCTATCTCTTATTGTAGTTGAGAGTATAACTAATGTGTTTTTTGTTCTCAGGTCACTTGGAGAGCAAGTCTAGTATAAAGCGTGTGCTGGCTATTACTGCAGTGTTGGCGTTGGCATACTCTATTACACAGGTAATTACGAGTAACGGGATGTCAAATGCTATTGGTAAAAGAAAGTAAAAATTAAGATGCGTTAACTAATGTATGATTGTAGGGAACATTAGAGATACTGTATCCAGACAGTCATCTGTCCGCCGAGGACTTTAACATCTACGGTCATGGAGGACGGCACTTCTGGTTAGCCAGTTCCTGCTTCTTCTTCTTGGTGAGTAAATTTTATTTTTCTCTTGCATCAACAGCATACCAACACACATACCAAAAGTTTATTCATTGCAGGCTCATTTTTGACTGGTCACTCTGTCTTTATTTCTTTTATTTTTATTTTTTAGGTTTACTCTCTGATTGTTGTCCTTCCTAAAACCCCAGTGAGAGAAAGGATATCACTGCCATGTAAGTCTTGGGATTTAAACATTTGAAAGGCAAAACATTTAAAGTGCAAATTAAACATTGTCTATTGTTACTGTCAGGGATCCTTTTTGTAATAAAGAAAAGCTTAGAAGTTGACAAATCGCTCAGAAAGGAGAAGTATGAAAAGACAAAATAGAGTGTGAAAAAATATTTATGTTTATAGAATTTATTTCCTGTCCCAGCGCTTGTACGTTATATCAATATGTCAATTTCTAATATGTTCCTAAATTGTAGCTGGTCTTAAATGAGTGATTTTCTTCACTTATCCTGATCCATTAATATTTATTTAAAATTGTTTTTAATTAGGTGGTGGCATTGTATTTATTCTGGGTTTTATTTTTAATATAAAACCCAAATGCACGAAAGTAGTCAGCTCTGTCGAAATGAATTAATCCCTAGACATTCACTTTTCCCTGCAAACCTACAAAATATCTCTGTTGATCCTGGCTTATTACAGGCTCAGGTAATAAGAAAGAAAATCCTCCTTGTTAGGTTTTATCATCCAGCTTCTATGACATGGGTAAGTGTGTATTTGCCAAAACTTGGCTTGAAAACAGGGATTTCACATGTTGGCTTGAACCTGTAATCACGAACTGCTATGATGTTTACTAAACACATTAGGCGCTGAAGATAGCCAACGCGGGTGTAAGAACACAAACTTTGAGTTATTCAAAAGCTTTAAATTATACTTATTGATAATTGGACACACACTGTATTTAATATCTAACTGAAGTTGAAATGTCTTCCTCAAATGTATGACAAAATGGTGGGTTTTTTTTTTCCCTTTTGAAAAGTTATGTAAAAAGATCTTAGAAGCCTGGTTTAAAAAAAAAAAAGTATGTCATTTTGACAGAACAATCTGAACTGTGTAGTAATTGAACGAGTTCTGGTTCTTTTTTCATGAAGGCTCAACTTACTGACTATGTCAGCAGCATCTGACTGTCATTAAAAGACAATGTAATTAATGACGAAGGTCTCTTTGAAACGAGATGAGTTGTCTCTTCTAATATTGATTTTTAAACAAAAAGCAAAAGCAGCAGCTGTCAGTTTCAAGAAACACGTGTGCAAAAGAGGTTTAGTTTCACTTCATTAAAAAAACAAAGGAAAAAAAGATCAATTCAACAAATGCCTCTGTAAGAGACCTGGGAAATGTAAGTTTCTTGGGTTAAAAAAAAGTGGAACAACGCAACTCACACAGACAGATTGTTGCTGGATGTACCCACATTCAAATGACTGCTTTGATTTTCATGGTCCTTTGTTTTCCTTCCTCCGTCAAGCCAAAAGGAGCTTCTACGTGTACGCAGCGATCCTGTCTTTGCTGAACTTTGTTCAGGGTTTGGGCAGCGCTCTGCTGTGTGCTGGGATTATAGAAGGACTTTGGTTAGTATTTTCTCCTTTGCTGCATGTGAATATATTGTCACTGTTCTCGTGATGTGAAACACTATTTAAGCATTTTGTTTGACTGATAAGAACTTGCCCATAAATGACTTTAATCGACTGGATTGCTACTATTTGTTTTTACCAGTAAGAGCGAAATGTTGGTTTTGCTTTAGCTTGTAATCTCATTACTCTGTGTAGCTTTGACTAAAACTGCTCACTGTTTGTCTTTTTTGAACCAGCTGCGTGGATGTCACCACCTTCCTGTATTTTTCTGCCTTTGCTCCGCTCATTTATATCACATTCCTCAAAGGATTCTTTGGGTATGTACAAATTATGTGGAACCGTGTGCAATTTCACAACTTGATTCTCAAAACAAAAGACTAAAATTTACTCAAATCTCATGGCTTAGGAGGTTGTCAGTTAAGGTCACATATATTAGTGATAAATTGAGAAAGTGGCTGTAAAAAAAAAAGTGGAGACATTTCAGTGTCATCTGAACATTGTTTTTGAGCTGAAAACAATGTTGTGATAGCTTCTTAAATCCTAAGGACACACAATAGTTGACTAAAATCAGAATCAGCTGGTTAAAGCTTCACGAGAAATGTCAGAGAAAATTCTGATGGCTTCATCTAACTATCATTTTGTTGACTTTTAAAAATATATTATATTAAAACACCCATTCTCTTTCGATGTGACAAATCTTTTTCTTTTTTTTTTGCCACTCTGTTCGCAGTTCGGAGCCAAAGATCCTGTTCTCCTACAAATCGCAGGTGGATGAACCAGATGAAAGCGACGTCCACCTTCCTCCAACCATCGCCGCAACCCTCGGCCGCAAGGACTTGACCGACCAGGGCCTGTACTACTCTTCCACCCAGATCGATGGGGCCGGTCCCGGCAGCTCCCGCGTGGTCGGAGCGTACCTGGACGACGTCGCGTCGGGACCGTATGGGTCAAACAGCATCGAAGCCGATCGTTGGAGACCTATCAATGTGTGAAAGGATTCACGGCTACACAGCTGAAGCGTGTTGGATGAAAAGAGTTTGGCAGGACGGAGATCAGAGATGTGTTGCTGAGCCAGTTGCCTGGACAACAAGAAACAAATGGACACTTAAACAGAGACTGTTTGTGAAGGACGCTTGATTTGTGACACTGTTGCTGGAGTGCTCTGCTGCTGTTGCCGCACGCCGAGGTTGCTCTCTCTATTGATTCTGCTCCACGGGCCCTTCGATGTTAGTGCTTATCAACTTGTCTCAGCACATTTATTCTAATTCCAGCACTAAATATCAACTCCTCTGTTCTTATTTATCCAGTTTAAAGCCAGTTTTAGATGCCCGATTTTGCTAAATCTGACACGTGATTTAGCAATGCGACACTTTACGTTTTTGCCGAAAGGTTTGAGGCCCAATATGAAGGAGTTAATGTGCTGTTTTGTACTGTTAAGAGTTCTAGCTGAGATAGTCAGTCGTTGTTTGTGAGCACAAGCATTTAGTTGTGGGTTGGTCATCCAATATATTTGCTTTCTTAAAAAACAACAAAACCACGTAGCAACTCCTAAACACAAGCATTAAAAGCATCTGCGACACAGTAACAATCCTGAAAAGAAATTCCATTTCCCTGAGAATCCTTGTATTCTTTGATTGTGTTCATACTTTATCATTTCTGCCTTTGCTTTATAATTTTTATACAAGGAAAATAAGAAAAAAAAAAACATTCCTGCCTCTTCACAGACACCTGTGGGCTCTGTAGATGCCGTAAGAAACTCATTATGTGTGATCTAAATAGCAAGCCTGCTTCTGCTTGTTCACAAGCCTTCTTATGTGTTGTTCCTTTCATTTTCTTTGCAGAACTTGTAGTATTGTGTCTTTGAACAAGAGGCTACTAGTGCAGTTTATTTGGTGTGTTAATTCAGGACCAGCTGTTGTGAGACCAGAAACGATGTTGCTCAAGTCTTAACGTATTTAAGATAGTGTTAAAAAAAAGTCTTGTGATATAATTAGAGCTTTTGATTTCCAGTGAGCAAAGAGAAATTATAACACAGGGAATCTGAGGAACTTTCCTGTTTTCCTTTTTAAGGAAAAAAAAAAAGAAGTTCAGTTTCTTGCGCATTTATTTAAATGAAAGTCTTATACCTTTTTGTATGTATTCAAATCACATCATATACATACCAGCTGTGGAATATAATTCAAAATTTCCCCCCAAAATGCAGCGTTTCCTATGGATGACTTGCATATTTAACTTTTTAGTTTTATTTGGTTGTGATTTGTGTCCTGAAAGTATTAGGTTACTTTAAAAAAAAATAAAAAACTACGTAAAGTAAGAACACAGTACAGAAAGTATGTTTTCAAAAGTATTTTTGACTTTGAAATACATGATGTACAATTACAATTGCTGCTGAATGATGTTGACAAGCTTGGGAGAAAAGTGCTTTTTTTTTTTTTTTCTTTCTTGACTTTAAACAGTGCATTGCCAAGAAACAAGATTCTTTTCAGACACCAAATCTTTCATAGTGAAGTTTTGCAGGTGGTGCTTTAATTACAAAGTGTTGGCCATTCCATGTGCTGCAAAATAAACTCTGGACTTTTTCCTCTATTGTGTTCATTTTTGCATTCAAGTCTTCTAAAGAATGAAAATCTGAGTGTTTTCTCCATTCAGGTAACTGAACCTCTATACATACATGCTTAAAGAAACAGACTCTGAAAACTCCAATTTATGTGGGATATTTCCATAGATGGCAAAGCTGAAGAAAATGATTGGGAGGGCAGTGATCATTGTCAGAACTTCATATGTTGTTAATCTATTTACACTCATTAAGGCTTCTGACTGGTTTTTATTCATATTTGCCACTGAATAAATGAGCAAATTTAATTCTCTACTTGTGATTTTAAATAGATGATTTGTCTGCACACTCGCACTACTTTAGCTTGTCTAAAAAGCTTTTCTCTTTCTGATAACTGGAACAACACTGCAGGGTCAGATATGTAAAGACGATGGTACTGCAGGTACAATCATCATGGTTTGGACTGTAGAAGTTTAATTTATTATTTATTTTTGGCAGAAGTAGTGGGTGTTGCAGTAGTTCTGTACAAGGAGAAAAATGTTTGGACTTGAAAATTGTTTTAATAGAGTACTTAGATCACACAATATGGATTCTATGTTGACTTGAAATCTCAAAGATCATTCATTCAGTCTCATTGCTTTCTTCTATTGAGGGCTTAAAGTTTTACTATAAGTAATTAGTAAATATTGATATGTGTGACAATTTAAATGACAGTAATATAATCAGAAAATAATATAGCTGTAATAAATCCGTAAAATCTAAAACATAGCTAACTGTTTCAATATGTAGTTAAATATAGAAATGTTATAATCAAGAATAAAGCTTCGGTTTTTATGCATTAATGTCACAATTATTTCAGTATTTATTTATTTCTACTTCAGTTCATCATGAAATATTTTAGAGTCACTATGTGGCATCAATCAAACAAACTTCATTGTCTGATTGCTTAAATTGTGTAGCTAGTAGATTTATCCTTGCACTATGACTTTTACAAGCTGGGTTAGACAAATAAAGAAAATGAAAAAAAAAAAAAAAGAAATCACCACGGTGTTTTATTTTATAAGGTCCTAAGGTTATCTTAAGTATGTCTGACAAGCTTTAAATAATGTAAACTTTAAAAGTCGTCAAGCCTACAACTCCCATTATGCTTTGCAGCACCTCTTAAGCTACTCACACTCCATTGGATGCGAATTACTTCCTGTAACCAATGAGCTTTGAGAATACTTGAACGCCGAAATGACCTTTATTGGAGCATATTGACAAGTCGTTGCTGTGGCGCCGACTCGACACTACCGTGTCATTAATGTCTACCTGCTGTTACAACTGTTAATAAGCGAGGTTGTAATATTTAATTTTATCCCGTGGAGACGGGCAGCTGTCCACTCAGGATGGGAGGAAATGGGAGCAAAGCGAGGACTGTATCTTTCAGGCTGGACGAAAACGAGAAGGTCACAGTAGTTGAAGGAGTGAAGGTATTTAATTAGCTGGTGATATAGCCAGTCGACTTGAAGCAATTAGACATTGCAATGGATGCTAATATAATTGTGGAGGTGTTGAGGCTGAGGTTGGTCCTTGCTATTGTAAGCCAGACTGGTTCATAATGTTTCTTAAATGAACTAGGGTTATACTATCTTCTCGTGTATATAACGCACGTTTAACTTTATACTGAATTAAAATCAGTTATCTCTGAAGCTAGTAACGTTTATAGCCTGTGTTAGTGTTAGCTTGTATGCTATATCAACTCAGTCAACTGTCAGGGGGCGAAATAATTCCCCCTAACAGTTTAACTGTCAATGAACCGTTTATTGACAGTTTGTCGACTGTCAATAAACACAGGGCTAAACTAAGGGCATTCTTGCTTCTTTTATGAGGGAAGGTAGCAGCCAGGTGTCGCTATTTAAATGTACTTGATTATTTAGCACAACACTAATAAGGGAAATGATATTAGCAGTGACTCTAGCGAAGCATTTGGAATCCATAATTCTGTAAAGTGTTTACTATCAGAAAGTTCTACCTGGATATAGGTAGAAGTGTTGACATTCAATTATCTGGAGAATGCAGGAGAATACAGAATACATTTCAACACATCAGCTCCATATGGAGACAGTTTCTCCTATCCAGCAGCTTTGATCAGCAAATGGGACAACCTTTTTCAAAGCAGGATTCTTTGCACTTTAGTGATATGTGGCATGCGGGTGTGTGTAAAACTAAAAACAGTAGTTTTGTGTCTACGCTGATAAAATTAAAAATAAAATGGGGTTTAAAAATCTTCTTGGGCTGCCGCCTCATTGTGGCGGAGGGGTTTGAGTGCCCCAATGAGCCTAGGTGCTACGTTGTCTGGGGCTTTATGCCCCTGGCAGGGTCACCCAAGGCAGACAGGCCGAAATGCGTTGGATGGATGGAAAAAAAAAAGTTAATTTCACTGCCTTCCCCTGATCCACAAAAGAAAAAAGCTAACATATTTTGTCTACAAGAATAACTAGTGGAATAATAGTCAAGGAGCAGGATTAGTAACTGGTCTACCGTTTGTCTTGATGAAACAATAATAACATGTCATAACGAAGTTCATGTTCTTATGTCATATTTCTGGTCCAGCTTTCTGAGAATGTCCTCCAGCGGATGAGGGAATCTGGTGATTTGGAAAGAACTTGGAGTTTGCCATCTGGTCCAGACATTAAAAAGACACCACCAAGTATGTCCGAAATGTGACATTTCTTGTATCTCACATTTTCTATGCAGTCATTATTCCGAAGATTACCTGGAAAAGGGAAAATCATTTGTAATTGTTTGTCGTATTTAGATTTTGTTGAAAAATGTAGACCACACAAAAAGCAAATAATCTATAGACTTGACTCAGTACATTTATGAGAACATGTTATTGAAATGTAAAAAATGTTAATATGTTTATGTTTATTTAAAGTGTTATTTAGAATATACAAAGTGGTTCAGGTTTAAACTGAGTGTCTTATTCTCGTCTGAAAAACTGTTGATACCCATCTACAATATCATTGTTAACGTTGATATTTACTTTTTGATGTTTAGGTTCAAAATCTGCAGAAACATCACCTTCGCAGACACAGGAAGAGATGCGTAAAAAGTAGGTGTTTTGTTTCTTTCAAAATGTCAACGTCACCACATTGGTTTGTTCATCGTGGTTTACAGTGTAACATTCATCTCTGCACCTTGATTTGACATTTACTATGCCATGTAAAATACCCATTACTTAGTTTCTGTGATGCTTAAGATTTTAAAACACAAAGAAGTATAATCAAAAAGTAGTTATTTGATTTTCTCTTTATCAAATCAATTTCAACAATAGAAAAAGGCTGGTTTCAAAAGATGAACAGAAATGACAGCCAGTAACTTCCAAAGCTAAAATTACACACAGTTTAGCACACAGTACAAGTTGATGTTTACATAAAAATAAACATCTTTATAATCCCCATTACTTTGGGGAAAATATTCTGTGGACTGATGAGATGAAAGTGGGACTTTATGAAGAGTTTGGTGCATCACGTTCTTTCTGATGTAAAAGTATTTCAGTAAAGGATCAGCTATCAACAGTAGCGTGATGGCATAGAGCTGCTGCTTCTATACTGGGACAATCTCAGGGGGCTATATTTGGACGGCAGATTAAAGTTGAGAATAAGTGCAAGCGCACTTGAGTTAGGCTGCAGGAAAATTATGTAAAGCACACAAACCAATAGGTTCTCAAGCATCAGAGAAACTAAGATCATGGGTATTTTACATGACCTATTTACGTTATGCTATGCTATCCTATGGTTTGAGCCATAAGTGCCAAAAGCGTATAAGTGAGGGGTCAGTTGTGCGGTCAAATTTTCCAGTCAGAACTTACTTTGACAATTTTATTTAATTTGAAGAGAGTTAAGTCTAGGATTGCCTACTTTTTCAGGATGTGAAAGTAAGCTGTTGCTTTAAATAAAAAGATGTTGCTTAAAATGTTTTAAATAAAAAGCTAAAATAACAATTTAAACTACTTTTTAATTCCCTCTATTTAACATTAGATGTTTCAGAATAATTTTATCAACATTATTAGGGCCGTTGTGGAGGCCCTGAAGAACTACTCCTGGTTTTGGAGCTGCTAGTTGCTAGTTAACCTATGGCGTGTCTCTTGTTTGAGATACTGCCCCCCTCAGGCTGCTACAGAAACAGCAGTGGGCTGTCGGGTGACGTGATGAAGGCAGCTGTTGCACAAATATCACCTCTCTCACCTTTCTGATCTCGGTGAAAATTTCCACTTGGTTAAAGTGAGGCAGAACAAAAGCAGTAAAACCATTTAAGCTATAAAGTGAAACAAACAAAAAAAAAAACTTAAATGGATTTATTCCTTGTCATCTGAAAGAAAATTATTTTTGCCATCCAATTATCACCATTGTGAAGAAGTTAAATATGCATATGAGAATGATAGCTTGTTTTCTAAGTGGCCTCTCCATGAATTGTCAAATGTTAACCTCTTAAATCTTTCCTGACGTTAGCTTTGAGCGCCAACAGGCTCTGATGGAGGAGCAGCTGGCCAAGCTCAAGCAGAGGGAGATAGAGTCTTCAGCCATCACAGACATGGAAAGGAGCAGCTCTCCTGTCTACGGAGAAAAAAGTTATGAAAAGAGCAACGTACTGGTGAGTATGCTGTTTGGTTCTTTGGATCTCGATTGTACACAATCCAAATAACACATAACTCACTGACCACTCTCAACAAATAAATCTTTTTTCTCTTGTTTTGATGAAATTGAATATTATGAACTTCATGCCTTGCTGCCAATTCTTCCACCTCTAATAGAAACCACATAAATCTGTTCACAATCCTCAATGATGTAATAGAATTAGAAATTCAGCACTCCTAATAGATGTATTTGCACAATTTCTGTCAAGACCACAGCGTCCACCTGCCTGCATTACATTTATTTACTTGAGCGTAAGTTGAGAGTAATTGACAAGTTCTCAGGTTACAGAGTACAGTAATGTAATGATGCTTGTATTTGATGATGCTTGTATTTGACAGGTTAGAGCAGCAGACACAGAATTGTGTCTGAGCACCGAAGCGAAAGGAAGTGGAAGCTTTTTTGCTTTAAGGTGATAATAGGTATGAAGCAGATGCTTATAAAGTGTGTGAAAGGTCTAGAGAGCATGAGGTGCGGAGTGTTTATGTGACCCCACTCCACCTTTTTATTTGTACCTTTTTCTTCTGTCTCACCAGTGCTTTTTGCTCGCTCTCACCTTTAAAACCTGTTTCCGTCTGAACAGATCCATTCCGCCCACCTTGATTTGTCCCTTTTGCTTAAAATGAAGCTTCAGTTCATCCATCCAAACAATGGAGCCAAACCAGGCAGAAGCCACTCCTTAGTTTATAAATGAAAAACTCTTTTTTTTTTTTTTTTCTTTTGTCTTGCAACGGTTTTTCAGGAAATTGTTAGAAGTCTGATTTACAAGCTTCCACAGCTTCAAATTTCACTGCTCAGCAGGTAAGCGTCCCTGTCATTTTCAGCACTTCCTAGCAGCACCGACACAGCTGGAAGCTCAAAAACACGCTTCACTTTTTCTATTCTTATACGCTTTACAACAAAGCTTTTTAAGTTGGTTGGAAGTGCTTTATTTATGTGAGTGGAAGCCAGATGAGCAACTGAAATCGTACGTTTGCTCACAGACTCTATTGTGGCACCATCACAATTATACACACGAGTGCATATAGAGCAACCCCCTCACCCCTGTATGTGTACGTGCGTGTGTGTGTGTGTGTGTGTGTGTGTGTGTGTGTGTGTGTGTTTCATCACATCCACTCTGGGCTTCCCAGCATGCAGGCTACGTGTCACTGTTGGGGTGATGAGGAGGTTAGGGAAGTGTGAAGGCTATACCTGTCGAAGAGATGAGCGGCTGGCCGCCACGCCTCGGGCTGCCTGTCACAAATGCTCAAATTAGCCATTTACCCCTGCCTTAGCTCCGACATTCACTGCTGAGATACATCATGTGTGTGTGCGTCTGTGTCGGTAGCTGTCACTGCATGTGCATTGGACACCTGTGTGTGTGTGTGTGTAAATAGGAGGAGCGTGTGTGTCTTGTTGCGAAGAGTTCATAGACGGGTCAGTCATACTCTTTTCTGTGAAGTCATATTTTTTTGGTGAAAAATTCAGCAGACTTCAGTTCTACATGTTTTTATTTCCCACTCGTTTCTTGTCTGTAATTTGCTTGTGTTTTTCTGATTGCTAACGTGCAGATAAACGTCTCTAACAGCAGTAAGCTAGGGAGCTTTTCTTTCTCCCGCTCCACTTACTGACTAAAACACTGTCAGTGTGGAGGAATCGGTTAGTCTGAAATGCCACTAGCTGTTTTCTTGTTAATGTGCAGGAAGGCTCCTCATGTTCACGCTGGCTTGCATGGATTCTCATTGCACTTGATATTTATCACATTTCAGGACATTACAAACACAAACCTGAGTGTAATTTTTGGGATGCTATTTGTTTAAGCAAATAATCATAAAGTAGAGGAAAAACTATACGCAGTTTTATTTATTTATTTTCTGAATCAGTCCTCAGTAGACCCACATTTTTCTGTAATTTACAGCTTCAAGTCTTCAAGTCTTTGGGGTATGTCTCCGCCCGGTTTGTGCATCTAAAGACTGAATTTTCTACTTACATATATTGATATTTATATATGCTTTCATGAAACCAAGTGTAACAAATTATTCAAACATTATCACACATTATCATAGTAATGATAAACAACACAATTATTACCCGTACTTACCTTTCAACATCCTCGTCTCTGCTGAAGAAAAGCAGTGGCAACAAGATGGTGGCCTTAGAGGTGGAGAGGGTCTTCTCATTCATTGTGTTTGTTTTCTACCTTACAGGGTTTTTCATGTTCAGTTTGGCCTCATCTGACTATCTGACATTTGTTTTCATATGTTTGCTGTGTTACCGACATGGATTGTTGCAAACTGCGAACAGGGCTTCTAATGGCATTCTTGCAACAATGTTGTTCTTAATATGCAATCGGTTGTCTGTATAGCTGCTTGTCAAGTAGGCCAGTTAACAAGTTCATAGATATTACTTTAGATTCTATGAATTTGATAGATAAGTTTATATCTATCATAGATATAAGTATCTGTGATATTTGAACATATTTCTTCAAATGAATTGAAAGATGATGATAATAAATGCTTTATTAACCAAGGAACTATTATGGTGTATTATTTGACTTCTGAATCTTTGTTCCTACATTTATGTTAGCTGACATGCATCTCATTAGCTGACTTCCAAAGTATAGAACTTGAGTTTTTCACGATGCCATTCTGTCTTGTCTTAGGTCTATATTTAACTGTTAAAGCTTGAGTGAAGATGTGTGGAAAATAGAAAGTTCCATTAACACCTCCTGTTCTCTCCTTTGTTGTATCTCCTCTGTTTCTTTCTCTCCTCCCTGTCTTTTCTCTTCACCTCGGGGGGTGTCATTCCTGAAGCAGGAAAAATGTAATTAGTATGCCCAGGTATTCAGTGCTAAACATCTCACACACACGCACACACACACAGACATGCACCAAATTTAGGCTGTTGAGTTTGAGAAGCCTGTTATCCGGCTGAGAAGAACAGAATTTCCCACCTGTCTTTTCGCTGAGGGTGAAGGTTTGTACTATAATATCAAAGGAGTCTTTTATCCCCACTGAAAACACAACAGCAACATTACTTGCTGCAAATTGAATTAATTTTAAAAGATAATTGCAGCAGAATATCTTCTGGAGAAAACCAGAAATTTGACAAAACACAGACAAATATGAATTTATCAGGGATTTGTAACGCTGGACAAATTAGCATAGTAGTTGTTTTAGTATTTGTACAGGGTTAATATTGCTTTCGCTGTTTTTTGTGGCTATGCTGACATTTCTTTTAGAAGACTTGCACAGCAATATCAGAACTATTTTTTTGCAGTACTGCATGGATTTTGAATAATCTGAATTCAAGAGGCATTAATAACCTGGGAGACATTTTTTTTTTCAGTGCCTCCCTTTGGCATTTCTCTATATTTTATGACTTTACAACTTTATAGAGATTCCTTGATGTTAAGTCTAACTACGCATTTCCAATTGGATTTAATTGAATTAGTTATGACTAGGCCATTAATTCATACAATTTGCTGTCCCATCGTTTCTCTTGCTGTATGTTTAGGGCTGTTGGGTTGCCAGAAAGTAAATCTCTGACACATTCTCAAGTGTTTTGTATTTTTTTATGGATTCTGAACAGCTTCCCTGTCTCTGCTAAAGAAAAGCAACCCCACAGGATGATACTACCACCACTGTGACACTGTGATATGAAGGTCTAGATGTCCTCCACAGATAAACTTTTTGGAGTTTATCTGTGGCCAAAAAGGCCAAAAATTCAATTCTTATCTGAGCAGAACACCTGCATTTGTTTTTCAAGTCTCCATGTGGCTTTCTTCTGGCTAGCTTTGTTTCCATGTAGACCAATTATCCCACCGTAGCTGTGGATTTGCTTTATCCTCTTTTTTTTTTTGAAAATTTACTGAAGAACTTCTTGGCACCTTGGTACCTTATCCACTAAGAACTTTGTGGATTTAATGTCACAAAATGTGACAGTTCAAAGGGGTCTGAATACTTTCATCCTAACAGTTGAGCCTGAAGAAAAGCTCTGCATCAAGAGCAGCTTGTAACACCTACAGCCGACTAAATCTGACAGGTTTTATTCATCCGTAAAGAATGACACCGTCTGTAGGAGGATCTTTTAGGTTTTGTGGTTGAATCACAACGTGTAAGAACAGATTTAACATCCTTTTGTTCACTTCTTATGTCCCTCTTGTGAGATTCTTTGGTCTGTGTGTTTAAAGCACACCTCATGCTCTCTAATGTCTTCTGTTATTTATCGCTACATTACATTTTCAGCAGTTGCAGTACCGTTTTGTTGAGGTTTGATATGCCCATTAATATTTTTCCAAGGTGTGTTGGTTCCAGTGTAGCAAAAACATGTAGTTTTGTGAATAGGCGCTAGATGGCATTGTTGGAACATTTTCATTCCTGGTAGGGGATTAAAATTAGGATGAAACCCAGCCCTGCTCTGCAAAATGGGCTGCTGGGCAACATGTTCTCCGAGATTCCTTCCTCTCTTCTTCCTCCTGTGTGTGTTAGTGATGACACATGGAAATGCTCCTTGTACTGTCCAAGAGAAATTATTTTAAAAAGCAGGCTGAAAAGCTTGGCATTCGTTAAAGTCAGACCTGAGATCACAAGCCTTCAGTCCACAGGCGGTGGTGCCACACATGTTAACAATGTGCTGCCTTGCTGCTGTGTATAAACCACTAGGAAGTGACACTTCACTAGAGTGTAAATGTTGTGTTTTGCACTAAATATGCAGCTTTCAGCTACAAGATGCTAACCAGCCGGCTCCCCTGCTGTCTCACTTTAAAAGACTTTTGTCAGTTTTTTTCCCCCCCCGTTTTTAATCTAACTTCAGTTCATTTCTTTACTTGCATTGATTTTTTTTTTAACCATTACGTTTTAATTGAATTTTCTTTATCTCCATGATTACAAACAGGCCTTGAACGTCTCTACTGTTATTAATTAGCACAGTTATTTATTTACTGACTCATCCCTTCCTGATAACCAGCCTGAAGCAACGTTATTTTCTCAACTATTATCCTTTCAGCAGATTTGGAGATTTATTGTTTTATGTTTTAGCAGAATAAATGGAAATGTTAACTGTATTGTTGCTCTGAAAGAGGAAGATTGTCCTTCTGTAAGACATCGGTCTTTGATAGAATCACAGCATTTGAGGCAGGTATTTTTTCTTGAAACTACTCATGTTTAAAATCAGGCAACTTTGTGAACAGAAACAGCCCTGGAGACTCCAGGCTAGAGATTAGATAGGGAAAAAACAGATATAGTTTAATAAGTAATCTAGTAGCTAATAAGCAAGAAATAGCCTTGTAGTTTATTGCAAGGGTTAGAAATAAATTGCGATGCTTCATCCTTGCTGCTGGTTCACTAATTCACCTCCTTATTAGCCAAATATGGAATAAGGAAGTATTTTGATCCAGGGGCAGATCTAGAAAAATATCTATGGGGTGGTAAGAGGGGGCAAGGATTAGGGCTAGGGTGGAGCATAAATTGTTTAGGAAGATTAGCAGTGCTGGTATTCAGCTACACATGGCATAATTCATAATGACAATAAAGCTCAGTTTTGGTGTCAGATGTTTAAAAACTAGAATCCAGCTTCTACGTTTATAACTCAATACTGTTTTAGGCGTGAAATTGCTATTGTATACGTCAAAGTATGTGGTTGTAGAACCCTTTGAACATGGACACACAGCTCTACTTTTAAATTTACCTCACATAAAAACAGTAAAAACATAAAACCGGCATTAAGACTAAGTCTAAACTGCGTCACCTTAGTCTCACCAGAGACTTGACATCTTTTCTTCATGTTAAATCACATAAGCCCTTTGTGTGTGCTTGCTCATTCATAGATGCAAAACCTTGCCCCGTTCATTTTGAGCAGCTGGAGCTGCTGTCGAGCAGATAACGCCTCAGGTTGAGGAGATTTTGATCTGTCGAGCACAAACTCTGTCAGCTGAAAGGTTCGATGTGCTGGAGCACAGCACCCTTCCCATCAGAGAGCTACTGGGATGTAATGAGTCAACTGGACAAGACTTTCATAAAAATAAATTCCATCATGCTTGTTTAGTAGTTTCGTTGTAGACCAATTCATATAGAATAAATAATAGGATAAATAAACACTTGTTTTTTTTCTTTACATACGATCACATTTATTTGTGGCAGCAAAGATATATATGTTTTATAAAAAGGCTTTTTTTTTAAAAATACTAACAAAGGTACCTGATCTAATCTATAAAAATTATAACTATATTTGGTCTGACTGCGACAGGCTGGCGATCTGTCCAGGATGTACCCCGTCTTTCGCCGGAACGTAGCAGGAGATAGGCACCAGCACCTCCCCACCCCATTGGGGATAAGAATGAACAGAAAATGGATGGATGGATGGATGGATGGATGGATGGATGGATGGATGGATGGATGGATGGATGGATGGATGGATGGATGGATGGATGGATGGATGGATGGATGGATGGATGGATGGATGGATGGATGGATGGATGGATGGATGGATGGATGTTTAGTCTGATTTTTGCACATATTTGTTGAACACATAACTGTACAACTCTTCTGTCTCCTCTCTGACAAAACCTATTTTTCTTTTTCTTTTTTTCTTTCAGCATTCGTCTTTTATTCTGCATTCTCTTTCTCACTATATCCTTGGCAGTGTCTCCCCCCCACCCCTCTGTCTCTGTGACAGTCTGTGTGCCAAAGAAGGCTGATGATGAAGTGTTAATTCATCTAACCTCCCACGGTTATGTGAAGAAACCTCACATTTAATGAGCAAACAGCTAGACTAACCAATTCATGCCTGTGGTATTTCTGCTACACCTCGTGTGCATGATCATGTAAGAGTTCATGTCTGCATGTATTTCTTTAATTTACAGGTGCAGGATGATATACATATCACCCACAGGTGTTGGTGTGGTGATAAATTTATAAATGCAGTCGATAAACACTTGAGCAGTTGTCAAGAGGCTCTGCACTTATTGTTGTCATATTATCCCAATGTAAAAGTGTGAGGCGGCCTTACTTGATACGGAGTTATCCTTTCTATCAAACTAAAATGACCTCAAATGATCCATGAAGATCATGAAAATGAAATGCACAATTCCAATACATAAACAACCGAACAATTTTTAGAGAGGCTTGACTTCTTCTTAGACAATTCCATTCATGTGAAAAGGTGAAAGTGTCCTTCTTGACAGTAATTTTCATTTTATAGAAGATTTTGTGGGGCTAGTGGCCTTTACTCTAAGTATTTTTTTTTTAGAGGAAAGGGGTTAAGAGAAGATGGGGAACGACATGCTACAAAGATCCTGAGGTTGAGAGTTGAACCACGGACGGCTGCTTCCAGGGCTAATAGCTGCCGTCTATCGGGTGCCCGCTCTAGTGCTGCACTGTGAGGCGCCTACAGAGTTCTCCCTTTGGCCAAACTAAAACGACTACAGAAACATGGCAAAATACATGTTATTTTATTTCATGAAATAAAATAAAAATATTTATACCCAGGGCAGCCAAAATGAATGATTTAACTGCCTGTAAAAGTAAAATAATAGGCCCAATATCCTGCCAGTCTGTGGTACTCACTTTCCTTGTTAGCAGTCATAATGTTATCCCTGATCACTGAAATAAAGTTGTACCTCAAACCGCAATAATAGAATAAAAACAGACTATTTTTTAAAATTCACATTGAAGCTTAACTATGGGTGTATGTGCCTTTTAATGCAAAGGTTTTGAAAAATGCTGCTTTTTAGCTAATTTAGCAGCACCAATAAATCTTAAGTTTACAATATTCAGGGGCTCAGCATTACCACAGATATGTATCGACACATGTGATGGACAACATGCTTACTTCCAGTATGATATGACCGGGAGAGGGATGTCAGTGAGTTAGTCACAATTTTCAGGTATTTTTTTCTTCTCTGTTTGTATTTGCATCTGTCTCTGTCTTTCTTCCTGATTAAAAAGCCAAATCAAGAGTTAAATTGTGCACACCGTGTCTCCCTGTGACATTCTCCACACTAATCCTAATTTTATTTCTCTTCCCTCATTTCACTCTCTCTCTCTACTCTCCTGACTTTCAGGCTGAAACCAAACCAAAACCTTTTCTCCCCAAACACATAGATTCATTCACACGCACCATTTGCATAATTTAGCATTTACATAATTGATTTCCAAGGAAGCGTTTCACACTTTGTGAGGTGGTGTTGGAGACCAAAAGGTCTGATATTGCCATGCATGCACATATACACACACACACACACACACACACACTCACACATGCATGCACTCACTCACGCACGCACTCACTCACACACATTTGCATTGCTATGCTCACATGGTTTTGTTGTGTCACGGTCTCTGCCTCTGTTTTTTTCTGTTTTCCTCTCCCACAGAGAAATAGACAGAAACACACTATGTTACTGGATGGTTAAGATTCCCAGTCTAAATGAAGCATGAAGCGTTGCCAAGCTGGTGCATCTGGTGACCTGCTCGGTACACGCAGCAAACATAATCAACTAAGCATACATGATCAAATGTATCAGGATCCATGAAATTGGAGTGGTTATATTGAAGGAGCAGCTTTGATTTTTCTGGGCTGGTAAAATGTGCCCCCCTTTTCACCTATACAGATATTTTGCACTTTCAGATCATTCTTATCTAATAAAATGCATAAATTATTCTCAGGCAGACACAAGGACCCATCAAGTCTCCTGAGAAAACAGAATTTATTGAAAGGTTATTTGTCCTCTTTTTTTCCTCTTCTAAACATTACTCACTGATATTGAAACGGTTTGTGCCAATTCCAAATACTTGGGTAGAAAAGGGCATAAATATTAGGATCATAACTATAAACATGAGGTGGTGCAAAGATGAAACTGTTTCTGATTAAAAATGCATGACTTTTGCATGATTTTTGCATGTTTTTTCCATAAGGTGTTTTTTCCATTTTTTTTGCAGTAATATTAAGCATTAGTTTAGCTAAATATTACACTAGGCTAAGCTAATGTTTCAGCTATTGTTCCCTTCGCCCATATTTTATGATTAATCAATTCAGCGGGTTGAACAATTTGTAAATTAATAATGTAATGTAATGATATTGTATTCAATAGTGTATTGTATTGTATTCAATGCAGGTAATACAATGCTCTACCTGCATTGCAAGTATTAATTTTTAATAAATGAATACTATACATACTGCCTTTTTACCAAGAAGGCAGTGAGTATGTATAGACAGACAGACAGACAGACAGACAGACAGACAGATAGATAGACAGACAGACAGACAGATAGACAGATAGACAGATAGATAGATAGATAGATAGATAGATAGATAGATAGGTAGATAGATAGATAGATAGATGGAAGCTTTTTCAAAATGTTGTTCTACATGTGTCATCTTTAAAGACAAGTCACAACCTGGACTGGTCACCAGTCCATTGCAGGGTGGAATAAGTGACACGACAGCTCGGCATTTTCCTGGGATTTGGTAACTCGAATGGTAGAACAAATGGTAAATTTATATGATTTCCTCTAATCATATAAATTCACCCCATTTTGGACAAAGTTGTTGGCATGTCCTCCAACCAAGCATAACATACATTGCCTGACCCGTGACAAGAGAACCAAATACATTTTTTTATTGTTCTGAAGTTGTTATATACACGAGTGGATGGTTTAGAGCCACCACCATGATGGTTCCAAAAGTTAGTCTATAGGTTTTTACATTCTCGTTGACGTTTGGTCATCAGAGAGACCTGAATCACATAAATATAAGGTAGATGTACCTGCGGTCACACTGTTTGCTATTGGCCCGCAAACTCCATCAAACTGGTTGGGCGTGTGTGTGTGTGTTTATCTATCTCTGCATCTCTACAAGCCCCTTTCACCTCTCCTCTAAAATCTTTCATCTGTGGAAATGGGACCGCCTCACGCCTGTGAGCAATCCACGGGGATCCGGCTATTCACACATACATGGACACTCTTAGACACACATTCAGATTTGGTCCAGTGACCGAAGAGCGGGAAGGTTTAACAGATGGTGTCGGCTGTATCCGTTACAAAGATTACCCAAAACCACACAAACACATTTTGCAGCCACTGGCTTTGTGAGTTCACCTCATTTAACTCAATGGTGTTTTTATGAGGCATAGCAACATTAGAGCCAGCTACCGCTTTAATCTGTCCCCTCTGTGTTCTGTATCCAATGCCAGACTGGGAGAGCTTGGTAGGAACAGAAAAACAGAATATGGCATTGTACGCCTGTCTGAGCTTTGCCTGATTTGGGGATAGCCTACCATATATGGTCATATAATACTTTGTGGCCGTATTTCACACTAAGTCGTAAAAGTCTATAAATTATCATGAATAGCATAAAAATGCATATTCTATTTTAGGAGTGTCAGATAACTCCATGTTCATTTATTTGTCCTAAAGTTTAAGAGTTACTGCGTTGCAGAACAGAATAATGCACAGGAGCTCAACTGCTTTAATCTCATAAACCTTAACAGTTTTTACTAGAAATCACAGCAAAGCTTTACTTAAAAAACTTTGACTTGATTGATTTTTAACTAAAAAAGCATGCTGTGAATAAGTAATATAGCTTAAGAAACTGCAAAGCAAAAATGAACTTTTTAGTGTGTTTAGAAGATTATGTTGATCTCAGTACTCTGACATAGCATCTCGTCTGTCACTGTGTCAACATTTTTGTTTTCCAAAGAGCACCCCAAAATGCTGCCTCTCAAATGATTAGAAGGTGTTGATTCTCATTTAAGGCTGTTGTAGCACAGTGTTGTCAGCTATCTCGACAACATTGATTAGGTGATTCTGTCAACACAACATGGCAACTCGGATCATAACACCATAACAGAAGCTATACTGGAACCAAGTTACAACATTTAGTCCTTGGACAGTTTTAGATGGATATGTCTGTGTATCAGTATAAGCATGAGTATGTTTCTTCTACAATATGTCTAGATAAACGACAGGATATATTTTCCTGTAATTGTAATGTAATATAAACTCTAAAAGTAAACTGTGATGCAAACAACAGCAACAACAGAACCCATACATGTTTTTCTAAGGGACTTTAGAAGTACCAAGTTTCTTTCTTCTGAAAGTTTCTGGATTCTACTTTCTGAAATTTGTCTTTATTTCACCTCCTTTTTCACCTAAACTCTGTATCATTCCTCCTTCTATTGTCTCTCTAACTCCAGTTCCCTCTCTCTTTCCTAGCCAGCAGATTTGGATGCGTGGGTAAGCAACAACACTATTACCGTCTTAGTTCGGCTATTCCTTTCTCTCTTTCTCTGTCTCTTTTCTCTATTTAGATGTCATGTTTTCATTGTGCTTTAAAGCAAGGCTGCAAGTGTGCTGCCGCCATCATTTTGCACAACAAATCTTTGGGAGGTATTCAGCTAGAAAATTACACATCATCTGTGCTGCTGGCAGAGGAGATTTTACATGCAAACGCACATATACACACATTCTCCAAGCATCAAACAGCTACCGTTGAAAGAGAGAGCGTAGAGTAGGGATTTGCACATGTGCTCTTCGAAGATGTGTGTGTCTGTTAAGTTAGCATGAGATTACACTGGATTACAATAAATGTTATGTCAGTCAGTGTAGCTGTGCTTGTGGGGATACCGATTTATTTAAATGGTACAGAAGACGAGTTGATCATACTATTAATAATTCACCTGTTAAGTAGAGAAAATAGTCATCATGTCAGCTATCTTGACAACATTGATTAGGTGATTCTGTCAACACAACACAGCATCTCGGATCATAACACCATAACAGACTTCACACTAATTATCGTGTATTCAAGAGTTTTTTCATGAGTTTGTTTTAAAATACGGCTGTATAATTAATCAGCTTAAAGCATTATATTTGTTTTCTGGAAAAAATTTAGTGGCTCTGTGTGTATATGTTCATGTAAATAAATTAATTTGAAAACCAAAATACATTTTTCTGAACATATTTTTCAGCATTGTGAAACACAGAGTATTTACAATCTTCTGGCTCCCTGACTTTTGTTATTCAAAACTCATTCATTTTTATTTCTGTTTTTTTTTTTTTTTAATTTATTAGCTCTTTTGCTGGTTTTCACTATGTGTTATTCAATTTCATATTATTCATGGAGTTCTTTTTAATCATGTCATTAATATTTTGGAAATTATAAAATTGTATGCCCCTATGCTTTTGAAACAGGTTTCTTTTTTCATCATTAATGCATACATATATCTATCTTCCAGCTAAAATACCAAAAAATTTTCAAAGTGTGTCTCTCTCCCTGTCTCTTTTTTCTTTTTCTTTTTTCTTTTTTGTACATCTGTCTTTTGTCTTCTTCTGCTTGCATGCTGCTTTGCCATGGCCCAAACTGTGGGTCTTTCTTCAGCCAGTCCACCATCTTGCTGCCTATCACAGCTTGGCTCACTGAGCTTTTTAAAGGCTTTCACCTCCTGCTAATGTCAACACCACCACTTCACCTCCAGCCACAGCTGTGCCAATCTTATGCCACCTAACTAGTTTTGTAAGTGTCATTGCCTGGTGTTGGTTTACAATGAAATTGACATTCTTTGTGCTGCTTTGTAATCTAGATTTTATGGGTTCTAATTTAATGTACAGTTCCAACACATTACTGATGTTATTTTAACTTAAAATGAATTAGTAGGACTTGTGAAAAGAAGTGAAGGCTACATAACCAGTCATGTTTTAACTGAATACTTGGGAAAGATGAAATCACACTTTTTTGTTTTTGAATTCTTTTGAAATCTCAATATGCAAATAATTTGTTAATTCACAGTGGAAGAAAGTATTAATCTTTTGTATTTTGCAGCTGTGCTACTAAGCCCAGTAGTGTGTTTACTGCTTTGGGGAACACAGTCGTAATATGACTTGTTTAACTCAGCGAACACCTTCAAGTACTGTTCTCCTGCATACAATTGTATCAAGTGGCCATATGTATGGTATCAAGTTTAGAAGCTGCATATGGTGATTTTTATACTGTATGATTCAAAAACATTTGCACAGTGGTTAGTGTTCTGCTTGGAGGTAAAGTACAAATGATTGATACTGTAAATAATAGTTAACATGTTCAGTGTTTTCAGTCATGTTCAGCAGTATTTTCAGTGATTTCAGCCAGTCATTTCCACACAACCTGGAATTGCTATTGTTGCTTTCTGCCTTTTGTTTAGGTGCTTTTAAAATAAATAAAAAATTATTTTATAGTGCCTTCATAAGGCATTCTTACCACCTTAACCTTTCCACATTCATGTTACAGTTACAGACTTTATACATTTTTGGTGAATTTTCCAGACATATATTGGGAACATGTAAAGTATATTTAGTTTAAGCAATTATTATGATAGGTAAAGTCCCTTGCCAATCAAATCCCTGCAGTACTCTCTTCGCACTCTGTAAGATAAAGTTAGCATAAATCAATCTAGGACAAGTGTTTTGATTGATTAATTTTTTCTTTTTTTGTCTTGTTTTTCAAAAAAAACAAACAAAAAAAAACATATATTTGCTGTCATTCACATTTAATCTCTGTCTCTTTCTTGTTTGTTTTTTTCCCAGGCTAGACTGTTGGAGCGGAAAGAACAGGAGCTGGCCACAATCCAGAGTTTCTACAAAGAGCAATTAGAAATGATGGAGAAAAAAGTAAGAATGCTTTTGCCATTTTTGCTGGTTATTTGTCACAAAAATTACATTTTGTGGAAAAAAGTGGTTTCGTCCAAAAAAGTGGTTGGTTTGTTGCATTGCACAGCTTTCTCAAGAGTGTTTTTCTTTTTTTTTTTTTTTTTGAACTCTCTCAAAAGAAACATGGCATAATTACAGAGGTAGATTGATCTTACATCAGGTAAGTATGTAAGTTATATAGATTGTCAAGGAATAATTAAAATACAAACTACCTTGAGTCAGCAGCCAGATGGGAATTCAGATGTGATGGAGCAGAGGCATCTCAGATGGATTTACAGTATTTACTTAATTACATATGGCAAGGCAAGTTTGTGTGTACAGCAACATTTATGTACATGGCAACCCAAAATGCTTTACAGAAAAATAAACAAACAAAAATAAACACCCTTCTTTTTACCATTTTATGGTTTTTCATGTGAAAAAGATAAATGCAGGTGTCGGGCTTTTTTTCTTTCTTTCTTTTTTTTTTAGAAATGGTGTCTTTGGTTTCTTGAATCTAGTGTCATACAAGGAGAAGGTTTGTGGTGTAAAGTATCAGGACCTATTGAAAAATGCGTTATACATGCCAGATTTTAACGCAAAAAACACATAAAATGTCACTCAGTTGTTGTTTGGAAAATAGTCTGAAGCTGAAATGGGGAGGAACTTGCTGTGGCTATTGCCCTTTTCTCCTTTAGACATTTGACATGACAGCAGCACAGTGACTAGGACCTGCGGCTGTAGGACAACACCACATCACCACCTCTACTCACATACTAAAGATCTAGTGTTAGGTTTTTGTGCAGAGTTTAATTTCTGATAAACATTGTGCTGTGTATTGTAGCCAAGCACCTCTGCCTTGGTCTTCATTTGCAATTTCTCTGCTCCTTGCACTTACCATGTGAAAGCATAATAAAAAGTAGAGAAAGATATTATGTTATGAAACTTTAAGTGGCAACCTAATATGAAATAAAGCTATGAAATCATCGAAGAAAAACAAACTCTCCTGTATGCTATTGCCCTTTTCTCCTTGCCCATCCTCTGGGTGTTACTATGTGTATTCACAGCTTTTCCCTCAAGTATTAGTTGGAGACTCTTTGGCTCTTCCACTCTAACCCTCCCTCCTTGCGGCAGGGCCCATCAGGTATACAGGAGGGGACCTTATCTAGTCCCTGGCACTCACCTCCTTTAGGCCTTTGAGAAAACCTTTTACATAGCCAAGTTAAATGGTGGGGTCTCTGCATGACTCGTAGCAAGCAGCACGCGCTGCAATGCTTGACAGAGAAGACTGATTGGCAGGAGAGTGCAGGATGCTCTATCTTTCTTCGCTTGCCGCCACAGTCCCTTTTTCTCTCCTATCTTTTTCTCCCCCCATCATTTTCTCGCAGCTGACCTGCATGTGGATGAGGTAGTGAGAAAGAAAGGGACTGAGTGGGAGGAGATAAAAAAAAAAAAGGCTATACGGACTGTGCATTAAACAGACTGTCTGTCCTCAGTCGGCGACCATCTTCCACCTTATTTTCCTTCATTTTGCAGTCCAACACTTTATTCATCCGGCTCTCCATTCATGGCATTGCTCCTATTTTGCTGCCTACCCTTCTCCTTTTTATTCTCCTATAACTGTCGCTGAATTTAGTTGGTTGAAAATAAATGGTCTCTTAAAATCTGAATGGTGACGGACAGAGGTTATATACATAAAATTAAAAAGACTGAAAGAGTTCACGATTGAGTCATATCCGTAAGAAAGCTTTTCAGAATCTATTGTCAAGACTAAATAAAATAAAAGGCATTTATAACAGAGTCAATTCAGTTGTTTCATCAGTACTTTCTATTCTGTTGCTGCTGATAGTCATAGATAGTTTTACTCAGACAGTCTAGATATTGGCCATGTATCTCCTGAATAAAACACTGTATACATTTTAACATTTGACTTGCATACAACAGAAACTCCCAGGATTTTTATGTTGTCATATTGGCAACTAGTTTACCATGTTTACCATTAACATTTTCTAGAAATATGTTCTAATGTTAATGGTAAACAACTGATAAAACAAAACAAAGAACAAATTCAGTCACCAATCATCTAATCAAAGTACAATCTTTATTCTTTTTATTTTTTAAATAAATCAATTCCCCCTTCATGGGAGTTGTGAAAATCTTCAGGATCGACCTAAATTCTAATCCTGTATATTTAAATATCGTCATACTGATCACACATAGGCTTTAAACATCCTCATACTTGTAAATGTTTAAAACAAAGGTAAAAACAAATTAATTGGAGAATTTAGAGACAATTACTGTTTTATCTTTCCTTTAACTTAAATAAAGTTGTCTGGAAGAATGTGTAAGTGTGCACATGTGTATGAAAAGATATAATCAAACATACTTCAGTTTCCTGTTTGTCTTACTAATGAAAGAAGATAACAAAGTATTCTGTTTGTCTAAAGGCTGAAGATGCCATTTGAGTTCACTACTAACACAAATGTGCAAACAGCCGGTGTGCGGGGGTGTATGTGTAAACGTGTGAATATTGTCTTTTTATTGACAGGTTCACGTGCAAGCTGTCATCTTTGAAGAACTTATTATACAGCAACTGATTGACTGCTTGCATCCTAAGGATATTAACAAATTGTGTACTTTTTCACTTACAAATATATTCTGACAGTTTGGTTTTCCACTGCAAAACAAAATATCTTTTTAACTGATTTGATATGGATATAAGTTTTCTTTTCTTTTTTTTCCATCTGGTGTGAAATGGATGGATATTGATGTTGATGGTACAGACTGTGTACTGCTGTTGCAGGCATGGTGGAGCTTACTGCTATATACTCAAAGTGATTTCCATCTGGGATATGACAATCCTAAGTGCTTAAGTAGAAGGCAACTGGACTTGTTGTTAGACTAAGCCGAAGAATATGTTTATTGCATATATTACTGGAGTCTAAGAAAGGAAGCATATTTTCCTGGCATGTTCATCCCAAAGACAAAACACCCAAACACAACCTTGGTGGTGAACCAGCAACCCCCTGATTGTGGGGTGAACTCCAACCACAGTCGTCATCGAGAAGAGCAAACTCAGAGGTTTAGAATCCACAGTTCATTTGCTCATCTCAAGGACATGGGATAGTTGTTTAAAAGACAGAAATGTGTAACCTTTGGCAGGGTAGAAAAGTGGTTTAAGAGAGCAGGGGAAAAGTCCATAAATATTAACTATGAACACTATACAGAGGAGATGGCTTCAGATTTCATCTTTCAAACACCAACTCTGCAGCCCTGACTCATCTCCACAGGAGGTTTTTCAGCCAATTACACCTTAGAAGATGTGATTGGAACCACTCAAATGGAATTGTTGGGGACATGTTTGCATTGTCTACTAACAGTCCAAAAATTGAGCTAAATGGAGGATAGGACCTATGATTTCCCTATTAGTGACTTCAATTGGCTTACATGTATGATTGATATCACTGAAACGTATAGGCATGTGACTTTCAACCATGTTCAGAATTGAAGAGGCATTTTGGATGAGAGGCAAAATGTCTAAGAATAAAGAGAAGCAGCTCAGTGGCCTTCCATTTAAGTGCTTAGCTGGTATGATAAGGCTCATTATAAATCTGTCTGCCTGACCATTATTTTCTGAATCAGACTTTTTTTTTTTCCCTGTCAACATCGGTCAAACCTCTGATGGCTCACCAGAAGGTTGCCGTTAAGACAGACCATAAGTATTACTCTTCTGTACCAGATTTTAGTTTGTCCCAAGTCTCTTTACTTTGGACTCTGAACCAGATGATTGATTTTAAAGAATTATCAAGAGGTCTAAACATGTCTCATACAAAAATACCGACAGAGTTTTGCAGATTTTCACTCAAGAAATAAAACAATACAAACAAACAAACAAAAAACCCCATTAAAGTCCATTGTCTTTTTGACTCACTTGAGCCTGGATTCCTTGATGAGTAAATGTTTTTGCTTTACCTGGATCCCCTCTAACCCACTCTGGCAGTTGCAGCATCTGAGAGAGAAAGTCACAAGAAGATTTTTATGAACCAAAATGACTGGGTAAAAGACGATATTTCATCAAATATGAACTTCCTTATGGCATCTAAGATGCAGAACTTGTCCAGATGCAATGAATTAATAGTGAGCTTAGTCACAAGAATGGTGTTTTTACTTTTAGTTTTTTTTTTAAATAAAATTAAACAGCAACAGAATTTAGTTTTTGTATAAACACTGTCCAAGGAGAAATTTTAACCATTAAAAACACTAATAAAGAATAAAATTAGTAAAAATTGCAGACGAATATACTCAAAAGGAAGTGTGTTCAGCTGCCTTATCAGTAGATGCATGAGCACATTCAAGCTTGTTTTGAAGGGTAAATAACAGTCTACAAAAAATATCAAAAGAAACATAAAAACTGACATCGTACGCCTTATGTACTGACTATATCTAACGGGAAGGTTGGTCAGTAGCTTTTCATGTCTTCTCTTTCATGAAGCCAAACACACACAGAATCAAAACCCAGAACCATCAAGATTCCACTTACTGAACATGCAGGAACATCCTTCAAATCTCCTCTCTCCCAGTCTCGCTTGCTCTCATTAATTTTTGGAAGCTCTCCTAATCTCTATGCAGTGTACAGGTAGAGTATATCCTACTTCCTGTGGCAACATACCCGGTGACTCTGTAAACAAGTCTTAGTTTAAAATTCACCTCGTTTAATCCCCTCTTCTCCCCCTTCTATGCCGACTTGTCCCTCAGAAAGAAAAATTAATCCGCCTTCGTCCATGCGTGGAGCGTGAAAGAACCCCTCCCTTCAAAACCCTGACATCAGCCCATCTCAGTCAACAGCTCCTAGAGGGTGTTCAGACAAGTGTGCATGCAAGGATCATCTGAACACAGAGATTCGGGAGCAAATACAGATTTAGTCACACACCTGCATGTATGCAAGATTATACACAAACACAGCACACATGCATTCACACTAATCCTCTCCATGAGCCTTTCCAATAACCTCAAAACCCAGCTCTCCCCCTTGGAGGGTTATCATCTCCCCCTTTTCAGTCTCTCCACTTTGGGCTTTTGTCCCCATGGGTGGAAACGACTGGGAAGAGCTCAGAGCATGTGTGCCAGTGATAGGTGCTCCTCTTCTCTGGTGTCATGAGAGCTGATCTGGGACTGCTGCTAGAAGTCTGCTCTGGTGAAAAGACACAAAATTTTATGTTAATAAACTGAAACACAAAACAGTCCCACTGTCCCAGAACAACTCAAACCCAGAAGCTCAAGCTGCTAATCCAGATGCTCCAGTAATGGCTCCCTTTTCTTTTTCTTCTGTGTTGCTTTTCTTTTCTTGCATGACCAGAGGAAATAGTCAAGTATAATTTAGTCAATGGAGTATTTTGTGGTTCAGTATTTATTTAATCACAAAAAAAATATATCTAAATATGCTCAAGTTGTGTTTGATGGAAAATGTGCCTGTCACTTTACTGTGCTACTCTGCATAAGATGAACAATCAGCTTAGGTTGAACAGATTTTTTTTCCGTTTTTTTTTTTTTTTCTTTTTTGTCACATTTTTCAAATTGTCATTTTAATTTCAGTTAAAGATGATGTGAGTAAGCAATGAAATTATGATTTCTTTTCTTGAGGGCAAAAACTCCAAACTCGCTATGAAAAAAACGTTGAAGCTACGAATTGTCAAATTCATTGAGGAGGTCATAAGTAGAACCATACTGCATTTAAAGCACTGCAGGCCTCACTGGCCTGTTAATTAATTTCTTATTCATCCTGTTGACACTTGCTCAAGTGTCAACTATGGACGTGACTCTGTTTAATTGGAGTCCGAATTTTAAAAGCTGTTGAATTTATAACTTAAAAACACAAAAATTATACATAATTTTAAATTATGTACAATAGTTTGCTACCTAAAGAAACATCTGCTCATTTCTTTGTTGCCCTGTTCTCTGTCTTGTGTAATCAAAGATTTTCACATATCTGAGTTTCAGTAGATATATATATTTTTTTCCATTTTGCAAATCTTGGCTCCAACACTATAGACGTCCCACTGCTTCATTTGGCTAATTTAAATTCACATATTCACTAAAAACCTGTCAAAGTTACATCTTACTTCCCTTCCAACAGAAATTGCTTAGGGGTCGGTCGGCCCCAAACTGTTTTATTAAGGCATTTATTGGAAATAACTTTGGTACAGTAGATTATTGAAACATTTAAGTACATAACATTGAAGTATGAAACGACAGTTTTTCTAAAAAGTGAGATAAACCTCAAAATCCCTACCTTCTCTCTTTAGTCATATAAATGTATTATGAACACTTCAAATTCTATTTAAAATCTAAACATGTAAATGTAACAAATTGATCAGTCTACAGAAATTCAGAGAAAACAATTAATATTAGACGTTTAAAAACATAGCAGTGGTGGCATTTTTCTGAAATTAATAGTTGTTGAGGCAACAAATGCCTACTTTTAATACAGATATTCACATAGCCATGGTGACTGATAACCACTTCAAATGTTATCAGTCAGTGGGAATCAGTGGGAGTCACCTGACAAACAGAAATATTTCTGTTTAGATTAGTCATTGTATTTCTTTTGGTCTTATCGCACCATGTCATGTGTTTACAACAATGGTGCATTGTGGAGCCAACAGTTTGTTAGGGAGCAAAGTTATAGAGACCACAGAAGTGGTTATACTATGCTATTTTGACTTATGTTTTCCATTTATAAGGAAATGTTTGGTGTTTCTCCTTGTCTTTCTAGTTTTGATCAAATTCCATTGATTGAACTTGATGGTATTTGAAGGTAATATTTTGAACCCCTTTTCAATCAATAATTGAATTACTTTGAATTAACAGCGTGCATATCCTGACAGTTGGGTCTTTCTGTTTTATATTATTCTACTACATATATTGGCATATTTCAAGCCAAGTACATTTTTCCCAAATAGACAGACTAATCTGGTCTTTGATGTGTCGCTATTTCACAGCTGCATATGATGCCAGAGTGAATCATACCAGATGTCTTATTTTTAATGTTTCATTTCTTATTCCATCCTGCGTTGACATGAAATTTGATTAGTTTATTATAATTGTACTCAGGGGATACATTTTCAATAATTATGTTTCCAGTGCCAAATCTGGGTAATTTAAGAAAATAGATGTTCCTTTTATTAAAGAGGTTTAACTATAGTCGTACAAGATTGAAGTTTAAACATATTCATTCATATTCATTTGTACCATTATTAACCAAAATCAAAAAAGTCAGTACAGTATCATAGTCTGGAGAGACAGTTGTTGATCTGAAATGTGCTCCATTTTAGGGGAATAAAGCGTCAATGAGTAAGAAAGGAAATGATATAGGGGCAGATTACTACATCACAAAGAATAGAAGTTGAACAGATTAGGTAAAAAATGCCTGTGAGAATATGTTGAGTCTTTTCCAACATCAGGCATTCAAACCGGGGCAAGCCTGTCTGTAGATGAGCCTAAAATAATGAGATATGAAAATGACTTGCGGGCACTGAAGGAGTAGAGGGCTAGGGATTGTGGGGGAGGTTTGTGTTTGATCCCATCTCTTCCCTGCACAGTCACTTCAATTATCTTCCTCTCCTATCACCTCATCTATTGGGAATATAGGGAGTTATTAAGTAAAAGCTCGAGAGCTGCGGTTATTGGTTTAAAATGGTGATTACTGCAGTGAATGTGTATGAGAGGGTGGCAAAAAAGAGATTAAGTTCATGTTTGGAGTTTTTTTCGACAAACCTTTTCACATATTTTGACACTAAGCCTTTAAGGTGATCCTCATGAGCCGCTAACAGAATTTATTTTTAGATATCAAATTGTACACACTTTTTAAAATGCTATCTGCTTCATTCTCCACAATGCAGTGTGCTTAATACTGCGGCCACTTGACTATTCAGGTAAACGTCTGCCTTATGTGACTTTGCCCAGCAGGTAAAAGCTGCATCTGAGTTGTAATTGCTATTTAAATGCCAGAGTTTCTTGCATGAAATCAAACATTATGGAGTACCACCAGAGCGTCAATATTCATATTTGTAAGCAGGCTGTAAAATCCAAAGGTCACAAATTTATGGAATGTGACATTTCCGTTGTGCTTTCTGCATTTTGCTCATCACTTCTGGCCTATTAATGCATAAATTAAAGCAGAAAAAAGTTGTTGCAGCTCAAGTAATACTGTGTAAATATTCCAGTTGTGAAGCTTTGATTCATTAAACTTGAATTGAAAATTTTGACAGTCATGTTTTTATGCTTAATAATGATGCGACTTCAAATCAGAATTATGTTAAACCCCAGAAATAGTTTCTTTAATTAAAAGAAGCCTGAAGGAGCAGAGTACTTCATACTCTGAATATACTATATATTTTGAGCTCTTGGACATTTTAAAAATAATTTCTTACATTTTAATCTTTGTGGTTTTTCCCCACAGAACCTTGAAAACTACAAGCAGACAGCTGAAGAGTACTTTGAGGCCGCAGCTAGAATTGGAGAGCGGATACGGTAAATACTAAATATTTGAACTCTTCCATTTGTAATTATGTTTCATCCTCACTGCCTCTGTATGTTTTCAGTCTATAGAACTAAATCAGTTTACGCAGTGTACTTTGAAGTGTACTTTATTTCTGATTTAATTTTGTTTCTATTTGTTTGCAAATTCAGCAGATAAAAATTTTATTGTGTTGCAGTGGAACGAAAACCATCAATGAAAAAACAACAATTTAACAAGTGTGAGACAACAGTGCGTGGAGGCTATTTGCAATATTATAGGTCTGCTAAAATATGGACTTTTCAGCCTCAAGCTGCCTGTTAAACAGTTTTACTCACAGTTGTGAGACTGGGTGATAATTTATTATTATCACCCATCATTTTGTCTATTATTATATTGTGACTGAGATGTCAAATTAACATGGACAATTACTTTTTTCCATGCTTGAATATGTAGTGAAATCTTAGTGAAGTGTCAAAACAGCAGATTTAGGCTTAAAGAGATATTACACATGAAATTGGTCTTTAAAATTGTGACATCTATTTTGATGTTTGCAAAGTTTATTTTAAAAATTCTAATTTCTTAGATGTGAAACATAATTGTGCTGGAATTCATCCAAAAGAAGGCATGCTTCAGTGTACGGATGAGATAGGATATTCTGGCATAAGATCTGACAAAAAAAAAATTAGTTTGCTATCAGAATGTGGCTTTGTTTGAGCTTTTGTTATAGGCCCTTGGAATGAATTATTTAAGCCTGTCTCCCATGATATTTCTGTATCTTTCTATGATACTCTATATTGATTGAACCAATGCTTTTGTAAATTTATTTCCCTGATATATTGACAAAGCATGCCTAAAATTACTACTCAGGCTGACAGCTGTTACAAAAGTGCAAAGTACTATAACTATTCAAATTTTGCATAAAGGACATGATGCTCCTGCGAGAAAAACCTCACCTGTTATCAGAAAGTATACCAGTTTTATTCAACACGTACCTACTGTCATGCTGACGCTGTCAGAGTATGTGGGACTTGCTAATTAATTCTGCTTCATAACACCAGTTCTCATTGCTTTCTATCATTTAGTCAGAATGTGTTCAGTTTTCTTATGGGCATTCATTAGCGCATGTCAACACGTTTTATTTGAATTTTCCACATTTCATGAGACTTACCTAAAAGCCTGGATCTGAAGACCCCTGATCAGAACCACTCCATCATAACTCAGTCTGCAGCAGACTGAAGTCGTTTGCAGACTAACAGGTTTTCTTCTAAAATTGCCCTGCATTTAGCTTCATCCACCTTCCACCTGTCCACCTGTTTTTCCAATGAAAATGTAATCACAAATCCTGCGTTATGGATGACTTTGTGTTTTCAACTCCTACAAGCTCGTCTTCCAAAATTACTGGGCAAGTGTGCTTTCAGAGCACGGAGTAAGGAACAGGAAACTAAAGTCAGTCCATGTCAACGTTACATCTTTTACCTAAGCTTTCACCTAGCTAAGCTCCGTTTGGTTCCACAAGTAAGCTCTTTAATTCATTCAGAGCTTTACATACAAGCAAAGGTGTTGCAAACCATTCTTATCATATCAGCTGAATCAAGTTCAGCTGCCCTAAATATTTCTCTGATCAAATGGCACTGGAGGATCAGCTGGTGCTGTGATCATCTACTCTCTGCACACTCGCAACTTTGTGCCGCTGCTGGTGCTTTGTTTTGCTTTGCATCCTTTCATTAAGTCACTGCCATTCTACAACCCCAAACCCAGATAGATCAGGGAATGTAATATTGGTTGGTTGACTTCAACCCTTCATTACTTGTCAGGACCTCTCATTTGATTGTGAGGGGGAACGTATATAGCCAGAGCGTGGAACCAAAGTAGGCTCTGGAAAGGTTATTGGTGGGGATGATGTACATGATTATTTTCTGGCACAAATAGCTTTTGTTGTTTTTTTGCATGTGAGCTGAAATATTTAATTATGGTGTTCCGTCACCAAAGCAGCAAATGTTTGCTGTATCCCATACATTGCTTGCAGCATACCTTAAGTGAAACTTTGCATGGCTTTCCTTTAATGAAGGCCAGATTTGTGTATTTCACTAACATGTTCACTATTGTATTGGTTCAAAATGCATTGTTGCTAATTTTATACTATCAGATTTATTGTTGAATTAAACAAATATGAAATTCAAGGAGTATAAATACTTATGCAAGACACAGTGGGTTACAGCGAAAATCTCTAAAAAGTTTATGGTAAGTATTGTCTGATGGACAATGACCTCATCCATCACACTAACATCTTCTAGTAGCAGACACATTCAATTCAGCTCCGCACAATGCAATCCTCAAATTTTGTCCAAATGATTACATTTGTAAAGATTTGCTATTTTCTGTAGTTGCATGGGCGAGGTTAAAAGATCACTGCCGCACAAGTTTGCTAGAGAAAAGCGTTTAGTTTGGCCTCAGTGTGCGCTATTATTTTTATACTGTGCACACAAAACATTCACTCCAATTTCCCTTTTCCATCTCTGCCACACATGGAGGGACATTTTGTATTCAGACAGTCATGTGCTCATCATGTTCTGTCAGCATTAGGGCAGTGTTTCATTGTGGAGTGGTCATGCTGTCATTTCACACTACACTGACCAGCCAGTAATTATTCTATTTACCAAGGTCAGGATTGGAGCAGTATTAGCTAAAATAAATAAATATATAAATAATAACAACAATTATATATATATATATATATATATATATATATATATATATATATATATATATATATATATATATATATATATATATATATATATATATATGGCAACTAAACCTCTACATGTCCATCTTCTGTCTTTAATATGTCTTTAATATGTTTTTGTACTCACTTTATTGTTTGTTGGCTTTTGTTATAACTTTAACCTTTAACACTGACAATAATCATAGTAGAATGTAAAATGTGTTCTTTTTTTATCATAGCTACTTCTACTTGTACACATCAGTTAGATCTAAGAATGTTCTTAATTTAAAAAAAAAAAAAAAAAAAAAGATAATTTGTGCCAATCCCTTCTGGGCATGCACATTTGTTTTGCCTCCAGTCCTTGTACTTTATCAATGAAACGTCTTAGCATTGTTTATAAGTGTGTTGGTTTCATCTTATTCTATGTGATAAAAATAATTTGGGCTGGTCCAGGTGAGATTTCTGATAACTTGTATACGCCACAAGCCTTGAACATGTGGACCAGTAAGAGTCTTTTGTGGCATGACAACCTTGAGTAAATTTAACAATAAGATGTGAGCTACTTAATTAGTTGGGCTAGCTGGGCTGATACAATACACTGTGTGTCTTCTTTTCTTATTAGCAGACATCAGAATAAGATTTTTGATTTTCCAACCAGTCAATCTTTGGTAAGGCCCAGTTAAGCTTAAAAACTGTCTGATTCTGATCAACAGGCAATTTCTGGATGCAGCTCTGAATTCAAAATTGGAAGAAAATAAAATGTATAGCTGAACGCTTTGTGAGGGGAAAAAAAAATCCAATCTGTTTATATGTTTTGTTGTTCTTTCTCATCCTTAGTGTTTCATTTGTGGTTGCATGGATCAGCAACTTACCAAGACACCTGTTAACAATTCCCTTTATACAAACTAATACATTGCCTGATGAAGCCAAAAGCCACCTATTTGGCCAAAATGTCTGACAAAGCTTTAGTGAAGATGAGTCTCACCTCAGGTGCTTCAAGAACTCAGAATACATATTTTGGAGCCCACAGGTTATTTCCTCTTCTTGCCTGCGTTTCATGTGATTCCCTATCAAAATATTGCCTTCATATGGAGACATGTTGCTATAACGAGTTTAGAAGAGTTCATCTGTTAGTTTTGCCTTGGGGTGTCCATGCAACCCATATTCCCCAAATAGCACCTGACTGCAAAGAAAGCACAACATTTTGGCAGGGCTTACCTTAAGATCTTGAAATCTATTAATCCTCTTAAAAAACCTTGTTACTCTAGGGCAGATTCTCAGTGAACCTCAGGTGTCTGTGTGCAGATTCATCCCAAATGTGACTGTGCAGACTGGTAGTTTAAAGCCCACTGTCTCATCTGAATCTCTGCATCTTTGCTATTGTTCAGGTGAATACTTGAATAAGAGGTACAGATTATTGTCTGCTATGCATCTCGCTGCTTTTAGTTTTTCGTTTCTGTCTTTTTGTCCTTCTGAGTTTTGATTGAATTTTTAGGGCTTTGCTATTAAACATGCAAACAGCCCAGGCAGTTCAGAGTTCAGTCAAAACCTGACAAATATATGACTAACCCTGAAAAATTCAGAACATTGTATTTGACCATTTCTATTTGTTATTTGAAAGTATAGCAGGTGGTATTTGGTTGATTAATCAAGTACTCAAGTATTTAAATACTTGAGTAATCAAATATTTAAATCAAGTACATTTGTGATTTATTTTTGAGCTGCAATTATACCCAAAGTTCTTTGTAAGTTGCAGTATAACATAAAGATATACAAAAAAATATTGATAATTGAAACTAGTGAGCAAAATGGGGGGAACAAAATATTACGTTACACCACCAATGTAGAAAATACATTAGAGATGTGCGTAACGCAAAACATATTTAAAGAGACAATGTCTAAGGTTATTGCATTTTGTATTTTATTTTTTCTCAGTATTCTTTTGTGATCTTCTACTAAACCTATTTTTTAGCCATAAGCTTGAAATGCTTTTTTTTTTGTGCAAGTAAAACTGTTTAAATAAAAAACTAAATGGAGAAACCGAAAAACTGTCTGAAATCGCAAAGCTAAAGATGAACTCTGATAGAAGGTCCTTATCATTCCCAACTTGAGTGAGTCGTTCAACCACAAGTTTTCTTGATTGAGCAGTTATCAGCGATGAGGCGTCACACACAATCCCATGAACACACGGGCCCCTTATCTTGTTCTTGCTTGTCACCTGTTTTAATGAAACACTGGCTTTATCCTATAAAATCTTCCTTTTCCTCTGTCCCCACAAAGTGAGATTGGTAGGGATCAATCAGTCTGGCTAACTGAGTGCAAATTTTTATCAATCAATTCCATCTGTTTTTAGCATTTCATGTGTCAGCGTAGAAAGATAGAAGCAGAACTCGGTCTATCTGCAGCACACGACTTCTACTGCTCCTGGATGTTATTCCCATTCGAGATAGAACTGTGTTTCTGCAGAGCTGAGATAAAATTTAGGGATGTAATATTGCAGTATATGAACTTAGGATTTAAGTTTGTGTCATAACTCAGCAAAGGTTGGATAAATCTTTCCCATGACTGCCAAATTATACTTTGTAGAAATATTCTGTGTTTCTGATATTGCGTGATTGGTAAGTAAGATTAGTGTGAGCTGAACTATGTTATGCTCAAAGCATTTTCATAAAAGCTTCACAAAGCCTCTTACAATAGAAGATGCCTGCTCTGTCGTTTCTTTTGATCTCACCCCAACCATGACATCTTTGATCCTCTCTTCGCTTCCTTTTCATTCAGTGTATTATTAAAAAGTAAAGTAGAATGCCACCGCTACTAGTTTAAGGCAACCAACATCCTCGTCATTAATAAGCATCCCCCAGTACACACACAAACACAAACAATGCCCACTCAGACATGGAGAATAATAAAATGCTACGCCCATTCGATCTTTTCTTTTTCTTCTTATTACTTAATTCCCTCATGTCATGCCCTGCAAAAACCAAGAGCTTGATCTCTCTTCATAAAAAGCCACACACCACCAAGGTGAGACAAAAAAATAATGAGAAACTTACGATTCCATCCTAATCTTTCCCCCTCAACTCTTCACGCATCTTTGCCGACCGTCACTTTTCAGAAAGCAATTTGGATGTTGTTTTGATTCTTTTTGCTGCAAAAGTTAGCAATCAAACTAGCTGGGTGGACTAATGTTTTTGTAATAAGAGCTCACCTTTTATTTCAGTCAAACGAGGCAGTTGGTGCAGATTAGCAGAGGCAATTTTCTGCTTCAGATTCCATTATTAAAACACTCCTGCTATCAGAAAGTTTCTTGTGTTAAATAGAAAAAGAATTACTTTTTTTTCTTCTGAGTTTGGATTAATACCTTGAGGCTATTGTTGCTGTTATCGTGAGTTCTTAGTGAGTAATTCAGAACACAGACAAATTGTCCAGTTGCAAAGGCAAACATCACGTATTCAAAAGAATCTAAATGTTAAATTGATTGATTTTATCACAATGCAATCTCTATATCTAGCGGAACACTGCTAATCCCTCATCTATGTGTCAGAGATTATATTCCCTTTTCATCCACAATGAATGCATTTCATTAGCAGGCTTGAGATCTATTCAATTAGAAGAAGTTAGTTAAGCCACAAAGTATCACAATCTATCAAAATCAACTAGTTTCATAGTCTTTGACAAATCAGTCGGAAAGGCAAAATTCTTGACTTTCCCATTTGAATCCTACTTTTAATTTGAACCACTGAAAGTTTTAAGTAAAAACTTTCAATGGGTTTGTATGAGTTTTTGAATCAGTTCAAAGGTAATCAGCATTTCAATTAAAATGGAAGACTCTTATTAACTCTCAATAAATTACACACAAATTAAGAAAAGAAATGGAGAATTTATACTAAGAAATTAGCTTTCAAAATATTAGTATCAAGTTAATGCTAGTAAAATCTGAGAATCATTAGGAACTTATGGATTATCAAAAGCCTGGAGAAACAATTTTTGGTTCTAATTCTAGTTTTTATGAAGGGATCAAGGATTTTTTTGTCTTCAGAAGAAACTTTTTTTTTCGTAGCACCAGACTTTGCTGATGGTCAATACCTAGAGGTGCGAATCAACCTCTACCAACAAGCACCTTCACCCTCCACACAAAAATATGCTGTTGCATTCTGTTTTAACATAAAATTTGTTCAACCAAATTTACATTTATTTGGTTTAGGACCAGATGTATTAGTAAATTAAGATATCTCTAATTATATTTTGACTAGACAAAATACCTGTTTGAGAAATCTATAACTACATTATCACTAGTATAAATTATGTCAGATTTACCATTAATTAGTAAGGAAACTTAGATATCTGCTTTTTATTACAGGCTATCTGAAACTTATAATTCAGATATCAACAATTAAATTATGACTAGTCTTATTTGGTCTGCATCAGCATTTGGTCACACATTCACACCACCCCAAATGAACCAGGCTTTCTGGACAACTGAACTAGAGTTTGATTAAAACAAATTAAACATTGAAAGCTTGAATGCAACCTTTAGGCCATAAATTCGTGTTTTATTTTTGACCTAGACATTTTGGCCAGGAAATAGATATGACTAGTTTGTGAATAATATGAAGAACTGACTGGCATGGTTTCAGAGTTCACATCCAAGGATGGTTGGCTCTTACAGTATTATTAAGAATTCTATTACCACATATTTTTGTCTAACATATTAAAAATGTTGAAAACTATCATCAATTATCAATGCGCAGGATAGATCTTTAAGGCATCAGTCAGTAACCTGACTTCCTGTCTTAATAGGTTAACATGGAGAAATGTTTGACTGCCTCCAGCGCACCTAGTGGCGTTGCACCTTATAATGAGGAAAAGGTATATCATAGACTGATGGTTGCCATGGACTACTGTTTGTCCATGCAAACTGGAAGGGTTATTCATCATTTAATTCATCACTGTCACATTCAGTTTGTTTCTCTCTCATAGGTTGCATTCACTTCCCTCTTCATGAATATTCCCTCTACCTCTGATTTGTTTAATCCTGTCGCTTTACCCTCCACTGCACACGCTAGCACACACACCCACACATACCAAGACTGCACAATAGACACACCAGTGCAGAGAAATTTCTCTCACAGTCTTATTTGTATGCACAGCTTCTCACATGCAAACACACACACACACGCATACACACACCATGGATTTGTTAAGCACAGATAACACTGACGTGCACACTGGGTGCAAATTTTTGTTGTGTATTTGTAAGTAAAGGAAGGAACCTCTGAGTTCATTCATATGTGAAGGAGGCATGAATCCGTAATTGCTTTCTGGCATGGTACGAGGACAGCTCTGAGAGTTGACTGGGTGTTGGTGTGCGTGCAAGCATAGAAACTTGTGCATGAGTGTGTGTGTGTGAATGTCAAGTGGTCATCTTCAGTTCTTCATTTGACATGATGAAACATGTGCCTCCTTATCGAATTAAACTCTTAATTCATTCCCTCTACAATTCTTGCTCTTTGTATGCAGCCTGAAGAATCCTGTGGTGAAACATTTAAGTTCACCATTGCTTTACACAACGTTGTGGCAACAGGTTAAGCAGTGGCCATGCTTTCATCTACGCTTTATCTTGAATTTAGATGTTGATACAAAAACAAAAGAGTTTATTATATATATTTCTCAATAACATTTACCCCAAATAGGTGTTGCTTTAGGTGTAGTTTATGTTTTGTTTGATCTGTGTGTGTCATGAAATTTCTACACCGGAAATGTCAGAGGAGTTTGTATTTTAAACGTAATATAATGTCACCTTCTTGGCCAAAGTAATTTCCTGCCAAAAGTGATATTTTTTGCCTAAAACATGTTTCTGAAAGAAAGAGGTAGTGATTTAGGCCATTACTTTAGGAAGATGTCGATATATGACTTACACTTATGTAACTAACTCCCACATCAACCTTTTTTATACTGATAAAGTCTCTAATAGCTTATATAAGATTTTGTCTTGATGTTTCTGTTGGAATTTTGACATTTGACATGAAATTAGTTTAGTTCTGGAATATTTGACCTAAAACCCAGTCCTGGCCTCCTTTGGCCAAACAATATCTAAATAGTTGAATTTTCTTGTTGGTTGCAGTGGTCCAGTTTGGTACATTTTCATCACATCCTTGTATTCAGGTATCAAATGATCTCGCTCAGACACACAACCTGTCCCAGTTGTGCATCAATAGTTAGAATAGCTAGCATGACCAGAGAGCATCGATCAATAAGAACGTGCAAAGGTGTGATTTATTAGCAATATGGGCACAGAGTGAAAAAGTTGTCTAGTGGCGATTGGTGGTGTGAGAGCCTTGCAGCATCACTTGCTAAGGACTGCATTGATAGCATTTCTTTGTTATAAGATAGTGTCAAACTAAAGACAAGAACGACTTAGAAAATGATTCATACTTGTGTAGCAAGTAATGCAGTAAAGCAAATCTAGATTTTAGAGAAACTGCAGAACTTCTCTGCAGATGTCCTCGTATTTTTAAAGGGAGAGCAAAACTGTATTCTGCATACACCACAACTCATGGTTCCTTCTGAAAAGGATGTCTCTGTACTTGACAACCTGTCCCCTATAGAAGGTGCGCAGAGAAATTTGAAAGGGAAAAAAGTCAACACTGCCAGCCCCATTTTATTTCAGAATTGCAAATATAACATATTTTCAAGAGAAGCATGGCTTACATGCTGTTTATAAAAACAGCAAATCAATAAAAGTCAGTAAATGTAGGAAATATTGTGATTTTTTTCTTTCTTAAGGTTTGTGTAACATGGCATTCCATTCTCTGAAAACTTACTTTGAAACAAATAACATTGGAAAGAAGTTATCAATATCAGGAACAAGAACCGCATGATATTATGTTGCTGAAGATTCCAATGACTGTGTATTTACCCACATGGGTCTGTCTAATCTCTGTCAGAAATGTGCATGAATCAGAGGAAAATATGTTGAAATAGAGTAATCAACATTTTTATTTTTATTTTTACATCAAGAGTTTTAATGCACTTGAAATAGTTTAACCTACCAGACATTGCATTGAAATGCACACATTTATTTTATGATTGCAACTCAGTATAATGTGCAACTCTATCAGGAATGAAAGTATGAATGAATGTGCTGTCTGTAACTGGAGATTATATTAATATTGCATTATATTATTATTTATATTATCTACCTTAAAAATAATTTAAGGTGGATATTTACTGTTCCAAAATAATGAAAAAGGCTACATTTAGCTAAGCTAAGCTTAAGTTCAGTGAACTTGCAGTTTGGTTCGGTAGGATTCAGAATATGCTTATTTATTTATTTATTTATTTATTTATTTATTTATTTATTTATTTATTTAAGAAATTTCCATGTGGAAATGGCTTGTTAGTTATACACGTGTCTTCACAAATACTGATAGCAGTTTCTTGATGAGAATTCAAGCATGTTATGTCAGGTCTGATGTTCATGTCACTCTATGGCAGTAAGGAATTACTACTTTTTAATTAGAAGAAAGTTTGATAAAACAGATCAAGCTTCAGAGTGAGTTTCTGTAATTGCTATATTATACATATTTTATGTTATAGTGATTTACACATAAATATGTATATGTATATATATCAATATATATATATATATATATATATATATATATATATATATATATATATATATATATATATTACAAAAATGTCAATAGTTTTTGCCACAGTTAGGTGCAGATGTAATTAAATGTAAATGTAATTAAATTACATTGAAGTAATTTAATTTCTAAATTAAATTACTTCAATGTTTATTAAATTAAAGGGCATAACAAGTGAATTTAATTTAGTCAAATATTCATGCTGTGGCATTTTTGTTTGTGGCATTAGAAAAAAGCAATGATTTGTTTAGCTGAAGTCAGTTGTTGTAAAAGCAAACCAATTCAATTGCTTTGTGTGCATTGGATACATATGTGTGAATGTATTTATCTATATCCCTCCATTTGCAAATTCTGTCACAACAGCAGGTAAATTACCACAAGCAACAGAGCAATCAAGGATTACACTCTTGTAGGATTAGCATTCAGTATCCGTGTGAAGGTCTGAGCCAGAGTGGATGTGCCTGAATGTGTTCGTAGGTGTGGTTTGAATTGTGTGCTTTTGTTGCTGTACACGAACCCAATGTGCAAGTCAGATAACCAAAAAAAGAAAGTTTGACATTGACTACTAAGCTCTTTGCTTGATGCATAATTCATCTGTCTCTACAGACTGAACCTGCTTTTGAAGCTATCTTGTTCAACTTTAACTAAAACAAACTACAAACAGTCTCATTTTGGAGCATTTTTTTTCCCATTTTCTTTTGCTACTAATTAATATTCATTGATATGAGCCAGAAGTTGCTGATGCTACTGTCACTCCCATTTCTAACAATCTCAACATGTACAGTTGCATTTTTTCCCCTCACTGCATGGTAATGCGTACATCATTACCATAAATTGACGTAAATGAAAAGTGTCATTTTTCCAAAATTTTCAGTGTGAGATAACACTACTTCATTAAGAATATTATTAAACCCAAGTAGCGAAGCACTGCAAAGACCTATTGCATCCGTACAGTTTTTTTTTTCTTTTTCTGTCAAATGTATTGGCTCTTTGCAGCTCTAAACATATATGAAAACTCACCAAACTTGGTGAATGCATCAAACCTGCATGAAAATTTCATGTTTAAAGGCTTCTTTTAAAGACCGAACAGAAATGGTGCAACAGCGCTCCCTTGCAACTTTCAAAATATCTTCTGCAATCACCTTCCTTTATAAATTGCAGGTAAATCACCTGTACATAGGTTTCTTGAACTATTCTTATTCAAATAATGGCTCTTTCAAAGGTGTAAATGGTAGATTCTGCAACTAAATAGAAGAGAAGCAACATATAATGTCCAAGATTTTACCAGGGCATGTGAGAAAAAAAGTTTTGATTTCAAAATGTCCTGGTTTTTCAAAATAAGATGTAAAAAATGCCTCTGATTTGAACCACAACGATTAATACATGTCAACAAATTACTAGCATAAAGTACTGATCAACAATTATTTGATGTTGTTTGTGTTAGTATTGCAGTGGGACTTCTAAGTTTATCAGTGTAAAAATGAAAATCTGAATTAGACATTTTTACATTATTTCAGACATTCAAGTTTTTATTTTACGGAGTTACTGAGGACTTTAATCCCCCTTCTGTTTTGCTCCTCTTCTAGGCCCAAGTACATTTCAACCATGTGCCCTGAGCTGCAGGCCAAAGTGCTTCAATGCTATCAAGACAACCCAAAGCAGACACTGCATTGCTCCAAACTGGCTAAACAGTACATGAACTGTGTTCAGCAAGGGAAGAAGGTAAGTCATGGTTGCTGCAATTTGCATGTAGATGTAAAAGCAAATACAGAGAAATGGCCAGTTTTCTTTTCAGGACACCATATTTATTTTCAGCTTAGCTGTAAGCTAATAAGATTTTGAAGTAACCAGCTTTCATTGCTGACAGTAGAAGATGACGGCAAAAAGACAAAGAACCTCAAAGTCTTAATTTAAAGTACTTAATTTCAAAGTATTTGCATCTTTCCTGTTAAATGTTTTGACACCTCAAATTGGAGAATACAGAAATGACATATGCTTTCTATTTGAGGGCTTACATCATTACCAGTGTTCAAAAATGGGTTTTGCATTCACTTTGTAAAGTGTTTTGCTTTGCTGTTGCTTTTTCAAAGAGTGTTTAAACCCAAGGCTTATCTACAAAGTGTTTTATTTACTCAATTTATCAATCAAAAAGCAATTCTGAATGGAGTAATTTGCACATTATTACCATGGCAGAATGTCTTTCTGCTGCTTCAAAGTTATAAAAGGCTGAAAGCAACAATTGATGAATTTGGCTGTACCAACAGCCGATAAAAGCAAAGGCTCAGAATAAAAGCAATCAGTGGTTTTATATTGTTTCAAAAGCGTAATTACCAGTAGAATGCTGTTCTGTGGGGAAGAAACATTTTATATTCTTGCACCAGATTTTTTTTAATTATGTGACATAAATTGAGAGTGGAAACTGTTTTTTTTTTTTTTCAATCACATATTTAATTCAGAGCCAAATACTTAGAAAAATTTTGTGAAAATGAGAATAATTGGCTAAATAAAATATCTACAGAAAAAAATGAAAGTGTGACAGTGAAAGTAAAGAGTAAAATTATAAAAACCAGAAATTAAGACTTAAAAAAAAACCCCAACAGTTTTACTCCTTGTGAGATTTTTCCATATAATATTTCATCCAGTGTTTACTTCATGCTCTTGCCAAGTAACAGAAAATATATATATATATCTGAAGAATATGTCCCTTATTTTTGTTATGGTGCAGGATAAAAGTTTGTTTAACTTTTATTGTTAAAACTTAAACATCTGTGTGTCCCATCTCCCTAAAATTCACAGAATACCAATCTGGTGCCTTTTTAAAGTTCACATTGTGGCTTTTTCTTTGAAGAAAACAATCTTGACCCTGACATTTTATCGCTGACATCTTCTCTGTCTACCCTTTCTTTATAGGGATAATCTTAACAGAGATTAAATCTTTCATTTTAAAGACTGGCTTGCACCACTATTTCGAAGATAGTGGCTTTTCAGGTTGACCTTTGAGACTTTTGAAGTTTTTTTTTTTATCCCTGTCTCAGACTTTGAACAACTCATAAATGTTTCTAGGAATAAGATTTAAACTTGTAAGTCTGAAAGATTTCACATTAAAAGTGTTACTATCTCCATCCAGTCTATTATCAGATATCATCATTCCAATTCTTCTTCATTCTTTGCATTTTCCTTTTTGTGTGAGCAGGGTATTTTTAATCACAGGTTTGTTACCTGTGTCAAAGTATGCCAAGCTTTTCCAAAGTTTTAAAGTAGCATTGACCAATCGCCTCCATGCCACACCGTATTGATGTAGATATTTACGTAAAGGAGGAGTGACCAAGTGTTAAGTCCCTACACTCTTCAACAAATGGACATAGTTTTTATTAGAAGAAACTGAAGTTTGGATTTTTATTAGTTTTAAACCATTATAATCAAAATCTACAAAAATAAATTTTATCACTCTGTGCATCATGACTAAAAGATTTCTCTCTGAATTGAATTTCAAAAGTAAATTGTGTCAGTGATTTTCTGATTTATTAAGCTGTAATAGATCCAAACTGGTTAAGGTTTCAGAATCCCTGAAAAACTGCAGGAACAAAGTGATTATGTTTGTCATTGTGCAATTGGAGAATTTTGCAGAAAAGTGAAAATATTTTCTTTGTCATTTGTGGTAAATATGTTATAAATCACACATTCAATACAAAAGTAGAAAAATGTGATTTTCACTTTGCGGCAGTTTACCAGAAAAAAAATGCTAATTTCTTAACACAAATTAATAACAAGTAATACTACTTATGTTATAAGCTCTTTTGAAAGTTTGCTTACCTGTTTAGACAGAAGACATTTACAGTTGGTAAATTTTGCAAAAGTAAAAATCAGACGTTTACTTCATGGCACTTGGATACCAGTAAACACACTCATCTCTTAGCAACAGATTATTATTGTTCAAAAAAGCATAAGATTTCTTCTGCTCTTTCTAAATACCTCTTACTGTTTAGGAATTGTGCATTTGGTGAATTTTGCAGAATAGTGAAAATGTTTGTCACTGGTGGTGAATGTATTATAAAGACACACTTTCAACACAAAAGTTAAAATCTGATTTTCACTTCATCGCAGTTTGTTACCAGAAAAAAATGCTCTTCTATTAACACAAATTAATAAAAGTAACATTGCTTATGTTACATAGGCTCTATTGAAATACATCTTATCTGCTTATATACAAGAAATTTACAGTTGGTAAATTTTGCAAAAGTAAAAATCTAATTTTACTTTGTGGCGCTTTACCAGAAAAACGCGCTCATCTCTTAGCAACAGATTAACAACAAATATTATTATTGTTCAAAAAACATAATATTTCATAAGCTCTTTTGAAATATCACATACTACTGAACAAGAATTGTGCTTTTAGTGAATTTTGCTGAAAAGTGGAAATATTTGTCATTGGTTTTAAAGATATTATAAAACATACCTTCAACACGAAAGTAAAAATCTGATTTTGACTTCATGGCACTTCGCTACAGAAAACCCCGCTCATCTCTTGATACAAATAAATAACAAGTAATATTATTGTTTGTAGAACATATTCCCTCTTGAAAAACTGCTAATCTGCTTAAACAGAAGACATTAACAGTTGGTAAATTTTGCAAAAGTAAAAATCAGATGTTTACTTCATGGCACTTGGATACCAGTAAACACACTCATCTCTTAGCAACAGATTATTATTGTTCAAAAAACATAAGATTTCTTCTGCTCTTTCTAAATACCTCTTACTATTTAGGAATTGTGCATTTGGTGAATTTTGCAGAAAAGTGGAAATAATTATAATTGGAGATAAATATACTATAAAACAGACATTCAATACAAAAGTAAAAATTTGATTTTCACTTTGTGGCAGTTTGTTACCAGAAAAAATGCTCTTCTATTAGCACAAATTAATAATAATTAATATTGTTTAGGTTACATAGGCTCTTTTGAAATACTGCTTATCTCCTTAAACAAAAATTTACAGTTGGTAAATTTTGCAAAAGTAAAAATCAGATGTTTACTTCTTGGCACTTTTTACCAGAAAACACGCTCATCTCTTAGCAACAGATTAACAACAAATATTGTTATTATTCAAAAAACATAACATTTCTTCTGAAAAAGTCTGAAGAAAAATGTCAGGATTTCAGACATTTCTGAGTCAGAAATCTCTTTCTCTCATTTTCTCTATGTCTATCTATCTATCTACAGTATATATATGGATAGATAGATAGATAAAAATCAAATGGTTACTATCTTTATCAGTAGATAGGTAGGTAGCTATATATATATATATATTTATTTATTTATTTTTTTTTTACTTTTCCTGTTCAATTATTGTCTGCCGAAGTACATAATATCTTTTAAATACAGCTCTCTCTTTTCTTGAATATAGTTTGTCTTTTCTCCTGCATGTAGTATGGCATGATGAGCCTTTTCTCACATGTGGTTGGTTCTATTTTCTGATTGTATCTGCCTCAGTTTTTTCTCTGTGTGCTTACAACTAAGATCGGCTTCGTATAAACTCTACCATACATCTTTTCGTGTCCATCAAACTATGTTTGTCAATCATTCTGCCAATAAAACTAGCAGCCAAATTATCTCTTTTTTTCCTTCCAAAGTTTTGATCTCGACATCACTAGAATATCTATCTTCCTCTTTCTGGCTGCCTTTTGAAGTCTCCCCACTTCACTATCTGCAGTGGCGCAGCTTTCCTTACATGTCACTCAGAAGTTGTTTTATGTTTTATAATTCATGCCTGCTCGCTCATACACATTTTTTTTACACACTCTTCCCTTTACCATCTGTTGAGGCAGTTCAGGGTATAGCCTTTCCACCCTCTCTCATCTATCAGTCCCCTTGTCCATCTTTTGCTAGTGTCTCTGCTTGGGCCGTTGTCTTGCATAAGGACCTTTTGTTTCTGCTTGTAGCTTTGGAAACTGTTGTGTGAATTATGTAGCCTAGATTAAGGTCAACGCATCTAGGCCCTCTGTTTCAAAGTTGCAGTTGCCTATATATATATATTGATTGTAGGACTCTTGCTGCATGCAGTAGTGCCTGCAGTAGTCGAAATATAGCCCAAAGAGCTGTGATGCATCTTTGAATTTAAGTTTTTGTTGTTCTTTTCATTATTCCAGTAAAATAAAAAAAAACACTAACATTTTTGGTTCATATAATGCGAATGTGTGATTTACTACACAACTGTTTTCCAAAATAGCCTTTGGCCTCTTGTTCCACTGCAATCTTTTAAGACTGCTGTGCAGGCCGTGTACATTGCTGTCCTACTTCATACCATGAGCAGAGGCTAACTATTTCAAAGAAAAACACTTTTACGGCACCAGCCCTCTCACAGTACTTGACCTATCTGAACCTGTGGGATTCCTGCCAGATGTATTTGTTTTTGTGCTTGCTCCCGAGAGATCAAGTGAAGTGCCACTCAGTTTCAGGCTTGATTACAGAGGTGTGCTGATCATAATAACAGCATTTGTGGGTGATATGCACAAATATATATACACATTTAGACCGAAATAAAATGTTGTTCCACTTTCCACTTTGGCTTTTAACTGAAGTATCTATTTGAAATCAGCAACAGTCTGAATATTTTTGCTGTTAAGTAAATCACAACTATCTAAAACTGTTCTGTCGAAGTCTCTAAAGTCCTTTTTTAAAAGATCCAATCAGTGATTGCACAAAATGTTAACTAGCTGCTTTGGTGTAGATGTTGTCACTGAGGTAGGAGAATTCAAAGTTAGCTGCTTTCAGTATCAAAGCGGTGCTTAGAAATGAAGTCAGACAGAGCACAAAAGGTGTAATATGTTAGCTTAAAGGAAACTACGCAAAAGCAAGGCGCAAGAGAGAAAGACTTTAAGTAGATAACAGAAAGCCTGAACAGAGTACAGCAAAGTTTCTCTGTCGATTTGGTCTGATCTTTGATCTCTTTAACTTATGCTGTATTTGGAAATGTCTAAACTTGAACTGTTAAAGTTTTGTCCAAGGACTTACTGTAAATGCTAATGGCTATGGTAAGAAGGATCTCCAATAGCAGTCTTTGTTACAGCTAATGTTGAATTACTGTCTCCAGATGAAGTAGGTCAGCTTAATAATCATTTTTTTTAGTTTTACAATCTTGTTTTACAGTAAATATTCTCACAAACACTGGGACACTGCCCCTGCTTTTAGAAATCGACTTTTTTCAGCTTCTCATCGTGTTACAATGTCATTCCTTCATCAAACTGGTGTGTTCTTTTGACTGTCTTGTATGTTTGAGAAATCCCTTGGATGGTTTGGAGAAGCATTGTTATGATGACATACTAAAGAAAGAGTGTTTGTTCACTCTGTAGGAGGTTTCTAGGGAAAGAGTCCAAATTCAAGTCGTCAGATATAGCTACGATATAAAGTATTTTTTTTTTTTTGATATATGCATCATTTTCATAAAGACTGAAAGTAACATAGTTGCTTGATTGAGCTATAAAATGTTATGTGCCTGGAAAATACATAATGCTCTCCCTTCCCTCCCACCCTTTAATGATCTCTCAAAGGAGGAAGGCAAGAACACATTTTCACAATCCTGCTCTCATCCTGGTTCTTGAACAGAAACAGTAACTGAATAACATTGGGAAACCTCAGATCAAAGCAAAAACCCAAAAAATGGAAATCATATGCAAAATGCTTGTCATTTCATTTCAATTTAAAATTGACCTTTAACTTGAGCCTTCTTTTATAAAAGTGCTGCAGCTTTAAAAGAAAGCAACAATATCAAGAAGGTTTATAGTTCAAAAAAAGCAACTCCATTAAGTTTAGTTATGATCATTAATGTTGGTACTGCGGTCTTCATTCCTAGGGAAACGTCTTTGATCAAATCTCTTTTTGAGAAACTGTCAGAGGTTTTGTTTCAAGAAGCAAATAATTTAAAGAAATGCTGCTAGTGTCTGTTCAAGCAGCTAGTGTCTGTGGGTGGCGGGGAAAGGAACACACTGGTTTGGACTGCGTGGGTTTGTGGATAGATCCTGCTGTGTTTGAGCTGCAGTTCTCTCTTTTTTTTCCTCTTATTCTCACCTCCATTAGTTGTGCCATGTGGTGTGAGTGTTTGTGTGTCAGTATATGTGCATCCTGAGTATTTGTGAGGTACCATTCTGCCTACTTTCAAACGTTTCAGTTGACATTTTCTCTAGTAGCCACATTTAACTCGAATGAACTTTTTTTTTTGTCCAACAACAGTGTGTTGCTGGTAGCATCTTAAGTAGGTCTCAAGTGACATTGCATCTCTAACTAAAGGTTTAGTCCATTTACTGCCGAAAACCACTTAAGAGTGTAAGTACTTGAAAACATATCTTTCCTCCACAACAAATTCCAGCCAAATCTGTTTAAACCTGTTAATGTTTTCTCCAGGTAAAAAAAAAAAAAGAAAAAAAGAAAATTAATTGGAGATGTAGAAATTATGGCAATTCTTTTGGAAAAGGAAAAAATGAGGAATGAGTCTTTGTAGCTGGGATGAAAGCAGAGGAATGGATGGAGCCTGATGAAAGAAAGGAAAACTAAAGGGAGGGAAGCTCTTGGAAGCTTTTAATGTGAGCATTGATGGAAAACTGTAAGAGGAAAATAGAGAGTAGTTGGACGATATCAGGGAATATGCACATGATGAATAGAAAGATATTCTGCGACTGGGAGGGATGGGTTATGGTAGAACGGTTTGTGCTTTATAAATGGATTTCGCCCCAGAAATGAATATTTAAATAAGCAAAGTAAGTTATATATCTGTTTTAAAATGAGGAATGATAAATGAAATTTTTTATTTTATTTATTTATTTTTTTTATGGTGAAACATCAGTTAGCAGAAATTCAAAGTTTTTCGGACATTTTGAATAACAAAAGCTTCTCAAAGAGAAATAAGAAGCTTTCATTTTTGGTGTCTCACACAACTCAGTGGTAGAGCAGGTTCACAATGAGCAGAGGCCTCAGTCCTCTACGCAGCTGTCCTGACTTCCATTCCCATCCCTGGACATTCCCATTCTTTCTCTATCCTACTTCCTATTTCAGCTAGTGATGAATAAAGGTCACTAGTGCCAAAGATATTAAAAAAAAAAATAATAATAACAGTAATCATCATTATAAAATTGGTAAATTTTTCTGTATTCTGATACCCTTTGTACCTCAATATGAGCTACCTAAGTACATGCTTGCTGCTTCACTCACATATGGTAGAGATGAGTGTTAAACATCAGGCTCACATGTGATAAAAGATTTGACTTTTTTTTTTTTTTCAAACTAATAAAAATCTATATTTTCTATAAGACACCACAATAAATATTCAGTTCTTTGAAGTGAGTAAAAGGCACAACAAAATATGCATTTTCAGGCTGGAAAGGAAGCTAACACACCCTACCCCTTAGTAGCAATTGTTTGGCCCTTTGGCTAAAACAGCTTCACTACTCTTCCCATAGCCATCCATCAGCCTCTGACAACGACCGAAGCAGCCAAACGCTGCTTCTCAACGTTCGGCTGCTTTTCACTTTCAGCTGTTAGATGTTTGATGGGTTTCTTGCATGTACAGTCCACTTTATGTCACCCACAGCATATCAGTGAGATCAAGATCTAGCCTTTAGGGTAAACCTTCTTCGACATCCTGAATAATGACTTTCTAACCATGTCAACCTGATGTGATACAGTTATGTGTAATCTGAGCCTGCTGAAATAAATATAGTTATGTCCTAAGCTATTCTTTACCAAAAGGAGGTGTTATTTATTTATTTATTTATTTTGTTTAGTAATTTTAAAAGACTTTTTTTTAAAATTTAAGTTAACTTTTCTTATCTATCTGTTCTAATGTGTTTGAAAAACACATAAACTCTTCTTCACATGACAGTAGGCTAACTGACAGTCTTAAAAGGAGCAATTTTCCTTTGTAAACATGCCAGTGTTTACATGTTTTCATTTCTGCCAATATGATAATACAGTGAAACAAAATAAAAATGTCTACTTATCCATTTTTGAACACCCAAAAAACATTTCTCATTATTCTGTAATATTTAAAACCAATTTTTATTATTTTTTTTCAATACTTGTTTCAGATGAGAACATGCAATTACCAAAACATTCATGGATCTGTCTGATTCACAATTTAATTTGACACTGTGTGAAGAAAGCAATTTTGTTGATATGTTGTCAATTTCTATTTATTAAAGCACAATTTTAGAAAAATAAATTACGTGAACATTTTTAATTTCTCTTTGTAATTGATTATCATTTCAGTAAATATGAGGAAACAAAGTGTAATTTTGCAGTCGTACATTTGTTTTACGATGTAAAAGAAAAACAACTCGTATTTCAATTTAATATTTTGTGTTTTCAAATAAAACTTCAGTAAGCCATTGTTTTCCTTTTTTTTCATTTGCAGTTTCTGAAGAGAAAATTCAATCAGTGAGGCATGCTTAGTGCCAGAACAACTAACATGCATATAAAAGGGAAATGATAAAAAAAGCAGTTTTCAGAGCAATAAAGAGTTAAAGGCAGAGAACAAAAATTGTTTGTAAGTTGCATAAAAGAAGAAAGGAAATAAAATAAACGTGTGGTTGTGTAAAGCTATCAATAGTAGCAGGTGGTGAGGCCCACTGTGAGCTTTGGACTGCCTGCGTTCTCTGATCTGATAAAACAGCCACTCTTATTTATTCAGCAGGCTTCTCCTCCACACGCAGACTACATTGTGTGGACTATAATATCCCTGTTATTAATATTTTTATAATACTAGCATGCTTCCCTTCACTCATTATAGCTCCCCATTGATTACTACAAAAACATTTTCACACCCCTCTGCGTGTTATTTTAATAAACTTATGCACATTTGCTCGCTCACATATTTCTGTCTGTTTATGAGTTGCTCTTTACTTCCACCCATTCCTCTTCTGCTTCACATCCATCATCTCCAAGGCGACCACCGCATGATGGCACAGGCCTCATAAAGATTAGCTGTTCTCTCTCATGTCCCTTTCCTTCTGCCTCCCAATAGTCGTTCTGTCTGTTGAATTCTCACACCGCTCCATCAGCATCTTGCCATATACCTGATCCCTCCTGCTCCTTTTCACTGATCGAGATCTCCAACATGTGAGGAATTCCTTCCTGCCAACCTCTGGGTGGTATGCGTCTTACCAGCATGCACATCCCCCTAAACTCGTTTGCTTAGGGGGAATGTGTTCAGGTAAGCTTGGACAAATGAGTTTGTAGGTATTCCTCAGAAAATGGCATGTTAATATGCAAAACCCAGCCAATTTGCGCAACTACTAGCCATAGTTTATTTTATGTTTCAAATATTTCACAGCCTTGCAATTGATGTCACCTTAGCAGGACAAAAAAAAGCCTTGAACAGTGTAAGCCAGAGTGCTCTGATTATGTACTATCTGTCCGTTTCATTTAAAGCAAATAATAATCACAATATTAGAATTCCTCATTAAAAAGCGGTCAAGTGAACATTAATTTAATGCAGCACATGTAATTATCCAAGTTTTTTTTTATTGTGCCCATGATTGTTATGTTAGAGATAACAGTTTTGATCGCAGAGTAAAAGAACTTAGCAATTCTCATTTGTGTAAATGTTGTTTTAATCTGGTAACTAAATCTGGCAAAATACAGAGAACTATTAAATAAATACATGTGAGGGAAAATGCATATTTTTTTATTTTATTTTAGATTTTTCAGTATTTACTCATTCAATGTCTAGTCAGGGATGATCAGTGGGTTTAGACAATGCCGTATTTCATAACTGCTACATTTTCATACTGCTCTCTCTACGCTTGAATTATTCCCTGTTATTTCAGCCTTTACCTTTACTTTCTCTAAGTTCTTTTCCTCTAGATTGAAACAACAGCTGGACTGATGTTATTTTTAGGTGTTGCACCTTCCTGGAAGTCTGTATCAGTTGAGCTACTGCTGCCAAGAACTTAATGTTCTTTCCTAAAGACAATACATTTAGCCCCACCTCTTTAATGTGTCTTTCTCCTGCCTGAACTTCTGCTAGGACTAACTGCATACGTTTTCATTTATCCTATAGACTTTAAAAGTTGTTCTTCTGCCATTAGTTCTCTGTTTTCTCGTAACATAGAAAAAACAATTCTGCGTTTTTTTTTGGGTATGTGTGTACTGTATATATTTTGTCTTCTCAAAGCCCCAATCAGTTGTGGCAAATAGCTGCTCACATTGGGCCAGGTTCTGCTGGAGGATTCTTATTCTATTTTTTCTATTTAAAGGGGAGTTTTGTTTTACGGTGTCACCACATGGATGCTCAGTGTGTGGGTTTTCTGCCACAATAACAAATCATTGTAATCAACCATCCTACATGTTCATCAAGGAGGAGTGAATTCTGCAAGTCAGTGACTCGTTGCAATCAGCTGGGCTTCGTTAGATGGCAAGCGTTTCAACCAATTTGAATAAGAAATTAATCTTAAATTCTGTGATGATGACTAGGTTTAGAATGTATGTAATTGTCTGAATCTGTCTAAACGACTCAATCAAATGTACTTTTTTTGGCTTGATCTCTAGATGATATTTGCTGTTAATTTGCACCAACTGAATACATGTGAATTGAATTGTATAGAGGTAAATTGAATTGAATTGTTTTTATAAAGCATTTACAGCCCTTGCTACTCTTAGTTATGATCAGTCCCTGCACCTGTCTCTGTCCCTCCTGAGAGGAGCTAAGAGCTGAGTGCTGTTAGCACTGAGTAGAGAAGACATTTATTGATTCTTTGCTGGTCTATTATTTCTATTTTTCGCTGGAAAAAAGTGAGGGACACCAGTGTGTTTGTGAAACAGAGCTTCTTTATATTTGCAGCAGATATTTGTGTGTGAGTGTCTCTGCCGTGTTTGCAGACCGTTAGCTTATGTCTGTGGAAGTGCAAACACTCCCAGCATGTCCATGGTGTAGACTGTGGCTTTCATGCTGCTGACAGTTAGATCTGATCCGTGGCCTACAAACACAACATCTATCTCCAATACAGCATCCAGCTACACTTCAAACTGCTTGCTAATTGGATGGAAGCTGTTAGGTTAGAGAAAACACATTTCTCTGTGTTAGTATGTGTTTTTAGACACATTTTGGGGATATAAATGTGTGTTCTTTATAACATTTTTAGCTTTTTTTAGCCCAATGCAATCAAAATATTTTGAACCTAAGCAAAATAAAAGATCAGCAGGGATAGAGATTCTAAAATGTATAGCATAAAAGCTATTCCAAATATTGATTGTATGACTGTAAAACATTGCAAAAAGATTTCTTATAGCAGCATCTCTTCACTTATGACTGTCTAATTGCAGCTTGATGTCATCTGTCTAAGAGTTGCCGTTTTAGCTTGAAAACTGTATTTTTAAGTCTATGTTACCTAAATAAGAGTGAAGGGTAGTGCTCACATCTAATGTTTGTTACATTGGATGTAACAAACATCAGGAGGGACAGAAATGGCTCCAAACAGTTTAATTTGTTTTTATTTTTAGTGAAATGTGCCAGCACATTGTAGTGAGGGGAGTTTTACATTTCTTTGCTCAAAATAGTCACTACAGCATGTTCTGTGGCCTTTCATTGAAAATATTTAAGCTGTGCGATTGGTATGACAGAAACTTTCAGCAGTTTTGAAATATTCACATTTTTTAAACTTTTTGAATGCCTTGATGTTTGTAACAAACCCATGCTTAAGGCTTATATATCCTGTGCATTGTCTTCCCTCTGCCAGGACTGCAAGAACAAAGTTTTTTTTCTTGCCAGGACATTTCATACCTCATAGGAACTCAAGTACAGAACTCCTCTGCAGCACATTTACTTTATATTTTGGGGACACAGAACAAGAAAAATGTTATGCCCAGAATATGCATTAACAATGAGCTGCAAAAACTCCCAAATCAGAGCATCTTTGGGAAAGAGAACAAAGTTCCCTGTTCTTGTCTTGCAGAGTATGTATTGACACTTAATAAGGACCCAAGAAGTAACCTTCTGATTTGGACAACAACGAGATGTGTTCAAGATTTATATAGTCTAAGATATTCCTGCAGTGCATTTTTATTAAAATGCTAATGCAGTAACTTGGTGTACCTAAGCAGCAGCTGAAATTCAGCTCAGACCTTGAGGTGAAATGTTTGTCCGCCCCCAGCACTTCAGGTGTTGTACACAAAAAAGCTTTCCCTGTCCTTTTATTATCCAACTTTGGATGGCAACAGTCCAAATTTGGACCTGGGGCACCAAATTGAGCTGTCTGCTCTGTGGGAGGTGCCAGGGGTCAATTTGAAATTCAGGTGCTACTTCATACACTATGCATTAGGCATAATATGTGAAAGTAATGCAATACTCACACACCTGCCACAACCCCCCCCCCCACCCAAACACGCAAGAATAATAATTTAAGAAAAAAAGCACTGTGCTTTTTGTGCATAAACTCTTGAACACATTAGCAGCCACCTTCACACAAAGTGTGGATGTTTACGCACACATGCACATTAATGCTGTCCTCCTTTATGTCTCGGGACGTGAGTGGAGCAGTAAAGCTAAAGCTCCTTGTCACATTTGCCACTCATCTCCAATTCAAAGGCACAGCCTGCGATGCCCTCGGATGCACTTGGCAAGTGAACAGCTAACCTACCCGCCAGCGTATCTGCCTGCCAGCCGGGCTCAGAGGCAGTTAGCATGCCAACTAGCCCACCCATCAGCCACAAGCTAATGCTTCACTAACCCCGTGTTGCCCTGTGTCTCTTCCTCCAACTGGGTGTTTGTTCGTGTATTGACACATGGGGAGTTTAGTTGCACCGTGTTGCATAGTAAAAAGCCATTCTGTAAGTGTTACTCTTCATCTCCATGCAAACCCTTAATATTCTTGTGTCATTTTAAAAAGCTGGTATGTCACAGGGAAGGAACCACAACATTGCTTTTCTTAATCTCTTCATTCAGTCTGTTCAGAGATTTGTTCCAAAATTAAAGTCTCAAGTAATTATTAAACCATGGTAGTCCCTCATATATACTTAATTGGGCAAGTGTTAATTTCTTTAGCTCTACACCGTCAACATTATTCTTTGTGTCCATGGATTACTTTGTTGGAATGAGCAACACCATCTGGTATTGAAAGTATGAATCCAATATTAGCACAACCAAGATGTCTTCTAAGCACCGGGAATTATGTTTTACAACAATGGGTTTCTTTAGGCCTTTGCTCTCACTTTTATTTTAATATATCCATTAATAGACTTATTATAGCTTAAGAATTCTATCACTTGTTAAAGTATATAAATAATTCCAGTAAGCCAATTAAAAGAAAATAAACTCAACAACTGGTTTTAAGATATTTTGACTGCTTTTGATCCTTGAGATTAATATATTTATTCTTTTTTTATTTATTTACTTTTAAACACAATCTCAGCACATCAAACGATGATTCATAACCTCTGTGAGATCCCAGTGGCAACACTGGGAATCAATTACTGAGGATTCAAGGGTTTTGTGTTTTCATGATTGTAATTTTAGGGCAAAGCCTCTATAATATATATCTACTTACAGTGGGAGAGTAATAATACATTTAGCCCATGAGATAAGGAGATCCTTAAAATGTTTATGAGACAAAACAGGAAGAGAGAGTTTTGGGAAAACTACGAAATCTTTTTTGGTTTGTTTGTTTGTTTTTATGATTAGAACAAAGGATGAAAGGGCAAAAACTAAACTGTGAAGAAATCTGTAACCGGTGAAGGATAAGTCAGTCCAACTTGGACTTGTCAATATAAATTTTTTTATGCTTTTCTAATTCTAAGGTCTTTCCAAAACCAAAAAAAGAAAAAAAAAGAAAAAGGGATTTTAATAAAAATTTCAAACACAAAAATGGCTGTTTTATAATTTTACTAACTTGCAGTAGTAATATCAGTAATATTAAGATAATATTGAAATTAGCCTGATTGTTGGTAACCCAGTAAGTCATAGTCTTTGTAATCATTTATGTTGGACAGGTAATAAAATAATTTGGCATTTTGATCAGTGTTAGGAAAGCACTTAGATTAAGTTGATAAAATCAAATTATTGGACAAAACAAAGGTTAGTGGATCCAGATGTGTAGTTTAATGGGCCCAACAGGTTTTAAAATCTCTATTAGAATAGATCATTAGTGTAAACGGTGTGTTGGAGCAGCCCATTTGAGAACTGTTTGAGTTTCAGAGAAATGTTTGTCTTTTGAGGCACTGACCTTTATGTTGCTATACAGTAGCTTAATAGTTCATGTTGACTTTTAGTAAAGGCAGTTTTTGTCCCCTTTATCATGATCTCAATAAACAGCAATCAAAAATTTTGATGAAATCTTTTGTCTGTTTTCCATCTCTGCTAGTGAGACAACGAAGAGTTACTGTTATGAAAGTGAACTTTCTCCAAAGGCTACATTTGCTTCCTTCGATTGTGTTAATGCTGTTGGAGCTGTGCAGCTGTTCACCCCAGAAATAACAGGTCAGGCCAAAATTTATGAAGTGGAAAGCTGTTGTACCAATAAACCACTTCAGACATTCCCTGCAGCTTGTGAACCACTGAATTAGAACTTAAGTGTGTTTTTCCATATCTTCTTAAAGCCGTCTGTTTTTCAAAATGTTGTTTAAAACCAGTTGCTTTAGCTGCAGGCCAGAGACACAAAAGGACACACCTCACAGACTCAATATCATCTGTTCACAAGATTACAGACAGTCTGCAAGACGTAACCTTCCATCTTTCTTTCTGTTTAGTTTAATGAAAGCCCCAATAGCCTGAAGTTTTAACCCAAACCTATTTTTAAATTGATCAATAAAACAGTTTTTAAAATCTGACATATTTTGTTACTTACCCAAAATGCAACTCCCCTAGATATTCATATTTTTTTTTTATTTTGCCCTGTTTTGTTAATCAAAAATGTATTAACCTAAATACATCCTTAATTTGAGCTTAATTTACACATTTAAACAAAAAACACTATAGCTATGAAATGTAAAGTTTGTGTTAAAGGTTATAAAAAATATGTGTATTTTTTTTTAGCCCCTTCACTTCCTGTTAGTTTCTTACTCTTTAAAGAAGCTCCAGTCTAATGATCCATGTCTCCAGAGTGGAAAGGATAACCTCCTGCTGTGACAGAAAGTTCTAGCAGTTAGAAATTTAATACAGCCCTTTCTTTTTTCTTTTTTGGCACTGTGCCGTGCGGAGCCTGAGTTTCTGTGCTTATGTGTGAGAGACCGGATTTTTCCTGGTGCATCCTGGTTCCTGTTAGTTTCCCCTTTGCTTCCAGTAATGCAAATTCAAACTTTGACAGTTTCTCCTCTTGTTCACCCTCCCCCTTCCTCTTCCCTCGCCTCCTGTGTTTTTTTTTTGTTTTTTTTCTTTCCAGAGCGGTGTGACAAATCATGGCTGAGAAATGCAAGAATAGCCGAAACAAGGGGTGCAGTGAAGCAACGAAGAAACAAAAATCATATCAAATCCATCCATTGTTTTTTTTTTTCTTCTTCTAAATCAACTTTACTTATCTGTCCACACGTCTGTTTAGCCACCAATATGTATTAACCACCATTTCTCACATTCCCTTGTTTTTTTTTTCTTTGTTTGTTTTCTTTTTCTGAATCTAATATGTGTTGATTTAATGCCAAGTTGTGCCAGAGCTCGTTCCAAAATAAATTCTCATAATCCGGTGGTGATGAGTCGTGTTTCTTTGTGTCTGCTGTTTGTGTGTGCCCGTGAGCGAGGCGTGAGGTGGCGGATGACGGTTTCCTGCCACAGCAGACTAATAATTCTTCCACAAGTGAAAATGGGGTCATGTGTACCCCACTGACAGCTGTGGGGGCCTGGAGGCCTGATTTTGTGCCGTACTTGTGGTTTCATTAAGTGAGAAGAACGGAGACAAGAGTGAAGGAAATGAGGGATTAATGAAGTGGGGGACAGGTGAAGAGTGAATTAATGTGTTTGTGTGCCAGTGTGAGTGTTCACCTCTCTCTTTAAGTGCGATACAGTCTCTGCTGCTGTTTCGTACGAAGGGAAAATGAAAAACAGCTGCCACACCCGGACACGTCCATCGGACCACCGGACAGAGAGTGACGATTTGTCACTCTGGAGAACATTTCGACACTGCTCCAGAGTCCAGTTGTGGGATATAGAGCACTATAATACGCTTGGTGATATAGGGTTTGGGTTCAGCTGATTGGTGATGGAGCTACATACACTTTGAATGAACTGTTCTTGTTCTAATCTGAAGAAAAAAATGTTTTCATTTCATTTCTATTCTCATACACTGATTGGACATCAGCATCAGATATTATTAACAACCCAAGATACCAATACATCCAAGGCAATGAAAGCAAATTTTTCCATAAGCTAAATAATTACTATGAATTTGGACTGGCAAGGGGAATAAGTATTGAACATGCTAACAGACATGTGTTGAATGCTTTGTACACGTCTTTATTTTAGAAACATTTTCTCTGATTCGTTTTACTGCATATTGATTTTCAGTTCTCTCCCATCATTTTCAAGGTCGGGTTACTGACCAAGCCTTTCTAGCAGTTTTACTTTTATTCTTTTCGCATGGGATTGGGACCAATTCTTCCTCCAAACACGGGATGTTGTTGTTTAAGTTCACAGAGCTACAATTTGTTAGTCAAGTTTCAAATGTGACACCAAAACAAAACCACGTGGGCTCCCAGCTATCATTAAAGTCTGCTATTTACGGAAAGATAAGGCTTATTTAAAAATCTGCAGTGACGATGGGAGGAAGAAAGAAGAATCAGACTAAAAATGAGTCAGCAATTACAACAGGTAGGTTAATTGCTAACAAGAACTGGTACTGAAGAAAAATTAGCTGAGGTCCAAGTCCTGCTGCGTGTAGTGTCGTCCAGTCAGTCCTGGATTCTGCGCAGTAGCAGACATGCTGGCAGGATTCCCGCTGAGGAGAGGGGATATCCCAACAGCTGGACGTTTAGGGTCCATTCACAGACAAGTTCTTCTACACTGGATTGCCTGTGAGTGAAAACAACTCAAATTAGATGTAAATATATTCTCACATAAGTGTAGTCCTTTTCAAACACTCCTAAATGTCAACTTTGACTAATTCAGGGTGGCTTTGTTGAATAGATTATGAAGACATTGGCTATACCTGGGCATCTTTAACGAATTGAAAATACTCAAGTATTTCTGCAGAACTGATTATACAGGAGTACAATCTCCAGTCAGACCTCCACTAGTCACTCTTCAAAATCTTGAAACTTAATAAAATTTGCCAATTTCTCCTCAAATTTGGGGAAAAAAATAATCTGTTTACTTATGCATTAAACAAAAAATAATAATTTGTTTCTCTGAGAGATACCAAACTGATTTGATCAACTATGTAGAAAACACATGAGCATGAATATCTGTAGATGGGCAATGCACTGGACGCAGCACATATTGTCCCTGCTAGCTGTGTTTCCATGGTGACAGCAGGGGTTGTGCCAGCAGTGAGGTGCAGAGGAATCTTCCAGATAACCCTAAAGGTCAGCAAATGGAGCTACAACCTGCAGCAGTGCTGTGTGTTTACACACTTAACTCCTACCTACTTTGGAGAGTGTGTGCGTGCGTGCGTGTGTGTGTGTGTATGTGTGAGTGTGAGGAACAACACAACTCAAGTCGAGATGCATTTCCACTTCCATATGGACATGGTTGGGCACCCTTGGAATGATGGAGACTTGTTATCATCCACTTACACACAGAATATCGACGGGCATGTAACACACCAACATGCTTGTTCCCTGATATGAACGCGCGTTCACACAAGTGCCTGTCGATGACAATTTACTGAGGTGTGTTTGTTAATGATAGCTGTGACGAGTGCTCTATTGATTGCAGTTTGACTCCCACTTGCCACCGCTGCATCGATCATGACATCCACATTGCCTTGGCGTGATCCATAAACGCTCGATTATAGAAATGGAGTAAAATGAAAAATCTGACAGATAATTTATACTGGGATTCCTTCCCTCTGAATCTGGAGCGGTGCGAAATCGTCACGGTCAGATAACAGTAATTGCCGTGGTTTCATTGTGTTTTGCATAACAGTTCAAAACAAAAATGTATGGCATGTCTTCTCAATGTGAAAGACTGAAGGGAGAACTCTTTCTAAACCTGCAGAAATATTCGAACAAAAATAATATACTTATGTCGAATTTGAAATTATACTGGTTCCTTATTTCTTTTGGTATTTTGAGTTGCTATGGAAACAAAATTAGATTGAATTCACACCTGTAAATACCGCACAAATGAATAGAGAGACATCAAGAAATATTATCAAACCTCACCAGATAGAGGTGCCAACACTACAGATCAACTTTCAATGTGTAAACAAATGTCAACCTAAACAAATCTTATTTTTTTGTACTCTACAGAATTTTCCTGGTATATGGAAATATTCTATCAAATTATTTAATTAAATATGAATTTAAAACGGCAGGTTTTAAATTCATATTTTTCTACACCTATGGTCATTGGGGTTAATATTTTAGATTGTCTAAGTAATTTAAACACTTTAAAGATATGCTTCAAAATAAATCTCTCAATATTTGTTGAGAGATTAAATATTGAGAGAGCTGACACTATTTTTTAGTGTCAGCTCATTGTATATGGTTTCTCAAAGAACGTTACGAGACACACAGGCCCAGTTGATATCCAGAAAAATAGGATCAAATTGATTTAAACTGAGTTAAATAAATTTCACGTTGTTCATAATAATAAAATTCAGTTTTCAATGCAAACTAGATAATGTTCTCTATCTAATCAAGCCAGCTAACTGCATGAATTGGTTTAGCATAAATACCTTCTGAACAATATAATGTGGTGATATTGGACTTTGCATCGGACCGCTAAGGTTCTGCTAGATAATAAATATATAAACATCTAGCAGAACCCGACTGCTAGATGGGAATTATGGGAATGATTTTCTCTGTCTTCTTTTCTAAGGGAGGAGAAAGTGTAGTGTGGATGGTATTGCTGAATTACTCCGCCAGAAAACAAAAAGTGCAACTTTTCAAAACTTCGGTGTACTTTGATGCCCAAGACGACATCCAAATGTAGTCTTCCTTCCCAGGCTGCTCGAACTCTTCTAATGCACCCGCACACACATTTTACGTATATTAAAGCGAGCGTCATATTAAAGGTTTCAGCCACTGACTCTGATAGCCTTCCTCTCTCCCTGACATTTCTTTACAAATACCAGCTCCTATTCATTCTGTTATTGCCTTTTCTCCCATTCAGCAATTCTCTGATTAAAGAAGCCCCTGAAAAGCTCAAGCACTGCTATCTGCCATTTGGCTTTTATTAGAAACCCATCCCCTTTAATTAAATACCTTGAATTAAAGAAGTATCTGGGATATTTTGCAAATATATTAAATAAGAGAGCACAATAGATGACAAAAAGTGGAAGAATAGGCTTTATGAGATGCTATGAATGGGGTTTGTCGCTGAAATGAAATAAACGCTATCTCAATGGCGGCATTGGGGAGGGGTTGTTTTTTTTTTTTTTTTATATAAGGAAGCTGAGTTTGTTAAATCTGATTGAGCCTCATCGCTGAACACAAGGCACAGCTGAAGCTCACTACCCCCCCTTCCATTTCAGCCCCACACTTCCAAGTGCCATGGCTTTTCTTTTTCCCTTTTTATTAATGTGGGAGATGTGGGATTGAGGTTGCTGTGGAAACCGAGCCGGCTTTGATTGGGGGAGACAGCTGCATGGTGCAAGGTTAGACGATGGCCGCTCACGACTCACAATGCGCCACTATTGATTTCCAGACAATTACTGGGTCCAGTTCAGTACGACAAGATGCTACACTGAGGGTTTTGTGTTGCTTGTTTCAGCAAACATGCAGGCTTTTTCTTCTTTCTTTTTGAAGAACGTTTATTTGAGCCTATAACTTAAGCTGCAGACAAGTTTGACAGCCAGCTACAAAGTCTGCTTGCTGTTTTGGCTGCTCTTCACCGTCTCCCTTCAGTCATTCTGGACGTGTTGTTTGTCAGCTGTTGTTTGTCATCCGTCCGAGGTAGTATCAGATTCTGACAAACTATTGCCATAATGGTGGTGCATTTAAGTTAAGCTGCACACTTTGAATCTACAAGCAAGGCAGTCACATATACTTACTGTAGTCATTATTTGCCCCAGACTGTTGTCATCCCTTCATTGCTTCCCTCTCTTTTCCCTCAGCCAACTTGGCATTGTTTATGTGAGAAGTTGACAGTGAGCCTAATTGGAGTTTGTGGCTCCATCGAAGACAATCGTCACTCTTTTCTTTTCTTTTCTTTTTTTTCTGCACAGCACATAGAGCTCTTTAGCTAATTGAATAGTCTTTTATTAAGCTGCATTAATGTGAGCCTGAACTGGTTGCTGGAGAATTAAATTAGACCCCCCCAACCCATCACCATCACTACCAATGCTAATAACTACAATACGTACAAACACGTTCGGCTCGGTGAGGTGGCGTAATGAAAGGAACATGCAAAAGCAAGGAAGACAAGAAAGGAAAGCACTAATAAAGAGGCTGAGAGGTATGCTTGTACGGTGGTGTTTATTTCATTTACAGTGCTACTCTGACGCTGTCATGCAGTGCAACACAGAATAAAAAAAATTTAGATTCGAAATTGCTTTCGTTCAATAAAGAAGATATTGAACGATAATGGAAAAGCCATCTTTTAAAACATTATAGATCAATGCAAAAAGAAAACAGAGGGTTTATTGGAAAAAACAAAATGTAGCAAATTATTTATACCAGCCCCAACAGTAAATGGAAACATTTTATTGGCATTAAAGCAGTGTAACAGTTCTTGTGACTGATCAGCTTTTTGTCTGTACAATAAGCAGAAACATTTTTTAGTACAGGTCAGAAAAAAACAAGGTATCATAGTTTATGTGTCAAATGTGGCCTGAACATTGTTTTTGTTTTTCTTTTCTTTTTTTTTTTTTGCTGTACGTTTCCGCTGTCATTGGCAAGCTGCATTGTGCAGAGGTGGATCACCACAAGCTCCAAGTCTTCCAGGTTGGAAGTCTTCCATGCCGTCTCCCTAATCTTTGGCTCACAGATTCTCTATCAGACTCCAGTCAGGGCTTTGGTAGTTGGGCTACTTCAAAACGTCAGCAATACTTCCAGTTACAAAAAGCATGTTTGTGAAATTCTATTAATTATAATTATGTTGTTGCATGATGATGACAGATGATGACAAAAAACTAAGTAAAACCAAGAAAGGTGAAATGGAACTAATGAACAAAAATGAATTGATCTTTGCTTCAGATAGAAACCACTGGAAAGCACTTCAAAAATATTTTCAGGAGCCCAAGTATAAATTAAGGAGGACAAACGTGAACAAGAAGTAAATGCTGGTGGTGGCTATGTAAACCCACAAATAAATGGAGAAGTGATGGTACTAAAAAGAAAAATTCTTTTTGCCTGTAACTTGGGTAATTTTGAGAGATTTTGCAGTGGATGACTAATATTTAAACATAGCACCACAGATTGACTCTGCTGCAACTTTTCTTTTTTTATCAAAATGCAAAGGTGGGAGAGATGACAGCATATCTATGCTGAACTCCAAAGTTTAATTCTGACTACTTTTTTTTTTGTTAACTTTCTGAAAAACAAAAAAAATAAAAAAAATATATCCCGCTTCAATTTTTTTCCTAACAGTCTTACTCCTCTCAATATAAATCTCCTCCTCCCCTTTCATCCTTACAACTTTCCATCTTTGGAGTCTTTTAATTAAGATCCTTTTTGGATAATTATAATCTTTACTGTTTCCTTTTATTGCGTGCTGTAAATAGGTCCAATCAGTTACTACTTACAATGGTTATTATATGCACTGAGAATAACCATATTCTTTCTCACACTGTCCCCAAGGAAGAGCTGCTTTGTTAAATCCAGCCTTTAAAGTAAGAAAACAAAGAATGGATGAGCTACGCAGAACACAAAGATAACCAGAGAGCGGGAGGGGCAGAGGACCTGGAGTTAAGCAGCCTGGGACGGACGGCGGAGTGGTTCTGATGGGTCCTTCCTGCCTTACGTTGCGGAGGGATAAAGATTATAAAAGTGGAAAAGCATAAAGCTGTAAATATCCACGACGTAACTGATGACAAAGAGTAAACAGAGGAAACAAAGTAAAGCGGTCAACGTTAAGAGGGACCAAGCCGAGGTTCTGAATGATGAGAATGGCAGCAGTTAAAAAGGTGGAAAGAAGAGAGCTGAGAGTCCGTAAGATGGTCTACTGAGGCTGATAGAGGCGGTCAGGAGAAGATAGCTCCCTTCTCTCTGCTTTATTGTATTACACTGGTGGATAAAAAGAATTCAGCATCCACTAAAGTCATTACAGCCTAGTAAGACCAGCTCAGAGGGCAACGTAGCTCCTTAACCCCTTTCAGCACATGGCTTGGTGTGTGGGTGTGTTCGCATGCATGCATGCATGCATGCGTGTGTGTGTGGGTGGGTGTGTATGTGTTTGTGTGCGCAGACCCAAAAGACAGATCATTCTTGTGAGCATGTGTGTTTCACCAAAACAGTGGCACATTGCTTAATCCTTTCCGAGTAGCTAGGATAAGCCACTAGCCTTATCTGTGTTTCCCCCATTGCTTCGTCTCTCACTTTCTTTCCTCTGGTAACTATTGTTCCTTTTCCCATCACACCCTCTTCTCAGTCACTCCCTGTTTCAGAGTTCGTATTCCGACCAGCTTCAGTCCCTGCATTTTAATTCCTCATTCTTCAGTCTTTAGGGCCTGGAAAGTTATTTTCTGCCAACTTCGATTCTTTATTTGGACGCTTTGCAGAATTTGAGGGGAGAAAGAATGTTGTATCTTCGATTATCATGCTGTGTATTAGGTAAGCTGTAATATAGGGGTCATTATGCAAAAGTAGTGTCACCACAACTACAGTAACCGTAAAGGAGACATTTTATGGAGGCGAACTTGGCACAAAAGGTAAGGAAGAATGTGCTTGGCCAACCATTTCTCCTTGGCAGTAAGTCTTACACCTTTCCAAAGCCTGCTTATTATCCCATCAAATGTTTCACATTTGTAAGGAAAAGGGATTTGTGGGTTAAACATGTGGGAAAAACTTGCAAAGTCCTCTTCTGTGGACGTATGGGGCCCCAATGGATGCTTTTCAAAGCTATCTTTTTTTTTCTCCAACCAACTCAGCACAGAGTTGATCTCATGCTAGTTGGATTCCACTTGGATTGTGTCTTGTCACCTATAATGTTTGTAGTTTTCAAAGGATCTTCATAAATCCTGAAGAAGTGGTTGGATCGGGAGCCTTGCAGTCTCATCCGTTGCCATCTTCACGTCATGGACTTTAACATAAACTGAAATGGTTCTAACACAAATTGTAAAGTGCGTTGATGGTCCAGGTTGAGCAGGAGAGTCTTGGGGGGTCGGGAGGGATAAGGAATGTTTACTTGCCCCTATACCCTAGCTACTTTTACCCCAGTAACCCTGTCTTGCAAGTCAATGGTTAGATGGACTGTAATCCAGAAAGCACTACTTTTGCAATCATCTTCTTCCAAATGTTTATTTAGTCAACTATGTAAAGCTAACAGTCATTTTCTTGACATATTCTAAGCCATATTCTTCCTCTATGATTAATTCTCATATTCTGATCTGTTTTGGTGGGTAGTCAATGTTTTGGTAGGTTAACAGTTGTGCTGGACTGTTTCCATGGAGACATGGGGAGTGGATATTTCTTTCCAAGGAACCTCGATTAACTGTGATGATATCAGAACTACGATGGTTTCTAAAACGGTTCCTACCAAGACTCCGTGGGTGTGGACATTCAACATGGGTGTCTGGTGTTCAAGCTTAACCTTTGCCAAATGAGATTTTTTTTTTTTTAATTCCAAATTAATTGACAATATTATATGCCATGCATTGACTACAGATATGTTTTTAACAGAGATGTGTGTCTTGTTTGTCTTTCTTCAAATTTCCTCCCATTTCTGACAATATTTATTAAGGAACTGACCATTGCTGGTGGACCATTGCTCTAACTTTATGTAAAACTCATTTTTGTTGTGGAGATTAAGATGAGGTTGACAGTAGTTAACGTCATCATAAAGGAAGCAACATTTGTGTATGGTAAATATTTAAAAGTCTCACCTTTCTTTATCATCCTGCAACGAAGAAAAAAATAATAATCTTGATTTGCGTAACTGCTCTTAAATGTGTAAAGGGTCATTTAATGACTTTTAGTACGAACACAATGAATGGCAATCAGAGCAGCTATCGCACTTCTCCTGAAGCACCCTGTGGCATCAGGAGGTGTCTGACAGTAACGCTTTCTGCACTGTTTAACAGGCTTGCAGTACGCTCACTCTTCTTTCTTGATGCCCTCTCCGTGTGCCACCCATGCACTCACACAGACGCAGTGTCAATAATGGCTGGCTGCTGTTTGTACAGCGATCCTATCTTCCCAGATAGACGGAGAGCTATCTGCTTTGTCTGTCACACAAAGAGGAAATGCGGTGCGAGTGCAAGTGGATCACCCCTCAACACAAACTCAGGAACACACCAACGCCTCTATCGTGATGTTCTCCAATAGACTTCCTGTGTCAACACAAGCTTTGATTAACTGGGGGACAGACACAAGCCAGTGTATCACTTGGACAAAAACAGTCATGTGCTGAAAGCCTGCCCTGCTACATACGCTGAAGGACGAGAATTATGTCTTCGTCTGGAAATCCATGAAAATTCTCCAAATAATATTGAATTTTAATTCAATCTATTTTATCTGTTTTGTTTTTCATATGAATTCCGAAAACAAAAGCCTGAACATGCAAAGGTGATCGTATCCCTTTTTAACATGTTTTTCAAAATCTGAAAACTGTGGCATTTGCTTTGATATTCAACTCTTTATCTTGAATCACTAATTCTTGTGTCTTCATCAGATTTGTACCTATTTTTGCCTATCCCTCTTTGAAAGTGGCTTGATCTCAGTCCTATTGGATAGAGCTATGATCTCCAATTTGCGGTTCTCGCCACTGATTCTAAGTTGGCTTGAGTTGTTTTTCTGCCACCAAAGGAGGTTTGTAGAAACCACGACTCATAGGAACCTTTTCAACAGATTTTTCACTCTGAGATTTCTGATCCGTGCAGCTCCTCTAGAGTTAGCAATGAGCTTTTGACTGCTTCTTCAATTAATTGTAGATTTTTTGCTTGTCACATTCCTCGGACTTTACAATGCTGCTTTCCTGTAAATAACGTTGGAAACAGTGTAAACATTTCCAGCCACTTTATCGGAGAATGTTCAGTTTTTCACCGACAGCACTGTCCTATCTTAAAATCCAATTAGCTATTCTTAGTTTGCCTATCAGCAACCAGCACAATGTTCATCAGTGACGCTGTAATCAATTGGGCCTCACTGATTGGCATGCATCTATAAAATCTGCCTCCCTGTGGCAGGAATAGAACATTCAAAATACCTGCTCGCTTGCACAGAGCCTGATGGAACCGGATGTCTTTGAGTTCGCAAGGGTTTTGGGGATGTTGTGGGAGGGTTCCCACCCTGACGCCAGGAGGTGTTTGTTCGTATGGCAGCAAGTACTAAGTGACAGGGTGGGGAACCTCTCAATGAAACCTTCTGCTGCTTCGCCAGCTGGCTGTGAGCGCGCCAGGTGAGAAGAAATCAAACAGGGCAACCGGGTGCCAATCAAACCCCGACCTGAAGGTCATGTTTGGACAACGTCTGTTTAAGCGGAGGGTGGTAATAACCTTTAGAAACAACTTTTCTGATGGCTTAAGAACTGAATGTTTAACCGCCCCTTTGGCTCACAGGAGGTATTAATCGATTTTGTGATTGATCAGAAAATTATGATGATGTATGAATCCATTTTCCACTGCCTTTCAAAATGAATCACATCCCTTGAAGGGTTCAACGTGTTTTTTCAAACTTTGCAAAAATAATTATGAAAAAAGAGGAAAATGATTGTTTTGAAATGATTTTTATACGAGCAAAATCCTAAAAAGTGTGGTGAGCATATTCATTCAGCCCACTTTACAGTTAAAGGAAATGTGGAGTCACCAGTCATCCCCAGGCTTATTTAATTAGTGAACTCACTGTCTAACTCAGCGTATAACTGGAATGCAGTGTGGAGAAATTTAAAGTAAGTTTAGGTCAAAGAAAAATAAAGCAATATGACAAGCTTTGAACGTTCAATTTGTCGTCTGAAAGTCAAAAGGATATGGCGTTACTAGGTTGTTGTTTGGATGACATGGAGCTGATCATAGGGAAGAAAACCTGTTACAGGCTCTAAAAGACTGAAGAATGGGGCAAAGCCGACAGAGACATGCCCCAAGAAACCTGCATCTGCAAAGGAAGATATCTCAGTAAGATTTTGACTTATAAATGCAAAAATACCACAATTACACAAAAGTGATTAAACATTATATTCATCAAAATGTATTCACAGATAAGAGGGTTTCTGAGTATACGTACAATGAAAATCTGAAAACATTTGAAGATTTTTATTTTGCAAAAAATGTGAAAAGTATTGTTTTCCTCCCGAAAGATAATTATCCTACGGCAAAAGCAGAATTTATATTTTTGTATCTTTTTCAGAAAGAGGAACACAAATGAAAAATGCTGGAATGGAAACAGGAGAATGACGCATCAACAAAATGCAGGAACCTGCTTGTTTTTGATCCAACTTGACCTCCTGCTTTTGTGTCAGCCGCCTTTTTTGTATTTCTTTTAGGGTTTTAGCTTCTCTTCCAATTTGTTTTTTTGGGTTTTTTTCCTCACTGTGGCAGTGTTAGGTGCAAGACATGACTTGTGCAGTCAGCCACAGGCTCTAATCGGACTGATCTTACACCAGAGAAGTGTGGACTGGAAAGGCATTGTTGGCATCTGGAATGAAGCGCTAACCTATAGATGGCAGCATTACACTCCAGTGAGTGAGTCACACCCGTTTTCCTGCAGCACAGCACCGACTCCGCTCGCAATTCAGAGATGATTACAGGGAGATTCTCCTGTCACTCCCTTTGAGGATACATACATGTTGCTGCTGGGGAGTCTTTGTCAGAAACATTCATTAAATCCATATTACCTTTATCCTGGAACTGCTTATGGATTTAGACTGTGCTACATATAAAATACCCGCCATACAAAAGGTGCCTTCATAAAGTATTCAGCCTCTTGGATGCTTTGTCCTTTTAATTGTTTTTACAAATCAATCACAAGCAAAAAAAAAGAAAACAAAAGGAGCTTTTTTGACACAAATGAAATTACAAAAAAAAAGTCAAAAGTGATTTCTACAAAATAATAACAAAAAATAATGCATATATCACATGAAATATGCAACTGCATAATATTTACCCCATTCAAGTTCACTTTTAGTAGATGCACCCCTGGGCGCCATCTTAGCCAGACAATGCAATTTTTCTCCATTGTTCCTTGCAGAATCGTTCCAGCCCTATCAGGTTCCACGGAGATTAGAAGGAAACAAGTCCTTCCACAGATTCTCTGTCAGATTGAGGTCCGGGCTTTGACTGTGCCACTCCAGAACATCCACCTCGTCGTCTTCAACCCATTTCTGTGGAGCTTTATGTCTTTTTTCTGTCTGCAGAAAGCTGCAGAGCAGCTGTGGCTACAGTGTTGCTGACCACCACCAGCGCATGAATGGCGAATGTGTGCTTTAATAGGTGAATAACTGAATGTAAAGTGCTTTGGGGTCTTCTGGTCTAAACAAAACACCATGGAAGTACAGGCCATTTACCATTTATCATTACCAATCTTTTGTCTTCATGCTGTAATAGTTGCTAGGAATACTGATTAACCAGTAAATGGACCTTCCAGACGCAGGTGTCTTTGTGTTACATTCACCAGAGATGCAGTCACTGTGCTCCACTCCACTCATTGTGAGACTGATGGCACCGACTGGCCTGTGTTCACAGGTCTGCCGCTTTAAAGGGTTATGGATATTTGTGCGGTCGCTTATTTATAATTCCATTTAATTGTCATTATTTTGTAGAAATGTTGTGTTTTCATGTTAACATTTTAACGGATTCTTTTGTAAGTCTTTTGCTCAAACGTCAAACTTTGTCGCTCATGACCGATTTGTAAAAGCAATAAAAAAGGCGAATACTGTTTCCTGGCACTGTGAAGCTGCAAAAAGGATTTCGTCAGAACCCCCATCCAAATCTCTGCAGCTCCTAAATTGTTTTGCCTCTATGTTTTCATGCAAACTTATTTTTTTTCTACTCAGGGCAGTGTCTGCAAGCGGACCATGAAGATGTCACCTGACAGGAAGCGATCATCCGCCCACCACCTTCCTGCCAGCCGCGGAGATGACAGGGCTCCGAGGCGTGCTTTCAGTTCAGTATATTCATATAATGTTTGCTGTGCATCAAGCTTAAGTCACAGTCTTCTGTCTGTCAGCAGCACTGACATGCTGACAGAGTGCTCACCATCCACCCTAACAACACCCATACTTCCACTGAAAGTAAGTGTCTCTCTACAGGCTTTCACGATGAAAAGTGGTCGGCGTATGGAATATATTATGGGGATAAATCCTCTACTTTTACGTCACCAGCTATACATTCATGTTCAGTTTATGCCGGGAATGAACTGGATTGCATACATATAATTTTCAAAAGGTTTTGCAAATACAAATTGGACAGTTTGCCAAATATTTTTATTGAGCCCTCCCTGTTAATTACCTTGTTGTAATTCCAGCTGCAAGTCTTATTGGGGTTTGTCTACTTGCTTTATATTCTCCGAAAATTATCTTAAGCCCAGATTCAATGGAGAATGTCTATAAACATTGTTTTTTTTTTTTGTTTGTTTTTAAGTCTGGCAGCAAATTCTCATTTTGATTAACATCTGGATTTGATTGAACCACTCTGAGACATGGATGTGCTTTAATCTTAACCATTTGATTGTAGCTTAGCCAGTTTATTTAGGATTGTGATCTTGCTGGAATCCACAATGACCCCAAATTTAGATCCATGCACACAACTTGTCCCTGTTTAAGAATAGCTTTCCCACAGTATGATGTTGTGACCACAGTGTGTCACAGATGGCGCATTCAGTACGACGTGCAATACCAGCTCCTGCTGTATGGCAATAAAGTCGTTGCTACAATGACATCAGCATGCAGAGTATGAACGCACGGCACTTGAAAAACGTTCAAAAATGTCCAGCCAAATTTTGCAGCCAAATATTTCTTTGTGGTTGCAGTATTGCACACATCTTCATATTTACATTGCAATAAGAAGGGGGATTTAATATAGGATGCAGCTCTGGTTGCAACAAGAGTTTTCCTGTGGCACCATTTAATAGTTGTCTTGTCATTCGACTCTCCCACCTGTGCTGTGGATCTCTGCAGCTCCTGAAAAGTTGCCGCTGATCACTTGGCAGTTCCTCTGATTGTAGCCTTCCCTGCCTGACCTACCAGTTGACAGTCAGGTTTTTACGGGCTCATACTCTGCTTGGGACATTACTCCATAACTTAACACTAAAACCAACAACGGCCGACTAGCTGGAACCCACACCAGCTCCGGGTCCAAATGAAACAGATTCCTTCACATTCTGTTTCACCATCGCAGCCCATGAAATTGATTCTTTTTATCTGTATGTTTATGAGCATTTTCGCAGTATGACACAGGTCGCTCCTCCACTGTTTTTTCCTCTGAGCTCTCGTCATACACTACCTGGCATGTCTGTGTTGTGTGTGAGATCCTCATTTCATGCTTCATTTGTCATCTCACAAGGTACTTTAATAAACAAGACCCTTTGTTGCTGCTGCCACCTTGACACCTCACTGTGTGTGTGCGTGTGTGTGTGTGTGTGTGTGTGTGTGTGTGTGTGTGTGTGTGTGTGTGTGTGTGGGGGTGTGTGTGTGTGTGTGTGTGTGTGTGTGTGTATGTGTGTGTGTGTGGGATGACTTGTCGTCTTCTGTAGGAATTGGATGAGGAGTCGTTCCTGTCAGCGTCAAACATTTGTGTCCTCCGCAGAAAAAATAAGAATTATGTCGCACTCATTACCAACTTCGGCATCATTCCTTTAGGGATCATAACTCCTTCCATCAGTAAACTGGTGATTTTGATTGTTCTCTGATCTCTTCAAAATGGAGTTGGAACCAGTGTGGTTTTTATATGAATGTAATTACGGGAGGCAGCTGGAGCTCTATTTTTTTTTTTTCTTCTGCTTGTTATCCGGCTGTCCACGTGTCCGTCGATCTGCCGGCCTATCTCTGAAGGTGAAAAAAAAAAAAAATTGAAATTGCTCCAGGGCAGAGTTCATCTCCTGTCTGCCCATAATGCACCTGTTAAGGGAGAGAGCAAACACCTGAGGCTCCAACAAGGCGAAGTCCATCTTTACCATTCAGCCTTTCTTCTTGAGGCGTTTCTGCCGCTGCACTCTTTTTCCTTTGCATATTTCGAGAAACGTTTCTCGAAAAACACATTCCATGGGGTTGTTGAAGAAAGATGAACAAAAGAGAAGCTGACATAAATGTGCCCATAATTACAGCCTTTATGGTTTTCACAGGGGTGTAGCTGTTTTTTAAAAAATTAAACTTGTTTTCTTTAATAAGCAGAAGCAGAAAAGAGAAGGACATCACAGCGGTTAGGGTTATTTTCTTTTTGTGCTCCCACTCTCTATTAAAAAGCACTTCCCTCAGAGCCTAACATTAAATTTGGACTTTATTTCCCCCACTCAGACAGCATGAAGGAGTGTTATATGTTGTGTTATTAAAAGGGAGGGAGCTCAGACAGTGACTAATCTATTTCCTTTCACACGCTGCAGCCAGTAATCACTGTTCTATGGAGCTGCTCACTCATCCATTCATAATGTTATCAAGGCACATTATCTGTGCATTTGTGTCGGCACGCGCTAGTGTGTCAGTCGGAGGGTGTGATTTTTAGGCGCTTTGAAAGCAGGTGTTGAAATTGTTTTTTCTGCGTTTTGTCTCTAGTGGACACGAGCCTGCGCGCCTTTGTGTCAGAGACTCTTCCACAATAGCTGGCCATTCATAAGCAAGTTTTATATATATATATATATATATATATATATATATATATATATCTATATATATATATATATATAGATATAGATATATATATATATATATATATATATATATATATATATATATATATATATATATATATATATATATATAAATCCGGATGAACTTGGATGGATCTTGCTGCCCATCCCTAAAACAGCCAAAACAATGGAACAATGTTGTTTTATTCTTCTTCTTCTTCTTATTATTATTATTATTATTTACCTAATTTGGTTGAATGCACTTCTGTGTTTTCATAGGTATAGTCTCTATGCATAGTGTCATCCAAAAGGATTCATATCAACCAAGACATCCTTCAGTTTCACCATTTTTTTTCAACTGTAATGGCAATATTTTCTGAATAATGTGCTATAACGTTTATAAGCACTACAGTGCATCACATCTCTAATGGAAACACTCTATTTTTCGTGCTACCAGTATAGGACAACTTGGCAAATACATCAAATAAAATCTGGAATGAAACAGTGTTTCCTACAAGTAAGGAAGCACATACAGTGCTGTGAAAAGTAATTGGCTCTTTTTACTGATTTTTACCCTTTTTTTTTTTTTTCTGTCAGAATCAGAGAAGTAATAAGAGAGAGACTGGGGGAAAAATGGCATCCATGGGAGAAGCTGCTGCTCACTAAATGCCTGAAGATCCCTGTTCTTTTGAGAACGCATTCTGCAGACTGTGCAGGCAAAGCAACGCATTCAGGACCATTTACATCTGGTATAAAATATCCAGCATTGAAAAGAAAACGTAACGGTCAAAGAAAGCACACAACAAAAGAAACCATTTTGAAGTGACCTAATCAACATTAGACATAAAGATTTAAACCCAGTTAAGATATAGTGAACCTTTGTCACCTGTTATAAGAGTCGTTGCCAAGGGTGGGACAAATGTTTTTTCCACATAAGGAAAAGTGGTTTAACAAGTGAAGTAATTATATGTCACATAAGGCCAGGTTTTCGCTTAGTAAATGACGTTATCATGAGAAAAGTGCATATTGTATTGACTCAGGTTGTCTTTTTATGACATAAAAATTAGTTTGATATCCTGAAACATTTATATGTGACATAAAGCACAAACAGAACAAATCAGTAAGGACACAAATACCCTTTCCTCCCTGTTCAACATGCATGCTAATGAAAGCAATAATACATGAAGCAAAGCGTGCAGCCTTTCAACAAACACTGCGCTATTTGCCGTCGAGGTCAGGCTGCATTTCCTGTGGGAGTGTTAGGACCCCGGCCCCTGCCGTCAGGCTGAACCCGGCTCTGTTTTTTTTTGCTGACCCCGTTACGCGTCCAGCCACACCTGTCATCGCTCATCAGGTGGCTTGGCACACAGCACCACAGGACATATCCTCGTTCAGTCTTTGACCTTTCTCTCACCAAATTATAGACACGATGTAGAGCAGTCGGGAAACCTCTCCATTTGAATTTCCCCTGATTTTGTAACGCGGCTACATCTAGCATGCAGGGGCTGCTCTTGGACAAACGTGCTGGAAGTTGCCGAGCAACTCTATGAGATGCATGTAAAGTGAAGGCAAGAGCAATCTGCTGTCATCCGAGGAAAACGAAGCCAGAAGCCTTGAGGTTATTGCCACAGTTTTGCCACAACTCGCAATTCCTAAAATTATTTAAATTCTCTTTGATTTAAAGAGAATTTAATTGCTACCCTGACCCCAGCAGTTCCTTTGCAGCGCTGATCAGATCTGTTGTGTCGGTTTGCTATAGGCTGGATTACATAAGAGACACGCGATGTGGATTTTGTGCCCCAAAATCCACATCGCCATATTTGGAACAGAAGGGTCAAGGCAGCAGGTAAAGTGAGGAAATATTTTTGTGGCTGGTGAGTCATGGGGTGCTATATCTTCCACAGCACCTCCCTATATTCTCCAGAAAAGCAGCCAGAGCGCCTCGCCTCATTCCCTTCTCCCCGGGGAGTCCTCTCTGTCTGACTGCAGGGGAAATTGACCTGTGAGTAAAGTGAGCATTTTTTTTTTTTGGAATGGTTATTTATTGAACTGGTGGAGGGGAGACTTGATGATCGCTGACAGTTTCACACACACACACACACACACACGCACACACACACACACACACACACACGCACGCACGCACGCACGCACGCACGCACGCACGCACACGCACGCACCGCACCACGCACGCACGCACACGCACCCAACCAAGTCTAAACATTTTTCTCGCACTCTGAGGGAACTTTAGGGGAAAGTTCGGAGGTAACTTTTAAGCAAACAAATCAAAGAGGGATTTTTGCCCTTTCGCTCTGCAGTCAAGAGGGGTGTTCTTCCTCTGCATCCCTGCCTTTTTTCCCCCTCAAACCTCACTTTCATCTTCTAGAGCTCTCCGCAGGTAAAATATGATTCTGTGTTTCCTCTACAGTTTTTCAGTCAGTGTAGTTCACTAAATTGAATTTTTCAGCAGAAAGGAATGTGAAAGGCCTAATAAAACTGTACAAGCTCGAGATATTCTGCATATGAAGTTCATGATTTTTATGATTCTCTCCAGAAGCAGCTCCACCCATCGGTGGCAGGAGAGATCGTCTGAATCAATTATGTCTATTATATATTTTTATTAAGAAATGAATGTTACACAATTTAAAAAGATGTACAAAATACAGATTGACTATTATTAACAACAATTGTGTCTGATTTTCACCAATCACAGCCAAGACTGAGATCGCCAGACCCGGAGGATCCAGAATGCTCTTAAACAGAACCGGTCCAACAACATGAAATGGGACGTAAGATCTCTTAAAGCAAAACAAGACATGCTGTATCTAAAGAAATTCAATAGAACAACAAAAACACTGTGGGATCAGTGTTTATGATTCAACAATCAGAAAGATAGTTCTCACTGTACCAACATTAAGCTCATTCACATGAATTGTAACCTCATGTTTACAGTATTTCTCTGCATCTAAAGGGCCGTTGGAGGAGAAGATGGGAGATGGCAACAAACACAACTTTATGAGACTATCTCTCCAACATTTAGCATCACTTTACCAGCAACTTTCTTTTGACCTTATGTCCATCTAGAAATTGATCGCTACTCTTTGCTAAGTTTTGTGTTTCCTGCTTAGAGATGTCTGTCTTCTTAGCTGCTAACAGATCAGGGGTGTACATCTGCTGCAGTTCCTGTCTGAGGCGTGTTATTCCTTCCACCCACCAGACATCTTCAGACTGTCTAAGTCATCTGACTCATACACCCACCTCACCTTTATCCGGTTCCACTAATCCCTGCTGCATGTATACCTGCCATTTTGCCCCTGTTCGTTCCTTGACTGTCACACACATATTTTTTTTTTCTTTCTCTCTCTGCTGATGGTAAATTTTTGTTTTTCCAGTTCCTGCTTTACTGGCAGCTCAAAATAATTTAAATACATCATATAAACGACTTCTGTCTGCCTGGACGTGCCTGTCTGCCGTGGCCGTCCTTCTTGGTCTCATCGTGAAGATTTTTGGAACGTCAGACCTGACAAAGCCTTTGTGCTCTTTTTGGCTAAAAGCAGCTGAGTGTCTAGGTTTTAATAAACATTAAAAAAAAACAATTAATCAACCAAATTTTGCAATGGAAATCCGTGTAATAACCCAACACAACATCACAAGTAGATAAATGATAAAGTAGAAATAAAATTAAGCTTAGTAAAAATAATAAGACAAATATAAAATTGGCAGAAACACCAAAAGCTAATGGCATGAATAAAAACCAAACAATATTGAGGTGTAGCTGCAGCAGTTTTCTTCCATCCTTTACCTTTTCTCTGTAACTGGTGTTGAAGGCCAGATTTGTATTGTGTCATCCAAATCATTCCTTTATGGAAGAGTGGCAAGAAGAAGAAAGCTATTATTAAAAAACGTCACACTCGCAGTTTGTCAGAAGCAATGATGGATGTGTCAAACTCATTTTTGTTTTGGGCCAAATCAAAATCGTGGATGTTCTTAAAGGACCGGTTCTGCCAGAATGTACTGATTAAACCCGTTCACAAACTGTTAAAATATCCATAAGTTTTTAAAATGACATATTACTGAACATCTTTTCAGTCCCTTCAGGATTTTGTGACATTTTTTGTGATTTTTTTGTAGTAAAAATCAAAGTGTTTGTGGTACTAATTTGGAAATAGTTTTGCTATGTCCACTTATTTATGATGCAAATTTTTATTACTGGCCGTATAGATCAGGGACTATAATCTGACATCAGATGGTGGTGAAAAGATTCCGACAAAACTGATGGGAAAATGGAGGAAGTTAAATGCAAGGCACAAAAAAAGAAGAAAACAAAGATATTTTGCCAGGAGGAAAGGCCAAAAGCCAGAAGGATTCCTCATAGACATCTGGATGTGATGGCTGCACTTGGTGGCTCTACAAAAAAACTGAAAACAATTCAGAAATTTTATTCATACAAAGAAGCTAAAAAACAAAACAAAACAAAAAAACTTTTACCGTTTAACTTTGACTTCAACGTTCTTTGCTCTCCTGTGTTGGTCTGTTGCAGATGTTCCTTGTGGCTGATTAGAGTTAAAACATGGCAAATTATAAAAAAACGTTCAAGCGCAACGTAGCGTAAACTCTTAATATCTCTAATCATTGCATTTCAACTGGAGGCTTCAGCCTGCCTGAGCTCAAATAGCAAAGCAGGACTGAGATTCCTCAAGAGCTCATAATGATATTGTTCTCTGGGAAACCCAGAAAAGCGCCCCGCCCAGGCCAACAGCCCAGCTGATTTGATGCTTAGCGACGTGACCTTCACGTCCTGCCCAGCGCCACAGAAAGGCCCTCGGGTCTTCTCTCTCTGTCTCTCTGTCTTGCGCCCTCGCCCTCCCCCCCCCATCACCATCGTGCCTGTTTTGGGTTGGGGGGCGGAGTAGGTCTGGAGGGGGCTCCTTGCTCTGGTCTGGTACCTACTGTCACTTGCTATTCACCGACAGCGTATAGTCACAGCAGCCCACACACAGGCGCAGCCAAGCGTGATTAAGACGCCAACAAAGTCATATCTGCACATACGAGCACACACACAGGTTCAGAGAGAATATCTAAGGCTGAGGGGCTCGAAGGGGGCGAGAGAGGAATGTGTGGCGTGTGTTTGCACTGTAATGCAGCAAGTGCGCTTCAAAGACTTTTGATGTTAGCACATGATGTGTTGTGATTTTTTTTTTTTTCTTGTTTGTTTTGATTTACACGTTTAATCTAAATGGGGGGGCTATGCAAATCCTCCCCGCTCCCCCACCAAAAAAAAAAAAAAAATGCAGGATCCTCACGCCATGATTCCAAGAAGGGTGTTGCGTTTTCTCTGTCCCTGTGTGTGTCCTCTAATAGGCGGAGTTGTAATTAAGCCCCGGGCTGTCCTGTCCTGACACGAACTGGACGCTTACCATCCCAGAGACATGCTCACTCTGACAGCTTACATTATAATTCATGAGGCGAATGCAGCCCTCCAGATTTTCACTGCCTTCATCTCCCAGTCGCAGCTACAAAGACAACCTTCAAGCCTTCCTGTTTCGCTGCTGCAGATTGTTTTTCTCTGCAAGCAGGAAGCCTAATCAGCTGATGAGCTTCGGTGGTTATTTGAGAAGTTCCAGCTGGATTTTCAGAGGGGTGTGAAACTTTTCGATCAAGTAAATTGGGAGCCATTTTATGCAGCGTTTCTCCTCTTCATGAAGCAATGAAGCTACTTTTTACTCAAACGCTTGCGAAGCTTGCCTGCAGGAATAGCAAAACGTCTCAGCTAGAACTGTTTGTTCGCAGAACGGACAAATTGCTCTATCATAGTAAGAGGTTAGTCCACAGTACTGAACACAACATGTGAAGATTTTTTTTTGATTGTTCACACTGTTGAAAATAATCTGAAAGTTAGTTTGATTTCATGTACTGCCCAGGAACCAGGAATCAGATGGTTCCCAGCTTTTGTGGCATGCCTGATCTATTCGTGACAACAAGGCGGGTGCATTGACACCGGAGTCACGAGAACGCTGGAGTTCGCCAAATGGGTATAGAAATAATCCGAAATTCTGTCAGTATGAATGGAGTGTCTGGAGCTGAATCCAGCGCTGACATGCGAGGTTTCACATGTGAGGGAACACAAACATTATGCCACAAGTGACATGAAAAACCAACAGCAAAAAGCAGCCTTGCAACTTTTTAGTTTTGGTCCTCTGCTTCTGTTTTCCCCCCTGAGTTTTCTTTGCTGTGACTCTGAGAAGAACTGAAAATACTTATTTCACAGAGACGTATCTGAGGGTGTTGGGCCCTCAGAGAGGGTATGTTCTGTTCTGGAGGTGATGCATGTGTTTGTTTTTAGAGAGAACAGACCCAGGAAATAATTGTTAAATCTGCAACTTTAAAACAAACTAGTGAAAATGACGACAAATACGTACATTTTATGTGAATTGATCAGTATTCCTGAACAGAATGCAGGTCTAACAGTTAAAAGATGACTAGTTGATGTAATTCAACCGCTTTTTAACACATGCTAACATAGTTAACTTATAATGCTAACATAGTTAACTTATAATGCTAACATAACTAAAGAAAAACAACAATAGTTACTAAAGATATTTCACATGACGCCGTTAAATTCAGTGTGCTTGCAAGTTAGAGCTTGACCTTCACTAAATGAGCTAAAGTCAGATGAAAACTGCAAACTTTATATAATTAATAGAATAATAGGCAGAATAATCAATTACTAAGTAATTGTTAGCTGCAATCCTAATATATTCCAATCAATGGGTCTTTGGTTTTGTAATTGATGATCCAGACACAGCATTCAACTCAGAGCATTTCAGTTCACATAGCTGGACCGGACGTCCATTTGCACCTGATATGAACAAGTGCTCAGGTGTTTGGATGTGTCACCTGTGCAATGACAACGCCAGGCTGGACTCGTTTGCATTTCAAGATCTGTCCACTGTATAAACCTTCTTCATTCCTTCTGAATTATGATGAAGATCTTATTATGCAAATGACCAAAACAGACATGAGAGCCTTTTTAAACAAGCACTGCATGTCCCCAGATCAGGGGAGATGGAGCTGCAACACAAGAAATGCCAGCATAGAAACAGTCAGGGGCCCCATTTGAACATTGACAATATTGTCTTTACGGCCATCATTGTTTTTGGCTGAACTTGATCCAGAAACTGTGCCATGTTCTAATTGTTCCACACACTTTATTTATATGACTTTTATAGTCAGGTTAGTGGACCAAATCAGGTGTGTTAATATGTTACAACCACCTGACAGTTTTTCCTTCAAATCCCTGCGATCTCTTTGGCCCCCCAAATTCTGGGTCATGGAGGGGAATAGAAAAGTCTGCATGTTTTATCCCCCCAATGATGTCTACAGCCTGTCATCAAGAGTGACATAACAGTTTGGGTGATTTTGTTAAATTTTATTTTGCTTTCAGTTGTGCCAGCACAAGATGTTAAATTAATTATACAGAACCAGGCAATGCAGGGACATTTTTTGATGCAAGTTGCACAGACCCTAGAGAAACTGTCACTCCTAAAGTCATGTGTTTCATTTTTCATCTGTTTGTTGTTTTATTAATATTTGTTTTGGTGTGTTTTATTGCACTGACTATGATTAGGAAGTTTTCAGTACTGGGGATGCTTGGATGTCGGGGGGATGAAATCACACCAACATTTCTCCAGCAGTGTCTCACCTACTGCTTATGTTTTTAAGATGGATGACCATGCAAAGCTACTGCAGAGCAACTCTGCTAAAAATACCAACATGGGTTGTGATTTATATAAGTGTGCATTATTTAGACCGCACATTTCCCCCTATGGTTAATTTTTTATCAGTAAATATAATCCCTACTTCTGTTACATAACTTGAACAGTACAAGGTACAGTGCAGTGCAATAAAGTATCAAGCATGAGTGCTTTATTTGTTCCCTAAGAAAAGAGGTACAGAAAAAAAACAGCAGCTTGTGCTTAGGGACAGGTGCACTCAGCTAGAAGGCTCCTCTCTCCTTTCCCCTCCTCCTTCATATCTACGTCTGCATCTCTCGTCCCCTGCCATTTCTCCTTTCCCTCTCTCACTCTGCAATGTTCAGGTAGGATGTTGATGCATCAGCTCAGGCGGGCATCTTATTAGCTGAGTGCTAACAGGCAGTCTGTGCCCCCTGAGACACCGAAGGCTGCTGAGTCATCCTGTACCTGCTGAACAGTACAAGCATTCAGCCCCTTTTCCTTTACCATTATTAAAAAATAAATAAATAAAAGGATCTTCCCTTTGTATATAATTGTTTTGGCATCATTTAGCTTTACGCATATTTTCCAAACCTGCGTCTGTCCTACTGAAGTAGCAACAGGGGAGTTCACTCTTAAGAAATATGAAAGGCTTTGGAAATCCTTTCCGTCCATCTCTGTCTGCTCAGAGCTTATAACGCCGCCACATTTCTGCATTGCATTGTCTCGTTCAATCAGCTGCTTGCGAGAAAAGAGCGGTGGATGGAGTTGCTTGTTTTCTATCATTCGTCTAACCAGTCACAGCAGACAGGTCTTTGTCGGCGCAGTCATGGAGACAGTTGCTGACAGGGGAGGACGACCAACTACGCATCCCCAAGAAATCCATCAGCAATGTGAACGAGAAGCATTAAAACCAGTCTATGTAGACCTGGACATAAAATACGTTTAGATACTACATTTAAAGGGACATGGCACTTTAATCAACATGAGCACTTCAGTCCATCATCTAATGGGGCCATCCGGCCAAGCAGTAACAAATTCAACCAGATTTCCATTTGTAGTTCTTAGCAAGTGGAACGAGATTAAAACGTTAAATCACAGGGTTTCCTCAAATACAAGATGATGAATAAAATATTTGCACATTAGAAAATTTTAACAGTTATACACTGATAAAATGGATTCTTTAATACTGGTTTTACAAGGTAAAAAAAAAAAGTCATGGTTGGTTAGAACTCTGCAGAGACGGGATTACATTTTGTAAATTTTAATGTTTGTTTATATCGTGATAACTCATTGATTGGAGTTCAGTCGTCCTTCTTTGATATATTGTATGTAATTATGGCAGATTTATGACATTTATGCACATCTAGGAAGCTTCAGCACTTATATTGTTCCTCATGTATCAATTGTTTTTTCACAATTTGAATTTTGTTTAAAGTAGATTGTTTATCCTTTTCTCATTATCTTACATCTGTCATTACATGTTGATCTGTATGTCCCATTGAGGTTGAAATAAGAATATTTTTTATCAACATTGCAGTCCAACAATGAGTTACGTAAGTGTGGTTTGACAAATTTGAACAATGCAGTTATAGTCATTTTTATTGTGCAATAAAGTATGAATCTGATACGTTACCTGAGATGGACAAATTTCAACAAAATCATTGTTGGAGGTTACACCTGCTATGCTTTTTAGAAAATGTGACAGCTGTGCAAGCGTAATGTGTTTAATTCCTCAGATATGATTTTGGGCATTTCATTACGTCAGCACAGAAAAACAAGTTCTGATAACTTGACAATGAGGACATCACAGAGTGCGGTATCAAAGGCCAACTTCAAGTTAAGAAAAGGTTGTCCTACTACCGCATATCAACTTTTGCCTTGACATTTTTTTGAGGAAAAGATTATCTTCCTTCCTGGAGCGATGTTTGCAAATTCATCGGTTTGTCCAAACATTTTGACAGCAGTAAAAGGATATAGGGAATAACTGGCTTATTGTGTTATGTGATAAATAGACATACCTTCATTTCAAAATTTTACGCACCAACAAATCATTAAATTTTATGCATTAAAGTACTATTTATTATGTTTTGTTGATGTGCTGCATGCTCATGTGCTTATGTTAAGAATAGTTATGGGAACATGAAGTATATTTTGGTGTTATTTTCTGGGCGAATTTTGCATGTTTTTGTCTCTTTCTCTGTTTTCCTCTCCTTCCACACTTTAAGGAACCCTGGCAGCCGGCTGACATATTGAGACACCTGCACATAGCCAACACAAAATGTACTGGTTTGCTGGATTCCTTTGGGAGTGTTACAGAGTAGGTGTGTGGGATTTATTGTGTGAATGAGGGAGAGTGGGAGAGTCAGAGACTGAAAAGTTTTTTGTTTTTTTTCCCCCCCTCATTAGTTGTGGAGATTGTTCGAGCAGTACAATGAGACCAGAACTGTTGACAATTTCTGTCTTCCCATTATCAGGTCTCTTCTTTTGTCTTGTATTCACCAATTACAATGATAATAAATTTCAAACATCCCATATAGCATTAAATCATGTGAAAAGGTTTTTTTTTAGAATTCGTGCCCAACTTCTCTGCACTAATAGAAATCTTTAAAACAATGTCGGCATCAGTTTTTAAAGCTGCTAGTTTTCATTAGTCTGGTGCATCTGCATCTCCAGAGGCTTTTTATGTGGGTCAAAGCAAGAAGGAAACAAAACCATTTTGTCATGTGAACAAAGTATTTGTACTGTTTATGATGTGCTCCCTTAATACACACCGCGTGTTAGAATTAAGTTGTGTGAAATCTATATTTTGCTTCCAGATAAAATAATATAAATAAATAACAAATCAATAAATAAATAAATAATATGAAAGGGTTCACTCCTCCTTTTGCCACAGACAGCTTTGAGTGGAATACAGTTTTTTAGATTGTATTAGACTCGTGTCAATGATTAAAACATTCAACCAGTGACTTTTTTGGACTTTGCATGAGACGTTTTTGACTTTCCCTCCACAACACTTCATCAAATGATTCCTGGTGAATGAAAATGTACGTCTCACCCACCAGAGCCTTTTTCTAGAGTAACTCTCTCTTTCTGAGGATCTAATTTTATGGTGTATTGATCTACAAAATAATTAACCAGATAACAGAGCAAATGAGGGAGTATACATTAAAAAGGATACATTCAAAAGAAAAACAGAACGCAGAACATGGTCAATTAGTGTCACAACAAAAATGAAATTGATTAACATATGCTCAATTCCTCTAATTTTAGCAGTTATTTTCTAATATGAATATTTTTTTCTGTTCTCTAATTAATTAATTTAGTGTCACAGATATTTTGGGGAAAAGTGGTGACTTAATGCGGTTTCTGAAAACGGGACATATTTCAGGATACTAGTTAGTGCTGATACCTTTTGTGCATGTGTGTTGAGCTGGCTGAAGGACTGCTGAATTCACTTTGAAATGATTATTTTTGGTATTTTTCCGAAACAGTTCTCCAACAGAGGACGTTGTTTTGTATTTCAAAATGGATTTTTTTAAAGGACTACAGTAAAAAAACACAGAGAAACTATGTTCTGACATTCCATGAGAAAGTAATGGCTGCCAATGTGTGAAGCCTAATACAGGAGCGTTCCACCTTTTTTAATTTTGTAGTTAAAGAGTGAAGGTTTCTGTGTTGAGATAAAATGTTGTTATTCTGTTAAAAATGAATTTTGTGATGTATCTAAGGACTATCGCAGTTACTCAGTGATACTTGAAGTATTTGACATTAATTATTTGAAATGAAGTATTCAGTATAAAGTATCTTAGATGGAGTATGTTCACTGTGCAGAAGAAGAATAAACCTTCCTGTTAAATGCTAATGGAAGCTGCATGTCTCATCTTTTCTGTGTCACAGCGTCACACGGTGAGAGGACAAACAATCACATTATCCTCAGCCCATCCAAGGTCGCCGGGTAACAGAAACACACCTGTACTGGTGGAAACTAGATGAAAGAGACCCGTCCATCTTAAGATGAAGCTGCTTTAAAACAGTCAGGCAGTAAGCGGCATTTCTGTGAAACTGTGTGCTCTAATCAATTGACCAAAGTCGGCTTGTAATACTTATGTTATTGTGTAAAGAGCACATCAAAAAGGTCTAATATTCAAATTATTTCTCAACTATATTCTGACACAAACCTGCACACGCACACACACACACACACACACACGCAAACACACACACACACACACACACACGCACGCACGCACGCGCACACACACACACACACACACACACATATCACATAAACTGGATTGATGTGTGAATTAAACTTGCATTTGACCTGCATCTGCACTCTCAATGTGGAACTGTTGATTGTCTTTTTGTATTGTGTAACAAAAATACGTGAGAAAAAATGTATTAAATTGAGTTGAATTGGTAGCTATCAGATTGTTTCATCATGCAAAATAGAGTTTGGATTTAAAGTCAAACTAATCTGCTTTATTTTGGGGGCTTTTATCAGGGCGGGTCATTTTTGACCCGTGGGACAAGCGGAGAAAACAGAATGTTGGTATCGCACGAGGGTTAAAGCAAAGAATAACTGCACTGAGAGAAAGAAATGATGAATTGAAAGCAACAGTAAACAACAGAGTGATCGATGATGGACTGACATGACTCAGCTCTCCAGTGCCGGCCACAACTTCCATGACTGGAGAGCATGACGAAGACAAACGACTCGGCAATGAAGGAAAATGAGGATTTTATCACCCATTTCCCTTTCACACTATTGCTGGCCCGCACTGCCAAGATTGTTTCTGTATGTGTGTGCTTGGGTGTGTGGGTGTGTGTGTGTGTGTGTGTGTGTTTATGTGCGTGTCTAGACTGGGAAGTTAACCAAATGTGAGCTTTCCTGACAGGCTGGCTTATGCTCATGTGTTGACCCAAGGGTGCAGTTTAGAGAAATCACTCACACAGTTAGAGATTTGTGGAGAAATGCCCAAGGTCTTGAAGATCTATACATTACCTGGAATACGTGTGCGCGTGCATTTTTCTCTGCGTGTGCATGTGTGCAATAGAGTGCTTTTACAAGGACATTTATCTCATCCTCAGATATAATTACACTGCCTCAGGAAGAGGGGACATATCCGCCACTCCCTCCTTCTAAATCCCTCTCCTCTACTAACCTTCTTTCTCCATTACCTGTGCTTTCTTATCCAAGCTAAGGAAGCCAATCAACGTCTTCTATGGTTGGAAGTCATCATGGGATTAATTTATTCCCTCGGTCCTATGATCAGGACTCCTGTTCACCTCATGAGAAATCATTATTTTTGCTTCTTCTCATATCTTCCAAAAATATTCACCCAGAATAGTTCTATTATTCTTATTTCTTATCTTCAAAGTGTAAATTTATAGATATGGCCACTACAGAGAGGTTTTGAAATGACAATAAAGTTATTCCCACCTACCTGACAGGAAACCACAGCCTCCAGGGAATATGTGTAATACCATAACTTACTGTTTGACAATCCCTCAGCCCCTGTGGGTCAGCAGTAATGACACCTGCCAACATGTCAGCTACTCTCCCGTTACTCTCAGGGCAAGATTAGCAGCTGAAAGTAAAACATTTGGTTCTGGAGAAAAAAAAAAAAACAGATTAAAAGGACCTTTGGCGTATCTACCCAAGAAAGAGGTAATTAAGCCATTTCATTCCAGTGTTTTGTGCCTGTGGCACATCTAAAAGCTGCAGGACATTCATCCTTGAGTTCTGGAGTTTGACACCTGTTTTAGGTCAAAACATCAGAATGTGCCATTTAAAGTCCAGATCTAAATCCAATTGCGATTCCGTGGGAACTCTTGAAAATTGTTTTCCACAGCTGCCGTCCATTCACTCCGACTCAGCTTGAGCTATTTTTAAAAGTAAAAGGTTCAAAAATGTATTTGCCTGCATGTACAAAGTGAGAGACAGAAGCCAAAATAGGCTTCTATCTCTTCCTTCTACAAAGTATACTTTGTAATATATTTACTCAAGGGAAGGTCAGTAGAAAACATGTCATTTCCAAATCTTCTTCCCAATATCCGAGGTTGTTCTGTCACATTAAAATCCTAATAAAATACCTTCAGATTTGTGATCGTAATATGACAAAATGTGAGAAAAAAAAGAGAGTAGCTTCACCTGACTAAACGAGAAAGAAAAGACAGCAAGTGGTTAATTTGTTGTGCTGCATAATGTCCCTCTTGATGAAAATAGATGTGTGATTTTTCAGGCCACAAGGCAACATTTTATGAGCATGTGATGTGCAGTGGCTTACAGTAAAGCTTTCTCTGTTCTCTGCTGTCTTCACAACTGTGCAGCTGTCTTTAGCCTTGCTCGAGGGCATAATAACCCTTGAGTGGATGGCACACACTTATATGCATTCACTCCAAGCACACAGTGCGTTATCTTCATCCTGACAAGTTTTTCTTTTTTCTAAAGTGGGCCATGTGGCAGCCTTTTGCTATAAAGAAGCCACACATGTTTGGGTGAAGGCCACATATTTATCTAGGGCAATGTGATCTCGGTGATGTGCCCTTGTGCTCTGTGATGACCCGTCGGGGTGGGCCACATGGTCTCAGGTCAGCCACTTCCCTGGGCCTGGTTTCTACTCACATCAGTGCGGATGTTTGTCCCTGTCTCATCTGTCAGAGGAAACAGGCTGATCGGAAGTGACAGCTCACTATTTAAAAGCTGCTAATCTTTCTTTTGTTGTTTAACGGGTCCTTATGTCTTCATGCTGCTGCCTGCAACATGTCAGATTTATAGCAAAACAACTGAAATAATGGTGACAAGCAGTTAAAGTCACCAAATGCTAATTGTCTGAAATAATTCACACACACACACACAAATATATATATATATATATATATATATATATATATATATATATATATATATATATATATATATATATATATATATATATATATATGTAATAGAGGTACTTAGAGAGGAACTGTGCGTAAACAATTGAAAACCCACAGTTGAACTGTGCAATTGAATTTTTCTAAGAGTATAAAAACATGTATTTATCCAAAAATCTTGCCTGCGACCCAGAATCCAAATCTTGATGCTGTGCTGGAAAAGCAGAGCTGCAAGAGCTGAGGTTACTGTAGCACTCTTGAGTGAAACTGATTACATCAGCTTTAATTAACACAATTAGCATTTTAAAGATCTGACGAGATTAAAAATGTGTTCCAACTCAGTAGGAATAAACAAAATAACCGACTTTCATCTGCACAGTACACCTCCTGACACTAAATACTGACAGCTTGCAGCACAAAGCTTCCTCTGGGCCGTATGAAGCTTGTTTATCATAATCTATTATTAACTTTCTCTCTGTCTTGTTTTAGTTTTTCCCCGCTTCAATTTACGCTCAACACTTGGAGATCTCACTTTGCATTTTCTTATCGTTCTGTCCGCCAACCGCTTTACCGAAAAACCTTCCCACAATTCATGACACGTTATGAGATTTTCATTTAAGAGAAATCAGAGTAAAAGACTTTGGCATTCTCTTGCTCTCAGCTGAACACAAGAAAATAATTCTTAAAGACACTCAACAGGGAGGATGTATGTCTACTTCCAGTAAAATAAGAAGATTCATTCATAAGATATCAGAAGACATGTAATATCAATGCAGCACTTATGTAATGATGTAGAAACAAGGACCCAGTGTTGCTTCCACCTTCCTTTGTCTTTGGAAGAGTGTTGCCACCTTTTTGAGCTTGCTGACCGGCAGTGTGCAGCATGGCAGTACTCACATTTCCTGGATCTCGTTAAGAAAATACTGAATCATAAAAGAAATCAAAATCAATGTAATTTGTGGTTTGTTTGCTTTACTGAGTCTTTCTCATCCCTCCCCTCATTTTCTTTCTGTCCTCCAAAGTGACTAATTCTAAATAAGTATTAGGACTCTTCCCACCTCAAATACCTCTAAAGTGAGTGAAAGAGGAGAGAACTCCAGTCAGAACGGCCACGAGGGGGTAGAACGATTGCCAATCTGCGCCGGCTGTGACTTTAAATATTCTGCTTTGGTTTAGCCTCAGTGACAGCACTGTGAGGCAAGAGGTTGCCCACCACTTCAAAGACAATTTCCACTGGCTTTAAACGAGAGAATAGGAAGGTTGTCAGCTCAACTCCCTGTGGGAAAAGAGAGTATGGAGTGCACTCTCTCCTAACAGAGATATACGAGGTTTGTTCCATTTCTCCGTTCTGGCATAATGTCAGCTGTTTATCCACAGAGAGCCACCAGATAGCACATCTCTCCATCTTTCGATGTTGTCCCTTTTTCCTTTTCGTTTCTTCTTCCTCCCCCATTCTCCTTCTCGGATGCTCTGTGCAGTCCTCTGCCCACCATTGCGGTGGGTTCACTTCCTGACAAGGCCCTACATCCAGCTAGATGCTAAATGAATAATACATGCATGTTCTAGTTCTAGCAAGACAGATGCAAAGAGAGAGAGAGAGAGAGAGAGAGAGAAGAGACCAGGAGGGAGAGACAAAGGACACGCACAGAGGATGTTTGTTTTTGTGTGTGCCAGGGACAGCTTGGTGTTGAAGTCCCAGCATGGAAAGGCCAACACTGTCAAAGAACTTTAGAGCCAGTCTATACATAGCCTGCACACGAGCAGACATCTGCAGCGGACTCTCAAATGCATTCTTTCTTTTAGTCCTTCTGCAGAATTGGGAGGTTGGCAGTGAGATTCCCACTTGAGTGAAATACAGGCTTTGCAGCCTGAAGCAGAACGATAGAAGACATTGTTTCAGTCAGATCTAGAGAGCTTTGATTTCCAAGACTCTCTCTGTGTGAGTGTGTAAGCATGTGTATGCGTGGCCTTGTTTATCTATTCTTCTTAGGATCATTCCTGATCTTTTTAATAACCTTCTGAAGACCAATGGGCTTAAAAGGGACCGAACTCGGTTTTAATACCGGGCACACCTTGCATAGAGTTAAGGTGTGAGTTAAATTTTAGTCAAGGTTAGGGTTATGAATAGATTAGTGATGGTTAAGGTAAAGGAAATTGTCTGAGATAGGCATAACTGTACTAAAATGAATGGACGTCAACACAAAGTCCTAATACTAACTTGCGTGTTTGTGTGTTCATGTGTGCAGGTATAAGTTGCGACTGTGAGGTCCCACGATTTGTTTCGAGGATCACAAGTCCCCCTTTAGCCCAGCAGAACGAGGGCTGGCCTACATTTTATCAACTGCTTTAATTCAGTTTTGATGAGGATCAAAGCAGCACCACAGCAGCCAGCAGAGAATGCATGCATTATCAATCATGTCTGTGGCTTTTTGTGGTACAGGAAAATATATTGCAGAGATCAAAAGGAGAGGGTCATCAAAGGCGAAATCATCACAGACCCATGGCGTGTATTCATATGTAAGCCGGAAAACAAATAAATCCAAAAGCTGTGTCTATTGTATGCAAATGCTTCCAACCATGTATGTTTGTAACAAATAAGAAATTATTCCTGCAATCTATCCACCGGATTCAGAATTAAGCATACATGTGCAGCTGTATGCTGTGCACTTCTGAGAGCGTTTTTGTTCGCCTGTGCTTGCTCTTCCTTTCGGTTTCTTCCCTTCTAAAGACAAGAAATTTCTGGTATGAACATGGCGCCTTATCTCAAAGGACACATGCAGAGTCAAATGATTTGCCTCTGCCTCTGAACTGCCTTCACTCTTATTAGGGAAAAAAAGAAACAAATGAATAGGAGCAGCAGGGGTCTAAGTTTGTAGAAATAAGTGAGTCAGCCTGGTTTTTAGAACATCTGTGGGGTTTTATAGTGGAACAAGTGGGGTCTTGGTTACTAATGACAGGAGTTCAAAAACAATTTACTCTGACAGAAGGTAAAGTTTTGCACCATGAATACATGACAGTCATCAAAAGAGTTGATCTAACTAGTCACTCTTTAACCTTGATACTTACCAGAGCTGAGGCATTGTGCCATTGCATTTTTCTCTCAACCATCACCAAAGCAACACTGCATTCTTTCTCACCACTTTTTTTTTTACATCAATTTAAATGTTTAGTGTAGTCATACCAAAAAGAAAGCAAAGATACTCGTCCCTAATTGTATGGCTCCTATATATTGCATTATATCTGCAAACCCTCTGCGGTATCAACAATTTAAACTGCAGTTGTTGACTTATTGCTGGGTTTCCAATTATAACTACTGGAATCGTTACCTGTGAGCAATAGTTGGAAATGTAAGACAGAGACTGATTCATTTATCAACTTGTTCACTTTTTGTAATGTTATAACTACAACTTCATTGTATTTAATGAGGTTTTATCTGATTAAGCAACACAAAGTAACACATTGTGGTGATGTGGGAGGTAAAGGATTGTGGCTTTCAGCTTTTTCCAAGTAAAAGTCTGAAATGTAGTTTTATTTGATGCTCTTGATTCAATACTGCCTACGACTATGATTAGATGTTTTCAAACTCTTGCCACAAGTTTCCAATTCGGTATAGGTCTGGATTTTAACTGGACTGGATTCTGATATATGAATATAAAATGATCTAAATCCTGCATTTTGCTCCACCTCTCTTTACATACTCTGACCAGCTTCATCTGAGATTTTCTCTAGGCTGAAGCAACTAAAGTACCCTTTTCTTTTCTTCAACAAAGAAAGCATCAGCATCAATGTCAGTATTTTCTAGGTGTATGTATATTTTGTCTTCTCAACTCCAGGATGGAATCAGTTTCTGCTGGAGGTTTCCTCCAGTCAAAGAAAGGTTTTCATTTTCACTGCCACCTCATGCATGCTCAGCATGAGTTAACAATCAGCAAAGTTAACTATCTGGATTCTGAATGTAAATTGGATCTGGTTGATTGATGAAGTGTATTTCGACAACATGTTACTTGTGGGATTGTGTGTTCAGGGTGTTTTTGCATCTAGGTCAAGAAGTTGAATATTTCCTTTGGTGTAGAGCATTTCGTGCTTCTCTCTCTGTATAGCTAGGGCTCTGCTTAACACGGTTTCAAAACACATCATTATAAAAGTGCCAAGATCTGATTTTTTTCCCCAGCAATCCATGAAATCTAACATTTTCAAGAAGTTGTGAAGAACATGATGCAGGAGTCAAGTGTATCCTTGCTAAAAAAGAAAAAAAAAAAACCCTGCTACTGCGCCTTTAGCCTGCTGGAACTCTCACACACAGCGTGGTGAGCAGAGGAAGACACAGCAGCGATGATATGCTGCTGGGCACTTGAAAGCGGCAGCATTCCTGCATATCGAACCCTGCTTAGTGAGAGCTGTGCTCCCAAGCAGTGAGGTTGTGTGAGGAGATGCTGAAATGCTGCACCAGCAGGTATCCGGGTAAGTTCAGCCGGGTCAGCCTGAAGGTAAACAATGAGCCAAACTATGATTAGCAGAGGTATCAGCACTCCGAGGGAGTTATAGCGTAGAAGTTCACTGCAGTTATGAATTGTTTGACAGGCTAAACTTTTGTGTAGACAAATGTTGGTAGACTCTTCACCCAAAGCAATTCAACTTACAGAGGACACAAAGAAGCCCAGTCCAAATTCTGTGAAGTGCAATCCACTTTGATCTGAAAAACCAAAGAGCTGTACAGGAATTGATCTGTTTTGTCAAATAAGTTTTAAAGATTTCTGTTGGTAAAATTGTCCTACAGCACAGTTTTACAATGGGATGTTTGCGGATGTTGTTGTTAGGTGGCAATGCGTTTTACTTTCTAGATTATAAGAGATGGAACTTTTTGCAGAGACCTGCTTTCTATCTGGTCTTGTTCATTTTTACACAGTAAAAAACGGTAACTTACTATTTTGTTCTGTATATATTTCTTAATTATGCTTCATTATTACTTTCAGTGCATGTGTGTATAGCAGAGGATTTCATTAGAACATTAGTTAGTTCTTTAATTGAAAGAAAGCTGTAAATATTAGACACACAGTTTTTGCTGTTTTACCATGGAGGAGACACAGCAAACATGTGTCTCACATATGGAGGAGAGACATCTATTTTTCTTTTGGTCTAACAAATTAAATGACAGTACAATTTGTGGCTAATATTTGGCAGCATTTAAAAATATTAATACTTCTGAAGGGCATTATACTGTACCCGCCTCTATCCTTGAATTCACTTAAACGATGATCTTACTTTTTCCAATTTGGTGCTTGAGCTGCTAGATTCAGTGACTTCTCATCTTTTTAGTTTGAGTTGAAATGAGTTGACCTTATGCCTGTGATTTGGTTAAGCTTTGGTGAAAAACTAGTTTCTTCACTGTGGAAGAGATCAGAACCCTTTTCTTGCATGCTGAATTTATTTTCCAACTTACTGCTGTTTCCTTCAGGGATTCTTCCTATTTTGATGAAACGAAGAAAGAGCTTTAATCTTAAGATGAAAGGCCTGTCATGTAAAACCAGACTCCGTACTCTGAAAGTAGCAGTGACAGGGCTTTAGGCACAATTTTCTCTGGTAGCTGTTGTGCCGGAGGTCTTTAAATTTGTGTTGTTTTATTAAAAAGATGTATCCAACAGGTCACACCTCAATAAACTGATGCAACCCCATCATTTTGAAGTGAAGCATGATGCAGAGTGGGTTGGAGTGGGAAGACTGACAAATTCAGCAAGTCAGCCAAGGTTACAAAAGATATGTATGGCTGTATTTGTATAGCTGGACAAACATTGTTACCATAGCAACACCACTTGCAAATCAAAAAAGACTGTACCCGTCTTCTGGTTTTGAAGCCGTACAAAAATGAAAGTGTACATAGTCACCATAAAAGGTGTGTACATGCTACTTTCCATAGAAACTAATGGCCCTTTTCTTTATTCGTTGTGTGCATGCGTCTCCACGCAGCATTTCAACATTTAAAGCGGAGAAATATTCTCTGATTAGAGCCGGAAGGAGTCGAGCTTAAATCTGACAGCAGATGCCACAACACTACCCTTTGTGTTGATGCTTCGGCTGGCACAGCAGTTCAGCATCAGCTCAACAGGACAACACAGAAATACGCCTTTCTGTCTATGCATGCAAGGTGTGAAGCGCTGAAACCCTGCATGCACTCTCTCCTGCTTCCAGATCTCTCTGATTGTTTCCACACTCTTGTTTGATTCTTACTCCTTTACACTACCCTTGTAATTTACCTCTTGGCCATCCCAAGTGCATCTTAATCACATCCCTCTTCTCTTTCTCCATCTTGCTGACTTGCTTTGTTTTCCTCTCCTCCTCCTCCTTTCCCCAAGACTCCATTGAGGATTCGCAACAATGGAGTTGTTGACTGGATTAGGCAGTACAATGTCTGATCAAGGCGGCGGACAGGGGAAAATCAATGGACACATGTGATTTACTAAGCTGCTAAATATCCTCTGACATGTCGACCAATTAGCTTTGTAAAGTGGAGATATCTTTACTGCGTTTACAAGGTCATGAGATAAAGTGTGTGTGAAGCAGTGGAACTTTCTCTGCTTGTATTTCTCTGCAAAGGCGAGACAAAGGAATTATGAGACATTTAATAGATGAGAAATATCTTGATTTATTGTCTGCTTTGCCTAAATAGGATTGCATGGTTTGGGTCTTGTGATAGTCACTCCAGTTGATTTTTTTTTTTTTAGTTCAGATCAGTAGATGATGAATAAGAATGCACAAGCTGCCCTTCCAGATCTTTATTGGAACTGCTGCTAGGTGTTTGGTTGCTGGGTGTTTATAGCTCTGGAGAAGGTTTTTGATCCTGTGTTTTGAGGTTTTTTGCAGGGAGAGTTGATGTAATCTGAACTCTGGTTCTGTGTTGTTTTTTTTCCCACAGATCACACATTTTAACATTAGCTTGTTGTTAAACATGTTATTTAGAGATTTGCGTTGGTATTCAAGATAGCCAGTCAACTATGTCAGAGGAAAACACCAAGTTACTGGTTCTGTGAAGGTAAACTTGACACCTTAACGCATGCCCTTAAGGTCAAGACCAAAGTTTTCAACTATTTGGAAAAGACTCCATGTAATCAACATCACAAACTGTTACTTTCCTGGACAGAAGCATGTGGGCAAGATGCAAGTTCATTGGTGGAGCAACTGTGAATAGATGCAATCTTGGATGATGCATCTGAATGTGTTTGTTTCCACATCCTCCCATTGATAGAATTTGATTTATTACATATAATACCTTAAATACATCCACTTTATTTGGGGTTTGTTTTTCCCCTTGTGCCTAAAAATGCAAATATCAGCTAAATATGAATTAGCCCAATTAATCATATGAAGCACTTACAACAGCAACACCACTGACAAAGATATCCAACTTGACAGTGTTACTTTAATGTGGCTTTAAATATATATTTTTTCACTTCTCCACATCTCAGAGCCTGGGAACAGAACTGTCAGTACACCCTCACTCTTATTACAATTAACTTTCATAAGTGATACTTGTGCTAGTTTGCTGTACCATTGAATGTTCAGCAAATTATAAAGCAAAAAGTTATAAAAGAAAACTTTCTGAAAGCCAATTTTCGCTTTATTGTTCACGATAAAGAAAATGCACTTTGCCACTCTCTGCTGAATGACGGTTAATCACAGCTTCAGTCTCATAGGCTTTATGATTTTACACCAAGCCTCAGGACTTTTGTTCATTTCAACTGAAGTTTTATAAAAGTTCACTAAAAAAAGGCAAACAAGAATGCTTCTTAAAAGTTGCATAATCAGCTGCATTTATAAAAACATCAATTTATGATGGCAATTTCTGGATGTGATTGATATCGATTAATCACATCCAGAAAAATTGTAATTTTTATCTAAAGACCAAACTAATTCTCCAAGGTTTGAATACTGACTAGCAAATTAGCATTTTTAAAAAGTCAAGAGAAAAGCTAATTTCATAGTAGCTCCAACATCTGGATGCATAAACACATATTGAATAAATCAGAATATGCATGAGACTCCTCTATCACATTAAAAGGACTGGTTTCTTTTTAACGTTTTTATTCAGATTTTCCAGTGCAGGTCACATCATACATATAATATATTTTACAAATTGCATGTACATGCTCACATATTGTGCTCCAGAAGAGGTTTTGTTTGTCCATAGTCTTAAGAACAAAATAAAAAAAAGGAGAAAAAAAGAAAAATGTTACAAGAAAGAATCACCTATTTATCAATCATAATCTCCATCAGCTGTGTTTTGAAAAAAATGGTTGAATTGGGGACCATTTTTCTATGAAGATGTCACTTTTCATTTGAAGTTTTGCTGTAATTTGCTCCATATGGTTCACCTCCCTCCCTCTATTCTTCCACTGAGAGACTTTTGGGGGCTGAAGTTTCAGCCATGAGACCCTGATCATTTTCTTTGCAAGAACAAGTAGAATCTTGAAGACGTAGATCTTACTGTGATCTTGGATTTTATTCTGGAAAATACCTAGTATTATGAAAGATGGCTCTAGGGGGATTGTAATGCCCAGCCACCTATTAATTTCCCTATGTATTCCTTCCCAATAGGTTGATAGTTTTGGACAGTCCCAAAATATATGGGTGAGATCTCCAATCAGTCCACAGCCCCTCCAACATTTGTCTGAGGTGCAGCTAAATCTAGAGGAAGGGAGTCCTGAAGAACCTCACTTTCTCCAAAAGGACGTTTTTATGTACTTTCATCAGGGAGGGAACATAATTTTCGTGAAGTCCACATTTCAGAAGTAAAAACGTTTACTCATTTGTCCTGTGTAATATTCTAATTTTAAATGTTTTGTTTTCATTTACTGAACATTATTGAATATGACAATATGCTGAATATTGTGTATTCTGAATATGACAATATACACAATTTGAATGAGGTTTTTACCATCTGACTCAAAAAGTAATTTAAAGTAATGTATGTTTGTCTGACATTTTCAAAATGTGTGATAATTTTGAAAATATGTTCATTTTATTTGTGTTGTGGTGAAATATATATATGAAAGAAAAGCTTTAAAATCCTTCTGTATCTCTGTGATCTGGTTAGATGATTTATTATGACCTCATTGGTAACTGTCTATTTGCTGGGGGAGAAATCTTTCCTTATAGGTATATTTTTTAATTCATTTCAACCTGAATTTCAGCAACACTTCTACCTAAGATCTAGTGAAATTTTCATGTAAATTATAGACGTTCTTTAATTTTAAATGAAGTCCCATTCCTTATTTAAAACTGAAATACCACCTATTACATATTCAAAATCAAACTCCGGACAAGCCAGTGAAGCTATCGCGTGTATTCCGTTTGAAAGCACTGAGGGATTATGGTTTTCGGCTCTCTTGTGTTACTGATCCAGCCAGGTAGTCACCGGGTTGCTGTGTTGAGTCACAGCAACAGGTCGTTTTGTTTTGCATTTAAATAGCCCCTGCAACTTCTGTCTGGTCCTGGAAGAAAATTACATTGTGGGATGCATCTTAGCATCCTAGCACATTGTGTTGTTTTGCAGAACCAGGGTGTGCTTGGCTGACTGAGTCCAGGACAGCTGTGAGTGAGGACCATTCACTGCTCTGTCGGGGTTGGAGATGGAGGCACTGAACTGAGGCCACCTATCCTGTGTTTCTCCTCCATGTCACCTCTTCTCTCTCTAATAATTTCCTGAGTGGAAGACAGCTCAGAGTGAAAAGCAGAGAAGGAAAGATTGTTTGTGTGTGTCCATGTGCGGCTCTGTGTGTTAAAAATAATAAAAAAAATCTTCTGCTAAACAAAATCCACCAAACACTTGAGCACCGTCCTTAACTGATTATGTAAGGTCATTTGCTAGATTATGTAAGAGGTACTGGGAAAAAAAGCATGATTTAACATAATACGTGGCCTCAAATTTAGTTTTTGGACATTTTATCTACATTCTTTTTACTATACCAAATATGGTTTGGGTCTCATGAATAATTTGTCCATAAACTTCGTTTCTCAAAATATTCCAAATCTGTAAAACATGGAACCACCTGTTAATTCAGGAAAGCAGTCACCTTTCAGCCAACATCTTAAAAGGGAGAGCCTTCCCTCTGAATCTGAAACTGAATAATAACTTGCATGCAGAGAATAGGAAGGATGAAGGACAGTGGTGTTTGAATTATAACCCCATGATGCCATGGTAACTAAGCAGTCCAGAGGTTGGCTAGGAACAGACACAAAGTAAAAGGTTTTTCGCTGCAAACCCTGAGTAATGAAATGCCTTTCATGAAGTACATTTAATTATTAAACAATTTTCTTTGCAGGAGGGTTTTATTCAGCCCGGAATGATTTTTGTCTTCATCTTTTTTCCCACAGGTCTGGCTTGCAAGCCTTTGCAGGTTACCAAAAGGACAAATCCACTGCTTTCCCAGAGGCCACATTCTGTAGACTCGTAATGACCTTGTTTTTTTTTTTTTTAATGGAGAATTGCAAAGCAAAAAGGCCCTCGTCTTTGTATTAAAGTTCAGAAATTTAGTTCACAAGCTGTATCCATGTAGATTCAATGCACACAGTGACATCCCTGCCAGAATTTGTTCTCAATAACTTATCTGATTAAAAAAAGTAAATTAAATATCAAGTGTTTAGATGCATTTTAATCCATTCGAACAGAAAATGTTTTTACCTTATTTTGTACGTATTTTCAAGAATATTATGTGTGTTTATTGTCGTCAGGGTCAAATAGAGGAGATTACGGTTCAGGCTTTTTTCTTCCAAAGCACAATGAGACCCATAGCTTAAAAGTGAGGCAGCACTGGTAACTGTCAGCCTTCCAGTTCAGGTCCAAAGTTCTTGCTTTTAGAAAAATATGGCCGTATTTCTTAAGGGGTCTGTGTTATTTAGTTTTAGTACTTTTACATACTTCTTGTGAAGAGTTTAAATAGGACGGTGTTTACAGCAGTGTGTACAGGCGGATCAGTTGTTCTGCCGTCTGGCTCTGGTCTGCTCACTCGTTCCCATACACTCGCTCTTTCAGCCTGAATACAAAAGTGATTCCATGGAAATAACACATCCGTCTCCCCCCGGTAAGTTTTAGGCTGAATAAGCTGATCCGGAGTGAAGGCTGGAAACTTTGCTGTTCAGCTTTAACTTGTAGCGACGAAACTTTACAAACTACCTTCTTCTTAATTCAGGATCGCTTGGAAATCCATGAAAAACTTAAAAGCCCATGGTATTTGAAAAACCACAATGTTCATAGTATTGCTTTATTTGCTTCTGAAACAGACTTTGTCTTTTCTAGCTGTCATGGTAACTCAAAGTGGACGCAAGAAAGGCGCATTTCGCTCATTCGGATGTGAGGTCAGCGCCGAACGTGCAACGAGCCCATAAAATGATGGCTTGCAGATTGGAAAGCATCACAGCAGGAACGCTCCAACTCTGAGAAAAGATGAACACAAAAAGTAGGAAAAAGGAAGAGGAAAAAACTAATGACACACACACACAAACGCTTTAGGATTTATATTGGACCAAGGATATTTATTCCTCCCAAACCACTACAGTTGCATCATTGTCTTCGCCTAACAGTGAGTCTGTATTTCATCTTTTCAACTGTTGCCACCATCTTTCTGGGTCGGTAAGAAGAAACGTGTCATTTTTAAAGATATGATAATGATAGTGTCTGACGAAGTGTCTTCGGACAAGATTCAGAGATGGCGAAAACGATTCATAACAAATAAACAACTCAGAAATAAATCTGTGCAATAATAAAATGTTAATTCACAACTCAGGCCTTGTCAGGTCACCAAAACTGCCTGCAAGTCAAAGGTTCAACAGTTTCACCTGCGGCTCGCTTCTTCCTGCACAAAACAGTGTCCATTTTGAATTTTCACCCTAAGGCCACAGAAATGTGTCTTCCTACATAGGATCTTGTGTCCTCTCCACCTTCTCAATAATTCAATGGAAAGAGGAGATGTCAGCTCTGGTATAATTACTGTGTGAGGGTGACAAGCTCCTCTGTCAAGGGCAAGATGGGGAAACAAGCGTTACAGTGCTGAGAAAGCTAAAAGATCGAACAGTAGTGTGTGTGCAACTGACACTGTTGATGGGAAATGTCTCGACTTCTACAAGGTGATGAAACTGGAGGTAATTTGGATGGGGAGCGGCGAGACAACAAGAGCTATTTAAAAAAAAAAAAGAAACTCAACTTACCTCCAGCTTTATAGAAGTATCTCTAAAATAGTGACAGTGGTTTTATACTCTGCACAAAAAGAATCATGTCCAGGTGCAACATCTTGTTCTTGAACTTTATTATTAGTCGTGGGATTCGTGATTGGTTTGCAAGTCTTCAGTGGTTGTGAAGCAATGCAATCCATCAACATTAGGCAGAGAGGTACAGTACAGTGTGCAAGATCTGATTTCAGCTCTGGGCCCAGCTGAGATGACAGACTGTGTTAATTTAATACCGGGCGAACCCCAAACTTCCTGCTCAGAGAGAGCCTCAGCATGAGCAAAGCTGCCAAGATGTGACTAAAACTGTTAATGTCACCGAGAGCTGAAATCCTGGAGCAGGCAAAGGGTTTGGCACAAAACCCTGGGTTTACAATGAGCTACACAGACCAGGTAGTCGTCATTAGAACTGGACATTTTTGACAGATGAGTACCCAGGAAACCATCCTGACTGAGATGTATCATCTCTGCCAGAGTAGTGATCTGGACTTGCCCCTCGCTGTTATACCCCACCTCATGTAAAAGGCTGATCTGAGATCAGCACTGTTCTTATTATTTAGAAACAATACAGAGTGGCATACAGATTCAACTATTTATATGTGCTCTGGTGTTTATTTTTTATAGTATTTGAGAGTAATTGAGTCTCATAAAATACGTCTTCATTGAACTTTCAGTGTTGCTCTGTCTATAGGTGTTTCGGCTGCCTTGCAAAGGTTTGCTTTGGCATCAGATAGCAGCATTTTGAACAGCCTGCCATAATGAAGGCTGGTATTCTTCATCGAATGCTTCATTCCAACTGAGATATCAAAAAAATATGGCCTTAGTATTAATGGGATTCAGAGTTGCACTTCGCCCTCGTCAGATTCATCCAACCTTGCGAAAACACAAACCCTCGCTCCCACAGAGTGAACCTTCATAATACGAGTCCATATTCACATTACAAGACAAGACTGATATAATTCATGACTGGTGCTGTTTTCAGCCTCCCCTGGTTTGTTATATTCTATTATGTTGACCCCAACATTAATGTGGAGTATACATGGGGAAGTTTCACACTGTCATGTGGGGAGCTGTTTGCATTCATACCGAGAGCGACGATTTCTTGCCAGTATAGATGTAATGCTTGGTAAATAATAAATAAGGCATATGGCAATTCCCAGAGACTTTAACTTGCTGTAAAGGTATTTTTTTTCCCATTCTTGACAGTTATATGGAGTCTAGTGTAACCACTGCAGCTACAGATTGTGTGTTTGAGATTTATAGGACGTATCCAAATTAAATCAGCCTATGTCGCTCAGCTAAACTAATGTGAAAATCACTCCTGAAACTCTCCCAAAATAATATGTGGATTGTTTTATGAATAAATAATGAATAAAGATATTCTCTACTGACTGGTTTGAAAAAAAAAAAAAAAGTGAAGCTCAATTATGTGGAAGTCTGAAAGACCTGGTAAATAAGTAGAAAGACTAAGCAAAAATAAACTTTTATTGCAGTGGCATGAAATCACACTGACAATGTCAAGAAAATCCAACCTATATTTAGTAAGTAAAATAGGAATCATAAATTATTATTATTTCAAAGTCATTGGTTCTTTTCTCTGTATATCAGCCGGATTCCTGAATCTTCTCTTGCTCTATTCCAGGGGTCTTCAACTCCACTCCTGCAAACTTTGGATGCATTTTTAATTCTATGCACCTGCGTCAAATAATGAAGCAATTAGCAGGACTTTGAGGAACTTGACTGCATACTGAAGATGTAATCCAGCCTTTAGGTTTAGGTCTGTTGAACCAGGAACACATCTAAAAGTTGCAGGACACCGGTCGTCGAGGCTTGGATATGAGAACCTTTGCTCTAGTCGCTTTAGCTCACCCCACAGCCTGAGGTCTGGGGATTTTCTGAGGTTGATTTCAGTGTCCAGGGAGTCAATTCTGTGTTTATTTTGACCATATATTTTGGTTCATTAACCTGCCTGAAGACTTCCTGATGACCCTTTTTTTTTTAGTTTTCTGGTACCAAGTTAAAGAGTTCATGTAATGATGAGAATATGTTGAAACTTTGGGAACATTGGTGTGCAGCTTGGACTTGCCTTTCGCATTGCCAGATCAATTCAAATGCACAGCATTCACTGTTGTGCTCATTTTAAACAGTAGATGTCCTTGAAAATACAATCTGTCAGTGCTGAAAATGTCTAGGAGGAATATACAGAAAATATTGTTCATGTCTAACCGTAACTATACAGTTCGAAGTGATACATCTAGGCAGTTTTGAATTTATGCATCATTTAAAATATATATTTTCTCTGTGGTTATAACCAAGCATGCTTTCAGACTCTTACAATTGCGTCAATGTTTTTCTTATTTCTTCTAATGAGCCATCATTTTATTCAGGTGTGTTAAACCAGGAGGAGAACTAAAGCATGCAGGATGCCGGCCCTCGAGAACAGACTCTGGACACCACTGTTTTAGGCTAAAGTCAGGTGTTTGCTGTTTAAAAGCTCAATATCAGTGTTGTCTGATCAACAGAAGTAGGTTTATTAAAAAGCTTATTGTCGCATTCAGTAAACTTAGCAAGTTTATTTTTGTGAATTTAGAGCAGGGGAGGCAATTGTTAAATTTTTAGCATGAGAATTTGTCAGTCCTTTTAAAGTCTATTTTTTCCCTAGAAGGAGTTAGCGACAAGTATGTAGGGCGCCGCAGAAGCAGCATAAAATGAACAAGTAGTTCTGTCTGATATCAAGCAAAACAAAACAACAACAAAAAAAACTTCTCTTCTCGGTGATTCACCAATGTTGAAAAGGACTTTTTCCACTGACAATGTACCACATCCTCTTGTAACTTGACTATATTCTGACATATATTAGAATATCATAGAAGGAGTCATGAACTTCGCTGTTTAGCTTAAATGGCATAAATTGCAGCAAAAGCACAGTTTCACATGATGGTATCATGCTCAAATATACAATAACAAGGAGCACAACTGCTGTACAAATATGCCTAGCAGATGTTAAGAGCGTAGAAACTATGAGCAATTATTGCATAAGGCACAGAATGACACAAAGGACTCCTATGGGCATGTAAAATGATCCTAGGATATCCTTCTCGTAAAGCAAAACACCCACATATGACATTTTGTTTCTTAGACGCCGTGAGTGTTTAGTTCACTGTTAGTTTTATTTGTTTTGTTTGACCAAGTTCAGATTTTTATTTGATTTATCTTACAAGTTTCTCATGTGTGTGGAGGTGTGTACACACGTTTGTGTGTATTTATTGTCATTTTACGTCCATAATTGTTTTGCACATTACATTTCTCATTTGTACTCCATCAAGGATAGAGCCAAAGTGGAGTTATTTCACTTTTTACGCGTTTGTCTTTCTTAGCGAGCTAATAAAAAATTAGCAAGAATGATAAAGTAGAGAGAACAAGGCTCAACAAAGGAATACTTCATTCAATTTAATTGTAAATCAGAATGTATTTCTGTGTAAAGAAAAGCGTAACACAACTTTACCCCTGAATGCCCTGCATTATACCTTATCTGTTAGCTTTGTACTAACAAGGTCTGAACAGGTCTCTGAGGTCAGTTTTACATCCAGTTTACATCATTACGAGCTTCCAGTGAGGCTCATTTTAGTTCTATTGTGTTCTGTCATTTTATTCAATTTTCACAGCAATTTTCCTAATGCAAGTCTGAGACTTTAGCAAGTGAAAGTGACTGCACCTCGTAGAGCTGAACTCCTAGAGGACACATGAAAAGCTTAACAGCCTCAAAGCTTCCTTTTCATCTGTTTACATCTGTCCTTACATTGTCCTGTATCTCTTGCACTGTATCGCTAAAGAGGAAGAAAAAAAAAATTGAATATCAAAAGGGACTGCATTTTTGATCGTGGGGGGAAGTGGCAGTGTTTAATCAAACGCCGTGTTTGCCATTCTCCCTGTTCTGAACATCCCAAGGCGAGCACATCAGAAGCCGGTGGAGAAAGGCCATATTCTGTGTTTGAAGGCAGCTGAGCCATGACACACAGATGCTGTTTGTAACTAATTAGGTCTAGTTTGACTCACCTAGATTTTAATTATGATGACCTATCTTTCAAAATTCCTGCCCATTACGCGGTGCCTTGAAAGGTAACCCTACACTCAAACTCTTTCCGCATTTTCTCCCTTTACAAGCACAAACTCCTCTGTATTTTTTATTTGAGAGACCAACACAAAGTAGAGCATTGCTGTGAACTGGAAGTAAAATGAAACAGTTTTCTTAAAAGTTTTCATGAATTAATATATTACATAGTGGTATGTATAGACATCCCCTTCCACCCCCACCACTTATTTTGAAGTTGCTAAATAAAATAATTTGCATCTAGCATCCCTCAGGGTTACCGATAAGTGATTATTGCCTTTTTGTAGTAGAATGCATGATGTTTGTTAGACAACTTTTAAAAACATGGAAGGACCACAGTAGACAAGTCAGGGATAAAGTTGAGAAGAAGATGAAACCTGAAGTATAGAGTGATGCATTTAAAATGTGTTGCTTAAGATGTGCTTTTCTAATCATATGGCTCTATTAACGTATGATCAAAGCCCTTCTTGTTTTCTACTTCACTTACATGCTTCATAAAACTTTTCCCCCTAATTGACTTTATAGCAAATTGATTGCTATGTCAGATAGCAAATATCTGTTTTCCACAGACGTCCTGAGGTATTTTAAAGGTTACAGCAGACCGTTAGCTTATCAATTTACCACCTAATGAGGTCCATGAAAGGAAGGATCTCAAATCATTATCGTCACTTCAGGATCCCTATATTTTCACGGTGGTCAAACTCTTCTGCAGCATTCCTAATTAGAGAAATCAGTCTTCAGGGTTAGCTCTCATTCACCATGAACTCAGCTGTTAATCAGATTTTTGTGAGAGGCTAAAATGTTACACAGCCAGCTGCAAATTATTAACTTACTAGTATTTTTCCTTCAGTGTATGACAGATTGCTGCCCAGAGGAGAACATTCAGCAGAAAAGCAGCACAGACAGGTGATTCATGGATAGATGTTAATGCGGCGGACGTATGCGACTGAGGATATTCCCAGTGGTGTGCACTTACAGTTAATTGATAATGGAGGTCTATGAAAAGATGCACACTAAATCACAGCCGACGAGCTTGCCTATAAGGTTGCAGCAATTCAAAGAACAACTCTCCTGAGTCCCATAAGCTTTTCAACAAGTGAACGCTCTCCTGAATTAATAATAATGGAGGAAATATGTTTCACTCATATTACTTTAGAAAAGACATTGCGGTTTCAAATGGGGGAACTTATGCATAATGCCGCAAAGAATAAATACACTAACCTCCACCTAATCCAGGTTACGCAATCTTCTAATGACATTCTTGATGTCTCTTTATGTAGCAGCTTGATTAGTGTCTGTACCAATACCCCCATACTTCTGAAAATTATTCAATATTTGATGTCTCGGTCTCCTTACAACTACAAACTTCAACGTATTGCATTGGCTCTTTCTGTGATGAACTAGTTTCAAGTATACAATTGTGCAGTGAAAGAACAATGATGAAATTAAGTTAAGATGGACTTTATTCATTACCTACCTGCATCACTTTCCCATGTTATACAGGCTTTTAGTGCTATATTTTACCACCATCTACATATATTTTTTAAAACCAGAACCTAGTAGTTTGGTTCAGATGCCATATCAAAAGGTTTTAAAGCATTAATGGCGCAAGCAACAAAGCATCGTGAAAAGCAATCAAATGATTGGTCTCACTAAAAAATCTTTAAAAGGACACCACTGGTGTATCGAAACAATATTTGAAAAAGTGGCATCAATTTTGTGATTCAAACACAGGTTTGTTTTGGGCACCTTTATACATTGTAAATGAGTATTTGTTAAAATGAGTAATATCATGGCGAATGGATTATCATGAGAAATAAATCTGGAAGCAATCTTAAAATTTGTGAGGGAAACAATTGCTATATTGAGATGTGTGACTCTTGTTAATAAATACTTTTGGTTATGTTAATTGGACTGGCCTTTAGTTGCAGCAAAAATGGGATTACTAGTTCAGTTTCTCCTAGTCTGATTTTAGCCTATCCAAAAAATAAGGATACTATGAGCCAAAAAGGCATTTAAAGCAACTGCTTAAACAGATCAGAGAAGTTTAGCCACATGGTAACTTTACCACTTTGTGGTTGTCATTGTTAGCCTATTAATGGCTCATTACCTGTTTAGCTTGAGCTCTTGGACCTCAGGCTACAAATCCAGCAAACTTGCACTTCACCCGCTGGCTCAAATCACATTAGTTTACCTTAATTGATGCAGATCAGATGTTTTCATGGCTTTAAAGGAAGAAAAATACAGTTTTGAGAGTAACTTCATTGAGTGCTTTAAAAATACCCCTGTTAAAAGAATGAGATTACAGTATGTTACCTTTTCGTCAGGAAATACTGAGAACTCAAGGTGCTGTCAGTTTATTCAGTTGTATTTCTGTATCTCGGATCACATTGTACTGCAAACACGTCCTATCTTAGCTGCATGTGTGCACAGAATGTTCTGCACTCTTTCATACATATGGTGTCTTGCGAGGGTTATTCACCAGTTGTCACATTACAACAGGACACGCAGGTCTTGACTAAACGTTCCAGTGTTTTGGTCCAACAATGCGTACTTCCTTACGGCCTTGCCTGGTTGCTCCTAAAAACTGTCCATTCTTGTACCTTGCTGAAAAATTTGCTTTTTACTGATAAACATACCCACAAAACTCTGACCACTCACACTGTAGTTTAGTTTGCAGAGGAAAGCAAAAAGTTCACCAATGAGGTTGTTAAAAGGAGAGATTTGAACACATGAGCCTGACAACAGGATTATGACGTTTTTGCAACTGTGGCATTGGGAACTGATTTAAATGCTAAGGCTAGTGTTAGTGTTCAATCATACAGCATTTTGCATGTCAAGACATTCAGTTCTTTCCTCCACTTGACAGAGCACCTTCTATTTTCTGTTTGCCATGAAACTTTAATGCAGAGGTAAACTGCAATTAGGACTTACCGTGCCATTCTTTCCACAACATTTTTCTTCTCTCCACTCATCTATACATTCCAGACTGTCACTTCCAATAACTGTATTTGAATCTGTGCCCTCTGTGCTTTGTAGCATTGTTTGTGTACTTTCAAGGACAAGGGCGACTCTCTCTCCCCATTCCATGACCAGTCGGCACTTGTATCGTCTCCATTCCCTTAAAATGTTTGTTCTTCTTGCCAAACACAGACCCATTAAAAGTGCATGGATTTTTAAAAAAAAGCAAATTGAGAGCAAACAGCAGCAATGCATAAATTTATTTAATATTCTCATTGCTTTCAGCGCAAGCTGCTCAGCTTGTGCACTGCCTAGTGAAATCATGACAGCTAAGATTAATCTGGCTCATTTGGAAGAGCATCACTGAGCACTGTAGACAAAACAACTTTTGGTTGCATGCTGTAGGTAAGAATACTGAAGCTGCACCTTCATTTGAACTGCTTTATCATTTGAGTTTTACATGTCTGAGTTATGAAAAGGAAGTGACAAATCATATTGCAGGCTGTCTTTTGATCCCAGTTTTTCATAAGGCTAGCATTGTAATTCATAATTTATCAATTCTTCCCATGATAATGGTGCAAAGCCTGAAGTGAGCAGAAAGGATGTGAGCCGCAGTAACCCAAAGCTAATCAATGTGTTAGTGTTTAAGAGTTAGATGGAGGACGGTTTTGTCCAGGGGCCTTTCACGTGGTACGTGAGACTAATCTTTTAGTATTACTATGACCAAACTAATCAATTCTAAATACAGACAGTAGGCTTTAGGAAAGAGCTCAAAGCTGGGCTGTGGCACTCACCCAGGGGAAATTTTCTCGGAAGTGCTGAAATTCATCTGGTCTTTTATTCACGCAAAACACACAAATGTCCTTATCATTCTCAATCAAAAACTCACAATCCACCTACCTCTTTGAGTCCATATATTCTCTCTGTCTCTCTCTCTCTCTCTCTCTCTCTCTCTCTCTCTCTCTCTCTCTCTCTCTCTCTCTCTTTTTTCTTTCTCTTCTTTATAACACACACATTGAGCATATGAGGCCAGGTGGTGTGGTTAGTGCCAGATCTTGCTCTCTGCTCTCTTGAGTGCAATTGGTAACCCGAGCTGCCTGTTTGAATAACTCACTTATCCCAAAAGCTTCCTCACTGCAAAGCCATACACTAACATAGCAGAGCTCTACTCACAGAGCATTTAAACTGCTGAAATCTGCAGATGATCAAAATCCAATGCTATGGAATCTAAATCACCTCTAAATAATGGCTCATCAATTGATTATTGGTGTCAAGTAGAAAAGTGGTAACATGTTTTTACTTACAACATACACAAGATATATGCTTGTACAAATCATCATTTCTTTTTACATTTTATATTATGAATCTTTAGTTCAGCACTATGTTTGTATCGGGAAGAGAGCGAGAAAGTGATGCACCTCTAATGATCTTTCTATGTGAAACAGTTACTGTAAACAGATCATGTTGGCTGGAGTGAATATCTGGTAAAAAAGAAAATGCAAAAACAAAACAAAACAAACAAAAAAACCCAATAAAATATTGTAGTGGTTTATGTGAATACTAGCTTATGATTCTCATTGTATGATGATCCTCATTAAACAAACCATTTCACATAAAAGCAATTAAAGGTCAAATAATCATCTAATCACTTTTATTTAAAACAAAAAAGCAATTCCTAACGCTGCTAAAAAATCTCACATTTATTATTGCAGTCCTAATGATGTTGTCTGAACTGTGAATTTGCTCTTATTCATTTTTGTCTCCAAGGATTTTGTTGGCTCTAGTGGCCTGTTTTTTTTTTGGAAGTAGGCTGACAGGAAAGAGGGGACGGAGAGAGAGGGGAAGGCATGCAGCAAATGTCGCCGGGGCCGGGAGTCGAACCCGTGACGGCCGCGTCAAGGACTAAAGGGCTCCATCCCTGGGCTGTGCTAACCCCCTATGCCACCACAGCACATCCATTAGTTTGTTATTTTAATGCTAAATGATAAACAATGTTAGCTGCTCAACAGACATGGAGCCCATAACTTCCCAACTGTGGCTTTGAAACAGTGTCAGCTCAATAACTGTGATGGGTGGCGTCCCATATATGTCCATGTATGTGTGTGTGCATGTGTGTGAGTATGTGTGGTATGTCATTATCTCAATAAAAAGTTGCAAATAATTTTTAAAGTTGAAAGAAATATGATTCCATTTTCTCTTCCATTTGTCTGCCTTTGATGTAACTGTAAAGGAAAGGGATCCCCACAGCATGATGCTTCCACCACCCTGTATCACCATGGAGATGAGTGGAGTTAGTTTCCAGGTACACATTGTGTTTTTTGTATGTAAACCAAAAGGCTGGCCTGGTCTGAACAGGGCAGCCTCCTCCTCATACTTCTGTATCCCCTACATGGCTTGTGCCAACGCGCACATGGATTGTTCTTCTTTGCCAAGAAGAAGGCGATCATATACCTTTTGATCATGTTTGATAATTCACCAGAACTTGCCTGCAGAACTCCTATGAAATTTCCACAAATCTTTGCCACCGCAGGATACCAGCTTCATTTTTCTCTGGCATCACACAGGACAAAAGTTCTGCCCCAGTTATGACAACCGCAAGCTACAAGAACTCCAGCACCAGGGCTGCAGGAGGAGAATGATGTAATGTGTTCTTGTAACTCTGGGAGAGAGAACACATTAATCTGGTCTTGTGGGGCATGTGGAAAAAAAAGGCCCCAAATCCAGATCTCTGGAGTGCATGAGAAATAGTTGCAGAGTTAATGTAGCTCTGCTTATTGTTTCTCTCAAACGTTCACATAATCGCTGTATTTATCCTAAGTTTAAATGAGATGCACCTATTCATATATTGTCATTTTATTTAGGAATGACGAGTAAAATGGGAATACAGTTGCACATTACCCCTTTTAAATTATCACTTGTAAAAAAAAACAAAGAAAAAAAATAGTTATTGGCTACAATGTGTTGGCCTGTCGCTGCAAATCCCATTAAAATACACTGAAGTTTGCGCTTGTAGCATGAAGATTGTCGAAAGTGTTGACAAGTTGTGCTGTGAAGCCCTCTAAAGGTTGTGTAGAGTACTGCAAGCGGTAGGCAGTGCGCTTTCTCCTCCCTCCTCCCGGAGCACGGGCTGCATTCCTCTCCTCTCCGCTCCATTCACACGCAGGGGAGCCGTCGGACAGAGAGCACCGCCGCCGCCGCCACTCCGTGTGACCAGCGTGGAAATGTGCCCAAGTTGTGGAATTTAAAACCATGGCGGGGATATCAGCCCTTAGGATCACTTGAACCCGTAAGTACCCGGCGCGAGGGGACCTAATTCTCGCGTGGAACAAGCTCGAGTTCTAGGTGGAAATTTTGAGCTTATGACTTTCTTTCTTTCTCTCTCTCCTTTTTTTTTTTTTTTTTTTTCCACCCTCCTACATTTTGCTGTTGATTCGTGTGGCGAGTTTTCGTCCCCGTGTTTCTCTGCGGCTCTCGGGGACTGGCTCCCGAGTGCGAGTTGGAGGAGAGCTGTGGAAAAACCGGGACCGGTGGAGGTGGAGAGAGTGTCCGGAGGTCCGTGCGGAACGTTCCGGCTCGAATCCGCGCAGAAACAAGTTGTTTTAGGCGTCCTGGTCGATTTCAACATTTTTTTTTTTTAATGACCTCGGGTAAAACACCTGGCGCAGAAAACTACTATCTGCTGGGGCATTTATTTATTTATTTATTTATTTATTTAAATTTTCCTCTTTCTCACGCTCTGCGTTGGCGCAGTGGGCGCTAAGTTTCTGAACCGGCTGCAGTTAAAATGAGATTTCTGTTGAAAACCTTCCAGAAATGAAACGAGCCTCGGGGATCGATGTTTTGGTAGCTCGGGGTGCGTCTTGCTGTCGCTTTTCCTCAGAGGAAGGAGGAGGAATGCCACCGCAACCACCCTCGTACATAATTACAGGTATTCATAGCTTGACACTCAAACTGTTTCTTGGATACATATTCTCCTCACACGTTACTATTTATTTCATGTTTCCCAAAACAGTTGCTTTTTGTTTTTAAATAGACCTCTGGGAGGAGTTGGGTTAGATTCCTTAAGAGGAGGGACATGGAGGGGGGATAAATCGATGGCCCTTATTAGCTTTGAAATAATTAGAAATTGTGTTTGTGCGATGTGAAAAGAGCGTTAATCTGCTAACGAATGAGAGGCAATTTGCGGGCTTTGTTATTCGACAGCAATTGAATTCACTCCCCCCCCACCTCAATTTCTGAGCAAGAGCAAGGATGGAGTGAGAGGCGAGGGCTGTCTGTCTGTCTGTCTGTCTGTCTGTCTGTCTGTCTGCCTGTCTGTCTGGCTGTCTGTGGGTGTGTTTGAGTGCGCATTGGTTGTCAGCTATTGAAAATGCTCTCATTGCTCTATCGGATTCTCCTCATTTACGTGTGTGAGTGTGTGTGTGTGTGTGTGTGTGTGTGTGTGTGCTTTAAAATCAAATACTTGTTAACCAAATTAGTCGTCACACCTCGACCCCTCTTGCGCTGTTTGAATTCATCTGTTATATTACATTAGCAGATGCTTAAATATAAATGTACCTGTGAGAGAGAGAGAGAGAGAGAGAGACGGGAGAGGAGGTGGATGACTGGGGCCAGAGTGCAGCTTATCTACAAAAAAAAAAAAAAAATCTCTGCAGCTGGCCTTAAAAATTAATGCGTAACTCCTACAGTGTATCAGGTCGCAATAAGAAGGTGATTTTCTCAATTGGGACCAGAGTGTTTATGTATTTTTTCCCCTCTTTCCAGCACCAGTGGATTGGCAAGTACAGCAGGTGAAAAGGGTTTGTGGTGTCAGAATTTGCTCAGGTTTTTTTTTTTTTTTTTTCCAACCTGTTATGGTTTGAAATCCTTTTCGGTGAGATTTTAAAACTGTTAAGTCGCCTGAGTTTTCTCCTGCTGTCTGAGACATAGATTGGTGTGGTGCTGTCCCTCCCCCACCTGTTGCTGTGCACCGGCGATCAGCTGGTTGCAAGACAACTACCGCAATTCCCCCTCCCCGCCCCTTTTAAAAAGATGTTGGGAATATTTCCGGTCGCCCACGGATACGCCACAATCCGCAAGCCAGTTGTTTTTGTTGCAGCATACCCAGGTGATGCAGCCTCTCTCCCAAAGGTGACAAGTGCAGGTGTTTGAAAAATACTCCCTGCATTCTGCCCTGCAACTGTTTTCGCAGGGCAGAGAGCCAGACTAATCAACCAGCTAGCATCAACTTGTAATACTTTTGTACAAACAAATTGAACTGGATTTATTCCATACGAAATCGGTGTATCAAAATCACTAATAACTATTAAATATAATTTATTATTACAGACATAATCTGTACAATCAATGGTGACTATCTGAGAGGCCGAGCTGTAGCCTCTCTCAGTTGAATTGAAAGGACCTCCATTCAAATGCAAATGTTTTGGCTGCAGTGTTTGCTTATGAGGTGGCGTTCAGCTGCAGGTAAAGAGACATTTTTTTCACCAACTACACAACTGGTCTGTGGTGAGCTTGTTTTGTCAAAACAAACAGCATTTCTATTAATGTCGGGCTGCTGGAAAAGAGAGGCAGTTGTATAAACGTAAGATGCACCAGTGTTTTTGTTATGAAGCTTCATCTAGGAGCTTTGGTGAGTAAATTATTTATAGTGGGACTGTATGTGATATCAACCTAGTTGTGTGAGGGAGAAGCCAGTTTGTTGTTTTCATAAAGGACAAAATTATTTGAAGTTATTGTAATCTGTCTTCAGCCTTGATGAAGGGAATCAGTGCGTCTGTTATTAGCAAAACAGCAATCAGTCCGTGTGTGTATTCTCAGGAGTATGTAGACACTTACATTAACTGTGATATCAAAGATCATTTTTACAGTACACGAGTTGCACATTTTATGCAATTCCTTTAAGAATAACCGCTTTTCTTGCTTTTTTTTTTTCTTTTTTATTCGTTTAGCCTAAATAAGGCTGTTTGAAACGAAGCATAACCTGTGATCTGTTGTTCTTGGAAAGAATGCCAGAGTAATTGTCAGTTTGTAATAGGATAATAATATGTGAACATGTTCAGGCTTGTCCACACAATCACATTGCTGCAGCCTAAATACCAGCGTTCACACTCCGTCCCAAACGCTTTGGGAGGTTAGTGTTGTTTGCTTAAAGATTGTACAAAGCGTTTCCTGTGTAAGTCAAAAGATGTTCGTAAATCATTTTTGCTTCCCTGAAGTGTCATCTTGCATGCCGTTTCTGCATAAAAGCCGCCAACCCAGCCAGAACATTACAAGCAATTTGCCTCAATCGTCCTTAATTATGATACAGATCTGCGCCACAAAGGGCTGTTGCTGTCAGGAGTTTTAGGAGGTAGCGCTATCCAGTCTGCCCGGCTGCAGTGTTGTAAAGAGTGAATCGGTGATGTCCAAACTTTGGAATTTGAGCTGACGTGCACTTTGCACCCCTCTGGCCCTGCCTTTGTGTGGCTTCTCCCTGCGTTGCATTCCTACGGACCTTTCAGTCGACAGGTCTGATTAGATTGTTGGTGGATGACTGGAGCAGCAAGGGGTTCGTTGAAGTGAAAAACGCAGTTGCACTCGGCGCACAATCAAACTGGTCGTTAATATTTTCCAGTAGTGCTGCTAGTGCTTGTATTGATAAAGGACTTTGGCCAATGAGAATTCAAATGAATTTCCTGCAGGCACTAGGCAGATTTTTACAGCTTGATTGGAAAAATGTCCTTACAGACCTCTTTATGGAGTGGTACCACTTGCAGTGCGTAGTGTCTTCTTTGTGTGCTCATTTTCCAGTTTCCTTACCGGTTTGACGTTTTGAACCAACCTCATCTTTAGGCATTTCCTCTTCTCGCCTTCCCTCTCATGCCTATGCTCTTCTGCTTCTCTTCCTGCTCACATTCTTTTTCCTCTCGTCTTTTGCCTCACCCTCTCCCGCTGTCAGTGTGGGCTACCTCTTCCCTCTTCGTTTTACTCTCCTCCTGCCATCATGTTTAATTTTTCCAGTCTGTCTCTCTGTTTTTCAAATGCTAACCCACTCGAAAATGCATCATGGCTCATTCGTCTTCCTTCCAGAGATATATCCACCCTGCACATGCAAGGCTTATACCTTCCTGCCTTTCATTTGCTCTCCAGACTCCCTGGCAGCTTAAGGATCCTCAGTTTTTTTTTTTTTTTTTTTTTTGTGCGTGTGTGTCTCTGTGTACAACCGGTTTTCCAGGATGTTCTTGTCGGGATAATTGGTCTTCGTAGTTTGCCAGCGTCTGTCCCAACGTTGCTTTTCAGATCGGTGCTCATTGAGGAAGCATTTATCACCCTGAAAGAGGATCTCCTCTCTAACAGACGTAGCGCTTGTGTCAGAGACGGCTTGGTATGCTGTAGTCCTAAGACTCTCCGCCATGCGTGAGCACTTTCTTGGCTCACTGCTGCTGTAATGTAATATCTGTTGTCATATAATAGCCGGTGAGTATGGCTTGTTTTTATTACATAAGTTTTCATTTGTGTCAGTCATCCTGAAGAGGTTATAGCTAGAGTGGCATGTTGCTACAAGTTTGCTTTTGTCCTGCATCAGTCTACATCCTATTTTTTTCTTTGATCTTCTTTGATTTCTTTTTTGTTGTCTGAAGGCTTCTTACACTATCCTAGAAAATAAAAAAACAAACTTAAACATTTTTCATGTTCAGATATGAGGTCAAATCTTGACCCCTGTAGAAGTATTTGGCATAAATTGCTTTTAAAATCACTGAAGTTACTCTGAGAACTCTGGAAATTTGAGTGAGAGAAGGCATTACAATTATGATGTGGAGATCTGTGCAGAAGCCTGGTGCTTCTGACACCTCAGTCCCACCTGTTTCTCTGCAGTGTAATTTTTCAATCTTCTGTCTGAGCATTTCTCTTAGTCTCCCTGGGTTTTTGCTTGGAGCCCCGAGGCGAGGAGCCACACAACGGCAGGAATATTAAACGCTCTAAAGACGAAGCAGCAGTTAGAGGTCTATCTGAAAACCCCGTTCTACACACGCCTCTCACGGTATCAACGCCTATCCAGCCGACAAGCACTAACGTATAATAAACTCACTCACCAATACCTGGCGGGTCCGTCTTGACTGACTGCTCAAATTGGAATGACCTCCATTTGGCCCACATAAGAAGCTGGGATTGAGCGCCGGTAGGTGGTGTTGAACTGCAAAGTGCCACTGCATTACTGATGATATTGAGAGGTGAATTCGCTGGCGAGACGGCAGCACAAACCCTCATCAGCGCCAATCAGAGTCGAATTTAAAGGTAGTCTGAGGGACTGGCAGCTTTATTTTGGTCCCTGGAAACTGTCTGTATTAAACCGCGCACTCCGTGTAAATACAAGTGTGCAGAATTTGAAAACGAAAGCTCAGTGTGCATTGTTCAATGGTTTGACCTCCTTTAAAAAAAAGAGATTCTTGTTGCGTCCCTCCCTTCAGTTGTCGCCAAATTAATTTGACCAGAGCTTTGGCAGAGCAGAGCAGAACTGAGCTGTCTTGCTGCTTTCTGTCTCTAAGGAAGGCAGCCTTAGTTTCTTTTTCTCTCTTTTTTTTTTTTTTGGTGCCTCTGTCGTGTGCTCATCCAAGTGAACTGTCTGTTATGTATAATTAATTTTCTCCTCTCTCCCAGTTTATTTTTATCGCCCACTTTTAACAGTTTCTTCAAAGAACCCCTCCCCCGCTTCCGTCCTCCTCGGTGCCTGCTGAAAGTGACAGCTGCTCGGGTATGGGTGACGCTTTTTGAAGCAGGCACTAAAAAGGCCATTCCGACAAGACGAATTGGAGTGAGAAATCTGACATTATCCAATAAACGCGGCTACAAATTGGAAATAAGTTTTTACCGCAGTCCCCATTTGTCTTTTGGAGAACTGAATTAAAGTTGTCCTTTTGTCTTAATTGTTGTTGATTAGCTTGGTGGCCAAGAATAAACCACATTTCATTTGTGGAGTGGGCTCTGATCTAAACCAAAGAAACATTTTCGCCCGTTGTATCTGACCCTCGGCTCACCGCAGCTCGTATTGGGTTCTAGTGGCGCTCATAAGATCTGGTTCCTCTCCTGACCCACTGGCCTTGTGTGGAAACCCCACAGCCACTGCAGCTAGTGGGCACAGCCTCAGCATCTGTGGTTTCCTCCCCAGCATGCTAATTCTCTTGTCAGCATTCCATCCATCTCCCTTCAGACACCGAGTCAGACAGGCGGCCAGGGTCTCTGATTTATGTGGACGTAAAAAAAAAAAAAGCCCTCTCTTGTTGTGTTTCCGCTTTTGAAGAAGAGTCTGAATCTGCTATCGATCGAGAAGCCACAGTTCCGTCCTGTAACATTAGATGATACCTATACACTGATTTTATTCTGGTCTAATTTTACTCCCAAGCTGTGAAACGAGCTCGGGAGTAAATCTACACTCCTGAGCTAATCTACTCTACGTAACTTCCTCGTCCTGTCAATTCTTGTACAGTTTCAATTCTTTTTTCTTTGAGTTTTAAGAATTGGTCTTGAAAATTGAGAGACAAATTACTTTTTGTTCACATGTCAAGTGTCTGCATAGACCAGTATGAGATTCTCCTGGTATGAAAATCTTGACTGATAAAACACAATTTAAGATTTTCTACAAAAAACATTTAAAACAAAATCCACAACATGACCTAATTGCTTTTGTTTAGAAAAGAAAGATATGGTCATACATGCTTCTGTTAAAATGACACAAAATTTTGGTTATCAAAGGTGAAGTTGTGTAATCGATAACATTTATTTCTCATTTCAATATTTAAAACGTGGGCCAAAGCAAAGTTATCAAGTGTTTATTGCACAGAATGAACACTGTCACCCTTTCCCCACTATTTAACAGTAAAACAAGTTTATCAAGCTGATGTGATTAGTGGGGCTATCTGCTCAGGGTGCAAGCCAGCCCTCACTGGACACAGGGCAACACATGACTTTGAAAAGGGGTGGGAGTGCAGTGGTGTGTTACTCTATCCATTTTGCTTCAGCCACTTTCTTTGTATTTCATTAACAGTACTTCAAATCACAGGAAGTGACAGAAGTTTTTGTCATTAAAATAATAATGTGACAAGGCCATGCCCAGTACCAAAGTCATCACTTTCTAATATTTGGCGGCGTTGCTTCAGTCTGCAGAAGACCACTGTCAGGTAGTTGGTATATTTTGTAATTGAATATAATTCAGATGTTATTTGATGCAGAAATTGAGATAATCTTATAACCTCTATCATCTGGTTTGTTACCAGGAAATATTTCAATCAATCTGGAAAAGGCAGTTTAGGATTAAGTGTTGGTAATCTGTTTGAGAATTGGTTCACACCAAGTGATATTACAGGCAGCAAATTTCTCTCAACAAGTGTGTTTATTGGTAAAAACCTAAGGATGCTCTGTCCAGTGATTCTACCTGTCCTGCTGAATACGGCGTCCCGCAAGTCGCTCCACAGTGTTTTTAAGCCTTTCTCAGAGATTCTCTGTCGGTCTTGCTCGCAGAGATAGTCTAAGTTTAGATGAGGAAGCCCGATGGTTGTTTACCGTGCTCGCTAGAGTCTGTCGGTGTCTTCAGGCATGTTTGGCTTGTTAATGAGAACCACTGTGTGAGAGATGAGGCAGCGTGCTGTGGGTGTCTGTCTTTGCATGTATTTGCATGGTTAGAAGCCGAGCGTCGTCCGTGCGCTTTCAGATGTGCATGGCCGTATATGGGTTGCTGCTGCAGTGGTTTTGTGGCAGAGTGGCGAAGTGTGTGGAAGTGTGTAACGTAGCCCTCCCCAACGTGGAGGATGAAACAAAACTCCACATATGGGCATTTAATAGTGGTGATAAATGTTTATGGTGCTGCACCTCTTAATTGCCCCCTTTCTTTATTCTTCTCAATCTCCCTACCTCCTACATTTTTACTCTTTTCTTTCATCCTGCTCCTCCCCGGTCTTGCGTATGCATACCCTCCAGGTTCCTGTTGTGTTTACCAATGGGAACCTTAAATAATTCAGGCTGTCCGTACTCCCCAACCCTGTAAATAAGACTAATAGAAGGCAGGCTTCTGAAGAGAGCCACTTGCCCAGGGAAAGCATTGCTGTGGGCTAGCCTATAAATCAGCTAGCTGCCTGTTTGGCCCCTTTACTGTGGCTGCGTTGTGGACTACAAAGCAGGAACATCCATGTTAGCGGAAGGAAGGGTAACTTAATGCAGAGAGGTCAGCAGCAGGGTGGCGTTGGCCCTGAGGCGGTGATTGGTATTGGATGTTTGTGTGCAAATCCATGCAGGATGCTGGTTTTTTTTGTTTTGTTTTTTTTTTTTTACATCTTTAATTGGATTTTGAATTGGATCTGTGTAACAGATGCATACATGCACCATGGCTCATAAACTGTTCATACTGATGTCAGCACAGGCATTGAATGTACCAGATGGCAATAACTGTTCATTAATACCTTCCCAGAGTTAGCATTTCATCGGCTAGTTTTTTGGTAGAGATTTTTATAGATGTAGCCTTGAAAAGAAAATTAAAAAAACATAATTTAGAGTATCTATCAAGTCTTCTTGTATCCATTTCAGAAGGTTGAATTTCTTTGAAACGCATCCCAGTTTCTCGCTTCTTCAGATCATGATTTCAGATTGCCTGTGTTTTTCCTCTTACACCCTTGCATTCTTGGTTTTTTCCTTGTTTACATCTCTAATTTTGTTGAAAGTAGACGGTAAACTATTGCGTTTAACCGCCTTAGAATTGTAGAAAAATTGAACAAAGGACTTTGGACATCAAATCCCTTGTCACGTGAGTCATAGTTTCAGATTCTACTGTGTCTGTTCCCTCAAGCCAAATTAAAATATTGTCTGAAACTTTTAAATTGATGCTGAAACAGCATGAAATCTCCAACACCTCCTCCCGCTCCTGGCCCTTTCTCTTTCCTCAGCCAGTGTGTCAGCTCTCCTTTGTGCTCCTCTCAAAGGGTTAAAGAGGGAGAAGTGATGAGTGGCTCACCGTCCCTGGCTTTCATTGTGTCCTGGCATTGTGCCACTGCATAGCATGTCGACCACAGACGTATGTACAAGGGACTTCGCTTTATTTCGCTGTGCTACACTGACACAGCGAAATAAAGGTTTGCAATGTGTGCAAACCAATGCACACATTGTGAAAGCATGATTATTAGCATGACTGCTTTTTAAATTTCTGTAATTTAAATTAAATTAGTTTATTTTGCCTTTTGCTGTGTGACCGTTTGCTTACACCTTCCTTGTGATTTTGTAATAATCCATAACTTTAGAAACAAGTTCAGTGATGCCTCAGAAAAATTCTGGTTTTCTTCTTCTGCATCAGTGGAAACATGTGCTTGCGGACCATAAAACCCAGTTACCCTCTGTCTCCTCCCTTGCATAGCTTGTTAAGGGAAAAACCACTCGACAGCATGTTGTGCAGAACATTAGCTGCTGCATGGGATAATTCTTTTACCAGACCTGGGCTACCTTCACTCTGCCTTCACAGAACAAATCCTGGGGGTGCTTTTAAGTTGTCTCGCCCATCTCGACCCCCTGCAGAGTAAAGGCAAGCAGAGAGGGACGGCTTTGGGAGTAAGTGCTTTGGGTCAGACAATGGTGGACCGGCCTCAGAAGCAGACTGGTGAGACGGGGCGGGGGGAGTGCAGCCAGAAATAGAAGAAGAGCACGAGAGGTGGTGGTGGGGGGCCTCAAACTGGAAGGAGGAGGTATGGGTTTAAGGAGGTCAGAGGTTAGACTGATCCCTACTTTAAAGGTGTAGTGGGGCAGCGGAGGTCTTATTGCCAGGGCTCTCTTGTTGCTTTTTTACCCTGCCTGGGGTAACGGTCTGCTACTGCATCACGGGGGAGGGGTATTTAGGTGGGTGTGAGTGCGAGCTGCGCATTGCTGTCCCATGATGACTGCAGTTGTGCTCGCTGACCTCTGGCCCTGGCCTCTACTCTCCCTACCAGGAGCTGTCACAGAGGTCAGCAGCATGCCAGCTCCCACGTGAAGACACTGGGTAACTGAAGGGTATCTTTGCTACAGCAAGTCTTTCTGGGAGAAGATAAAGAAGCAGAGCATTTGACGAAGCAGCCAGCAAACATGAAGGAATGTGTCTACGATACCATTCAGCATTTTGAATGAAATGGGGTGCATGACTTGTGACTGGTGTGTTGATGCGTGCGACCGGGGGGAGTGTCCTTTCTTATGCAAGTCCTTTTCTTTTAGAGTAGTCCGTCATTCCTCAGAGATATCCACTATTTCCTTGGTTCCCTTTGCATGTGAAGGAATGTGACTGTTCTGCATGATCAGCTTGTTAAGGGAAAAACCCGCTCTTCACCGTTATAGATTGCGATCTGATTTCCTTCAGCTTGGCACAGCCTCGGATGAACCGATAGTCGCCCTGTCCTCAGAAATGTGATGGATTGTCCTGGCATTTGAAGCAATATAAAATGTATTTAGCTTGTAGTGTTTCGAAAACTTCATTTTGTTCACTCATATCTTTACAGTTGAAACTCAAGGAGTACATACTGTGTGAAAAAAAGACAAAACACCTTTTTTTCCCACTGTTTGATCAAATTAATCTTATTTGCTAAATTACAAAATGAGAGCACTATTTTTTAAGACAATTTTTATTAGTTTCTTCATATTCAGAAGCGCATTACACTAATATTTGCATGGCTTAAAACTAATTGGAAAAGGTTTTAATGAATTTTTTAGGTACAGCTGTGGATATATTTTGAGGCAACTCTTTACATGCACTTCTTCCTTGTGCGTCATCCTGATTTAATCAAACGCGATCAGCCAAGATCTAGGAAAGACCATCGCGACAAGTCTGGCTTACTTTGGCTTGCATACAATACAAAAAGTTGCTGGTTGGTGCGTATAAGAGGGTGTCATTATTTGCAGTGGAGTCCTGAACTGATGTGGTCTGAAAGCACAACGATAAACCAGATTAAATGTTGGAGTTGCCTTTGCAAAGCCCTGGTCTCTGTCTCATCTGAGGTGAAAAGAGAGGTTCGGCCTACAAATGTGACTCAGTTTCACCAGTTCAGTCAGGAGGAGTGAGCAAAATTCCAACAAACTATTGTGAGAAGCTTGTGGAAGGAAACCCAAAGTCTGATGTATTTGACCAAATCCAGTCAGTTTAAAAGGCAATTCTCGCAAATGCTTAAAAAATAGAGCATATATAAAAATACTGATCTTCCTAACTGTCCTAAAACAGAAAATCCCATTTAATGTCTGAAAGTAAGGGTTCTTCAACACAGCGCATGTAAAAACTAGTTTCAGCTGAATTCAGGCATTCTTTTGTAGGGCATTGCCATTTTGCATGGTTATAAAACACAGCTCTTGCTGGTTTTAGCCACACCTCGTCATTCAGACTTGGGCACCACACAGACACTTCCAAAAGCAGCCCATCTCCCTGTCTGCTTGTAGCTACATTAATATAAAAGCCCTTAGTGCTTAGAATTGGTAAAGGGCGGGAAAAAGGAGGAATCTGAACAAAACGTTGCCAGAAACAGCGGAGGGAAAAGAATAAGAACGCCAAGAAACGAGGGAGGGAACTTGGCAGCATTTGCTAACTGAAAACAGCAACGAGGCAGCTCACACCAAAGAATAATAAATGCCGTTGCACAGAAAAGCTCTTGTATGCAAGACACAGTGAGGTAGAGAAGAGGGGAAAACTAAGTCACTCTGATTCAAAGTTTAATTAAGGTCTAAATGCAGCATTGGAACAGCTGCTGTTGCTTGCACCACCCTGCCATCCCCGATTTACAGCTTTTTCTTATTTACTTGGAAGCTGAACAGATGTTATAAGGGGGTGGCAACTTTATCGGACGAGAGGTTTGGTTTCCGGAAAGAGGAGGAAATTAAACTCCCCACTTACTTTGGTGAGTTCAGCAAATTGCTGTCGCTGTGCGCTCATCCTAGCAACACAGAGTGAGACTCTGACTTCTTGTTAGCTTTCCAAGCTTTATGGATTCTTACTTAATCTCAGCCTCTAATTGTGTTGCTTCCCAGGGGGCAAGATAATAAACACAGGTTATTAAATTTTGAGCCAGACTAACTAAAACACATTAACTCATAATCACGTTTTTGTGCATCCACAGAAATATGTTCAGTTGGAGTGTAGCTACAGTACCCTGGGAGGGTGAATGAGCAGTTAAAGGTACATTACGCTGCAACAGTATTCACATACTTGGAACTTTTTCTGTGTTTTGCATCAATATATGTAATTAAGTGCATTGAAATTGACATTTAGGTTTTGAGAATAATGAGAGAGAACGGTTTTTAACATGCATGACGAAGCTCTGATATTCATTTTAAGTTGAAACTCACACCAGGTTTCTCATCTTGCATTTCAGTCTCTTCCATCTTTTTACCCAAAAGTCTCTCATCATGAGGATGAAGGAATCCTGTTCTGTTGAGCTCGGTCACATTCGTTGTCTGCGACTCTCTCTCCTTCTTGCTCGCCCATGGAGGCCCTGATGAAAATGGCTGTTTAATCATGCAGAGAGGTCAACCAATCAAAGGGCACAGCCCGAGTGATTTAAAGGCCTGTTCGGAGCACAGCTGGAGGGAGAGAGGAAAGGGAGCGTGATTTAGACAGAAAGAGAGAGATGTGTTGGTGTTGATTGTTCTGTGGCACAGGTCACTTCTTGCAGCATACCTCTGGTCTCTTTTCACCCATAATTGGTAGATTGATCTACAGGCAGGGAAATGTGTTGAAAATATGCAGAGGATGTTGGGCAAAGAATTGAGCATTTTAGTGAGCTGACCTCAGAATGAGGAGTATGCACACATTATTAGCATTAACCCACATTCTCCCCTTCAACTTTTTATTTTCCATGCTACCTTCCCACTTCACAATGATGCATGAAGTGTATGGTGAAAGTTCTTGCCTGTATTTTTATCACCTTTCTCTGATCTATTTGGCATTTAAGACTTCATAAAGAAATATATCTAACTTAATCTTGTTTGTAAAATATTATATTTGTCTATTTTAAAGTTCAAGCCATTGTTACATCTGAGTGGTTTATTCAAAGGTGAATTTATAGGAGGAAATTAATGCACATTACATGAAACTCTCCAACCCCATGTTAAACATGGTGATGGCAGCATCATGGTGTGGGAAGCTGGAAGCTGGCCTGAAGAAATAGGAAAGCCAATGGATCTAAATTCAACACAATCCTGGAAAAAAATCCTTCTACAGACTGCAACAGACCTGATAACTGGGGTAGAGATTCATCTTCCAGCAACCCCAAATATAAGGCCAGAGCTTGAATCAAAGCATAGCCATCATGCTATGTTGTCCATCTCAAGCTACAGTGGCCCAGTCAAACCCCATGCCAAACTCAAATTGATGAACTGGGGTAAGACTGCAACACTGCAAAGCACCTCAACCTCAGAGCTATATTACATTGAGAGCATTTGTGCAAAGCAAAGAAAAATGGGCAGATTTCACTGTCTAGACTCTGAGTAAATACTCAAATAGATTTGCAGAAGTAATTGCTGCCAAAGAACGGCAACATTTCAGACTTTTAAGAGTACATCATTCATAGTTAGGTTTTTGATTGTAGCATGGCAAAGTGTAATGTGCCTCATAAAAGTAGAGCACTGCACCACTCAATTTTGTTTTAAACTATTTTTGGAAGAACGAATACTACTCAACAATTATCACATTTAGGAACTCTAAACCAGCATGTGTACCAAAAGAAGGCTATTGTAACTATTTATTACAATTGTTGTTAGTTTTTACTGCCAGCTTGCTGGTTATATTTGGGTCTCAGCTGTGTCTTAAATATTTGCCTTTGCAGTTGCATCAGAAAAGGTCAGTCAAAGTTCAAGAATGCACTCTTTGAAAAGTATCTTCGTCTGCATCAGATCTTCAGAAATCAGCCATTCAGATTGTTGCTCTGAGCGTACATCATCGCTTCGTGTGTCTCTGATACAGCCAACGAGTTAGTGGTTGTGGAGTACCACTCCAGCAGATAGCTGGCCTCTTCCTCTCTCTCACACTCTCGCGCTCTCTCCCTCCTATTCTCTATGACCTTGTGTCGGCGTGCGCTGATGAGCGCTGAGTGGATACAATCATGAGTGGTGTGTGCACGCATGTGTGTGAGGGCTAGAGAAACCGTGGGAGCTCCATTTGTTGTGTAAATGCGAGCTGCTAATTGACTGCCGGGCACGCAGCCTCTCCTTCAGCGGCTGAACCCTGCCCTCCGCCGGGTCCCGGGGATCCTGCCAGGGGAATGTTTGCCCCATCTCACACACAAACACATCCATGCACGCTCTCGGCAGCCTCCCTTTCTCTGTTTTTCCTCTGCTGGAGCAAGCCTGGCACAGGGCCAGAGTGAGGATGGGCACAGTGCTCGGCTTCTCTGTTCTCTTGCTGTGATGAGGTTTCATTATGAAAAAATACTCGACATTTACCCGGAGCAGCTCAGCGGCTTTGGTTGATTTCGCTAAAACCACACCATCTCAAGAACTCTCGCGTTAATGCTACACATATTAACATGTCTATGTTTGTATCTGATAATGATGGAAGAGATTTAGAGGGGTTGTCCAAGAAGAAATTAAGTATCTGTTTATCCAAAAAAATAATGACTGATGGGAAAACAATAATAATGTAATAATAAAAAAGAAATGGCAATGCTGTCGTACAACCAAATGACATTCAATATCTGGCTTCTTAGCATATAATCAAGTTCTGCAAACTGTCTACTGATCCAATTTTTGATTAATTAATTCAGATGTGTTGAAGTAGGAAAACCTCTAAAAGTTGCAAGATACAAGCCTTTGAGGACTGAAGATTGAGAACCCGCTAAAGACTCTAAACTTACACACCTAATTCCTATGTCCCACGATGCTGTACGCTTTCTTATTATGAAATGAAAGAAACAAGCAAACTGTTTTGAGTGTTTGTTTTATGCTTACATGCCACATTCGTCTCATCTCCTTGTCGGTTTTTAATGGGAAATAATCCAGTGATCACAAGAGTAGTCCTGATTCATTTTCGGTCATAGTCCATCCACCTGCTGCAGCCACAGATTAAACTTTGTCTGATTCAAGGTGCTGCAGCTGACAACACAGAAAGTAGTCGTATTGGGACACCCGCCCTGCAAACCCTAGATAAATCCACAACTCTGTGATTTTCAAAACTAACAGAAAAAGAAGAATTTTAGCTAAAACTGCAGCTTGAGAAACAATGGTCACTACATCTGGTCATTTATCAAAACTGGAAGTTGCAAACTCCATCTCTTTCAGGAACATCTCTGAGAATGAAGTTAGTAATATACTTCATAATTTCTAAAGTGGTTTTACTCAAAGAAATATTTATGACTAACACATCAGTTGTTTTGCTTTCAAACAGAAATAGACATAAAGGGATCCCTCAAGGCATTGAACATAGATTCATGTGTAGCTGCTTGCTTTTAGAGCTAGATTGACATTTGTGGCTCAGTGATGGACAATACAAATGTTAGCCTCAGTTGGTAAGTTTGCATGAGACATGGAGCCCAGCTGTTGGCTGGTGAGAGGCCCAGATCGTGCACCCACACACAGAGAGACTGATACATGCTGCTCAGCTGGAAGAGTCATATTTTTCTCTTTCAGAAGCTATAGGCATCTGTCTATCAATGTACAGCCACATTGATAGTCAAATACACTCTCAGTAATCAGAATGTAGGGAGAAATCCTATCTCTATATTATTAAAGGTTTTCTGCTTGATGTTTCTGTTTCATAAAATATATTTAAGTCAAAATAGTTTATTTGTTTTCGGACAACTAGACTTGATTGTTCTATTGTTGGAAGAAATGAGAGTTAAAGTGCATAAACCACAAGAAGTGCTTCATCTGAGCGTGTGGATGAGGTGTATTTTACAGACTACACTGCCTGCTATTTAGGGAACATAAAAATGAAATCATAAATACAATAGATGCAAGAACACGCACACAGCTATGATTTTCCGTGCTCAGGTTTTTCCCAGCCTACTCCATTGTTCTGTGGAGGTAAACATCCAGGAACACAGGGAGAGAGAGGAACAGACAAACAATAAACAGACTTACTCTCCTGTTCCACTCTGTTTAGACTGTAAACACACAGGAGTAAAAGTGTTTGTGTGTATGTGAGTACATGTCTGTGTGCAGGTCACTAAACTCCAGAACTGGGAGTTAGAACAAAGTAAAATAGCTTGAAAATTTTAGGCCCCTGACATTGTTAGATTGCATCCATATGCCATTTAAGCTTTCCTCTCAGTTAGGAAACTTTGCATTATTGGTCTAAAAATGAGTCTAATGTTGAGGCATGTTCTTCTTGCATGATGTTAAATTTACCATGTACGCTCCAATATTTGTTTCCAACAGACCGGAAATAGGTTCTCAACTTTCAAAGTTGGCCCACACGTAATTCAAAATATTATTTTTATATTATTTCAGCAAAACTAGGAAGCACACAGAAGAATTTTGTGTTAATCTCACTGCTAAGCCTTCAGAGACAATAACAATGGAATGCCAGAAATCTCAGAAATTTGTATTTTTCCAACAAGAAATGTACTGTAACATGAAAAACAACACAATAAAGTTGGTGTATGGTCATAAAAATAAAATAAATCAGGAAAAACATTGTTCCCTTACGTTTAAGGTTGTAGTTTAACAGCATGTGCCATTTTAACACAGGCACTAGTTTTCAAAATGCAAGAAAATCAAACGCTAAACAAAGTGCACGGTATAGTGGAGCCACATACAGTGTTCACTGTTGGGCTGAAAGGTAGATGGCAAGAGCTCGAGGAACGAGTCCACAGATGGGTGTTTGAAGTACGGGCCGCTGGAAGAGGCTCACCAATGGTGCAGTTGTGTCTGCACACCCTGGCAGTTGCTAAGGAGATGAGTGCAAATAACTTGACGTGGGCCTTTTCAGTGCCACCGCTTTGTGCAATGCAGTCATCTCTCTAGCAGTGTGTTTTAGAAACAGCCTGCAAACTTCCAAACCCAGATTTGTTTTTTTTTTAGGTTCACTATTGAGAAATCAGGTTGCATTTGCAACCAAATTGGTGAGTCAGAGCTTTTAAGAACTGTGCCCTGCTAAAAATAATTACATATGAAGTGCCTCAAGGCCACTTTGAGATCATTCAGCTGCCAAGCATGTTGCCATACAGAATGTGAATGCATGAACTTTGAAATTGATAGTCGACCGAATATTCTGTACTTGCAAATGTTCAATATTAATATTAAGCTCTACAGACAACATAAGTATCTCTAATCACACTTGTTGCACAGATTGAGAAACCTTGTCTCGCAAGCTAACATTGCATTCAGTGAGGCTTAGAAGTCCGTATTTGACGTCACACTTCAGGTAAACCTGTTTCAGTTGGATTAAGCAATATGGCTGATTTACAATTTGGCTATTAAAATAAAAGTCGTTTAAAGTTTTGTTTTCACACTTTTTATTTACACTTTTCATAGTTTGTATCTGATGAGGAAGTAGTTATTCAGTGGGGCTGTTGTTATTTCCCACACCCAAGCTTCAACTTCAAAGACTAGTTGACATCATCATTAAAGCACACACTTCTCAGTGCTTTGTCATTTTACCACAAAGAGACAGTTTAAAGACAGATTCTCAACTGTTTAAGATAAATGTTTTGATTATATCACGACGCATCAACACCTCTTCAGTCTCACCTTTCCATTAAGGTGAAAGATGAACTGAACCAGAAGAGTTGTAAATCTGCAACTTGTCCATCAAGTTTAATTTATTAAAATCAGGGAGTTATGAATATTTAGCTTCAATATGTAGGAATCAAAATTGAAAGACTTATCTAGGAAACTAATCAGTATTTCCTGTTCTACCATTTTTTTAATGCCCTGCTTTGCAAAAAAAAAAAAAAAACATGACTGTAGATGGCGTTTGTTGAATCAACTGGTTGTAATGGACAGGGAAGATGTTGCGAAATATTCTAATGGCTTACTAGCCATTAGAATATGGCTACTGGAAACAAGTGGAAACAAAACCAAAAGATGCATACAAACTTTGTGACGGAGACAGTGAACAAGCAAATTGCTTCTCTTTCTCCCCTTCCGGCTGTGGCAGCAGGACTGCAGTCAGACAGGCACTGTTGAATCTGAGTCAGCAAGAGTTGAACTGGGGCTTTACCCCAAAGCCTCGGGGCCGGTAGTAGCTCACATACGCACCTATATTCACACACACACACGCACACACCCACACACAAAGTCTCACACAGACGCAGTGTCAGACCTGTCGCTGTGCTCCCCTCAGTCCTGCAGCTCCATCCCTAACTATAGCTGTTCAGCCAGCGACTCTTAATTAGTAGCTGCTGCTGCTGCCGCATGCCCTGCCCCGGCGCCACCGTGGTGAAGCCCCAGCCCCACGTCTGTGCGTGTGTGGTAAGTTTCAGGACGTGTTTACTCAGAGCTTCTGCTGCAGCGACGTCCCTGTGCCCTCTCTGGCTGTGTGTTTGTGTGCGCCTTCTCGGTGATATTACAGGTGGAACAGGAAAAGTGAGGTGTACATTGCAGATTGTTGTTTGCTCAGCATACTGTGGTTATGTGCATCAGACCCTCGCACCACAACGTTGTCTCTTAAATCTCTTTTTATGCTTCCCGTCTGTCTTAGCTTGGTGCTTAAAAAAGTTCCTGTCTTAAAGCTACCGTACTGAATGTCTTTTTGAGGAAACTTAAGAAATGCAGCACGGTACATTTGCTTTGAGAAGTTAAATATTGTAATATCGGTTATTTGTGATGTTATAGTTGTAAACTTCCACCAACTGTTCAATTGGTAGGTCCAGATGAGGGAAAATAAGCAAAATGGGTGTATAATTATAGGTATATACCATCTGAACCCCAAACAGTAATTCAAGCAGATAGAGGAAAGAAAAATGCACTGATAATCCGTGTGCCATGTTCAAACCCAATACATCTCCACTCTCTCTGCCTTTCATCGTTTTGTGTCGCGTTCCTGTGGGGGAAGTGGCAGCGAAGGGTCGTGTCTGTGCTTTGGATCAGGCTGACACATGTTTCCCCGAGGACCCACCCCAGTACAAACACATAACTGGAATAACTTGGCGAGCCAGACACCACCGCCACTGGCCTGTTAATCAGGACCATATTACCAATAAATGGAGAGGGAGGACTAGCTTAGCTTAGCACAGGAAATGCACACAGCTGACAAACAGACCATTGATGAAGTTTAACCAGATCCGCATGTGTAATTTCCATGCATATGGTGTACTTAAAGAAAAGAATTGACTTCTTCTTTTATATATATTATCATGTTACAACCACAAACCTCAGTGTATTTCATATGATTTAAAAAACATAATTGTGAAGTGGGAGAATGATACATGGTTTTCATTTTCTTTGTAAATAAATATCTGAAAAGATTCCTGTGCATTTGTATTCACCCCCTTTGTTGTGGCACCCCTAAATAAAATTCACTGCAACCAGTTGTCCAGAAATGACCTAATCATTGACAAGTCTGCCTCTGTATAATTACTTTTTCTCAGAACAAATACAGTTCTGTCAAGGTTTCAGAGGTGTGTTGGAGAACATTAGTGAGCAAGCTAAAGGCACACATCAGAAGAGAGTTGTGAAGAAATATCCAAATGTTTGGACATCTCAAAGACTAATGTTCAATCTGTGATCCAAAAATGGAAAGTTCTGCCAAGCTCCCCTGATATGACCAGGAGAGCATTCATTAGATCACTATCACAATGTGAAATACATTGATGTTTGTGGATTCTACACGGCAAATGATAAAACATTTAAAATGCATGAACGCTTTTGCATGGTACTCTCCGTTTATTCATGCTTAAAGAAGCACAGGGCCCGGCCAGCCACACAGTGACCCACATTGGGTTTATATTAGCCCATTTCCCTCTCAGGCTGGAGCTGGGCCTCTAGTAGTCATCACGCTTACTTAAAGAAGCACCTCAAGCATCGCCTGCCATTGCCATCCATTCACACGCAACCACTGCACTCCACACGTTGATGGATGGCTTACAAATGAATGGTGAAGTGGGAGATTTAGTTGTGTGCTTTGCTGGGATCTTGTTAAATAAATGCTTACATCATAATGCCACTGTTGAGACTTTCCAGGAACACTCTTATTTGCTCTAACACTTTTAAGAAGTTCATATCAGGGAATATTTTGGCTGCAGTCATTTTGAGTTCTAGTCCCCAGTTTTTTCTTCCATCTCCCTGTATGAATCCACACAGGAGTTTGGCTGGATAGTGAGGATTCATTTGTTTGGTAATTTTTTTGCACCATAGGAGCAAGTTGTCTATATTGCAGATACAATTTAAATATGCATTTTAGATCTAATGTAGCCTTTTAGGTGAGCAGAAATGGCCCGAGTACGCCAGCGCTTTGTTTTGTCCCAATTACTCGTTAAGCTTCAGTAATTACTGTCTTGCATTTCATACAGAAACAGCCAAGAGAAATGGATTCACTTTGTCCTTTGCGGAAAGGTCAGTTTGTTTTGTAAGACACTTCCTCAACAAACACATTCACAGTTTATTTGTCACCTCAGAGAACTTTCTCTCAGCTTTCTTTCAGCCAATTGAACTGTAAAGGCGCTGTGTAAGAGTGCATCTGGGAGACTTTAAGGCAATTGTTAGAATTCAAATGAGGTAAATAGGTAGAGATTGGAGCTTTTTCTCGAAAGGGAGACTAGGACCTTCTAAGAATGTCTCTGGCTGCACAGTCTTGGCAGGAAGAGGTCGTATGCATCACCCTGGTGGCAAGTTCTCGTTGTTGAGTGAATGTTAACCTTTTCCACCTTTGAAATCACCTGAGTTTTAACAAGATAAAATGGATCATACAAGCCATCCATGACCACATCAAGGGATTGGTCATATTACCCACAGAGGAAAGTGGCTGCTGACCGGCTTTTTTCCGAATCTCATTATGAAACTGCATCTGTTAAACTATGGTTCAAGACCGGCTCTTACCATTAGGCTGTGGGTTCATTCCCATGTTGTTTGGAATTGATTTCCATCAAGAAAGATTGCCTTAAATTTGTTCAGATATTGATTTATAGGAAATCTTGATCTTATTTGCTTTGCAGAATAACCTTGTTATAACCTTAATAATATCCGAAAAGCCTTGGTAAATATAGCTTAACACTGGGACCTCAGTTTTTATTAGTATTGATCATGTCTGGAGTTCTGTGGTGATGTGAAACGCCGAGTTAGTTTTCAACCCTCAGAGGCACTTCAGCATTTCTGTCATGATCCTGTCTTAACACTGTTGTTCACATAAACGTTTGAGGCCCCCATGTCTGCGCTCCATCCTGTTTTGCTCCCACCATGGCAAACATCCATACCAGCATTCCTTGCATCATTACCAATGCCAACCACCTACCTTTGAAGCCAAGCAACCAGCCGTGGATAAACATCCAAACAATGTCCGATGATGGTGATCAAGTAATGCCTCTGACATTTTCAATCTGCAGGAAAAGTGGCGGTTGGCAGCAGAAATGAGCGAGGGATTTGGAAGTTATGAGTGGCAGTCGTTCCCCTGGGGGCCTGTGCAACACGGCGGGGCTGTTATGTGAACAATACTGGTGTGATATTCTGGAACACTGCAGTGGGATGCCTGGTGGAGGATGTCAAAGATGAACTGAAGGGGCGTTTGGGATATAAACAGATCAAAAACACGATCGTACTGCTCCAGATTGAAGCGCATTAACCTCTCTCATTAAACAACACAGTGCAGAATATTAATGTACTGAAAGACTTGAACTCAAAGGACTTTGGGTAGACATGCTGAGATTTGTGGCGGATTCTTTTTTTTTTAATTTTTTTTAAACAAATGTATCTAAATTGCTTTTATGTCTAGTTTCGTTAGACTTTAATCATCTAATTTCTAACGTGGGACTCACCAGCAGTGTCAGAATAGGGATTTTAGCATGAGCTCATACTGAACTCTACTGCTCAACCCACAAATTGATTTTTCTTAATTATATGGCATCATTTAAAGGGGAATAAATTGGCTTTCCAACATCACACTAATTATTTCCCAGAAGCATTTTTACAACCAAGATACAACTGACCAAGCAGAAATTGTCTCTTTTAGTGCTAAACCTATAAAAGGAGCAATGACAACTTTCCACTGTGTGAATTTGAAAGAGTCGTAAAATGGGGTTTTACTCATTTAAAACACATCTAACATGATTTTTTGCATCTTGTGCTGCATCATTCTTATATCTCCATGTGTATTTGGTGGAGTATATGGATTCTTTCTTTCCAGCACTATATTCCATAACATACAAAGGTTGAACGCTCAAATGAACCCAGCTACATAGCTGTGATTGTTCAGCCTTCCTAGTATCTGCTGCCAGTGATTCCTGGTCGACCTACTTTGACGAGACGTCAATTAGGCTTTGAGTCCCGTGGCAGATGATCCCAGGAAGCACACAACCACAACAAATATGTACAAAATGCCAAAGAATGAGACCAGCACCTGCTTAAAATCTCAGTGTTGTTGAAATGATTTAGCTCTATATCGCTTACACTCACTAATAACGCCCAGGTAGAAGAGTGTTGTACTTAAATGCTTATGAAAGTTTCAAGAAAAGATGCTACTTTTGTGTTTTTGATTACAACTTATGCATCTCTTGGGATTTATTTGTAAGGCCCTTTTTTCTGTCGTCTTTGTGAATCCACTTGTCAAAAAAAAACCCAGCCTAGGAAAAGAAAGTGCACTTGATCATCTGGAGGCCTCGGTCTTTCCAGACGCTGCTGTCGCGCCTCAGACTCTTCGTATCAAGCTCAGTGTCGTGTTGAGCAAGGCACTGATATATTTAGTTCTCCCCTGTCTTCTTGCCACTTTGTCTCTGGCATTCCCCTCACTCATCACTCTTCCTCTCATCTTCCCCCGCTCACACCAGTCTCTGCTTATCTCCTTTCCACCGCGCTCACATTTCTGTCTTTCCAACACATTTCCCACTGTGTTTTCTTTCGCTCTATGTCTGTTCTTATCCTCCTCCACGCTCTTCTCTTCCCCAGAGCTCTACCTCGTCCAGGGCTCTGTTCTTGCAACGATACTGACAAGCTCTTTAGACACAGTTGTGGCTTTTTGTCTCTCCCGCCGCCTTGCTGTCTCTCGTACATTTAGACATGGCGATGACTAGAGTAAACTATGAAGGAAACAAAAGACGTCGATGACCTCTGGAATGTGGCCACACTCCCAGTTTACATTTGCTGTGACTTTATTAAATGTGCTCCCTGCCAAGTCTAAGGACAATCCCTTCAATTTGACCTAATGAAAACGAGGTTGCCGTGTGTTTAAACTCTCCCTGCATCGGCCTCGTGACTCTCACAGATGTTACTTGTCCTTCTGGACCGACCAGTAGGCCCAGCCCTTCCTTTTGGGACGGCTCCAAGAACAGCTAGGCTCCTCACATGCTGTTCTGATCATGTTGGAGGGAAGACTGGAATTCCACTTGGACTGTAATGCTGAACGTCTTAGCCTTGAGCTCTGTTCTTTCAGGAGATCTTAAGATGATTACTGCTGGACAAAAGCCATTAAAGAGAAAAGGCTTTGTGAAAATTTACACCTCAGCTTCACTGATAAGATTAAATCATTCGGGGTGCCTGCCTGACTTGGTTTAATTTACTTAGAAATGCAAATGATAATGAGGAAAAGATTAATTTCAAACACTTTTTTTTCTTTGATGCTTTCAGAATAAGGAAGTATGCTTAAGTAGGAGCAGAAATAATGGCTGTAAGCCTATAAGTAACAATCTGAAGCACTTGATTAAACTCTTAAAAATCTGATCCTTTGGAAAGTTGCTTATTTTGAAGTACTTTGCTGGATTTGAAGTGGTGCTGTCTGTTATATGTCAGGCACTCAGGTGCCCACTTGCTGAAAATAAAATCCCTTTTGGCTAAACATGTAAAGACAGATTGTTCTCCTCTTATCTCTCTCCATTCCTCTTCGTTACACCCCGGTGACTCTTTGTAAAGGTATCACCATCTTCTGTCATCCTGCTCCTCTATCACTCCCTTGTTTTTGTTCTGGTTTCACCACCACATCGTTTTTAACTTCAGCATTTTTCTCCTTCTTTACGGCGTCGTTTATACACCTGGTTTCACTCAGGACATTTCCGCTCTCATTTTCTTTGTTGTTCGTGGGAAATTTAATCTGTGCCAGGATAAATTAATAAATGCTGTACAATGATTTGCAGTAATGTTCATGTCCCTTAAAATATCTCACTATTTGTTCATGTTGCTGGGATTTTATCCACATGTGATGTGTGATAGACCGGCAGAAAAAGTACAGCTTTGCTCATCTATATGCTGACATTTTTGGTTATGTTACGCAAAAACCGTGAAGCTGAGCTGAACGGACAAAGTTTGTAAATAGCTACTTTTGAGTATTGATACAGATTCTCAAATCAGTTTACATCTGAACTTTGACTGGACCATAACACATGATGATGCTTTGAGCCTTCCAGTATAGATGTGGCTGTATGCTTATGGTCATTTTCAGGATGGCAGGCAAATCTCCACCAGGAACTTGTTTTCTCCCTGGTTTGTCCTGTTCTTAGCTTTTTCTATCTGAATCAACTCAAACTAGCTTCTGGCCCCGCTGCTGAAAAGTAACCCTGCAAATATGATGTTGCCTTCAACAGTTTCACCTTGGAATCGGTGAAGGCTTTCTGTCGACTTCACAATCGGCATTTTAGCCAATTGTGAAGTTGGCTAAAATTTCACAATTGCTTGAAGCCTTTTTGCAAGGAGGCCAAACGGCTCAATTTTCGCAACCCTGTTTATACCTGACTTTATTCTGTCATCCTGCACTTTTATATCCGTTTTAGATTTATTTGTAAGCAATCATATTTACTTGTTTATGTTTTGTGATTAATTTTTACATTAGTTGTTCAAATTAAATGTATATTTAAGTTTGTTTAGTAGTTTATATTTATTTAGTAGCTGTCTTATGAATCAGTTTGATCTGACCTGAGCCTGTCCTTCTGTTTTTCTGAGTTTCTTACAGAGCTTGAAATAAACTTGGGGAGCTTCCATTCAATTTTTATTTTCCTTTCTGCTCTTCCCAGATTCGTGGAGTGTCTGACTAATATTTTTCCTGTCTACAGATTCTCTGCAACTCCTCCGGAGTTAACATCGCCTACTAGCTGCTTCTCTTATTAAGACTACTTATGTGACATCTCATAAGATTATTGTGCACGTCAATAATTGTGTCTTTGTTTCAAGAATCCAATCCTACCCATTTGCACCCACACTACATCTACACATTTGTCTTCCATGTGTAGTGAATCGGTGATGCATGCAGAGCTGTGTTATTATGCGCCGACTGAAAACAGGGACAGGACATCTGCAAAACTCACAGACTTGCTTTCCAACTTGCGCCGTCTGCTGCCTGGAATAAAACGGGACTCCTGAGCTAAAAGCGGCAGGGGTAGATGGGCTTCCTTTGTTTCAGGTTCACAACGGTGCGTCAGGAGATAATTGGAGTTGGCCTTGCATGACTCAGATGTGACCGTGCCAAACAAAATGAATGAATAGTCCCGTCCCACTGAGTTCCTGGACATGATTCCGCCTTTGTGTAGTGTTGACACTGTCGTGGATTTCCCTGTTTATTTGTAATGACTTGTGGTTTAGGCATAGTTTATTGCAATCACATAACAATTAACTTTCATTTTTTGGAATATGCTTCCTTTGTTCTCTTTAGCTTTGATTTTCTGTTGAGGAACTGTGCTCCCACTGCTTCAGATATCTGCGTTTACCCAGCTGTCTTTCGACCCACCAAGTGGACATAAATCGGCTAAATGCCATTTGACACAAGCCACACGCCCGTCTTAAAGCATTTAGAGCTGGGAGAGGGCCATGCCGTCATAACTATTGATATGGTTACTGATATTACTCAACAGCATGTATCCGGAAACAGTATGGCCTCTAATGGACAGAGATGGATAAGACTGCAGTCGAAGTCAGTCGTGAGCCAGTCCTGTTCAATTCTGTGTCTGTGCGCAATGAGACAATTTGCTTTTGGTGGTTTCATTAGAGCACAACAATTTTTTTTTGGTATAAAAATTGCTCTGGATAATGTATATGTTACAGCAAAGAGTAGATCAGATTCCTATTATGTCTGTTTCAGTTTAAACAATAAGTCTAGACGAAAATTAGCAACAGAAGTGAAAACATTTCTAGAATCGCCTAGATCGTGTGCCAGCTTATTCATCATGTAAGATCAAAGATTCATCCCCTGTTCCTCCTGTCATCTTGTAATGCATTAATAACAAGAATGCAGCAAGACTGAAGCAATGGAGTGAGTTGCTCAACAGTACATAGTCAAAACATGATTTGTGAAGATTAACCAATTACTGATGATTCACTGACTTGCTCACATCTGATGCGAGTGCCTTTCCAGAGTATTGATAGATTCAATTTTTGGATAAAATCTGTTAAATGTTTGTATGAATAAAATCAAATCTTTTCAGAGAAGGACTCTCACACCTGTGTCATATTGACCTCAATCCACATACTGTATATTTTCTCCTCGATGCGACCCCTCTCCCTCTCATTACCACTCTGACCAGAACAATCCTCAGATCATTTTGGAGTCGATTTGCAGTGGCATGCGTATTTTTACAGCAATCAACACTCGGCGGCAAGTTATTACAAAGCAGTGCCCCCAGTGTCAAGGGTCAGACAAGCTCCTAGATGAAGGTTGTTGAGCAGGGAAAGTAAACGGGGAGTTTCAGTCCAGGACCGCAGTGTTTGGTAATAAGCCGTTTCGGGTTGAGCGGCCCGCATTCCTGTATAGTGAGCTCAGAGGTCCAATATAAGCAGCGCTACGGAGGAATGCACACGCTTTGTTTTAACAGTAAGAGCCGTTAACACAACTTTGTCTTTGTCCATGCATTATACAGTGGACTTCAGTCTGGGTTATGTTTCACGAACACACTCCGTGGTGTTCTGTCATTTCACATTCATCATGTATGTCCTCATTTTATCGCAGCTGTGTCCCACTTCAACCAGTCTGCTGACTGGATCTCTCCTCAGCTGTGGTTTCAGGATATCAGCACCTGCACAGGCAGTCTGGATGGCTAAAACCACAACTTTCTACAGCCAAGGAGAAAGTTTTCACTAGAGGAACTGTGACCTTTTTGATTAAAGGATAGGGGGTCATTAGTTGTAATCAACAGTTTCTCTGTGCAGGGGCCTGTGGGCCTGGTTCTGTGGCTGTTCTGGTTGAGGCTGGATCAAAATGTAGCTTAAACATATGTATTAATTATTTAGATCCCTAACAAATCTGTAACAGGCCTACTGGTTATATTGGGATGTTCATAAAAACAACTCAGTCTGAATGAACGTGAAACATTTATAGCAAGTTTTTTCTACTAGTTTTACATACATTTACCAAAAGGATGGAGGATTAGAACTGTAAACATCACATTTTATCTGATATTTATTGAGACACATGGGATACAGACCAGGTTTTAGAAAATATTCATAAGCTGTAAACTTCTTAACTTTTTGTCACTTTGAAACTATAAACTTTTAATGTGTTTCATTGTGTTTTCATGTCATAGAGTACAACCGCATGGAACATGATTAAGAATAGGAAGAAAAATGGTTTAAACTTTTCCAAAATTAAACCCTAATAATTTGGCATGCTTATGTCTCCAGACATGGCGGCCGTATTACTATGATCCTAATCTAAACTTCTGGGTTTCCAAAGTCCAGTCCTTGAGATGCATCCCTTCTACACGCCAGAATCAAATGAAAACCCCTGAGCTAAACTGTTCGTGTAAACAGACTAGAATGAAGAGTAACAGAGGCTTTTATATAGAAATAAAAACATATCTGATGCTACCTGAAACAAAAGAATCTTTTTTATAACCCAGATAATCAGCATCCTGTTGCTTCCTGTCATCAGTACCGCTGATCATTCATCTGCCCTTGTTCAGTTAAAGCCTTATCAAACATGAAGCGCATTAGTGTAATGCTTCAGGCAGCAGCGCACGACTCGGTGTGGTCCTGCTTTATTCAGCTGGTCGTTAAATGCTGATTTTTTTTTTTTTTTTTTTAACAAGGCACCTTTGACCTTGACCTACATGTTGCCTACCTCTGTCACCGCATCGCATGTACACGCATATACTCCCACAGACACTGGGAGACACAGGATTTATCACAGAAAGAAAGAGCCAGTCGCCTAACACAGTCCAGAGATTAAGAATAAACCACTAATCTCGGTGTGTTTGTGTGTCTGTGTGCTCCTATTTAAAATGTGGGTTGGTTTTAGCTGGTTCCTGGTTCATCAGTGCTTCCGTCTGTCATAGCAAGTGGAGTCATGGTCTTTGTGTTGTGTGGTTTTTCAACCCTGGCTGAAGAAATCTGGAGGGGGAAATCTGCTTCTACGTTCACGCCTTAAATTTGGTTTGGGAGATGTGGTATTTAAGTTGGCCGTCTGTGTCGCATTAGAGCTCAGGAGACGCAGAACACATGTGAAAAAAAATACTGCTGATTTGAGCTTTTCAGCAAAACAGAAGAAAGAAATAAGGTGATTGTGGTGGGATTATTGGGATAGATGCAAAGAAGGAGACAAATACAGTCTGTCTGCTCTTCATGTGTTATTTTAATGACAAGGGCTGCATGCCTGGGAGACAGCCTGGGGCGCTCAAGTCAGTGTTCGGCAGCCAAATTAGACACAATGCTCATAAACCATTCAGAGCACAAGGATGGTGGCGTTCACCATCCAGCTCAACCTGCTCAGAGACGATTCCAAATGGCTGCTGAGTCTGAAGGCGCAACAATAAGCTCGGGGACCACAGATGATTGCTTGGTTTGTGTGTTTTTGAAGAGGTGTGGAATTCCACACTGATAGTTCCCTCTGATCCAGTTTAGAAGTGAAAACTGGAAAGACAGAATTGACTAAAAGGTGTATGCACCTATCTACAACTTTTGTTGATTTTACTTGAGGGTATTGGACTAAAGAGCGTTGAATACACTTTTATTTTCAAATTTTTGTGTACCTGTGTGTGTGTTTTTTTTTTCTTCCACTTTTATTTTGCTTAAGTGTTTCTATAGTCTTAAAAGTCAGTAAAGAATGAGTACATCTTTAATGTGCCCCATAACTTCACACTAAAGATGATCTATGCTACTGACAAAGCATATGTATATAAAAAAAATAAATATATATATATGTATAAACCACTATTTTGTAGACATAAAGGAGTTTGTCCCGTAATTGTTGGGTTGCCAGTTCAAGCCTGCACTTTGTACAGCTGTCATGTCCTTGGGTAAGACAGTTCAGCCACATTGCGTCCTGGTAGTGGTCAGAAAGGCTGGTGGTGCCGGTGTGTGGCAGCCTGTTTCTGTCAGACTACTCCAGGGCAGCTTTGGCTACCATCCAGTAGCTCACCACCATCAGCTTGTGGATGTGTGCGTGGGTGGGAATGACCGATCTTATTGAGTGTCCAGAAAAACTGTATTTAAGTCACTTCATTTAAAACGCCACAAGATTTATCTCATTTATGTACACCTTTGTTTAGTTCTGTGCAATTTTACAGATTAAGGTATAATTTCAAAATGCATAGAGAGTGTGTGTTGTGTACAGTAACTCGGAAGTTACTAGATTTTCAGATTATTTTTTTCTTTATTGGTGTTGGTCTTAAAATGTATATCCTAATTATCATAAATGTAGATGTAACCTTTCCTTGACTGCTTTGATTAATGCAGTTGGTGGACTGCCGTGTCCCGAGACGGTTACCGGTCAAGACTAAAGAGGGTTGAATCTGAATTCACACCACACGGTTAAGATTTTGATTTGTTAAAAATGTTTAAGTGTGCACTTTTTCTCGTTTTCTGACATAAATTCTGAATAAAATACATTAAAGTTTGTGACATTCTTGTCAAACAACCAAAAAAGCTGTCATGACCTCAAATACTGCTGTTTTTGTCACACTGTGGTTTCCAATCTTCCTACTGCTCTTTAATCTCTCATCAGTGGTTTTGGATTTATACAAAAATGCCTGTGGTAGCGACGAGCAATAAAACAATTAGAATATGCTAAGAATAGAAAATGACAATAGCAATAAAAAAGGTGGTAATGTGTGATCCACATTATGTGTTTTTATAAGGGGCAGGAGAGCTTTGCATCATTTTGGTTTATACTTTAACCCATTTCCTTTCTTAAACAGTACTGCATATTAATTATGTATATCAACATATTGTGTATTTTTCTTTTTACCAGAATGTCCCATAACAATTCAGGAAATTGTGCAGTGCATGGCAACTTTTGAACACACCTCACTCATTAAAAATGTTTTTTTTTCTTTCAGTTTGTTGTGAACCAGAGGCATTCTTAGAAACTGTGTTGTTGATTTTAAATAGTCTTTGTTATTCGCCGAAAAGCTCAACACAGAAAAAAATATTTAGGGTTTATTTGTTTATATCACCTAGCTCTACTTAAGTGACACTTGTTGCGCTTGCATCCTCAGACATCCTCTGATGTCTCATCATGATCAGTGATTTGACTGAATATCATGTGCTCAAGGAAATAAAATGCTGTTCATACATAAGGCGGTCCAATCTGATGTGGTCAAATAAGCCACCAACCACAGGTGCATTTGAGTGCCACAGACATGCATACAAATGCAGCCATATATTTTTTGTAATGCTGTCTGTCTGAATAGGTTAGAGGGTAACCACATTTCCTATGGAAATACATGTGTGTGAGTGACTTTATAGTTGCAGGGAAAGAGGAAAGGAATAATTTGTGTGATGTAGTGCCCACAGTCTCTCCACTCTTGGAATGGCAGCTGTCACACATCTGTTACCCACACTGCACGCTGGTTTTCAGGGACGCAGTTGTCCGCGTGATTAATACGTCTTCAAGCCAACTTGTTAAAAGGCAGTCTTGCAGTTTCTATCTTCAGACTTGTTCCGACCTTTTGATACAAGCCCCAACAAAATGAAGATTGGCTGTAAAAATGTGCTATATTTTGCTTTATTGCTCCATGTCTCATGATTCTGTCTTTAGGTGAAAATTTTAAGTACATATATATATATATATATATATATATATATCAATATACAGTCTCAGGATTCCATTAATCCAGCTTGTAAAATGGCTGCTGTAAAACTTTTACTCTTGTCAAACATACTTGAACAAAATTAATGTAGAGCAAATCAAAGATGATGGTTTGGCCTGTTTTTCCTCTCTTGTATTGATGGAAGAACTTTGGCAGTGTTTTATAAGGTTCTATCTGTCCATCTGGGCTGAAACATCTGCCCACTTTTAGGGAGGTTTGATTCTAGTAGAAATCATTACAAAAAGTATTCATGCGCTTTGACGTTTTTCACTAAAGTTGATGTGGTAGAAATACTTTTGTAAGTTACAACATCTCAGACAAACATTTTCAGCACTTCCAAACCAAGGCATTAGTTTCTTCTTCACAGATGTAAATCAGGAAGGGCACATGCACTTGTTTCTAGAGCTGTCATAGGAGCTTTTAGTGCTACTTATTACATACTAGTTGGTTTGTTGCTTCTGCAAAGACAGGAAGGAAACAATAGAGGACACCACATAATGGAGTTCTGCTTTACTGCCGTTCAGTTTCTCCATCTGAAAGCTGTCAAGTCCTAATAGATGAATTGAATGCAACCCACTGGTATTTGTTTCTGGCACCTAAAAAGTGCTTGCTAATTTTCAATATTTTTCAGCACCAAATGTCTTTTTTTGCAAATTTCAAGTGACAAAAAGTAATTACTGGTATTACTGTACATGGCTGTATTGACCTCAGATAACTAGAAATCAAGTGTTTAAAATCTTCTGCCAACCAGCTGGAAAAATGGGCCCTGTATGAACAAATGCCCTTGTATGGTGACAGATGGGTTTGGATATTTTTGAGAATATTCCAGTAATCCTCCAGAGAGGAGTGATTAGTTAGTTGCAATGAGATTTGAGTTTGTGGTTCGGCACAGGCACTTTGTCAACCAGATTGGTTTAGGTGGTTAGACCTAACCCCCGCTCTTATTGGTCTCAGCTGCATAGACACCCTCTGACTGGGCCATATGCCAGACTGGTGGTGTAACCAGCCGATACGTGGTTACCTTCCTGCAGAAAGTGTGAAAGAGTACAAACCCAAGTGTATTTAAATTTTTTTTTTCAAAGTCCAAAAATAAGAAGCCCAATTTCTGTCACCTCAACTGGATGTGTGTCTTTATCTTTGTTTTACATTTACAGCATATCCAGGGATTGCTACCCACTCCTTTGCCTATCCTACCTACCCCTCAGTGCATTGGGGGGATGGTAATCCATTCTTCCCATATGTTCGATAGTGACGGCGGGATTAGGCAGACCCTGCAAGAGGATTAAGGCTTCAGGGTTTGGGTCCCCTTCTATCCGTCGTCCTCTCTAACTGTCCCATCCCCTCCACCTGCTTCTTGCTGTCTCCTCGTGCCGTTCAGCTCCTCTCCCACCCTTCTCGCATCTCCGTTTCCTCCCCTGGGCAAGTATCCAATCTCTAGAGTGTTTTAGCTGTTGAATAAGGAGGGAGAGGGCAGATCATCATGGAGGTCATTTCTTCTTTAATTTAACACGGTAATGGATATTTCTGCTGGCCGTGTGAATTATTGTTTGTCTTTGTGGGATTCAGCGTTGATATTTCATAGATGTGACCCAGATTTTGCAACGAAAGTCCTCAGATAGAGAATTTGTCCATTTGTTGCTTTTCTTCTTTACTCATCACCTCTCTCTTTTTCTCTCTTGATATCTTCTTCTTCTCCTCCTTCTTTCCTCCCAGTGTTGAGGGCTGTAATTGATATGCCAACGGCAATAAATCAGCCCGGCTTTACAGTGGGAACGTTATCTGAACGGACAGGTTCAGCCTCTTTGGAGGGGAGGCTGAGAGTGCAAGTTAGCCAGCTCAGCTTCACTAACGGCTTACCTCTTCCTCAGCCTCTGGATTTTTAACAACATGCAACCATCTCGCCTGTCTTTAAAATCAGATGGGGGTGGGAGGAGGAATCCCTTCCCTCCTTTACTTTCAATTTATTTCCCAGTTTCCAATTCCTACTGGAACAGTTTCCTGTCCTGTCAGTTGACAGGACGTGCCGATATTAAATCCAATCATCTCACCCCTTTTACAGCCTAGTGTCTCTAATGCTTTCTCCTTAATTGATAAAGGCTTTGGCTCCCCCAATTCGTTGATTCCTCATTCCTGAGGCAGCAGACGGGCTCATGCCCAAATGATTGACATATTTTCCCCTGATGGAGCCAAATATGATTCGCATCCTTCCTCCAGTGCTCTTCCCAGCATTTTGCTTAAGCTCTGGAGGAAAGTGAAATTGAAGAGGGTTTTTGAGGATAAGTGTGGGGAGAGAAAATAGGAGAATTTTGAGTGAGAGGAATGTACGCAAGAAGTCGAGTCAAAACCTCCATTTACAATTTAACAGGATTCATGCTCAGCATGGAAAAGACAGGAATTTGTTTCCCAGATCTTGATTGAAGCATGGCAACCATACGTAGAGTACAGAGTAATAGTTGTATGTCCAAACTGTCCATTCATCCCTACCCTAACCCATCCCTATGGCATCCAATACTTATAAAAAATGTTTTTGTTTTTTTTATTTTGTAAAAAAAAAAAAAAAAAAAAAGGCAGAAAGTACTTGGAACTGGGTAACTCAGTCTGGACTCTTCACAGGCAAAATGTGTAGGAAACTTAAGTGTGTGAAGAAGGGGACTGAGGATTGAGGGTGAATGTTCCTCAGGGTCCATTAGTAAGGACATTATCAGCATGATTCCATTTTCCATCCCGTATCCATCATCCCCCCCTTACTCTTAAAACGTGTTTCATTATGCCTTATTGCCCAATAGATAAATGCAGCCACAGACTCCAGATGCAATTTGTCGTTAGATTCACACTCTCTTACATCAAGCTATGCCTGACCTAAATGAAGAGAAATTACAGGAAGGACGATTTTTTTTCCCCCAGGTTCTCCTGCGTTCTTTATCAGGCATTAGCTGGCGTTTTCTCTCTGCCTCATTGTGTCTTTGCCTCTCTTGGAAATGACAAAGGAAAATGAGGCAGCCGGCCTCCCCACGCGCTGCCACGCTTTAAATTGACATCTGCTCTCATCGCGCTGCGCAACTGTACTGTTGAACAAGAAATTAGTTTTTTTTTTTTTTCCTTCGTTTTTTTTTATAGGCCGCCTCGTCACTTTATTGCATCTGCCTGTGCCAAAGAGGCCATGATCCATGTCGAGTCGTTTTAATCTCGCAGAGTGGAGAGTAGCGGTATATCTGATAATTGCAGCTCAGGCCCTTATGTCTGCAGTTTTCTTGCTGAAGTGCCTCATTCTACAGGGCTCCCCTGATGTTTACTTCAAGCAAAGGTGGAGTTGATTTAAAATGCTGTTGACATCCATTTTAGCCACTTTTACAGAGCGTGCCTTCAGGTTTCTACTGCTTTTTTTTCCTCCTGTCATCTAGTTTCTCTGTTTCATACAAATGAGTGATTTTCAAGGTGAAGTGTAAGATGACAGAGCCTCTTCCTGAACCTGCTTAGCTTTGTGCCAGCTGAGTCTTGGCTTACTGTTGCATGGACCAACCCTTATGCTCTCTTCCACTCTCACCTGTTATTTACACTGTGCAGCAGAGTGACTAATGATAATGAGCATTTCAAAGATGGCTCCTACAGAGGTGTTTCGTTGCCTTAGTTATTGCTGAACTGCTTCCTCAAAGTTGTTTATTTTTTTTTTTCATAATTTTTTTTCATTCAGCAGAATGAGGCCTCATGCCAGACTTGATTAACAGATCAGCATTAGGTCTGTGTGCTTAATGACTAATAGACAGTTTGCTTTGCTTCTTAAGTAAAGCTAATCAGTCAGTTACTGAACGCTATCTTTGCTATGCTTTTCTAAGCATTGCTTTGCCTATCCGTCCACATACTTTTTTTCTGTTGTGCCGAGAAATCAATTCATTTTCAGTTTAGACGATGCAGCTCACAAAGATTTTAGGTGGATCAAACAATTTTAAGACTCCAATAGCCTTCATAATATATCTTTGTATGTCCTGTTATTAATTAGTTATATTAAGGCTTGAGACAATGATGAGCAGTAGATGGTTGTGTAGCAAAGAATAGCGCAGTTAGCATGCGTGGCATTATGAATTGGAATGATTCGTATCCTAGAACTGAGGTCTTCAAATGTTTTTGAGTCATTGTTAACAGCTTGATTTAGCAGAAAGCACATGGTGCAACGTTGTTGCCCTGGAGCAGGAAGGTCATAGGTTCTAATCCCAGCCTGAGGTCTTTCTGCATAGTGCTTACAAGCTCTACTTGTACATCCGTAGGTTCTCTCTGAGTAACTCAGCTTCCTTACACAGCCCGAAACCATAATGTGTTAAATCTAAAGTAGCCTGAGTTTTCAATCCGTTTGCACATGGTTGGTTGTTCTATGTGTTTTCTGCATAGAAAGGCCCAACGGGGGACTGAAGTTGCGAATTAGCTTTTGCTATATACTCTTTGTGCATTGCATCAGCTAGAGACACTGTTCTGTTGCTGTGTTTGACTGCATTGTTCCTGTGCAATAATAATAAAATATAATAAAATATGAGCTGTCCATTCCCCGACTTCAAGGATAAATGGGTTTAGGCAATTGGGTGAATAAATATTTATAAAATTACATAAAACATACTTGCATCTGTCAGCGATTTCAGTAAGTTCTAACATTTTGATATCCAGGAAAAAATGTTCGTTGTTACCCTTTTGAAACAGCAACTTCTTCTTTTTATCGGCACTGAGTGCTAACAATATGTTGCAGTGCACCTTGAGTAAACTTTTAAGCAAAATAAATGTTTGCCAAACCTTACTCTTTAGTTTTCCATTTGAGCTTTGTTGAACAGACAGGGACTACAATGGATAAGGGAACGGAGCCAGACGCATTACAGCAATGGCAGTTTTCAAACTGACTTTAAGTGCTTTAAAAAATAAGAACATTTGCGGAGTTGAGGTAAACACTTAAGGTAATATGTATAGCATACATTAGCGCCATGTTTAAAAGTTTATCACTTCCATAAATGTGAGACACTGAAAAACACAATAAAACATTTGTCACAGCAGTGAATAGTAAAACGATTCTATCATTTTTCTGTTTATATATGTACTTAATGTATCGGACTGGATTCTCTCAGCCCAGGCAACGCTGCTGGATTATCCTGCACTGCTATAAAATTCTGGCTGCTATACAAACTCTGATGCCCATTTCTAGTCCACCAGAGCTCCATGGGTAATTACAATATGGAAAAACTTGTTACAGTACAAACCATGACAGGAAAGGTTTTAAGCAGACCAAGCTATAAATTGCTCGCTGTCAATGCTACAGTCCCCAGTAGCAGTTTTTCCAAGAACAAATCTCCAAAAGCAGCACTGTAACACTGAAAGTTATGAAATATTAGTAGGTTCAATGTTGTGAGTCCATAACTCATGGCTATACTCGAATTCTGTGTATAGAGCTTTTAATAATCGACTCCTGTCTCCCTTGCATTTTTGCCCATAATTCACTGCAGACACATTTGCCTTCCAGACTTGATTTGATATTATTTATATTTTACCAAGGCAAATGTCAACGTAGCTCTTTTCTCATTTATCTGTGTAATCTTTGCGATTTTTAAGCCTCTCTTCCTCCTTGATGCCTAATCAATAAGAAATATTTGTTAGACTCTTACATATTTTCTCTTATTTGCCTTTCAGGGCTGCAACCTTGTGCCTCTTTGGATGATGTTCCTGATGACTGCTCACAGCGTTGAAAACAGGACAGTGGATCAATAGGAGTTTTGTTTCTCCTTCCCTGGTCCTTCTCCCTCCCTCAAGCTCTCCTTTCTCATTCCTTAGTAGCAGAGGAGGCAAAGAATAAAATCCTGACTTGGATCTAAGCAACAAAGATTGTTCTCCTTCTTCCTTTTTCCTCCCCCGCCCCCCAAGCCTCGCCGCTGGACACTTCAGATATGTGTCCTCTTTCTCAGACATTAGCCTTCCCTGGCCAGGGGAACTTGCTTGTTCTCTTGGGAGTTTTACTCCTCATGGTCCCTTCCCTCTCTGGAGGTCAACCCCCACCCTTCAAACGGTTTTCCCCCGCTGACCATTATCTTACACATCTGGCGATCCACAACAAGACCGGAGAAGTCTATGTGGGAGCGGTCAATTGGATTTTCAAGCTGTCCAGCAACCTGACTAAATTGCGCAGCCACATGACTGGCCCAGTGGTGGACAATGAGAAATGTTACCCTCCACCCAGTGTCCAGTCCTGCCCTCACGACCTGGCCCAAACCCCTAACGTGAACAAGCTGCTCTTGATAGACTACGCACAGAACCGTCTCATCGCCTGTGGCAGCACCTCGCAGGGCATCTGCCAGTTCTTGCGTTTGGATGACCTCTTTAAACTTGGCGAGCCTCACCACCGCAAGGAACATTACCTCTCCAGTGTGGCGGAGTCGGGGACAATGTCAGGGGTCATCATAAGCTCCCCTCAAAGTCCTACCAGCAAGTTATTCATTGGAACACCTATTGATGGAAAATCTGAGTACTTTCCTACCTTGTCCAGTCGCAAACTCATGGAGAATGAAGAAAATGCGGACATGTTTAGCTTCGTCTATCAGGATGAGTTTGTCTCCTCTCAGCTTAAGATCCCCTCAGACACTCTCTCCAAGTTCCCTGCCTTTGACATCTATTATGTGTACAGCTTCAGTAGTGAACAGTTTGTATATTATCTGACAATGCAGCTAGATACCAAACTGACCTCACCTGACGCCAGTGGGGAGCAGTTCTTCACCTCCAAAATTGTTCGCCTCTGCATGGACGACCCAAAGTTTTACTCCTACGTGGAGTTCCCCATTGGCTGCACCAAAGACGGGATAGAGTACCGCCTGGTGCAGGATGCCTTCCTGGCCCGACCAGGCCGGCAGCTGGCCAACTCTTTGGGGATTTCAGAGAATGAAGACATCCTATTCACGGTATTCTCTCAAGGTCAGAAAAATCGGGCAAAGCCACCCAAAGAGTCTGCATTGTGCCTGTTCACCCTGAGGAAGATCAAGGAAAAGATCAAGGAACGAATTCAGTCCTGCTACAGGGGAGAAGGGAAACTCTCTTTACCCTGGCTGCTTAACAAGGAGCTCGACTGCATCAACTCGGTAAGCTCACATATTTGTTTTAACGCGTTTTGTTGACTCGGTTTGGCTTGAGATTTTGTTCTGACAATCTAGATAAAATTATTAGCATTGATAAACACAGATGTAGTAATTTAAGCAGTGAAAACAAATTGCTATTCTTGACGCTAAATCTGATTTGCAATTGTGGAATATTAACAGCCTCTGGCTGTCTTATCTCCTGCTGTCTCTGCTTTTTCTATTCTTCTTTTTTTTCTCTCTGTCCCCCAACAAACTCTTGGAGTGTTGATTCACTCAGACAGGGGACATCATTAGCCCAGTCCCCTGGATTTGTGAACTGTCACTCAGAAGAAGCACCCAGGCACATCCACACTCGTGCACTCAGCATGATTCAGCACTCTGCAGTGTTAGATCTTGGGAGATAGTGCATCCTAGACTTGTTTTTCACCAACTGAGCCTCAAAACATGGCCTTGCATGCATTACAAAAAATGCTGCTTAAACAGATACATACTAGCGACTTTACGACACTGCAGGGGAACAGATATACCTTTTAGACCTCACATTTATGAAAAAGTGTCTTAAAGTGTTTCCTAAAAGTCAACACATTTCTGATTTCAGATGTTATAACATAAAATGCACACAAAGCATTTAGCTTGTGTTGCATCTAATGGAGTTGGATAATTTAGAGGAATGGGAATGTTTGCCTTGGTTAGTCTTCAGTAGCATAAGGGTACAGATTTGTGATAAGTAATGTGAATTTCTGGAGGTGCTGCTTTTCATCTCTTTTACCTCTCTCTTGCTGCGTTCTGAAGATGGTAGTTTTTTTCTGTCTTTGTTGCTTTAATTTTCAGTTCCTCGTTTATAAGAAGGCTGTAAAACAGGATCTCAGAGGATTAAACTGAACTGTTGGTGCACATTGCTGGATGATCTGTTTCTATGTCACACAGGTCAACTAACCTCACTAATTAGATATTCAAAGATCAGAATCATGCCTACTTTCTGGTTTTTGTGAAACGGTTTCTTTTTCATGCTCATTTTATCCATTTCTGATTTCCTAAGAATGATGTAAAACTATAAGAACAGTGTTGAAAATGTTCTTTTAATCTTCCTGCTATTAGTATTAAGTATTTTATATATAAAATATTAACAAGTTGATCAATTCTTGCCTTTATTTAACACAAAGAAATACATTAAAAATTGAGCAATTCTCAGGTCATACATTCTCAGCGGATTTAGATGTGAAAGTTGAGTTTGATTTTGAAATTTCATCAAACCTTAATAAATTCTCATTCTCATGCAGATCTGTAGATATTTTAGTGGATTTTCTTTCACTTCAAGAATTCCCTTGTTCACACATACCATGCCATCAAGATAACATTTAATGTTTTTACTGCTGCAACCTTCATGTTTACTCCCTGCCACAGATTCATTGATCCATTTACTCATAAATTCACTGATATGCCTCACCAAATCCCTCTTTTATTCCTCCAATCCCGTTTCTGTAAGGCTTGTTACCATGGTTTCTGTGCTTTTGGTGAGGATTACATCCACCATTAATTTATCACTCAGACAACCTCTTAAAACCTGCTGTCCCTTGAAAACTGTCATCAATGACAATGTAATGGCTTCACAAAAGAGCTGACTAGCTGACCCCAAGACCAGCAGCAAGACCTCGGAGGTCAGCGTCAGGTTAATGATGTCTGCTCCAGTGCCCCTTAAAACTGACCTAATTTCAGCTGCCCTAATCAGGCCTATACCTCAGCACCACAAAAGCTTGAATCTGAGATTATTTTTCAGTGTGGAAACAGGGACTGTGTGAAATAACTTAACCAGCCAGCAGTAAAACAGAGACAATAGAACGAAACATCAAGATAACCAGTCAGAGGAGATCTAAATACCCGGTAATTTATGAAGGCAGAAACATCCACATACTAGTTAATATAACCTGGTGAAAATGCAACACGGTACATAATGCAGTAATACATTAAATCTGGTTGTGTGGTCGAGTTGCTTCATCTTTTAAAAATAAGGCTCTTTCTTTTAAACGCAGTTGTAAAATCTGATTATTTTTGCTGTAAGTTTCACCTATCACTACAGTATATTTATAAAGGCCCTACAAGAATAAATAATTAAAATGGTTAAGAGAGCATAAGTTGAGTTTGAATAAATTACTACTTACAGATGTTTGAGTTTCCTCCACAGATTTAATTAATTTTCATTACCTTGGTAATAACACTCTGAAATGCTGTGTGCACTGAGTTCAGCTTAGCCCTGCATGCTTTTAGATGTCAGATGGGAAAACAACCTAAGCCAGAAGCACTACAGTGTTAGGAACTTACATAATCTCCAACAAAATATCACTAATGACACAGAATGTAGAGTGTACTTACTGTACATCTTATGAAGTCATTCCTGCTGTCTAGAAATATTATGTTCCTGACACGACTAAATGAAACGTACAGCTGCAGTTTCTTACATTTAAGACATGTAGTAGAGTTCAGATAGCTGTTGAATAAATGTAAAATGGTGGTCAAACTTCTCCCGTTACTAGTTCGTATTGGGGGCAGAGGTGGGGGTCACACTGTGCCAGAAAAAGAAGTTGCTGTAAAACAGGGTTTTAGTTTTGACTGTTTTTAAACAAAGACAAAATGATTTTTAGGTCAGAATTTTAAGAAATGCTTTTAGTGTAATAAGTTGCATGCTGGCACATTTTTATTAGCAGCTGCCAACATCAGTTTTATTAAATATATGTTAGTAAATGCATGCCCTGATCAGAACTCTCAGAAAAGGCTGCAAACATTTATATATTCAGTCCTGTTTCAAGTTGAAAACTGAAAGGATAAAACCAGTAAACTTTGCTTCTTCTCCATTTGGTGTTTCCGGTATCTTCTGAAGTCGTCTCTTCCTCAGTTGGCTCCGTTTTTCAGTTTGATGAAGCATGCCCAAGTCCAAGGAGAATTCATAGCCTTTGGAAAGCTAAACAGATTCTTTGGAAATAGAATCTGTTAAAGGATTGGCACCCTCTAGTTTTCTTGTAGAAGCATGACTAAACGGTCAAGAAAGTAACGTAGAAAATACCATTTTCTTATGGTTAGCTTTTTGCAGATTTTGCTTTCTCTGGCTTCATTTGTAAATTACCCCACTAATACTGAAAATAGTTAAGTTTTTGCTGTTTATGTATCTTTTGCATAGAAGAGGGAAAGTCTGGTACTTGTTGTTTCCTGATTAATAAAACAAAAGTGAAGTTTTGAGTTTCCAAGCTGACAATAAGGTTTCCAGCACATACCTTGATCCTGGAAATACTTAGTTGAGTTACCATCAGCTACACTTTGGTTCTGAAGAGACCTTTAGCGAGTCATAGGTTGTTGATTTGGACCCTCTGATCACAATCTTCTCTGATATTGAACATGTATCAGAGCATGTAGATCCATTGCACCGCAATGGATCTAGGGGATTTTTAGACGGAGTTATATTTTTTACATAGATATTTAGTTTTGAATACTTTACTGTTAGTCTTATGCAAAAACAGTGTGCGCATAATTAAAATAAATAAAAAGCCAACATAAAACTCAAATCTTTACACCACAGTTGTGGTATAAGCTCTTGAAATTATAATGCATGAAACAGAGTCTCAAAAGTTCCCGCTGAACAACCGGAGCAATTGAAATGCAGTTTTAGCAGTGTGGGAAACACTTCTTAATGCTGAGGGTGAATGTTGTCAGGTTGACCTTGCCATGGTGCAGAGGCGAGGGCAAGGCAGGGCTGGTTTGTGGGTGGTGGGCTGGACAGGCATGGACAGCTGTTAACCACAGAGCCATGATTGATCACCAGGAGCTCCATCAGCCTCCTGTATGAAGCTTAGATTAGCTTTGGGTCATCATTTCTTGCCTGTGGCCATCATCAACCTGTTGTGTTTTTTCTGTCACATTTGCACTTCATCTGTTTTTGGGAAACACAAATCTTCAGGCACATTAGATGCAGGTCTGGTAAAATGTAGTTTCCTCGACAAAGCGTTGACTGCATAGCGTTTAGCACCTCAGCTCTGCTACCAGGTTATATTTGTCTCCTGTTTGTGTGCCGTGTTTGTGTGTGTGTGTAGGTCTTGTTTTGTCCCTGAGCTTTATTAGTGAACCTCTGACCTTCTCCCCAGTTTGAGAGTGGATCAATACAAACCATTTCCACAAAAGGAGAATCAGAGGGTGGAGGCGAGTCGCTAAGTTAGGAGTGAGCGAGGAGGAGAGATGACTGAAGCAGGAGAGAAGAATCTGTGTCGAGATGAAAGATGAAAGGATGAACAGAAATGTTGCTGAAACGAAACAAGTGAGGCAGCCTGAACCAAAGGGAGAGAAAGGTGCAAGATGTAGGTGGAGATAAAAATGAAAGAACCAGAGGGAGTCCGAACCAGAGGAAGAGCGGTCCCGGAGCCCAAAAACCCGCATAAGAGAGTACAGAAATTTGAAGTAAGGAGATAAGGACATGAGGAAAACAAAGTGAAAAATGCAAGTGATCTTTTGGCAGAAACTAAACAAAAACCCCAAAATCAGTTTTTGTTGAATTAAGTTGGTTATGTACTTGTCAGCAATGACAAATAAATTGTCAATATTTAAGTGTAGAAATCTCTGATTTGCGATTATAGGCAAGGCATTTTTATTGTGATTGTACAGGAGTTTTAAGATTGTGGCATGGCAAACACAGTGATGATCAAAGGTGACGTCACACAGTGTGTATGAGAGAAAGAGCCGTGTGTATTACACAGCTGTGCCGTTCATTAGGATTTCTCTGTTATTTCAAAACAAAGTGATTTAGAAAGTTAATATTCAGTTCTGATCTAAATTGGTGTAAATTTGACCAATTTCGGTCATCAGCTTATTTCTCTGTGTAGCTCTGTTTTACAGTATCAGTCTAAGGCCTCAGAGATTGATATGTGAGTATTCAAACTGAACTGACTCATCAGTTTTGGTTTCTGTCACACACCGTTTTCAGTGAGTAATGAAATGACACCTAGTAAATGTAATCAGTCATCTTTTAAAACATAAACACAGAATTTAATATTTCATTTTTGAAACTTACTGGAAAATAATGAACACAGCATCGCAATCAGAACCATATTATAGTTTGACATTTATGTGTTGGTCGTATATAACCCACACGTTTTGGATTTAACAAATTAGGTCTGGTCTTTTGAACCACCACTCTCGTCTTATTGGATCTTCTGGCTCTGCTCTCAGTGTTACCCTGCTGCTGAATCACAGACTCTATGAAACATTTACACTGATTGATCAATTGGGGGTTTTACATTTGGAAAAATTGATAGATAAGACGGGCCAAATGAAAAATGAAGACGCTTCTCGTTATTTGTTTTGCTTCAGTCCGAGTTGGTTAACTTTGGCTGTAATGTCATATTTTTCACCATTTTGAGCTAAATTAAATTTAGAAATTAGTGGAAATATGGCATAATCTCTTCTTTGATTTAAATGTTTTTTTCTCTTTTACCTTTGGTTCTGAACAAATATATATATATAATGCATAAAAAGTTTAAACCATAACCAAACAAGGAGGGAAAAACTGGGGAAATGACAGAGATGGACACGAGAAAGGAGGAATTGATGAAATGGACTAAGAGGAAAAGCTTTGCAGCGGAGGAAAAGAGGAGAAGAGGAAACGACAAACAGCCAAGGAGGGAGCAGCAAGCCTTTTACAGCCAGTGTGCTCAGGAAGGAGAGAGGCAATGATTCACCGGCTGAGGGGAGAGCAGGGCCCGAGGAAGAGTGATGGCCTCAGAACTTTTTTTCACTGCCGCTGCCAAGAACAGCTTGAGAAAAGGGTGGGTGACAGAAAGAGGGAAAGGAGGGGAGGAGAGCGTGATTGAACACTGACTGCCGCACGAATAATATCGGTGTCCCTCACCTGGCCAGCGCTCTGTCCTCTTCAGCCATATGTCTCGCCGTCATGTCAACCCTCAGAGTGAGTGTCGGAGCCCCTTTGACAGGATGTGTGTGTTTCCAATGGAGGTGCCATACTAATGAGGGCTCAGAAGCACACATCTTTTGGTGCGTCTGTGAAATATTCTGGGTTGAGGCAGTCATAAAGCCTCTCTGCTCTGGGGGTTACTTTGTAGAAAATACATTTTTACTCTTTAAGTAGTGTTTAATTTGGTAATAAAGTAGCAAAAGACTTTTTATCAAGTAGTAAAAAGTTAGACAAAATGTATCTAAATGAATCCTTCCTTCTGGTAATCCTTATTCTTGGAGAATTTACATTTTTTCATCTGAATGACTAAATATGTCATGCAGCCTGTCAAAATCCAGAGCGACCAATCACTTTCAGACCCCAATTGTAATATGTTCCAACGACATGCTGACAGTAAGGCATTGTGCAGCTGGTCTCTCCCTCCTATAGCAGTTAATATATTCCCCGTTCTCATGGGAAGTGCCACTCTTCGCCATTTTTCTTCTTGTTCCAACGGATTACTCAGACTGTCAGAGTGTTTTCTCTTGATTGCAAGATGGATGGGAGAGTTCTGAACTTTGGCACAAGTCAGGGCATCAATCAGAGAATCAAACCCAGAAAACCAGTCGGTTTTAAGTAAACGTCTTTTAAAGCCGTGTGGACCAGCTGTTGTCTGGCCAGCAGTGTCAAAGGTGAGATTTTGAAACTAAACCTGAAATCAATAGTTAGGTTGTCTGTTTCTGTTTAAGATTAGATTTACTCATTAGTTTAGTGTCACATGCTATTTAAAATCTTATTTCTGTTATGACATTGTGACACAGGTTTTTAGGTAATATGCCAACTACTTTTTAAAGAACTATTATAAATTTAAGGCTTTGAAGGAGGAGATGTTTAGCTTATTTCACATGGACGGTGCACTGTTGTTCTTAGAAACAAGAAAAAAACAGATTCAACACTAAAAACTAAAACTTTAAATTTTAAACACCATTAAATTTATAAAAGCTGCATCTAATGATAGGAGTTTAATTTTACTTTATTTTGAACCAGATTGATTCTGGCACTGAGGATGGGCAATTACTAAAGTTTATTGTCCTAGGAAAGTGTTATTGTCAGAATTAGTGATGTTTGTGAGCCCCAAAAATAAAGGATAATCTTGTAAATGTTGCTTTTTTCCACCTTTGGTTCCATAGAAATATTAATAAATATAATTCTTTTTGAGTAAATGATTAAATGATTATGTGGAGTTGTTTCATTCAGTGGCCTTGAATTAGATTAGTTTTACTTTTAAGAGCATCGTGTGAGTTCTTTGGACTTTAATTGTATGCGGTGAAATATAGTCATAACCATGGAGTCTGTTCACAAAAAATACATTATTGACATTCATTCTTTCTATAAATACCACAAAATATTGTGATGAAATTCTAAATCCATGTTGCCCAACACTTAATGGCACCAAAAAACGTACCAACTGGTCTGTAACTACAGGTAGAGAAATTATTAAAACCTCTTAAAAACCTGGCAATATTGAAAGATTTTCTTAATCTGTAGTTATAAATTTAAGCCATGAATATGTGAAGTTATATTTCTTCTGTAAAGGCCGCAGCTCCAGTCAAGCCACGGGTTTTTCTTCATTTTTGTTTTAGTTTGAGTTGCTTAGAAAAGTTGAGTCGAAAGCAAATCATCCCATCTGAATCTGGTCTCCGCTTGCAGCCGAATGGAAGACGCAAAAACTGAAATACATCATTCAAGGTGTAGCTTTCAAAAGTTTTCTAGATGGATTTCTGTACTTTGCCATGTTATTGAGGCACTTGTTTAAAAGAAAATTGCAAGTTAAAGTAGCATTATTTTTCTTGAAACGGATTGTGATCTGTATTAAAAAAGGAAACAGAAACAAGTTGGGGTCGCTTTGGACATCTGGATTACCATTTCACAGCCAAGGCAAGTTGGAATCGACTGTGAGACCATCTTCTAACCTGATTAAATCCATCATTAAGGATATCATGTAATGAGTGTAACGGTCTTGTGGTCTTTTGTAAGACACCATCTCGTTTCTGTGGACCTAATCTAAAAGGATATGGCAGCAAATGTGTTTAAGTAATTAAACCTGATTAATTGAGCCAGAGTTGATGAAGAGATAATTGACAGACTAAATGAGTCGAGCAGGGAGACGTCAGTGGAGCGCCATCCTTTAAAAGTTATTTCAAACTAATGAGCTTGGGTCATTTAATATCTGCCGATGTGATGGTTTTAAAGTAAAGAGAGAAATTCTGTGTTTCAGAAAGAATTTTTTTTTTTCCCCCGCTGATCTTGTCACATTTGAATATCCTTCTCATCCTGTCATTACAAAACAATAGCAAACCTTTGGAAAAGACCCCATACAGACTGTGAGAGCTGCTTATTTTATTTTGACCTCTCCCTCTCTGGAGAGTGTTTAGCTTCACAAATTAGCAGCTATAGCACCACTCTAACGATACTAATTGTCAGTGTAATTATGTATTGATCGGTACTGTGTGTGGGTGGCTTGCTGCATGCATCATTATCAGATGTAATCAGGAAGTGAAGCGAAGTGATGTGCGTGTGTTGCACGTGCTGGTGGTTTCCTTTTTTCTCTGTTTTTATGTGTATACAAATATGCAGTTTATGCAATGCTTTCTTTATGTAATAATCTTAAGTTCAAAATGTTAATCTTAAATTCAAAATGTTAACCTTAAGTTCAGAATGTTTAATCATCTGCTTTGCCATATTTCATCTTGTTTAAATATTTGTTGCTGCTTGGACTCCAGTTTTACCCTGCTGGAAACAGAGCTGCTCTGTTAGAGGTTAACTACTTTGCTTGAGGGCACCATTTAGTCCTCCTCTGGTTTCTAATTGACGCTGAGCTGTTGCAAATATTAATTTTACTATAATTGCTAGGATTTGTGTGCGTTTAGAAAGCATAGTTTCTCTTTTTTGCAGATTCTCCATGCACTAGACATGACGTCTTTCAAAAACATCCACGCTCCTGAAAACTTTAAGAACTTTTTTTATGCACTACAACAATAAACCTCATTGAATTTATTGGAGGTTTCATGGGGCAAAGTAGAGCAATGAAGGAAAAGGAAAATGATGAAAATATTTTTTAACTAGTCAAAAATCTAGTGTGGATTTGTACTCAGCCCCGTTTACTGAGAATCCACTTAGATACCATCTCTAGATGTGTGCATCTAGTATCACACATTTTTTAAATCACTTCCTGCTAACCAGTCATTAATTGCTTAATCCAAAGTATAGTCAACAGATCAGTCCTTTTCACATGTTGATGTGAGAAATATTTTTTTCAGCTGCAGATGAATTCTTGGCTACAAGTGAACATAGCACGCAATGCAATGTTATTGCAGTTTAGGCAACAAAATAACGTCTTTTGTCATTTAAAATGGCATTAATTATGCCAATTTTCTTTATTTCGATGAATTGTCAGAATAATGGACAAAATAAAAGTAGCAGTTATTTAGTGGGTTAGTGGATATATATACATGTATATATGTTGTTTGTTCTGTTCACTTATTTATAACTTTCGCTTCCTGATCTTTACCACACACATTCAAGTGATGATGCTTGTGAAAGTAGGCTATTTGGTGCGCACACATCAAGGTTTGATGCCTTGATGAAGAAGGAGCTGATAATGCATGAGCGCTTGCAGAAAGGCACACGCAGATGAACTAAGATTGTAACTGCAATGTCCTGTGGACTCAATTTATCAGGCAGCTTTTCATATTAGTATTTATTTCCCTGAGCTGTTGTTTAAAGGAACACATGACACCCGGGAGATGCAACAGGCTGTCCAGTTTATTTGCATGATGCTGAATGAGTGTTTTGTGGGTTTTCTTTTTTTTTTTATGTCTTTTCCTCCCACTTTATTAGCTGTAATCAAGAGCAGTGTGTCCTATCAGGATATTCTATATAGTACTATTGTACTCTGCTCTTTCCGTATGTTTAACTGACACTGGGTGTCACATTGACAAATCCCAGGAGAGTATCGGGTGATGTCTGCCCAGGCATATCAATGTGACTCATAATGTCAAAGAAGTGGCAATAATAGTGGAATGATTATTCAATCAGTTCCTTCTGCATACTTCGGCCTCCCCACATCTGCAATCAGTCAGTGTTACTGTGTGCACACACGTGTTTGGTACCACAGGAATGACGATATTTTAGAGGTTTGCAGTATAAAATAGAGTAAAAAAGCTCCACCCATGAGCAAACAAACGCCCTGCTGTCCACGAACACATGACCTGTTTTTCTAAAAGCTTAGCTTGTGTTAGTGTTAATGTGCCTCATATGTTGTATTAGCTGTGTTTGAGTCACACATTTCTTTATGACCTTCAACATCAGCAATATCACATGAGCACTCTTTAAAAAATGTTTCAATGTTATTTTGATTTTGGACACACAAACAAAAAAAAAAAAGACTTCATACTAACTATATGTAGTTGTATTTCTCCAGTGGTTATTGGGTATTATGCATGTTAGAACTAATAAGGCTATCTGCACAAGTTGAGAGCTTAACACACACAGTGCTTGTAGTTCTCCAATAGTAGTTTCAAAACACTGTTACTTTTTTATCAGTAGGGAAATACTTCAGTCATTTTTGCTACTTGATTACTTTTTAACACAAATTTATAATTGTAACAATATTACAACCATTCTGCAAAGAATTACCTTGTGTGCAGAAAATGTTAGCCGATTAAGTACGATGCATTCAAGTTGTCAGTGTAATGTTTGGTGACTCTAGCTGTCATATTAAAATAACTCTTTACTCTTCTGGCAAACTGAAAGCCCATATCAGCATATGTTTAATGTTAGATGAAATAGACTGATGATAAAACCAAATTTGTAAAACATTATAAAATGTGATGGAAAAACAGAAATCTCATTTGGGAAAAGTACAGAATCTTGAAATGGAAAATTTGTTGGGAAGGTTTTAAAAATTTCAAATGAAAACATTGAATATCATCGAAAGAGCCATGTCTCTTGCAGCACATTCACTTGAAGAAGATGAAAACAGGAAGCCTTCTTTTCTTCATTTCCAAAATCAGGTGAAGGTTTTTACACTTTTAAGTCTTTGCTTACTGGCTTTTTAAAAAAAACAAACAAAAAAAACCCAGCAGAACTTTAAGTACAGTATCAAGCCCATAACCTTCAGAGACCGGTGTGAGAAACACTCCTTCCACCACGGCTATTGGCCCTAAATCTCCTGGGAATTTGTTGTTGCGTTAAATTGCATAATACTCAGAAAGTTGCCCCTGTAAAAGGCTGCCTATCCTCAAGGGAATCCACTTTTATTCCTTGCTGATCTCGGCTGTTTAAAGCTTCCAGATTGTAGGAAAATTGAAGAACTTTTACCTTCATGTGCCCCTGGGAGATGACTTTATCGGCTGTAGGGTATTCATGTTATTATATAATGGATTGATGTAGAATGTTTTAACCCTTTTGGGGGTCTTGTGGAATCTGTACACAGTGATGTTAGGAGCTACAATGATGAATTAACCCTCTGTTTGTGTCCCTCAGGCATGATGTCATGTGTTTGTGTTTGACTGACACAAACATGTTTTCTTCCATTTATTTCTTACATGACTATAAAGTTGCTGTTCCTAGTTGTAGCTCAGATGAGGTGTTAGTTATTTTGCTTGTGGCAAATTTGTTTATGAAGAATACTTTTGATTTAATGTGTTTGTCAGTTTTTTTTTACATGGCAGGCTTATTAGACCATATTGGTGTTGTAGTGAGTGCATTGTTGGTTATCTTTGAGAGAAGGAATTTACCCCTTAGGCGTCAGTGGTTACAAAACAATGTAGTTTCCAGTTGTGGCTGTGTGTTTCTGTTACTTGAACACACCCTCGGTTATAAGCTGAAAATGATCCTTTTTAATTATTGGTAAAGCATTGTTTCAGAGGAAGTAAGATGGCAGCAGGCCTCAACACTTTTTGGGGAACATATTTAGGTGTATGAGGGGTGACTTGAAGCATTTAGAGCAAAACGGTGCCATGCAAAAGAATTCAGACCCTATTTGTGGAATTTTATGTGAAACAGCGGGTTTTACTCTGGGATATGAATGTAAAAGGAGCTGCATATAAATGCTTACCACACTTCACATTTTCATGTGGGCAGAACCCTTAAAGTCATGTCACATTTAGCTTCCAAGTCACAATTAAACACTACTTTGTTGCTCTATCGTGTGAAATCTCATTGACACACAGTGACACTTGTGTTTGCAACACAACAAAATGGAAAAGTTCAGCAACACAAACAGTTATATTGCCTTCTGAGAGCTCCAGTGTCCTTATTGGTGCCAGGAACAGCTTTTAAAGGAGAACGGGAATGTCGAAAAACGCAGAAAAAGGCTTTATTGACGTGTGCTGAGCTGCAGGCAATTTAGGTAGATCATTCGGGAGAGAGTGTGTGGAGGAGGGAGGTGTTATCTTTTCTCCTGTGTGGATCAATCAGATGATGTAGTGATAAGTCTGTGGATTACACTGCTATTTACACACTCCCCCAAGTGCAAGTGTGAGTGAGTGTGTGTGTACTGGCTCTGAATAACTCACTGACGGCCATTCGGTTTTAGTGTTGTTCTTCTGCTCCAATATGCTGCTTGTCAGTAACACAAAGCAGCGTCTGAAATGACTCAAACTGTGTCTGACTTTCACTCGCCGTCATGACCAGGATCCCTTTTTCTTAGTCCAGTGTTGGTGGATCTCGTTATTTTGTTATAAATATCAATTTGGTGTAGAAGGAGCTTAATATTGCTGCCAGTAATTAAATTAAGTCCAACCCGATCGCTAATCCAACAATAATAATGACGGCCTGATTCCAGGAAACCTTCTACAAAATTACAAAATGTGTTGGTTTAACATCGTCATTCATCATCAAACAGGAGGTTTCTTTCATTTTGGCACTTGAACCCTTTTTAATGCATTATGGGCTGAATGAGTTTGTGTGGTGAGTAGTTAAGGGATCATATGGGTCAATGATCCGCCTTGGGTGATGTGCCCCTCGTGATATTGGAATGCTCTCGATATTGTCACATGTTCGCGGTGTAACCACCATGACTGAACACAGCTGGGGGAAAAGATTTCTGCTGGGTGGGATTGTGCTTGCTAGAATGCAGCTTGTCGGTATGAATGGCTCTTTATTTGAATAACCTATTTACTGTGTTAGCAACGGAATCAGAAGCATTACAGACCAATGGGTTTCACTGCAATCCCCACTGGGCAATGGAAATGAGCTCCATGCGGACTTGAACACAGCTTTAAGATCTGTTTTGAAAAGATTCTGGGAGTGCTTCGGATGGAGTGCTGCAAGTCCTGGGTCTGAGTGGACTTTGTTATTTTGTCCTCAGTTCTCAATAAGGACTCAAAACATTAAAGGAATATTCTGGTTTGTTTGAATTCTGGCAAATCTATGAGACATACGTGTGTCCATGTTTCAACATTTTCTTGAAAACAGGTTATTTTTAAATGGCGTTTTTCAAACACACCCCCAGATCCCTTTTCGTTATTTTATGGCGAAGTTTGAGTGGTCATCACTCGGTAACAGTGCCCACACCAAAGAGTACCGTTGTACCGTTTTAGTTTTTTCTATTCACTCATTGAAAAAAAAGATCAACATATTGAATATCTGGACTGATGCTCACTGTTTGTGTCAATAATCTGAGCTAATTCTGGTCAGGAGATAATATTTTTTGGGGAGTGGTGAGTGCATCTTTAGACTATTATGTTGGAAAAATGTCTTTTGCCTCATTGCTAACTTTTTGTCTTCACTTTGCAGCCCCTGCAGATAGACGACAACTTCTGTGGACAAGACTTCAACCAGCCTCTTGGAGGAACTAGCACCATTGAGGGCACCCCTCTCTTCATAGACAAAGATGATGGCATGACTTCGGTGGCTGCCTACGATTACCGCGGCAACACGGTGGCGTTTGTTGGTACACGCAATGGTAAACTGAAGAAGGTAGGAATGATTGGATGTTTATTCTAATGATCTGATTTGCACAAACTCAAAGACGCTCTTTGGTTTTGTTGTTTTAATTTACTTTTAGCTCAACTGGGTTTGGCTGCAAGCAGGGGTAGTATGTTTTAAATTCGAGTAGCGATTTACTGATCTATAAACTGAGAGGATTCAGTTTCTATTGCAGACATTTGATGTAGCTTGTAAAGCAATGTCTATTTAATTCTCTTTAAATGACTCCCCCTCTGTGTCTGTGCATAAGTAAACCAAAAATGACTAAAAGACAAATATAGCAGCTATTGGACAACTACCAGCTTTTGAGGTCTTGAGCTCTCTGTGCATAAGTGAGCTAAATGTGATGCTCTCCTTATGACTGTTATACACAGTGAAAACCACTGAGATGGTGTGTGATGACTCTTAGATGACATTTTGGTTGTATGCCAATTATTTATAAACAAATCTGAATACACCAGTTTTATATGTATTGATTTTTCTGACAACGGAAAGGTTGTTCTTTACTCTGTGCAATCAATCAAAGTTTTTAATGTGAATATCCTTTTCCTCACTTTTCTCTGTTTGGTCATTGGCCTTTTCTTAACTGGACATTTCAGCGGACTCTTTACAGATTTAAATGAAGTTGTAGGGTTCTGCTTCATTCTTCCATCACTTAAAAAGACACTGCATTGTCCCGGTATCGTGTGTAATTTTCCACCAACGGTGAAACAAGTGGGTTCCTTTATTTTTTTTTTATATTAGGAAGGAAGATTATGACAACTGTATGTGTTCACTACGAATTTTGTTTTGTGAATGCATAGTAGCTAGACATAAACTAACAGTTTTTATGTTTGCATAATTTGAACGTCTGCGACTTTCTCTGTGTGTATTCAGTTTGTAAAGAAAATGACTCTCATGTAAATGGCAACTCATTAGAATTCAACCTGCTCCCCTCCTCACTGCTCAAGACCTGTCATCCATTCAAAATTATGAATGTATAATCAGACTGTGTGTTTTTGTGCCTTTAATGCCTGTTTGCGTATGCATGTGGCGTTTGTGTATTTGTCACTCACCGTATGTGCAATAATGCGTTCTCTTGTGATGGCGTGGGTTTGTGTGTGCGTATCTGCGTTTATGTTTATGAGGAAGAAGACAAACAATACAAGTTGACTAAGATTCAGTGCTTTGCATTTGTCAGCGTGACGCCCATTCACTTAGCTTGGCAACAACCGATTTATTTTCTCAGCTGTTCTCATGTGTCTCTCCCTCCTAGCTCCGAGTTATCCACTCCGGTTGAGGTATATTTGTGTGTGGATTCTCACTTGGGAAGTAAGTTGTTGTGTTGCTCTCGTGTGCATTAAAAACAAAGGCAAGACGCTTGCAGTTCTTTTGGCTGCCTCTGGAAGAACAAGGGAATAAAAGGATATCATCTCAGAAAAGACTGGATGTGCTGAGAGGGACCAGAATACAAAACCTTGAGCACACACATACCCGCACCCCGAAACGCCCAATAGCCAGGAAGTCATAAAATGCCGGGATGAATTAATTGCTTTTTTTAGATGCACTTTTAGAGGGAAAATAGATGGAAGGATTGATGGAAGGGCTAAGGTAAAAACAACCGTTGTGTGAAAAATGGATCTATCGTCTAAGAATCCTAGAGCATCGTTCTTTTTTTAATAACCTTTCAAGTACACTACTTCATTTTCTCTTAGATTCATCTCCTGATTCATCATTTGGGCAGACTGGAGAGCTTTGATAGCTCGTGCCATCTCCTTTCAGTCTATTTTTAATTAACAATGATGTTCAAGGTTGTCCAGAGCAACAAAGCAGTGGCATAAACAACATGTTTAAAGTGAGCACTAATGAAGTCCCTTTGTGCTCTGCTTGACACACTCGCTCTCAGGGACGTTCACATGGGAAGCTTTCACTAATGAGTCAGGGTTTGATGGGACACAGATCGAGGAGATGTAGGAACAGGAAGGAAGATAGAACGGTAAGACAGATAAAGGAAGCAATAGGAGATGGAGGAAAGAAGGAAGTGATAAAAAGGGGTGATGTCCATTTAATTGTAGTGGTCATCCAGACACTGCTATGGTTAAAGACTGTGCACTTCTTTAGTTATTTATTCACTTCCAACTTTGACTTTCATTGAAAAGTGGCAAAGCTATTATTAAAATGTGCAATTTTTCTATGCAACCCACACTTTTCAGAATTTTATACATAAACTGAGAAAATCATCTTCTTCCAACTTTCCAGTGATGCACTTCTTCATGTTGACTTAACATGTAAAAATCCTAAAAAAAAAAAATGTTCATGTTGTGTGGTTTAAAATTTGTTTTTAACTCTATGAGTGAAACAGTTTATGAATTTAGTCGGGCTCTGCTACACTCAGCTCCTCAGCCTTTCTCCAGTTTTCCATCTCCCAACACTACATGAGCTCTGTGGTCCCTGGTTTTCTGTTTGAATAAGTGATGCACCTGAGTCACTGCTGTAGACATCAATTATTATTTAACTAAAGAAAGACGTGACTGGCCACTTCTGCACCTCGGGGCTTTTTGCGCATTGACAATAAAAGGGCATTGACCATGACAGGGACACACTTCCACACAAATTCAAAGTCCCTAAAGGGGGTCTGTGGGGGCGGAGACAGAAAGAGAGCCTTCCAGTCAATAATCCAATACCTAATTGTGCTTTTTTTATTATTCTGTGCACACATTTACGCACAGACAGGGCTTAGGATTCCTCAGCTGTGCGCACCATTGGGGGGCAATGTAAGCCATCTGTTATGTGTATGCAGCCTTTGTGCCAGGTGGTCAGAGCCCTGAGTGCCCACTGGGTGTCTGTTGTGTCTGTGCCAGGCTCAGGTGGCCCGGTGTGGAGAAGCTGCCTGATGCCCATTCAACAGTGGATCAGTGAGGATAACCCCCAGCTTCTGATGGCAGACAGCAGGAGCTCAGTGTTGCTATAGAAGGCTAGTTTCCCTGGTAGGCTCGTCAAGAAGGAAAATGGTTCAGTAAGGTTTTAGCCTGCCTCGGTTATGTCAAGGAAGAAATTCAATACCTGTACGACAGCACAGCTAACATTACTAATATTTGTAAACGCAAATATTTGTCTGAATAAGTGATGAACCTTCTTCCGCTCCTGGCCACACAGTGCTCCGTCCATTGAAAAGTTTCCCCGGTTTTGCGTTTTAGTTTGTTTTTCAAAGACGAGCTTGAAGAAATGTTTTTTTCTTCATCGTCTTATTTTCACAAGTTCTCTGTCACGTGACAACTGTGATGTCAGCGTTGTTGGGAAATGTTTGGAACGTCAAGTGACAAAGGCCCGATTAGTGATCTCATCAGTCCCATTAGTGTGATTGTTGCCTGCAGCTTATAAGACTAATACTTCAATCCCATGTTTTAGAACCAAAATGATTTTTGCATGACATTTTCAGTCATGCGAAAGGCATGACTTTTGTTTTCTTCTGCAAGAAACAAAAGTAGAAGTCAATTTGCCTTCTCGTTAAGCACTTATTTAAGCATGTACTGGACAAAGTATTGATGGATTGTTTCTCTGATTAGCTGAAGTATAATGTGTGTAATGTAAAGGAGACCATAATAGTCTTAGCTTGTGAATTAAATCCAAAATAAAGGAAAAAATGGCAGTTTTTGTTTTATACTGTGATAATATAATTTGGAACTTGGTAGAGCAACACATTTTATCAAATTATAATTTTTATTATCGTTGCAAAATTGAACAATGAATTTTTGTTTTTGCGTTTCCCTAAAATCATGCAGCCCTTATAACTTAGTCAGACCATGATAATATAGCGCTGGTGTGATTTGTATGTCTTCCTATGAATGTAATGACTTGGATTCAGCTGTAATGCTAAAGGGTTACGTAATATTTCTGAGGATAATAAAAACTGACAGTTTGTCACTTTTATGTGTATTTTTCTGCGTAAAGTCACTGACGTATTCCTCTGAGACTGAGACTGGTGTGTCACTATTAAGAGACCATGTCATGGCCTAATTGACGGATGATTATGTTTCTTGCGAATAATGCTGTCTCGTCAAAATCCCCTTGCGCGCTTTCATGTGCAGGCTTGCACATGTTTTTATGGTTTCCATTTAAATCCATGTTACCACCTCCCCAAGTGCCGCATGTTCTCCTCCCAAATGAGAACCAAAACTTTTTGTGGAAACTCCCCAGTTTTCCACTTTTTGCAGAGTTTGGAGAAATTAATGGCTGAAAATGATTAGTTTGTTTTAAACTGAGTGTTATATGAGTCTGAAAAAATAAAATAAAATCATAAATAATTTTTCTGTTTAGTTGGAAGTGTAAACTTGACTTTTCTTCATTTTGTGTGAATGTGTTTCGTGTCGTCGTTTAACTGAACCACCCGAGCCACGAGTTGTTTGGCCCGGGCATGAGTACAGAGACTGGCTTTGTGCAGGCGTTTGGTAGCTCTCGGTCATTAGTTCACACAGCCGCACAAGGTCACACAAACACACACAAACACACAAACGGAGCATGAGATAGAGATGTCGAGCGGGATGAAAGAAAGCAGGCGTGGCAGAAGCCAAGGAGGTTAAGAACAGGCGCTCAAAACAAAACTCAGCAATTATTTTTGCATTTAATCCTGACGTGTTGTGCTTGTTTGCTTTACAGTCATGCAGACCTATCACAATATTCCAAAACAAACACTCAAAAATATATTTACTGTGTTCTCCACTTAACTACATCCTACGCACTATCCACAATTTGCAGGAGTTTTAAATTTAACACAGTGAAGGGGCAAAAAACAAACAAAATACCTTAAAAGCTTATTTACATAAAGAACCACCATAAAAAAACACAGATAAAAATCTGTGTTTGATGTCTAAATATTTACATTTCATACCATCTGCTAACCTGCATCAAAAGTGAGTGTGAACTATGTTTGCATTGTCCGCACACTGTCCCCAGTTGCTAAGGAAACTGAAGGCTTTACTTGTTTTTGATGACGCTTGAGGAGGATGAGATGAAGCAGTAGGAATGTCAAGTTATATCTCCTAACATTCCAGAATATCTTCAGTTCTTCTCAGTCCGCAGTGACCCATTTTTAATCCAGTAATGCACAAATGAAACATCAAATGCTTCAAAACTATTTGTTTTTTGCTATTGCTGCTGGAGATGCGTAACAAGAAATAGACTGAGGAGGTGAAGTCTGAGACATATTTCTGGCAGAAATGTCAGTAATAACAACTTAGAGCAAAAAGAAAAAAAGAGAAAAATAATGGCACTTATTTAACTCAATGATTTTCAAATCAATTGTAATGGAATTAAAAGGAAAGAGAAACGGCCAAAAATCTGTCGATCACTGCAAATAACTTTTTAATTTTGGCAGTGTTTTATTATTTTGCATCTCAAACCTTTGTTATGCAACTAAAGAAATGATTCTATGCAAAAGAATAATTTTGTTTTTACATCTTATTTTATTTGTTTTTACATCTCCAAGATAAAATCAGCTGACAAAACTCAAACTTGTTGTTTGTCGGTGGCGCGTTTGTTTGTGAGTACGCGTCAGACTTTAAAGACCGTATCATTTTGTGCATGAAGAACAGACAACTTTATTTAATATAAACTGATATATCGTTCTTCTTGAGACCAAATTTTTCTCCATATGTGTGTACATATGTGTATCCCACAGAAGCATGTGGATATCAATTATCTCTCATCATTGCCAGCCTGAGTCTTTCTCCCATCTGCTGGCATGTCCTCACATGTGGCTACAGTCAGCTTAGAGATGAGCACAATCTTCCTGTGAATGATGTCTCCAATTCATTCATCCAGAGGCACAGTGCAGGCTTTGGGTTGGCATTGTCGAATCTCACACATTGAACGCGCTGCATCACCTCTGGGTGTGGGGTCCCTGCATTTGGTCGTGTGTAGCAGGTTGTCCTTTCAGTCCTGTCTTTATTTGACAATTCACATCAACAGAAACAATCAATATCAAATAAATATAACCTGAGAAAGTACATGCTGCTATTTTCAAATGATGGTTTCAATCATTGGGGTCTGAAAGCTGTCCAAACCAATTTTTTTTATTTTTTTTATTTGCCGTTGCTGCATTTCATTAGGCAGATTGTAAGGCCTGACATAAAGGATCAAGAAATCACTTTTTTTTTTTTTTTAAGAATTTAACCATAGACCACCTCTGAATGACAAAGATTTTAGTTACCGAGTTAAAGTACAGATTTACTTCCAGTTGTGATGACTTCACGCGGGTCCTCGGTGTGGCTAAATTTAAACAATTATGCAAAGAATAGGGAATTTTTAATTATGCTCACTGGCATTTTTGGTTCGTTTCTTTTCCATGATTTTCTTTTTGTTTTGGTTTTGCGTGACCATAAGCTCAAACAAAGCCCAATATACATCAGTCTCTCCTATTTCTTATCTGAATTTGCCACTGTGCGCCACCCATTTTATGAATTAGTAAAACGATTCTTGCTTCTCTCATTTTTTCCTTTTTTATGTATTCCTGTTTCATGTGCTGCTCACATTTTCTCTTTCTACTCTTCCTCCGTCTCTGATCAAACATTCCACTCGCTGATAATAGTCCATCCAGAAATGCACTGATCCTGTTTTTCCTCCAATCATTTTCTCAAATTAAATGAAAAAAAAAAGTGCCTGTATAAATATATATGTACATGTTGGAAGTTTGCATCTGCACAACGTCAACACTTTCATTCACACACACACCGAGACACGGGTTGTAGCATTTATGTTGAAAGGGTAGACAGTAATGAGGGGTCCTTTTAAAAGATTTTTATGTCATCATATCTGCTTGAATCCACCCACACAGTCTCATTAAAACCGCCGTCTCTATCTCTGCACCTTTGTCCTACAAAGTCGTATCTCCTCTGATAACCCATACTTCCAGACTCCCTAACAAGCATAGGTGACAAAGACTTGGCAGTCATTGTGGCTAATCTTCACATATATGTTGTAATCCGAGTGCCAATTATTAGAAAGAATTTAACAAGCACTGCGATGAATGTTCAAAGCTAATCACCTTTAAAAAGCAGGATAAGTTACAGTGAGCCACAATGTCGCCTAATGTTACCGAAGATAACAGTTTAGTCCTTGATAATCTTGGTGCTAAAGCAGTTTAGCTCGGTCCAACAGTGTGTCGCTGCACTCATTCACTTTTTCTATGTTCCCCACCTTGATTTGCCGCTGCCAGGGGTTAATGAGCCAAAGTGAGGAGCAGATCAGAGCAGGAAGGAAAGCCCAAAGAAAGCGAGACTGTTGAAAAGAGAGCAGAGGAGATGAATAATAAATGTATTACGCTTGAATCCATTTTAAGGGAAGATTAGAGAAGTCAGGATGCAAGCTGGGATGCTCACGTGTTCCAAGTGAGGGAGATTGTAGGTCATCTCCATTAGGTATCCCTGGATAGAACATCAACGTACTTCTGTTTTTTTTAATGCTGTTCTCATGTATTGCTACTGATTTTTTTTCAAACCTTTTAAGTTAGTTCCTATTTCTGATCAAACGTGACATTGTTAACGAACATGTCATTTCGTATGGGAATAATAGCCTTTTTAGAAAAGGGAAGTTGATCATAAGGAAAAGGAAGTTTAATGTCCGGTTAGGTGTTTGTGCCCAATGTTACTGCAATCACACCAGGTGGAATGCAGAAAGCCAGACCTATGGATGCACATCTGCCAAAACTATCAAAGTAGCAAGTCATAAACAAGTTTAACACTATGCATGGGACCAGGATGAGATTTTAAGCAAATGCTGCAAAACTTATCCCCATCTTAACTTAAATAATCTGATGGCTCATTTCTCATGTTTGGAAAATGTTTTTTTGTTTGTTTGTTTTTTTCCTACCTCAACTTCACAATCAAACTCTGAGGGCATTTCTGCTATTTAGTTTAAAATTGCCATCAATTTTAAAACTGTTACATCAGAGGGGGTCCATTTATTGCACAAAGAGAGCGTGAAGTCATCATGCAATATTAATACAATATTAATAATGCAAAAGTTATTTTGGGGATGCAATACTTGTTTGCCAATTCATTCACCCTTTGCATCCTAATAAGATATTCAACATATTAGATAGACTCACTGTAAATGGACTGTGGAGAGCCACAATTGACACAGGTTACATTACAGAAGATGCTAACGGTCAAAGAGGGAGTTTAAGCATCCAAAAGATTTTCACCACATTTTCACCAATCCTATTCATAATGTCACCACCACTTGACTTTGTAACATTACACTGCCCCACTCTTTGTCGGTCACTTTTAATGTGAAGCATTTCTCTAGCGTTGCATTAAAAAGATTTTAAACCGTAGGAACATGGTAGGAAGGAAATGTCTGTAGTTTGGAAAAAGCCTTACACAAAAGGTTGGATGCATCCTGGTATCCACCCTTGCTATTACAGTGTTAGTTGTCTTGAGGGACACAGCAGGCATAGCTTAACTTTGATTGTTATCTCACATACAGGCCGTTTAGCATCTCTCACACACTCATTTGAACATTCAGGCTCAGCAGCACTGGGCAATATGCTTTAATTTAGAAGAGATGTTGTACGGCATTCCAGGAAAAATGCTGTACAGCTCTCCACTAATTTTCAAGAACCTCACATGTGGGCTGCTTAGCCCTTAACCCATAAAGCTTTTTACGAAAGAATAAAAACATCCAGAGGTAGGAAGCGTACTTCAACAAGACACAGCTCTCTGATGCTTCTTTAAATCTGTGCAAAATAGATGAATATGAGAAGCTTCTTCAGCTCCATTACATCAAATGATGAGTGTGAATATGAGTTACTATCAAATTAGCTAATCTACTGTGAAGAATGTAGACAGCGCTGCAGTTCAAACACATTCGCGCACATGCGGCCCTATGGGGAGTAACTGTAGGCGGCTTATCAGATTAGTCATTGCAACCCTAATAGATTTTTAATAGATTGTTTTGATTAGTTCCTCTGCTTTAGTGATGCAAGATGCTTGCCGCTTGTGCGTACTGAAGCGAAAACACACACCGTTTTATCCTCACATGAAGTCTGTTATTAGGTAACACTGAGGGAGATGCGTTTTACTTGAAGGTTTTCTTGCTGTTTCATCATATGCTTTGGGAAAAAGGTCAAAATAGATATTTTGTTATCAGTCTTCGCTTTTTTTTTTTTTTTACCAGACTGAACAAACTCCATTCATACATCCTCATGTCGACTCCTGATTTTTTGATAAGCTGGAATATGTTTCAACTTATATTGACTTGGAAATATATTCATATCACTTTTATTACATTACAACAACTAACTTCAATGTATTTTGGTAGGAAGTATGTCTAATACACTTACAAAGTGCATAATTGCGTGAAAGAAGTCAAATGATGCATGACACTTTAACTCGAATAAAGAGTTAAAGTGCTTTAAGAGTTAAAGATTTTAACTTTGCAAAGCTGCTAACATTATCCTAAAGTCTTTTTACATCTCTTAAACATTTTGCTGGTCCCTAATAAATAAAATGATCACCACAGCATGATGCAGTCAATACCATGTTTCACAGGTAGCACACAGTTTGGCCTCATTTGACCAGAGCGCCGTCTTCGACCTGTGACTCAGAAAACAGCTGTATGTAAGCTGTGGTTAAGTTACAATCAGGTAACTTAACTGTTGAGGGGTATCGAGAGTAAAGGGGGCTGAACACAAATCACGCACATTTAAGATTTATTGGAATTTTAATAGTTTTAAAAACAATGTATTAGATTTCATCCACTTCCCAATTAGGCTCTACATTGTTTTGGTCTAAATGTATAATTACCTGAAACTATCTGGAAGAGTTCAAAGGGTATGAATACTTTTGAGAGGCATTTTTAGTGCTGATATAAACTTATTACAGTTCACCAATCTCAAGCTCACATATTTTTAGCTCTGTGCAGGGCAACAAGTTCACTCTAATTAGAGGATTTTTATTTAGTTTATTATCAGTGAGGAGTGTAGCTGCTCTAGCGCCATATATGGCGCTTTGCTCAGCACAGGTTGCAGAAAATGCAGTTAAAAGAGTTTGTACAGCTGACCCCGTGACAGTATAATTTCCATCTGCTAGAGCCTTAAAAATGAAGAATTGAGCATTTAAGAGGGGCTCGCTGGGCCCGGTTTTATTCACTGTCTTGCAGAGTGTTATATCTTTTTCACTGCCTCTTTGTCCTTGCAGCCCTCTTTTCTTTTCTCCCCATCTGCATTCACTAATTGCTGATTGTCTCCTCTTGGTAAAATATTTACCCATGCTTTTCTTTGGTTTGAATGTTTCGAACTGATTAATTAGTCATGTGTGCATCCATCTCTCCGCTCTGCCGTTTGTCTCTTGTCCCCCCTCCTCTTTTTCTCCGTTTCACTCAGTTCCTCTTTTTCTTCCCTTCATTTCACTCAAACCATCAGTACTCTTTCTGCTCCTCTCTTTCCTCTGTGGATTTGGTCATTAGCTGACTGAGCGAGCTGATTGCATCTATTCCCAAGGCTAGTATTTGTTTAGGCATCTTCTTTCGTTCCCCCTCACCCCCATCATCACTTCACACCCATCATCTCCCATTTGTATTCTTTTAACTTTTTCCCAGCTTTTTCTCAATTCATCTCCCTTCTTTACACCTGTGCTCCCCTCTGTCTTGCTCTCCTCCAATTCTGTGAAAATGTGCTGGCCCTTAAATACTGTTTTGAGCAGCTAAATTAGTCCAGACATACACATCGACGCTCCCAACAGTCTCCTCCACATCTACTCTGAAACAATAATTGCACACTGCCACTCTAAATTGGCTAACACCAATTAAGCCTTCACTATTATTTTTAATTGGTGATTTAGTCTGGCCACAGTTTGGATTCTTTGTTTCCCTTGATAAGGTTTAGTTGGCCACCAACAGCCCATGTGGCCATTTCGGAGACACTTTCCTCCTCTCCATGGGTTTTACAGTGGCCTGGCTAGCTACTGACACTGCCACGAGCCAACGTGGAGGCCTGTGCGAGTGTGTGTGTGTGTGTGTGTGTGTGTGTGTGTGTGTGTGTGTGTGTGTGTGTTTGCTTGTTGGAGGAAGAGTAACAAATGCTAGATAGAAATATTGTCCTCTTTCTCCCCTCCTTCCTCTCTTTTCTGCCACCTCTCACACTCCAGCCATCCACACAGTCCTGTCCTCCGTCCACGTGTCACTGTTGGATTAGGCTAATTAAAGTGCTACAAACAAGGTCCCCAAGGAGAGGCTGCAGACAACCACACCATGCACATTATTAAATGCATGCAGTTGTTAATGAAGGCAAGAGTGCAGGTATATCCAATGAATAGAAAACAAGAATCAAGTGGACATACATCATTCTAAACATAGCTGGCGTTTCTCTACAGCCACAAATGAGAAATCATCCTGGTCATTATTTGTTTTTGAAAAAACATGATTTAATGCTTTATTAACATGATTTAATGCTTTATTTTTAATCTGTCATTTTAGGAAGACCTAATGAAGTTCTCTGGGGATGTTTTTCCTACATCCATCTCATTTTATTCTCGACTATTTTTTCACATTAAAGTATTAGTTGAAAGATAATCTAGAGTGATGTATCTGGTGCATGCATTTGAGATGCTAAACTTTAAATGATAAAATGCAATCCAGACTAATTTGAAGTGTGAAATAGCCCTTTAGCGTGGCAGCTGTAAACAGATGCTAGCAGTTGGCTGCTAAGTTAACCTGATACTGTATTATTAATGCTTATGATCTTCTATATTTTAACTTAATTTCTTACTTTAAAATAAGAGTTTTAAGTATATAAAAATAGCGTACCAAGCTTAAACAACTTACCTTTTACAGCTTATACTTGCATTCCAACTAGACAGAGGTTTCTGAGACAGACTTCAGATTTAGGAGAAAATAATGCTTTCACATGTTTAAAGGGCGTGTCTGTGTGACGGATGGTTTGTCAGGTTTTTTTTTTAGCGTTGCAAGGAACGAGATTTCAGGACATTATTTGCCTCCAGGCGTGGGAACTTTTTTGCTTTCCTGTCTGATTGATTGAGAGGATTAACAGTTTGTTCTGGAAACACTATCCCGTCATAGAGGAAGAAAGGAAGGGATGTGGTACGCTGTGTCACTCGGTAAAAATTCCTTCCGGATGTTTCCCGTATCAGGATATCGGCTGCGTCTCTAGAAAAGTGCCTGCTTCCAAGGACACCTATTGGATTACTGATAACCTTGGAATGGATATGACCAGCTCAGAGGGTGTGAAGGAGAAAATATGGCTGCACTGGATTTCTCCTGGTTGTGTTTCTTTCATCTTCCTCAGTTTTCAAATCATTTTTAAATATATGTGGGTCTGTGTTGTGCTCACTGCATGCTCTGTCACCATCAACTGTCATGATGGTCTGGTTCGGCTTTTGACTGTACTGATGTTCCCATGAGAACCGCGTTGCCCTGCTGCGCAGAAGATAGAAAGTTTTTTTTTCTTCTTTTTTTTTTTAACGATTTAACAAACGTACCACCTGAGCTCGACCAAGCAGACACACTGTAATAATTCTCCCCTAACATAGAGGTCTCTTCTCCAACTTGTCTCCAAACCCCCCTGTGTTTTGGGCCTGCTCCTCGGTTGCCAGGGCAACAGTAGTCAGGGCAGCCACGGCTGGTGATGGTGAGGAAGAGTAAGGGCTGATGAGGGAAAAGAGGCGAGTCGCAGAGCATTGATGTTTTGGGATGCAGTCATGGGAATTACAGCACAGTCGCAGCGTCGAAACTGGGTAGGCGCTGCCGAACGTTATGAGCAAAGCAGGGATGGGAATGCAGTCTGTAACAGGGGGTGGAAAATAAGTGGGCTTGTAGGTCATGTTTACCCTTGTGCGCATCTGTGTGTGTGCGTGTGTGTTCTGGTTGACTGAGAGAGAAACTGCAGAGGCACCACACGCTTTTCATGTGCTCTCCATTCATAGTGTTTTCATGGTTGTTCTTTGCAGATGAGCCATGTGTCTGCAGTCAGGAATGAGTCTGCTTTCCTGCATGTTCCCAGTTCAGGTTTGCAGAATATATGCACTAAAGTTTAATGCTGAACTAAAGCAGGCTCCTACACATACAAATGGTAGGTCGAGGTTTGGATCAGGCTATCAAACCGAAACCCCATTGTGAAAAAGGTTTGCAAAATGCTCTTGTTAGAGGATATCTCTTCTCCACACGCAGGATACAGGCTGGAGACTGGATCCACGGCAAACAGGCAGTTAGTGTCAGCACTGCGATGGAAAATCCATAGTTTCATTACAGGCCCAGTGGTATGAATGTGGCCGGGAGGCGACCGGAGCTCCATCACGGGCCCTACGGGAGCCAAAATGGCTGCATTTAGTGATGCAGTGGAGTGAAGTGGAGGCAAGAGGGTCAAGGCTGCCGCTGGGAATAAACGCTTAGAGAGATGGAGAAAAGAAAGGCAGCTAAAGTTCATGTGCAGTAACTGGCAGAGCTGCTATTGTGTACTCACCTTTGACAGATCTCACCGCGGACTGAAATGCGTGTGAGATCAGCTACATAAATCACAAAGTGGCTGGTACATTTCAGACGAAGAATATTAATTTACTGTTGAATGCACAGCCTTTCAAATTAAATTGAGTTATGCTTTTAAGAGCCTTGGTGTGACTGTTTAGCACATTGCTTTACATTAGCTTCTTGGCCTTGGGGCTGGAAAATCAATCAAATTTTAATCTTGGTCATTATTTTGGCCTTGCCCCATTAAATGAATGTGATCGATATAGAAAATGCATTCTCCACCAATGGCAAGCAAAGCACAGGTTGCTGTTGTACTGGAGTCTTACAGCAGCATCAATATTCCCAAACCTGAAAGCGCTGGCTTTCAGAAAAGTGTGCATATGGAAATAAAAATGCTGCTATCCTTTGAAATATTGCTTTTTCACTTACTGTTACAGCAATGTGATGTGAAACCCTATTGATATTCCTAGTTCTATGTTGAGATCAGATCTCATCTTTATGATCCATAGATTTAATCTTCTCGTCAGGAACAACAAAAATCCAGATTTTTCCAAGTGCCCCTTGGGCAAAAGTATATTAAAGACAATAAGCCACTTGGTTATTAAGAAGGGCCTGAGGTGTGTTCATCTGGAAGGAGGGAGGTTACACCCAGAACCCCCCCTCTAGCTATTGTTTGTCCCTCTGGGTAATTAGAGTAAAGAGACATGCTTTAAGGGAAATTAGCTTTCGATTGGCCCTTCTGATAAAGAGCTCGTATTGTAATTGACCTTCAGGACCAAAAAACAAAGACCAGGTGAAATGGGTTGTCTGCGTTAATGTGGATTGATTCGGAGATGGTGCTGAAAGTTTCCAACCATGGAGCACTCAAGGAGAAGGAAAATGTTTGAATGCATAATGGGGAAGGAAAACATGACTTAAAAGTTTTTCTACGGCTTAAGCGAGGCGTGTTATGCATTTTTATGCTTTTAATCATATCTCTGCATAGGAATTTTGTTAACTGCACAGAGACCGTCTTACCCATTTCTCAGCTGAACTTTGTTGCATCGGTGATGTATGGAAACCTGTGTTTATTGTCTCCCACTCACCATCAGGTGCACCTAACCAGATGATATAATGTCCAACCTCAGAAAAACAACCTAATTCCTCAGAGGAAGCAGCACATGAGGGATTACAGGAGGGAGCTTCAACAGCAGAGCACACACACTCTCTTAATCAGAGTGATTGCTTGCGGCTCTGACTCGTCTCGTTGCATCATTTCTCTAATGCATTGGTCCTACATCCCCCTCTCCTGCTGGGTTTGTCCATGTGAGGAACGGTTTTGAGTTTGAGCATTCCTCCCTCTAAAAAAAAAAAAAAAAAAAAAATAGTGCATAAACTTTCAAGGACATGTTCTGATGATGTGAAATGTTGGGTTTTCACCAAAACGCATTCTTTGTGTGCTTGTTCACAGCTCCCAAAAGGACTTCAACATTTCATCAGCAAGCCAAATCTGGAAACACTGAAAAACATCAAGTTGACCAGTTGAATCTCTTTCCCAGTAGATTGGAATAGAAGAATAAAAGACTAAACATTTTGCTGCAGTTATCCTAGTGATAACTTAACTTGATTTACATGGTGTCCTACAGCCCTTTAAGTTACGACACAATTGGAGATAAATACACATGAATGCACACACGCTGAATTGTTCTTCTGTTCCGTCTTCTCTCCTCAGAGAGAGCGATGGAGCCAGGAGCGATGCAAATTGGGTAAAATGTTCCGGAAAGTGGATTTTCCCACCGGGACTTCTCAACTCCAGCTCTGAGTTAGCACTCTGCATGTTTGCTTGTGGGTGTGTGTCACAGTTTTTTTTTTTTTTCTTCTTCTTCTTTTTCATGCATTTGTAGGTGTGGGGATGCAAATTTCTTAGCATGTGTGCATTAAAAAGTGCGCGCATGAATGTATGTGTGAGCGCAGCCCTTACGTCTTTCGGCCTGCTGTGATTTTCTTTCTTCTTGATATATATAAAATCATGAGTACAGATAAGAGGGACTGTATCGTTTTATTGCCAAAAAAGGCAAACATTCATACATTGAGTACAATCAGACTTTCAGAAGTTTTAATTAAAAGCCAAAATAGTTCTTTAATGTGTTGCCAAGTTCCTTCATTGTTGGACTGCAGCACATGTCCTTGTGCAACAATGAATCAAGTTTACCTCCGGATGAACTCTGGGATTTGGTATGTTTTTTTGGCATTAGCTGCTGCTCCCGCTATGTTTTTTTGCGGGGGTGGTGTTTTGCTGCTTCGGATTTATTGCCCCCTGTCCATGTGCGACCGAGTTTATGTTTATGCACATGTACCTCGCCCAAGTTGATAGTGAAGCATTGCCCTGCAACTAATGGGCCGTACGAAGCCTACAGGTTGGACCATCTGGAGACTTTTGTCTGTCTTTGCAGGTATTGTCTGTTATTCATTTCTGATTCAGCTCAGGGCAGTTTACACAAATATACATTTATAATCAGCAGGTTTACATTGCTCTGCAAAAGTGTTCATCTACTCTGAATACTTTGAGGAATGTTTTGGTTTTTACAATAAAAAAGCATAAATTTAATTGTATTTGTCAGATTTGGAAGTCCAGAGAGTGAAATATTTGGCCATTTTTCTCCGAGATGGATTGGATGGAGGAAGTTACACATTTTCAAGTCATTCTATAGATTCTGATTGGATTTGAGTTTGGCCTTTGACTGGTTTGATCTACTTAGATCTAAATTGTTTTATGGCACTTCTGGCTATACGTTTAGCTGAATCTCTGCTGCAGTCTCATGCATTTTCTTTCAGGGTGTCTCTGTATTTGTCTCCATCCACCTTCCCAACTCTGACAAGCTTTTCCAGCTGAAGTAAAACTGCTGCAAACCATGATGTTGCCACCGTCATGTGTCACTGTCGGGATAGTTTGGTTCGGTTCATGGAGATGTGGCGTGCAAAGTTTCTGTCACAGGTTATGTTTTCATGTTCATATTTTGTCTCATCTTAGCAGAGAAGCTTCCTTAACACGCTGGCTATGTCTGCCAGGTTTGTTGGTCTGTTAGATGCTGTTTGTTGTTCTCTAACAAACCTCCGATGCCTTCAGAGAACAGCTGGATTTATACTGAAATGAAGTAACACTTAGATGTGGACTCTATTTACTAATTAGCTCTTCTGTTGACAATTATTCTCACACTTTTTTTATTTATTAAAATTTAAAATTTATGCTCTACCTCATGTTGATTCCTTACCCAAAAAAAAAAACTAATTCTAAACTACGTAGGAGATATGAACTGAATAGAAAGGCGACGAGGGGGAGTTTTTAGGGAAAACGGTCGGCTTTGGATGACATATGGAAGTAGCTTTAGAGCATCGGAAGGAAACGATGGAGAAAGGGAATAAAACAAACACATGAATGTATTTGTGGAAAAGCACAAACAGTATCTATCAACAGCTGCAATCACATAGTGAGCAAGCCTCACCGAAGGGATTTCGAGCCCTCCAAGTGAATTGCCTTTTGAAAACATGCAACATAACATTAGTATTGGCGATATGGCTTTCTAAGGATGTGGGACATAACTTTCATCAGCTGCTTTTCTCCAGGCGGCGCCATTAGACATATTTACATCCAATCCATCTCTCCCTTCCTCTCTTCACGTTTCCCTGCGCGCCCACTCCCAGGAGGAGACCGCCGGAGTGTGTTTTTAGATGCGAGGAGCTTGCCACACCATCTGTAACACGCTCATTTGTAGAAATAAGAATATAAGTCTAATTGAGCTTTTTAATTGTCCTCTAAATCCTGCTGAGCGCCCATGCTGCTGCTTAATGTCGAATGCATGTGTTTTCTTTAATGCGTATCTGTGTCCAGGTCTGCAGGGATGTGAATGGAAAGAGTGAGTAAGCAAGTACAAAAGCTCCTTCTGTGTTTAATGAGCCGATGGTAATGCACAGTTACCCTTTGAGGAAATCTTCAGTGTATGTTATGATTTTGGTGTTTATCAGAGGATTCCTATGCAGGGTGGAATTTGATTTTAGTACTGTCCACATCTGGATAAGTGTAGAAGAATATCTGTATTTCCAGAATTTTTTACTTATCCTCTTGCGTCAGTGTTATGTTCTTCCTCCCTCCCCTCTGTCCTCCATTCTTTCCTTCGATACTGTATTTCTTCTTTCTTCATCTCCTTCCTTACTTCTTCCTTTCTTTCTTTGTTCCTTCTTTCCTGGTGTTTTCCTTCCCTCCCAACCAGATCTTTCTGATTTGTGTACTTCTTTGAACCATTTTTTGCCTTCCTTGTCTATTGTCCATGTCATTGATTTCTCCTTTCCTTCCTCATCTTTCCTAAATTTTCTTCTGTCGTCCAACACTTTTTTCCTACCATCTGAGGATAGTATATTCTTCTTCGTTGGTTACTTCCCTTTGTTCATGTTTCATATATAAATTCTGCTCACTATAGACCATAAACTCATCTTCAACTTGAGTAATTTTTATTTTAAAACAAAAGTAATACGCCAAAAACTCTGGAAAGTTGAGCTGGACACATATGTCGAAACGCTGTTATTTCTGTGTAGGAAGAGAAGTTAACTAAAGGTAATCCATTCAATGTTTGACGTTTCATCTTGGCTTTTTCTCAGCCTCTTTGTGTCGGCAAAAGTGCGCACAAAGTGTAATTTACTTTGATTCTGAGCTAATCTAATCACACAAGCTGCACATTGTACAGCTTCAACATGTGGAGCAGACGTTTAACTCCTTTGGCTTCCTGTCAAGTCAGCACAGCAGGAGCAGAATCATCGATACTCTGTGTCATTGTGCCATAATTAACACCACCTCCAATCAGCCCTCATCTCTTTCATTGTCACTGTAATTGTCTCGTCTTGTACATTTGCGTGTGTGTGTGTGTGCACTCGAGGCTTCACGTGTGTGAGATAAAGCAATCGAGCACGAAGGATTTCCTCTGTTTTCTATATGGACGGCTTCCTCTGCTCATACAAATTTCCTGTCTCTGTGTGTGGTGCAGTGGTGGGAGGAGGGTGGAGGAAAAAGGCCGAGATAAGAAGGCATGTGTTTGTTTAAAGGCGAGTGTGTGTGTGTTTGCGTGTGAGACCAACAGAGACACAATAAAAGTCACTTTTATAAAAAGTTGTCTTGTGATGGTCCAGTGCCCTCAGCTGATTGGATGATAACTTTGCATGGCTTTTTATCTTCTCTCTCACAACTTCATTGCTTCTCTTCAGCATCACTTCCTCTCTGTTTCAAGTTAATTCCTACTTTTTTGGTCCAACATTTTCTTTTTGTTTGAACTTACCAAATTTAATTTAGCAGCCATTGTTTTTCCACAATGGGAAAATTATGGAAAAGGAATCAAGAAAAAAAAAAGTTGAAATGTTCAAAGTTTTTAGGATCAGATCAAATCAAAGAGAGCCAAATATACTGCACAAGTCTGTTTGGTTTGGTAAAAGATTGTGTGTTCAACAAGATTGTTGCAGAATAATGTATTTTTTATTGTAAAAAATGGCCTTTTCTTTGGACATGCATGTCCGATGCGAACTGCACTAGTGACATGGTTGACATGAACAAAGGTCAAATGAAGACCTGAAATAATTCGCTCCATCAGAGCGGTTTAGTAACCATAACTACATACCCCACCATATGCCAGCATTCACCAAAAAATAACACAAATATACCTAATCTACTTTAAAATGTAGAAACAACAGTGTTCTCTTTTGCATAATCAACATGTTTATTATATCTATAATGTTATGCATCTTTTGCTATTTTGATTTCAGACTGTAGAAAAGTGTAGGCTCATTCTTTCAGGCAGCTGACAAGCAGTGTCAGGCAACAGGTGGGGTAGAGGCTGCACTGCGCCACTCCTGTCAATCTGACATGTCTTCCTCATCTCAATTAAAAAACTAAAACTATCAGACTGCAGTAGTTTTGAGACAGTAACTTTTTTTAAGCCTTTGCTTTCCCTTGATAGCAGCTACAGGCCCGTGCCTGAACGCCACAGGTGGATGAGGATGGTTGTTCTGAATCTTCACACACCGATTTTGAGCGACCTTTTCAAGGAAGTAAAATCCTTTTTCTTTTTTAATGATGCCAACACATTATTATGAAGTAATCCAGCTATTTTAAAAACAGATTTGCTCTCTGGCAGCATAAACACAGATTTAGGTTATGCCTCTCTACATACCTTTCTGACACCATAGCACCTCATGAGAACACACAGAAGCCTTTAATTAGTCTGGGCATCCTGACAACTCATATCTGGTGGAAGGTTTTTAAGATCACAGTGACTCTTTCTTTATTTATGGAAGATTATGTTCTGAAAATCATTTCAGACATGGTTTGTGAATGTACATTCATAGAGAGTGAGGGCAGCTTTGAAGGACAGACATTTTTAGGGCTTCGTGATCAGGAAAGTGAATTTGTGATTTCAAAAATATGACTTATACATTACAATTTTGAATTCTTCTGGTTTTGATGTGTCCACCACTCTCAAAGTTTCATCACTAAAATCTACCAAAGTTCATCCAGCTTTGCAATAACATGTTTACATTAGCCCGGTTAGAAATAAAAGGACGATGAGACATTATTATTATTGGAGACAGACACAGGGACAAAAAATAACAACCACTGGAGGTATTTCCTTAGATTAGATTATGATTGTGCCATTTCCTATCATGTCAGCTCAAGTGTTTCTTCTTCTTCTTTGCTTCTATCAATAGATTGTTTCTCTGCATCAGAAAACAAAGGGTACCTTGATGTAGGAAACCAGACGATGCTTTTGGTAAACATGTAATCCTGTATAGCTTTTATTGTTTCAGCCAGTTTCAGTTTCTTTAATCAGTGGGTGGATTTATTTATTTTTTTTCCTGCTCTGCATGAAAAATAGAGAAAAATAAGGGAAATGCTTCTGAGATTCGTGTGAATGTTTATTCTACTTCTGTTATTTTATGAATGAGTTGCTGTGGCACATTTGAATATATGGGAAATATACAGCTGACTTGGATTCAGTTTATGTTCCCCTTTTTCTGTACTTTAGCACATATGACTTTATCTTTCTATTTCCCTTCCTTTTCTTCATTCCGCTCCTCCTTGCTGACACACAGGAATAAGAGTTGAGTCATCACTTCAAGGAAACTTTATTCTCTTTCTCTGTTTTGTTCTTATTTCATTCAGTCACATATGTCTACCTATGATCTATAAGTCTCCAGCTTCCCAGTGATCCGTCACTCATAAATCTATGTTGTTGACTTCTTCCAACATAATATTTTTACTTGTGGTTTTTGAGTAATATAAGTCACTTAAACACAGTTCGTTCTTGTGGGAAAGAAGCAGTTGGAAACAAAAGGCTTTGTAAGACTGATACATTTTTGTGGCTGGTAATGCCCCTGTGTGTCTTTGGGTGTTGCCAGATTTGCTCTCGCTAATTGTTGGACTAAAATCAGGCGCCAGCAGGAACATCCAACAAGTCACTCACAGCTTCTCATTATCATCATTTGGCAGGAATGTGGTTGAACGTGGGTGGGCTGTATCATCTGGACAGCTTCGGATGTCAAACACAGACTTCACCTCGAGTTGTCCTCCTGGGGCACAGCAGCCATTGGTCAGGCCCTGTTTTGTTACCATGGCTACCGTCCAAACCAGAGGCGGGGTTTCTGTCCTCCACCTGGTCACGCCAGCTGCCGCAATGCTGCTGCTGAGGCATTCCTGGAGTCTACGTTTCTCCGTGTGTGTTCGTGCACCTGCTTGTGTCTGTTTTTAAATCCACTCAAGTGGCGGCGGAGTGGAGGGCGGAGGGGAATCCCCTTGTTGTTTGGCCACGCTGCAAACTTTTTTGGCTGAGATCTGTGAACCCCTGTGAACTATACAGAGCTGTGTGAGGTATTAATAGATGTAATTTGAGTGTGACACACCAAGTGTAGAGCACACTTAGACTGTATGTGCATATGAACAAAATCCCAAAGAGAGTCATTCTTCTCTTCCCCTCTCCTGTTGATCCTAAAGGGAGTGGAGACTATTGAGATTTCAAAGGAAAATGTAATTTTGTTTTGTGGCAAAAAAGGACAATTGGAGCAAGTTAGATAATTAGTTTAAATTCAATCTTATATTAACTGAATTATATGATGTAGTTTTGTTGCCCTTTTAGTTTACCCTTGCTATGTATTTACTAAACTGCTTAATTTTGTTTTATTGCTGTGATTAATTATTTTGTGGATTTTCGTTTCACTCTTTTATTTGTATTCTAATTAACTTTTTCTTTCCATTTCTTAGTTTTGGTGAATTTTGTCAAATGCTGACTAAATTATTCAACAAGAAACACAAACGCCTGGACTATTCAATGCCTCCGTTTTCCATTTAATGCAAAGCGCTTTGCTTTACCCTTAATATGCCTGCAATATACACTCTAAATATAGACAGATTGATTATTAAAAGCACACAGTGAGTTTGCAAAGCAAAGGCAGCAGAGTTTCACCCACTTCCTGTTTCAGTGACCCAGTCTCTGCTTTTTATGCAATGAAATGTCCTGGCAGAATAATTTATTACTTTGGAGCTCTTCTCATTGGCAGAAGCTCAACAGCTGCTTTATTATACATTTACCTGACTGGAAGGCAGAACAAACCTTTGCACTTTTATCAGCTGCACTCTTCAACAAGCAATACTCATTGTATCATAAACATTGTAGTCCAGTTTCTTATTGAAACTTGGGAATTGGCAGTAGACTGTGATCCCCAATTGGAAGGCCTCCGTCTTCAACTGGCTTTTTAATTGTTTTTGGGAGTAATAGCGTATCATGAGTCTCTCTTTGAAGACATGCAGTGAGTATAGCAATAAATATAAAAGACAAAATAATTCTTGTTTTAGGATTATTAGTGTCAGATTTTAAAATGATGAAAAACGCCTGCTCTGTTGCACAAAGAGAAAAAACCCAGAGAAAGAAACCAGTCATGGTGTGTTTACAGGTGCAGGACTGAACAGGGCGAACCACATTCCTGACGTTCCTCCTCCCAGTGAGTCTCTGCTGCTGAACTGCTCTGACTCACTCCCATGTTGGCACTAATTTGTGGTTGTCTTTTCATAAAAGGGGAGGAGTGAGATAAAAATCAACATCATGTTGTCAACGGCCCAGATGGAATAAAAGAGTACCTGATAAACTTGGGAATCACTGCAACACACCTATTCTATGGAATTTATCTCTACGTATTTTTATTTTTTTTTAGTTTCACTTCCTATATCGTTTCACAAAGTCAACCTAAGTTTAAACCTCCTGACTGAATGTGTTGAGATTGCTCAAGACTATAAGTAAAATTGTGAAACTCAGATGTTGAGTAATAAAACTTAAGCATCTTTAAATGCACAAGGGTGGGGTGAAGGAAATGTCAAACACATGTCATCATCATTGTTTTTCCACTGGAGTCATTTCACGAGCTATGGAAATTATTAAAGCTTGTTTGTTGTAGAGCTGTAATGAAATAGTCTCCTCATGAGACAACCCGATGCACAATACTGGGTTCAGGATGAAGAGTTTTGTTTTTTTGTGGCTTAATAGAAATTGTCTTTATTGCATCAACTTACAAAAATAGAGACGGCTGTTAAATAGAGAATTTATAATCATTTCAAAGTATTTTGGAACATTTTCTATTGTCCTGTTTTCCAAAAATAATGAGTGAAATATTTTTAAGTAAGTATTAAAGTATTTAAAATTTTCAACTACACAAGATCAAATACAACACAAGTTCTTCAAATTTCTTGAATGGTAAAATTACTCTATAGATTTGTCCCATTTGAAACCTGGTTTTAAAGAACGTGGCATGTTCTGGTCCACGTTTGAGAAGTTCATATTTTGCAGCTTTTATGTTTGTCTAACTGGAGATGTTGTCATGTATTTTCCTCTGTGCAGACAACTGACAACTCTGTACATTTTAATATTGAAAGTTCTCATTACATTTGTCATTTGCGTGCGTGCGTGCGTGTGTGTGTGTGTGTGCATGGAGTATATCTTTTCACTTGATTCTGCATTTGTTTTATCAGAAAACCTTGATGTTTTTACTCATATATTCAATTACAGCTGTTATCCATTTGTTCTGACATTCTCATTCTATTCAAGTTTTCATTTGTCTGCATGTAGTTTTGTGTGTTTATTTTTATCTTTCATACACACACATGATTTTTCCCCTCTGTCCGGCCTTTTGGTTCTTAAATCAGTTATTCTCCTTTCATTTGGAGGACAGCAGCCAAGACCTTCCCTGTGGACCATTTCAGAACTCGAAGAGCAGAGTGAGCTGGAAGAGATGGAGTGATATAAACATATGAAGAGAAGATGATTGCAGAATGAACAACAAGGAGATTAAAAAAAAGAGCAGAGGACAAAGTGCTAAAAGAACACAGGAGTGGCATGAAAGCCAGCCGACTTTAACTTTTATCCAGAATCTACTTGTTCTGACTTTTTTTTTTTCAGTTTGTTACAGATTAAACAAATCTGCTCTAACAGGGGTTAGAAATCTGGCCAGAAAGTGGGTGGCCTTGTTTGAGGAAGAGGCAGTGAAGGGTTTAGGAAAATGGTTAGCTTTTGTTTCGTCATACCTCTGAGTCAGACATGCTTTTGGTTTCAGCATTTTGGATGCTGAATAAGTAAAATCAGCTAAGAAGAGATGAAATAAGGAGCTAAATTCCTATAGCATATGTGCATGCAAAAATTATATAACAAACAGATAGAAAAAGTGGTTTCTTTGCCAGTCAACAAAACTCAATTGATTACTGTCAATATGCTCAGTTCTGTCATATTGTTCATGACTGACAAGTAGGTGACTGGTGGTATTTTAACCTGAAACACTTTTGACAACTCTTTCCTCCACCCAGAGGATTTTAACCATGACCATGAGGACATCTCTGTCTGACTCCCTGCAGAAAGTAATGCATTAACCTCATGCCAAGAAAAACAGAGCTATGCCTTACAGACAAACACAAATACACTCCAGTCGGGTTAAACTAACAGCAGATTCCCTTCCAGACCTACAGGTCACATACCACATTTCGAATAAAAGTCAAAAGCAAAATGCATATTTATTGTTTTTGAGTTTCCCCCCCATTGCTCCCCTCATGACACACTGTCCTGTGAAGTGTTGGACAGACAGACAGACAGACAGATAGTCAAACTCACTGCTTTCACTTCCTCTGTAATTCTGTGCTGTAATTTTTTTGAGGTTGCCATGCCAACCTCAAAAATAGTGTGGGAATTTACCAAACATGTCTTGGTCCTATTTTTTTGTTTTTCAATAGATTGACTCTGACAAAACACAAATGATCAAGCAGAGACCTATACTGATGCTTGCAATGGAGAAGTAGATGATTTTAATGGCAGGCAAAATTAGTGCAGTCATGAAAGAAACGCTGTTTCAGGGATAAAAAGCGGCGCACAAATTTGATATGAAATGCAAATCATACAGCCTTTGCACCTTTGACCCAGTCATCCACTGAGAGGATGGAAGATGGCACTTTTATCTCTGTGAATAACCCTGTATGATAGTGACATGAACAGATAATTATCATTTCAAAAGACTGGTTGAATAGTACATTCAGGAAACTGCTGTCGTTTAGTTTTATGTGCAGTGTATTCACTTTTTAAACAAGGTTCAATTAGAAAACAGTATAGCAAGAAGGAAATGGATGATATTTTAATTGGTTTATGATATTTGAAGATGAGTATTTAAATATCCATCACAGCATCTTGTGGTAATAGATTCTATCACTTTGACTGAATGTTTCTGCAGATAGATCCTACAATCGCAGATATTCTTCTTAAAAGTAAAAAAAAAAATGTTAAAATGGAGAACTCAATGATTATCAAAAAGACTACTTGAGGAAATTACTAGCAGGAAGCCATCAAATGTCATTGACATAAAACAATATCCACATTTAATAATTTTTATAAATATATATTCATATTCATTGCTGCTCTCTTAGACCCAAAACCAAAGGAAGAGTTATTAAATGTAACGTAATGAGGATAAAAAAAATAATTACCCAAGATTTTGAACATCTCACTGAATATTGTTCAATCAGTCATTTGAAATTGGAAAGTGTGAAACACCAAAACCAATAAACCCAACAATACAAGTAAAATTCAGAGGAGCAGCCAAGAACCCCATCATAACTTTGGAGTAGAATCTGTTAATGGTTATTTTGCTTTTTATAGTAGTGTGGCAAGGATGGGAAAAAAAAAACATTGTTAAAGAAATCTATAAGAAGCTCTATGTGGAGTTTGCCAGAAGCTATAAGCCACGTAGGCACCCAACAAATATGTTGAAGTCTGTCTGACCAGACTGAAGCAGACATTTGGCAAGTTGGTCACAATCGATTAGAAGATGGAGTACATGGAAGAAATGCCACAGATTAAAAATCAAAGCTGCTCTGGTGCTCAGAGGTTAAGCACAGCCCACACATGGAGGCCTCAGTCCTCGACGCGGCTGTCGCAGGTTCGATTCCCGGCCTTGCGGGGAATGACATTCCTATCAATTAACTATCAAATAAAGGCCTCAGGAGCCAAAAAAATCTTGGAGGGAGGATATTCACTATCAAGCTGGAGAACACGAACAACTACTCGCAGAGCTGCTTTGCACAGGCCAGAGTTTATTCATGTGTTTGAAGTCAAAGTTCATAGCTGTGGCAAGACTTAAAAGTTGTAAGTCAGATTCTCTCCATTCAATCTGACTGAGCCAAAGTCAGTTTCTGTCACTGTCTGTGCTAAGCTGGTACAGACATGCTAACATTTTTTCTGTGCCAAAACCTACAAATAGGGATAAATCCAAATGCATATTAACACATAAAGTTATAGGGCAGTTTGGGTTAGTTTAACTCCAAAAAATTCAGACGTCTGTGAATGTTATGTAACAAAACACACATGCCCTGACTAACAGTTTCAGACCTAATATTAAGGAAGAAAAACAAAGATGCAGAAAAAGCACAAAAGCTTGTGTTCCTGTTTACTGCTTCTCCAAGACGAAGTACCGACTAGCCCGACCACAGCTATAAATCACTCTAACTCGCACTATAAAAGCTCATTTTAAACACCATCAACATTCCACTGGCTTTATAGCTGCCAAACTTTGTATGTTGTTGTGGATAAATGTTTAAAATTGCAAATTTAAGGTTCCTGTGCTAACTTTCTTCCACTTTGTGCTCGTTTGAGTTCTCAGTGTTTCAGCCGGCTTACTTTATGCTGTTGAGAACATTTCCTTTTTGGTTGTGTTTTTGGAATAATAGAGGATGAAAATGCCGCTTAGAGATGGCACTTGAAGAAAAGAGGCAGATTAACAGAGGAAACAAAGTGTCAAAACAAATACAAAAATAAAAGGAAAGAGAGAAGATTGGCGTGACCATGGTAGCTTTCCCAGAAGTCTGTTCAGGGGAAGGGCGAAGTATAAGGAGCAGAGCGGAGAATGCGGCTGGCAGTTTGCGGCCTGGAATGGTTTGGCACACGTCACTCCAGAATGTGGTTTCCACCATGCCTCCCCCATTAGAGTCTTGTGTTACATATATTGCAAACATCTGCACACACACTCGCAAAGCAGACAGCACAGTCAAAACAGCCCCTAGAATTTTCCCGTTCGTCCCCAAGAAAGATGGAAATCACTCATCTTACCCCCACCCGTCCTTTCTCCTTCTCCCCTCCCACTAAAAGATGTTATTAGAGGCACCAGTGGCCATGTAATCACTTTGGCTCTCCCACAGGAAGACACTCGCGCACACACCTGCCTCGGTAATTACAGCTGAAGATGAGGTCCCACTCGCTATAATCCCAGTGAATGGCTGATGCAGTCTGTAAATGGCGGGTCAAGCCTCGCTGCATAGTTTCGCGTCAACAGCAGGAGAGCGTGCGCATGCTTTATGTTCTTTGTTTTCTCTTCTTATCGCTGACTTCATGTATTTACTGTACACAAGTACTTTTATTCTCATGCAAATGCTTGCATAGAAAAGCAAGCACACACTTCAGCCTGCAGCCTCCTCTACTCCCACTCACACTCAACGCAAACACTCCACTCCCTTTTTTGCTTCTGCAAAACTCCACGCCACACACAGGCATAGAGACCATGTGCATGATTCCATCGGTCCCCCCTCATTGCATTAAGCTTTCTTTCCAATTTTTTACTTTTTCCACCTTCCTGTCTGCGATAATGCTGGCAGCAACCAGCTTGTTAGCAGAGCGTTCCCCTTTTTCTTCTCGCTTGCTCAGACGATCTGCAGTCATCCAGAAACGCCTGCCTCACTGCAGGAGCAATGTGACAAGTTGCTCCGCTCATGTGCACATACACATATTAAATTTGAGGCGCATGTTACTTCTTTAATGCAAATTACACTCTGAGCAGCCTTTGATGTAAATGTGTAATATTGTTTCGGGTGAGATATCCCATAAGGGATTTGTGTTGCATCTCGGCGTAAGAGGAGGTCTTTTCTCATTTGAATTGCGACACTAAAAAGACATTCAATTGGACGTCTCTATCTTGCAGCCTCATCTTATTGTATATGATAATGTTGTGGTGCAATTTCTTCCCCCCGTTTGCAAGACAGCTGATAAAATCAGTCATAGTAAAGCACCTCTCTAGACGTGGCGCTGCTCACACTCGCAGCTGTGTGTGTGTTTGTGTAGCTCCATGCTGATGATTGAGTTAGTGTGATTTAGTGATGGTCGGAAGATGAAATGCTGCCGCTGTCTAGCAACTCGCTACATGCACTTATCTGACGACTGCTCGCTAAAGGCATTTAATTCTCAGGAAGAGACGCAGAGAGGGAGGAAAAGGGAGAGATAAAGTGATGCTGGGAATGCTCAGGTGAGAGAGGGAGCTGAATCCATGAGCACGGAGGGAAAGAAGACGATGGAGCTGGTGGAGAGGAACGACAGCGTCTTTTTAATTTTAGCGAGTGTGGGAATTAGAGTCCTGAACAGTGATGAATAGGTTTAATTTGCTGTGCGTGGCATACTTACTGTACACTCTTTGCATTGATGCACGGCGACAGAATAATGCCACATGTAGCTCGGGCCTTTGTTTTTCCCATCCAGCTATCTGCAGCCTGTTGCATATTTCTGCAGCTGCATCTTCAGGAAGACTGTGACCTTTAGCATGCACTGTTGGTGAAAGGTCACAAGTTCGCACATACGCGAGTAATAGCAGTGCAGACATGTGGATGAATACCAAATATAGTCAATGGGGATCAGGAGTGCAAGTAAAGTGATATGAAAGAGTTGGGCAGACTGCTAATCTTGTCGGCTGATGGGATGCGTCAGGTGCAGCAAGGCCTGTAACATAAGGGTTGTAATAAATTAAAATTATGAGGGAAACGTTTAAAAGAGTTTGAAGTTTGATTCCAGTATTATTCTGGTTTGGATAAGTATGCAAGAAGATTAGAAGAAACGTTTTGAAAAGTATTTTCAGTCTTTATTTGCTAAACCATTGTCTTAAACGTATGTCTTTTGTTTGTTGTTTTCTTTCTTTGTCTCTTTCCAGCTTTCGCAAAATGGTTAGAACTCTAACTTCATTTCTGCAACCTCTGTACTCCGTCTGCATTAATAAACATTTTTAAATTAGTGAACTGAAGAGGTGAATGAAGCATTCCTCTTTCTGCTTTTTGTATAATCGAAATAATTATAATGAGCATTTGAATTTGTCACGGTGACATTGATTTGATTGTATTTTTCTACATAAAATTAGACTTGTTTGTGTAAAGTCGTTTGAGGTGACATTTGTTGTGAGTTGGTTCTATAAGTGAAAACAGAACTGAATTGATGAATGAATTAACTTAGTAAGTTTTCAGAAAGATTGATAGTTTTTCCTTTCTTCTCACAGCGTTAACCAAACCAGTCCTGAAGTGTTTTGATAGCTGACTGCCTCACATTCCTGTGTTTGTGTGTGAACAGATATGTTCGAGGGCATATCTCCTCCATCAATGTCACCATGCCTCTTGGTCTGTCATGGTCCTAATGAGGCAAAGGCTGCCTGGTATCCAAGTGTCTGACCTACATATGGTTAAGGTTTACTCTAAGCCCATCTATGTGTCGGGCCCGTGTGCTGAGAATGTGTGTGTATGTGGTGGTAGTGGGGGATTTGTCCCGTGGATGTATCACGGCAATCGCTCATGTATGCTGGTCCATCTGCTTCCACCTTTAGAAGTCAACCAATCATGGATCAGATGCCCAAATATATGCACATATTCTGCTATACATGAAGAAGAATCTCCCTTGGCTATGTGTTTCTGCTTTGTTTTTTTTTTTGGAGGTTCAAAAGTCTCACATTGTGGTTAAAGGTTTAATAATTACAGAAATGTGTCCATAAATAGTTAATATTGGATCGTTCTTTCATAAAAAACATTTGGATCAAGGATTACAGGGGGAGCAACTCTCACAGTATATTTACAAACTGTACGCCAATCAACTAACTGTGTTATTAACAAACATTACATATTGAACATAGTATATTTTCATGGTATTTACACAGATATGGAGCAGAGGAACCAGGGATCTCTGCTTGAAACTGAAACACGCATATCTAGCAAGAAAAATGGGTGCTTTCCATAGCATCTGTTGCTGTTTAAAGGCAGCTGATAGATCTGTTTTTCTCGCACAACCCAGATCCCGCCAAGCTCGTGATGCGATAAGACGAGAGTGATTCCAGTCTTCTACCCGAATACCAGTGCTAGAGATAGAAAACTGCTAAGATGAGCAAAAAAAAAAAAGAAGAAAAGATGGAATCAGAGAATTTCACAAGAAGCAAGCATTATCTAAGCTGTGTTTGCCTGACAGAAATGCCTCCTTGTTTTAGAAATAACGATGGCATTTGGAATGAAGTCTTATGATCAAGAGATGTTCCTTTTTATCTCTAATGATTTTAAATGCCAAGCTTAAATTCCTCTTTAGAGGGACATTTTATAGTTCTTCTGCAGCTTGAAATCATATGGTATGATTAAAAATGACAACATTGAGGCCTTGCTAATGTGCCAGGATGAGGTATCCAAGTCATTTCGCAACATCACTCTGTTTTCACTCCTTCAACCTTCTCATGACCACATCCTTTAGTTCGGTCATTGTTGAACGTGATTCCTCTCCTGGTCATCATCACCATAATGCTGCTCCTTTCATTTCCTTTTGTTCTGCAGAGCTTCATGTTAAACTCCCCACTTGACCAGGCCCTTTTTAAACACATGCACATTTACTGTGGGGCCTCCTGTCACTTCAAAGGCAGGAATGCGGAGGCCTGTTGCAATTATGCGCGACTGCACATAGTTATTGTCAAGTTTCTGCTGTGCACGTTCTTTATATTGTTCAGGCTGGTGGAGGTCTACGCATTTACGTTCACACTTTGCTGTGAAATGTCATGTCCATTATGTAAACTGTGTGCTGCTGCACCTCTCACATGTACATGGCAAAACCTGGAATGCATTGCTCTGTTCAGTTTGATTTTAGTTATGATGGACCGTTCCATCCTTTTCTTTACCTCCACTTAATGCGTTTCAACCTTTCCTTTCATTTCACACCCTAAAGCAACAATTTTCTGCTGGACTCCTTCTCGGCTTCCTCAGCCACTCCCCTGTATGAGCTCCTCCCTTCGCTCCCCTCTTGCTTTCATCCCATAAGACGCATCCATGTTATAAAATCTGAAATTAAATCACTGCTACGACAGGCGTCATTTTTATCGGTGTGCCACTGTCTTATCACCCACCTCTCTCAGCCTCACATTGCCAGCCATCCTAATCAGCAAGCGAGCTATCCAGTATTTCTATCAGAGCTAACCAGGCCTGCCTGGCACAGATAAAACCCAACACCGGGGGCTTTTTGGTGGATCGGCAGGCAGAGGGGAGATGTTAATGCTAATAGTACAGATGAGAAATGAATGTTAGATGTTGTAGGAGGAGGATTAGGGGTGGTATTCAGGAATGTTGCATTGTCGTGATTGTTTGTTGTTGGTTTATTTACTTGCAGTTGTATTTTCTCTCACAGGGATTATGCAGGGTTTCTGAATGTCTGGTAATAAAGTCCGTAGGGATGTCGAGGAAAGTTGGAAATGGTCCACTTTTGCAGCCAAAGTCACCCTTAAACAAACTTTCCTTTGTCATTGTATCAGATTTTGATTTCTGTGTGATAAGGTCAGCGTTCTCCAGAGAGTCTGCCTCGTTTTAACACAATTCTCTCAAAAGAGTCTGAAGCCTCAAACCCCTAACTATGCACACGCCGTTCTCCTGCCTGTTATTTTACTTTAGATGAATGGTCATGTCTGATTTGTGCCACATTCTTTCCAATTTTTGTATGACGGTGCTGCATAATATGTTCAAAGACTTGTATGGTCTTCGTTTGTATTCACAAACGTTTTCTAATAAACAGAACAGCTAGATTTATACAGAGATTAAATTACACAAAGTCGGACTTGATTTACTAACTTGGTGGCTTCTTTATTCAGCTTGTTGCACTGGATTTTATTTGGGAGAAAAAGAGGGGCAAATACAGATTTACTACACATTTTCCAACTTGTTTTTGGTAAAACATGTTTTTGCACTCAACTTTGCGTAGGTCCATCATGTAAAGTCCCACTATAACACATTGAAGTTTTTGTTTGTAAAAATAAAACTTCAATGTATGTGACGTTTTTTTTTTTTTCTTCAGGCATCGTGAGTTAACTCGGTGTTTCTCTTTGTAATCTCTCATCTTTCTCCTTCCTATTTTCCTTTCCCCTTACTTATAGCAAAGCCTCTAATGTGTTTAAAGTCTGTTAATGTTACATTATACACGTTGACAAGAGAATAGGATTGCAGCTTGTCTTGAAAGCACAAGCACAGCATCATTCTGCGAAGCCATCCATCAAGCACTTAGTGGAGAGCTAAGCAATACAGAGAAAACAATGAAACCAAGGCACCTTCTCCTGTCACTGCAGACTGTTGAATTGATTTCTCAGCTTGGTTTATGTGCATTCACAATGCTCAGCATACACACAGATGGGAGGGATACCGTTCTCGTTTTGTAAATCAAGCTGACTTTTGCACTTTAATGGCTCTCGCAGATGAATATGAAAACCAACACAAATGAGTGCGTGATGCCACCAAGCTTGCCAGCGCACACATTTGTTTAACCTCTCTAGATTAAATGCAGCATTCCAAGGCACGATCGCTCAGTTTGATTTAATTAGACGGTCTTTATGTGTCCGATACACCCACCTTTTCATTCCTCCACCCATCTGTTTACTTCTTGCATCCCTCACTCTTTTGTTGTCTGCCTGTTTCTCTGGCCAGCCTTGGCGGCGGCGCCCATAGGACAAATTGATTGAAGCGATTTATTACCTATGTTTTGTCTTTTTTTTTTTCCACATCACCTACCCTCGCTCCCTTGGCGTCCCGTGTTCCCGTCTCCCTCATCGTCATTCTTTCTCGAGAAGTGTCTATGATACGGATGAAATGCGCCTTCAGTGTCAGAGGCGCAGAACAAGGTGTGGGCAGAGACAAAGATTGGATGATGAGATCAGTTTGTAATTTGGGTATTTTGCAAACCGAGAGAAAGCACAGATCGACAAGCAGATGGATTCGAACAGAAAACAGGAAGGCTGACAGACCGCTTTTCTTTCTCCGTATTATCTCATCTTTCTGTGCGGAGAACCAGTCTGGGCTCGGACTGGTCATTAGCCAGTGAACTGGAAAAGTCTCATATTTTGTAGGATGCAGGGAGCTCTGTGAACAAAAGCATTTCTTTCTCTCCCTCTGCATATCAGCCTCTTTGTGTGGACATATAAACTGTGCAGCGGTGCGCGTTTGCAAGCCACCTCTGAATGAAATGTATCTTTTGTTTACGGCCCCATTATCTAGATAATAACATCCATATTTCCTCTCATCTCCAGTGCTTTATCACAGCCTTATGAGCTCTTTCACTCTATCTCTCTATCTCACTCTGTTTCACAAACACACACACACACACGCACAGAGACAGAGAGAGAGATAATGGGATTGTTGCCTCTGGTTTCTTTTGGAGAGATTGTAAATAAATTCTTCCATTATAAAGTGTGTGTTTTCAGCACCCAGCCATGTGTTTCTCTCCCCCCTCCCACCACCTCCCCGTCTCTGCGTGTATGTACACATCAAAGCACAAACAGCATTACCATACGTATCCGTCTCTGTCTGTGTACGTCAGCTTTCATCTTACTGGGTTTTTTTCTCTTCCCATCTACCTGTATGTGAACCTATTTGTCTCCGTGTGTGTTCAGGATCATTTTCCAGCGACTCATCGCCTGCTGTCCTTCCCTTGTCACTGAGGGCTGATAGCGGCAGCGACCTACAAAGCTCGGTAATAGAGAGCCGACGCTCGTCCCAGCCCACCCCTCCACACCCCCGTCGCTCTGCACTTTTCATTTGCTGCTGAGATGGATTTGGCTCACAGCCATCTCGGCCAGCCAATCTCCTATCTTGTATCTGCACCATTACGCTCCAAATCTGAGCAAATTATTCGCGGAAGCTAAGAAATAAAATCTGAGTGTTTCCATACGGGCTGTTTTGTGACCGTGCTGATGTTTGCTCCTGAGCAGTTAGGGTTGTTTACACAGCGGCTTTAACTGGGCAGGTTTTCATCCAACAAAGTGCATTCTTACACACACACAAAAAAAGGTGTTTTATGATTCTTGTTTTATGCTTTGTATTGATGCTACAGAGCTTCACTTCATGCTTTCTTTGGTTCTGCAATGCAAGGGAGAGAGTATTTTAAAGCGGGATGTTGCAAGCTTTGATCAGTAATTTATGAATGACCGAAGGCAGCTCAAAAAAAAAGGGGGGTCGTCTTTGTAGGTTTATGACAGAAACTTGCAAAGAGGTTTTTGGTTGTTGTGGGGAAAACTGGAGTTTTTTAGATTGGTCAAAAATGTTTTTATTTTCTTTTAAATGTTACCTGCGAAAGGCTCACTTATAAAATTTAAAATTTTACACTAAGGAGTTTAGTCAGGAACTCTGAGCCCGAGTCCATACGGAACCGGCCTTTCATCCACTTATAAACTCCATTATTAACTCCATTATTAAAGTTTGGGAATTCTTCTTTCCACGTGTTTGCATGTGTGCATGGGAAACCAGAAATTTAGAGGTCTGTGCAAATAATGTGCGTCACATATCTGACCATTATTACTTGGAAATGCAGTGGAGGAAAAAAATACATCAGAAAGGTGCTGATTTTTATGTTTGCTCAGACACTTTTTGCCTTGTTTTTTTTTTTACAAGCCCAGTTGCTCCAGTACATTGAGTTATAAAAGAAAAAAAAGTGCTTTCCAATTTATTGTTTTGTGTTTTATTCATTAACTTTATCTTCACTGTATTTAAAAGTAGTTGAACCTCATTGTCTGTCCACACAAATTTAACCTCCTTGTGCCATGTTTCTTACCTAACAGGAAGTCATAGTTGTTTTGAAAGATTGTGATTGGCTGACATAGGTTTTATGTTTACCCTATGCTGCCCCCTATGGGCTTGGCATGCTCAAAACACTGGCCATGGTGTAATTCAGCAGGTTTATGTGGATGAACACTTAAATCATCTGGGTCTGGACCGCCTCATCTCAATGGGTTCTAACGAAGAAATAAGGATGGTACCTTCTGAAAACTTTGTGAAATATAAAAACTGAGGAGTTGCCAGCAAAAAAGCTTTTACCAGTTCACATCTAAAATGGTTTTCCTGTGTATTTCCTCATAGATCTTGGTGAACTCTGTGAGCTCCAACCGTCCGGCGGTGCTCTACGAGAAGGTGACCGTCAGCGAAGGAGGAAGTCCTTTACTGAGAGACATGCTGTTCAGCCCTGACCTGCAGCACATCTACAGTCTGACTGACAGACAGGTGAGGTTATTGCTGCAAATGCTCTGCAGATGTTGCGTCCATCGCTTCTCCCTGTGCAGCTGCGATCAGGAAGTAGCTGTCTGAAATTCCTACATGTGTTAAACACAAACACACATATGTAGCTATCAACAGTGCGCCTCATTAAATTTCCCACCACAGGTGATTTACATTCACTCGCAATTTAATTGGCCTGAAACATCAGCTCCCCCAAAGTAGCCTTATTACCAGCTGTCCAGAGCAGATCTCACCCCCATTAGCCATTATTTGTGTATATCTTAACCTTCCTCCCCACTGCACAATCACTGCACAGTGCATCCCCACTGGATTTAATTGCAAGGCAGCACGCATTCAGCCCAGCTACACATTACCCCTCTAACAGTTTGCTTATAATCAAGACATTTCACACACTGAGACATATAGGGAGTGTTATAGGTCACATGTGGTGTGTGTATGTGTGTTTTCAAGTGGTCATTAGCAGCAGGCCCCACCTCTGGAGAAGGTTGTTCTGTTTTAATGGTGAGCTACATGGAGGAAGAGGCAGGGAAGTGAGGAGGAAGAGGAGAGCATGTCGCATCTCTGTCGCTCCCCAGGCCCAGCTGCTCCCCTCGTTTTTCTGTCTCATTAGTGCCGTGAGTGAAGGATGCCGAGATGGAGGGAAGAGAAAGGAATGAAAGTGGGGTTCAGCATAATGGGGAAGATATTTCTTGGTCTACAGACAAAATGGTTGTTACTGGAGTAAAAGCTGTATGTGTAGGCATGAGTTGGTATGATTTAAAAATACCAATTACGATAAATAATACTGTAATTTTGAGGCCATTTCAAGTAATACACTGGTAATGGCATAATATTGGAAGTTCACTCTCAAAACTCAAACTTTCTAAACCAGCTCCTTGTAATGACTACATTTTGATTAAAAAGCAGAATACTACGACCACATTTTTAACTGAGGTCTCTTAACATAAATTATCTTGTAAATTGCCGTGTTGTCGGGGGATAGTTGTGTGAATCATGAACTGCTAGTGACTCCCACAAACATTTCACCTCATTAAGTTTGCAAAGTACGAAATGCTAACAGCACATGTTACTGTAAGACTCAAAATTACCACGGGCTGCGTACATATTGTGATATTTAAAAATCCCACATTTGACCTTTTTCTGGTTTGAAATAAGCAAAGCACAAATGACTGGGAACTTTATTAGAAATATTAGAGTCCACATGACTCATATGAAACAACACAGGCTTTAATGCAGCAAAAGAAAATTGTTTTTACACAGCAGACAAACCGTTTACCACGTAACAGTGAAACTAAAAGTCTATTATGTGACAATAGATAATTGATTATAGACGAATATCAAATCTTTTGTTTATGATGGTTAAGTTTTCTGATTCTTTTTGTTTATTTTAACAATAGGAGAACCTTTGCTGTCAGGATGGTTTGGATTTCTGGCAGATTAATTGATGCATCCTCAGTTGCTAATGCATTAATATACATGCACCAGTGGGATTAAACGCACTTTGTGGCAGCTGAGTGCCTTTGGGCCACATGGACAGATATTGTTGTGTACAGACCCAAACACAAAATAGGAATTTAGACTCAAACTCAAATGGTTTATTCACACACACACACCAGAACAGCCTCTCACACTCGAGGACATTTTGCCTCCATACACCCAACATGCCCTTTTCCCCACTCAAACACACACCATACATTCAATCTGTCACATACGTACCCACTTCTTCATCTCGCTGTGTTTGATCCCCATTAATGGTTAGCAGGCTTGGGTTAAGCAGAATGGGGTTCTACCATTGCCAGACCTCCAAGCTACCCCCCATCCCATTCCTCCTCAGCACTAATGACTCGAGGGGGCAATTCCCCTCGCTCACCCTCCATCCTACCCTCATCTTTATCCTCTGCCCTCCATCTTTTCTACCAATGCCCCCATCCCTACTTTTTAAAATCCTCTCTTCAGCTGCTACACACACACTACATGCGCGCGCACATACACACACTCTTAATGTTTCTGTCTAAGCCAAAATTGAGCTATCCCCTCTCAAATGCATTCCACTGATCCCATTCCCATATTTTTAATGATCTCTTGATATTGCTGTAGCCCCCATATAACCGCATGCACATACACATATTAACACTTTTTCTTTAAACAGTGGTAGAATTGTCATAGATGTATCTTTAAGCTATTTGGTGATCAAAGCGTTGCAAACACTGATTATCAGAAACAGACATCAAATTTAAAATGGGTGCATCTCTGAAAATCATAGAATCTGGAAAAATACGTGTGTGGAAAGACGGAATGGAAGAGTTTTTCTACTTTTTTTTTCCTCGAAGAAGACACACACCTATGTATTTACCCCGTGTGTGTGTGCGCATGTGTGTGTGTAGCTGGTTCCCTGTGGGGGTTCCTAAGACAAGCCAAGCACATTAAGGTGTCAGTGGACATATCCAGTGATGCGTAGCTTACAACAACCCCCCCTTCATACACATACGCTGGGGCACACACACACAAGTGGAGGAGCAGGCGGTGAGTCAGAGTTGGGGGGGGGGCAAGGCCTAGTGATTTATGACTCGCTCGGTCCCAGCTATATTCATCACTGTCGTTATTATCAATGGAGGATATGACAGCAGGCGCAGACGGCCCTGCTGTGTGTGTGTGTTTGATGAGATGGTGTGTTATGGCAGGAAATTTAGATCAGCTTACTTTTGACTGCAGTCACTCTGCTGGCTCTGTCCTTCCCTGGGAAGCTTATTGTTTATCACCATGGCAGATTTCACTTTGTGTCGGAGCGAATCGTAAAGTCACCTGCTGCTGACATTTTTGAAATCTAAACGTCGGCAACAATGATCCATTCAGTAACCTCCAAACGTTCCACGCACACATCTTCTAACGGATGCAAATCTTTTTTTTTTTTCGTCCACCAGGTTAGCAGTGATGTTGTTGTTGTGCTTCTGCTTCGCTGGAGTCGTTTCATCTGCACGGCGAGCTTCACTAAAAGCAATGTCACCCTTTGAGTCAATACCAACTTTTTGAAGCATCTCTTGAGCAAAACTCTCGCCGTAAGAAATCATCTCATGGTGTCTTGGCTCAGTCAAGACTTTTCATCATCAAATCACTTCCCTTTCCATTTTATAGTCAAAGTTAGAAAGCTGTGACAGCGTTTGAAGCCTCAGCCAGAGTTTTTTCCCCCTCTCTCTCTCTGCTCGGCCTCAATGTCATCCACACATGGCCGCACACATCGTTGTTCCTTTCAAGACAGCTATTGAGTATGGTAGTGCCTAAGAGTGCAACACTGGCTAATTGCTGGAATCATGAATATTCATCTTTGGTGTGGGAAGGCGACTTGCATTTGGAGCAGAAGAGCAACTTGGAAATAGGAAACAGACTCCATATACTTGTGGAAAACTGTGTGTAAAAACAACCTTCATGTGTTAATGATGCAACATCTTGCACACAAAATGTTTTCAGACTCAAACATTAATTTTAGAACCACAGACCTCAATGTATTTTGTGGCTAGAAAAAATACTTCACATAAAAATATTAACCTTTTGGTGTGTATTTTTATTTGGCCCTCCTTAATGAATTTCCTCTAATAAAATCCAGTGCCACTGCTTGCCTCCAGAGGTTACATAATTAGTAAAAGTGTACAACCGTGTGTGTTATTGAAGATTACTGAAAAACAGCATCACGAATAACCAGCAACACAGCGAGCAATTCAGAGAGACAGTTGCAGTGAAGCTTAAAGTCAAAGTTCTAATCATCTACACAAGTTTTGCCTTTTGGAGTCATAAGAAAGAGACAAGAAAGAGAAGTTCTGTTTACGGTCTTTCCCAAGCCATGTAGGCAACAGTAAACGTGTGGCAGTATGTGAAACATGAGATTCATTTTCAACTTTTTTACGAGTTCTTCAAAAGTCATATAAAGCAAAGGCATTTTAACTAATAGGAAAATTGGTTAGTTAGTCACCATTTAACTCAAGAAGGTTATGCTAAACATTGTAGAATTAAACGGGTTTAAATGAAAATGTCACAATTTGCACAGAAACTTAAGAACCGGATCTTGAAGGAATTATTTAAGCTTCAGCTAAAAGGGTTGATCTGGGGTTTAGTTACTCTTTCGCAAATATTTGCAAACTGTGTTTACGTGGCAACCAACAGCATTGTCTCTCTCTTCATGCATTATGTAAAAGAAAAAAAAAAAAAAATCCCCAAACAACGTTTCAACAAAATTCTCTCAAAAGAGTCTGAAGCCTCAAGCCCCTAACTATTCACACACCGTTCTCGTGCCATTTACAAGCTACTGTTATGAGTCACTGCAATCCCAAACAATGGCCTTCTTTGTATTGTTGGGTTTCAGAACATGGCCTCATCAAGTAATATCCTCCCCAAAGGCCGTCGTCAGACACCAGCCCTCTGTGTGTGTCTGTGTGTTGATCTGTTTACATCCACATATTACTGGTTCACTGCCAATCTCGTTAGCAAACACATTAGCACAGAGTGACATCAACATACATAATAAGCAGCTGGTTGCATCAGTCTAGACTGCCATTTCACTGGGATAGATGCAGCTAATCAGTCAGTTCTAAGTGGCTTCAAGATGAATTTCCCGCAATTTATCAAACTCTGGTTGAATGAGGAAATCCTGAAGTTAACAAGCACATAATGTAGTGTTTAAGCATGGACTACTGTTTGAAGCTGAGTAAGATAAAAGAGGAGTGACTATTTAAATTTATTATTTTTCTTGCTAATATTAATTAACCAAACCCATTAGGCACTCCCTCTCTTCATTTAGATTTATGAGCACTCTGATTTTTGAGCTTTTATTTCTACTTTCTGCGAAGCTTCTGGGAGTGCTCATGTGTCCACACCCCAGACATGCAGACTTTTAACCATTGTTATGGAAATGTTAATAGACCTGGTGCGGCGAGGCAGACACAGGAGTACAGTCACAGGGAGGAAGGGGCTGGGGTGAAATGGTGGAGGGGTATAGTCATGTAGGTATATGGCACTCAATTACAAGAGTTCAAACTATTAGAGCACCTTTTCTCAGCACAGGAATGAGCTCTCACAGCGTATGATTAACAATATGGCTCGTCATGCACTGCTGCGCGCTGTGTGTCGGTGGCCTCATTCACACTCTGGCGCATTTTATGAAGGAAAAACTTCCAACAACTATCTGAGTACTTTTAACCGTATTTTTAGACGAATTCGAGGACCCCAGAAAAAGACACGCGATACTTTTAGATGAGTTTTTTTAAAGTTTCACCTGACCGTTGTTTGATTCAGGGAAAAAATATGTTATCATTCTGCTTTTGTCATGACTCTAATGTCTTTTAGGGAAAAGTGGGGATAAATATATTTTTAATGTCTTCATTGGTAATTACATAACTTCAGATGTAAATATTTGTAGTAAGCTGCAGGGCTTATAAAATCACTTGATTTTAGTCCCTTCGTTTCAGCATTTCTGCTGTTAACGGTTACAATTTTTAAGAAGTATTGATGTCATGCATATGTGTAAACAATTGAGAGCATAATCATGAAATAGTAGTTGTCTATTTAAAGAAAAAAATGTTAACATCTGTTTTGATACCCATGCTGTTGAATCAAAATGTTGCCAATTCTAGTAGAAATGTCGATTATATCACGGTATGCACTAATGGTCTTGTATGATGTGAATGAAGCAGCTCAAGAGTTTCCAAATGTGGCAACAATTAAAGAAATAAAAACATATGAATGCAGCTCCCTCTACACTTTAAATACTGCTTAAAGAATTTCTTCTGCTTTTCTTATCTCCCTCTGCAACAATTCAGCAAAAATAATTTGCTCCTATGTGCATGTGTCTTGGTCAAAAATCACCCTTTTCAAGCCTCATCTTCCCTGTGATGTTGGAAGAACAAAAACTGAGTATTCTAATAATTCCTTCAGAACCATGATAGGAGATTCAGACAGTCTCTGTCTTTACTCAAGGGAAAGCGTTTCACATCATCCTTCCTCTTATTCTCTTAATTACGTTTCCTGCTTTTCCCCTCACCGCCCTTTTTTCCTTTCAAGCATCATTCTCTTGTGATTTTTCACAATTTCTTTAAATGCTTTGTGTGTTTATACGCCTCGTCAGAGAAGTATGCTCAGACACTTGTCTTGTGCTTGATGCTATCGGCCTTAATGGAAGCCCAGCTGCCACTAGATAGCTCCGTCTTTCTCTCATCTTTCTGTTTTCACTCGACCGTCTTCTCCCAGAGGATGATGCGATAGAGCAGAATGATATGCTTAGGCAAGGGGGTGAGATGGATAGGGAGGTTAATGGTGTCTCTCTTCCCCCCACTCGCTTTTCTCGCTTCTCAATCACCATCAAGCGGACATACACTGTTTCTCCTGTTGCTCGACAGTGATTGGTGCGGAAGGATGTGGCTCTGACTGATGGCGGTGGAACAAGGCCAATCAAAGCTGGCATGGCCTGTGGAAATGCTCCAAATGGCACACAGTTTGGAGTCTCGTGCCTTAACCAGACACCACGCTGCGTAGAACAATTACCAGTTGGTCATGCATGGCGAAACGGGGACTTGTTTTGAATTTGGATCAAATTTGCTTTCAGATTTATACACGCTATTGCTTGTCGGATCCAGTTATAAATTAGCAAGTAGGAGAAAGTAGACAGGCAAAGCTTCCTCCTGTGTTGAAGATTATAGAAGGAAATAACTTGTCTTGAATTCAACAGTAAATCATTTGACGTCTTCTTTTGAGGCTTCACTCTTCACTCAGGCAATTCCAGCAGTTTTCGGGTTTTTAATGTCTCTTCTGCATATCTTTTTATTTTCTGATTGTTTGCTGAAGGTTCACACATTATTCATGATGTAACTATGTAGACTTAAAGGGTCTTCATTAGGGATGGGCCGATGACTGATACCAAATCATTTCAAGATTTTAAAGAAATGGCTTAAAAATAGCTAAAAACTGAAAACCACTGTTTCTACTGCTCTGAAGGAAAGTGACCAACATGTAGCCTGTTGTAAATTAAAGCCATTAGATGATGTCATAGTTATTTTATAATTGTGGGTTAATTCCATAAATCAGGATGAGTTTCCTCAAGGAATATTGATCGTCTTTGGTTGCTATTGTGGTTTTGAGTGACGCATGAAACATCAAGCTACGGTCTGTCAGTCGCATGTACTTGAAACTTCCTTATGACATCTCCTCAAACCACATTCAACCCTATTCAGCCACACATCAGGTGTGTCTTTGTTACAGTTGCCTGTGAGACTTAATCAGGAAAAGCAGGATTCACCTACTCTTTCCTTGATTCTTCTTCTACTCAGCTTACCTCAGCTGTTGTGCAACGTGGAGGCTCGCCTGGCAGTGCTAATGGAAATGCCAGTTTTGTGGCTCCTCAATCCTCACCAGGTCCATTTACTAAAGTGACAGAATCATTTACCAAGCAGACGGCTGCTCGCATTCTCACTTAATTAGAAGACCTCTAGGCCTAGATACCTCAGCTGACCACAGTTACCTTTTTCCTTATTTCCTCCCTTGTTACAGTCCCTCTGTTCTAGTTCCTTGTTTTCTGTAAATTTTTTTTCCCCAAACCTATATTGTTCTTTGTCTTTGTCCAAGTTTTTCTCAGACAGATTATAATGAACAGTGGCTGCACACAGGCGGAGAGTATATTGACCTATGGCTGGAGATTAGTTTACTTTGGAGGAGGTAATAGAAAAGTCCATGCGAGGAGGACGATGACGAAGAGGGATGAATTTTTGTAACTCCTCTGTTGTCATCTCCATTATTGCAAAGAATTTCAGCTTTGAACCATAAAAGCAGAAATTGTAGAGCATATTTGCTTAGTGTCTTTTATACGTTAATAGTTGCAGTCTAATTTCTGAATGAGTGCAATGCTTTCCAAATGTTTTTGATAAGGAGGAGGTGCAGTCTGAAGGTCCATCCAATCACGTGTTTCATCTGCTTATCAGCTTGTTTTGATTGCATAATAAACATTTATACACTCTACATACACACATTTCCTTGGTCGCGGTTTTGAGGAATCTGAATTATAATTTCTTTCCGTCCTTGAACTCACAATCTGCACACGCTCAGATATACACACTCAGACAAATAGGTTGCTTGATCCGCCTCTTATTTGTGTTTGAATTGTAATCAAAGCAGTATTTCAGATGAGAGCGAGACAAAAGGAGCTGTTAAAAACCGAGCAAGATAATAAAGAGAGATGAGTTGTATGCAGAGGAAAACGTAGGAAAGAATTGAGCTCAAGCCGCGATATGAGACACATAAAGATAGCAAGGACAGGAGGAAGGCTGGTAGGTGCAAATACTGGAGGAAGGGAGTTGTCAGATATCACAGCTATCACTGAGGAGAGTATTTTGCTCCACTGTGAGACATAAAGGCCTAATTTGATGAAACAGGCCTGCAGAAAATGACAGTTGGATTGTAGCAGCAATCTTTCAGCAAGCTCAACATGTGTGTGCCACTGAAGGTGATTTTCTGTGGCACACCCAATAATGTCATGTTATTTTCTCTCATGTTTGTCCCACAGGTTCGTTGTAGTCGTACCTTTGCCCTCTCTCCGTTTGGAGCAGTTTGGGCCGAATTCTGGCTGTCGTGTTTGCCTCCCAGCTTATCTGAAATCAGTCAACACATCAAGCCCAGCCTAGCCTGCCATTGATCTCCTAAGCCCCTTACAATCCACTCAATGCACACATGCTAACCCAGTCTTTGATATGGCCCCCCGCTTGGACATATACGCTCACACATGCGCGCTTGCTCTCAGCAGGTAGTCCGGTGCTGGTAGAAGTGTCTTGCTAATAACAGGGATACCTTGTGTTCAGCCATGTTTTTTTTATACCGCACCTCTGGGGTAGCTGGGTGAATGTTCCTCCGCTTAGTTGTAATGAACCGCTGTTGGCAAGAAGCACTAATGTCAAAGCATAAAAAACCACCGCTCTCATTGGCGCTACGTTTGCAGCCTAGGAAACGGTGTGATCTCAGCTCCTCCTGGGGCATTTGGTGCTATATGGAAAGAAATTGATTTATTTTTACTTTGTGCTTGAATTAATCCAGAAGAAGTTGTAAACTCATTGATGGTTATTGAACTAATAAAGGTGTGGTTAATGTAGCTTAACAGAATAGAAGCCACTGAGAAGTGATGATGATGCTTGTTGTTATACTTGCCCTCTTTTTGTCCAAAAAGTCGAGGCTTTTAAGCAATAACTCTGACATTTTTGAACAAGTGCCAGCTTAGTAAATACAAAGTTTTTCCTAGTACCATCTCACTGGCTGAGGCTTGAAACATGAGTTCATCAGGGTTAGGAGAAACAAATGAGTTTATCCATCTGCGCTGGCTATTTAGTTGAAGAACGGCATAAAAGTATGAGTTTCACAATTACTCAAAAGATAGATTTTCCAAGTTGGAAATTGTTGAAATTTAAAATGGGTAAAGATAAGAGGCTTCTCACAAATTCTGAAATCAGGGTCTCACATTCATGGCTTTCAAATAAAACCTTCTGATAGTTTGGAAGAAAATGTTTTTTGGTTTATATTTTATACATTTTTTTAATTGCAAATTGTTATAAACCCTCCAAAAGGAAAATACAAACTTTTGCCATATCTCACCAAAGTTTTCTCTCATCCTGAGATACATTTTTCATGATCCATTAAAGGTTTTAGGATGTGTTGCAAACATCTTGATCTTGGAAGATTGTGAAGCTGCAGACCGAGAAAAATATGAAGCTTCCACGTCTCCTACCAGAAGCGTGTAAAACTGGGTATCCTTTGCAGTTTCTTGTGTTTTTTGGTGATTATTATTTGAAGCGTCTAAATTAATGCAAAATGCACAAAATTTTAAAAAGAAAAATAAATGTTTTTAGAATTTATGACGCTGGCTTGACTTGGACATTTAATCCAAAAACTAAATGCATGTCATTTTGTTTGGAAAAATAAATGAGAAAATCTGTATGTGAAATGAAATCTTTAATATAATTGCAGGCCAATTTTTTGCAGGTTCTATATTTTAGAAAAGTAATAAAAATATTGCCACAGGACTAACTAGCAAATCATGCAGGTTTTGTAATATCACTGTAAAATATTTCGGTTCATTGTCGTTCCCAGATTCAGGTTCTGACTTCAGTGATAACCCAGCACTGATTATCACCAGTGGGCGTTCCTGCTTCATTGCTGTCCAAAGCATGATAATTCATTTTTTGTGTAACTGGAAATAATTGATGGCTCATTTTTGTCGTCGTATCACTAAAAGGAGCTGCAGTGTTATTGCCGTAAGGCTTAGTTTAGAGAAAGAAAGCAAAATGCTTAATGTTTAGAAATGAAAGGTGTTCACTTATGATAAAGCGGATCCCCAGACAGCCGCCATCTCCTTTTCTACTGTACTATGGACTTCCCTCAGTGTTTGAATAAAAGGGGGGAGAAAATGACCCTCCAACAAGGCTGATCCTTTTATGTCTTTAGATTTTACAACCAATGAAAAGCTGCGTTGAAAGCTTTACAGTTCCTCTGGGTCTTGGGAGGGGGTTGACCATTGCAAAGCCTTTTTGCTGGATGTTTAAAGGCAGGTGATAGCGCTCTGTAAAAACAGATCGGCGAGGAAAGGTGGAAAGTTTATTGCGCAAAGATGTCGTGGTTTAGCAATATGGTTAGGAGGAGAGGCAGGAAAAGAGAACGGAGTTCCAGCAGTGGCTGCTGTTGTAAATAAAGTCACTGCTGGAGAAAGGAGATGGTGAGTCTGGTTTATAAGGTCATTTAAAGGAGTAATGTGACGCGCTGTCTGGAATTGGCTTTCATTAAAAGAGCCATCGGGAGACACGAGAAGTGGGGGGGGGAAGTGAAAATTTGTGTGCGTCTGTGGTTAGACAACATTCCCCACACATGCACACATGCACACACACATGCGTACAAATTTTGTGTATCCTCTTGCAGTTTGTGCTTCTCCAGCTCCCAGTATTTTATTTCCCCGCTGGGAAAAGCAACAATGATGGGTTTGCCCACCACATTAACAACTTTGTGGCACCACCACTAAATAGCACACCAAGTCTTTGCCATTATGAGCTCAGGAACAATTGTGAATGACAGACAATCGTTATTACAACAGAGGCCAGTGATAAGATTATGCTAGCCTACCAAGGACTCATCCCTGTTAGCATGATTTATGTAAACCATTGTCCTTAATAACAGACAAAATGATTTATGGGGAAGGAAGTGGGAATGGGATGATTCCATGGTGATATTAGGAACATACATTTTCACCCTGTCTCTCTGTTTTCTTTCTTTCTTTTTGTTAAATCATAAAGTAAATGAAAGGGGTCCCATGGGACGTCCTCTCGCTCTCAGCCTTCTATCCATCATCTGTTCACTTGTGTAAGCTCCTTCTCCACCTCTGTCCTCCCTATGTAATCAAAGACACCCATGTACTTAATTCTGTCTCCCTTTTATCACCCCTTTAAGATGAGAACCTCACTCTGGTTCAGCTTGACAGTAACACATAGCCGGACGTCTGCCACTGTATTCCATCTACTCAGTAAAATGTCCTTGCCAATTCACCCCGTGTGTGTCTTCAATTACACTTTTCCTCCACTCATCCATCGCGCCTGCACTTCCAGGAGATGACCTCCTTCTTCTCTCTTCCCTTCCAGCTCCCTTCAATGTTCATTTGCATCATTTCATCTATCTTTGTCTCTGGGCTCAAAGCCAGCCAGAAAGCTACTGTAGTGGGTTCTACTTTATTGACTTGAAGCTGAGGGAGTGGCTGCTTGTTTCTGTCTACATAATAAATGAATGGGATGGTCAGAGAGGGATGATGATGGTGGGAAAACAGACAGAGGATGGAGGGAAAAGAAGTGGCCTGATAAAGAAATCTGGAAGCAATGACTTTCCGACTTGAGAGGCCTTGTGATGTGTGGAGGTGAAAATTCAATTGTCCTTCAATTGACCCACATTTATGTAATACTTGCTCTTGGTTACAGAACCATTTTTACTTTGTATGGTTATTTTTCATTTAGTAAAATAACTGTTATGTGAAAAAGATGTAACCACATGCTGGATATATATATATTATTATTTTTTTTTTTTTTTTACCAAAGGCCATCCTGTGTCTGTTTGCCTCTTAGATGACTTATATCCTTGTTTCTCTCCATAAATTTACCATTTATTTTCTTAGAAATGAAGAGTTGGTTGATTTCTTTTGTGTTTGGCAAGGCAAAAACAGAAATATTCTAGCTTTTTCATGTTGAATTTAACATGTAAAATAGCATTAAGCAACAGCATGTATTTGATGCACTTCCTTTAATTCTACCAAGGTTATGAACCCTTTATTGCATAAATTCTAATATTTGTTTTACAATACTGTTTGCCTTGTATTTTTTTTTTTTTTAGAAACAAAACTTTCATGAAGCCTGATTGATTCATCATCTTATTTTACCCACATGTTGCCACATTGTCCCATTTCACTTTAAATTTCTACCTGTAAACAAACATGTATTTAAACCCATGTCCTCACCTGTAGATTTCTTGTAGAATCACCAAGATAAACATTCTTAAAAAATATTCATAAATTGTGACATTATATTTAATTGTGCATTTTTTTTTTTTACTAAGTTATAATCACATCTTATTTCCATTGAATGTGTTTCCTATTGGGGCCTTTATGACACATAATGATGCCTGATCAAACCAAAATATCTCAGATTTACCGGCGGCTGACTGATATTATCTTTATAAATTTACTCGTATTTGTCCAGTTCCATTTTCGAACCATGGTGCTTAGTCCTTCAAGTTACAATCCAAACCAACAAACGAGTCTCATCATGTTTGGGGCCAATTAAGGAGCTTGAAACTGCATTCCTTTGTTCAGCAAGGTTCTGTCCTGCAGCTAATGACAAACTAGTTTCTCTTGATCTCTTCCATCCATCCATCCATCCATCCATCCATCCATCCATCCATCCATCCATCCATCCATCCATCCATCCATCCATCCATCCATCCATCCATCACTGTCTCTTTTCCTCATCACTGCTTTGTGGGAAAACCTGAAAACGTAAACCCTTATGTTAATGACACTTTGATCATCAAACCTTTACAAGTGTGTAAAGGTTTTACAAAGTGTTGTTTGATTCTGCTAATCACTAATCAGCTGTGGTCTGTTATTGCAAGTTTATACGTGCGAACAATTGGCACCTAATATTTACATAATTGTTTTTCCAAATTTATAAGTTTCACACAGTAACATCACTATGCCTTTGAACAGCACCAAAACAAAATCACTGCTTCCTTGTGTCTGAACAAAGGGAAATTAGGAACAGACTGACTCCAGGTATGACGTGGTCCAATAATTACATGTAACCATAAACACCATTTAAATCTCCAGCCATTAACAAGGAGACGTGTATTATGTCCCAGAGATTAGCCTTCGAAACAAATGCATCAACCCCAGACCAAAGGCAACACAAAGGGAAAAAAGCTTTTTACTGTTTATGCAACTCTTCAATATCTGGTTGCATCTGTGTGTGCTCTTTCACATGATGAAACGCGAGTCGGGCGGCATCTCAGAATTGGGTTCGTCAGTGAAGAAAAGTTAAATGCAGCGTTGACACTTGCAACACTTGTGTGCGTTCCAAAACACATGCCCACTTTTTTTGCACACCGGCTCTGCGAACATATGCTAGCAATCTGTCCGTCACACGTTGAAACACACTCGATCTCCTGTGAATATCTTGAAACACACAAGCACACTGTAAGGCCCGGTGGGGCGATGTTGTGAACCATCTGTCATCAGCTTTAACTAAAGTGGAGGGGCTAAATTCGCACACTTGATCTTGTTTCGTAGGTAACATCTGTAGCCTATCACCAGGTTGGTGCAACCAGGGTGGTGGTTGGGGTGATTGCACACATGCTCACGCACACACAGAGTCATGTCACATTGATGCAACAAGGCCCTGCTGAGCAGGCTTTGCAGACCTGAGAGTCTAGTCTCTGAAATGTCCTTCTCCTCCACCTCCTGTTGCTGTTCTGAGGTCAGCCGTCAATCAGGCGCTGTCGCCACAGCCACCTGTCAGGTGTCCCAGCATGCTTTGCAAGTCTTCAGCCATTGCATGCTTGACTGAAGGCTGTCACACACGGCTGAACCTGGAGTCGCTGGCCAGAACACACACACCCACTGACTTCTCACGAGAAAAAACGCCTCTGCACAAACACACACTGACTATTGGCAGAACAGATATTTGAAGCTGAATGTGTGCCGCTTGACTTTTCTTTATATTTTTTATTTTATTATGGTGACACTGATCCTTTTCTTAAGATCTCTGTCTCTGGTTTTTGTTCTCCGCAGGTGGTGAGAGTTCCAGTGGAGAGCTGCGAGCAGTACACCACTTGTGGGGAGTGTTTGGGCTCCAGAGACCCTCACTGTGGCTGGTGTGTTCTCCACAATGTGTAAGTTCTTCACATACACACTTCCACATATTTCCACGATAATATATGCTAGAATGGCACCATCTTTCCTGCACCTTGCATCAACAAAGTAAGAATCAGAAGAACTCCTTTTTATGTCCCTCTACAACCTAAATGGTAATTAATTTTATCACACACAAAAGGAATGATTTATCTTTGAATAAATAGAATTAGTTCTAAATAACTAGTCTCCCCTTTTCTACTTGGCATATTTCAGTCTTACTGTTAGTGATTAATCGTTTTTGTCATAGTTATTATTTTAATTAACTTATTTTTATAATTTGCAGAGTGTGTGTTTGTTAAAGCATCAGCTCTAGTCCTTAGCATTCTGTAAATAAATGTTCATTCTTGCACTTGACTGTATTCAGTCTCTTAGCAGATATCAACGTATATTTCGTAGCTAGTGCCTGCTCATGCATAGTCTTTGTGTTTATTAGTACCTTGTCTGTCATGTTAAGTGTTATTTGAAGCATCGTTTGCTGAAACAATTCAAATTTTGTTACAACAACAAAAATTATATCTGGGAAATTTCAGTTCATTGACTTGAGCGTAAGACTGATATGCTAACAGAAATGCAGATGGAGGAGTTAGTATTTCAGATTTAGTGGTGACAGATGAGGGTGAAAAAGCAAAACCTTATATCTGAAATACCGCTGACAAACTCAGCCAGCTGCTCTAGTTTAAGTTGAACTAAACTTTTCTTATAATTTGGATAATCAGATAAGAAATCAGTTTTCCAGCTTCTGGTTCAAACATTACTTGCCTTCATCTGCGATCAGTCTAATCAATAACTAGTTAAACCCCCCACCTCCCAGTGGTCTCCAACAGGTGGTCTACAGCTGCTTGTCACATTATGCCTGTGAAATAAATAACGTTGGGGTTCAAGATCCATGTGGTGTGACCTGTCAATATGACAAACGACTTGAAGATTTTACCCTGACTTCAAAAAGGTACCTCCTGTGAGAATCCTTAGCAGATATCTGCAGATAATATTAGTTCTGTTACACGAATTAGAAAAATTCAGTTCAGATGAGTGGGAATTTTGAAAAAAACAATGGTGTCTCTCTCTTTTTATTTTTTTTTGAATCGTTACTATTTAAAACAATTTTTCCTGAGATCTTGTGAAAGTGAACAAAAGTGTCAGCTTGTACTTTGAAAACCCTGTTAAAGCTTTACTGAGGTGCTGCTAAGAGCATAAAGCCTTGCAAATCTGTCAGCTGAATAAACCTGTTATTGGAACACAAATAAAATCACAGCTTAGCCTCATCTTTGACACCATTGTTTTTCTTTGCTGAGTTTATTTTTGTTGGTGTGAACACAGTTTCGCACACCTGCATTGCTTCACCTCAAGTGCTGTTGTGGGATTTTGAGCTAGGTCCTGGTTGCTTTAAAGTTTCTGTGCAAGATAGGAACTTTAGTCTTTGGATGAGTCAGCAGATTGGCTAAATAAACCCCAACACATTGATCAATATGAATAGAAAAAATGTTCAAATGTTTACATAATGAAATACTAGCATTCCTGGTACAAAACTGGATGATTTGCAAGCTTTTCTCTTTGCCCTTCTGTGGAAATGGAAAAGCCGTCGTTCAGTGAAATTACAGCTGCAATTCTTTTGGGAATGCCTTTACTAGCTTTGGACATCTATAGACTGAAATGGTTGCCCTTTCTTCCTTGACAAATAACTTGAGATCAGTGAGATCAGGTCTACATATAATTTATTGTTGACTTTGACTGGACCAATATACAGTAAACCATTATATTGTAACCCTGGCTGTATGCTTAGGGTAGCTGTTCTACGTTTTGCAGAACTTCCCTGTCGTAGCTTCATCCATCTTCCCATTGACTCCCTGTCTACATTGTTTGGTGTCTTAAGGTTTGTGTTAGTTTTCCTCCTGGCAAAGCTTACAGTATGTCACCCAAAAAGTTTGACACCGTTTAGCATGTTTGCCTGTTGACAATCGCTGCAGCTCCTCCAGGGTGGCCAGGGGCCCCTCCTATGATTCATGCTCTCCCTGCTCCGTAGAGAGAGAATACATATGGACCAAATGTCAAAATAAGTTAAATTGGTGTGACTACTTTAGCAAAATATGGCATATTAATTTCCCATCTGTGCTGTGTGCGTACCCAGGGGAAGTAGACTGGTTACATATTGTTAAAATCTGCCAGAATGTTAAACCCTATTTGGAGAGCTTGCCATAAAATCATCTCTTGTGCCATTAATTAAACTTACAGCACATATCACCACCTTTTTCTTTCCTCAAGGCACACACACACACACACACACCACCTGAGTCCCAGTTCAATAGCTATAACCTTCTACTTTGTGCTCACGTTAACCTTGTGTCCTTTAGTCAGCTTGTTTATTTCCCACCTTAATATTGCCAAATCTGTGCGAGGCTCTTAATATGGCAACATATTAATAGGTAAATTATTTATGAGCTTTTGTTTTAGCCCTCTGGTGCTTTCAGCCACATGTTATTAAAAGTCACAGTGTTCTCAATCGGCAGCAGAATTGAAGGGAAATTAAGACGTTGGCTCACAGATGCAGGTGTTTCCAGACAAAAGAGCAGACTTCATTTACAGCATTACACAGTCACCGTCACATGAGCAGTAAAAAGAAAAGAGGTTCATAATGAGAAAACCTGTCCATGCCTTTGTACTGCTCTGCTGTCACCCCACTCTGTGTATGTGTGTGTATGTCCCTGGGGAGTGGTTGGCGACAGCGTTTTCCCTCCGAGCGAGAGTGAAAGCTAACCAAATGAGGGAACGTGGGGAGCTGCTGTACGGAGCAGGCAGTTAGCATTTTTTTCTGCCTCTGTCATGTTGTTAAGGCCTTGCGGAGTGCCACATCAGCACTTTCTTCTCACCACTGGGAACAGTTGTTGTTAGTGCATAGGTGAAGTAAATGCATTATGAATAGCTAATAGCGGGACGACCACAAAAAACCTGAGGCATATGCTGATTTTTAGCACGATCAGTCGGTTTGTAATAAGGCGGGTGGAGGTGGAGCGCTGGTGATGTGGGGCAGGCTGGAATTGCATTTTATCAGTCCAAAGAAATGTTGGAGATTGCTTGTATGTCTCCAGAGAAGTTTGGTTAAGATGGACTTGCAACGTAAAGAGATTCTGGGCGGCGGTGGGGAGGGTAGTTGTGTTTGCATCTTGGGAATTTTTGCATAGATTACGCAAGAAATAAAATCAGGATATAATGTTCTGAAATAGAGGAAGATTTTGCCCTTTTTATATTTTAATATTGTTCTCTTTTCTTTGGCACTTATGGCTGCATATTTATTATATTGATATGGATATTAACATTTTGTTGTAACCTCTCTCTTTCCCTTCTTCTTCCCTCCTCATTGCTTTCATCATCCTCCATATATTTTCCTTTCCCTTATTTCTTTTCCTTTGCACCCTCTCCTCCATGTCTCCTCCTAGATGTTCTCGTAAGGATCGCTGTGAACGAGCTTCAGAGCCTCAGAGGTTCGCCTCGGACCAGAGACAGTGCGTGGAGCTTACGGTTCAGCCAAGAAATATATCTGTCACCATGTCTGAAGTTCAGGTATGTATGCTTTCCATTGGCTCATATCCCAGCTGTGACTATGTTTTAATCATCAGGCTAAAGTAAAGATGGCACAAGAAGTGTTGAACTCATGCAGATGTTTACTTTAAGAAAAGCATTTTCTTCCTATTCCAGGTTCAGTTAAACAAAGATGTTGGTTCTCATTGAAGGATATTTTAATTCAGTAATTTCCCTTATATTTTGGAAATTATGCATTCTATTTATTTTTTTAAATGAAGGTAGATGTTAAGATCAGTACTGACATTGAAGATAGAAAAGTGATGCACCAGACAGTTCCCTTATTTTTGCCTTTATTTCCAATATGTATTTCCATCACAAAATAAAGAACATTTCTGTAATATTCATTCAGAACTTTAACTACATTGCATCTCATTCAAAATTTTGTAAATTACCATTTAGTTTTACTGTTTAGACTGTAGTAACGGTTCTAAATGGTCGTTTAATGCATAGTTTATATTCTTTAAAATATTTAGATTGGGAGTAAAAGGAAGCCTCCAAACAATCTAGTGCATTATAAATTAAAGGAAGTGACAAATTCAAGCATGGACATTAACATCTGTTAATTAAGTCTTTTCTAATGCACCAATAATTATATTCTTAGCTACTAGAATATTTAATTTACGTAAAGAGAACCTGGCACTCTGTGGACCAAAACATCCAACAAGGACCAAGTTTATAGCCAGCTAGATGAGTTCCTGACTTTTCACTGTCTCTATTGATTAAAACACTACGAACGCCAGTGTCTTTAACAGCCCCCATTCTGTCAAAGTCTCCTTAATGTGACCATGTAGGTTTGAGTGATTACTTTCTATCATTTTCCGTCTGCACGATACACATTAACCTCCCGGTATCTGCTACAGATGTGCACACCCATTCACACAAGCCCTCCGCCTTTTATTCCTGTTCCTGTCATACATACCCACACCCAAGCCTCACTCCCCTTCTCCACAACTCCCATTAACCCCCATGTCATATCTTATAACAATCCATGTTACGCCATGTCCTTCCATTGATCTTGCGCTGATCGTCTTGCTTGTGCTCTCTCCATAGCTGGTCCTCCAGGCTCGTAATGTGCCCGATCTGTCAGTGGGGGTTAACTGCTCCTTCGAGGACTACGTGGAGACAGAGGGACGGATTCAGGGAGGACATATCTTTTGCTTGTCTCCTTCTGCAAGGGACATCGCCCCCATCACCAGGAACAAAGGTTAGGACTTGAAAAGTCGATGAGTGTGAAGTCATTGGGTGGTGAGGTCACTGAGGTCAGCCAGGGTGCAGTCAGGGGTAGGTAGAGATTCAGATACGTCTCGATGGCATTTCTGCATGTTGATTTATGGATCATATTTCTTTTATGCCAGTCTTTTATTAGGCCTTCTACACATGATATAATGTGCATTAAGGCTGAACTCTCAAAGGGCAATAATCAGATTTTTTTACAATTATTTTAGAACTACACAATAAGAAGCTATAAGAACAAGATTCTGAATATGTTTTGAGCCTCCCTGCAGTGGTCACTAAATCGTCAACATCTCCATGTTACATTAAATATTAACGCAGTTATTGTCGCTAGCATTACTAAAACAGCAGCCCCTGTATTTATTCTCCACAGATTGTAGATCTTTAGTTTAACTCTGAGATTTCCAAAACGCTCCCGACTTTCCCAAATCCAGCAAAGGGATTAAGACATAACTTTTGCTGGTCTTTCTCACACAGACGCTTCTAGATGTCGAAGAAAATTCAAGTTGGATCTAAACAGCTTCTTAGTCCCGTTATCTCCTTCTGTCTGAAAATAGCCCTAACTTTGAGTTGTCACTCTGTGACAACTTCTACACTGAAGGTTGTTGAAGTACTTGGGTGATGTGTGTTCACTGTGAAAACATCAGATCAGTAAAAAATTCTGACTTGCTGGTCACTGATGGAGGCCACCACCCAGTTTCTGGGTGAATCTCTGCTGATGCATCTCCTCATGAATTTTGGAGAGTGTTAAATTAACCATAACAGCTGTTACAGACTAGTCTTTGTTAGAAGTTCTTGTTACCATGAATATGCTGTCCTTTATCCCCACAGAAGAACACATTATTCTACATTCATGTACTGAAAATAGAAATGCTTTTGAATTTCTTATGTCAGTTTCAATTTGGCCTTCTTTGTGTCTAAATGAATGCTTTTCTTGGTAACTTCTTTTCAAAGCACCAACTTCAGTGTGGTTTTAAAAATATCCTCATCTTCATGTTTTTTTATTCATGGGAATTCATTTCATGTCCAATTTTGTCACACTAACTGAAGTTTAATCTTGCATCGTTTTCATATTCAAAGCACTAAAAACATGTCAGACTTTGTGCTTCGGGACTGTTGAAAGAGACGACTCAGAAGTTGTTCAGCCCATTATGTCCTGTTAGGAGCACTCATCATTACTGGCATCTGAATGCCGATTGGAGCTATTTTTAAAGTCATCCTACTGCAGTGAAGCGTGTTGCTATGCTACAGTGTGTGTGTGTAATTTCTTCCGGTCAAACAATCAAAAGTTAAAAAGCGTTGTACTGGATCGATGCTGAAGTTAAATTAAAAGATGCCCTAACTTATTTTTGTTGTTCTTATATGATTGTGCAAATGTTCATCAAGAAAAGTTAAATACAGACAAAATCTTTAGAGAGAACAGTGGAGATATTCTAATATATTTATCTTTGGATGCCATGCAGGTGACAAGCGGGTGGTAAAGCTCTTCCTCAAGTCCAAAGAGACTGGCAAAAAGTTTGCCAGTGTCGACTTTGTCTTCTACAACTGCAGCGTCCACCAATCGTAAGTGAGAATGTTTAAATCATCTTATCAAATATTAATGAAGCTCATATACGTGCATCATTAGTGCTTTGAAAAAATATTCATGCTGTTTGAACTTTTTAGTCACACATTAATGTCACAAAGTGATTTTAAGGGATAGTCCAACACAAATTTGTTTATAATTTTTAAGTGAAGGAAAAATACTTGGTTTTCAATGTTGTGTTACAAATAAAAATCTGAAAATTGCGACATTTATTTGTGTTCAATCACAATCAATATTTTCATTTCAATTAAAGCGGAAAGTTTTTGGTGTGTATGTCTCCTATTGTGAACGTCCATATCAGACATTTTATGCCATTTTTCTTTTCTTTTCTTTTTTTTTTATTGCAAAAAGCTCGAGAGCATTCAGATTAGATAGAGTGTCAGAAGAGCAATCATCCATCCTTCTCCTCTTTGACATACTTCCCTTTCACTGATGGAGGAAAACAAAATCTCCCCACACCATGACGCCGCCACTACTATGCGCTGGTGGCTGGTGTGAATTAGTCTTCTAACACACATAAGTTTTGGTCTCATCTGACCAGAAAATCCTTATCACACATTTGCTGTGTTCCCTGCATGATTCACAGCAGACGACAATAAACGCCCGAGGCGTCTTAAAACAGTTTCACACAGGACCTAATTTACTAAATAGGCCACCTAGGAAGGAAATTGTTTGTGCTGAACTCTAACGAAGTGTGGGAAAGTGTTTGTGTTTCCTTTCTTTATTCTGAAAGTTTTCCTTTTGCCTTTGTGTACTTGTACTCCCTGTCTTGCCCTCTTTTCTTTCTCTTTTTCTTCTTCATATGCAGCATTGGTTTTAGTAACCTTTCCTCCTTTCCTTCTCACCTTCTTCTCTCTGTCATTTCTTTCTTGTCCTTCCGTTTGTCCTTGGTTGCTTTGCTCCTTTCTGGCATGCATCCTTGCTTCCTTCATTATGTCCTTGCTTTCTTCTTCCACTATATCCATTTTGCTTTCCTTTCCTCTTTAAAAAGCTAAATTACATTAATATTAGTGGTTGTAACGTGAAAAAGAAAACAAATAATTGCCTTGGCTTCTTTTCCTGCTGTTCTTCCTCTAGTCTGCCTCTGAGTCGTCTCATGTCACACATCATGAGACATATATCCGCACACACACACACACACGCACGAGCATGCACACACACACACACACACGCGATTCCACCTTTTTCGACCCCCACTGGAGGCTAGTATTACAGTTGAATTAAAAAATCAAATGTGCCATACATATGAAACATTTTAGTTTCACGATGGAAATAAAATGTTTTTTATCATAACCGACAACAGCTTAATGATTGCTCAATGATTTATTTATTACAACAGTTGTCTATTGTAATTCCTCTCAGTAACACACTGACTTTAATTTTAAAAAAATAGACTGGGGTTTGTGACTTTATAAATTTGCTGTATTGCACTTATTCACATTGAAAACAAAAATTGCTACAACGCTCAATACTTGCAAATAAAACCTTGTGCCCTTTTAATAAACTTTACTAGCTTAACATGAACTTAATTCTGTGCCTTTTTAAATCCACCACCAGTACAGCCACACCCCCTGCATCAGTCCCCACCATGGTAAACGAATCCTCCAGTTCCTCGACCCCAGCCCACACAATACTGTCAATCTGTGGCAGAAACGTCTGGTGGGGTATTAGCCCTGGGGCAGCAGATGGCTCAGAGGCCCCTCGGGTGCAGGCAGGACTCCACTCTAGCTTCCCCCTCCCGGATACTGGATGAGCCTCCTTCGAGGATTGTCCACAAACACACAGCGGCATAGACACGTGCATGCACAACCACACCTTTCCCCACTGTGTCACTTAGCAGTAACTGGTGCTGTGGATGTCTTAGACACCTAATCTGTTATTGTGACCTTTAACCCAGTCACCCCACTTCCCCACTCTTGTAGACAAATCCTTTGCCTCAGAAAGATGATTAGCTCAGCTGGTTAAGGGTGTGGTGGTTTATGGTGTCAGATCATCTTTAAATCATCTCCCATGAGGACCTCATTGTGTTTGCTCTACCTCTTGAATACTTTAAGTCATCTAGGATACCTCTCATATCTGATGGAAACCCTATGGTTGTATATGCCCAATTGTTAGGAGAGTAATCATATAAAAGAAATAAAATTGCACTGGATGTTTTCCCCAACTGCCTTAAATTCTCGCAAACAATAAAGAAGCGTAGAGGAACCAATGCAGAAAAGAGAGTTGCCCATTAGAAGTTATTCCCCCAATGATCTCTGATATTATCCGCTCTCTGCGCTGATCTAATACGACCTTTGAGTGATGTAATGGACGCGTTTAATGAAGTTACAGACAGGCCACGTCGCATCTTCTCCAGTAACTCTGATGGTGAAGCGAGACGCAGCGATAAGAACCCCATTTGGAACTGGCACTCTGTCCTGTGTGCATGCAGAGGCTGGCAGACCTTTGAAGTGTGGAGTCTGATGAGATCAGACTGGTAATGTTATTGCCATAATGGCTGCGTGGCCAAATGCGCCGCTTTGTTTCTAGAATGTGCTGTTATTCCTGACAGAGCTAAGATTACACTTAAAGCAATTATTTTCAAAATACTGAAGACATTTACTTTGTGAAGAAGAAGTCCTCATTTAAAGGTGTTAAAATACTAATTATGAAAATGGATCAGAAGATTTTATCAGGGTAGCAGTTTTCAGTAAGAATATGATCTTGAGGAACATCAGGTTATTAGCAGAAAAATTTTAAACAAATGGACAACATCTTCTTGCTTCTAACAAACGGATAATCAACAGTATCAATTGGTGCCTGTAACACACACTGTTCGTATTGGTCTGTCGTGCACCATGCCAGAACAAACTAACCTACTTCAGCTGTTTACCAGTCTGACCATTGATTTCCGACACAATTCCACTTGATTCTCATCTCCCTTTAGTGTTCCGTCTGACATTTCTTTCATTGAGCTAGATTTCTGTGGTTGAATTTTATGAGGAGGAATGTATAAGACAGTTTATTACTGGCAAAAATATTGTTTGGCTCAAGTTTTCAGCAGGACCTCAGTCAACTTCTTGAGAGGTGCTAGTTTTTGTTTTAAAACATCTTTACATTAATAGGAGAAATGGGTGTGGCTTGTTTTGTTTTCACTACAGGAGTGTCTCCATTTTTCTCATCAGGACATGTGTTGAAAAACATTTTAAGTTGCTTTTTTGACAACTTTGACACCTTTATGTCTTCCAGTGCTGCATGAGTCTGTGAGCACTTGATGAGGATGGTAGAAACATTTTTGCTGCTCTTGAAACTATAACGGTGTAAAGTTTTGGTATACCTCAAGACTGGAAAGCATCAGTTCCCTGTGCATCATCAATTTTTAATGTTGAACAGAGTGTAGGTTTTTCTGATGCCCAATCCCTGGGTCCTCCTGAGCACATGCCCCTCCTCGTTATTTACTCAGCAGATTACATCGTGGACCTGCTCCCTTAAAAATGCCATAAATTTGCATAGTTGTATTAATCTAATTACATTCCCTAGAGTTTAAGTTTGAGGGTTGCTGAGATTGAAATAGAAAATCACCCACAGCCATGATTACTGCTTAATTAAATATTTCCATATGCTTTTTTTTTTTTTCTTTTTTTTTTCTCATTCCACATCCCCGTGGTTAATAAAGACGGAGAGTCTGGAAATGATTTGAAGCTTAAGTGTATGCATGAGGTCATATGAACCACCTCCCCTCACTGTGGTCAGTTTGATTTGGTCAGAGATTAGATCATTCCTGAAATCTGTGTTGTAATGGACCCCAGAAAAACCCAATTTGAAGATCAGCTTTTTAGAACAAAGGTATTTGAAATGATGAGCTTAAAAAAAAGGCTTAAGAACTATTAATTTTCTTCCAAGCTGAACTCATACATGCAGTAATACCATTTGTTTGGCATGAATATTGAATCCTAGTTTTTTTTTTCTCTCTCCTTGTCAGTTTTTAAGAGATCTAGGAATCAAATTGATTGACAATTCCTTAGAGGAGTTAAATAATTCAACTCCTTCCCTTTGAAATGAAGAGCAGCCAATAAGCAGCTTGCCCAAGTGCAGGACAGTCAGACATGCCTCATTGGAGGACGGCTTGTATTTAGCCTTTCAAACTGACCAAGCAGACACTCGAGCAGGGAATCAGCCTATTGTGTTTGGCCTTGAAGAAACACTGCTAGTGTGTCTCGATTAGCATCTGAATATGAAAGGCTTAAATTAACAATGCAAGCGTGGGTATACAGGGAGCATGTCTCCAGCTGCTCAAAGCCTCAGACTGGCTGCAGGCAACGGTAAAGGACATGAAGGCGCAATAAGGCGTTGCTGGGGGGTCTGAAAAATAGAGCCTGCCCTTGATAAAGAGAATCAAACACCCTCCAATGGCACTAGGTGGGCTTTTTCTGACGAGGGGGAGCACCTGGCCTGTAATAGAGACTTTGAGATCCAACAGCAGCTCGTGACAGGGAGCGCAGCAATCGAAGAGCGAGCTGCAGGGGGTTGCTGCCGCTGGCCTTGGATTGGACGCATAATGGAACCTTTTTTATTTGAAAGTTCATGCTTATAAAAGTAGAAAGAAACACAGGCAGTTACCTGCTGATATTTTTCTCATTATTTCAAAGTTGCTGCTCGACTAACAAGCTTGATTTGACATGAATAAAAGATTTAAGCTGGATAAAAATGGTTATTATTAGGGTAATGCGACAGATGTGATGACTGATGTGGGCTGCTAACTATACATTGTACTGTTCGCTGTTTGACTCAAGTTTCCTGCTGTTAAGGTGATGTTGAAGTGTATTTTGATGAACGGTGAGTCGCTGAACCAAGCTCTTTGACATTCAGAAATGTGATCGTTTCTGTTTGAACAGACGCTTACAAGCATTACAATGAGCCCAGCGAGTTTAGTTGATGTTCATTTCTTTCATTTGTTTATCTAAGGGTTTAACAATACACGCTCCTCAAGAACAGTGTTGTCATTTTAGTGACGTTGTTGTCTTTCTTGGTGACTTTTCAAAAATGCGACTTCCAACAAATCTAGAAAGTATTCAGGTGTTTTTGGAAATACAAATAAAAAAATGAAGCATGTTCCTTTGGGGTAATTTTGGGGGTTTATTTTGAAAGGATACTTCATAACTTCTTTGCAAATATAATATTAAATTTACTGTTTTATTTTTTTGTCCCTTATTATCTGAGCTTTTATGTTTTTATTTGTCTCTTAGTTTTTCAAATTAAGTTTTTGTTATCACAGATTTATCTTTTTTTTGTTTGCTCTCTTAGTTTGGTTGTTTTTTTGTGTGTCTTCTATGTCTGATTTCAATCAGTGTGAAATACTGAATGTTTCACTTTTCAATATGAAAATTACTTTCTGAATATTTAATAGTATTTTCCAAAAAGCTAAGAATTCATTTTTTGTCATACCTTGTTCATCCCGATCACAATTTTACTGCAGCTTGGGTTTTTAGATGAAATGTACATAATTTAGTCGGGATTTGGGCTTGGACTAAATAATGCCAATGTTGCTAACTATACCCAGTCGCTGCATTTGGACAGTTTTCTGACCCCGTAGTAACTATTTTTCACAAAAGCAATGAGGGATAGGTCTAGCCACTTTTCCTGTTGTTAATGGAGCCTCTCTGTGACTGATGTAAAATAAAATATTGTTATTTTATTATAATATTGCAGAATCCACTGTGCTCCTCTCCCAAAACACTCCGAGGCGGCCCAGTCCTCCCAGTTGCAGGATGTGTTCATGCCCTCTTCATCCAGACTGTAAATAAATAATAAATGCTTGAAGCCACTACTGACAGCCATTGCTAGATGTAAATACAAAACTGACTTTGTCTTAAATACCTAAACCCAAATAGCCTTATTTTGTCAAAGCTTCATTGTGGTAGTTTGATCTACATCTCTGCATCGTGACGGTAAAACAAATCGGTGCATTTCTATTGTCGCTTTTTGACATAGTTAAATTGTTAAAGTACATATGGGAAAAAAAAAAAAAAAAGTTTGATCACAAACTTCCTTTGGGTGACTTGGTGTGGATACGGTTCATCTCACTTAAGGTGCAGACGACTCTTACTTTAATTATTTCAATTATGCAAATTACATTCTAATGCACAGCCATTTGTAGGACAGCCCTCTATCTCTTTTGCTCTGAGTGAAGAGTGTCCCACTACATGGATAGGATGCTGCAGGACAAATTTCACTTTGTCAAGGAATTCTGTATTGCTTGATTTTCTTTGGATCTCATTCCTTGCAAAGTTCTGATTTGTCTCGTATCGACCAGCCATCTGTGGATTCTCATCTGTTCTTTCCAGGACAAATCACTGGACTAAAATCCCAGCTCTGACTTTAAATCTGAGCATTGCCTGCTAACCCAGCATAGCCTAATCGCTTTCCTTCCATTTGTTGGCAACGTTGACAAATCTCCTCTTTGCTCTCGTGTGGTATTAAGAGGCCTGTTATTTCCTTAGCTGCACATCTTTTATTCTAAATGGACAGCTTCTGTCAGCACAATGCTAAATTGGTCAATTAAAGCGGCAGTGGGATTGAATTAAGCTCCAGCCTCTGATCTCGTTCAAAAGGAGGGGGTTTCTGGGCTGGAAATGATCACTTAAAGTGTGCACCTAACAAACGAGCGGCCCTAATTGATCCAAATGAATCCACGTCAGGGTTTGATGGATTCATACGTGGGCTCCATCTCAGAGCTCAAGAGTTAAAGCCCTCATTTTTCATGCGGATAAGGAAAAGAGGAAAGCTGGCATTACATAGGGTTAAAACAGACTCTGGAGCTTGTCAGGAGGGCGAGTGTGCTTTCTGTTGCTCCAGACAGATCCACATACATCTACACTTGGCAGATGTGGTGAAATACAAAGCAACCTGCTTACTATCTTAGCTTTATTAAATGCAGTATTTCATTGTTACCCAATAAACCATATGCTGACACAAATCCCTAGCTAAATAAGGCACAGAGATGAATCCCTGAAACTGTGCTTTAGTAAATTGCTCTTTAGTAAGCTTTGCAATGGCATGAGGCTGTTTTATTTGCTAACAAGTAATGTTTTTATTAGAGTATGCTGGCTGCACACTTAGAGTTTCTCTCCGCTTATTTGAGAAACTGCATACATAAACCTTTATGACTCTCCTCCTTGGGTCTTTCTTTAGATATGAGAGCCCACATATAGATTCATAATCATCTTCAGATATCCAAGCTTATGTTTCATCTGTCTCCCATGAGACCGCCACCTCTCCACCTCCTCTCTCTCACGATACCTGGTATATACACCTCTGTAAGGGAAATCCACCGGCTTTTGATGTCTCTCTCTCTCTCTCTTTGCCCCTCTCCTTTCTCTCGTCTTTCTCTTTCTGGCCGTCTATCGGCACCTCGCCTCTGCCAAAGCAGGTGAATTAAAAACGGTGGAGGGCTCTTAGCCCCTTGGATGAAAGAGAGCTTTAGAGAAAGAACGGGGGAGGACAAAGCAAATGGAGAGGGGTATGTGAACGGAGAGCCTAGTAGAGATGGTGAAACATAAGGGAAGGTTCACCACTGAGCGGATAAAAAGAACGTAACAAGAGAGTAACAGTATGCAGAGAGTCGGCTGGTGGTTGGAGAGGTCTATGAATGTGCAGAAGGTGAAAGCAATGGGAAGTTCAGAATGAAAGGGATGTTAAGGCAGGCTTTAAGTCTAAAGATGGGGGGATGAAAGGTGAAAATGACAAAACCATTTCACAGGTTGAGCAAACGTTGAAAAAAGATGAGTAAAAAAGATATTTAAGCAGATATTCTGTTGGGAGCTGGTCGAGGCAGGCAACCAGCTGGTAGGAGATTCCCACGGTAAAATAACCCTGAGTAGAAATAACAGTTTCTACATTTTTGTTTGCACTTAAAAATGTGAAGGTTACACTGTGTCACATAGGTTGTTTAATGGCCAATTCCTCATCCAGTGTGCCTCATTATTGCAAATTTATCCTCCAACTTAATGAAGCTCTGGTGACTCTGGTACTTTCCTTGGTATCATTGTAAACGAATCTCAGATTGTAAGAACAAATTTTAGTCATTTTAAAACTTTCTAGGACCTTCTACACCTTATTTGTCAATGCCATACTGATGGTTATGATTTTTAAAAGCACAATTTGTACCTGTCATAGTTTTAAAGATGTCCAAATGTTTTGCAAAAAAAAGATTTCTGTTTAGATTTAGCATTAAGGTGCTATAAGCTGTCAAAACAAGACTCTGCTAACTACCTCCATGGTCTCCTCCAATCTCCATTTTTCAGCTGCCTTTCCTGTGTGAATGGCTCCTTCCCATGCCACTGGTGCAAGTACCGCCACATGTGCACCCAAAACGCCAACGATTGCTCTTTCCAGGAGGGACGTGTCAACGATTCTGAGGTAAGACCCCCCGATGCTTCGCCACAGTCAACACGGCAGTCAATTCAGCAGCACACATTTGTTTTCTTTGCTACATCTTAAAAAAACAAATAAAAACAACTGAAGAAAATGTACCATTTACTCCAAAATGTGCAAGTATTAAATATATCACATTCACATAACTGCCATATTTGTACACATGCAGTAACAAACACACATAGCAACATGAGTTGAGATATTAGTTCATCTGCACCTCCATCCTGTGTGCCTTTTGCCTCTGGGGTTTCCTCCCCTCGTCCTGCTGTGTGTCTGCTGTCTGTACGTGTAATATTGGCTTTTGGCACAGTGACAACAGCTTGTGTACTGTGCAGCAATAATTCTGTCGTGGCCCATAAGGCCATAAACAGGCCGGGATGAATGACTTTCTATGGAAAAACTGCCTTGTTCTTACAAAGCCAAATGCTGCATTAGCATAAAAGCTCATATTAATCGTGCCAAGTGGCAGTGACTGCAGGCGTCATGTAAGGCATATCAAGCATTTGTCAAGTCCTGTAGTACATGCAGGGCTGGACACCAACCTGCATGGGGTTTTATGGTGCTGTTCTTTATTGACACCCTAAGAAGAGGTGGATGCAAAGTTTAACATATATTATGAAATTCATATCTCCAAAATGGACTTAAGGAATCAGTATTACTCCCCAGTGACTGACGGTTATACCAGTGCTTTATCTGTCTCAGGTCGTACACACAGTTAGGACTATTCATCCTTCACTCTTTATGTTTCTGGTCCAGCTCTATGTTATCTACATGCAGATTAAAGCCTCCCTCCATCAGACTTGTCGGCAGAGTCTGAATAACTGGCCTTTATTAACTTATTGCTTTTCCCTTTTATCTGCTTTCCCAACTGGAGCTGTAGCTGAATCCTAAACGCCAGCTTGCTAAACCACAGCTTCTGTGCCCAGTAATGGATGAGACAATGGGCACAGGCTTCATGGCTCTAAGGGTCAGAGTTTTTGGATTAGAGTGCTGATCTGGAGAGCAGATTAGCAGGTTCTGAACTGAGTAGGGACAGCAACACACACTTAAACACAGGCCTGCTTCTTTTTTTTCTTCCTTTGTTTTGCATCTTTCCTCCCTCATGTTTTTTCTTTCTTTCCTGTCTTACTCTCCTTGCTACCTTGCTAACTTACTTTTTGTTTTTTCGTTATTCCTTTAATGTTTTCTTGCCTTTTTTTCTCTCCCTTTCTTTGATTTATTCTTTTTTTACATAAATATTTAGGAACTCTGTAAATAGAAAATATGCTATCATTGCTTTTCAGCTTTCTATCATAATACCATCTCTGGTCATTTATATGCAGGGCTTCAGATCAGAGGGGTTTGGTGGGGAAAGGCTCTCAACGTTCTAATGCACACATCAAAATTGTTTTGTTGTTTTTGATCCACAGTTTTTTAAAAAGTGTCATCTTGCCTGAACCAGTTTTAAATTAATAACTTCAGGCTGTACAACCTGTTGAAAGAAACACAGAGATATCAACAGATAACATGAATTAAAACAAAATGTCTGTTATTCTTTAAATCACAGTGATGTTTTCCACAATATCACGTATTCTAAAAAAGATATTTCTTTTGCAAAAAAAGTATAAAGTCATCATATTAAAGCAGAGAAATTAATAAAGTTGAAGAAGAGATTAAAGATCACAGATCACTGATCTGATAGTCCATCATTTCACATAAATACTGTGCTTTGTGTTTTTCATGCACAAAAGTGTAAACAACCTTACAGTAACCTGCACACACACACACACACACACACACACACACACACACACACACACACACACACACACACGCACACACACATGCACACATGCACTCGCACACTCACCCATGCACCAAGTCATTTATCATCCTTCTCTTAGCTGCCAGATCCATTAGTTCTGCCCTCAGTGCCCCAACAAGAAATGCTATTCCTGAAGGCTTGGCTTATCCCTTTCCTCCTCCTGCTTCTCTCCAGCTCCTCTCCAGGGCAGGCCCCGTCTCTCCCACCTCATCCTTCACCACTTTGATGCTCGGTCACCTCATCTTTTTCTCATTCTTTTTCCTCTCTATGTCCCATTCTCTGTTTTTCTTTTATTTGTATTGTGAACAAAGGACAAATTGAACAGAAATGTGCCTTTGTTTTTAGCACCTTCTGGCTTTTCTTCCCCTCTATTGGCTGGAGAAGAAGCAGGAGCTCTTCTATTTGTACATCTCAAGTAGAGATTGACTCAAATAGATTGACTCATTAGACACAGGAAGACCTTTCAAGTCTTCATTTTTGTTAATTTCATTGATTACGGCTTACAGCTAATGAAAACAGTCTGCTGAGGCATTCAGGAAGCCATGATGATGAAAAATTGTCCTTCAGCTCTTCTGTGTTGTTGGCTCTGGGTTTTCTCATCTTCCTTTGGACAATACTCGGGTCAGGCCAGTTTGCTGGAGTTTCAAACCCAGTCATTCCATAATCTTTAAATAAGATTTTGTTACTTTTAGTGATGAGGGAAGGTGTTAATTTTCAGTTTGATTCAAGAGTAATTTAATTGAATAAATGTAAATTGTGTCGCCTATGTCTGATCTTGAAGCAATCCAGCTGCAGTATATAAAAGCTGCTCTTAATTCTGTTGTTTCTGTCTCTCTGTGCCACATATTTTTCTTCCACTTAACTTTCCAATTTAATGCTTAAACATACCAGTGAACTGGAATAATCTTCAGGCATGTTGGCCACAACACAACTTTTCTGAATTTAAAACACTCTAATATTCATGTGATGGGAGAAACTGAATTTGAAGTTTTTACTAAGTGTAACTAGGGCTGGTACAAATCACTAAATATATTATCAAAGTGTCAGTCGTAAAGGTTGGTTACTTGAAACATAATTTCTATTAAAAATGGTATTCAGGGAGTTGTCCTTTTTGTTTTGTTTTGTTTTTTTGTAGTTTTTTTTTATGGTTACAACATTGCAGACACTGATACTGCAATTTCTGTTTCAGCTTTAGCTGTACACCGTAACCATCAAAACTACCAGAAAAATACTTTAAATCTACAGCTATGTGAAATTATTTTGTAATAAACGAGTTTTCCTTTTTCACCGCACTACAAAAATCTCACCAACTTATGTACCGAGATGCGCCCTTATGTGTACACGTTTGATTTTCTTCCTTGTTTTTCCAGCTTCGTTCTCAATGCAAACAGCAGTGAAACGAGCTCTCTCTCCCTGAAAGCAGACAGTTCACTCAGACCTTTACGGCTCTCATCTGCAGATGAAAACAGTCGATTGGGTGGGATGAGGCTCATTGTCAGACTGATCAAAGGCCAGATAGAGCGTTCAGTGAGAGTTGAGGGATGAATGCTCCTCCGTATCACTCTTTGGTCTGACTGGTGTTGGACCAACCAGACAGAACAGTTGAGATGAAAGAATAAAGCCAGCCGATGAATTATGAACGTGATCAGCCTTTGTTCTCCTTCTGCTTTGCTCTTATTCACACATTCGTTAACAAGGGTTGCTCTAAATAATACATGATTTTAGTGTAAATATTATAAATACAAAAGTAGCACATCCAAAAGCTCTTTGTTGTGGCTGTTTTGTACCCTTAAATCACCTCTTTTTTTTATGTATGCTTTTTCAAAATTGTTTGTGTTGCTGATTTGCATCCACTAGAACAGCAATAATAATAAAAAGGAGTTATTTATGTTTTTGTAAATAGACTTTGTCTGAAGAGGGAGGGAAACAGTGGGAAAGTCATAGCTTGACAGTGTAAGCAGGGAGAAAATATGTATAATGAGTGACATTTTCAAATCAAATATGCATGAATCAACAAAGCCTCCAAATGGCACAACAAACAAATTCTTGAATTAAGGAGCGACGAGGCGGAAAATTGCAAGAGAGGAATTAAAGTTACTTTTATCATAAAAACAAAAAAGCCAAGGGGAGACTTAAGGAAGAGAATGAAGTGCTGCAACCTGTTGATTTATTTCTTCCTCCCATAGTTTCCTTTTCTTCTCTTTACCTTCTTTCTTTATTTATTCCTTTGATTGCTATCTCGTACTCAACCTTTCCCCTCTTTACAACCCAAAGCGTTTTAGCTGAGCCAACGTCTTGATGAGTGCCAGGCAAAGTTCAGCCTGGCTGGGCTCAGCTATCCTAAGACATGTTTACGTGTTAGTTTTGCTGAAATGCAAGGCTCAGTCTTACTTGAGCAATCAAGACGCTGGACAACTTGATTGAGAATCGTAATGAAGGCAGTTCTTCTCTTTTTTCTTCTTCTCTCCTGCGCCTCCATTGTTACTCTGTGCTATTCTCTGTGTTACCATTAGAGTTTGGTTCATCACACAGAAAGTACTTTTGGTTGTTCTTTTCTTTTTACAGATTTTTATGGAAAATGTGATCGTCTTCCTACATTTCCCTTAAAACATATCGTCTTTATTCTACTATGTTGCATGGAAATAACTATATGACCTAAAAAAAAATACTGTTCTCATTGGGAGCTTTTGTTCAGTAAAATTTGATTTATACTGTAATAGTTCATGACTTGAAAATTATACTGACCATCATTTGCATTGACCATTTAGGAAAATCTGAGAAAATATCACTTCTATAATAATTTGGAACACAATATATTAGTAATTTTTTTATGTTTCTTTTATGCCTACACCAGTAAAACGTGCAAAATAAAAACGAATCTAAAAACTTTATTAAGCCTTGGCTCTAGGCTTTTGGCAAACAACCAGAAGAAACTCAGAGGAGCAGAAGAACTTCAAAAATTAGACCCAGTTTACCACTTCTTTGGGCTCCATGGTTACTCTTGGGAAAAAATTCAGTGTATTTCCAATTTTATTATATATATTTTTAAATCCTCAAAGAACCTGTTGACTGCAGAGAGTTTGTACAGATAAGAGTGCAATATGAATCATCTCTGTGGTTGTTCCAACAGCCTCATCCACACTCTGTCCCTTGACACTACATTAACAAGAGAGGCTCCATATAGACTGCAGTCTGAACAAAGCGTTGCAGTGCACTGGCTCATTTTCTCACGCACCGTCTTCCTCTCGCACACTGTTAGCCATGCGATTACACTTATCGCATGCAGCCTACCTCCTCATTCTCCGAACAGTCGCAGAAACACACGGTCAGTGTTTCTGACTTTCGCTGCCTTTCACCCGCACACCGGCGCGCACAATCCACGGCTGACTGGGTTATTTGTGACAGAGGTGTGAAGGCCCCGAACCGTGACATTCTGGCACACTGTGTTTACCCTGGCTGGTACTCAGACACTGAGCAGAACACACTCACACGCATTCTTTGTAGAAAGAGACCGTCTCACAGACGGCAGGCCAAGGCTGCTTGAGGGGCCCTTCTTTGAGTGCGGATATTCGTATGTGTGTGACTGTACTCTTTCAGTGTGTGTTTGTGTGACTGTCACTGGTTCTTATCAGGACAAAGCACAACCAGCAGCGGAGGGCAGCAGGGGGCACAGAGGTGAGGGGGAGGCAGGAGTGTGTGGGTACTTGAATGAAATTCACTGTTTCCCATTTTCTCTTTCCTCTTTTTCTTTCAGCTGTCTGTACCTGTTGATGTTTGTCTTGGCTCACTTTTCACCTTTTCTGTTCAGCTGTTGAGCTGTATGTTTTTTTTCACTCATCTTCTTCTATTCGTCTCAACTTAATGTTCATCCCCATTTCCTTTTTTATTTGTCTATTAAACATCCATCTTTTAAATGTGCTCCTCTTGTAACAAAACCACTTGTCTCCACCCATTACTTGCATGTGCTGCATTTAAAATAACCAGTTGTGTTTTAAAGAGGCCACAAATAAATAAAAAAAATCACTGGAGGTATGATACTTTATCCCATATACAGTTTACCTAAATAAACTCCTTCCAGTTAAGTACATATTATACTAGGAGCAAACCAAAAGATTTGTATAAAATGCTTTAATTAGGAGCAGATGTAAAAAAAAAAAAAAAAAAAAAAAAAAGCAGAGAAAAACAATGAAAGAAAAAGGAAAACAATGACATCAGAGAGGCAAATAAAAAAAACCCCAGACCATAACAAGCTAGAGATAAAACTGAGAGAAATGCAATTTTCTTTTTTTTTTCAAATGCTCTAAAGTTGGATAATAGCACAAAAGAGAAGAAAACATACACTATGTACAGGAAACTAACTTAGCTTGGCACGATATTGCAACACCAACAATACCTTTGCAGATGGTTGCATGTCTGATTCTTTAAACAGCGCAACCTGCTGCTGTAATGGTAGCTTAAATACGAAACTGTGACTGGAGAAAATGTAAGACTAAGATAAATCTTAGCTTTTTCAGGGAAAGAAAATGTTCTGGAAAATGTTTCCAGTGAGAACGTGGTTTGCATCGTCTGGGACACCGTGGCAAGACTCTGATCATAAAAAACTGTGCTTAGTAGACAAGGACAGCAGATTGATATTTATGGAAGAGGCTGAGATTTAGCAACCTCAGCATGCATAATATATTGACTTCATGCAGATGTGAAGGCCACTTTCTTGGCTAAATCAGTTAAAGTGCTTTGATTAGACATTAAAACTTCAGTTCAGTCTCGTGTGCAGCGATGCTGTTGGGTTATTCTCTTCTCCATATATAATCCAAGCCCCATTAGTGCAGCATGTTTCACCCCAGTCATGCCAACACACTGACTGCACCATTGAATTCGGCATCAGCAAAGGTTTAATGAACAGCTAATTTGTAGCAAAGATGTCACTGATGGACACACAGGCCCTTGCTGCAGGCTGTGCACATGGACACACCAGTGTTTGTGTGCATGCTGGTTTGTGTCTGTGTTTGTCACAGTTCCCAGTGGTTTAATTATTCAGGCCGCTTTAAATCTTCATCTCCACAGCCCTCACAGCCAGCCCGCTTAATGGTGAACACAGATGAATATTGCATTTTTACCATCAGACTGCCTGAGTGTCAGGGATGGGAAGAAATAACTGGCAAGTCACTGAGAGAAAGAGCAGGGTAGTTAGAAAATAATTCAGCAGAATGGGCTAAAGGAAAAACAAACTCCAAAGTGCAGGGAGATCACAGAAGCAAAGGCTGTGATTGAGAAACAGCAGCCGCCTGCTGAGATGGAGAGCCAGTGAACAATCTCACAAGAGCAGCTAACTGAGTCTGTCATGGTTTGCTTTTCACCATGCTGTTTTCAGAGAGTAGCCCTCAATGCTTCTTTTTTCAGTCTCCATTTTACAACACCTCAGTGCTCCTTAGGAAAATCCAAGATGGCAAACCTGGATTGTAAACACATGCTTCAAGCTGAACTGGTCAGATGATCTGCTGGGAAAGCTGAACTGAAGCAGGGACACTTTAAAAACTATTAGAATGATTGGAAGAAGCTTAAAAACTCAATAGAAGCATACAGATCGCCAAAAGCTGAAACTGAATCACAAAAACAGAAGAAGAAGCTGAAAGCAAAGTAAGCCGACCATCTCTACCTGATCAAAGTTGAAGAATTACTTCAATTACTATTTTGGTGTTTTAGAATGGTACTGGGACTGTTGGACCACCAGTGCTTCCTACTTTTCTGTAGTTTAGCATTAGTACATTTCTAAAATAGGCTTACCTCTTGTTTAGTATCAGTACTTTCTATTTCTACATGCTGCAATTGGACAATTACTTTGTCTAATTAAAAGCTGAACCAAAGGAAGGAAGCATTTTTGTCAGCACTTAGAGCTCAAGTAGAACCTGAATCTAATAAAAATGTTTTGACCATCACATGTAGATTTCTTAGTTTTGTTTGACCTGCTTATTGAGGGGAAATAATGTAATGTTGTTAAAAGGTCAAATTTGCTGTGGAATAACAATAGTTTGCTGTCTCTCTTCTTCCTGTTGTTTAATTTAACATCACCCACACTTTTCAGGGTTTAAGTCCTGAAAAGTATTACTTTAAAAATAAATAAAAATTTAACTGAAAAATGTGATCTAACACATTTACAGTGACCTTGCCAAGTTGGCTCTATTATTATATCAAATAAAGATGGTTATTAGAGGTGGCTAAAAACCACCTCTAATGGTTTTGGTTAAGTTTTTGGTGAAGTGTCTGAAGCAGCAAAGTAAGTAGATGGATGCCTTGATTTCAGAAATAATTTATGCGTGTAAATAGATTAAACCTTTAAAATCTATACATCTTAAAATCATCAGTAATCTTATAAATCTGAGTTTAATAGTAGTGGATCACTGTTGTAGTAACTGGGTATAAAAGCATTAATGTTTAATATTTACATGAAATCCAGCAGACCTGCTCCTTATAAGTGAGCTATCTCTTCGTGGTGAAATTCTGTTTCACTCCAGACTTTCTGAAGTGTTGTGTCATCTGCAGAGAAGAGCCATGGGCACCAGATAGAAGAGCATATCTACCTCTGAAATCAAAGCTCGTCTTTGAAAAGCTGAAAAGCACAGGGCTTGATTGCTGCTGACATATCTGGGTTAGAATGAAACGGGGTGCCAGGCACCCGCACCCTTCCCCCGCTACACTATGAAAATCCATAAGGAGGAAAAATGAAGAGCTCGTCAAAAAGAAGAAGAGAAAGAATCACAGATTCCTGTTTTTCTTTATTGTCTTATAGCACACTGCATCATTTGTGTCAAAGGGATAAACTGTGTACGGTTGCCGGCTTGCTTGTAAATCAAAGATAAGGGATTACAAGATGAAATCAGAAATGTATGTTTGTACAGTTGATGTATCAAAGGCCAGAGTTTGAAGCAGTTTGTGGGCACGTGGAGTAAAGCGAGTAGACGTATGCTAGATTCAGGCAAGCTCCTGAAGGCGCTAACAGCCTAAACAATCAAAACTGAATAACAGGTATTCAAGTCATGCATTCCTTCATTCATCTGCACTCAGAGTTCACCGTATTTCTCTCTCATCCTCTCTTCCTGCATCTCCAGTCTGCTCAGAAAGAAGGTTGTGGGCAGACAATCTCACAGTCCCTTTCAAGCTTCAAAGTCGCCTTTCTTCCTCTGCATCCTTTTGCTCCTGCACTGTTCTACATGTTGCTGCCTTATTAAGTTGTTCCTCACTCTATCGCTCCTTCCATCCCCCGCAGTAAGTCTCGGTCACAAAACATATTTCTGGCTTTTGCTTCCTAATTAGCCGGCTTTACATGTACACGCGTGTTTTTATCCTGCTTCTATGTAAAATATGCAATGCACAGCTTCTAAACTAATGTACCTTTAGCTAATTTTACCACTGTGTTGTTTGTTTTTCTTCTGCATGTCTATAAATAGCTAATAATTTAGCTCACAAATTACTTTGTAGAGTCTTAAGCACATGTAGTGTAGACAATAAAAAAACGCTATTTGCCTTTCCACCATGATTTATTTAATCTATTATATGGTTAAAAAGCTTTGACCAGAAAATTTTAATATTATTAGCTGTTTTATTATTTTTATTTTTTTATATAGCCATTTTATAGTTCTGCTCAGAAATTTTTATTACAATCGACATGAACATTACTTGTTTTAGGCTCTAATCATGCTAATCCAAATTGTTGGAACAAAACAAACAAAAAATCAAATAAAATAATTTCTCACTCCATCTGCAGAAAGACTTTATGGTCAGATGAGACATGAGTTTGAGCAATTTGACGAGAAAAACTGTCAAATGTGATGGTATTATGCCGAGTGTTTTGTCATACTTTGTTTCCACAAAATGGCTGAAGTGTATAAAATCAACAGGTTACAATATGGACACAATTACGTGTTACAGCAGGACAAACATCCCAAACGTACAACTAATCACTTAATTAAAACTTGTTGAAACTTTTCAGACAAAAGTTTGAACACTTTGTGTTTTTAAAATCATTATTGTATGCTTTACCAACTTGGTTTGCAAAAGAAAAAAAAGTGTTTCTTCCTGTGATGAATTGATAAAACCTCCTAAGCAGAACTGTCGGTTACTTTTCTGGTAATTTGTCAATTAGGTCATTTAAATACCTAAAATGTTTGTTAATAGCTCGAATAAGCACAGACCTGCCTGTCTCTATTTGACTTCGTAAAACAGTTATAATACTTTTTTTCACTGTGGAAAAAACCCCACAATATATTTAATAGTAAATCTTTGTGGATGCCTCTCAACCTGCATATTTTATAGTTGCTGCTTAAATCTTCATGGATTCTGAATTTTGCTCGTTCTTTTTTTGTGCCACCTAATTTTTAGAGCCCTTTAGTTAAATTATAATTTGAACAGCTGAATTATGCATTTCATCTTGCTATTTTTATTACACAGAACATTTATGTATGGCCCTCTTTGTTATATAGAATAAAAATGACACCTCATGTTTTGGCTGTAGCCTATATGCTGCAACTTGTATAAAATCTTTATCAGAGAACCTAAGAGACGACGTCTACAGACAGTAGGATGTGTTTGGCATTCTTTATGTACCTCTATTGTGATCGCTTTGTGGCACACACACACACACACACACCCACATCCACACACACCCACATCCACACACACTATGTTCCCCTTATTTGTACCATTGTGTCCCCTTTGCTCCTCTGTGGCCATCGCTGCCATCTCATTTCTCCCCCAGGCTCCCCATATCGCTTTACTTCATTATTTAGCGTGTTATTTTTTCTCATCCCTGATCTATAGTCTGCACATCACAGAAGCAGCTAATTAATTATGGATGGGAGGGTGTGTGTGTGTGTGTGTGTGTGTGTGTGTGTGTGTGAATTGGAGAGATGAGGGCTCTTTTAAAAAAAGAAAAAGAAAAAGCAACGACCAGACATCTGCCTCATTACGAATGCGCAGTGTTTTTGGAGCTTTATTAATTTATATCTTGTCAGGCTATGCCAAACCTTCTGAACACTTTTAGCTCTTTTATTCCATTTATTTATTAATAAAGCATCCCACATTTGCTTTCTGCTTTTATCCCCCTTTTACTCCCACACTTGTGTCCCAATGCACCCCCAAACCCATCTCCACCTAATGTCTTGATTTTAATCTCTCACCTTTCTACATATCTGCATGAACACACACATACATAAACGCACACCTTCTGACACACACACTGACACATCTTCCCGCTGACTGTCTCATTATCTGCTCTTGGCGGATGTTAAAAGGTGTTTGGCCCACCTGCAATGTAGAGATTACCTCTTCCCAACAAACATTGGTTTATTAATGTCTGCGTGTATTTAGAAAGTGTAATAGTGGAAGAGGTATAGTACACATCTGAGCACTTTGACGAAAGGGAAATGTATTAAACCTTCCTTAATGTGGAGTGACAGCTGATCTCCTGTTAGAAGATTCATGGTGGCATCTAATCTAATTTGGTATCCAGGCATGTATACACACACGGTTTCTAAGCAGTCCTGAAAACGCTGGAATTAGATTTTACTGTTTTCCTAGCTCTGATTGAATATAGAAACATTCAATGTTTTCCACATTTTAGGATTTTAAAATTTCCAGAATGAGTTGATAAAAAACATTTCTGAATGTCTTAAATATTTACTTCCACCTCAGATATGACAGATTTTTTTTTCAGGCACAGCAACCTTTGAAAGCAATAAGTTTTATTAACAGGGTTTGGAACAAATGAAGTCTAATCTTTGGGACATTTAGAGGATAAGCAAAAAAAAAGAAAAAAAAACAGCAGATAAGTGTTCATTCTTGTGTATGTCCTGTTGTACTGTACAGTTCAGTCTGTAGAAGTACGGAAATGTAGAATTGAAAAACAGACGGGAACCCAGTGATTAAAAAAATACTTCTCAGGATGCAAAATGTCTCACCTTTCCAAGATCCAGTTGCCACTGTAGCAAATTAAGAATGGAATTACAAAATTTTTTCTTTATAGCACAATACTCCTGCACATTCTGTGAAATCCCAAAGCCTTCCCAGGCTAGAAGGAAAATAGATAGAATCTCTGCGTCTGAATCAAAGGATCCCTTTAAGATATCAATATGAAAAAGCAGTGGCTCCAGATGACTTGACTTTTTGTCTTGACTCTAAAAGGAAATAAACATCTGAATCACCACGGGGCATCAATTACCCTCTTTGACATACATTGAACTTCTTGAGGCAAATTGAGACAGAAAATATTGCTGGAATCTTGCATTGGTTTGACACACATGACAGTCTTGAGTGTTTTGAAAGGTGCTAACAAATTAAAATATTATTATTATTAATGCTTCTGAAAAGATTTGGTTTGAGAAGGATCACTGACTGCAGTGTGCCATAGTTAGTTGTTTGATGCAAAATAATAGAGCTGTATTTCATGAAGTGCATCTGATGTCATAGTAGCTCCTAATGATAGCTCCCAGCTAGCCTACAGATAATGCTAATTTCAGCTGTTTGTGTCTGGGATTTTGCTACCTCCTCTTCCATCCAGTCACTCCCTTCCCATCACCTTCAGGAGGGAACATTGAGTTTGGGCCCAATATGAACTCCTCATAAATTTATTTAAGCTGCAGCTTCACTCAGCAACCTAGCTTTTTAGCAGAAAATAAGAAAACAGAGTATCTGAAGGAGTGTTTACATTTTCTCTTCATAATCTACATATTTATACATACCATTAGAACATGGAAATTGCAGCACTAGCCTCAAGCAGCCTTGGAGGTAGAGCAAATATGCAGAGCTAAAGAGACCCCTCGGGCTACTTGGATATCAGCCATCACAAAAACACTTCTGCACACATCCAGGTACACATACACATTGTTTAGTGTTTTTGTGATTAATAAATGAATTTGAAAGCTACCGGTGAATTTTTAGTTGCTTGTGCAAAATGGTGGTTTTCTATTTTGGCTTTTGCAAGTGTTGACAGTTAAGTTTATGAAGCTGTTTGAATGCAAAGACAGTGATCAGAATCCAAAGCTGAGCAGATGTTTTTGTGCCACATTCTCTTGAAGACAAAAACCATCTGTCTCATGCATTCTTTCACGCATCTCCTGCACATCCCAGATACAAACACAGCTTCACTAAAAGCGCCTGTTACCTGTTACGCTGGAGCAAGATGAAGTGACCCTTATGAAATGAGCTGCTGGTCTGTGTAAACAGTTCATGGTCTGGAGAATCTGTTTGTCAAGAAAAGCTTAAATTGCAATTAGTTTTTTCATTGATCTTCTGTGAGACTTTTGACTCAATACAATACCTTTAAGTGCTCCTGAGGCATTTATTACACACACTGTGTCTGGCAGTAAGCCCACAGGGTTGGAGTCGCACACTCAAAAAAAAATAAAACATACACATGCACATCCCTTTCTCTTCCTTCCTGTTGGTCATTCCTAAATCCACCAGATGCTGTGTCACATCTGGCAAAGCAAACCAAAGCATCCGTCTTCACAGATGAATTGAAAACTGAGAAGTTGGGGAAAAGGAAGGAAATAAAAAAGAAGAAAAATTCTCCTCTAGCTTCAAAGTATTCCCTTCGGTAAAATATTGTTTCAGTGTATTCTGTACTCTGTAGCCCTAATGCGGGCTTTGAACTGTTTTGGCACCTGTCACAAAGACTGATGAAATTGTTTCTCCCTGCACAATGGTGTTCTGTTCACCTCTCTCCCTCAGTGTCCTCCTTTTTTCCTTTATTTTGCCTCATGTTCCCCTTTAAATCCTATTTGTTTCAAATGCAGCATTGCAGAAACAGGAGCAATGATGAAGTAGCACACCAATATGCTAGTTAAATGTTCTATATAAATTAATGTAATGCTGTACTTATTGAGAATCCTGACTTTACATGAACATTATCTCTTATTTCATTGCTACTATTACATAAGCTTCGCACTGAGTTGACACACTTTATATAGCTTTAACTCCAACTCTCTCTGCACAAGATTTATTAGTGTTTATTTAGTCATTTTGTCAGGACAGCATTTGCAAGTTCAGGCACTGATATTGGACGTGAAGAGAATTTATTTGGCTAGAACTAAGGGACCAAGCCTAAACCATAAAAAACACCTCAAAATCAAACCCCCTCTCCGATTGTCAGATCGTGAAGCAATGGCGATTCAGATAACATGTCTCCGTTTGGTTGATTTGTTCCTGACCTTTTTGGTTTGAAACTGTGTGGTCCACCCCAGGAGGTTTCATAAATAGTTCAGCAGCTTGTGCTTCCCATGAGAAAGCTTCAATTCTGCTTTGATAAAAGCATTGTCAAAAAAATCTCCTCAGTCTACTGTAAAGAAAATATCACTCCAATAAATAACTTTGATGGTGGTTTCATCAGGGATCATAATGCCATATTTTATTAATTTCATAGGTCTAAAAGGAGACTATAAATAAAAAAGTAGCTCATTTGAGCATTTTCTATTAACATTTTCTTCAGTATATGTATAAGGTAAAATAAAGAGTTTCCTTTTGTCATTTTTATTTGACATTTTAGTTTTGAGTGTGCAGTAGAAGTGAGAAGTGATTACATTGAAAAGATACTATAAGGAAATATAACTGGCCAAGAAGCGACAAGTAGACCGCGGAGCTGACACAAAGCCGATAGACGGATGAATAAAACATCAGTTAGCAGCAGCTTATGCTACAGGCAGTGCTAGCTTGCAATTCAGAGGCTTTCTTGACATAGCAGCGGGGTGTTCAAACCGCCACCCTCCTCCACCCAGGGTGATGCAAGTCTGCCGCTTTTGACTTGAGCTTACAGTACTTCTCTGTGACTTGACTTCAAAAGCCACAAGTGCAAATCAATCTCTGTTTCCTCTTCTGTCGCAGTCGCCTGCCTCTCCCTCCATCTCTGGTCCCTTCCATCAATTTTCTAGAGCTGTCTGAGACTCCAGGCAGTTAATTAAGTAGGACATTGTCGGGGACTCTGTACACGATGTGGCTGGAGATGGATGGATGGATAAATAGATTAAAAAGATGGAGGGGATGCGGACGTCCCACTTTGCCTTTTTTTAAATTTTTTATTTTAAAGTATAATTGTACTTTTTTTCTGCTCAACATCCCATTTGATTATGGTCCTTTTTTAAGTAGTTCACTTGCTGATATTAACATCTCTGTTTCATTCCTTTCTCCCTCCAATTAAACTACCATCTCACGTTTCTTTCCTTTCATTTTCTCACCCTCTCCTCCCTCCTCAACTCCCTACCTTCCTTCTTCCTTCTTAACCATCCATTTTCCTGCTGCTCTCTTCCTCTGCTCACCCCGCCTCCCTCCTAGTTGATTATACGTCTGGTTCTCTGTACTCTGCTTCGTCTTCCTCCTGTAGTATTCCCCTCCCTCATTATATGTTGGGGAGGGAGGGCGCGCGTTTGTGTGTGATCCGAAACACAAAGCCAGGGCTAAGCAGGCTAATGAACAAACTCCGGCATTGTGTTTGGGCCCCGGGGATGCTCTGAAGCTTCTAATGTACAGCTGCTACAGCTGCAAAAAATGGTAAAGGAAAATTTTACAGACCAGGAGTCAGATATGTGCTTAAAGAGAGAGGTGAGCGAGTCTGAGCTGATGTATCTGCAGTGAATATTAACCGAGGATCTGGTCAAAGATCTTTTTTTCTGAAGTTCTAATAAGAGTGTGTTACCTAGTGCAGCGGGGACTTGTTTCTAAAATAGATACTGCAGTAGTTTAGGGGGAATAATCTATCTGAAACTGAATGCATTGTTTCAGGGCCTTTCTTCCTATATAAACGGCTGAATATGAATTTCCTGACTCTGCATATCTCCTATCCTGCAAGTCATTTGTCTCCATGTTGTAAATTGTGTCATATTTATGACAACTTACAGGCTGGGATCTTTGACTCATTCTGTAGAAATTGCATCACCCACACCCTTGTGGTCTTTCTCTTCCTTCCATTCCGTGTTGATGAGATGTGCGTCCCGCTGCCAAATGGCAACAAGGTCACTGTAATGACTTAATTTCTTCCAGCACATGCACAAATTCACTTCTCGGAAAGTTTTTGCTCCAAGCGTTTTGCCCCGTCTTATTCTTGTCCCAAATATACTTAATTAATCCAATTGCACATGGAAGGAGCTGTTTTGTCTCTAACACATCTGTACAAGGGCATATGCCGAGACACACACCCTGCTGGGTTTTATCCCACAGTTGAAGGGTGGTTTCCAGATTATCTAAACAAGTGTTTTGGATCTTCCCAGAATCCCAAGCTTGCACGCATATGCTTGAAAATGTGCAACAATTATAGAGCTTGTTATTTTATTTCACACATGATGGTACTTCATTGCCATAACACTAGCACAACTTCTTAATGGGTAAAAAGAATACCCTTTATATCATGTAAAAACATACACCATGAGTTTCAACCTGGTGCAAACTGTTCATATCCCTCGAAACATCATGTTTTTTTCCCCATTACACTTCATATAATCCTTTGAGCTTTTATGTTCTTCACCAATAGTACGTAACTATTTAAAACCAAACCATGCTTTCAACATCCCCACAACTATAACTCTGACCAATCTGCTGTTCCTCCGTCTTTATGATGCGGTCTGTTCACTAATTATCTAAAACCTTGAGATCTTCACAGAACAACTCCATTTAAGAGTCAGTTACACACAGATGGACTCTGTTGTCTAACTAGGGAACGTATAAAAATATTATTTTTACCTCACAGTGGTGTGCTGTTTTGTGTTAGTCTGCTACTTAAAATCAGATATTTGTAGTCAGAACATGACAAAATTTGGAGTAATTGTACAGGATGTAAATATTTTTGCAAGGCATATGTCTCTACTGCATGACAGATATTAGAAGGTTTTGTGGCAACAAATTAGATTCTTTTTTCCTATGGCTTTCTTACCTTTCTTTTTTGTTTCTTTTAGAGATAAAATTGAAGTATCTCTTTATTCATATGATTTCCAGGATTGCCCCCAGATTCTGCCATCAACCCAGATTTACATGCCAGCGGGCGTCACCAAGCCGATCACCTTGGCAGCCAGGAACCTACCGCAACCACAGTCCGGACAGAGGAACTATGAGTGCGTCTTCGACATCCAGGGTGTGACCAAAAGTGTTCCTGCGCTGCGCTTCAACAGCACCTCCATCCAGTGCCAGAAAACCGAGGTGAGCAACATCGGAAAATTGTGGGAATTCTGAGTAAATTGTGAATTAAGGAAATGCCTTTTTTGCACAGTTAGTGTTGGAGAACACAAGAAGTGACATGCTCTTTATTCAACATTTCAGAGAAAAATCTAAAGTGTAAAACATAAGAATGACAATCACACAGCTAAAGTAAAAAAAATAAAATAAAAAAAAAAAAAACTGCACTATTTAATGAACTGCAGTGCAAATGATGTGGTGTATTGGGTTCAAATAGAAAACATTCTCATTACTTTGTTATAATCAATACAGCTGGGTAACTAAATCATGATCTCAGAGAAGGAATTGACTTGGTCAAGGTTAAATAATTGCTTCCAACAGCTAATGACCATTCTGGACATAAATGTGCTCACCATCATGATGAATCACTAAGCGCTCGTTGCATACTGGCTTGCTGACAGTGTAGATATATGACCCCTTGCTTATACGTCGCATTGAACCGTTAGTTGGCAAATAAATATTGTTGTCAAGTATTAAACTCATGATTAAGATGCATGTATACATAATGAGGATTTTCCCAGACTTTTTATTAGTCCAAATCATAAGTGATTACTTTGGATTTCCTAGAATGTGATTTAAAATATTGATCAAACGTGAGTAAAGCTGAGGAATGGATGTTCATAGCTTCGTTTTTACGACGCTGGCAAAAGCGTTCATAAGGTTACACTGCAACAAAAAGCATACTTAGTTGATGTAACAGACCAATACGAAGTAGTTCATAATCAAGTGAGTGTCCTTGGTAAATAAAAATCAGAAAGTGTTTCATGCATTTGTTGTCGGCCACTTTACGTTGATATTTCTCAATAAACTCCAGTTCAACCAGTTGCTTTCACAAGTCACCCAATTTATGGATGACATACAAAATGCCATGCGTGGCAGAAAGCAAAGTCCTTCACATCACCCTGATCCTTTAATCCACTTTAAATTTAACAGATTTTACTTGCAAATAAATTTTAAAAATCTTTCCCCTTTACATCCTGCTCTGTGTACTTTATTTTGGTCTATCACAATCCCAGTAAAAGCACATTGATGGTCGCGATGCTGACATGACAAAATGTGACAAAGTTCCTGGGATATAAACACCACTGCAAGGCTCTGTATGTGCTCATGACTTAAACAGGAAGTGGTGCATATTAACTGGATTTAGTGCTCCCACATAGGGCTTTTTTTTTTCCCTGCACACTGTCTAGTAAGAACCCGTTTTGTTTGTATGTGTGCAGAGGATTTGCAGGTAGGTCCATGGCTGTTTGATGTTGGAATGTGGCTGTTTTTGCACGCGCATGTGTGGCTTCAAAATAGCATGACAGATAAGAGGTAGCTAGCGTCGCGCTTCATTGAGGCTGAAAATGTGCAGAGGAAGTCTCTCTCTGAACCTAGTTTGGAGCGGATTGATCATGTTTACACCTCCACTCTATACCTCTCCCTCTATTTTCCTCCATCCGCCTGCAGAGTTCATCTTTTTCTCTCTGCCTTCCTGCTGCTCCCTGGTTTCAGCACTCAATCTTCCTCACATGTTCACCTGTACTCTGCGCTTCTGTACCACAGTGTTTTCTATTTTTGGAAAAGAGATGATAGGTAGTGCTTTTAATTTAGTTTTTCATGCAGGATCATGAGGTGTCACTGCAACAGAGAATAGTGGATCTGATAAATTAGAACCACTTAGATATCATTTTTTGGTTGCGAAGCTCATTCACTTGATAATACTCTGAGGTTTTGCCATTTACATATTTGAGCAGCGATCCGTACTTAGCCGTAGATCATGATGACTACCCACTGTGACAGTATTCTGTCCATATCGACGGATAGTCTACAGGTGTTGGCACACACTTGACAGGGAAGGCAGGGATAATTATCCTGCTACAGGGTTGTCTCTCCACAGAGATGTTTGTTTATTGACTCTTTATTGTAGCTGGAAGCCTGGTGTTAATAAGCTACAAAGTCCAGCTCTGGCCGAAAGTTAAATATCTCTATTTGATGTCCACCAACCAGACATGCTAGCAGTAATTAGCCTCAGGCTGCCAACACTCGGTCCTTGTTTAGCAATTTGCTGCGGCAACTTGACTGCAACTCCACATATCGATGTAGCACATGCATAGAGTCCTCATGCACCCATATTTAGATTCAGGAGATGAAAAAGGTGCCAGCTGCATGAACTTGCTATTAAGGCATAATTCATGCAGACTTGAGCTTATGAGTTTAATTATGTGTCATGAATTATTAGGATGAGAATCTTATTTTAGCAGAGGAGCAATATTTCACAAGAATAGGGTCTTAAATATTAGTTTATCCATTTATAGACCTTCATATCTCTAGTTTTCACACAGGCTCCTCTCTGTTTGCTCATGCTGTGACAGCGTTCAGCGCGGAGTCTATGAATCATGCATGACTGCGGTGGAAATAGACTTCATCTCCTATGCTGTGTACACATTGCTGCATCTGTTTGTATACACACACGCACACACACACCTATGGCGAGAGGGGTTAATCACTGTCTGTAGGCACATTGACATGTGCATCTCTCAACATGGCTAACTGTGAGTCTCCCATGATTTGGATTTGCTCTTCCCTCAGACCACTGCGACAACACTGCTTTATGGCTAATCAATGGGATGCTAAACCAGTGGTTTATCTTTGCGTTTGAGTGACTCAAATGTCTCTCTAAAACCGTGGGTCAAACTAACACAGCTGAAGAAAGGAGCACAAGCAGAGAAACGAGAGTTGTGTTGAGTTATGGATGCAGTGATGCATACAGCTGACGGGACGATGCAGAATATTGGGCTCATAAAAATAAGATTGTGGTAATATTTTATGGAAATCTAAATATATATGTATTTTTCCATCAATAAATTTTCATAAATCACAATTTGTGCTTTATAGAAGCTCTGTTCAGTGTGAAATTATCCAGTTCAGATTTGGGTGTAAGTTCTGAGGTAGAGATTATCAAATGATGCTTAGACTCTTTAAGAAACCATGAAATAACCCTTTAATTCAGCATGACGAAGCTCTACATGATATGCCAACTTTGTGCTGCTTTTGATTTGATCTGAGACAAACATCTTTCCAGAGTGGAGAACGTTCTAGTTGGTGTTCAGGAAACTAGTGGGATTTGCTGATTGGTTATGCTCAGCGATCAGTTACTAGCTCATAATAATGTATTTCTCTTCACTGTATGGTTTCAACCAGTAAAGGAACGAGCTCAGTAATAGAAGTCAAACAGCACAACGTGCCTTGCTGCGTTAATTTAAGAAGAACAAATAAGGAGCTAATTTCAAAATGTGCAACATCCATTTTGAATATGGCTTATTCAAAATAACCAAGGAGCTTCAGGTAGGTAGTTCTGTGAGATTTTTGGCCATTTTTGACTCAGGTGAGAAAATTGTGTTCTGAGCTCAAACCAAGTGTGTGACTAATTTATTGAACAACAACTGCATGTTTGCTTGTTCACACAATGGGTGTGATCAAAATCTACTCTCACAAGAGTTAGATAAGTATTTTGTTTCTTGGCATAATGTGAAAGCTGAATAACGTTGTCTTGAGGTCATTAATAGTGTTTTATTTTTTAACACCTCTGGCTTCCTGCTACTTTTAGCAGCTAACAGTTAGCTAGTTGTTGAGTGTCTTGTTTGCAACTTTTGAAGAAAAACAGAAATGACAATGAAGTATGAAAGATTCAATCAGATAATTGCTCTAAAGCTGGTGATTTTCTTTCATGTTTTAGTAACGGAGTAGTGCTGGCTAGCCAAACAATAAAACTTTAATCTGTGGTTTTCAGTCCAAAGAAACATGCGCCGTGCTTTCCCGCGGGAGTCGGCAAGAACTCCTGTGGGACTAAACTGAGAACTATACTGACGGCATTGTTTTCTCTTCATCCTTAATGCAATACAAACAAAAAGGACGAGTTTCAAAGGAAGAATGAGGTAATGGATATTAAAAGCTGCAACACCTCCGGGATGGTGAAGTTGCCTTTTCCTCATTTGAACTTGATGCAGTATAGCTGATCTTCTCTAAAATCAGTTTTTCACACTGACTGGCTCCAGTGTGCATGATAAAGATCAATTATATTCAGTGTATGTTGACTACAAGAGTACGCATCACAGCGCACAGAAGTCAGAGTTCAACATATTTCGACTTTGACAGTTTATTGTCTCCCTACCACACAGACCTCCACACCGAGGTAGGCGCTGTTTCATCAGCACTTTTTTCCAGTCTAGGACAAAATCCTTGTTTTACACCAATGCCAAACATCCGGTGCCCCTTTAAGGTCACTTTAGAAAAACTTTGTCAGCACAACATGGCAGCTAAAACCTACTTCCTTATTATTTCAAAATAAAAGAATAAAATAATGGTAGCTGTAATTTACTTCGCCAGTCAAAATCACAGGCTGACAACAACTGAATTGCACTGTGCAGGACACGTCACACTTTGACAAGACATATGCTTCCATATTTCTATTCCCTTAAACCCCTGGTGTTGAGAGCTAAATGTTGAAAGAATTGGGGATCGGGTGTAGACAAAAGAAGACGAGGAGGACAAATGTTATAACGGAAAAAAAGCAGAGAACTAGAGGAAAGAGAGATTGATTGAGCAAGAAGAAAAAGAGTTGTAATGCCTGAGAGAGAAAGTGACTTCAAAAAATGAAGATGAGAGGGTGGTGGATGGACTAGGGAAATTGGAGCTTAATAGACAATTTCAGGTTACATGAATGGAGGAAAGTGGAAGAGGGAGAGAGATGTCCAAAAGAACATAAGGGGAGGAGGGGGAGGATCGAGATGAGAGCATGTGAGAGAAGAAAATCTTCTCCAAAGTCTCTCCTGAGGCCAGAACTCTTTCTCCTCTCTTTCATACAATATCACACCATCCTAGAGTAGACAACTTCACCACAGGATATTCAGAACATCCACAGTCGGATCAGGTTTAAACTCTAGTTTCCCATACTTTGCTGTTTCCACGGTGACTATGATAACATAATACTCTTATGGAGGATCCCCTGGGAGGAGGCTGTCAATAACCCACTGTATATGTGGTACACAGAATATATGATAGTGCAACCCCAGCTCTATATTACCCATGTTGGGTATCGGCTATCCATATGCGCTCTGGGGAGAATTCAGTGTTTTGTGTTAAGTTCCTGCACACACCAGCTGATCCCAACGGGGGAAAAAGACCAAGTGGATTATAGACCTGAGGAGAAAGAAGGCAGGACTGTAAAAGGTTTGCTTTCGCAAGCACACATAAAACAAGTAGGCCATGTTTAAGGTGTTGAGACTTTGAAGATTCCTACGTTATAAAAACTGCTCAAAGCTCTAAATTTTGCTGGGTCGAGCTTTCATTGGGTTTGTATTGAACAAGTAATAATTCATAGCAGTTTGCATATCTGGCTTTTGAAGTTGGGAATTTTGCAAAAAGTAAAAAACATTTTATACCCTGGTAAAGTTAATGAAATGACTTGCTGTCCAGCATCCACCAGCAAATAAATTGTAGAACCGCTCTGATCATTTTGGAGGAGATGAGGAGGAGACGCGTGTTCTCTTTGCTTTCTTCTTATTTCTTTTTGCCAGAAAAAGCCCACATTGATACTGACAAATTCACAACCATCAGCCAGACCTTATGGTGGAAATAAACTCTGGTCAGCAGCCACCAAAACAACAAGCTGGTGTCTGCATCAGAGCTGTCCGCTTTTCTGACCTGGAAAAGACAGCTTCCCGGTGTGTGTCGACCAATCAGAGGCGGCGCTTCCGGTCAAAGGGCCAATAAGATGCTGAGCTGGGGGCTGTGAAGGCTGCAGTTGCCTGCAAAGGGGTCACAGGCACAAACAAGCACTTGTACACACACACACACACCCATGCTAAAGTATCCTTGTTAAAGTATTCGCAGCCCTTATATTTTTGTATAATTTTATTTTCAGACGGCCACAAATTTCAGAGTATGTTGCAGGGTTTTATGAGGTGAAGAACCGTGAGATGGAAGAAAAGGGAAATGTAGTTTTCAAAATATTTCTACAAATCAAAATGTATTTGTAAATTCCAAAGAGTTCAGAATTTTCTTCTAATAGCCCTCAATAAAATGTGCAAATCTTGCCTCTCGGAGTCAGCTCAGTGTTAAATTCAAAGCGTGTGCCTCAGAGGTTTCCTAGAGAACATTAGTTAACATTTTTACAATTAGTTTTACACATCTAGAAACTCAGATTTGTGCCCATTGTTCAAAGTATTTTACTATCAGGCTAACTGGATAAATACGATTATCTAATTTCAGGTTTTGAAAGAGAGTATCCATTAGAGTTGGTCCTGAACATTATAATAAACATTTTAACATGTGAATATACTCTGATGTAAACCATTATTTCTGTGACTGTTTTTAGTCTTTCTGTCTCTGAGTTTTATTTTTCTGTAGAATTGCTTTAGTGGCATTTAGTTATTTCTGACGCCTCCCTGCAGGATGATACTGCCTCTATCATGTTTCTGTTTGTTCGTTTTGTTTGGGTGTGTCATGGAAAAGGGGGCAGAACTGAAATCCTCACTTCTTAATTTGCAAAAAAGACTTTCGATTGTTTAATTTTCCTTCCACCTTTCACATCGATGCCCTACTGTGTGCTCCGTTGAGAAAAATCCCTGGAAATGTCTTGAAGAAAACATGACATGGAAAAAGTTCAGTACTTTGAGAACCAAAGAGTCCGGGGAAGATCCTCTGGAGATCTCTTTAACACTAAGGCTGAACGAAACGGCTCAAACTGTTGAAGACTCTACTTTTCTTAGCATTATGGCCCTAAGTGTTGTTAGCTTTTACTTCAGTTGCACGTCTCCACCCGCCTCCCTATTCCTCCCTCTTTAACCTTCTTTCCTTGTTTCTCCCTGGAGGGCAGGAATGAGAGGACAGATGATATCAGCTCAAGCCGTACACCATTACCTCAACGTCTGATAAACCAGTCGGCCACTCCATCACCCTCCTTTTTTCTCTCGGCTCTTCACCAGTGAGGAAAAAGCAGACGTGGGGTCAGGAGGAGAAAATCTAGTTTGGATATAAGATGTGTGTCTGTGTGGGTTTTCTCAGTGTGCGCAGAGAGCAGCTGTTTGTTGAAGAAGAGATGTGACGTTTTAGAGGTCCTGATGGCATCCAATTAAGGGAGATAAAATGATGATGAATTGCAGTCTGGCTGCGGAGATCAACACCATTGTGTGTGTGTGTTTGAGAGTGCTCTCGCACACGCACACACTCGTACAGCAAGACAGCCAACTACAAAAGCAACAGATTTAGAGAAAATTGTGGTGTGTGACGGAAAGATGGGGAAAGGCGGAAAAATACAAAGGCAAAAAAGTTCTGATGCAGCGATTTGAGAAAGAATCTGAAAAATAGATTAGGAGAAAAGGTGAAAGATAACTACAGCTATAGAGGAGAGAACAAATAACCTGCTTAGTTCAAATGGGGAATGAGAAGGAAAAATGGCAAACCAAAAAAACAGACTAACAGATAAATGAATGGATGCAGAGAGCAAACAGAGGTCTGGAGAAGGGGCCAAACATGTCTGCAGGGAGAGAGAGAGAGTAACACAGGCCAGTGATAGTCTGTCACACATCCTGACAGAGTGTGTGTATGTGAAAGAAATGAGTCAGGGTGCTGACGCAAGCTTCACTCCTATGACTTTATGAGATTTGTTAATATAACTAACCGACTGCAATAACCGGAGGCTGTAAACCTTTTTATTTTCAATACATCAAAGCGTGCACATATTTTCAGACATTCACGCCGTTAACAGTGTCAGGAAAGAGGCTAATGAGGGCCTTGGTGCTGCTCTGTGTAGGGTAGGTGCGGTGGGGCATGGTACAGTCTGGCCTGGCATGGCCTTACAGAGCTTAATGAGATATAAACAGTGGACCTGCCACCTCTTTCAGCCATACCACACACTGACTCTGTTTTAATTGGCCTGCAGACTGCCTGTGTGTGTGTGTGTGTGTGTGTGTGTGGGTGTGTGTGTGTGTGTGTGTGTGTGTGTGTGTGTGTGTGTGTGTGTGTGTGTGTGTGTGTGTGTGTGTGTGTGTGTGTGTGTGTGCGTGCAACATGTGGGGACAGTGGCTGAAATCTACTATGAGCTGCTGCAAATTAAAGACTGCCATGTGATCGCTCAGATGACACTAATCAGATTTTGATTTCAGGGGAGTGCAGTGTTTTTACTGTTGCGTTTTTTTTCCTTCAGTAGTATTTACTTCAAATAATATATTTTACTTTATTCAGAAACGTATTTTTTTTTACTATGTCAGTTAAAAAGTCTGTGAGTCATTAATGCTGAAGTTGGTGCTTTTTATTTATGCATTTATTTACACTTGGCGCTTATCTTCCACTGATTCCACTGAGTTTGATATCGAACTGTCCTTCATTATCTTGCTCAGCTCCTCTTTTTTTCTGCCTTTCATATCAAAATGCTTTTTCTCTGAGAATGTTATTGGCCAACTTCAGGTTGAATTTATCGGGTTGTCCACTCCTGGGCAGATTGACTACTGCCTTAAATGATGATGACCTCAAATTATTTGTAATGTCCCTTTAATGTTCCCCTAATGTTTCCCAGATTGACAAGAAGCAGCAGTTGCTGCTTTAAGATGATTGCTGATATCTTTCCGCTTTGGGATTTTATCAGCATACATCTTCACCAGATCAATGATCCATTATTTATACGTCTTTATTTACTAGCACCAGGCATCTGAAAGAGTGCACTTTGTTTTTTGCACATATTAGATTCAGTTTTTAGTAGAATCCTTTATTTATTTGTCCAGATTTAAGTTCTTTTTGAGAAAAAATCATTTTATGTGAAACCATAAAAAAAACCTTTCTCTCCTTATTTGTTTTGCGCATCTGACTTCCTTTCTTTGTCCGTCCTATCTTCAGCTTTCTGTCTCTCCTCCAGGTGACGATCAGAACGCCCACGCTCCCGTCTTGGATAAATAAGAATGAATTGGTGCACAGCTATCATCATATGCCAACTGCTCCACCTGTCCTCCACCCCACTTTAATTATCCATTTTTCATTTCTACCTCTCCCCCACATCCATTTAATTTGTAACCTTTACTCTACACGCGCTCTGGATTTTACCAGTTCAATTTCTTCATGATTATCAGGAGATTAGCCAGAACAAAATTTACCTGCAGGGTCTAACAGAGCTGCCCGATTTATTTTGTCATTTTGAGCAGATGTGGTTGCATTTGGGTGGGGAGGACACACTCCATATGAAGAGTTTTCTGCCAGAAGATGGCATCAACTCTTTTCCTCAAATGCCACTGTCAATGAGGCACTTCAATAGCAGGGTTTCTGTAGAGTACATGAAAAATTGATGGTATTTTTGAGATCTAAAGAAGTAGGACTAAAGGAAAAACCAAGAAATATTTCTATCTCAAAACTTTGCTCTAAGTTCTAGTTATTCATGTTTGTCCATCCATCTTTTTATACCTCATTAGAGGCATAAAAACATATTTGTTCTTTTAAACTGAGCAAATGTAATGAGAACTCTGGAATTTTAAGTCTGGAAAAGTCTGAAATTTCAACATGAAAATGTGGAAAAAACTTTTTACCAACTATAAGTTGTCATCTGTAGCTATCGTAGCATAGCGTTGATATGTAAAGGCTACTTTATTAAAGTGCTGCTCTTTTGATGAATGAATGCCACAAAACTTATTTGAGCCTGCTGGCGAGTTGGTGAGGGGAGAAAGGCTTCCAGATAAATGGCACAAAGTTGACAGAGAAGCAAAAGGGTGACACTGAAAATATGGACATTTCTGCAAAGTACCACATATCAGATTTTTTTTCCCTCTATAAGAAGTCTTGTAGCTTACACTAGCTTAATGTGTTGGCTGAAAAATAAGAAACATCGACTATGACAGCATTATTTTTCTCTCAAGCCAGCACTTTTTTTCTCCCGCTCCCTTCATTTTGTGTTTCTTTCTATTAGTGTAGAAAGTATTAGTCCAAGCCGGCGAGTGTGTGTGTGTGTGTGTGTGGGTCTCTGTGCAAGAGATAAGCTGGCTAACTGGGTCCGGCCATGCTCCAATCCTGTTAGCATTAGCGATTAGCACTGGCTAACAGTCTCCTATTATGAGCAGGGAGTGATTCCAAGTTGCCTGACCTCACACATAGTGTACACACATCCACACTCCCTAAGCTGCGAGAAGGATTACCACTTGATCCTTGATTAGGAGGCCATATCTGCCTGGAAGTTGACTGTGTGTGTATATATGTGTATAAATGAGTACGGCGATGTGTAAATCTTGACTTGGACAGACACTATGTGTCGGGTAAAGACTATTTCAGATGGACCAACTTTGAGTCAGTGTCCTCTGTTTCATCGCCTGTCCTTTTGTGACATATCTTATAGCTGGAAGGATCTGCAGTTGATTGAAGGATGTGTTCAGTCAGGTCTGACTTTCCTGTCATCACCTTTTGAAAACTGTCAAGAGATGGAGGAAAGCCTGTCTTGTCATCGGTATAGACTTGCCCCGGGCAAGTTTGATTTTTTTTAGGTGTCCGGCTTCAGAATGACTAATTATCTGACTGTGACACTCAGAAAGTAGCGGTTGTTATACTTTTAGCTTAGTAGTTCCTGCTGCGGCTCATATTCTTTATCCGTTTGTTTGTTCTGTCTCTCTTTCTGTCTCTCTCAGGAATATGCTGACAACAACACATTGGATACAAATAAACTCACATAAAACACTTATTTCTGCAGGGTCACTGATTGCCCCACTGATCTTTCTAGCTACATTCAAACATTCACTTTATCTACATCACATCTCCATTAGATTAAAGGATGGGTAATTGCAATTCTACAAACATGTTGAAAACATTTTCTGTTAATTGGGAAGTATTAATAAATTTGCACCCCTAAAGAAAAAAAGAAAACACTACCAACATTTTTAAATGTTGGTAGTGGCTTGTTCTATTGTGATATTATAAACACGTTTATGAATATAAATGTTATTTAGTGAGACTTTGAAAGGGAAATCTAACGGCAACTTTGGGAACCACTGCATCACACAGTTGTTACATTTCAGGGGGGAAAAAAATCTGTGTACATCCTTATTTAACACTTATTTAATAGTGGGAATGGAGACATGTCTGAAAAGGCAGAAGGGTTTTCTCTTTGCGTCTGTCCTAATTGTAGATTTGTTTTTTTTACAATCATGTTCATCCAATAACTGAAGCTAGAAATTATGTAATTATACAAATATGAATATTCTGCTTTCACATTTTATTTAACAAATTCATCTCTTTCATTATGTTTTTAAAAATAATTGGTTGACATAAAGGATAACTGATAGTCTGTATTGTGTTGGGTAAGTCTTGCAAACACTGTGTGGGTTTTTTTAGTTGTGTTTTTCCTGCTGTCGCTTCAATATGCATTGTGCCATTGTGCTGATTTACTATAAAACTTTAATAAGCTTTTGGTTCAATGACAGAAGATGAGCTCCAGATCATAACCTAACAATCCCCAACCCTGTGCGACCCATTATATGCATGTACATGCCCAGCCACACCTTCTCCCTCACTAATTATTTATGCTTTTTTGAATGAAGACCCCAGAAACCCTCATTTCTCCATACTCTGCGCACGAATCCCTACCTCTTTGTTGATGGATGTATGAACACAGACGCCTATACCACCGACTAAAACGGGGAGTAAAGGCTAAGCAGTGATGTTCTCAGCTGTCAGTGAATGCCTTCAATATAGGGGTGTGTGTGTAGTGCAGATTTTCAAAGAGACTACTTGTCTGGCTGTAATGCAGGGTTAAGGGGAACACCTACATCCGTCATCTATTAGGTTATCCAGTGGAGTTGGCTGTCTGATTCAGGGGGAAGCAGGGCATGTTCTCATTCGCTGCTCAGCAGAAAAGCGGCAGTGACAGTGAACGGTGCCTTGACCTCCTGTCCTTTACTGTAACAGGTCATCTGTCCTGAGGGGATATGGCACAGCAGCACAAAGACACAGTTAATGACTTTGAAATATAGAAATGGATTCAGCATAGAGCCATAGAACACATTTGACACTGGATTACCGGAGGGAAACCATTTCCCTCAGCCCTGCTGTTTGGTGTTTCTAACGCATTGTTGTGCCTGATGGGTTCACTGAAAATGTGCTGACATGCATCCTTCACTTCAACATTAATCAAAGATATTCTTCATCATCCTTCTTTTTTCGAAGAAGGAAAAAAGCTTGTCTTGTCCTATTTACAAACTTTTCCTCGTCTCTTTGAGTCTGATTTAATGAAGATTAATTAGATTTATAAAATTCTGCTTTTAGTAGCAACTTTAGTTTCCAACTAGACTTCACTTCTTGAAAGACAAATGTGTGAATGTGAGATACACACCTGATGGTGGTTGCTGTAAAAGTTAATAAAACTGAAACACCTCTATCAGCTTGAGCATGTGCTACATAGTCTGTAAATGTCCTCTTGGGAATGTATTGCACCTCAATCTTTTTTCTTTTACACAAAGACAAAGGTCTTAACCAGTTTTAAGTTAAGACCTTAATTTGATCTAGAATAAGTGACATGACTTGTTGCTTTACTTTCCATTTTACTTTGCAAGTAAAAACATGAAAAATGTCAGTTTCTAGATTTGCAAACCTGCTGGTTCTGCAAAGTTGACTTGTTTGTTGCATTTCGTTATCCAAACCTGCAGCAGCGATGTGTCCCTGAGTATCTTTTTTTGGGGTAAGAAAGATGGGTGTGTGAGAGTGTCTTGAACCCCCCGCCCACCCCACACTCAAACATACTATTTTGCTCTCTTCACCCCTTGCAGAAAACATCTTGCTCTCAGGCGCTCTGGGTGGTCTCTTGGTGATGAGGACTGGGAGGAATGGATGGGGGAGGGAATGCTGAAGAAATCCTCGTGTTTGGACCGGACAAAAATAATAGCTAACGTTCCTCCTGTGTTTGCATGTCTGTCTATGCTTCACTTATGGTTCTTGTACATGAGTTTTTGAGGAAATTTCCGACCTCCTTCTCCAGAAGCTGTCCCACGTGCGTGATGCGTATTTATAGCACTGCGCCTGAGATGTTTGTTATATGCGATAAAGAAATCTGCTTCATATTTTGTTGTTTGACTGCAGGTGTTTTGGGGGCATGGAGATAGACGAGAGAAAGTCAGGCTGAGATTGATAGCAGGAGAGGATCATGCAGAGGTGTGGGGAAGGAATAATGAGAGGCAAAGGAAGAAGAGGGGAAGAGGCGGGAGTCAGGAGGAGGATAGGGAAAGAAGGAGGTGCAGAGGAATGTGTGAATAGACCAAGGCAGACGTGTCAGAGAACAAATTGAAAATGCCAATTTCACTTTAGCCCCCACCAGTTCAAGCGCTTATAGCCCAGCCATGGCCTCTTATTCCGTGTGTAAATGAATGGTGTCCACGGAATAACACACAATCACCTCCCTCTATCCATCTTGGCCTTGCTATTTCTCCTTCGCCCCTGCTGCTGAATAATCTGCTCTCTGCTCTTTTTCCCTTATTGCTGGATAAGGCTTCTTCTCCACAGCTTTTCTTGAATTTCACCTCACCTCTGGACTTTCAATTACACATCGCAAGCATGTTTTCGTACACTGATCGTTATTTGCCTCCTGATGGGTTTAATTCACCTCGATGATTTGGTAAATATGACATCTAAACTTAGTGTATGTACTTTGGCATTAACTATCTTCCAGTTAACATCCCAGGTTTGTAGTCCACCACTACCCGCCTAAATCAGAGCTAAAATGGGCTTGATATCCCACTTTGACACGACTTCCTCTTTAAAATTAGAAGCTACACTTTTAATCTGAGCTGCATGCAGACATGTTTCTTTATTCATTTCCACCTTCGGGGCACACTAAATGCAAATCATCCAATCACAGAGGCAAAGAAAGAATTAATCAGCTATTCAGAAATTGCGACATTGCTACGTCCTTTCATTTTCTTATCTTGTCTATGCACATTTCTTCACCTCCTCCCTTGCTAAAACACATTTAAAATCACTATTATTACAGACGCCCAGATAAATCTCACAGTATCACTCTGAAGTGGGAGATATCGCATAGTGGTAGCAAGTTGTAGCTTGATTCAATCTGCGAGGACCCTGTAGCCTCAGGACGGGGGCTTTCACATTAGATTTTATCACCACTTCACCACAAGAGAAGAGGCCTGCTATCTCTGCCCCCTGAAGCTACTGGAGATGGTGACCATAGCAGAGGAGGGGAAAGCTATTGGGCACCTTCTGAGGGACAATGGTATTAGGTCGTATCTAAATTCCTGCAGGCCGTCATCCCTACATCAGGGAATATGGTACATATCATCAGCATTATGTGCAGTGACTGCAATAAATTCCTGTTTTTGTTTTTTTTTATGTTGTTTGTTTTGCAGTAGCATTATCTTGCACTGACAAGTTTTAGAGAAATTTAAGATTTACACTGAGAACGTTTAGACAGTCAACATTTCACAATGTTTGAGCGAACAGAGGTAAGGGTTTGTCCAAACTACTTGGACCTCTTAGTTTTTTTGTTTCCTCAGTTAGTGCCAAAGGTTTATGTAGAATTTAGTTCTAGAAGCTGAAGCTCCGCTACTCTACTGGATATTTTAATCTGAATCCATATGGTCTGTTAGAGTTTGACTATAAATGCTGTGCTGCCAATTTTCCATCAATATATACGCATGTTGGTATTAACTAGCTAAAATTCCAAAAGAAGAACATCTTAAGTATCACTAAAACAACTGTGGGTCACATTTTCTTTGAAGGAAATCTTCACTTGTTCATGTTATATCTGAGGTTGTTCAAAGTGAGGGTATATGTCATTGCTCTCGTTACCGTTTCACGTAAATACACACCAGACATTCACAGTTCTCAGTGAGAACTATTAGAAATCTCTGGAAACTCTGATCAACATAAAAGGAAGTGTCCATTTTTAGAAAAAGCCAAGGCTACATCATTACTTACGGAGATTGTTAGCTTAAACGTGCTTGGCACTGTAAGAAGAGAGAAAGTGATGACGCAGCTTGTGCTTTCAGCACCGGTCCTGGGTTTCTTTTGAGAAGACAGTTTACGTCTGTGTGAATCACGGGGGAGGAGGTGTACCTTCTGAAGCTGCATTTTATTTGGTGGTGATAATTGTCGTTATTTATTTGTTAGGAGGGGTCTCAAGGGAGCTCTCTTCTATGTCATCCCTTCAGTTCACACACCGCCATCAGATTACCGCTTCTGAGACTTGTTGTCTCATTTAAAGCAAATCCATAAAACTGATTATGCCGATGAGGAGTCAATTACGTTTCATTTCTTATTAGTTCAGGACGCAAAAAATGAAATTAGATGAGAATGTTATTGTTGGAGATATATTAGGCTTTTCATTCATCACTGGGATGGAATGAGTCATGCAGTGATGGGGATCACAATTTCTTAATCAACTCCGCGCTCTGCCAGGGAGCCGTGGATGTGCCATGTGTGAAAATCACAATATAGGCCGTCTCTCATACTTCATTTTTATGGCCCCTTTGACTGTGTGAGCGCCGTAGCATATCACATTACTAGCAGCTAGTCGCTGAACTCAGCTTCTTCTTTCTTATTTTTCTCCTACATTCTCCTACTTTTATTGAACTAATGAAAGTTTTAGTATTGTAAGAAAAGTTCAGATGAACGACTTTGTACTAATCTTGTGCTTAATGTTGTTTTGTGTTTCAGTATACTTACGAAGGGGACGAAATCAGCGACTTGCCAGTGGATCTGTCTGTAGTTTGGAATGGAAACTTTGTCATCGACAACCCCTACAACATTAAAGGTGAGTTAGTTGTACGTCATTCACTTAATGTTGTATTTACACTGTTTAGCATTGAGGTTTGCTGTTCTTAATAGTACCATCTGTATGTTTCATGTTTTCTGCTCATTAGTACTGTGCTTAAGCTACTCTCAACACTTGGGCATATTGCTGCTTTCATTTTTTTCTTAACACTTTTATGTAAAATCTAATTAAAGTCAATTTTTTTTTCTCATACTGATATGATCTGCCTGCCCTAAGGATAGGCTGGGATGAGATTCTCAGCGTATAAGCAAGAACAAAAGTACACATTTTTAACCAGATTTACACATTTACATAAAAAGACAACTAAAGCGCTCTCTAATTATGCTGAAATTTAGCAAATAGAAATAATTGTGGTGACCTAACACGGGAAGAGGTTTGTCTGATTTAGTGCCAGCCAGTGAGGAAACGAAGGGTGAGATGTTAAACAGGTTACTATAAAATTTGGGATGCAACGTTTGTGTAAACTCTAATCTGCATATATATGGCATGTTTTGGTTTATAACCCCAAATTGCTCTCTAAACAAAGAGCCATGCGGGTAGTGATTAAATTCATACATGCTCTATGCAACACTGGGACAAGACAATGAGATCACGTCTATTGGATATAATTACTGGTAAAACACTCTTTATAGTGCTGTCTTTATAATTATTGTGGCTTATGTAGCACAGCAGGGGGACTATGACATTATCCCCCTGCTGTGAGCTAAAATAACCTCATCACCAGTGTTTGATACGGCCTGTGGATGTACACAGAGTGGATATACACACATGCAGAGGGAGTGTCATTGTCTGGTTCTGGTTGTTGCTCTTTGAGGGTTGCAGACACAACCTAGACGCTGAGGGATTCTGGCTTGACATATTCTATATGCTCAAGCTGTTTCATCTTTAATGCTGGTAAAATAGTGATCGCTGCCATTTGGTAGTAATATAAGTCACTTCATGTATTGATCAATCCCTGTTGGCTAAATGTACCAGCCAAGCTGTTGTTGTCTCCCATTTCACATGTTTCTGGAGCTGCTGAGCGGCGTCTGATGTCATACGAGTGTGTCTGTAACATATACCGCGTGTCTGCTCAAACAAATTCAGACAGTATCAGCATCAGGCATCAGTGGCTCTGCATTGTGTGTTATCGCTAATATGAATCTCCTGAGTGCATCCAGAGGGCATCTGCAGGACAAAGATGTTCCCCTAGCATCAGGGTTAACATCTGGTGGAGTGTTAGCGATCCTTCTCCATCAAAAATACAGTTAGGTTCGTGTAATTACAGGGAAATCGTTTAGCTGCCAGTAATTGGAACACGTTTTTTAAAAGCTGCTGCATTACCAGTGGGATTTGGAGTTAAAATCGGGATGAGAGAGAGGTGATCTTTTAGTGAAGGAGTCTTATCAAAGCCTTATCAAATACATTTTCATGGAGACATTGGAATGGTGAAAGTAGTTTGTTTCAAAACACAACCTCTGAGTTGTTTCTCTTTGTTGGCTTGGCTCATAAAAATTTGAAGAAATTGTCGACAGCGATGTCTTCTCCTGCTCTTGTGGTAGCGGAAAACAATTCAATTGCAACATTTTTCCCGTTCTTCTCATCTGCAGCTCACCTGTATAAGTGCTTTGCGCTACGAGGCAGCTGCGGCAAGTGTTTGAAGGCAAACCCCAGGTTCGAGTGTGGCTGGTGCGTAGGAGATAAGAAGTGCTCCCTCAGACAAGAGTGCACTCCCCCTGAGACCACCTGGATGCACGCTACCACTGGAAACAGCCGCTGCACGCACCCAAAGATCACAAAGGTAAGCCCTAATTTCACTAGTGCGTACAGAGATGTTGGAAAGGTGTGTATGAAAGGTAAATTATGTCTGTGATGTTACAGTAACATGATATTTATACTTAACATGCAGTGATATTATAAAACAAACAAAAAACAACAAACAAAAGGCAGGAATTTGTCGTCCTTTTATCAAACCTTTTTCTTGCGATGACAGTAATGCCCAGAAATGTTGTTTTTTCTTCTCGCGAGCTTCATAATTGCAAAAAAGAAAAAAAAAGAAAAAATCAAATTTTCACTGTCACCTGACACCATAACATAACATCACAGCAGGCATTAATAGTTCTGTCTAAGCTCCTAATTATATAAACTTGAAATTGAAGGGAATGTATAACCCTTTTACAACTTGTCTTCAATTCTGTTTTGACTTGAAGCTCATGATAGGACAGAATACAGCCAGAATCTGTCAGCGAGTGATGATGTTGCACTTAGAGCAGGACACTTGACTATGAGTGATTATCAGTACATAAAACAATGTCAACCCCAGACCAGACATAGTGACCTTAAAAACTCACTTCATGCTAATACTTTCCATGTGTGGTAGATGGAAACACAGTTTGTCTTTCATGTAACTGAGAAACTGAAACACCAAAAAAAAAAGGTTTATGCTGACATTCAGCACTTATGGTGACATTATAGGACAAAATAGGTACTTGCTTGAATCCATTTGTTTTCTAGTTGCATGAACTGTAATGTTGTCACCGCTCAGGTTTGGGTTGTTGAATCCCTTGAAGCCAAGTTTTCAATGTTATAATCCTGGGGCAAAATGTGTTCTCTTCGCCTATTTCACAAAGCTGACCCACATTTCTTCCAACAAGGACCTTTGGGGAAGGAGGTCACTCTGTCCTCTTTCTTCTGCTGCCCATAAAGCAGCCATTTTCCATTTTGTTGTATTCTTGCCATTTTTCTATTGTTATATTCTTGCTAGGTCATTTTTGACAAGAAAATAACCTGTTTTCTATTTACAGCCACAGGTGCATTTCCACACTTTGCCTCTATGATAATATGTCAAACTATTCAGTTCTTTGTCAAGAATTGTTCAGATAATATGTTTTACGTTAGTTATTATTTGCCTCCGGAAACCAATTATTTAATTGCAATTAAAAACAACAAAAAATAAATGTGTAAAGGAAATGTTAGCACACCTTACCACTTGCTTCATGCCCTTTGGGTAGACATCAGTGTGAAGAAACTTTCTCCCACTTCTCACTTTCAGCTCTCAGATGTTGATCAAGTCACCCAAATTTTTGATTTGACCAAAAGGATAAATGTGTAAGCTTCAACTCTGCCCAGGTTTTTCAGTTTCTTAGTTGTCAATCTGTCCTTGATAGATTTACGAGTATGTTGTGAGAGATTGTCATGTTTTACGGTCCACGTTTTCTAGAGCTTTGATTTGTTTTTTTTTATCACATACTTTCTTTTCTTCAGAAAACGGTGTTTGAAAGCAATAATTTTCCTTAAAAAGAAAAAAAAAACAATGAATAATTTAAGTTTTACACTTTGTTTATACTACACAATATGTGGTTCAGACCAGCACAGACGGGCGAGCATGGAGGAGGTAGTCGACACACACTAAGCCCGAGCACATTGAACAGATTATAGATGAGGCGCAAAGATGCAGAAACGATGGTGTTGCTGAAGAGAAAGACGGGAGAAAACCTAAGACGTGTGTTTCTGCTTATTGTTCCCCACTGCGGGTAGCCTGCATGTTTGTATGCTCTTTTGCACACGTGCGCATGATAGGCTGGGGGAGCTGAGGCGTCTAAACACTACAGTGTAACCATCTGTTGCCATCAGCAACCATGGCGGTGGTCCTCGTCTGACTGTGACCTGGGTCACAATGCCCACAGTGCTCACCACTGGTATGGACACACAGACACAGCCCAGTGTGAAACTAACTCACTGGTCTGTGAGACATGTCTTGACATTCAGTCCTTTTAGCTACTGTCACTTTTTCCTGTTTTATTTACCTATTATGTTCTCCTTTTAATCAACCCGTATTTATAGAACTGCAAAATCAAATAGATGTTACATTCATCTAGATGTGTTGCCTCAAATCCTTAATGGAGATATTGGATAATTGGAGCAGTGGCACATAGATAAATCCCTGAACTAATGCTCCTTCTCCCTTCATCCTCGCTTCAGTTATCGCTTAGAAACAAGCATGCAGAGACGAGGGGCTGTGTGTGTAGGAGAGAGGTGAGGGGGTGGTGGCAGGCAGGCAAGCATGTGCTCCTGCATGCATATGTAGGGCTAAATTTTACCCTCTGGGCAAGATGTTGGTGGCAGTCAAAAAGCTGGCACAGACGAGCTCCAGAATCAGCAGGAGAGCGACTCTGCTGGTTTCAGAGGGCAGGAGGAGAGACAAAGACAAGCCGAGCTGGGGGAGACACCGGGAAGAGGCATTATCGCCTCACGCCGCCACCGTCCTCTCCACCTATGACATTTACAGTCTGACATTTAATGCCAAAAGAACATCCGCAGATGACAATCTCTCTCTTTTCATTCGCCGTTTTATTCTTTCAGCCAAAGAGCATCATCACATCAGCCACAAAAATTCAATACAGTTTTGCTTCCTACCAGTCACTCGGCCAAGTCCAATCTCCCCCGCCCCCTTTTTTTTTTTAAACCTCCTCTTTTTTTATTTCTGGCAGCTTTGTTTCATGTTGCTCTATGCAAGCTGCTCTGTGGCCTCTAATTTCACTTGGATTGGAGGTACGCTCGGCGCTTGATCCAGGAAGGAAACGCCACAGAACGTAGAACAAGTGTCGACACAGTTTGCCAGAGACTTGAAAACAGCAAGCAGCGCGTCTGTTTGTTGTGCAACTTCCCATTTGATGTGGCTTGATTGTGGTCAGCTGGGCACCGTTTCCATAACAGCTCCGGCACCTGAACAGCAATTAATGTTGGGAGTTAAACTCTGATTTCAGAAATGGCAAAAAATTAGGACCGTAAGCTGCTGAAGTCCTGATTTAATTTTTGCAGTGTTTCTCTGGCTTTACTCCTTCCACTGAAGAGTAAAGCAAACTCAGACTTTTGTGTGGATTTACATATACATGTACAGTTTTTTATTTTTATTTTTACATATCCTCACTTTTAAACCACAATCTCAGCTGTATGTCAATGGATTTTTCTTTTATTGACCAACAAAAAGTAGTTTATGTTTAAGTAGGTATGTTGTCAGTATTTTTGCAATTTGAAATTTGAAAGTGTGCTTTTGTATTCAATCCCCTCCATTCTGATAGTAGAAGAATTGCAACAGATTGCCTTCAGTTATTTCCTAAATATCTGAAGGCAATCAGATATTTAGGAAATTTAAAATATAAAACAATATATGTATAAAAAAGTCCACTTTTTTTATATTTGAATCTAATGTTAAATTCAGCTTTCTTGTGAAGACCTCGGTGAATAAACAGCTGCATAAATGTGAAATAACACAGCAGATAGGCCAAAGGTGTGAAGAAAGGGTTGGTTATAAAACAATGCCTCGGGCTGTTTAGGTCTTTCAAGGCACTGTTCAGTCCATTACCCTTTTTTATCTAAAAAAAAGGGTAAAACTACAAAAAATATAATTCCATATATATTTTTGTTGGCATCTCCTAAAATTATAATAAAATAGACACAAGTTTGTGTCTGTCAATTGATAAAAAGCGAAAAATGTTGAATACTTTTGCACGGCCCTATACGTAACAAAAACCCCTCTAACTCACAAGTCGACATTTGGAGCAATAAAACAATCTCCAGCTGGTGTGACCTGTATAAACGTCCTCAAGACCATGTTCAAAGTCGCACACTTGTGCCTCTGTGTCCCAGTATTGAGCGGAAATGTCCCCTTACTGGTCCTGGATGCTACCTGGCCCACCATCATCCATCATCTCCTGCTTGCTCCCTCCTTTGGGACAGAAAGAGCATCACAGTGAGCCCTCAGAAACCAATTAAAACGGAGCCGGCCGTGCCAGCGTGGGGGCGGTAATGGTGCATTTTTAGTGCTTCTGCATGTGGCACAGTTTTTTGCATTCTGTCAGCTTTTGAAAATAAAATGGATTACATAAATGATCAGCTTTTTCTGTGGAGAAGTGCAAATGTCATTTATGTGCACATGAAAAAGCCAGTGATTTCTCTACAGTGGGCTATTGGGCGCCAAGATTTTCAGCTTTCTCATCTAATTGTTCTCCTCTGTGCGTCTTTACCTCCTCAAGTTTTCCTTTTTTTTCATGTTTTTCCTCTACAAGTCCCATGCTTTTGTCATTTTCCCGTCTGTATAGCGACCTCTGTCAACACGGAGATAGATTCTGCTCCTTTTAGAGGTTTTTATCGACTGGACCGCTTTGATTTGCTGATCGAGTTTTAGTGCTGAACAATGAGCCTCATTGTTACTGCACAAGCAGACATAAAATGGCCTAGTGGCGGTGTAAATGCTTGCAATTCCTGTCCATAAAGGAACAATTACGGCAAGATGTCAGCCGTTTACATTTTTACGACTCTTTCTGTGCCCTCAGAGTTGAGCTAGAATGTTATAATTGGTCCCGAATGGATTTTGACTTCTGACATAATGTTCTTCACACTTCTTCATTGATTATCTTATTAATAATTCACTTAGTCAGCTTGTAAAGGCTGTTATATTTATGTCAGTACCATCATCAGTTTGTTTGTGACTTTTTGTTTTTCTGAGAAGCTTTCACACAGCGGATAACTTCAGAGGCCTTACGCAGCGTGCATATCATCTCTCCGTGCCCCCTGCTTTCTTCTCCTGTTCTCCTCCCCCTCCTATAATGAGCAGATGCTATCTGTGCTCTGCTGCTTAGTCAGACACAATGGGCCTGACACAAAGCCTTCAACACAACAGGACAAGGATGCTACAAAGAAGAAAAAAGAGGCTCTGAATGGGCGTAAAGCATTGTGACGGCAAGCGGAGAATAGAGCGAGTGTTTAGGCTGGCGGCTTTTATCAAAAAGGCCTTTTTGTTTCTGCTGTTTAGCTGTTGATGTAGCAGCTCGTGTGTATGTGTGTTTGATAAGCTGCCACTTATTGAGAAAGAGAAGTTGATTAACATATCTGAAGATTCTGGCTGGGGAACGACTCCGGAGCCTTTAAAATGCACATTTAGAGCAGAGCAAAAGCTGCAAGTTGGAGGAAAGTTGAAAAGGTTCGAGAGGGAGAAGAGAAGAGATGCTCATCAGCGTCTGAGCTGGTGCAAGATGGAAAGCAGTTTATTTTTATCTCTGTGGCATTTCAGCTCTGGCCTTTGTGACACTGCGCTTCTGTCAGCAGTGTTTGGAGCAGCTGCGTCTTACACTAACCAGCCACAGTTTCCGTAGTTCTATTAGACCGAAGATCTTTGTGGAAGGTATCGCACTGAAAAACATTGCCTTGAAGGACCAGTCTCATTATTATCCAGAGCAGCTCAAACACCTCGAGGAAGTGTCAACAGATCTCCACACTATGGTCCAGTTTTACTTTAATCAAGTTTGATTTATTAAATGAATTTCCTAATTTTTAAAAGTATAAGATCTTGAGAATATGACGAACCCGAGTAAAAATTCCAGAAAATTCACTGTATGTTAACATTATCATAAAAATGTAGATAAAGCATTTTCCAACTGATTAAAATTAAGTTCTTTAGTCATTTCACATATTGGCAGGTTAATGTTTCTGATATCTTCTCAGGTTGCCAGCCTGTAGTGGATCATTTAATAGACACACCACTACATGACTGGTGGTATTTTTTTGTTTGTTTGTTTGTAAAAATTGCCAAAAACCAATTTGTCCTTGTTACAAGCAAGACTATTAGCTTTATGTCAACAAGCAGCACTGTGACTTATATTGGTGGAGCAAACTTGGGACGCATTCTCTTTTAAAATCCTTTTTTGAGAGGATTTTTATGAGAGCTAACAAGAGGCATACATTAGCTAGGATATACAGAAACAAATATTTTATTATAAGATATTTAACAAATCTTGTTTATGGCAGGGCTTGGAACTATAAGCTCTACTTTAAGCATAGTTCACTCCAAAGGTGGAGCTCAGTCAATGCGGTTTTGTTGTTGACTCGTCTGCATTGATGTATTGTTAACATGAAAATAAAAAAGTCTGATGAAGACTGCTTCAGGCATCCATAGAGGAAAGAAATCTTAACAAAAACAAAAAATATAAACAGTTGGGTTGTGAGAACAAGTCAATGAAAATAATAAATCAAACATCAAAACATGGTTAGTTTCACCACTGTAATTACAGAACAAACACATTATTTTAACTTTTTGATAGGATGCAAAAATTTTTAAAATTGTAAGTTTTAAAAAAACAATATTATTTGTATTATTTGTAAAAAATTTAATATATTATTTAATATTTACCCACTAACATCATGACACCCGACCGGCAGAATCTCCCACATTCCTCGTCTCGCCCCATTCTCCCCCCTCTGTGTTTCTTCAAATGACCCCTCTGCCCTGCCATGCTCTAATCCAATTAGCTTTAGGCCTAATTATGGTAGAAGTGACTGATTACCATTGTCTGCATATAGGGCCGGATGAATAGGAAGTGATTAGCGACCAGGCAGGGGCTGGGTAGCTATTAGCACCTCAGCTCACCTCTCACAGACCTTGAGGGGAAAGAAAGGGGATCCCGAGTTAAAGACTTTGTGAGTGTTAAATGTTCATATCAATCATCGCTGGTTGAGCGAGAGATAGGAGAAAGTCTGAGAGGGATGGGTCCAATGTGAGAACTGGCAGACTGGGATTGTTTAACTGAACAGAGATGTATTTAATGGGGCTGATGAAGTCGCACTTCTCTCACAACACAGTGACCATATCGACGTTCATCACGCAGCTTAGTGGAGCGATTTTTAAAAGCCATTAAAATCCTTTGAACTTTTTCACATTTTGTGACATCACAAACCAAATCTTGATGTATTATTATATTGGGATTTTAAAAAACAACAACACAAAGTGTCCCATTCCGCACGTTTTGCACAACCACGATTTGATGTTACTGCCTGAAACCTTCTTCCAGGATTACTCTGTTCAAAAGGATGTATGGAGCCGAAGGCCAACACGGCATCTTCACTGCCCCCCCATCTTTATGTTGTTAATTTGTTGTTTTCATGTTCAGAGGTATTTTGCAAGAATACCTTCCCCATCAACTAACTTAATGTTGTCGTTCTGATCTAACGAAAGGGCAGCCTCTGACCCGTCCACCCATGTCTGTTATGTTTGCTGGTTTTTTGTTCTTTGGATTGGCTGTATTTAAATGCACATTTTCCCTCTAAGGATTAATAAAGTTTTATTCATTTATTACTTTGTGTTGCCCTTTATTGTATAGATGCCCAAATATTTTACAAAATCAAAAAACATGTATGAGAAAATAAAAAAATAAAAAACTTTTGCAAGAAGCTTTTCTGTTTTTGCATTGAGTCATTTAGTCCTTTAAAACAAATTACACATGCCACACATTAAGTTTCTATGAATTTACTAAATGTCTTATTGTTGTTTTGTCTTTCCGCCAGCTGTACCCGGAGACGGGGCCCAGACAGGGAGGGACCATGCTGACCATCACCGGTGAGAACCTGGGCCTGCAGTTCAAAGACATCATAGGCGGAGTCCGCATCGGGAAGGTCCAGTGCATCCCTCAGGAGGACCAGTTCATCAGCGCTGAGCAGTACGTTGACACTGTCAGATATCTTCCCATCCATTCACATTAGGGCTAAAGCGCTCCACTTCCCCTGCTTGTTCTAGTTCCATATCGATGTGACACTGGGCGTTAAGCACAACAATCTCTCTCTCAGACACCGTTTCATAAAACCTGCAAAGGTTAAAAGCTGTTTCCTCCTCTCTAACAGAACCAATTCCTGTCAAAGCGCCCCAAGCTGTGTATGGCAGCGCCGCGCTGCAGACATGGAGTCCATGTGGATGTGACGGCAGATAACAATGAACTTTCATTCCGCAAATAATGACAATGAATAAACTGAATCATGTTGCCTCCTACGCCGGATTCTTTTTTTTTTTTTTTTCCCAACTCTTCTGATTTTAAGATGCACCAAATGAATAGTACTTTAAAATTGGAAGTGGGTGGTTTTCGTCCTATGAAATTGCTTCGTAGCTAAACGGTTGTCATGTGAACGCCTCCTCTCATTAAGTTATATTTACTGCTTTCTTGGAAATTCTGAATCACAGCGGGTGTCGTAGATTTAATTTAACTCTCATTTAATAACTGCAGGAGTACATTCTGGGAAGCGCGTTATTTGCAACAGCCAGAAAAGTCCCTTCGCTTTATGTTTCGGCACAGTCTGTTTAATACGACTGAGCTCTTTGTTTTAACTGCGAAAGGTCACTTCATCTGTACAGAGCTTTTTTTATTTCAGATATAAGTAATCTCATGTGAGTCATGATATCATACTTCAGTTGCCATCAGAAAGATAAACAGTGCCCTGTTGTAGCTACTCAGAAATAGCTTGAGCTTCACTGTGTTTTGGAAAATTGTTAATAGCCCTTGATTATTGTTCACATGTTGTCACCTTGAAACCACAGGTTTTAATTTGTTAATTGTGATTTTTTGGGGTGGGGGATTTTAGACCAACACAAAAGACGGCAGTCACAACAGCAGTGCTGTTAGGTCACTAATGGGGTAATTAAGGTTTAGTGTTATTGTTCTGACTACAATTTATAAGTGTGAGGCTTTCAACCAATGTTCAGAACTGAAGAAGCCTCTTGAAAGAGAGATTATACTGTGTTCCTGTTACTTTTCTGCTAATAGCTGAAACGGAGTATGATTAGATGGAGCGTATGTACATTTTTGTTTTCTTCTAGACTAATTGGGTGTGATCCAGGATTGCCCTGTATTTATTTTCATCCATCTTCTCATCAATTTTGACCAGCATCTCTTTCCCCTACTGGTGAAAAGCTCACCTGCAGCATGATTCTGCCACCAACCAACTTTCACTATGAAGCCAGTGCTGTTAAGTGTGATGCACAGTTTTACCTTTTCTCCACACAGAGCAGTTTCTTTGCAAACTATTTTTGTCTTCCATCGGTAGTTCTTCAAATTTTCATTCATTATTATTTTCATTCCATAATAATATTGAATTACACATCCATTTTAAATTTTTGTGACCCAGGTTGATTACAAACATTGCCATTTGCAAACTACCTGGACTAGTTGTCCTTAGATTTCCATTTTACAATAAAACATTACTCTACGTTGGTCTGTCACATGGAAATAAAACACAATTGGGTGACGAAATGAGAAAAGATTTAATGAGTATAAAAAGTTTGCAAGTAACCCAACATTGCAGTCTCTATCTAATATTGAATTCATTTTTCTTGAAGCAGGGAATAAAAAATATTGGGACAAGGAAGAAATTTGGGACGCTCGTGACAGTTTTGAGACGTCGTCGTTATTCACGTCCTTACTATGTAGCTGTCAGCTGACACAAATGTTTCATTTGCTGAGTTTTGCAGCACAGCCCCAGCTGACTTAGTTTTCTGTCTGCCTCCTCACTTAGTAGGAAAAGCAAGAAATGTGACTTTGATGGTTTGACAGTAAAAACAACAGAACGCAGCGCTGCTCTCCCCAGTGACGACAGGTGTCCCCAAAATGGGTGGTGACATGTCAATTGTGATCTATAATTTACGAACTCTGATTTTGTTTTTCCGTTTATAGCGGTGGATTCAAGAGGAATAAGTGTGAGTTTTTCTCACAGACTGTCTCACGGAAGCATAATTGTGGCTGCATTTAGACATGAAATCCACCTGATCAGACTGATCTCTGGACCGATCAAGGATTTGGGGAGGGATGATTTTTATAAAACTGTTCTCATGACACAGGAATGATTCCCAATTCCTCTATTTTTTTTTTATCAAATATTTGACATAAATTGTGAAAGAAAAAAAGCTGTTATCTACAGAGCTGCTTGTTTTTGAATGGAGTAAAAGTGTTTGTAAAATAAAACCAAAAATAACATCTTATGTTACTTTTTAGCTTATTAAATAAATAATTTGTGCTCGGATATGTAATTTTCTGAGTTTCCAGTCGAAAATACGACAAAATCCTAATTCCAACTGGGACGCTCCGACCTTGTTGACTAACCCTAAGTTTATTTTCTAATATGCCTGCTTAGTGATGATGGTCAATACACATTATTTAGTAGTGCTTGTGTATAAACCTCTGCTTCTGCATAAAGCTCTGTCAGACATATCTAAAATACCTTTGACATCTTCTTTTTGTACATTAATGTATAAAACAGAGAAAAACATTATTTCGTCCAGGAGGCATGAATGCTGCAAGTCAATGACTTGATGCAATCTGCTGAGTTTCTTCAAATGACTTTTTGAACTAATTTGAATAATTGAGTTTAATGTACTGTTTGAAAACTAGGATTGATTGGATTGCATGTGTGAATTGAATTGACTTTTTTTTTGTAAAATACCTTGAGATGACATTTATTGTGAGTAGGCGCTATACAAATAAACCAAATTGAATTATTTTTGGCTTGTAATATTAGTATTAGTGCCTCAATGATTGGCTGATTCAACTGTTTTTTGTCTTGCAACCAGTTAATAATTGAGGTTTGATGCACTTCTCTTCTCTGAGTTTAGTTTTCCAAGTCGAATCAAAGCAAAGTCCAAGATAAGACTAACTATTAATCTCATTCAAAGAAAAGTCCCTAGTCAAATTAGCTCAGATAAACAATGCAAAGCACAAAAAAATTAAACAGGAAAATAGACTAGAGATACAAAAAGACAAGAATAGACTATGCATATGACTTCATTTTAATACCAGAGATGATTGTAATATATGTGAGAGGTTATTTCACAGATCCTTCTTTCAGAAGGATGACAACAGAATATACCTAACAATTTTCAAACAGTGAGTGAGCAAAAATCTGCATTAATAACATTTTGTACACTGAGGATGTATCAATTTGCCCCTGGAAGAGCTGCCCACAGCCTCCACTGTCTGCAGACCAAATGTGAGACTTCCAAACGATTGCCAACATTTTCTAGTCCAGCAGGATTTGAGTCTGATATAACTCCAAAAAATAAAACACTCCAAATTTGCAATATGCTTAATGTCTTGTTCAAAATGAGCCAAAACTAAGTTTTGCAACTTTTGTGGTTCCATTTCAACTTTTGCTACTTTCACTTATAATAATCCTAGCAAAATTGGTATTATTTCCTCAGTAACGGCATTTATGTCAAAGAGTGTTATCAGAGTGATCAGCTAGCGGTTAGGTCTATCGTGTCTTCTGATCTTAAAATAGAATATATTTTTTACCAATTAGGGCAAAGCGTAAAATGATCCAATTTCAGTCACCAGCTGATTACTGAGTACATCTGTAGTTTAACCTTTTCAGCTCTGTGATGCTGCAAATCTGTTACAGGGCTACGCTAAAGAGGAGGAGGGCGTGGCAGGCAGTTAGGTTGTCATCCTAATTATAAGTGATGTTAGCCATATGGAGCCATTAGTGGCCTGATTTCGCTCGATGTTCCTGTAGCCCTATCAGATCTGGAGAGGAGTGTTTAGGACTGACAGCACAGGTCAAAGGTCAGTGTCTTGAAAAAGAGGGGCGGAGGAAGTCCTCTAACAGCTTGGTAAAAATGTGAACACGTTGTTCTCACTGCCGCTCTTCATCCTTTTTGTTGTAGTGGCACTTGTTATCCACCTTTCACATGGTCTCTGTGTCTTTGAATTGAAGGAATTGACTTCACTTTGGGAAAAGCCTGTAGTGAGGAAAAAAAGCTATTGCTTTATTAATTGCAATGTGTCGCAGTGTGATAGGTTTCACTCTGAACTATTTTACATTTCAATGTAATAATCCAAATGAGGCACCTTTTTAAGTATTTAAGTGCCAGCTCGGTGTAGCCAGCCGTCTTCAGTGCGGCCCTGTTGCAGCTGAAGGCGCGTTTCTAACTGAGAGATGTCCAGCATTTTAATCGCGGCCCCCTGTCATACCAGGAGACCTGGGAATAAATGAAAGGGAAAGTAAAAACAATTGATGCGCGCGGCATCGGAATGTGAAATTCATTGTCGCCGCCGCGCCATGGTTGCTATGGCCACCTGCAGGGAAGGAAGGAAGCAGCAGAGTTAACAACTTATCCCAGGGTGGGGAAGCTGAGGAGATGTGTAAGATATGAGCACGTTCAATTAATCAGCCTCTCTCCCTCTTTAATGTTCTCTCTCCTTCTTTCCTGAGCTCTCTCTTCCTCTCTCTCTGGCCTGCACTCTCGCCCTTTCTCGCTGTCTCATTCGTTCGCTCCGGCTAATTAACAGTCAACTGTGTCTCCAGTGGCTGAAACATGAAGTTAGTGAGTTTGTGCATACGTGGTGTGCTTGCGTGCGTGTGTGTCCCTGCAGGCTGCACCACCACTCTTCTCGTCGCTCAATAATTTCTCCAGTGGATTTTCATTTGGCCAGCCAGCGCCCAAGGCCATGTGCTCTGCTTACGGTTCTACAGTATGAGCTAATGCAGGCTTAGTGTACACAGGAGCAGAGAAAACTCTTCCATTTCAGATGAGATTTTTTTTTTTTTTTTGTCTGAACATTTGTTGTTTTATGAAGGACACACTGTATCTACAGGACAGACTGTTTTTAGACTCACATTGACGGATTAGGAAAAACACAGTTTTTCTGTTCAGATCATGAAGTTCTCTTGAGCGTCTCTTTGTATCTTTCTTCCACAATGTCTTTTTGTGTGAACTGAAGTGGTTTTCTTTCTCTGCTGTGAAATAGGTAACCCTAAGTCGGAAAAACACTTTAATGTAAAAATAAATAATGCGGTTAATCTGAATTATGTTAGAGAACATCATCCGCTCCTCTTTCATTTCTTAACAGGCCTCTATTAAGAAGTGATAAGTCATTTATTCACTTTTATATATTAGTTATGGTTGCAAATGTTCTTATCAAAATGGATTAACAACAACATACACCGCTATTCTTTAAGTTTATGAATACTAATTTTACACATATATATCTGCATTTCACTTAGAATGCACAAGCAAACAAAATTGCAGTGTTTAAGAAACCACTTTAACGCCGTTGTGTTTTCTGTCTTGTAGGATAGTGTGTCGACTGCTTGATGCAACGGGTTACAGAGTGCAGGAGGCTCAGGTGGAGGTCTGCGTGGGGGAACAACCCTGCATCAACCCCGACTACAAAACTGTTTCATCAAAGGCCTTCACCTTTGTGGCAAGTGTTTCTAATTTAAAATACAGCTATGACAACAGTTTCTACGCTGATTTTGTTATCACATTTGACAGCCATGTTAAAAGCACAGAGTTATTCCTGACCTGTTTTCCCTACGTCCCCTTCATTAGTCTCCATATTTTTCCCGTGTCCACCCCTCCGCCGGCCCTCTGTCTGGTGGAACAAGGATCACCATCGAAGGCAGCCATCTTAATGCAGGCAGCGCTGTAATTGTGAGGATCGGCCTTCACCCGTGCACCTTTGAAAGGTAAAAATAATTATGTTTAAGATGCATTTGTTGAGATTTTGTTTTTGAACTGTTGCCAATCGTTATTTGTTTCACATCACACATTTTGAGATGCTTTACTTAATATTGTTGCAGCACTACAGGGAATGGAGTCTACCAATTAAACTTCTCTTTTTATCAACCATATTGTACACATATCTTGACTGCTGCAAGATTTTAACATCAAAATTAGCTAAGGTTACAGCTGACACAAGTTTTCAAATGGCTTTGATTGGAGTTAGAGATGCAAGCTGAATTCACCATGTCTCAGCTTTACTTACCCTGACCAACGACCTTCTGGTTGATATTTCAATAATCCGATTAGGGAACCGTCTCTAGGCATTAGCACTTCACACCAATAGTAATTTATTTATTTATTAGTATCAGTAAAGTGTTTAAAATGACATTTGAGGAACCACAAAGATGTAAGAACCAATTAAAATATATTTAACTACAATGTGCCTGCTGTTCTGGCTGCCAGTCAGAACAAAATCTTAAGTAGGCAACATAAAATTAGATTAGCAAAGTTGCTGTTTCTTTTCTTTTTAAGCTTTCTATCCCTCTCTGTCATCACACATGATGGATTTGGAAATGCTGGCCATCTTCTGGAAATCTTAATTAAAGGACTTGCATTCTCTCAGGAATACACACACAGTGCTGTTTTAATAATTGTAGCTCTGAGCTGCACTAACTGGTCTAATAGCTTACATGACATTCTATATTATGAGGTCACCCCTAGTACTAACTCACAGGGTTAATCATTTCTTATTGATCATACAGAGAAATCAAAATTGGCTGAGATTGATACCTGCAAATCAATTGTTTTACCAAAAAAAAACTAAACAAATAAATAAAAACTGCTGTGAAGTAGTGACCACAAAATTCTGATCAGTAATCTCAGGGTTTTTCTTTTTTCCTCATGTTTCTTCATAGCCAATAACTAATGTGTTTGTTTCATCTCTATTGATTAGATTCAATCCAGCTTCCATTCTCTCCCTTTATTTGAAGTGTGCCATAACTATATATTAGCAGTTTCATGTTACTGTTTGTGACAAGAAACTGCGGCAGGTCTGAGGAATGCAGGACTGTAATTCACAGCAATTTTGAGAATGATAGTGCAGCGTTTTCAGAGGAAACTGATATCACTGTTCAGCTATGTTGTGAAAGGCTTAAGTGCGAATCCCTCGTTTTGTCAGAAATATGACTGTAATTTGAAAAGAATGATGTGGTTGCGAATGATTGCAGTAACAAATGTACCATGTGCTGAACCTTAGTCCTAATATATATATTTTAGCAGTAGTTGTTTTGATTGATTATTTAGCTGACAGAGTCTGCAATCACTTTCATATTTATATTTATGTGCTTGGCTAAGATGTGCCAGGGTTACACAACAAGATGTAAATTCAGTTATATGTGACCCATATTTCACGATATTTTTTTGTTTTATTTGGCATACCGGTGAGAGAATGTAGTTATACATTTGAAAAAAAACTTTCAATCACTCAGAAAATTATTCCTACTGCCTATTTTTAGAGCCAGTTTTTTTTCATGTGTGTTTTGAAAGTTGCTTCCTTCTCTGATGCAACAAGTGATGGGCTGAATTAATGAGCTTGGATCCTTCAAGATTTTTTAAGCACATCAAAAGAAAAAGTGGAAGCCAATTTAAAGCTCTGTAGCACATCACCAGAAAGGTGAATATAATAGTCTTGGCCTTTCATTCACTGAGCAGCAATAACCTTTATGGCCAAAGTAATGACCTGGTTGAGTCTATCTTTTTAATGCGTCTTTGTATTCAATGGGGCCTTTGCTTTAATCAAAGCCTATTTACCCCGAGTCACTCATCCTCTTATCTCCCCGTGCAACCCTCGTTTTCTTTCCTCCCCCTTTTTTCTTCTCCTATCCTCTCTTGGCTTCTTTTGTGTGGCAGCAACCTTGTCAAAAAATACGTTCGCTGCACCACAGGCGCTCTCGACTTCGGCTACGTTGTGAAAGTGGTTGTCATGGAAACACAGCACCAGAGGAATGTGGAAAATCTTTTCCATTTCTTCTTCTTCTTTTTTTTTTTTTTTTTAATTGTCCTTCAATTTCATCCCCTGCTCCGTCTCCTCTCGGCCTGAGGACGTAATCGTTGTTGGAAGTGGTCCCTCCCCCGGGAGGCAGCAGCAACATGTTCAACAAAGCCGCCCGATAACCCAGATTTTTGGTCAGTTGCCCAAATCTCGCCCTGGAAAACTGCAAGTTGCCAAGAACGGGCTCCAGGAATTTGTTTTCACGCCTCTTCTCCTCCATCTTCGTTTTACTTTCACAGCGGATCTTGAAGGAAGAACTGTGTAAAGATCGGTGTGCTCCTTTCATGATCAGATTGCTCCAGAACATTGTACAAGCATCTGCAGGAAAACTGAAGGACTTGAAAAGATTGAGTCACTTACAGGGCCTTACAAAAATGTTCATACCCCTACTTAAACACACATTCATTGACGCAACTTTTCCATATTTTGTCTTGTTACTACCATAAACTTAAGTCAGTTTTATTTGGCCAAGTAGTGCATAATTATAATAATTTCAGGTTTGCAGAAAGAAAAGCATGATTCGACATTATTTTCTAAATTTAATAAGCAAAAAGTGAAAATTGTGCAGCATTCATTCAGCATTCTGATTCAATAAATACCTCAATCACAGCAGCAGTACGTGTTTTCAGCTGAGCCTCTACTAGCTTTGCACATATACAAAATGACAAATGTGCAAATTCTTCATTGCAAAACAACTCAAACTCTATTAGACTAGATGTGGAGATATTTTCAAGTTTTATTACAGATTCTCATTTGGCATGAGACGGAGTTTTTGTCTACATTCATATGTCGTAACATATGAATGTGCTTTGGTCTGAACTACCAGAACTGGATTACCCTGGATTTTATTAATGGGTTTTAGTGAAACGGGTCTAATTAATTTAGACGCTGTACATTTTTGCATAAATAAGAGGTGTGTCATTTTCTTTCCTCTGTAATACAGTTAACTACTTTGTTGGTCTATAACCCAAAAATTCTCAGAAAGTGAAATGGAGCTTATGGTTATGACGGCGGTAAAATGTGTGAAAGTGGTAAATGCTTTTACAGTAAAGATGAGCAGAATTTTATTCTAAAAGCATATATTCAAGCTCTCATAAAACCTTTCGCAATGATGCCCAAACTTACTGTTCAAAGCCGTTGCATGAAGTTTCTCAGCTGGCTGTAGCTGATTGTGTCGTCCGTCAGGCAGAGGGTTACATCACTCTAGAAAACAACCAGCAACATCAGCTTTTTCAGATCTGCTAGCCAGAAGACGCACAGGAGGGAAGGGAGAGACAGCTAACAACTTCAACACATTGTGGTTTTAGCTCTCAGTCAAAGATATTTGCCGTGTGGATCAGTAATTCCCAGCAAGAAGTTGAAGGTGCACCTCTGCTGTTTTATCGTGTCTCATAAATAATTTATGAGCTATTTTAAAGATGCGTTATTTCTTTCCAGTCTAAGTCCTCGGAGCAATAAGTTGAACCTTCATCTCGTCTCTCCATCTTGTCCTATTTCTTCTCACCCAGGCGGAGCAGCAAGGAGATTGTGTGTGTGACGCCGGCGGGACAGTCCCCGACCCCCACTCCGGTCATGGTGGACATCAACTCTGCAGAGCTGAGGAACCCAGAGGTCAAGTTTAACTACACGGACGATCCCACCATCCTCAAGATTGAGCCTGACTGGAGTATCGCCAGGTACGGCAGCCGCCGCAGCCTTTCCGCAACTCTCCTTAAAATTCAAGCTTATGAAATGATTGCCACAGTTTAGAGGACATTTAAAACAGGTTTTATTGTCATTAGTAAAGGCTGCGATTCGAATGACCATGTCCAGTTTCCATATGGCTGGATCTTGCTCTGACGTTGAATAAATCAGCATAATATTTGATATTATGTTATCTATAATTTACATCTGTACGGTGTTTTCATCTCCCGATTCCACTTGATGTAGTGTCCGTCTGCAGAACACACACAAAAGCCTCAATACATTATTAATCCTTTGAGGTGGTTAGACCTCCGGTTAAGACTCTTCTTTTAAAGGAGCGCAACCATCCTAACTCAAACACGAACTCTCCGTGAAGGGTGATGAATGTTTTATTTTGCCTGCACATTCTCTCTCTGGTTCTCAAAGAAAAGCAAAGTTCCCCTCTCCATCGTCACCCTCATTTCTCTTTCTTAAAGCGTGTTATTTATTCTGTTTATGTTTCAAAAGTAAACCTTTGAGAGCAGAACTGGGGTAAAAAAAAGAGGCTCCTGAAGCAGTGCACTGATGAGCTGAAACAGAGATGTATCTGTAAATATTTCTTGACTTATTGAAATCAGCCTGCATAGCCACAGGAAGATTTCCTCTGCAAACTCAAACTACCATGGAGAGGGGAAGAAAACCAAACCCATCCTAACGGGTTCTCAAGCATGACCTAGAAACTCCTCTGCTGTTCGGTTCTGAAGGGACACCAACACACTTTCAACTCTCTAGTTATTTTTAAAGTGCTATGTAGTTCCTGGAAGTTCTCCATTTTCTTTAATTCCTTTTAGACTTTCAAAATATTGCAATTGCAGAAGTAAGAGATGCTAAGCAAAAGATAGAGATGTTTATTTTAGTTTCGGAGAGAAACTAATTGGTTTCTTGTTGAATAAAGTCCAGATTTGATGCTGTTCAAAATATTTCATGTATCTAGAAGTTTTCCCTTTTTATTTAGTTGTATTAAAAAAACTTACATTTATTTTATTGGGATTTTATATAACAAACCATGAAGAAGTAGTGAAGAACTGTAACTCTGACGGAAAGGTATATGTGAGTTTCAAAATCTTCCCATCAAATGTGAATTATTGTCTCTGCAGAAGAAAAGCATCCGGGCACATAATGTCTAGTATGGTTTACCATTTGTATGTTGTATTGGTGTGATATGCAATAGCATTTTCTGCTATATAGATTATTTGGTATGTGGACTAAAAAAAATTATTTTTGTTTTCATGTGACCAGAGCTCATTTTTTATGCATTTACTTCGTAATCTAGGTGGCTTGTGGCAAAACGCAAGTGAGACTTTCTTATGAAATGATTTTTCTTTAAAAGGGCTATCCTCTTGTCATTACAGTTGTCCTGTCAACATATTGTCACAGCTGAGCTGTGGATCTCTGCAGCACCTCCAGAGTTACCGTAGGCCTCTTGGCTGCTTCTCTGGTTAACGCTGTCCTTGCTCGCCTCCTCATTTTCAGTGCCTTAGTAGGTTTGCGTTTGTGCTGTGCTTCTTCCATTTTCAGGTGTTGGATTAAACGTTGAGGTGTTTATTTAGAGCATGATTTTATGAACTAACCATCCTCTAAATGTATCAATAGCTGACCTGTCTGATGTGTTCCTGGGTCTCTAACAAATCTCCAAATGCAAAGGCATGCAGTATTTTATTATTTTTTCTAAATAATTTTAAGTCTGTGTAAAATGTGGGCAAATTCAATTAATTCCTTATGCAAGGTGCTTTAGTATTTATCTCAATCCTGACTGCTGTACCAACTCCCATTTTTCTCACTTCAAACGTTGTGTCAAGTGTAGCACTCATCGTCTGTGTTGTCACAGGGGGCTGAGGTGAAAATAAAAGCGTTTAAAACCTCTGCAGGGAAACAAACTCTCACATCACAAGAAATGGGTGTGAAAGGATGAGGAATCTTAAAAGGAGGGAACTGAGGATTCGGAGTTAGAAAGAAGAATAAAGCAAAAGCTACAACCTTGAGGGAATGACCTCAGTGCTTGATTTGATTTTGTTGTTTTTTTTTTGTTTGTTTTGTTTTTTTACTTTGTGCACCCAGGAGAGGAGGTACATGGTTCACCTGACCAATCAGGCTTTTAGTTTGTTTTTTTTCAGAATGCTGATTTTGTCACGGTTTCTCCTTTTGGCTATTGCGTATTTTTGCAGGAGATGCACTGGCTTTTTTTTTTTTTGTTTCTTCATGAAGAAGCATCCGTCAACTGAAAGCACTGACACATGGCTCTGTAGTCATTACACATGACTACAGTAATGGTGTCTTACTAAAAATCGCTTATAGTTTGTGAAATTCATACAGCAATGTTACTCACATATCTGTTAAAACTGTTACTATGTCTTTACAGTGAGTCATATTATCTGTCGGGAAAAAACCTTCTCCTGGTGCTCCTTTTGCCGTCTTTAGAAACACTCCAATAGAGGTCAGAAATAACCAATAAGAGCCAAGAGGAGGGACTTAGGGTTGTCAATCATGCGCTAAAACCCTCCTCTGCACAGCACATACAAGCTTAAGATTGCTGGTTGGCTACAAAAACCTTACTGGAAAACGGTTTATCTATCTTCATCGGTGGCCTGTGCACTCATGACAGGTTTCAGTGTGGGAGAGGAGCTGCAGTGGAGCAGAGATCAAGTGGAAGGCTGTGAGCAGCGGGTACACCAGGGTGATTAACACTGCTAAGCCCTCCTCCTGACTTTGATGTATTTCTGCAGCTGGTTGTGGAACCACAGAGAGAAGGAAGAGGAACTTGATTTTGTTGAACAGTCGTGTTATAACTTTAAAGTAATGCCTAGAGGCCTCCTGCACATTCTGGAAGTGTCTGGCATTTGATGCAGGTATTTTCCAGATGTTTGAAAGCCTGACCCCTTTTGAACAGTCTGTCATTGATTCTTGGTGAAATATAAACTTTAAAGGGAAGTACAGAGTTTTGACGAGTGTTGCCTGTCAAGAGTTTTGTTGTATTGATACATGTATGTTTACCTCACTGTTCTCCAGCTGTGGTTTCTATTCTTCCACCAACAAAGCATATAACCACATGTGAAGCGATCTTATGTGTTCCCTTTCCACCCCAGAAACCACACCATGTGGCCTCCTGGAAGCCTCTCAGCTATTTTTTTGGCTCAGGTGACGTTCCCATCCTGCTTGGTCTCAGTCCATTTCAAGGCCAATTTTACTAAAAGCTGTGCAATTTAAAATCTTCTACCCCCCTAATAACAGTTTTGTTTGGCCCAAACTCAACACAGCCAACTCGGAAATTGAGAACTGTATGTCTTTATTTTGTAATGCTAAGCTATATGGCTTAAGGATCTTTATGTAGCGCTGCTGAGAACAGACAAGCATGATCAGTGAAAGGGTCAAAAACCTTCTTTCACACAGTATAAGCTTAGATACAGAACATCTTTTTTTCTTTTTTTTATGACAGTACTTTGCCTTGTTTGGGAATTGTTTGAGCTAAAGGATCTCCAGCCAGTGCATCATTTTTATGCCGGGGGTGACTCGCATTAGCTCTGGACTTGGATAAGTTTTGAGCTAACTTAGAATCTGTCAGGAAGCCTCGCGTCAGATAAAGTTCAGCCTCATGGGCCAGCAGAGGCTGTCAACGAGGCCGTGTGGAGATACGGGCGTCTCGCCCACATTATCTCATGTCCCTGCCGGTCATCATCATATATTCCCATAAAGGTCAAAACAGTGTGTCTTGACACCTGTGCTTATGTGCATTTCCTATTAAAAATACCAGAATGCAGCGATATTACACTGGTTGTAATATTGCTGACTGCTGAGATGGAGTGAATAGAGGCCAGGGGTTTGAAATAACTACAGATTCACCTCGTTTTCACCCCTGCCTACATTTGGGTTTAAACAAGCTTTTAACATTCAGATGACGGTTGTAGCATCACACTCATTACAGCAGAAATGGTTTCCATGAATAAGCAGGTGAAAGGCTGCACATTATTGGTGAATTGCCATCTGAAGGGTCCTGCTGAATCCCACAGAGAACAGATTTAGTCACTTTTATCTTTGCATAAAAGCGGCAGGAAAACACAGTGGGTAGCAGAAGAGCTTATAAAAATTGTGTTTTCTTTTGCTGTTGCATAATTGTCATTTTGATTATTTTATTTTTTCGCTTTTAATAAGTGTTGTTTTTTTTGTTTTTTTTTCTCTATATGTATTTCTTGTAGTGGAGGCACAATGCTGACCATAACTGGAACCAACTTGGCCACCATCAAAGAGCCCAAAATGAGAGCCAAGTACGGAGCAGGACAGTCAGAAAATGTGAGTTTCAGAGTCTGCACCTGCACTTTTTTTTGCTTTATTATTATTATTACTGTTATTGACAGCACAAGAACAGCCATTGGTTGGATTTGGTAAGTGAGAGGAAAATTACACATATTATACATATTTTTAATGGCACAATAACACTCTTAATATCAGTTTTGATGGCTTTAACATGTTTGGTTCAACTTAAAAAAAAAAAAAAAACGTGTCTCAATTTAAATTATTGCAACATCAAAATAAAAATTAGACTGTCATCTTTTAACATATCTATGCATGTGGTTTAATATCACCAGCTATGTTAAGTACACTTTGTTGAACTGTGTTGATGTTAATCTCCTCATTCAACACATCTCAAAGTTGCCGTACTGGTTTGAGGTTTCCTGACTTCAGGCCATTGGAGTGCAGTGAACTCAATGCTTTGTTCAAGAAACCAGTTTGAGTTGGTCTGAGCTGTATGACATGGTGCAACACCTACTAACATGTGGTCATAGTGGTTGGACATGTTGGCAGCAGTATGTAACATTGCTCAGTTGGAGCCTAAAGTCTCGCCCATTTGATTATACAAGCACCGCCAGCAGCACGAACATTTTAAACAAAGAATGATAAATCCATGCTTTCATGTTGTCTATGGCAACTTCTGAGCCATCCTGTTTCAACATTGCTGCTGAAATCAAGTATTCTCAGACATCTTCATTCTAGTGTTTGAACTTCGAATGTTGATAAGGGTGAGTAAATTCTAGCCTCAGTTTCCTGTTCTTGGCTGACAGGAGTTTCATTTGTCCTCTGCTGTTGTAGCCTGTCAGTTCAAGGTTGGACTTGATGTGGCTCTGACACAGTTTTCCACATATCTTGATGGTATCTTGATTCTGGATACCACTTTTTTCACAAGATATCAGATGTTTGTTTTATACTCTAGACGGCCCATCCAAATCCTTTAAATAGTCTTTTTTTTTTTCTCTCCATTTCGGTGTGAACTTCTGTAAACCACCATGTCTGGATGCCTAAATGTACTTCTGCCATGTCATTGAAAAGTTAACAGGTGTTCTTAATAAACTAGTCAGTGAGCATAATTTTCATTTCTGATTAAGATGTGACTCAAAAAGGGAAAAACAAAGTAAGTTTCTCCTTAAAAGATGCAGTAACCAGAGCAAAAGTCTTATAAACTATATAACAAATTTTCTATAAAGCTTTAGTTCAAAATTACTGTATTCAACATTTTCTTACAATTAATATACTTTCTTTTAAATTAAGGTATTGAACTGATATTTTTATCTGCTTCTTCAAAGAGTGTCACGTTCCTCAGTGGAATATTTTAACCCCCACCTGATTAAGTGCCAACAAGGAGGGGGAGGACTGTGGGTAACCCTGGGAAACGGGATTGAGCCTTCATCTCTCCCATTCTTAGGACAATCTAACTGTTAGATTATACATACTCAGTATGGACACACTCATAGTCTTGACCTGTCGGTCAAGCTGCCCGTTTTCTGTTTGTTTTTGATGTTGAATTTTCTTTTAGCAGTTTAACCTTTGAAATGTCAACTAGCAATAAAGCTGCTCTTGCAAATCCCCCTCTCCTCACCCTTCACCACGGGGCTCAACTAACCTTTTTTTTTCCCCCTCTCTCACTTCGAGGTAAAAGTAAAAAAATATATATATATATATATCCCATATATCCTTTCCTTTTGTCCCCCCTACATAACTAGAGAGACGTGTATTTCTTGACCTATAAACACCATTCATCCTGGGTGTTTGTACAAACACAGATGTTTCACTTTGTGGCACGTCATACAATGTGTGGTGCCTGGGAGACGTTTTCACACCTTTGACCTCCTTTAGTTTGATGCCCTTAAATAAAATCCAATTTGCTTTCAGAAGTACCCAGATTAGATCATAGAATCCACCTCTGTGTAACTTAATCTGAATTTAGATACAGCTGTCAAAATTTTCAAGGGATTTGAAAACTTTTTCAAGGCGTTTTAACAATGGGGGGTGAATCTGTCCAAGGTCACTTCTGCCATCCTGCGTTGCCGTTAGCAGCCATGAGCTGACCACTTCAGTTTCTCTCCGTCATTAGGGGCTAATTTGTTCTAAGTGTCGAAACCCACAGGGTATATCCAGATGATATCAACACTGATTACAGCACTGATGTTATTAGGCCGCCTTTTCCTCATTATGTCGTTACAGACACATTTAATCAGTTGCATCACATAACCCTGTTTAAGCCCTTATAACGGAGCCCGTGCTTGAGTTAACCTTTTTATTCTCTACTCCAGCCTCAGAGTAGGAAGTAGGGTTTCTACTTTATCTTGAAAAGTCTGGAGTTTTGTTGCATTATTATATGCCGAGTCTGAATAGGTACAGACAAGACAGCTGAATATGAATAAAAATATAAAAAGAGACTTTTTGCTTTCATATCGATTCATATGTAGATTATCACTTTTGTTGTTTTTTTGACATTACAACACTATTTTTTTCCCAGCCCATTGATTATTTTGGCTTAAAGTTTTTTGACAGAAGCTGAAAATAAATTGAACACCCGTTCAACAATACAAAATTATTACCTCATTTTTTTTTGTTTGTTTGTTTTAGCATTTAGTCCCTTGTAGACCAGGGTTTTAAACTAAATCCACTATTTTTAAACTGTGTCTTATTTATCAAACCAAATAATACAGTCTATCTGAGAGAAGGTTTTTAGTTTTACATGTTCAGAATTATTTAAAACAGCTGAAATTTGTTCCTTAGCACTGTTAGAATAACGATCATAATGAAAAACGTAATTCTCTGTGATCCATAATATGTTAAAAATAACTGAAATATAAAAACAATGAAATGATGACGTGAAATGGCTTGTTCCTGCTCAAGACGCATCTTTATTGCATTGCTGTTCTCCGTGTATTTTAGAACTGCACTGTTCTCAACAACACAGTCATGGTTTGTCTGGCGCCCTCTGTGGCCAAATCTGGCAAAAGCTTCTCTGAGATGGGCACCAGTCCTGATGAGATTGGATTCGTCATGGATGGCGTGCGCTCGGTGCTGGTGATAAACGAGACTTTTAGCTACTACCCAGACCCAGAATTTGAGCCTCTCGGTCCCAAGATGGAGCTGAAGCCCAGCTCACCACTCATACTCAAGGTAAGTTGCTTTGTGTTCATGGCACTTATCTGTTACGGCCTTCTCTGTCAAGCTCCTTTTTTTTTTAATTCTTCTGCTAAATTATGTGTTTAATTTTTTTCTCCATTTTTCCTCTCTGTATCCCTTCCCAGTCCACATATCTGTGTTTTTTTTTTCTCCCCCTCCTTTATCCTTTCATGCCTCATCTTTCCCGTTTTATGTCAGCTTTCACTGTTTACCTGGAATGTGTGAGAGGAATCTGAATGTATAGGTTGAGTTTGTTGTGGTTTTACATGAAAGCCGTTTTATACTGAAGGTTGCTCTCTGAAGCTGAGGCAGAAATGTCTCCACACACCAGGAGTTCAGGACAAAAGAAGGTTAGCTGAGGGTTAGCACTAAGTCGATGCACAGGAAGGGCTGCTTTAGTAGATTGTAGGATTCATGTGATGTGTGTCCTCGTCAAGTGTTAAACAATTAATCTCGCAAATGGGCTGAAAAAAAATGAACTATTTCTTCAATTCAGCTAATAAGCTGCTGATAATTGTTTGAAATCATTTGCTTTTCGCCATCTGTCTTTCAGCACGGCTCACTTTTAAGCGTGGCTCAACCTTGAAGGATATTTCTCCACCTGTTTTTCTCCAGTGGGGGTTGAAGACCTTTAAGAAAAAAAAAAATGTTTAAACCGTTCGTTTCAAATTGGGTGCAAAGCAAGTCATGTTTTTTAAAGTGGGTCCATGTGTTGCTAAGGCACCTGCTCAGATTTTTATCTATGAACATCTGAAGAGAGACTTCACAGCCGTGTTTACTATGAACCGCGGAGGCAGAGTGCGTTTGTATACTCTGTGCATTTGCCCCACCCACCCACTCTGTCTAATGACACCCCCCCGCTTCCTCACCCCTGAACTTCAAAGCCTTTCAGGACCGAGAGGGAAATTATCATGCAATTTCATGGGGAACCAAAGCCTCTTTTTTTCTTCAAATCAGGGAGGGGTTTAAGAAATGAAGACTAGTGATGCTCTCCTATACATCTTTAAATATTATACCATTTTGACAAATTTCCATTGTGGTAAGAACTTTCAGAAATGCACCAAAATATAATCTAGTAAATATTTTCTGGGAAGGCTTCTGTGTTTTGTTTTTTGTTTGTCTTTTGGAAGGCTGGAGATCATTTTTCTCTCTCTCTCTCTGTCTGTCTCTGCAAAACAAAGCAATTGTATATATGAAGAATAAGTGAGTTAAGGTGGAAAGAAAGCAATCTGCATTGAGTAAATTTCACCAACGGTTCTTTAAATGCAATAACTGATTGAATTACCGTTTCCCCTATAATTATTATATGTAATAATGTAGTTAAAGCATTTATTTATTTCTTAGTGTGGGTGATTACAGCTTATGGAAACACTAATTTCTCTCTCTCGTAAAATGTGAATAAAACCCATAAAAATATGTTCAATAGGAAAATATTCCGGCTCCAGTGATCATGTAGTCTCTGTGGTCAGTTGGAAAACTACAATCTCTTACACCCGCCACAAGGGGGTGTAGGTATTTCTACAGAGATTGGTTGTTCACAGAGCATTGTATCTGAGAGTAAACGTTTGGTGCAAGCAAAATATAAGCTGCTCTTGAGAGCGGCGTGAAGAAAAGTCCATTCAAGAGTTTGGAAAGAATCCATTAGGTGATGACTTCATCCAGAGTCTGAACTTGGCACCAACACATATTGTCAAAAGTACAAATACCTGCTTTTATGATCATGGCATAAGTGTTGGGTTGTTCAGTAAACTCATCTGACATAAATTGTATAGCAAACCCAGAAGATCTAAACCCAACCTTGCAAATAAACTCGAGGCAACTTTTAAAGTAAATTCGGCTTTTTTAAATTCAACACTATAATAATTCATATAGTCCTAAAAGCTCTCAAAAATGTCTTAATTTTAACATGCTAAAAATGGCAGAGAATTTGTTTATGAATGCTGTTTCCCCCACTCTCTGAGCTGGTGTGTCTGTTTCCAGGGTCGTAACCTAATTCCTGCAGCCCCAGGAAATTCTAAGCTAAACTACACGGTGCTGATCGGAGAAATGCCCTGCGTCCTCACCGTGTCTGAGAGCCAGCTGCTGTGCGAATCACCTAATCTGACCGGAGAGCATAAAGTCACCGTAAGTAAACTTTTTAAACGTATTTGGTTTTCCTTACTGTACTAAAGTTACAGTAAGTAAGCTTTTTGAAATGAATTTGTTTTTTTTTCCCTTCTTTCTCATTTTGACCTTATTTGAGCAAAGCATAGTGAGCAGCAGGTTTGCAACTGGAAAACAAGCTATATCCCATCCTGACTTATATTTCCTTCCTGATCAGCAGGAGTTTGGTTTAACTGATGGAGCATTCACATTTCTTCTTGTCACTTTTATCTGACATCCTCTGCTCAATATGCTGTTTTCTCAATTCATCCCCCTCTGATACGTCAATCCACTTCCTGCCTTTTCATTCATTCATCTCATTCTCTTCTCCCCCATCTATTCGACCCAAATACCTCCAATTACTCTACATTTTATCCTATTCAGATAGCTGCGAGCGTATGAACATACACATCCCCTCTCCTGTAATGTTGGCAGTGCTTGTGACTGTATTTGTGTCTTAGAGGCTTTTGATCAGTCTGGTTTGGCTGGCATCCTCCCTGGCATTTGAAGAGTGTTGGTATTCAGTGGAAACCAAAAAATGGCTAGCGGGCATGAGAGGTCTTGTGTCTATTTTTACCCTCCTTCATTTCCTATTTCATAGACGTAAGCCTGTTAAAAGGGGTATTGAGTTGGGGGGCTGAAAAGAACATGTTTTGGAGGGAGTTTTTGTCAGGATTTATTTCATTTTATGTTTTCAGTTTACAGCTGCTTGAGGTATGGTCCAAAATGTGTAGAGTGCAGATATTTCCTCTTCTGGCTGAAATGAAAATATTTTAGTGGAGTTTATGTCTGCTTTTAGCTTGACCCGGTGCAGCTTTGTTTTTCATGGTAGATGCTTAAAGGTTTCCCTGCCTGGAAAAAATAAAATAAATCTGGAATACTTTCTTGGAAACATATTTTCCAGGATGCAACGTTATTTGAATTGCTGGACTATCTTTGTTTCCAATTCTGCTGTCTCAGTGCCGTATCCACATGTCCATACTTCCTTACTTCCTTTTTACTCTACAACCTTTCTTTCTCCCTTCCTCCTTTCATTTATTTTTTTGTTATTTTTTCCCTTTTTTCTTGCTTTTCCATTCCTTTCATCTTTGTCGGAATTTTATAGGCAGGAAAGAAAAAGACTCCTTTCTCCCTTTGCTCCTTTTTCTAAATGCTGCTTTATATTTGCATTCTTCCTCCTTTTTCATTACTTTCTTATTCTTTGTTTTCTTCTCCTTCTGTCTTCATTACTCATTGATTTATGTCCTTTATTTTTTTGCTCCTTATTTCACCTTGATGGAAGGATCCAGAATCCGTCCATCAAGTCAGGATAGAAGAACACTGCATATGTTCTTCTATCCTGACTTCCCGCCTGTTTTTTAAGCGTGACCTTGAGAAATATTTCCGCAGTAAATTTATGGTTAACATTTGTGTTTTTTACTTTAATGATAGATGATAATTTTGCTGTTTTGAGTTTGGAACAGTCTGTAGTTTGGTCCTACAGACTGTATAGGAAACTTGGTGCTTTGTTAATTTTTGTTTTGCAAAAATATAGTGTGTCTCTTTATTTTTAGTTTGGTTGGAGTTGTATTCTTTGTGCAGATGCAGCCTGTTGAATAAGTTGCTTTCATCCTTAGTCCATGTGAGGTTCTTAAATGTTGCAGGTTAGAGAGCAATAAAATTATCAATGGCATCTTTTTTTTTATGCTTTTTTTTAAAGGTCTCTCATGTCGCTGAATACAGGACACCGTTATTCTATCTCCCCCTTTTTTCAGTCTTTCATGAAATTCCAAACTTTCATTGCCTTCATGTCGTTGCCAGGTCCGCGTCGGAGGCTTTGAGGCTTCACCTGGGACGCTGCAGATCTACTCCGACAGTCTGCTCACTCTGCCTGCCATCATTGGCATTGGGATAGGTGGTGGCCTGCTTTTGTTTGTCATCATTGCGGTTCTGATTGCGTACAAGAGGAAGTCCCGTGATGCCGACCGCACCCTGAAGCGATTGCAGCTGCAGATGGATAATCTAGAGTCAAGGGTCGCCCTGGAGTGCAAAGAAGGTGAGTGGTGGGGAGGAGGTGCTTCCCTAAGCCAACTTACTCAATTCTCGACAAACTCAACAACACTGTTGATGCTGCTGTTCCTCCACTGTGTTCCATCCTTCGAACTTCCCATCAAAGCTGCACAACATACTATTAACAGTCCTATCAAGTTGTTTGTCTGCTCTTTCTCCCTTGGTCTCCTGCATTGCTCTCCAAGTCGATGCCAACTCTCCCCTGCTGTTCGGTCGCAGCAGTGTGTATGTGCATGTTTGCGTGGGTGTTGGTGCGTTTCCAGAGGAGCACTTTGATCTGAGCCAGCCACCAGATGTTGTCTCTCCTCCCCATGAGGGAGCAGCCTGGCTGGCCTTAGCATCATCTACACCAAGAAGTGTTTGGGAGGGGAGAGGGGGATAGAAAGAGACGGGGCCTGGAGGTGGGAAAGTAAGGGGTTATAGGGAAGGAGTGGCTTGGCAACAGCTGAAGCCCAGGGAGGGAACGAATGAAACTTACACACCAGTGCTTTAGCATATATTCATTTGGCAAGAAGAAGCATGGATCCAGGGAGAGGCTGCTGATGCTGGGCTGCTGGCAGAGCAGTGAGAGAAGCAGATGGGGTGAAGGAAAAGGAGAATACTGATGACATGATCATCCCAATATATCTAAAAGAGATCACTCCATTTGTTCCATTGTTTTGAGAGACTTGAATAAAGCCGCATCATAAATTTACAGTTTATTCTGCACTGTTTTTTAGCTAGTTGTTAAATTTTATCTCAGAAAACTGTCCTGATGTTCTCATCAGAATAAAAATAAAAACATATCCAGAAAAACACCATTGCAGTTTAATAAAATCAAGCAGATTTATTGCGACTCACTGCTAAATTTCTGTTTTTATGAAATTACTTTTGTGTTCTTATAGGTCCTGGTATTTTCTGTAATTATCTCCTATATTCAGCAAAATGAAATACCAACTTGTTTCTGTTTCAGAAATCATAAAACTTCACATACAGAGTAAAGATCTCAGATATTCAGAGACATTTGTTATCATCCCTGATAAAGATGTTTCAAAGTCTTAAAATCATTGTTTATTTCAGATCACATAGTTGTTTTTTTTATCTCACTCTTATTTCAAATACATTGAATTAATAATATTAAATGTGTCCAACCCAAAGAACTTACAGGTTTAGAAGTTAATGCATCACATTTTAGTATCAGATTATGGAGTCTGGATCTTTGTCTTGATCAGTACTGGTATCAACTGATACCAGTAATAAAATGACATTATCAGCAGAGGCCGACAATATTGCGATGGTGAGTCTCTAACTCCAAATAGGAGCTTTAGATGAGTCACAAACATCAAATATTCTTCTGTGCTATGCTGACTGATAAATGGCTAGAGAAACCGGCAACCAAGGCAGTGGGAGACATGATATGACAACAGAATCTATTTATAGGACCAGAAAAGTACTGATGCATATTTTTGAAAAACTGCCTGGAGGAAGTTGAAACATCAGATTGAGCTTCTCAAACTGCATTAAAAGTGTTTGCTTGGACTGAAGCAGCTCAAGGCTACACGTGCTCATGCATAACATACCTGCAACCTCTGAACAAACTGCCTCAAGACAAGTTGCTAGTGTGGGACTTAAGTAGCAGATTGTGATCTTTTTTTTTTTTACATTCATCAGCCAGGCTGGTTTTTAAATACAGTAAACACATCCGTCTTATTTTAAAATACTGTATTAAAATTGACTTGTGATGTTGTGAGGCTTCAGCGTTTCACACCCACAGATTGTAGATGGCCTTTAAAGCAGAGACCCTCAGATAAAGACATCAACGCTTTTTTTTTTCTTTGTAGCCACTTCACACCTCTCCCCCTGCCTTGTATTCATTTCCTGCCCTTTAGAAACTACCTGCAATCCTACACACATGTACACTCACACAGCGGGTCACGCTGCGATTGGCTGGGGTGTGCCGACAGTAAGTCTACATTCCCCGACCCCGTCTTTTCCCAGCTGTCACTACTGTCTGCGAGAAGAAAGGTGGATGAACAAAGTGATAGATTGAAACGGAGAGCCAGATAACGCAAAAAATCCCAGAGGAGGTTATGAAAAATGTGTGGAATGGAAGAGGTGTTTATAAAGGAAGAGGTTAAATTGGAGATAAAAACAAGAGGCAAATGCAGTGAAGAACTTTTTTTTTTGACATTATTCAAAATCTCTTCATCATGACAACTTGTCTAAACCAAGACATCATGATTTGACATAAATTTGTTCTAAAAGTATTACTGATTAAACTTTAAAAATGATGTAGCTTTATGTTATTAAAGCTAAAGTTTAATCAGTAATACTTTTAGAACAAATTTATGTCAGGTCATGATTTCTTGGTTAATGTCAAGTTGTCATAACAAAGACATTTTGAATAATGTCAACTTTGTATTAAATGTATCACGATTTACCGAATGACACTTTATGACAACAGTCATAAGTATTCATGTCCATGAATACCAGTTATATCATGTTTATGACTGTGTCATGACAGTCTAATTCACAACCCGTCAAATAAAGTGTTACTGAAAACTCTAACCAGAAAAATTGTTAGCATGCAAAATATGTAAACACAATACATTAGATGCATTGTTGTGTTCTTTTGACAGTTTTATATTTTTTATGTACTATAAACATGCTATCAGAAACATCAAAATAGGTACCATGAAGTATGCATTAAAAGTTCAAACTACAGATTTAACCATAGTAAAATCCAACAAAAAATTATTTAAACTTTGTATATCGTTATACATACAACTTAATATTCAGGGCAATAAATTATAGTACAAATGTCTTCGAAAAGGAGGTCAACTTAATTGGCTCAGGTAAAAGTGCCAGTCTATCATCAATCTGATCAGACGCTGGTTTCAGAATGGATATATCCTCCTGCGACAAGGAAGTATCCACCGCTGTGTGCGCTAAAACCGCACCAAATCTTTTTGGCACTGCTCCATGGAGGCCAGATTGGTGGAGTGCACAACTAATAGTTTTCTTGTTGACAAATTCTCCCATTTGAGTTGTGGATTTTTGCGGCTCCTCTTGAGTTATGCTGAACCTCAATGCAGCTTCTGAGAAAAATGCTCTCCTTGCAAAACGCTCTGCCTGAAAATGATTTCACCACCAAACCAATCATTAGTGCACTTGTTCATTATATTCTACCCAGTGTAGGAATGTTATATAAATTAGCGAAAAATATGTGTTGAAGTTTCTTTGTCAAGGGACAAAATGTGAAACAGTTCAAAGGGCCATGCATGAGAGACTGGGGATTTTACCACAAGGCGAAATGGATGGAAAGCAGAAAGAGAAGTGGAACCTGAAGGGAGGAATGAAAGGAAGATTAAGAGGTAGAAAGGTGACTTTAAAGATGTCACATTGATAGGAGGAGAGAGGGAGAAAGAGAGATGGGGAGGGAAGACAGGGTGACACAAGCCATCTGTTAGTCTGGGCTTCGGTTTATTTGTTTGGATTACGTATCAATGTGTGTGGCGTACTTCAGATGAGACAACAGAGCACACAGACACGCAGTTGTCTTAATGCCAGAGTTCCATATTTTCTCCTCAAGGAGTTTTCTATATGAAACACACTTGAGACAGTTTAACAAAAGTTAGGATATGTTTGAGAAATTTTTCCTCTATTAAAAGGAGTCGAGTTCAATGAATGGGGTCAGAACGCATGCTGTCCGGGAGCTGAGAATGTGTACAAACACTGACATGCTTTCACATAAATCATCTGGGCGCAAGGGTGTGTGTTTAGCTGTGGGCCAAAGCAGAACGAGTGTGTGTGTGTAACAAGAGTTTGTGAGGTGGCAGCATGTAATGTGTGGGTTCTAACACTCTGCACTCCCCTCCAGCTTTCCAGATCCAAACGCCTTTCCTCTATTCCACCTTTTAGTTTCTCTTTTTCTTCCTACTGGCCTCATCTTTTGAGCTTTGTTGTCTTTGAAAGTGCAATTACTTTTTTCTTGAGGATGGTTTATAAGCTCATTTGACGTGTCTAAGCAATGTTCCTTGCTATTTTCGCAGCCTTTGCAGAGTTGCAGACAGACATCCATGAGCTGACCCAGGAGCTGGACGGTGCAGGAATCCCCTTCCTGGACTACCGCACATATGCCATGAGGGTCCTCTTTCCTGGTATTGAGGACCATCCTGTACTCAAGGAGATGGAGGTACGGGTCAGTAAAGAGCGCTCTGCACTCATGCACACCCACATACAAAATAAGCCGTATTTAACAAGTTTATATAGCAGTCACTTATATCCTTGTGACTTTGAAATAGTTAATTGGTATTAGTAAATTAGAGGTGGATTAGCCTAGCTATTGCCTTCGTATGTAATTCCTCTTAAAAAAAAAGGTTCTCGCTGCCGGCTCAGTCTGGGCTTTCTCCCTTTGACTTGGATTCTCTCCAGTTGGTTTTCGAATGGACCAATCAGTGGACAGAAAGAGAGGTTGTGAACGATGACTGATGGTTCTCCAGCTGCTTACAAATCATTTATCCCTCGTCTGTGACTGTTACTGTTATCTGTTCAGCACCCAAAATGCAGGATAACACAGGAACTGCTTCCTTTCTTTCTTCAAAATAAGAGTCTTAAACATAAAAGAGGCTGTAGAGATTTAAGGACATATCTTTTTGTATCTGGAAGTCATGATAATAACTTACTCTTATTGCACCAGATGCTAATAGGAACTGTCCGGAAATATTGCATTAGTATCCTGAGATAACACTAAACCTCTTTAATTGACCTCTTTGAGAATTAGCACAAGTCAAAGTCTGAGGTGAGGTGTGTACAAGGAAAAAGCCCGGGTTGGAATTTGAACCCCTGACCTTCCTGCAACCTTGCAACAGTACTGCAAACCGCACCACCATCCAGCCCCCATAATGTTTACACCCTTTGGAAAATGCAGAGTTGCATTCCTCTGTCATGGCTGCAGGACCAGGCCTTGGAGACGTTCTCTATGTGCTTGTGCTATCAACTGTATTCCAAAGGGATAGTGTAACACAGCATTGGATTTTCATTTGTATGGCCCAGGCAATCACAGGCCACAGTGGTGCGCTAGCAGGCAGATCAATTTCTTATTACAGCATGAAGTTCACATTCTTTCTTTAAATCTGTATTTGTGGCTCTCACAAGGGGAGGCCTGGCCATTGCTTTAAGATAGAAGAAGAGAAAATGGCAACGGGAGGCTAGCACCTGATGGTAGAGAAAAAGAGAGTTGTGAGGAAAATGAGCAAGGCACTTTGTTCCGGAGATATTTAAATACATGAGTATGAGGGAACAAATTGAAGATTTATTTGTGGATTTTCCCGTATTTTCACACACACCTCACTTCACAACTATGCTTCACAATCAGTTCTGTTCTCTCAGTCGACTCTTGTTGTTCTTTTTCTATTTTTGTCTGTGACCTTTTCCAATTACTCCACACCTTTCCCCACCTGTCTTCTTTGTTTCACATCCTTCATTTTTTTTTGCATACTTCTCTTCTTCTCACCAACAACCTGCTTCAGTTACACCACCTTCATCATTTTTTATTCTAACAATTGCCTTTTTATGTCGCGTATTCTCCCCACTCTTCTCTATTTTCACTCTTTCTGTCTTCCCTCTTCCACCAGGTCCAAGCAAATGTGGAGAAGGCCCTGACATTGTTCGGCCAGCTACTGACCAAAAAGCACTTCTTGCTGACATTCATCCGCACGCTGGAAGCTCAGAGGTCCTTCTCCATGCGAGACAGAGGAAACGTGGCTTCTCTCATCATGACAGCATTGCAGGGGGAGATGGAGTACGCCACGGGTGTCCTCAAACAGCTCCTGTCTGACCTTATCGACAAAAACCTGGAGAGCAAGAACCACCCGAAGCTGCTGCTCAGGCGGTAAGAAAAGGAGGGATGAACAGAGGGTGGGAGAGCAGCTAAAACGGCACCAAAACATGTTGACTCTTCCAGCGGAGCCTCAAGTTAACGCCCGGTGGACTGTGCTTGTGTGTGGGTTCAAGTCTTTGCGTGGCCAACTCTTCACACGTTCAGAGGGTCTTCCAGGAGTTTTGCAAGGATCTGTGTTTGGCTTTTCTTAAGAAGATAAAATCAAATGAAAAGAATATTGTCAAAAGCGGACAGTGCGCTGTGAGACTGTCAGGCCAGCGATTTTTCCTGTCCTGGGCCAAGAGAAGTAAATGTAAGGGACAGTGACTACGGCTTTTGAGGCGTTTGAGACTATACCTTGTCTCTATCTCTCGGCCCTGTCCCTGTCAGAGAGGATTACACCCCTGAGCACACATGCACTCCCACCGGAGCTGCTGCGAGACAGGCCGCCGTATCCCCTCTTCTTGCACTCTCAGCAAGAGATGCCGTTAGGGGAGGAAGTATGAGGAACAGAACAGGTGTGAAGAACAGAGAGAGGAGGGCTTTGCTAGGGAAAGGAGAGAGATGAGCAATGGAGGAGAAAAAAATATGAGAGGTGAAAGAGGAAGAGGCAGCACGAGAAAGGTGGATGGAGCTCCAGGGACGCAGGGAGGCTGTGATTGACAGAAACAGAAGGCAAAATGTCTACAGGGAGATTTAGGCTTGAGGGAAATTGATGGGGGAGAAACATATAGGAGGAGAAGAGTACGGCTGTTGCACAGGAGAGCCGTCCAATATGGTGAGAGAGCCTAGAAATAGGGAGAGAAAAGGAAGCTGCGACAGACAGCCATGAAAAGATACACATAGTTAAGGAAAGACACAATTAAAGAAATGGTCTGTCTCCAAATAAATTGGAATTAGACATTTAATGATAAAAAGCTACTTTTTCTTCCCCTCTCTTCCTCCTCTGGAAGATATTTAATTAAAAATCTAATCAAGAAATGATTCTGAGTCCGTGTGAAGCCTATTTCCAATCTGCTCCTGGGGCATATAGTCACAACACACTGTCCCTACTATTTGCAGCAGCGTTAGGAGCGGCGCTCATTAAGCTTATTAAAATTAATGTTAGACATTCTAACAGATATATAACTAATTTTATTCATAGGAAATTGTTTTTTGTGTTAATTCTACTTCTCTTGCTGAAATATTCTCTTTCTTTGGGCATATTTGTGTCTTCATTAAAAGCTGAGACGTGGGCAGACGACCAGGAGAACATCACCTGCTGCTCTGTTTAAAATCTATCAACCCAGTTTGTGGGTATTCAAACTTCTCGATGCGAAAGTATACCCCAGCAGCATTTTCTGTCTCCGTTCACTGCCCTCTTTCATCCCTAGCACTTTCATTCCCCATTGCATCTCCTGTCATCTCATAGGTTTCTGACAGATGGATAAAAAAGAGTGACATACATCAAATAACACTTACCAGTCCAACCGGGAGGCTCCCAGAAATGCAAGAGTTCATCTCCCATCTTTTTCCATAGGCTCACACTGATTTCCCTCAAATAGTGACCTACTTTCTCCTTTATTCCATTGCTTTTTTTGTCTGTTCTTCCGTTATCATGAAAAGCTTTTAACATTAGTGGAAGATTGGGACTGCATATTGACAGAGAAAACATGAAATTGAAAATTAATTGTTGAATGATGATTCTACTAGCAATTAACCTACGTTGCATTACATGAAAGATTGAATAAAAATGTTAGAAAAATAAATTGCACAGTAACTTTCTAACAGTAGCATAGCAGGGGAATAACATCTACCCTTGTTGGACAACCCGTCTATTACTTCTGTAGCATCCAAAGTGGAAAAAAAACACAGTTGGAGATCTATTGGAAGTCCTTCATGATGATATGTATGTTCATATATTTGTTTTATAGCTGTACTACAAAGTAGCATTAGCGTTTTTGTGAAGATTAAGTCTCTAAAAGCACACTTCTGAACAAGATACTGTCCAGGAAAATGAAAAATATTAACCGGTTAACCATCAAGATAACATTTTTGTCCAAGATCCCAGCAGAATTGATGCCTCATTACCTAAAATATAACGCCTTCTTCTGAAAAAATTCAATGATACTGAAATGTCTGACCATCTTGTACTCTCCAAATCGCATGTGCGTCTGTGCTCAAATTGATGGATGCATTTTTCTGTCAAGACAATCACATTCGAAATGTTTAAAATTACAAACCATCCACAAAATGTTTAATGTGACATATGTACTCTAAATGGCAGCAAATGAACAGCCTGCAAGAGATTAAGACTGACACTTTGTCTGATGTCCAATTGGTGACACATGCAGAGTTAAACACAACATCTTTGATGACAAAACGCTATTTTTAATCATAATTCAGCTGCCAGATTAATAAATAGATACATTTACTCATTTCCTGGCTTTTTCTTTTCCTTTTAGCATATGTTGACTGGTCCATTAATTCTAGCTCCACTTGCTTTACATGAACAAGTCCTGAGAGACTCACTGTTAGCATAAATGTTAATGTTATAAGTTAGTTAAGCCAATTCCCTTAAAGAAGAAAGTCCAACTTTGCTGTTAAATTGTTCTCAGGTGTTCAGAAAGTTGATCAGGATACATCTGCTAAGTACTATCCCTTTAATTGTTTTCTTTTTATTTCATTTACTTTATGCTTCTGTTGTTTACTAAAGAAGTAAATGAGCAGATGTTCCCCTCATAGTGTTGCAAATTTATGATTAACAAGAGAGGTGATTGAATTACACTAATTGTTTTTATAAGTGGGCTTGCTTGAAGCAAGCCCACTTATAAAAACAAAGGAAAAGCGAGAAGGGGCTTTAGCAATAAATGAAATGTTTTGTTTTGCAAAGCAATTTGGCTTTTAAAGGAGACCAGAGATTTACTGCATGGAGACTGATGATCTCCCGCTGTATCTGATCGAAGCGTTGTTCAATGGGAACAGATTGTAGCTATAATACATGTGCATGTAAACATTAAAACATAGAAATTACTCAAAGGTAAGTTGTTTGTGTAATTCAGTTTAAATAGTAAATCTATTTTATTGCATAGATTCACGTCACGCAGCTTGTATTTTTCAAGCTTTAGTAAATCTATTTTACTAAATAGATTTACTATTTAGAAAAATAGTAAAATCATTTGAATTTCTCAGAGAATTAAAACATTGTGTAGGACGAATAAAAAAAAAAATACTTTTGATACAGATCATTGCTAAAGGAGTTAGCTTTACACTGGCTTCTGCGTCTAGGAGTATTACTGGAAATGTACAACAGGGGTAACATTACAGGCTTTTGAGGCTTGGAGGAGATTCACAAGAGCTTCATAGGCCATGACACACAGACGGATCAGGAACATGGGCTGCAGTTGTTGCATTCCTTGTGTTAAATCTCTCCTAAATTAACCAAAACAAGAAAGGTGTTACAGTCCACTCACAAAGGTACCAAGAAGCAGAGAGATACTAGAAACAATGATGCAGATGCTGTTAAAGCAATAACTCTTGCAAAAGGAGGCCAGAATATGTATGAGGTGATATACTCTATACAGTGAATTTACTCTTCAGTAGGCTGATATTTCAACCTTACATTTATTGGTCTTATGTAATATAAAAATTTTTTTGATAATCAAATGTTTTGGGTTTTACTAGCTGTAGACTAGGATCGTGAAATAAACTAAAATTAACTCTGTACATATATTTCTCTTTGTGTAATGAATCAACAAAATAAATGTTTTAATTTTGTAATCGAATTTTGGGAAGACATTCACTTTTGAATGATATTCTAATTTAGTGAGGTCTACATGTATGAGCCAGGGGTGTGTGTGTTTGTGTGTGTGTGTGTGTGTGTGTGTGTGTGTGTGTGTGTGTGTGTGTGTGTGTGTGTGTGTGTGTGTGTGTGTGTGTGTGTGTGTGTGTGTGTGTGTGTGTGTGTGTGTGTGGAGGGATATAATATCTTTTGCCCTTTACATTATTCCGTTGCTCAGACTCCAACCAATCAGGTCGTTGTTTCCTTGTCTCGCAGGACGGAGTCGGTGGCGGAGAAGATGCTCACCAACTGGTTCACCTTCCTGCTGTACAAGTTCCTGAAGGTAAAACTGTCACAAGGATAAACACCGAACTTCTGGAGCGGTAGCAGCTCTGACACCCACTCACACACAGCTGCAGTATCAGAAAAGGCAGCAGAGCCACACCTTGGCCTTTCATTTGAAAGATTCCTATTTCTGCAGAGACTGAAGCCGCTTCAGACCCAGTCGATATTGGTATCTCTATAAGCCGATCTCTCTTAGGATATAGAATCATGTCTTTTTCTTGCTTCTTTCGATCTGTGTGTGTGTTTTTGCATCTTTGAATAATTCCCTCTGATTTCATATGAGAGGGAATCAGTAAATGCTGCTAAATTCATGCGCTGCCTCCACTCAAATGTTGCTGGAGCTAATCAGTTAGCACTAGGGCTTTAAACACCCTGTCAGAACAGCCAGTCTGCTGGACAGCAAACCGGCCAAGCCCCAAGGGGTCCCAGTTAGCATCTGTGTATGAGAGTGTGTCGGGCTTGGATCTTGTGCTCATGTGTGTGTCTTGGCTTCAAATGCGAGACTGGACAGCCGGAGTGGAGTTCAGTAAAAGGAGAGTGGGTTATGAGAGAAGCTGTTGGGGATTTATTCAGCAGCTGTGTTTATGAACTTTAAACCGGCCTAAGACAACAGAGGCAAAACACAAAAAAGGTGGAAAGTGTTTAGAGAAAGGCGAAGAAGAGGTGAAATTTATTCAGAAGACGACGTTTTAGAAGCTATAAAGGAAAAAGAAAAAAAAAACACAAACGTGGTGAAGGGGAGGGGGACGGAAATTGGAATGGAGAAAACACGACAGCTTTTATCCAACCTTTGCGACTCTGCTTTCTCCTGAGTTTTCAAGGGTCATGGAGAAGAAAGGCCCGGAACAATTTCAAGATTCAGCCAGGTGTGAACAGAGATGGGTAAAGGTCAAGTAGTGTTTCGGTGGGGCAGGCGAGATGGAGCTTTTACCCATAAAAGGGAACATAGAGCAGAAGAACAAAAAAGAAATCTTCAATCCATTACCTTGTTCTTAAAGTTCACCTGTCCTCTTTTCCGTGGCTTGTTCGGGAGGGTCAGAGACCTCATGTTTTTGTTCTGTTTCTAAACCTGGTATTTCTGCTTGCTGCTTTTGGTGAAATCACACGTAATTGCATAAAATTGGTTTTGTTTTGTTATTGCAAAAGAAAAAATGCTAACAAGGGAGAGGAAGCACTAAAGCCTGCACAGAGTCAGAGCTGCTGATTTGTACACTGGCAGCGTTTGAAGGAGACAGAAGGGCTGAGATTCGTATGCTGCTAGAAAGAGAGGACGTCTGCTGGTGTGCTGTGTTTTCACCGTTGGAGGCAGGCGAAGCTAGATGATCCCACAGAGTTCATCTTCTAGCTCGCCAACATGGCTGTGTCCTGTTGATGTGTGAACCTGACTGAAAGGATTCAGAAATACCATGCAAACATTTTCACATCTCTTCAACCTTTCTGCTTTTTGCTACATTGTGCAGTATTAGGTATTGGGTAAATGTGAAATTTTATATTGTTGGCTAATGTCACATTAATATGAAGACATATATTTAGATAAATACTTGTCCTCACGTTGATGTTCATAGCAAACACTTATACCACATAAGGAAAGAATAGCTGCTGTTTTGACCATAAAGAAACATAGTTATATTTTATTAATAACTCTGCACAAATATCTTAATAGTCTCCTAAAGCTCTCCTGCTTTTCTGCTGTTTAAAGTTTCACTAAATACATTACCGGCCTGGTAATATTTTTTATTTTTTATTTTTATTTTGGGGAGTTGGAGAAATGAGAATGCAATGACTTTTGTGTTGCTATTTAATCTCCATTAGCTTTAATACTCCAAAATAGATTCTGGTACGATCAATCGAGACCATGGAAAACCAATATTACACATCACTCTGAAGACAGGAATCATTGTGAAACATGGTGGTGGCAGCATCATGAAGTGGGGCTGTTTCAATCGAGGACAAAAAAATTGGTCAAAAGTGACAGGAGGTCGTCTGGAGCTAAAGACAGCAAGACTGCAAAACAAATGAGAATTGAGTTGATGGTTTGCTTTCTAGAAAAGAATCTCAAAATTGAAGTCCCTACATTTTCTAAAACTGGTAGTTTCATCCCTTCTGAAGGATTTAAGCTGGTAGTGGTAGTTTATGTAGGGTTGTTAAAAAGGGGTCAGATATTTTATAGCAATCTCTGCAAGTATGTTCTTTCCTTGTGTCGATAAATTACTTACAGCTCATAGAATACTGTGCTGTTTTTGGTTGACAAAATGAATCCTACAAAAACGTAAGATGCATTTAACTGAACCATTTAATTTGAAATCGTTAGAAAGCATTTCACATTAATCATTCAAAGATCATCTGTAAATACACAAATTCTTGCAAATTATGGTTTGAATCTATGCTATTTGAACTTAAACTTGATGTATATAATTTAAAACAAAACCCATCTCAACAGAGAAGTGAAGTTTCCCTTTAGAGTGTCTTCAGATCTGAAACGATTCTGCATTTTATGAAACTGTACGTGGTGTGGTTAAGGCTCCGACTCCATTTCTGAACGGCATCATTATATGAATAAGAAAGACGGCTTACGCTGCAAGAAACGGAGCCTGACTTGAAGAAGTGGTGTAGCAGGCAGTGCTTAGATGGCAGGGTCAGCTGAACAACTGGATGAAAAGGAGGGGAAAGTGAGCAGGGGGAGAGACGGAGCAACAGACAGGGGGCCCCCACATCCCAGCGCTTGTTGCCTGGCTGACACGTCTCGCACACCAAAGTGCTTCTCCAAGCGTTTTCCAGCCCTCAGTCATTAACCTTCTATTAACTCCTCCATCAATTGCCACTCAGTCTCACTCACACTTTCTCTGATTCTTTTCCTCCTCCCAGCCCATTCAGTCGGTCCCTCGCACACAAATAGAGATTTTCACAGCATGTTTTTTTTTTTTTTTCCCCCATCAGAGATGAGACTCTGGGGAGAGTTGTTCTGTCTGTTCTGTGCTGTTCGCCAACATTGGTCATGGCTTTGTCCTTTCTTGCTCTTCTTCTGTTGCCCTCAGAGAAGATTAGAAATATCACCAGTGGAACGCTCTACAGAATTATCCATGTACCTTTTTTGCTAGAATGTTTTTGTGAAGTTGCATTTATACAAAAGTTACACATCTGATTCTAATTTTTTTTTTCTTGTTTTTTTCAGGAATGTGCTGGTGAGCCTCTATTCATGCTTTACTGTGCCATGAAGCAGCAAATGGAAAAAGGGCCAATAGATGCAATCACAGGAGAAGCCCGCTATTCCCTCAGTGAGGATAAACTCATCAGGCAACAAATTGACTACAAAACTTTGGTCAGTACTCATGTAGTTTTGTAAACCCATTCTTATGCATGATACCAATATAAATATCTTTTTTTTTTGTTTAGTTTTTGTTTAGTTTTTTTACCTGAAACAGAATCTATTCCTCTAAATTAGCCGTTCCCACCTCCTTGTCCATACGTAAAGCATTTTATTTTTTCCATGTAGACGCTGCACTGCGTGAACCCAGAGAATGAAAATGCCCCCGAGGTGACAGTGAAGACCCTCAACTGTGACACAGTGACTCAGGTGAAGGAAAAGCTGCTGGACGCTGTGTACAAGGGGACCCCGTACTCCCAGAGACCAAAGGCCTCAGATATGGATCTCGGTGAGGATTCGGCTTGAACAAAATGCTGCAAACACTTCAAGTTATCGCACTTGACAAAGGCGTGTTTCAGCAGGGGGGTGAAAAAGGAATCTTTTCAAGCGCTCTTTGAAGCCGGAGGGTGCCCTTTAGAAAAGAGAAGAGAATCCACACTCGAAGAAAAGGAGAATAAAAAAAACATTTTTAAGAGTTCTTAAACTTGCTAATTTTCTTCAACAAAAATAGAAAATTTTCTTGCATGCATTGTTGTTCTGAAGTGGTAAAATGGTGCAAAAGTGTCCTTGCCTTGTTTGATTCCTTTTATCTGTTTTCTGCTTTCTGACAGAGTGGCGGCAAGGCAGGATGGCACGGATCATCCTTCAGGACGAGGACGTCACCACAAAGATCGATAACGATTGGAAGAGACTAAACACCCTCGCTCATTACCAGGTATCCAGCTGCAGAGATCTCCCATATATACAGCTGTGTACATCTTATTTTATCTGAAGTAATTAGTCTAGTTCAAGTGCATTAGAGTGCAAAAGACTTAATCCAGACCTAATTTTCTTACAGATTTAAACCATGAAATCAAACTTAATTATAATCTGTTAAAGTTCTTTTTAGCTCATTTGCAATCCAGATTATGGATTATCAAAGTTGTGCATTTTGTCATCAAGTTAGTCTGAGCTATGAGTTATTCAGACACGAATAACTCATATGTTAAGTTTACTTGTCACTAGGACAAAGGTGAGATGAGTATTTAACCATCATTCCTTGAGCAGAAATGCCTCAGTATTGTAATTTACTGAGGGCTTTAAAACTAAAATTGCTTTTATTTTGAACAGAAAAGCAACATGTATTCCTCTGCTTCTGAAATAATGTAACAGATACTATGTTTTCTATTACATTATTCGTTAGTTTGATATTAAAACTTAGGAAAAAGTACCTACTAAATGTATTAATAGTTTACAGCCTTTGAAGTGTTACGCAAATATAAGGGGCTGGTATTTACTGGTTAATAAGTTTTACTGTCTGCTGTGGTTACTAGCCTCTAATTAGCTGCAGTTTTCTCAAATGCAGTTTTTTATCTCAAAAAGTGTGATGTTCAATCCTGGTATTTTTACTCCAGGAAATGAAGGCATGTAGCATTAGATTTTCTTCAACCAGGTGATTAGCGCTGAAGAGCAACAGGTGAAGAAGGGACAATATTGCAATATGCTATTCTTAATTAAGTTGGAGAAAACTCTGACATTATGACACTTGTCTGGCATCTCATTAAAAGCATATCAGGCATGTTATTATATGTATAATTTTTGCTATTCTGAATCTGTACATTTCAAACGTTTGCTATACGGTCATACGAGTAACCTGGCCGTGCCATTAATCTACAAGCTGAGTCCCAAGGACCGAATAGAACCTAATAGCTGCTTGGTTTTTCATGCTCCAGTTGTTCAACCTGCTGTTATGACCCAAAAAAGGGGAAAGAAGAATGAAAAAGTAGCAGATGCCAATAAAGACCTTAACCGTATCAGGAAGTCAATCGATTAAGGCCACTTTAAATCTGGCAAATTGGAAACAGATTCTAGAAAACATTTGGGGCAGTAAAGTCCTGCTGGTGGCCGTTCTGCTGTGCTGTAAAACTCAAGTTGGAAATTGTGTTGCAGGTGACAGATGGCTCTGTGATTGCCCTGGTGCCCAAACAGAACTCGGCCTACAACATCTCCAACTCCTCCACGTTCACCAAGTCCCTCAGCAGATATGGTACGAGAGAAGGTGTGTGTGTGTTATGTGTGTCTGTGTGTATATTTGTCTGCGTGCACAACTGTCTGTGGGTTTGTTGTTTGTCCCTGTCATTTGTGTGAACAGTGTTAAAAGTATGAACTGCACCTCTCCACTGTAGAAAAGAATGCTTGAGCCATTTGTGGAAGACGGAAAATGATCAAAAGTGTTGGAGAAAATATGTAAACAATTTGCAGACAATTCCAGAAATGCACCTTATTTTTTATTTTTGGCTCTTTAGCAGTCTAATACTTGCTGCAGAGATCTACTCACACACGCCCCGTTACCTTTCCTCCGCCCCTCCCTGCTCCACATTCCCGTCTGCCGTCTCAAACATCTCAATCCTTTCCTGCTTTGTCAGCCGAGTGACAAGCATTCGGAGTGAAAGTATAATGCTCTGTGTCACAAATATGGGATCATTGTTCGATAAATGGAGAGGGGGGGGGGTGGAAGGTGACAGACATTTTTATTCAGGAATGAAAGACTGACACAGCCGTCACCTTTCAGAAAGCTTTTAACTTCACAGGAAGGTTTACTGTTTGAAGTCAGTTCAGCTCTTTCCGTGGACCTGAACTGTGTTCTTAAGTCAGGATTTTTTTTATTTTTATTTTTTTTACATTTTATATCATGTCTAAGTTTAATAGCTATGTTTTAAAATACAAATGTGGGACACTTTAGTGAGGGGTGTCACATAACCACATCCATGTGCTGGAAAGGTGCAGTGCAGATCTAAAGTTGACTTTTTGATTCAGTGGAAAGGCTTGAACTGACTGGACCTGAGTTATTTCACAAATAACAATTGACAAATGTTTTAGTCCCTAGATGTGCAAAGCTGGTGGAACTACTGGTGAAAGGACTTGTAGCTGTCATTGCTGGGGGACTAAAGGCAAATGCAAACTAAAAACAAGAAGGTTTCTTTCTACTTTGCAATTATGCACCATTTTGTTTCGGTGTGTGACTTAAAATCCCTATGAAACATATTATAGATTTTGTAATGTGACAAATTGCAAACATTTATTCGTTCAGCAAATGTACACTAAACAGTCCTACCCTCTCCACTAGAGGACACTGTTTTCTGCACATATGGATTTACTCCTGTTGCAGTGATTATTTGAAATTCTCTCTCTGACTTAATGATTCACTAAACAAAAAAAAAAAAATCCAAGTGAAACTCCTTATTTCTCTCTATACATCTCACTGCGCTTTAACCTGACCTTCCTTTAAATGTCTCCAGAGAGCATGCTGAGGACAGCCAGCAGTCCGGACAGCTTGCGCTCCCGAACGCCTATGATCACCCCTGATCTCGAGAGCGGCACCAAGCTGTGGCATCTGGTGAAGAACCACGACCACTCGGACCAGAGGGAGGGAGACAGGGGGAGCAAGATGGTCTCAGAGATCTACCTGACCAGACTGCTTGCCACTAAGGTAACAAGAAACCAATCCTCCCCCTTCAACACGGACCGTGTCATGTAGTCCATTTAAACCTGCAGTCTCTGTTGACCTTTGTTTGGCGGTGGTCTCAAAGCTCATTAACATTTTTCATAACCTTTTCCACAAAGACACACATATGTACAGTCTTAATTAGGAGGTTGACCTTTGACTATTGAGTTGTTAGCTTGGTGGTACTGGGCCCTCTGTTGGCGGCCTCTGGGCTTCTAGATCCAGGTCATTATTCACCATATTTCACCGTGTCCTCCAGAACACACAGAGGTGAGAGCTGGTAGTGTTTTTATGCAGATGAAAGTCAGCAAGGTTTGTTCAGGTGGTAAACAAAGTGCTAAAAGTTGTGTTTTGGAGTAAAAAAAGATAAACATTGATTAACCACCCCGCTCAGCCCTACTTGAAGGGTCAGTGAATACTTTTTTTAAACTCAATAAAAACCTTAATCTCATATACAAAATTAACTTTTTTGGGTCTCAATTGCTTCTAAAAAAAAAACCTGGGAGCTCAACAAATCCACACAACTGTTTTCTGGCAATAACTTTGTGTTTCCTGTGCCGTGTTTACAATGAAAGCAATGAGAAGATCCACAGCCTCATTGTTCCTCTCCTCCTGATGGCTTCAGGAAGATTAGCTGTATTACCACAATCTCAATGAGGAAATGATTGAGGAGGAAGAAAATGTGGGCAACATGGAGCTCCGCAGTTTGCTTCTACTTATTACATCCCCCTCAGCCTTGTGTGTTTAGGAGGCAGATTTGTTAATGTGTTGGTACAAAACTGCAGCTTGAATTTTCTGTCTGGTTTAAATGAAGTTTTTCAGAAAGTGGCCTTGTTGCTTGAAGGAAAGGCTTGTAGAAAATACAAAACAGTTTCAACTTCAAAACGACTTTGTACGGATTCAGTCTCTCCAGAGTTGTGTTACGTGGTTAAAAAAAAAAAGAAAAAAGCAACATGGCAGAGGAGCCTTAGGCTGAACTCCCATTGAGCCCCTTCCTGAATACAGTAAAGACTACTGAGCACTCTCCATCATCACAAACTCCCAGGAAGCTGCAGCACTGAAAGCAAAGCACTGTCATCCTTAAAAACCTTTTCCTGCCAGGTTGTGCCTGCAGCTAGATGGTGAAAGACGATTCAGCTGCAACACAATGGGTCAAACTGGGATGCTTGTTTTGGGTTAGACTGACTTCTTAATTATTAATTAAACATAACACAACAGAACCGCTCACACGATCACGTCCGGAAAGGGATAGAATGGTGTGAAAAAATTGTATCATAGTTTATGTGTGCACATTTACCAAGGTTTATGATTATTTAAAAGGCTCCTATAAAGTCTGGAAACATCCAGAAGTTCATTTGAGCGTTTTAAAGGTTTGCATAAGAAGAAGCTTCCTTCTTTATTCAGACTTTATTCCGAATGTTGCCGTTTGCTAGAAGTCGTCTGTCCATTTAGAGTCGAATTACCTTCTGTATCAGTTTTTAATCATAAAAGTCTGTCTGCTATTGTCTCACGAGTGCTTCCCAACCTTCTCTTGTTCAGGGTACTCTCCAAAAGTTTGTGGATGACTTGTTCGAAACCATCTTCAGCACAGCACACCGGGGCAGCGCCCTGCCGCTCGCCATCAAATACATGTTTGACTTCCTGGACGAGCAGGCGGACAAACACTCGATAACAGACCCTGACGTACGGCACACTTGGAAGAGCAACTGGTGAGGGAAAATGCAGCCGCATCGACTGTCGTCTTCGTCTCTTTGCCTTTTCTCAGTCTTGGTGTGGATGCTGTCTCTGAAATATGACACCTGGTTCTAACACCACTTGCCTTTCTCTCCACCTCCGTCCCTGTAGTCTTCCACTAAGGTTCTGGGTGAATGTGATCAAGAACCCGCAGTTTGTCTTTGACATCCACAAGAACAGCATCACGGACGCCTGCTTGTCCGTGGTGGCTCAGACGTTCATGGACTCATGTTCAACATCAGAGCACAAACTTGGGAAGGACTCTCCTTCCAACAAGCTGCTTTACGCGAAAGACATCCCCAACTACAAGAACTGGGTTGAAAGGTGGGTCAGTTTGATGGAATTTATGGCGAACACTTCCAGATTGTTTCCGGCTCTTCAGGCTGTAAGCTCCTGTTCGGGTTTTCGCAGGTACTACTCGGACATCTCCAGGATGCCCGCCATCAGTGACCAGGACATGAGTGCCTACCTGGCAGAGCAGTCCCGGCTGCATGCCAACCAGTTCAACAGCATGTCAGCTCTACACGAGATCTACTCCTACATTGTCAAGTACAAAGATGAGGTCAGATTAGATGTTTTTCCAATTAAACAGTTCAGAAGTAACAATTTCATACTACATTTTCCTCATTTATTTTTGATTTTTTTTTTTTGGTGTCGTTATGTCAACTCTTTCAACTCGTTCTCTTTCATTAAGCTCTCTATTATTTTATGTCAGGTCTAGAGATTAAAAGCAGTAAACGTACAACCAACCAACTATATGGTTTCTGCAAGATCTTAAAAAACATTCTGCAACTGCCCAGGTTTATTTTTTAGATGAGAAAATATTTCTCATGCTTCTATTGTTTTAAATTTTTTGAGAAAAGTCTTACTGGGATTTCTTTGTCGTGTGATTTTTGCCCTAGCAAAGGAATTTAGCTGTTTTTTGGGTGATTTGGAAAAGTGCAGGCAATTAAAATCCAACACAGAGATTTTAATGATTTGCTTGTTGACTCATTATGAAGCTTGTCGTATAATTAATCTATCATTTTTAGGAAATGTAGGTGTGAATGCGCTCAAGTTAAATTCCAAAAAACACAGTTTAACTTTAAGTTGTCAAGTGAGTTAGAAATTGCAATTTTCATAACTTTAAATTTTTCAAAAGAAAATGGAAACCTTCACAGGAACAGAGAGGGGAGGGGGGAACTTAGGTAACAAGGTGGAAATAAAACATTAACTGAGAACAAAACAGAATGTTGTTTTAAGTTCAAGATTATCTTTCTTATTGTGAAAACAACACAAAAACTCCTGGTTTTCAATAACTTGACTTTCATCAGTGCTGAAACAATATTTTAAAGGCATTTGATCTTATGAATATGGCTTTAAGTAGTTGAAGGCTTGCTGGTTCCCAGTTTTCTTCTACGATAAAATGAGAAAACTTCAGCGGATTACGTGGAAACAAGATTTTATTCAATGCCAGCCTTCAAAAGTCCGCACATGCTGTGAAAACTGAGGTTGTTGCACATTTGACATTGGCTGACTTCCCCTCCTTTCTATTTTCAGATCTTGTCAGCTTTGGAGCGGGACGAGCAGGCGAGGAGACAGAGACTGAGGAGCAAGCTGGAGCAGGTCATCGACACAATGGCCCTGGCCAGCTGAGGACAATCCACCTGCTCCCTCTGCTCACTACTCGTCTCCATCTGTTGCTCTGTCTCCCTTCGCTCTTCTCAGACAACAAACAAACAAGCAAACAAACAAACGAACAGAAAAAAAAATCCAAACCCCAGAAACACGAACTGCAAAAGGACCGAAGCAGTATACTCCGGACTCGGGGCGGGGTTCGGCGGAGATGGGCGGAACCTGTGTACGCTTACATGTGTATGTTTGTGTTCGTCTGCAGCCCCGGCGCGGCGCGAGGGCTTGCGTCTGTGTGAGAGACTCGGACTCCAGACATCTTCACACACGCATACGTGGAGAACAAGTCCTCGACAGCGTTTGATTATCGTGGATGTTGGTGTTTGTGGTTTGCTTGAGTTTTTTTTTTTTTTCTTCTTCTTCTTCTTCTTCTTTTGGATTTCAGAAGAATTAGTCATTATGGCACCGATGATGACGATCAGGAAAAACGACAGAAGCGCAGACACTCTACACATGGCGTCATGAACAGAGTGGACCAATCTGTTGGAGCCAGTGAAGAGTGGCTTGGAAGGTCATGTGACTCAGTCGTCACGCTTTTTTTTTTTTTGTTTTGTTTTGTTTTGTTTTTTTGTTTTGTTTTTTGTATACATGTAATCAACTGCCCACTCTCTGGTCTCTCGCCACTTGTATTACTGCTGAATTTGCACAATTTACAGAAAGGTTACAAAGCAAGACTATATAGATATTATATATAAATACAGTTTTTAATGAAATATTAGGGGGAAAACATTTTTGTTGTTCTTTTTCATTTAAACCGACAAATACAATAAAAACAAAACAGTCAAACACGATTTGCTACTTGAAGTACAGAAGAAAAGACTCAAAAGTAGGCAGAAGATGAATGAAAAAACAAAAAACAAAAATAAAAAAATTTGTACTGTGCCATGTTTTCTTTGAATGTTGTTTAGTGCAGAGACATTTTGTTAGATGGAATGTGATAAGTCGGACTTATAAATATGAAAATTGCCAAGTGACTGAAAAGAGCTGATCGAGATCATCGTTTGAACGTGGAAGTAAACACAGCGGCAGACAAAAGCTTCATTAAGATGCTGTTTTGATTCAGGCGGTGCAATCTGTTGGTTTTCAAAAGCCAAATATCACACAGTAGATAGTTTATCGTTAGCTTCCAGCTCCTCAGCTGCTTTTGTCCCAGCTGATTGATCCGTCATTTACTCACTGAGCAATGAAGCGGCTACGTTGCACCACCTAAGATATTTTACCGAGGTTTTCCCCGATGCATCGCAAACATCACACGGCTGCATCTCAGTCTTTAAAGCATTTTTGAGTGATGATAATCAGTAACCTAAGCTCATATTTTATACAGATTTATTGTACATGGATAAATGTTTTTCAATTTATTTCTGTTTTCTTTGATGACTGTGTTTTACAGCCTATGAAAACCTATAATTCCGAAAAACAAATATGTCCATGTGAGTCAGGATTTGGTTGGAATTACGGCATCGGGAAATGAAGCAACACTCCAATCCTTTAGGCGTTTTTGACATAATCTGTGATTCAGGACTGGAAACTCACAAGGAATGTACTACTGTAGCCCAGGTCCTAGAAGCGGGTGTGTGAAGGCCAAACCCAAAACTCTTAAATGCTCTTTCCTTCGCCATCTTTTGTCCACCTTTTTCTATCTTTCTTTTTTTTCCCTTCCACTCAGTTTTCCCTCAGTATGTTTGAACACAGCAGTCTGATCAAAACGTTCCTTTCCCCATGCAGTGTGTAAATGGCAGCATCTCTACAGTCTTCCCCATGACTAAAGAGTCTATAAAATTACATTTCTATTTCAAAACCTATTTGTATTTGATTACATGTAATATTATTTTCTAATAATAATAATAATGATTGGTTTTCATGCGCCGTAACCTCCGTCTGTCAAAATGAACAGAAACAAACTGTTGAAATCTGTCACTCTGCATATAGTGAATCTTTGCGAGTTTCACTTTTTGTCTTGAAATATTGAAGCAAATGAAGTTTTCAACAGATTTCTTATTTACTGAGATGCAGTAACAATCAAGACTCCACCGCTTGTTACTTTGTGACTACTACTATGAGTTCAGGTAGCATTTAGCTTTGCCCCTTAAAAAGTAAAACTAAGTCAGAAAAGCTGTTTTCATCCTCCAGCCATTATTCCCCAGCATTCCTCTGTGTTAATACCCACCCCCCTCCCCATTAACAAAAGAGGCATGGAAAAGATCAACTGTGCATTTCTCTTCACCTCTAAACTTCTGAATTTGAGATATGGGTTTTAGCTTTTTATCCACACTGAGGTTGTAGAAGCAGCTCTGTTCATTAGCCACATCAGGCTGGGTAATCCTCTCCTCAGCCTGCAGCTCTTGTTTTAAAACTAGCCTATTGCCACGTGTGGCTTAAGCTTTTTTCTATTGCTTCTCTCTTAAGAGGATTTCTGTTTCCTTTTTTTTTTTTTTTTTTAAGTCTTGACGTCATAGTTTTTGACCTTGTGTTCAGATTATTTTGTTTTTTCTGCTTGACGAGAAACCAAACTGTGGTCTGTATAATGTTTTTGTTAATGTTTTCATTTGTAAATTGTATACTTTTTCATAATGAACAAAAACGGTTCACCATTTATTTCTTTTGGGTTTTTTTTTTGTTTTGTTTTGGTTCTGTTTCGACATGTAAATTGTACATTTTTACGGTACATGGAAGAGAAAAAAAAATGTTTTGTTTTTTTTTTTCTTCAGCTCGCCGGAAGTTGAAGTACTTGACTGAACTCCAGGTTTTGTTTTCCCTGATCTGAAGGATCGGAGTGAAACGGTTCCTCGGGTCAGATGAGCCTCTGTGTCGTCGTGATGGAAATGTGACTTGCTGCTTTAACTCTTTGTTTTTCTATCCAACATTAGGGCTGTCATCATGAATGCTGTCGCTGTTCAACCCAACCACTTTGTTTACCATACATGTCTGAGAACTGACATGCATCACAACCTGTTTTTAACTGGAAACTTGTTTGAATTTGACTGTTTACCCTGCAGACTGTAAACAAGCAAACCTATCCGTGCAATAATGGAAAAGTGTCTGTTTTAGATCCAAAGTTGGCTTTTAACTCACTCCTGTTAGGTGGAATATGGGAAAAGAAAAAACTCCACAATAATCTGATTTGTTAAATATAGCTTTCTTTGCGCTGTCAGCAGAGGGTGCTTTGTAAATGAACAATATGGCTGACTGTCCAGGACGCCCTTACTCTGGGGGGCGGCACAAGCTTTCCCCACCCTATGAAATGCCCCCAATACGTTTTCTTTAGCCTTTTTCCACGTTCGGTCAGTAGGAAGTGTGTGAAAAAGTGTTTGTGGACAGTGTAAACACTGTACTGAAATATAGTGCCACCTTGTGGCATGTTAACTAGGCTAAACGTGATTTTTTAAATTTATTTATTTTTTAATAAGTAACTTCCTGTACACTTTGAATTTGAGTCTTTTAAGGATTCTGGAGTGCGTTTGGTCAGATAGTTCAAAATCTAAAATCACCAAGTCTAGGGTTACTGTGGTTAATTTACCCATAAACACTCAGTGTCTCTCTCCTCTGATGTTTTTCTGCATTCTAACGTTTTTGGTGCTCTTATTGTATAAATAACATGGCATGAAAATAGATTGCCGAAGCTCAGATGTGCAGCAAAGGGCCCTCTGTTGACTGATGCGTCTAAGTGCAGGGGACAGAATCAGCACACTGCTCAGTATCCAGCTGGCGATCTGTCGGACTTGTTAAAAATAGTTCAACCTTCTCAGCTCTCTTTATTCTTGATTCTGTTCATGCCATCCTGGCTGAATACGGAGGTCAGATTCATTTATCACTTTCATGGTTACTTGCTTTTTTAAATTGACCTGCTTTGCAAGTCTAAACCGTTTTGCCGGCTCCTCCATCTCTCATCTTGCGTTGGTGAATATGGCCGATGATTTGCATTTACTGTAACTGAGGTGGAGGAATGTCTGAAAGTGTGTGTCATCTGAAGCACCGCCGACAGCAACCAAGTTACAGCTCTTCACAAGAAACTCACTGTTTTTGGGTTGTTATTTTTTTTTTCTTTTTGCTGGATTTCATGCCTCAAAACTTAGAAATATGTCAGATTTTACAGTTCCACTTTCAGGTTGGGTGGACTCAGCACACAGTGATGTATAATTCCTTACTCTTTTGGTCATTTTTAGCCTGTTTTTTTTTTTTTTTTTAAAAAAGAAAAAAGCTAAGATATTTGCTGAATCAAAGTAAGACCTGGTTTCCAGTTGGTTTTCCTGCTTTCCTTTCCATCTGGAAAATACTTTTTTTTTTCTCTCTCTCTCTTAGTTTTGTCCCAGAGTGATTGTTCCTTCGGATCCATGGAAACACAAAGCAAATGAATTTCAGATAGTCGGCAAGAGAATTTTAATACTTCAATTACTGATGCTTTTTTAGAGTTTCAGACTTGAAGCGACTGTCACGAGTTTGCAGGTTAACATTCATTGTGTAAATATTATGTTATTTCCTATTTTGCAGATTTACTACTTGTAAATAAACACGCATCAAGAAGAGATTAAACATTTTTTGCTAAAAAAAAAAAAAAAAGTTGTGGCTTGAAGTTTTTATTCCGCTGTAAGCTCACGCAATTTTCATAGAAAGTTGTAATTATTGTTTTAGGTGTGAAGAAACCCAAAATGTATTTGGCCAATAGCATCACAGAGGAGCTGTGATGCTAATGATCCTCACAACTTTGGGTAGCTGCAAACCAATAAGTGTTTATAGTTCCTACATTGCAATCCAATGGACCTCCTCTGGATTCTGGTGGAAAAATCTGAAAAGTGTGGTGTACATTTATTTTCTGTCCACATAGTCTTTTTGAGCCGAGGCTCTTTGCTCGTCGTTCTTTGCAAAACAGGTCAGCCTGATTGGGTGGAATACATTCTCTTGTCACAAATTCTCAATTAGATTTTGGTTTTAATATTTACTAACGCCGTTTAAAAAGAAAAAAATCTAAATGCTACACATCTTGCCTCTTTATGGGAGTGTGACATTCTCCCATCATCTGTTTAATGTCGAATATTTCCAATCAAGAGGAACCCTCTCGTCAGGCAGCAGCGAAGACAGCGGCCTCGTTTCACAACCCGATCGGCGTCATTAATCATTTTCACAGAAATGTTCTCGGCTGGCTGCTGGGGGGCGAGAGGGGGGTTGTTCTCCAGCAGAGGTAATACTAACACGTTTAGCTCGTAGCCATACATCACGCTTGCACTGCCCTCAGCTCACGTGAGCACTTGCATGGAAGAGCAGCTTTGTGTGGAACACGGCAGAGTGTCAGTCGGCTCACATGGGCCAGGCTGCCGACTTTTATGGCGCGTATAGTTGCTGAACAAGAGGAAGAGACGGAGCAGAGCGACAGGGGGAAGAAAGACCCAGAAGAAATGGCTGGAGCTGCTTTCAATTCTTCCTCTCCCTCCGTTTCCTGCCTTAAAACGTCAGCACTCGTCTCAATGGACTCAATGAGGCCGGACAGACAGAAAATGTTATCGTCCACACCATGTGTAACCAGCCTGGCTAATTCAATTAAAATTCCATCCCAGGAAGAACGCTGAAATTGCGTAATGGTCGTGGGAGCGCCGATTCTCGTAATGATCCTGTCAAGAGGCAAATGATCTCACGGCTCAAAAAACATTATGATGAATTCCTTGCAAAGGGCACATGATGCTCGTTCCTCTGCCCTCCCACCCTACACCTCTTCTTTGCTTGCTGGTTTCCGTCGCCGTGGTTTAAAAAAGCGACTGTCTAAATTTGCCCCCTTTCTTCTCGTTCCCTTTTTAATCTCGTTTAGTCACAATCGGAGAGCACTCTGTTTTATCGCAGGGAGTGAAATTGAAATTCTATTTCAGCCCGTTTGGTGGATGTCAAAGTGTTTCACGTCAAGTGTGTGGCGTATCCAAAACCCTGTGACTGGCATCGGTATCCATAGGGCCACTGAATCCGATGTGGGGTTCAGTCGCTCCTAGCAAGCGAAAGGTGACAGGCGTGACTAGTTGAGGGAAGCTACAAGTTGGATTACTGTCACCTTTTTGACTTGTGCTGCTCAAAAAAAAAAAAAAAAACCTGCTTGGAAAACAAGCAGTGGGTGTTAAGTATCTGTGTTTGCCAACGTTCAGCCTCCTACCGACATAAACACCCGTATTGGAGCGCTGCTGCAATTTAGAAACCTCAGATGAAGAAGAATACAATGATGTTGGTTCAATTCATGGCCAATTTATTCTATGCATTGTAAATCCAGGCTTGGTTAAAGTGAGAAACATCACATCAAGCAGTTATCTGCACAGCTTTTCTGAGCCTTAAAGGGACAGTTCGGGAGTTTTGAGTTGATGCGCTGCTAAAAGGTTGGAAGCTCTTAATTCCTTAGATGCAAAAGAAAAAAACTATATATAATAGTTTATACATCTGCTGTTTTACTTATCTTTATGTTTGCATTATGCTGTAGTTTACAGTGAAAGATGAAAAGTTTCTCCAGTGAGGCTGACGATCTAATAGAAAAGCGAGGTATTGTAAGAGTCAGTGAAATCGTATTAACTTTAAGCAGTTAGTATATACTAATTTAATCTTAAATCAGACAGTTGTGCTGACCAGAAATGCTTTGAAGTAAATTTGATGCTTCAAGCATTCATGAAATATCATTTGCAGATTCTGTGGCTGCAGATCAACTCGGATCATCTTTCCACCAAGTCATGTGTGCTGATGTTCTGTGTTTGATTTTCACCAGATATATTTCTGCTCATTTGGTCTCCTCTGTCCAAAGAAAACACTGTTCCAGAAGATTTGTGGTTCTGGTTCTGCTTTGCATACTTGGGTCAGAAACTTGGACCTGAAAACTCTTCCAAACAAGCTGTTGAGTCTTTTATATCATTTGATTATCACTGACTATGTGAGCTGAATTGCTAACGGAGCCCTTTGCTTTTATAGATGTGGTCACTCATTTCATCAATTAGCTAAACAATTACATTCTTCTGACGACACCTAAACTCTTAGTTTTTCAAAAACAGCCTCTCGATTGTGGCTTGGTATTAATATTTCTGCTGTAATTTAGCACATGCTGCCAGATTTCAACAAATTTAACACCAGATGGTGTAAAACCGTAGAATTGAAAAAGCTTGTGCTTTCTTCTCCCCATAACTCTACATGCAACAGACATTTGGTTCAGGGGTCAAATCTCTACTAACTGCTCGTACTTGTCATGAAAGCTTTATACGTATCAACTCAGGAAGAATGGAAACGGACGCGTCCACTTCATATCGGTCTCGGGGAATTGAGCTGCACTTGCTTCACTATTTCAGATTGGATGTTTCTCTGCTCTGACTGGCTTGTTAATTTCTCCACAGGTAGAAGCCATTATGCACTCCAGCTCCCTGTCAGAGCCAGTGAAAATCCATTCCCTGCTCCACTGACCTAAAGCGTCCTGATGTCTGATTAACACACGTGGGATAACAATCTATATAGAGCCTTCCAGACCTCTTAAAGACCCCATCTATAGTCTCCTCTGGTTCTAATCTTCTGAACACAGATTCTGGATTGATGGGGGTTTATGATTTAATGGTTTTTCTTAAAACCGCTCGACATATTCCCTCCAATTTCTTTGGAATCAAAAAGCTGAAAACTTTTAACTGTCACCTCCTCCACCTTTGATCGAGCCTCTCTGTCTTCCAGATGTGCACTCGCTTCAAAACTACTCCTGAGATCCCCCCGCCGCCACCCCTGCTATGAATGGTAAGAGGTCTGTCTGATTTTGTTCCCCCCTCCCCACCAGGTTGGGGGTCACGCACCCCAGGGATTCAGAGGAGCTTGTCCGATTAGCGCAACCAAGCCTTATGCCCTCGCTCAGAGGGGAGGCCGCTTGCATGTCCGCGAAATGCCTCCGCATGCAGATGTTTTATCCTTCGGCCTACGTGAATGGCTCACATGCAGTCATGCGATCGGTGAGGTCAACTGCACACATCCCCACACAGGATGCCGTCGGTCAACTCAATCACGACTCAACAAGCCGAGCGTGTGCAGTAAATTGATAAAAAATGGTTTTTAATGGCTCCGGTCCATTGTCTGTCTCACACACGTGCTCACATACAAATATACACACGGTTTTGATCTTCAAATATGCATTTCTGGCTGCAGGATTGTTTTTTTTTTTTTTTGGTTGTTTTTTTTTCCTCTTTCCTTTCACTTGCAGCTTCAGTGAAACATAAAAGGCGTCGCGTTTCCTCAGAGAGAAGGCAGATATTCTTTCAGCCTATTGTAGCGTGAAGCTTAGAGCGGGAGCGACAGAAAAGACAAATAGTTGTGCATACATTTTTCACTAGCCTATTTGAATAATTCTTTAAAGGTGAATTCCTTAGACAGAATAATTCTCTTTCTCGCTTCCCTTACTAAGCAATTAGCCACAATGTACGGCAGCAACATATAAAAGATCCAGCAGGTTTCATAAAGGTTTTCTACAAGCTATTTTTTTCCCCACTACATCACAAATGAAAATGAACAGGAGCAGATAAAAGAATCGCATATCTAACAGTTTGAGTTTGGACAAAGATAACTCATTTATTCATTTCATTTTGTGCCTTAAGGTGAAAACTGGCATTCTCAGTATAATGGAAAACAATGCAGCAAAATTTAAGCGTCCACTTTGCGAGTGACGTGGAGTAATTTTCTCTGTTAGGATCCTCAAAACCCCAATAAACTGATTTTCCTCCAAGTTCCTGTTATTCACTACTTTGTGTCAGTTTATCAGATGAAGACCCAGTGAAACACATTGAAGGATGGTTCAGTTTGTGGAATGAATATTTCACACAATTACCTCTAATGCTGACAAGTTGCATTAGAGGTTGATACTTGTATCCTAAGCTCCTCCTTTGTTTTCCTTAGTTTTGCCCTTTGACCCCACGCATTCAGCACGTCAGTTTGTCTCAAACGTGAGATAAACAATAAAAGGCAGTAAGCTGCTGTTTTTAAGCTCTGCTGTTTCTTCCTTTCACTTTGCGCACTTTGATGTCGGGTGTTTTCACAGCCAGCCCTCGTGAATTAACGGATCGCTCCCCTCGGAACGTTTCGAACACCGCCGCTTGTGATCTAGTGCATTGTGGGATTGAGATAAGACGCTGACATTCCCTGGCAGGGAAACGAACAACAGGGGCCTTAATTAGTTCAATTTATTAACCAGGAAGCTGAGGGCTTGGAGGGCTGGGGGTCGACTTTAAACCGCCGGTGCACAGTCCATCATGAGGCCACTGAGCGAAGACGAAAGAATCGAACGATGTTTCTGAGGACCGCGGAGCTCCACGGCGCTCCCTTACCTCCTGACTACAGCAGATAAGATTTCTTATTGACCTTTTAGTTTAATAACCATAGATGCCACATGGGATGCTGAGAGACAAAGCTGAAACCACGGCATGTGAACTTATTGCGCTTTCCCTGCCATAATCTGAACTGGGGTGTGTGTGTGTGTGCGCGTGTGTGTGTGTGTGTGTGTAGGAGTAATGACACCGGGTCTCCCTTGTGAGCCGTAACCTGTAAACATTTGACAAGTTTGGTCAACAGTCCTGGCTTTAAATATAATGATTCCAGGCAGTCTGTCCAGAAATACCCGAGAACGGAGAGACGCTTCGCTTAGTTATTAAGTCTTGAGTGATTATTCATTTTCATGGTTGTTATTACTGTTTAACAACAACAAGAAGAAAACAGGGCACTTCATCTCCAGTGGCACTGTTCATGAATATGTGCTATGAATTGTCTTACACTGGAAAAGTGACACATTGCCCTCTGAAAGGGAAACCGTATGGTCGTGATGACTGAATGAATTGATGAGTTTGCAAAGTCTTCCCCCTTTTATGAAATATTTCAGGTGTCGTCTATATATGTTGTGAAAGAAGTACAGCAAGGAGGCCAAAAATCAGCCAAAGCTCTGCCTCATTAACTAGAGTAGTCAGGCCTGAATTGACTGACTAAACTAGGAAATGATGTGGTGATGACATATTTTGCGTGACCAGCAAGCGGCTGATTCGCAATCACAAACACAAGACTCGGGAATCATGTTCTAGCAGAAAAAGCAAAAACGGTGATGCAGTTCATTTAAATTTGCATCGTTCAGCCAACAACAAGGTTGCTACGGTGAGTTTGTTTAGTTTTTTTTTCAAAAAACGATGATGCGAGGAGACTTCCGACAGATGGTGCACGTTGGGCTTTCGTCGATGCTGCATGACGCCTCACAGCAAGCAGTAATTTTTCCTCACAGCTGTGCGGAATAAAACCATCACCTGTGATCTATGAATGGTCAGAGGGAGCTCAGAGGACACACGTCTTTGTTGGTTTATGACAGAAATGTTCTGCAAAAGAAGCTGCTGCAAAAACAGATGCATAGGAGCTATAAAATCCCAAAACGCCGCCGAAGTTACATCTGGCGAAAGATAACGAGGCTGAGAAGTTGGAGATCAGAAGAACAGCCAATGAATCAAATTCATTGCAAATAGCAGCATGGTTTAATCTTTCAGATTCCCATTTTTTGATCTATTTTAAGAAATAGATTCTTAAAATCTATTTTGATATATTGATGACATAGAAAATGTTTTTGTTTTGCCTTTAAGCAACTCAAATTTGAATAAAAAAAATGACCAATTTCAACCAATCAATTGTAACGTTGACGTTGTGATTCTTCATTCCTTTTCTGTTCCCGGTATTGTTGTTGTTGGTTTAAAATCTGTGTCAAACTCCTTCCAAGACCAAAAAATGCAGCAAAACCATGCCCACCAAATATATATATGTACTTCTTTAGAAACACGTTGTTACAGATTCACAGCAAAATGTGATTTCAGAGAGACTCCCTCTGCTCTGAGCCGCCCAGCTTTTAAATCATCAGTCCTAATGAAGGGGTGGAGTCAGAATTTACATTTTCAGATAGAAAATACACATGTATGCTCAACAGAATTCCTAAAAAAAACCCCCAAAACATTTACATATATACAATTAACTTTCACAACTTCAAATCTAAAACATAATCTGGGCCCAAGAAAACTCTAAACATCTCCACTCCCTCTCACACAACGTAGATTTTCCCAGTGAGGCTAATTGAAAACATCCGTCCTTGAACCAGAACCAGGTCCAGGTTGCATGGCAACAGATGACCAGGTGACCTCAAAGAGAAGGAGAGAATGATTAGAACAAAATCTTTAATAAAAGAGGTTTAAACTTTCTCCCATACAAAAACAATATGTTTACCAGTTAAATTAGTTAGAATATAGAAAGTACAAAAGACATCACCTGTTAGTGAGGGGATAAATCCCTCACAATTGTTTAAACCAGGCATCAGCTGAAATGTACTTTCCCGGCCTCCATATTATTTACAAACGCACACAGGAAGATCGACGACTCTTGAAATTTCCTCTTGGAATATCTGGATATAAAGGAAAGACACTCTTGCACACTTTTGCTGAAGGGGGACGCGATTCAGCAGTCCACAAATCATTAAAGTGTGACACCCTTTATTCATGCTGCTGCTTACTTCACGCTGCAAACTGCTGCTTGAATTACTGCCTGATATGAAAATTCTGCTGCTTCTGCTCTTCTGCCAACCGATCAGGCTGCCGAGTGGTCAGATACGCTTTTATGGTGCGGCAGCAAGGATATCACGGCACATACATCAGCTGGAGCAGCGGACACATAAAAATGACCACTGTGAAAGACATGTTGCTGTGTCGTTCATCTTCTCTGCAATTAGTAAGAAGGGGTGAGTGTGTTGGCTGAGCTGCAAAGAGCATTTTGTTTTCTGCAGCGAAAAGTGAGAATTCAAGCCGGATCGATATGTACCTGCCTGCATGCGTGTGTGTTTGTGTTCTTAACAAGATGCATATTACTGCCAATTGTCACAAGTCCAGCAAAATTCTGAGAAATGAAAACGGGCCAGACTTGAAGTTTTCGGTGCACAGCTTGCACGTCCCAGCCTCACAGGGAGTTTATATCGACTATAAATAATTTATAGCTCTGGTTGCTTGTTGCTGCCTCTCTGCTGCCTTTGTGGACTGATTTTGGTTCTTCTGGTGGCAGAGCTTTCAAAAAGCCAGCAGCCTCGACCTTATCTTCCCCTCTCTGAATTAATGGCACTTGTATTGCAGGGGGTTTGGAGGTGAGGAGGGGGGTGCAGGGGGCGGGATGATGGAAGGCACAGAGGCAAGGTTAGTGCTTGCCATGGTGGAAGCGATTGCTACTGCACAGATGGATGAAGAGGTCCATTCGGTGTCAGGTAGTCATGGTAACCTATCGGAGACAAGCATCCTCACAGTTAGGAGAGAGTTCTCTGTGACAAAATGCATCAGTTTAAACAATTTCACCTTAGTTTTTACCTAAGGGTTCTAAATAAAAATGGAACAAAATGTGGGAGACACAAAAAAAAAGTCAAGTAATAAAAAAGAAAAAAAAAAGGAAAAAAAAGAGAAGTTCATCCTATTGGAGGAAAATAATAAACTAAGCCAGGTGAGAGACAGGAGAAAATGAGTCCAAAATGGCAGCAGGTGTGTGTCTGGTAATGACCAGGAGGAGATAGCTCGGCTCTGTTTCCTCCATCACTCCAGCGTGTCCTCGAGGGCGAAAGAGGCGACAGTGGAGGAAAGAGAGGTGGAAGGAAGACGAGATGATCCGGGAGCCGGGGAAAGTGTTTCTGAGGTGGCGCCTGTTCTCCATCTCTGCTGCAACCTTCCAACGTCTCTCCCTCCACCTGGGTTCTCGACGGCTTCGGGTCCTTCAGCCAGATCACTGATTGGACAGCTGGGGAGCAGACGAGGGGCCCAGCCTGCAATTTAGTGCTGCTCTTAACTATTGTCATCAGAATTAGTGAAAGTTTTCCACCACCATCCCAGGCCCTCTTTTATGTCACATATTCTTTGTAAATATTCTTTGTGCACGTCTCCAGTCCCCTTTACTCCAATTCCTCTCAATAAAATTTGCTCCCATCTAATTAGTAGAAATCGATTCCACCTGCGCGTAATTTATTCCCAGCATAAGTAGCATTGTACTTCACGTTCACAGGACAATTATGTGTCATTCTCTTCATTAATTTATGGAGGAGTAGTAAGAAAAAATCCTCATCCTCTGCTAATTTTGGCTTACTGCATTGAGATGTTGCAGAGATGTTGTCATGAGAACCACGTTCAAAAAAACCAGCTATTAAAACACCAGACCAAGGTTTTACAAATTAAACTTTATTTTGGGCTTCATTGACTGAAAATTACGTGTAAATTGCATCCTTTTCACAGATGTTTGTGCAGCAGCAGAGGTGACGATGGCAGACCTCGGCGGTTCAGCGTTGCTGTCATAGATTACATGCTATTTCAGTTTGTCAAATTCCCCTAATGATGATATCTGTTCCGATGTGCATCAGCATGTGAAATGAGTTTTTAGTGGATCTGTGAGAGTCTTCAATTATCGACTGAACATGCTGTGATCTGCCTTCACATTGTGAACAGTAAATGGAGAGAGGCTCTTTATCATGAGCCTTTCTGCAGAGTTACATATAGGCATTGATCATTTCCTACTCTATTTAGATACCATCTCCGCTTTAATTAGCTGTACCAGAGGCGCCATGTTATGCTGTGACTGTGGGATTTTGTGGCGAGGACCAGAGAGGTTGAGGCTTCATTAATAATTTGACATTAATCTGTCTGTCACCAAGTTGTTATTAATTATTGCCTCACAATAATCCCCTTGTTTTGTGATTCCTGCAGTTTTAGTTTTTGTTTGTTTTTATTTTTTTTTAACATAGGAGGTTTTAACCTTTTTTGGATGAAGTGAGCTGTGTGGCTTTTTCACTTACTACCCTGAAGTTGTCACACACACAAAAAAAAGGTGGCGTTTCATGAAACTTCATCTTTTATTTTGGATGAATCATTCCGAAAGGCTCTAAAAATGATCAGCGACTGAATCCTAACCACCTGCTGCCGCGATCAGTGTCATTGAAAAGTTATTTGTCTGTGAGAAGTACCCTGGAAACATGATGAAAATGCCCTCCAACTACAAATCAGAACATGAATGGCCGAGCAAATTGCCTTTTTAAGCCCACATGCTATCAGTTAGTTTAATAGTGAGGGAATTACAACGAATATCTGAATATCTATTGCTCCCAAACCTCAGTAAACCTCACTGAGCTCAGTAAGGTTTACGCCGTCATGTCATAAGGAAGCATCACTTTGATTATTTTCAATTTTTTCATTTAAAAAAATGTTCCTTTTTAGGGGATGTTCCTAAAAAATGAATTGACTCCCCTAGAGCAGCAAGACAAATTTAGCGTCCTCCTTTTCCTTCTTGGTTTCAGAGAATTTGCTCAGAGTGTTTTCTGTTACTCCCATCAAGACATGAATGCAGATATTTTTAAATCACACCCACTTCATTTGTCTTTTAATTGATCCCTGGGTGTTTAAACAAGGTATTGTATCTGTGGCGTTAGTTAATGTGAAAGAGCTATTTGTGCCAAGCTTATCCGACTTCCAGACTATTTATGCTCTTAGCGTGATGAGAGTATATTTACTGCAGCCTAGCAACCAAAGAGATTCAGCAGAGCGAAACGTGTGAGCTTTAATTTTATAAATGACAAGAAACAAGCTCAACTCATTTATATTCTTGTCAAATTGTCACTCAAGTATTTTTGTGACGCTTTTTTTATTTATTTCTCTCTATGAATGTAGCTGGCAGTCGACGGTTCAGTTCTCTTGTCAGAGAGCTCCTCTGAGGCTCCTCAGCACTTTTGCTACCGACTCATGTTTCCTAAATATGTTTGAATCAAAACTGCAACATTTCTCACTGCTGTCATAAACCTCAAAAGATGTGGCATTAAAAAACAGACTGTGAAGACAAGTCTCAGGAGAAAACGCGTCACGAATCCATATTCTGACCCTCTGCTACTTTTCACCACACAGTAACATTTTGTCTCGTCTTTTACGATTTTCTACCCATTCTTAGCCACTATCCATCAGTTGAGCTTGTTTTTAACTATTCATTATTGTTTTGATGGATTCTACTGATAAAAAAATCATACTGGAAAAAACTTTTCCTTATGAACAGTTTTATTTTTTTTAAATATTCTGTATGAAGCATTGATTGTGGCTCTAATCCCCACATAGGCCAGCTGACCCCTACAAAATGACAGATTTCAGTCTATAAATCAACCCAAATAACCCTGAGCGTTTCTTTGAAGAGGTTTAAACTTGCCTTAAAGAAGACAAAGCGGATTATCAAAAATGACTTTAAAATGTCAGTTCAAACAAGGGATGAAATGTCATCTTGGCCTGCAAAAAAACGGAGGCATTTTTAGTGCAGCCCTTTGAGAATTTCATGATTCTTGATTAATCAATTATTCCTAGCATGTGTTGCCATGGTTACAATGGTTATTTGTTCTTTAAAGTGACCGGAGAATAATTTTGTGGCAATGTAAACACCCTTCAAATGATTTGTGGTTAATAGCTGGCAAACCCCTGTCTTAGTTTGTTACTCCAAAACAGTCAAAATGTCGGGTAATAAAGTTATAAAGAGTTATAAAGGTCCCTTTTATATCACAGACCTTAATTTACTGATTCTTGGACATCTGAGTTAAATTTGACCACAGTTGTGAACAATTCACCGAATGGTCTGGGTGACTTGTTGGTAAAGAATTGTCTTTGCTTTTTTTTACTGTAATGTAACTCTTGACATGAACCATCTGAAAGTGTTGAAACACTGCAAGTCACTTTGACAATCCAAGAAAATTCCCAAGGAAAGTTTATGTAAGCTGGGAAAATAAAAGCAGAACCGCTGTGTGAGAAGATGAGTGAAAAAAAAAAGAGAAAAACTCAGTTTATAGAGAAGACTTTGTTTTGTGTCATTGTGATGTTTTTCATTTTCCCAGGATGGGATCTGGTGGTGTCACACTTGCTGACAACTCAGTGCTGTCTGCCTTTATTGTTTTGCTGCTTGGCAGATATGATGTTTCTTCCTCCCCTCCAAAATATCACACACACACGCACACGCACACACACACACACACACACACACACACACACACACACACACACACCCCCCCCCACCACACACACACACACACACACACACACACACACACACACACACTCATAAAACCTTCCTCTATAAAGTTTGCTATGCATGCTTTTATGCAACGTGGAAACAAACAAGAAAACAAATAAATAAACATTTTCAAGACTTATTCTTAAAAAAAAAAGTTTATTTTGCTTTCAGCCAAAGACAGGAACAAGTTTGTGACTGAAGAGAGTGAAAAAAAGAAAAGGAAAAACAGCAGTGTGATGGATGGTACCGTACAGGCAATTACGGACAACATTCCAGACTCCAGGCTCATCTGAAATCTCACACCACATCTGCACACACAGTCGAAAATTTACAGTCGAGGCAAAAAACCAACGCGTCCCTGCTAAAATGCCGGATTTGTACAGTCTAAAACCAAAAATAAACATTTACGAACATGCTCCACTTTTAAATTGATCTGTAACCTTTACAAATCAACCGAAAAACAAGCTAAAATATGTAAGAGAGACATAAAAACTAAAATATTGATGCATAAATGAGCACACCCTCTGATGTGGTGGCTCATTTTAACCACCATGTTCAAACTCATATTAGAGGAGCTTTATGCCAATGAATGCAGGGAATAAAAGATGATGCAACATTAACATTCCCAAGATCTGACTTGTCCCTCTTTGGGCTCTTTGGCTCCTGGAGAACCTGATCCACAGCCACATTTGAGAAGTTTATGCATCAGAATCAAATCCAAATGTTTCCCAGATATTCCTGTAACAAGATTTCATATCTCCCTGGTTTTAATGTTTTGGCTGATGAAAATAAAAAAATTAAAATGAATAAAAAAAATCTCCAAGCGTCTTTCAAACGAAGAGAAAACTGAAGTCACCATTTATCCTGACTTCAGAAATGGGCGTGGCCGCCGCTTCATGAATTATGTGCCAGCAAAGTACAATCTCTTGTCATTACACAAGGCTATTTTGTTCAATGATTTAAGACGTTCGCGAGTCCTGTATATCATGTGTGTCGCTGCATGACAGCATGTTCTCTCCCCTCCCGTCTGCGTCGCCTCCCAAAGCTTTTTTCATTCCCTCGCATTCCTCATTCAATAGTAATTCTCTTTTTCTCTCTGACTCTTCCCCACCCTATGTAGTCATCTTTTCACTTGTCACTTTCCTTTTATGTCAATTACCATCTCCCTGCTCTTCTCCTCTCTTCCTGGCCCTCTCATGCACCTTCCCCGTTCGTATCCCACAAAACCCTCCCTTCTCAATTGCCTTATACTGTATTTTTCTTTTTACTCTGCATGCACAGCTTCCACGTTCTCAACCACATAGATTTTCTTGCAGGACTTGTGACACTTCTTCCCTCTCGGTCTCTCGCCGTCTCCCCCTCTCCTTTCCCCCCCTATCCTATTCTCTCCTCCTCCACTTCAACATGCACTTTCTTTCTTCTCTTCTTTCAACCCAGCCGTGTGTGAGTGACCTGAATACGTCTCTCTGCATTACAGCCTTTCCCTTCTGCGGTTCAGGAACACCTTCAAAAACCAATAGTGCAGGTGCCACCTTTCCTTGGACGCCCTCATTTGTGTGTCTAAGCATGAGTGTGAGTAATTGAACCTGGAACGATAAGGCAGCAGGTCTTTGTACGATGAGGCTACAAATGCTTCTTATTTGGCTGTAGCTTGCTGGAGCAGCACTCTGGAAGTCAATTTATAAGAAGTGTTGCCTATGCAGTACATTATCAGTAAGCCAAGCATGCAATTTTCAGAAAATAACTCAAGATTATCTCATGTTGTCAGAGTCTTAATTTGGTACACATACAGGGCTGTGAACAGAGATTTTCGGGGCTGGTGCTCAGTGCGTCTGGCTTGGTGGCATATATCAGTGGTGAGCCGAATCTACTGGCATAAATACCTCCAACGTATATTTACAATGTTCATACACCTGATTTACAAGGTTTGTTTATTAAAATTTCACTTCTTTTCTCTTATTTTATTATGTTTCTCCTGGCTGCGCTACTTCCTGTTATCATTGTTTCAGTAAAGCAGACCTGCTTAAATAGATGATGAAACTGTGGAGTAGTGTTTTTTATTCTAACCAATCAGATTTTAGCATAGAAGCTCACAATGTTGTCAGAAGTTTTCCAGCCTCTGATGCGATCGTAAGAGCGAATCCATTACCGCAAATTTTTTAAAGGACGTTCTGAGCAATCTGCACTGTGCACATTAATGTTTGTGAATTTTTTCTTTTATACCTTCGATAAGTCTATAAATCAAATTCATTTTTGTTGCACATTTCAGCAACAAGGCAGTACAAAGGTGTAGTACATCATAAAAACACACAAAAAAAATTTATAGAAGCAACACGCAGACAACAACTGAGGAACTAGTGACCAACATTACATTTTGACGAGTTCCATCATCAAAGATCATCAATAAACATCAAATATTTTGATCAATGTTTCATTTATTATGGTTCAACAGCAGCTCTAAACAGGCGGGTTTGTAGTTTTGATTTAAAGGAACTCAGTGTTTTCTAAAAACGAAAGTCTTTTGCCTCAAACAGACGAAACCCCCTTGCAACTCGAAGGCTTCAGAATCCACCAGAAGTTGTTCATTTGCAATATTGACGACTAATGTCAGCTGATCAGCTCTGGTCTTGTGCCACTTGTGATGTCATCAACCCCAATCCACGCAACCCCGAATGAGCGGTCAGTGTGCTTAAAAAAATGAAATCCTCCAAAGAAATCCCACACTTGTGCACCTGTAGCTAAATTTATGTTCTACCAAAATCACCAAAACAAACACGTATGCTTGCTGTGATGAGGCACTTTTCTCAGACATGTTCCTTTGTGTGTGTCCCTGTCTGTCTGGGAGTAGCTGTGACCTCTGGCTCTTCTGCAGAAAGCATGGAGAATCAAGGAAGAAGGGACAGAGAGATGGATATGGGGTTTGATGAATAGAGTGGTGCTGAGAAAAGTGTCGTGGCAAAAAGAGAAGAGGAATGAGGTCATTAGCTCTGTACTCACCTGTGGCCTCAAGTCTGCACACACAAAGACGATCACATACCACATTTCATCAACAACGGCCCTTCTTCCCCCCACCTCCCTGCCTTTTCTCCACAAACCACTTTTCTCTGGCTGAACTCATCCTCATTTCCTGACGGTTTCTATGATGATTTTCTTGAAACTTCCTCCTTCCTGAGTCATCTTTGCCTCTCAACTCCAAATAGTGATTTATCTGTTTCCCCATATTGCTATTACAGCTGCTTACCCCATTACAGGCCAACTTTCCCTCCCTCCCATGCTTTTGGAGCACAGTGGCCTGTAAACACACCCAGTGAACCATGATCACCCCTTTCCTCCTCTTCCTCTTCTTCCTTCTTCTTTGTCTTCCCTCCTCCTCCCTCCATTCGCTCACTTTTTGCGAGGCGGGTCATGCCTCTTGAGGCAGCGGAGCAGAGAAATTGCCTGTTATCGAGGGTCGATTTTTCATGCGCTTGTAAATTGCTTTGTATTGACACTCTGTCAGAGCGGGGTCGTCACACCGGCTCGGGCCACACGCCACCCGGAGGTCGCGCTGCTGATCTCGGGGTGCTTCCACGCGGGGCTGGGGGCGTACAGGAGGGGTGCGAGGGTGTGATATTTCTCCCTGCATGTCGAGAGAGATTTATGTAGAGGAGTTGTGGAGAGATTTTTAGCGTCTGCTAATAGGAACTGTCTTGATATTTTACTGATGTTGTGCCTCACTTTGAAGACTTTTGCCAAATTATATGTTAAATTTATCAAAACATCTTGGTATTCTGAAAATAGCATGTTTTACATCTTTTCCCCAGCCCTGCATTAGTTTTATTTTATCTTGGAGTGTCTTGATGCCTTATTAGTTCCGTGTTTATTGTCACAATGTTTTCCCTTCAGAACTTCAAAGAGTCATTGAGTCCGTGGTGACCCGTCTCCAGATCTGAGAAAAACACCACATCTTCCAGGGCCTGTTCCTAATTTAGCAGATTAGTGCATTGATAATAGAAATGTTTGAGCTGTGATTACTTGCTGAATACATTAATGCTGGTAAATTAAAAAAAAAAAAGTAAATTCAGGACACAGACTGGTATTTAGATCATTTAGACAATAATGGCTTACAGCTAGTGGAGAACTCAAAATTGTTTTTTTTTTCAGAAACTTAAAATGATGAATGTTACTTACAAAAGAATCTGAAATGCATTAATGTGGGCCTATTGCGCCTAACTGTTTGCTGTCTATCATGTTTCTTCTGACAAACCTCCATAGATTTTTAATGCCGTTTAGTTTAGTCCCGGCTGCCTGACAGTCAACCACAATAATGCCTTGCTCATTGGTCAGTGGCAGCAAAACTTGTAAACCTTTCCCAAACTATTGAATTGGGTTGTAGTTATCTGGACTTTTTTGCTACTGCATTTTTTCCTTCCACTCAGTTTTCCAGATTTCTGCTCGTCTTGAACAGTCATGTCTCCAAATGTTCGATAATGTTTATAATTTATAGAGATGCACCACATCGTCTTACCTCAACCAACATTTTCTATTCTGTGCTCTAATTGTCTCTGCACAGAGCTTTTCCATTTTGTCTCCTAATCTCCCCCTTCTGTCTTGCTATTCACTCTTTCACAAATATATATGAAATAAACAACTTCGTAAAATACAACACAATTCTTGTTGTTGACTGTTTCAAATGTGTTGTTAGACTTGCTCCCTGATAAAGTAAAGTTAAATTATGTTTTCACTTTGAGTTACCTGAAGGGAGCTCTGCGGTTCTGCTGATTTTTGTGCGAGGTTCCTGGTTCCACTATGAGGCTCGACGTGGAATCAAAAGACAAGCTATGAATAAAACTCTTTAGAAAAACGTCGCTGCGCCGCGTCAGACTCTGAGCAGAGCTACTGGAGTCGTCTTTTGAATGTTTCACCAAAATTTGTCTTTCAATTATAAACTACTCGCTGTGAGTTTCAAGAAGTTGATGTGAAATGGTTTGCATAAAAACACACAGCGGGAAAAAGAGCAGAGACCCAAAAAATCATGGCAGATATAGCTGGATTCACTGTTTTTGTTGTTTTGTTTTTTTTTATGTGCTGTCGATGTATAAATGACAATACTTATTTAGTCCCTTTGGCTTTTATGTATACCCAAAGACTCATTACAGTCTATGAGGGACATTTTCAATGTCTAATGTTACATACCTAATTAAAACAAATGTGCATGCAAGAGTAAGTTAGATGTTAAATGTAGTAAATGCCTGATATAAATATAGAAATCAACAAAAAAAATACAGCTGTTGTGCTGAAGAGAGCGAAATGTGAGCATGCTTTTATTTTAGTGATATACATATTGACTCTTTTATGAAATCTTCCCTTGACTCGCCTTAAAAAATGCTTGAAAAAACTAAATTGAGCTGATGGGGAATTTCACGATGTCGGGCCACAGCATAGCGATCTCTCCAATCCGGTAGAGACTGCAAGTGTTTGTCGTGTGTGCGCACATTGCATGAGCATGCCGCAGAACGAAGCAAGCCAACAGCAGCATTTCCAGACAGCATTCCAGAGTATTTTTATGACAGCACACAGCATTTCACAGTGTATCGACACTTGCATTAGAGGCCTGTACTGAGGATGACTGTCAGAGGGACAGACTGTGTGTAATCCCTCACAGCTGGCACGAGGATGGGAGGACTGGGGTGTCCTGCTGGCCCGCCACACACGCTTCGAGACGGGGATTTAAATTCAACACTGAACAGCAAATAAATATAGTTTTCTCTGTTCTGACCAACGCTCCATAAAATGTAAATATTATCATGTTTATTTAGCAAGTTAAGGTTTTTCTTTTTAAGTATTTATTTCTGATAAAAACTTTCTTACAGAGAAAGCACCAAGAATTTACTCGTTTAACAAAATGCATCAATAAGGTGTGTTTTCTGAGGAAAAGCTTAGGACATCCTTTCCCCTTTGGCTGAATTAGGTTCAAAGAGACATATCTTGTAGTAATCTGGCACAACATCTGAGTAAAGTTTGACTCACTTTTCTCCGTCACCTGTGAGACGTTGGATCGGTTTCTTGCATGTAAAAGCAGCTCCAGGTCCCGCTGCAGCATTTCAATGAGATCAGGGCCCGAGCATCGACTCTACGCAGTTACTGCTAAATTATGGGTCATTTTCATGTTTCAGGATACAGTTCCGCTTAAGCGTTAACGTTTCTTTATTTTTCTTTATTTTTTTGTTGTTTTTTTTTACTGGTGGTCTCACTTGTTCTTGAGTTGAACCGAGTTGATGGAAATATGGATGACATTAAAAATGGGACAAGCCTTAAGCGCCAAAGCATGTTTGTTTGTTAGAAAGTCAGGTTAAATTCCAGACCTTGATGCGAATAAGAATGTTTGACAAGACTTGGAAATTGACGTCTAAAGATGTTTTCTTTCCAGTTTATTTGGAAAGAAATTTGTAAAGTCATTTCCTTCCACTTCACAATTACAAAAGTCTCGATGGAGCTGCACATAAAATCCCAGCAGAACGCACTGAGATTTGTGACGGCAACGAATGCAGACAAGTTCTGGAGCCATGAGGACACTGCATTTGACCGACTGCACTACCACTCTGGCAAAACTGAGGACAGAACATCAGGAACCTCGTTTGGGTAAAAGTGAACCAAAGACATGCTCTTGCGTGAGTGGGTGGAAGTAGACATATATTCATGTTTCTCTGCAGCCATCGGCGTCAGTGTGGTGCCATCTCTTTGGCAGGCTGCGCCGATGTCTGTGTTTAACACCCACTCTCTTGGTAGGGTGGTGCTATCTCCACTGCACCAGCACAGATCACGAGCCAATCTTTTCTTCCCTCTTTGATTTTGTGGAGCAATGAGGAGATCTTTAACATAAAGACAGAGACCCAAGCAGAAAGAAGGTGGTGAGGAGCGATAGAGGGCTGTGAATGAAATTAAAGAAGAGCAACGATGAAAGGAGTCGGGGACATATAACGCCTGGACAGGACGGAGAAACGGAGGCAACGTGAGGAATCCAACAGAGCTGAAAAGGAAAAAAAAAAGACTGAGTCCAGATGCTGTGTGAAAAAGGGGTGGAGAGGGTGGAGAGTGAAAAGCCAGAGACTGATAAATGGGTAAAGAAAATTGCAGAATGCCTCAGAGACTTTTTCTTCTTCCTTCTGTTCTCTCCGAAGTAGAGCCAAACCAGGCCCCCCCTGGCAGATGCCTTTACCTCCCCACCCTGTCCACCCCACCTGCCTTCCCTCCTTTTATCCTCTTGCTGTCCTCCTCTTCTGTCCTGCTTGCCACACGGCTGCAAAGCCACTCCCTGTGCGTTGCAACTCCTCTGCCTTGAGTGTGTCCTAGAAGAGCCCTTCATTCTGCATCTAGCTTGTCTCAAAGCACATTAAAATTGCAAGCTGTATAAAAATCTGCAATTTATCAATCTAACTAACTGGAGCTGCTGCTGAGCTGAGATTCCCATCCCAACTAAATGACAGCGAAAAGACACACTCTGTATCAATGCTTCACTCAAAAGAAAACTTATCCACTTCACTGATAAGAAATAAAAGTTAGAAAAAAGTTTTTAGGATTAGTAGGTATTCAATAAGCCTGATGTCAGGAGGAGCATGAGGTTCATTTTACATGCAAATCCAGGTTGAGGCCAGAATTGAAACGCTCTTCCAGGTTCCAAATGCTAAACTTTATAAATCTGTGCCTAATATCTATGGGTCTGAGACGGCAAAGTGAAGCATATCAAATAAAAATAATGGTCCGCTGATCAGGCCTTGGAGAACACCACCGGTCCAAGAACTTTTCACCAGCAGCTCTTCCAGACTAGCCCATAAAATTTTGAATTGATCTTCTACCACTTACTGCTTTGAAACTGGCTAATAAGAAGTGAACTGGCATTCAAGTTGTTATTTATTAATGCAGGGATGACTTCTGCATGCTTGGCAACGAAGGACAAAACCTCCCAGAAGAAACAAGTATGATGGTGAGCAGCAAAAGATAAAAACTGGAGGAGGCTGCAAGTTGGAGCAATGGTAGAGGAATCTCTAATGAAGAAAAGAATCTGATATTATGATTGCATGATCATCTGCAAGATAGTTAAACCGGTTTTATGGTTTGGCATCCCTTAAGTTTAAGGACATTTCTAAAACAGAAAAAAAAAAAAAAAAAACTTTTTAACCAATGGCTTCTGGACTGAAAATGAGCAAAAGAGCCACCAAGATTATGAGACAGACCTAGAAAGTTTGAACAAAGAAAAAAAATTGGATAAAATAAAGTTTGAGGGTAATGAGAGTAAAGCACGGAGCAGGGCAGATGGACTGGACCTTTAAAATTTAAAACTTTGAAATGGAACAACAACTATTAAAATATAATGATGCAGTCTGAAGTATAAATTTGGCTTTGTGCTTCTGAAAAACACAAATCCTCCCCTTACAGCTGCAATAAAGCCAATTATTAGAACAACACAACAACTTATATAACCTTCCCCTACATTTTAGTCGAAGCACACTGTCTGTAGAGAGCCGGATTTACAAATAGCTGAGAATGCTGCCGTGGAGATTACTTCTCTGCCCACATTAAGAGACTAAAAATTAATGAATTATGTCTGGAAGTTTAACAATAACACATTACACCATTTTGCAGTAATGAGGCTATTCTAAGTTTTGTGAATTCCTGGCTGTTATCTCTTGCTGACTGGGGACTGCAGAATTGCAAGCTCAGCTTGAGGGGTTTTAAAATGTACAAAAGTCACATTTGTTTATGTAATTCCCTTAATACACAGGTTGCTGTGCTGAGATAAGGAACATTAAGCTACTCTGGGACTGAGGAGTGATGTGTAGTTCAGATTCAGTCGAATGGAAGCAGCGCAGTGACCAAAATCAATCTGAAACTCCGGCAACGTGACGCTGAGAGACAAAAAACTGGATAGCTAACGTTTTTGCAGCTATACAGTTCATTGTTGTGTTTGAGGCTGCTGCAATACATTTCAGTATATGAAATATGCTTCTGACAGTTGACATAAGAAACATACAGCCAAATTATATTGTCTTGGTGACACACTGCAGATTTATGTCAAAATGTGAATTATCTTCTGCTGTAGTACTACAACCAAACAAGTTGTTGTCCTTCTTCTCCATCCAGCATTAAATCTTCTTTGTTCTTATTTAGTACTAAGTGTTGCTAAATATGAATGCGATATTTTCAACGTTTGACGACTGAAAACAGAAATCGTAGCAGGGTGAAGTCAGCAGTAGGGAGTTGAGCATGTGCAAAGTTGATTTGAAACAGTCCAGAGAGATCTTTGATATGTCCAACAGCAGGACGTCATAATTTCCCTTTTTACATTTTAAAATTTATTTTTCCTCTGCTGCAGTACTACAATCAAAAACACCATAAAGCTATTTAATTGTCTTAGCCATTCTTTTCCATTCATAACAATTACCTCTTAGTTACTAGTTTTTGAATAAAACTATCTTTGTGTGTAATCATTTATTCGCTTTCATGTTTCTTTCTGTGTGTTTTACAAGAGAATGTTTTCCCTCATTGACAAAAAAGAAAAAGGGATTTTCTTTTGAACCCTGGGTTCTTCACTTTATTGATCAGATCAACAAATACAGATTCCTGATGGCTTCAAATGATGTCGACCTCATCAGACTTTCAGGAACCAACAGAGACAGATCCGCAGTTATTCTGAATGAAATCCACCCTTCAGAGAAAGAATTGGAGATTAGCAAAGCACAAACCTGAGTTTATCCACATTCACAGCAACCAATAGCAGTGACTTCTCGTCTGACCAGAAACTGCCTGCACGTCAGACTCCCTAGCAGAGAAGCAGACGAGTCCAGTACAGCACTCTGTTATGAAATTCTTTGAAACAGCCTTTGGGGTCACTTCACAGTTTGCGTGTTGCTGTTGCTCTCACCATGCATGTCAGACAGTTTAGATTGTTTAGGTCACAGTGAGGAAGCAGCAAAATCTCACAGTGAAAAGGCAAAAGGCAGTCAAATTCTTCTGCAGCAGTGCTGACAAAAATGATTTCTGAACAAATGATCAGCCTGGATTCTGCTCTAATCGTCCAGTCTTGCTTGGTCGGGGGGAGAAAAGCTTCACTGACATGTCAGGGACGCGGTCGGCAACAACAACATCTCCCACTGCCGCGAGTTACAGAGTGAAACGGACTTGTCGTTCTTTTTCATATTAACTCTTAAGTGAAATAACCAAGGTGCCAATGTATTGAAATCTGATTTCTTTGCCACCATTAGAAAAGTCTGGAATACCTACAAACTTCTGTTTTTACAATTCAAAGACACGAACTGTTCAAAATGTAAATGAATGGCATTTTGAACATGACTCCAGGAAATTATTTAACAGATTAAATGTCATGTCTTAAGAGATTGATACAAGAATAAAGCAAACTGTACGAGAGCATCACATCCACGGCCTACAGTCACTTAGATTTCATGTCAGAGTTACAGAGCTCATCCACGCATCGCTAATTCAAATGATAAATTCAACTTTGATTCAGAAAGTGTAATCATAATCTCCCTTCGACTATGTGCACGCTTTGATCCCCTTGTTAACATGCACAACAAAAGAGGTATTGATCATATGGACAATTTTACGCATGGACGCATGTACACAAAGGCAGCAGCGACGAAAACAAGCTGAACTCTGCGGGAAGAAGAGAAACACCTTGTGCAACTTCTGATGAGCTGGCTCATGTGCTGCGAGCACCCTGCTAGGAACAGCAGGAGAGCCTCTGGTAGTCTGCAAGGATGTTCCCACTTGATAGAGGTTGGTTCATTATCCTGTTCACATAAATATACAGAAGAGTACTCCAGTCAGATACTGGACTGACCATCTGCTCTGGACGTGTCAGACAACACAGCGGAGGTGCTCCCCTGTGAGTGGTTTAAAAAAAATAAATAAATAACTACTCTCAGTCAAATCAGGCAAAGTTTCCAGCATGCTCCAATTATGTCTTTTCTCACAGTGAACTGAAATGAATGCCAGTCTGCTTGGTTTAATGCGGCTTCTCCATATGTCGACAAGAAGAGGAGCAAAAATATTTCCGTCCGAAAAATTTCGCATCAACTTACTGTAAACACGACAAGCAAACGTTTGTTTTACCCTTTGAAGTCTCGTGGGGATTTCCACTGCTACTCTGCTTGATTTTCTGCCCCCTGAAAAATACTCACTTGGCTTTGTAATGCAGCAAACAAATAGGCACAAAAATCTATAATTCATGGTGTTTGCTGACAACATGAACCCAGAATTCCTTAAAATTCTCCACCGCTGCTGCACGGTCTGCTGTTTTATGCAGCCGCTCGGAGCTTAGGGCGAGAAGGAGAGTTTGTCACAGAGGTGGCATTTAAAGTTGATTCGGTTTCAGCCTATTGTGTTTGGACTGCATAACAGTAATGTTTATGTTCTTAAGCTTTACTTTACACCCTTCATTTATTAAATTCAACAGAGATTTGATATCGCTGAGCCAAGAAACAGTTACAGTTCTTGTGTTTTAAACATTTGTGCAGTATAGAGTTGTGTATAGCAAGTGATGTAAAAAATATATATATATATATATTAAATCTTCCATTTTATTTTGCCAACAAAGTTTAGCAGCAGTCTCAACTCTGGATAAGCTTGCATGTTGCAGGTAAAGCTCAAATATTTCTCAATATATCCAGTTTTGAACATTAGTGCCATTTAATTGCTATTATGTACGGCTGAACAAAAACACTTTTGTGTGAAACTACCAATACATGAAAGTTATATTCAAAAATGTATTTTTTCTTCTTACATTTCCCAGCTTTTGTGCACTGAAACACAACTAAATGGATCTTTCATTAGCAATATATATGATATGGCTTTTATTGATCTGCATGCAGAATATTACTCACACTAGAAGCCTGAAGATTTTGGTAGCTGTATAACTTACCTGCTTAATATGCTTTACATATTGAATAAAAAGCCAATTACTTCATCATTGAACAAGTTCCAAGTTGTTATTGTCCCAATTTTGGTCCTAAAATGGTCAGCTGATTGATTCTGCTTTAATAAATATTCAGTTGCATGCAAGTGTTTTTCGGGTGACACTTAAGGGGATGAACAGCAACACAAAACAGATAATAAACCAAATGGATAAAATAACTCAGCAAATAGAGAAATGCACAAATAAAAATGAAGATGCCGAGTTCAATTCATTTCAGAAAACTTAAATTGGTACGTCTCCAAGCCAAATTGAAGTCTACAGAATTGTTGAATTGTCTTAAACAACAGTCATAGTTTCCCAATCTCAAATGTGGTACCAAATTTGGCAAGGAGAGCAAAATGTCTTAAAGCCATCTCTTTTAGAACTTTGCTGATCTTCAAGTTTCCTTCACTCGTTTTGAGTAATAGTACAAAATCATCTCTGTATCAGTTCAACTGGCCAATGAACATGTTGAAGCTCAGGGTTCAGAAACTGAGAAGAGAATGCACAAACACACACTCACACACACACTCAAACTTCATAACATGTTATTTATTTATGTTTTCATTTCTTATGAATGCAGAGTGAAGGGTGCAGAGGGAGCATGAGAGGTGGCGGGGAACCATGTTTTTGAACAGGTTGCCGATGATCACAGAGTCTGAGGGGCCAGCATTAATGACTTATTCATGGACCCTTCTGCCCCCTCGTTGCCCCGGGGAATACACCAAACAGATGCAAGTGGGAAACAGAGAAGGAGGAGGAAGGAGAAGGAGAACGCAGGTGAAACAAGGAGTGATAGAAGACAAAGAGGAGGTGGGAAGTGTTAGGATGGAGAACCAAGTTGTAAGAAAAAAGAAAGAAACTGTTTTCAAAAATGAAAAAAAGATAGAAAGTTTCATGAACAGCCATAATAATATGGCTAATGAAACTTTGATGACAAAGTAGGAAGGAAGGAGCTGGCTGGATGAAATAGAAACAAAACTGTGGGTCTGAAGCTTTTGGTCATCTCAGTTTTTGTGTGAATCCAATGGAAGTGAAAGAGTCTCGTGACTCGTGAATGCATCCTACTGGAAGTTCTTGAGAGCAAAATATCCATTGTCCTTCGAAAATATATATATGCCCTAAAAATGAAAGTGTTTAATCCATCTGTCAGTCTGTCCATCCATCCATCCATCCATCCATCCATCCATCCATCCATCCATCCATCCATCCATCCATCCATCCATCCATCCATCCATCCATCCATCCATCCATCCATCCATCCATCCATCCATCCATCCATCCATCCATCCTATAATCTGGAAGGATAAGAGATGTTTGGTAGGATGCATTCTTCTGGCGAATGAAAGTGTGAAATCTGTTTGCATCCACCCCACTTTTCCTCTACGCAAATAAATGCCAAACTTTTCAGTGAATTTGCTTTTTAGCCTACATGTCATTAAAATATTTTTTTTTTCATTTGTGGTTGTAAATAAATAATGAATAAACTTAAAGGGATCTTAAAATTTTGAAAGGCTATGGCAGACCCAGGGGTTTACTCAGAACTACCATCTAATGAATGCTAGAAAACTGGCATGGCAAAACACTCAGCAGCAGAAATGCTTCTTAATACAGAGAAAGAGTTTGCAAAGAAAGCATCTATACATGTAGGGCTATGCCAAAGATTACGGAACAATAGAAACAAATGTGTTTAATCATCGCCGCCTTGCACTTTGCCTCATTAAAACCCAACTCTAAAATAGCTACTACCTGTCTCGTTAATCATTTCAGACAGCGATGGATGCATTTGAAATATTGATCAAAAACACTTCCTATTCTTTTTTTCTCTTCCCCTGACTCGCGGCAATGAGGTGACAGCGGTGATTATCAAAAAGAGGCTTGTGAAATTTTTGAAGCTTGGTTGATGTTTTGAGCTCTCTGTAGAGATGGAAACCTTGTGATGTTTCTGCGTTTTCAGCTCAGGCGCTTGTTTATGAAGTTCCCTCTCCACATTACCTCCGGTTGTTTATCCAAGGCATCTGAAATCTCTGTGCTAATCAGAGTTCTGTTCAAAGGTAAGATAAGAACTTGCCAAATCCTTCCAAGCGAGACACTTCACAGTGATTTGCCACGTGTCTTGTGCGGCTCATAAAAAGATGAATGTCGCGGGCTTGTTGTGATAGAGTGACAGATATCCACGAAGAATTGCAGGCTTTGTTTGGTACAGGAAGATGAGATGTCAAAATGTTTGAAGCGTGTGGCAAAATTAGAATCCCTGGGATCTTTGCTGAGCGATAAAGAAGAAGAAAAAAAAAGTCAGATGAATTATTTGGGCTTGAAGCATGGCCCAGAATCTGCATAATTTAGGACGATGTTGCCCTAGTTTTTGCAAACTCTGGTTTTGACCTGGAGTTAAATCATGTAATGGCTGGTAGAAATGTGACTCCCTCTCCTGGACAGAATAATTCTTTCAATTTCATACCTGTTTTCCTTTAAGTATATATTAGTGTGTACAGTTTCTTCGTATATTGGCAAATGAATCCTTTTTTAAGGAGGAAAAACAATCATAAGGGGAATCAGACTTGACACACCGGTCCATAGCTCTCCTTATCTGCAGGGACTTTGATACAAATTCCTTAAAAGAGCACAAGCGGCGGTTAGCTGTGCATCACCATAGCAATACAGACTGGGAGAAATCCATTTCCAAAGACAGGCATTTAGTCTTGGCCAATGCAGGCAATGTGAAGAGAGGGGGAGCCAATGGGAGAACCAAGCACACTCAAATGGGCAAAAATCTGACAGATAAAGCTCCAACTGTCAGCTGCCTGATTTGGCTCGCCGCTCTGGGTGTTGCAGCCGATGATGAGTGGAGTCGTGCAGGGGCTCAGTCACATTTTAGGACGCCGAGGTCTTCAAAATCAATTGGTCCTTATCTGGTCTTAGAATGAGGCCAATACCACCTCAACAACGACATAAACTAATGTGTTAAATAGTGAAATAGGAAAGCAATGTATCAAAACTGCTAACCATTTTAAATGTCAAGATCATGATATGTGATTTAAAGTTTTAACATATCCAAGTGCTTGCAAACATTTTTAACACATCTGGAATTTTGTGAAGCATAAGCTAGAAATTTAGAGGAAATGTTTTTTTTATTATTATTATTTTGCAATTAAATTTAAAACCAGAGTGTGAAATGGCACAACGTTCATAGGATTTGTTTCCACAATCATACACAAATTTTGAGATCAGTAATGGCAAAGTGGACTTTATTGTTTTTACCCAAGGGAACCTTCAAAGATTCTTGAGAAGAATTCATTCAAGATTGTATTTCCACCAAGTAATTTATTGCCATGTTTGGCCATTTTTCAATGGCATCTCTTATTTGTCACAAACTTGACTTGTAACAATGTTTCACTGTATGACAGATAAAATCAGTTGAATGCTGTGTTCGGACTTGGTTTGCAGAGTTCATAAATGGATGAAGAATTGACATGTACTTAAAAAAAAAATCACAATAAAACACATACTCAAAATGTGTTTAAATGTTCACAGCCAGTTGGACCACATGTTTATTTCCCTTCATACAACGAGCAGTTTCTTTCAAGATCCTTTAAAACGTTCAGAAATACTGAATTAAGTCCAAATGCAAACACACACACACCAACGTAGCTGTTAACACCAACTTATAGACACATTAGTTTTGCATGGATACCTGTGCAATGAGTGTAATCCATCATGGGTTGTGCCCACCCTGATATCGCGGCAGTGCTGCTACACAGGCCTGCAGATGTTGGGCACGCTGCCAGGCAGAAACCATCCAAACAATCTACCCCCACTGCTAAACAAATGCTGCCGCCTCCTTGCTCTGTTACGCACACAACTGAACATTTACAGGCAGACGCAAATTACACACACCTATAAGCATAAAAGCATCTACTGTAGATACACATGCGTACGCATCCATTCGGCTCGTCCTCAAGGTGTGTGAGCCTGGAACAACAGATGGGTCTTTATTTGTTGTTGTTAGTTTGTCCCTGTGAAAATGCAGGATCACTTTCTGATAATGATCGACTTGTGTGAAATATTGGCCAATGCACCACTTTCTGGCATCACAAAATGGTTTAAAAGCAAATACATCGTTTTTGTGATTGACAAGATGGAAAAGATGTGGTTTTGGACTTCATTCACTAAGGTTTTGAAATAATGAAGTAGAGGCTGCATTAAAGAGCCTCATGGTTTTTTGTTTTGAAAGAAGCTAAAGGTTATAGAAAACTAGATAAAGTGTGTTTCTCTAGAAGGGACATATCAGAAAGAAACTTGTGACCAGTCATATTTTCCCCATGAAGCTCTTTATGAACTTTATGCACAAACATAAAAACATGGTAACATTCCTGCATGCTTTGGGAAATAGTCAAGCCCTTTAAAAATGTGCAACATTTTTTTCACATTACCAAAAACTTCAATATATATTATCAGAATTTAATGTGACTGACCAACACAAGTTGTCATTATTAGAGAAATTGCAAGTAAAAGAATACATGTTTTGTCTATATGATTAAAAATTTAAAAATGTGACATGTTTTGTGTGACATAACCCCACACAGGTAATAATAATAGTTGATTCTTTCAACAGATTCTCCCACCTGAGCTGTGGATTTCTGTGACTCCTCCATATGTACCTCAGACCTCTCTGGTTCATGTGTTTCTTTCCCAGCCTGCCAGTGAAAATGTCTCGGATTGTTTGCAGTTGAGCCACTTTAGACAGAGGATTGAACGGTGCTCTGCGATATATTAAAGTTTGAGATACTGTTTTATAACTTGACCATATTTGAAACTTTTTTTTATAGCTTTCTGCCTGACCTCGGGTTTTTTCAGACCAGCTTTATTTATAGAAGAGACAGAACTTATAAAAGACAGAATTTACTTATTTAAGTAGGTGACTTGTAAAGGTAATTGGTTGCACTGGGTTTCATTTAGGGGCATCTGAGTAAGAGAGGTTAAATTGAATATATTTAAGAAATAATTTGAAAGCTTTTAACATTTTCCTTGGACTTTATAATTATGCGCAACTCTGCAATACTCTCTCTCATAAAATCCCAATAAAATCATTGAAATTTGAGGCTATGATGTAATGAAATGCATAAAGGAGCATGACATTTTTTAAAGGCCCTGTCCATTGTTGCACTTCACTTATAATGTATTTCCTCTATCATCAAAGGGTGAGTAAAATTTAATTAGTGTCTGTCTAAGCCTATTTTTTTCTGCTTCTCCATCTTCTCTCCTCACATTCACATGTGTGCAAGTGAGAACACGCAAACACGCTGACACACAACTGAATCTGCAGCGCCACCCACCAGCACACTGGCACCATCTCTTCCCATGCATACGAACGCGAATGCATGTCCTCCTCCGAGCGTAATCATTTGTATGCAAAGTGTCTGGCTGCGATGGGTTGCTATGGCTCCTGTTACTAGGTTATGCGACAGAAACCGGCAGGTTTCTTTACTTTACTTGTGCATGCTGGGGTAAAGGGGTGAGGAAGCACTGTGCTGATCTGAACACTCAACACAACAGTAGTTGGTTAACAGTGAGGGAAAAATGAAGGGTGGGAGGGAAACAGCGCTGAACATAAGGAACACATTATAGGAAATTATGGGTATCAAGAGTCAGAATGATCTTAAATCCCCAGAATAACAGAAATAAATCAAACAATGATCAAAGTGTTGGAGCTTTGTCAGCCAGTTTTGAAGGCTTAGAATACAGAGCTGTGAGTATTACATACTAAATAGCGCCGTACGAGAAAGGAAGATATATTTGCTATTAAAGCAACATGAAAGGCTCAGGTTTCTAATTGCCTCCATAAGGTTTGTTACAATTCATAAGTGTGTGTGTGTGTGTATTGAGGCAAAGTGAGTTTGTGTGTATACATTCAGCATGTTTGCGTGTGTCTGGAGCAGATAACACTGACAGCTTAAGGTCATGAAGAAGGGAGGAGCACATCTGAAGGCAGTGGATCTTTGACGTGTCTGCGTGCGTGCGTGTGTGTGTGTGTGTGTGTGGAGATAGATGGAAGAGTCAGGTCTCTGTGTGTGTTTATGTGGTTTGTCATGCATGCTTGTGCATGTTTAATGCATGAAAAAGTTGGCGTTATGCGCTCGTGAGTGTGAAAAGAGGAAACAGCATCTGAACTCCAAGCTTTTCTCAGCCTTTTGGAAGATGTCTGAGCATGCAGTTGTGCAGTCAATGCTGACTTAAGCTGCAAGGTTACACATTTCTTTGGATGAATTCCAGCCTACTCTCAGTTTTTGATTTTATTCTGTCTATTTGGGATGACTGACTCTGGTACTGCTCATCAGTTTTGCATACAAATAGTATGATGGAAAACTTTTGATTTGCAGGTAAAAGAAAGCAATCATAACTTTGTGTGTGAGCATGTCTGTGTGGCACTGGTCCTAATGGAAAATTTGACTAATTGGATGCATCTTTCCATTAACTGTCTTGGGCCTCCCCAGCTTCTTCGTCACTCCTTAATTGGCCATTGTCGTGTTATTACCAGCTCTCTAAGGCGCCACCATCTGCCAGCTCCAACAGGTGAGTTGCAATAGGTTCATGTCTACTTACCAGCATCTTTCTAAAGATTTGTACATCTACTTGCACCACAAATAGGTCAGCATGCATTTGACGAGCTGCGTTAGAATCATTAGGTGCAGTTTGCAGATATAAGAAGCGGCTGCATTGGGCAGCAAGGAAAAAGGGGTGAAAAAAAAGCAGGAGGAGGAGAGTCATTCATCTCCAGTGCAACAGTGCATGAAGCATTCTGACTAAGGCATTGTTGTAACTCTCCCTTTCATTTACCTTATTAGCTCCTTATCTTTCCGCATCATTATGGCGGATATAACCTGTGTGATGAATAGCCTTTCTGATAAAGGCTGAATGCTTCCTTTTGGCCAACATATGGACTTAGTTTAGTCTGTGCAGCTGCACTAAAGTCTCCTCCACTTTCTGTATTGTGTTATAATGATGTACTGCCCAGCACTACATTTTTTTTGTTTTTTAATTTGGAAGTTTGTCATGTTGTGCATAGGACTTGTAAAAAATACACTTGAGAAAATGATACATTTATGTTTAGCTTTGTCATTTCATTTGATGTTTTCTTTCATGCTATTTACAGTTGATGTTCAGCACTTTGCTTCGCCTCAGCTGTTGCTGGTTTGAAACCACTGTATAAGAGATGATGATAATGATAATAATAATGAAGACGCACAAGTCTTCCCCTGAGTTCTCAATCCAAAAACATGACTGGTATTGGTCTTTCTGCATGGTTATTTGTCCTGTGTGTGTCTATGTCACCCTGATGAACTCCCAACCTGTCCAGATTCTGTTGCCCAATGATTACTGAAGTACGGCACCGGTCCCCCACATCATTAGTTTGCTATGATGTGGTCCACATTTGATGACGTCATAATGGTGTGACATTCTTGAGCTGTTAGTGCTGATTCACAGAAATTGCAAATTATTATTTTTTTCAATTTTTTGAGAATTTTTTTATTAAGGCAAATCATTTCCATATTTAGTTTAAATGGACCTTTTTCCACATGTTTTGATGCTGTATAGCCTTTTTAAATCTGAAAATGGTTTTCTTTCTATGTTTCTTTTTGCCACATTTCTATAAAGGCCAGATTTATGGAGTATACCAATAGTTGTCATGTCGACATATATATATTTTTTTCATCTGAGCTCTTGAGCTCTGCAGCTCCATGGGCCTCTTCTTGGCTGCTTCTCTAATTAATGTTCTTATTGCCAGACTTGTCATTTTATGTCCATATCAAGGTCTTGTCAGTTTTGCTAACTGGAACTGAACATTCAACAATAACATGGTAAAATATCTGAATATTGTTTATACCCTAACATTGCTTAACATTCCACCACAACTTTTTCCCTAACATGTCTGCTGTGTTCATTGGTCTTTACAATGTTCTCTGTTGTTTTCTAACAGACCTTTGAAACCCTCACTGAAGAGTTGGACAATATGCACCGATTATGTTCCTCCTGAAGCAGCTTGTGGCACAAGATTTTAACAAGATAAACAAAAAATGATGTGGCCTGACACTTGATGAACCACAGATTTTCCATTCACTTTACAATGATGTACTACTTTGTGATGGTCTGTCAAATAGAATCTGAATAAAATACAAGGACGGTAGAGGTTGGAACGTGACAAATATGGAAAAGTTTGAGCGGCACTGCAACTTTTCCAAAGGCACAGCAATTGTGCCGAGCCAGGATGCGGCTGTGGGAAGAACAGGTTGTTTAGAAAAAACCCTTTTCCATTCTCTTCCTGTGCGAGGCGCAGCCAAAACATTGCATGCTGCTTCTTTGACAGGTTACAGATGATGAGCCGGAGAGGAGCTGCGCTCACTAGCCTTACTGTAATGAGTGCTAGCCGCTAATTAGCTTGTTGCCGGATGCCAGATATGGTTGGAACCAAAGCCCTGTCACTGGAGCAGAGCAACGAGAAGCAGGAAGAGCGACTCTAATGAGCCCTCAGCGGTGTGTTTACTGTTAACCAGTCATGGCTTTACTCTCGACGTGTCATCTCTCTCTCCTCGCAGCGTTCACGCAAACATAAACAAGATGCTGACAGTTCTTTGGCAAAATGTCGATGGGCTATTTTATAACTCATGTGCAAAACACATATGGGATATTAAGACATAAAGGTAGGCATGAAGAGACACAGCAGCTAACACTTATTCAGTCGGCTGTGCTTCCCTATGACGGGGACCTAATTAATGCGGTTATGCTGCAACTCTCTGCTATATCTTTAACAAGCAATCTCCGCACTGATATAAGCTTCTATCATACGGTGCTAAGCTGTGGTTGGTTGATGATACTCATTTAAAAAGAGACGGATTTTGCTCTCAGTCTGTAAGAATCAATTTTGTATGTCAGTTGTGTCTTTGTTTCTACTTTAGAGGAGCTGCACCTCTTAACAAGGGCAGACAGACTGACTTAAAGGACATAGCCACAGCATTGTTTACCTTTTTCTTCAAGATTGATCACCGCAGGAGTGAGGGATACCAGTGTCACCAGCTGGCAGGCAATTACACTTTCTGTGTGTTAGATGGTATGCATGTGCATCCACCTGCTTCCATCCACCTGGTCCTCTGCAGTCTTGTAGCAGATGCACAGACACTCGCCATCTACTGCGGGCTTCAGCCAGTTAGTGTTGGGTTTTGCCTTCAGTCATTTGCAGCAGCCACCAGAGGACGTTTGCACAGGTTGACTGGAGAGTGAGTGAGTGTTATCCCCCCTAGCTTCATTAAGAATACAGACCTGTCAGCATGAAGTCTGCCAGGATGGATGAGCTTAACATGTTCACACTTGATACTGTATAGACACAAGATACTCAGATACTCACCATGATTATTGATTTTTTCTTCTTCTTTTTTTATGTTTTTCAGTCAGCAGAGATTCTCTAATGAAAAACTAATGCTTTGGCACAGTTTACAGAGCAGGGGTCACCAACCTTTTCGCAACAGAACTACTTCGTGGGTACTTGAGTATTTTGAAGAGACACCAGTTTCATACACACTGATATTTTATCAACTAATGATTTATATTTTTTCAGTTTTTGGAATCGTTTTGAGAGCAACTTGTATAGTTTTTGGAAGCAGTTTGTTCAGGCTGTGTAAGTGAGATCCCGCTTTATGTGTCATGAAATTTATGCACAGCATGAAATAAAAGCACAAATGTTACATTTTCTCATGGAGCAATATGTAAATTATATTTAGCCTCAAGTTTCTCTTCTTGTAAGTTTAAGTGCTAAAAAATCCCAAATTACCCCCCTCTGCCACCAAACGTCCGACACATTTTTGTTAGTATTGATCCTTGCTGGGTTTCACGTTTGTTTCCTCTCTGCTGTGTCCCCAGGTGGGTCAGGACAGATAAGCTTGCTCAGTTATTCATGAAGCTGTCGAACACGGTGACTTGTAAGAGCCACAGGCAGCTATCGAAAATAAAAACAATATTTATGGAGCAGAAAATAAGCCAGACAAAAACAAAAAATCTCCAACACCAATCAAACCACCACTTCATTATTATTTTTCGCTTTATTACTAATCCATCCATTATCTCACATGCTTATCCCGAGTGGGGTTGCAAGGGGTCCAACGGTCTTTGGGCGAGAGGTGGGGTACATCCTGGACAGGTAATTGTTGATTTATGGTAAAAGGTTGTTTTCCACTTATTGGAATATTCAAAAATAAGCAGCACTGCTGTATCTAATATTATTGGAATGTTTGCAACAATAATGCAGCGAAGGTCTTGAGAAACATTTTCATAGTTAGGATGAAACAGGATTTTAACATTTTGCCCTGATAGGAGGAAGGATTAGTTTCTAAATACTGACAAATATGTTCATATGATGTATATTTCTTCCCTGTGTCATCATTCTGAATGATGTTTCTGTGTGAAGTTTGCACATGCTTCACATATCTCCGTTTCATCTCTGGACCAGAAGCTGCTTCTTGCTGGTTTAATTCTGCACTCACAGAATGTTTGTGCGACTTTCCCTCCAACTTGATGTGCATCCTGCTCTTCAGCTGGCAGTCTTGGACCTCCTACGTTTCAGGCCAGGTGTTTGTGTGTGTTTGCATTTGTGTACATGTGTGCGTGCGCTTGTGCATTTGTAAGACAGACAGACAGCACTGTACTTTGGGCTCCTCACTGTCATTGAGGAAAGCCGATTATGGGACTTGCCAGGGTGTCAGGAACACCCCCTACCAATATTATACAGACTCACAGTTTTCCACTCATCTGTATGGCTGCTTCTGCAAAGCTCCATCTCTTCTGCTTCCTGATGCCATCTGGGGATTGAGCCAAGTGTTTGCTCAACAGCTTGATATGAAATTATGTAGTCACTGCCTTCGTACTATATCTCTTGGTTGGTTAAATTTGTGTTCGCCTGGCACCTCCAAACTTCAAATGGGGATCCGTTACCAAGGCTTAGTTTTCTTGGTCCAAAAAATAAAAATCTTAGTGTTTAGTGCAAATTCAATCTGGACCAATTCAAAATGAATTGATTAATCAGAAGTGAATATAACATATAGCCATACAATTAGCTCTGTTAAAGAAGAATTTAGATCAAATCATATTCATGTGTTAAAATGACTTAAAGTCCTGAACTAAATCCAACAAAAAAAGTGACTTGAAAGCATCTATTGAAAGACTTGGAAATTTTAAGGTTCACATGCTCTCTACATCCACTCCATTTTAGCTTAAGTTATTTATTTATTTATTTATTTATTTATTTATTTATTTATTTATTTATTTTAAAAAGACTGGGCAGAGGTTTCATTTTCCACATGAGCTTAAGGAGATCACTGGGATCGATGATTTCACAAAATAATGATTATGGGGAGAGAATTAAAGTCCACACACATCACATTTTTCTGATTAAACTGATGTATCCTATCTAATAATTATGCACTACTTTATGTTGATCAGTTCATCAAATTATAACAAAATACAATACTGTTTGTTTAGGGGCTGAAAAACGTACAACTTATATCATCAGATGTTTCTTCTTAGTTCATAAATCTTAAAAGAGAGAGAAAAAAAACATCTTTGTAAATCTCGGAAAAAGCCAGAAAGCAAACAGATCCAAGAAAACTTACACCAATTGTTGACAATATTTCAGAGATGATACAGTCGCGCTCTCTCATTACAGATGCAGCGTCATCTGTGTTGCCAGGGACATTCGGTGGCAAAGTGACCAGGCTCCCGAGAGTATCCAGTCCACCCAGTGCTCCTCAGTACTTGCTAATTATTCTTCACACCTAATCTGAGAAAGAGAAGGAGGAAGAACAGAAAAGAGTGGGTGAAGAGGAAGAAAGAGGAAAGAAATAAGGAGAAGGAGTGTTTGAGGACCAGTGGGACTTGTGTTTTCTTACAGGAACAATGATTCACATGTAGCCACCACCTGTCCTGTGTTGTCCCTTCTGCTGCTCTCAGCATTGGTGACAGGATGACTGTGTTTGTACGGTATCAGGGCCAGCTGGGTTGGGAGTGGCTAGAATCTGATAACAGATTGGATTACCATCAGCAGGGCAATGCAAGGAATAATTCTTTACTTTCTGGATTTGTTTTGCGGTTGGGTTTATTTTTGTTGAATTTGATGATAACATCATTTCAATCCAGAGGAATGAAATAATGTTCCATAGTACATCTCTGGTAAAGTTCTGGAACTGGATATTTGATCATTTGTGATTGCTTGAATTCTGAGAAAATTTAATTTCCAATTCTGAGTTTTAAATTTGTTTCATTTTTCAAATAACACACATTATATTATTTGTGCACTTGATGAGTGATAAAATTATTAATTTTTAAATTTTTCCTTTGCATGTAGATTCATTATACAAAGCAGCTAATTGACACAATTTGTGTTTTTAACCCTTAGGATGTATAGCTGTATATTCTTGTCAGACAAATGTTATTGGATGAATTATGTTTCTGTCCCTGATTTCAGCTGCATTAAACAATATGATGCCAACGTAATTTATTGTGAAGAAAAGAAAAACCTCGCAGCAGCCTTTTATTTTCCTTTGGGTGGTTCATTAAAATATCTTTTTTTTTTAACCTCATTTGTTTTTTTTTACTCTTCCAGAAAGCAACAGACACCCACAAACCCTCTTCGTCTGCATCCACCTGAGGCTCCGTTTTGGTCCACTCAACTTTGGACCGATCCTGAGGCTGGCCCAGGTGAAATCTCCTTTCAGAGATTTCCTCCATCCCAGCAGCATATGGGCACATGCTTACTCTCCGCCTCTCCTGTCATTCCTCATTCTACTTCATCCTCAGTCAAACCACCATCAGTCCTCCTACCTCCACCCCGTGACTCCTGAGCAAGCCGTAGAACATGATCGCAATTACAATCAAGCATGCAAGCCTCCTCTGCCATATCGTGTTCAACAACAGCACACTGTTGTCTCCATTACTTCACTTGCTGTCCGTGTGACGTTGTTACTCTTTATTCAATCAGGTTTGTTTCTTTTTGCAGGGGAGATTTGCTCAAAGTTGCTGAATCACATTTTATTTACATGAAAAGCAGTAAACTAATTGAAAACAATACGTTGAAACACTTATACAGGTTCTCTAGGCTTTATAGTTTTCACAAAAAAAATAAAATATAAAGAGTGCATGAAGTTATGCAGATTTGATTTTATTGATGCACTCCAGAATCAATAAAATTATTCCAGGTAATTGATCATTTCGTCATCACAATTACCAGAATTTCCTTGTTCTTATAGCGGAACAAGGAAATAGTAATAACCATGTACATAAGATGAACAGGATGTTGAGCAGACGATTCTGATGACAATATAACTTCACAATCAACAGCAGGGAAAATGGTCAATTGTACAAATATTGACTTCACATAAAAGTAAAAGCTGAATGTGTTTCTATTATGAAGTCCAGAACTTCAGCTATATAGAAATTAACAAATCTGCCACATACAGTTTTCTTTTCCTGCATATTATTACAGCAACATCATCACTAGAACAGGAAGAAACTATTTCTTTTTTTTTTACTAAATCAAACTAATCTCTCTCTTGAGACTATTTTTGTGGTTTTCTGGTATTTTATTGTGTGGTATGCATTCTGTTTTGTAGTCCTTACTGAGTTTTAATATATATGTCTCAAGTTTGGACCTGTTTAAGACACAGTAGGTGTTCTTTACTTGAAAGTGGATGACTGTTTATGAATAAAGCAGGTCTACTCATAGACTTAACATTCCCTCATGTTTCAATGAGGTATTTGCTGAACCTTATAATTAAAATCAGATCTAATCCTCAGAGGGATCTATTTCAACCCTCAAGATAATCTGTAAAACCACCAAAAATCATGTTTGGGAATAACCATAAAGCTATCTGTAAGATGTTTAATAAAAATCAGCTGATCAAAAGCATACAAGGCTTTAAGCCAAATCCAAAACCATTGAGACAGGGCGGCTTGTCTTTTCTTAGGATTCTTTCAGAAGCTGTTATTGTGGCATGACTTTTAAGAAAACCTGACCGATACGGAGGGAGAATCAAATGAGAATGAGCTACATTCTATCACCTGCTCATATGTCCGTATATTCAAGAACTTTTGCATAAGCAAAGTTGAGAGAACTGTGTATAATTATTTAAAACTATGATCACATCCTTTCAAGAGGAAAAACAGCTTTTACTGAATCCAAGACTTTTTTTTTTTTTTATCAGCTGAAAAAAGCTGTGGGGTTAAGACAGCAGGAGAAACCAGAAAAGAAAAGAAGGGATGCTCAGGATGCCTGGGTGGGCTGCTCTAGTATTAATTAAATTGGAACGGATTCTGTCGTCTCTGGACAGCGGCTAGCACTCATGTCTCTGCAAGCTGCTGCTGGCCGTGGTTGGGGTACACAAGCAGCTGATGCCTGCGGTGCTGGGTGGCCAGGCCTGTGCGGTTCTGATACGACTTGCATCATGTAACGTCGCACTCAATGTCAAGATGAGGCAAGCTGCCACAAAACAAAACAGAGTGAATGTGATTAGACGTGGGGTTAAAATTTTGAGCAACGTGACAAGGCGAAAGTAAATTGACAGCAGACTATAATGTCTCCGTTCTTGAAGTCGCACATGATTCTGATGTGATTTGTTTCCTAAACGCAGCCAGATGGTGGGGTTTCAAGCTGTTCTTTATTTTTAACTCTATGATGCTCTTTGTAAGCTTGTTGTTGTTGCGTTGGAGTGTAAGTATGCAAGTCTCTTTTATAGTAAAAGCTTCTGTTATGTACTGCTCCCTTTCATGCTACTCTGATTGTGTGCCACAGTTATCTGAAATACTTGGGATTCTCAGGCTTTGGCTGTATCTGTGTCTTTATATTTAGGGCAAAAACAACCCAACCGTGCTGTGAAAGTACAAGGCAGCAGTGAACACAGAACATAAATCCGCTCCAGCACCAGTAAAGTCATTCGCTACTGTATACAGAGACCTCTGTTTTTCTGCAAGAGGGAAGAAAAACTCTTTGGTTTATGCTGACCCAGGTCTGATCAGAAATGATGTATAGCGTGCAGAAGTAGCAGAGAACTATAATCGCCTGCCCCGGGCTTTTAATACGATTTCTCCCTTTCAATTTGGAGGTCAATTACCGGCAGGTTAAAGACATCATTAAACTGGTGTTTCCTGAAGTGCCTCTTGCTCCCTGTCAAAGTAACTTATGATGCATTGACAGGATTGATTTTAAATGGAGACCAACAGCGTGCCCAGAATGCCTTGGTACAGGCATCTATTTTCATTATGCATCATGTTGCGTCTCCAACAAATCTTTCTCTCTCTGGAACGAGCGTTGGTGATTTGTCATTGTGGCTTTTTTTCATCGCCTCCTCTCCCCTCACCTCCCTCCATCCTGTTTTCAGTCTTACATTTTTCACAATCTGGAGACTCATTGGTGGACCAGGCAGGAATTCAGCTGGCACAGAAGTTTTTGATCTAGAAGAAGGTTTCCTGTCCAATTATCTGGCGGTGGTGTGTGTCTCTGAGTTCACTTCTGCGTGTGTCTTTCTGTGAGTCACAGAGTGTTTGTCTATGCCTATGTCCAAAAACAAAGCATCAGAGTCCCATCTACATGAACCTTGACAGCGCAGCGGCGACAAGATATTCCACCAACACGCTAAACCGTAATCGCTCTGTTTCTGGTCAGCCTTGATGAGCCAACTGTGGAAACCGTGACAATAAAAGGTTGGGCCGGACATCTTTGCTGTCAATTTTCTTTTCAGCCCTGAAGGCGTAAATTATGTTGGGCTCCAACTTATCACTTTATGGACAGCTTTAATGCACTGCATGGCACGTTCAGTTTACAAGCTAAAAATTCTGTTTTTGTTTTTTTTTTTTTTGTGATTTTTTATTTATGATTGATAATGTACAGTAAGAATTTTAAATAAATACAAGCTAAATTTAGTAATAATTTTTCAGTATACATGAATAAATGTTCAAAATGTTATATCTTTTGGTGCGCTCTTTGTACTCATAAATCAGATTTTCTGATCTCCAAGTTGGGAAAATCAACACGATCAATATTTAAACTTGGGACATCAGAGCTTGCCGACTTATCATTTTTGTTTACAATATGACTGCACCGCATGGACAATGAGGGGATCGTTCCAGACATAAACTGTGGGGTGTAACGTCTCAAAGCGGTTGCAAAGTTGTAAAGTGTCCAAAACAAACTCTAATCCTCTGATTAGTGTTGACATACAACAAATAGAGAGTGTTAAATGTTATTTTCAAATTACAAATACTGCCTAAGTCCAACACAGCTTGCAAAGCCCTGCTTCCTGCGTTCAACAGGTGTGCTATCATTCTTAGCATCGATCTCTAAGAAAGAGTCCAGCTAACAAAGTATGTTAGCTGGACAATTAACCAGGATATCTGCTTGTAGAGACCCTGCATTTTTTATTTTTTTGCTTTGGAGGCGTCCATGATTCTGAATTGATTGAATTGGAGTTTGCCAGCTGTATATTTTAAGTAATAATGGTAAAATAAAAGTGATGGGTGGGTGGGACTACTAGAGCTTTCTTGCCATCACTGACTTTTGTGAACAGAAATATGCCCAAACACACAAATTTGTTTTTCCTTGCAAGGAAAACGTGTCTGGACCTTCATTCAGTCGGCTGTGCACAGCAGGAACAAGAGCGGGAGGGGAAGTGTAGTGCTACTTCAGGCTTCATGCACACAGAGAAAACTTAGGTAACTGAAACTTTATCTCATTAAAAGCCTCAAAGCTGCGGCAATGTTAGGACCTGAAAGGTTGTGCTATTGTTCTGTTATGTTTTTGTGGAGTCCTGATGCACCAAAGCTCTACGTAAAATGATTCCAACACCAGACAACATGAAGCAAATGCTAATCAACAGAAAGTACTTATTTATGGTATTAAATGCAGTTCATTATAACTGCAGACCCACAAAGGATCATTAGCATTACCACCTCTGCATGAATTTAAAACAGAAAATTTAATCTTTTTCCCTATGTGGAGAAGATGGAAGCGTGCCTCATTAAAAATGGCCATGCGTGGCGGCGTATGCGGGGAGCTTTTCCGATGGCAGCCATTGATCCTTGACTCTGGCAATAAAGAGCAAAGCTTAATGAATTCACAGAACAAAGTGATTGTGATAAGGGAGCAAAGGAGAGAGAAACATAAACAGAAAAAAGAGATTCTAAAAAATGAGAGAGCGAGAACCGGGAAGCAGACAGGATGGGGCTATACAACAGAGGGATGACATGGTATTGTTCCTCTTTTTCCTTCTGGGAGTTTTAGTATCTTTGTGAAGCTATGCCAGATCACTGAGCCCAAACAGTGTGTGTGTGTGTGTGTGTGCGCGCGCGTGTGTTTATGTGTGTAGAAAACAAGCGACACAGAAAGTCTATGCTAAAAGACAGAATGCAAAGATTTTTGACGGCAGAATAATTCCCTTTGTGTGTGTCAGAGGACAACCTTAATTATAATTGCATAGCAGCTCAAAGACGGGAGTCAAGCCAAGCCCAAACCAAGCCATGCTGAACTAGACTAAACCGGGCTTGGACCTCCTCCACTCAACATGCTTTGAGCTTTAAGCCCTGGCTAATTGGGCCAAAGGCAAGCAAAAACCCCTTCCCAGCTGTGACGGGCACTGGACTGGGGAAAGAGAAGGATAGAGGAATAAAGAGCAACAGAGGAAGAGAGAAATTTTTTTCTTATTTATTAATTTACCTAAACTGTAACTGGATCAATACCTCTCTGTATTCTTCGTCTGTTTCTGAAAAGTCTTTCTGTTCCGTATGCACAACTCCACTGGCTGCAAACCTCAAATGTTGCATTTGCCCAGTTGCTCTCCTTGAGTTAAAAGGGATGTCGAGATGCCATCAACAACCAAGCAATCTGGCCAGCTGAATAGGAGGGCCATGTTGAGCGGCCTTCACAGGTTATTGCAGTGTGTATTTCTGTCAGTCTGTCAATTTAATGACAGAGATTGAATGTCTCAAGTCCACCTACCAGCTGCTTGTAGCAGCAGGGGCCCCGGTAGTCTTGCCACAAGTCTAGCAGATGAAGTATCAGATGTAAAATAATTGCTCGTCTGCCCTGCAGTGCCTTGATCTCCATCCTTCCGATTGCTGCTTGTGGCTCCAGTTTTTATCCCCTGTTTTGACCTAATTTGTGATCTTCCTACTAGAGGAAGACATTCGCATCTAATGCGGCATATCCATATTCAATACTTGCATTGTTAGTTAATGAGACTGGAGTCAATCCAACATATGTGGTTGCATAATGATGAAGCACTGTAACTAATTCTGACATTTTGGATTTAAAAAGGCCGCGAACGCGATACTCTCAGCAGGCAGGGGTTTTACAGCTGAGTGCATGTTCTCTGTGTGTCCGAATGGGTCCGTGCGTGTGTGCGCGCGCGTGTGTGTGCGCGTGTGTGTGCGCGTGTGTGTGCGTGTGCAGACGCGGTGCTGTGGAGATGAGGAGGGGGATCCCCTCAAGGCTAATTGTCAGTATGCAGCCTGATGAACACACACCAGACGCACATATGTATTCACTGCAGGCACCCCGCTTCTTGCTGGCTGATTGACAACACGAGTACTGCATGCAGCTTCTCTATTATTCACCAGCAATGGAGCAAATGAGGAGAAAACACTGATTAGAAGTAACAGAAAAAAAAAGAAGAAAAATGAAGGGACGGGAAATAAAATAGGTTATGTTGGACTACTGAGACTGTTTTGAACTTGTCTGCGTGTGGTGGTAAAGCTTCTGATCTTTGAAAAGCATAAAAAATGAAGACAATGTATTAATAAAAACAGAAAAATAGAGAAATGGTAAAACTGTTATGATCCTCAGGTTGTTTAGACTTTCATTTTTAGTTATTTTCTCTTTTGATTTCTGCTTGTTCCCCGTTTATTGCTTGTGTTAATTCAGTTATCCCCACTGTTTGGATTTGTTCTGTCAGATTCTGTATTTGTTTCTTTTACCGTTTAGGTTTTCTTTCCTCTTCCGTTCTTTGGTTTCGTTCTCACACTCAGTCTTCCATTTGACCCCCTTCCCATATGAACACGAGCTTTGTGGAAAAAATGTTGAGAACCACTGATCTAGAATGGAGGATGTTAGAAAGTACATCCAGATGATTGACCAATGTTGTATTGATGGTCAAAAACAAAAACACAGCCAACTTTAACTTCAAGGTGCAGATCATGTTAGTTGACCTGCAGTTGCAAATACTCCATTTATCACAGTGAGTAAGAGATCACAGCAATTACAACAAATGTGTAAGTACTTGTGACACCTTCTAAAACACTTTTAACTGCATATTTTAATAGTTCAAACACCTGACATATGCATGAACACAGACAGCAGAAGCCACTTTTGCACTATTCCAGAAGCTGATTACTACAGCCTTCCTTATCTTTGCTCTTCGCTGTTAACTGATGAGTGTAAAGGAAAACAAATGGCGCTCCTGCATTGACTACTTTGCAAAAGGCAGCACAACAGTGTGTGCAGTAGCATTGCATCAAGTTACTTTTAGTTCCCAAGCTGGATTTTCTTTAAAATATTTTGAATATGTTGTAAGAAAAATCTGTGAATAGGCAAATATTTAATACAAAATCAAAAAAATGGAGTTACATTCCACATTCTTTTCAAATCCATAAGTAGTTTAATTCCTCAATACTGACTGGCAAATGGGCAGGGGGTCCACAGTTTATCCCACAGTTTATTCTCTCAATTAGAGAGAGAAAAACAAGCAAGCAGCTATTTTTGAATGCTTTTGTCTACATTTGCCACCTAATAAGTTTCCCAAGATCACGTTTTATTTGTTCAAGGAGAGCTTTCAGTATTTATGACCTTCTTTGGTAGTGAATTTGAGGCTGGAATTGGGATTGAAGGACAAAGTGTAAGGAGTAAAAAGTTGCATTTTATAAGCATAATTTGATATTCTATTCTCAATGAAAAATAAATTGAGGTGACGTCCTCATTTGTTCCTGGTGTGGATTGTTCTCGGTTACATTAAAATCAAGATTTGTATGTCCTCTGTCAGGTGAGATTTGGCTTGCGGTGCTCTCGTCTTGATTTTGGCTCGTCTTTCAGGAGCGAGGAAACAAAAGAGAAATTGTGGCTTTCACAGTTTAAAAAAAAAAAAAAAAGCAGCTTTCCAACTTTTGTTACTGGTGAGAAATCTGTGAATATATTTACTGTCTTCAACACTCGCTCTGTCTTTTTGTTGACAATCCCCTGTTGTTTGTTTTGGCACTGATCAATGAGACTGCTCATCCAAGTTGTCAGTCTGTACTTCTTGAGATCACATTATCAAACACCACAAACCCCCTTTTTTTTGCATGTCTTTTAAGCTTGGAGTTTTAACATTCAAAGTCTATATTTTAAAGTCAAATGGCACTTTTCAAATAAAACTGACAGAGAAATGTAACAAATTAAATGTAACCTAAAGTTGTTATATTTAGTCATCTTAGCAGTAGATTAGAGGAAATGGAAAAGTTTGCCTGTTGCCAGACTTTTGTCACCTTTTGCTCCCGTACCATTCACTGTATCCTAATAATTATGCCTCTATTTAACTTTATAAAACCACCACCAACCATTTATAGTAAACATTGTTTGCCTGAAATAGACGTCTGCGTCTCCAAAAGGCCATTTTGTAATTGTGTATAATTGAGAACACTGTACACAATGCATTTGTGTGATTTCGTATTAGACCCCTTCAGTACACAAAGCTCAGCGTCTGAGTGGTTAAGATTGGATCTGAACAATAAGCCCCTCTCTGCTGCGCTGTAATTATGCAAATGCAATGCGTGTTTCAATCAAACTGTGTACATAAAGCACACTCATGGTGATTTGGAATTAATCACAAGGCATTTAGGAAACTTACAGCAAATTATTGAGTGGAGTGAACAATGATTTTGGTGATGGTATGAGGAATAGTTTTCCCAGCATAATCAAAGAAACAAAACAATGTGGCAAGATTAGTTGACAAGCAATAAATCTACTCCCTTCTGCCTGATTGCTCCTCATCATCTCATCTAAAGAAAATGCACGATTCGGAATATAAGAAGAGGTTAAGCGTCGTCAGCGCCGAGCCTTTTTGATGGCCTTATTGTATCGCTTCAGTTCAACATGCAGGGTTAAAAAAAAAGAAAAAAGAAAAAAATAAACACAACAAAAAGGAAGATAAACTTTAGATCTTAAAAGTTCTGAATTATTTGCAAACAAGAATTTGCGGTAGTTTATTTTGAACGAAATGAAACGTAAACGTGCGAGAAGATTAAAAACATTTATAAAGCGGTAAACACAGTCAGGACAAGCTGTTCTGCACAGGCTAGAGGCTAGAGGCTAGCAGGCTTTTCAGAAAGAAAAGAGCATTTCTCCAAGGGAAATCTGCTATTCACCAGGGTCAGTTGCAGCTGCAACAGAACAATCTTGTTTCTGAATCCCAGTGTGAGGCTTAAACTGCTAAGGCTGTCCAGTGGGACTCCAGCAACAAAAATCATGCTAATGTATATTTATTTATATTCATTTATGCTTGTGCTGTTCTTTATCTGTCACTAAACGATGTAGGACATTGTTTCCCAAGCTTGGTCTGCATGTGGCCCTGTCCTGCATGTTTTAGGTGTCTCCTTGATTCCAAACATCTGATTTAAATGAATGAGTGATCAAAAGGCTTCTGTAGCGTTACGTTGCTGCAGAGGTCATGCGATCATCTGATTCAGGTGTGTTTGAGCAGAGACACATCTAAAGCATGCAGGGGAAGGGTAATTAAATAACAGGTTTGGGAAGCACTGATATAGCAGATGTGCGTTTTAACAGATTGTAAGATGAACTCAAAGGAAGCAAAACGTACACAAATTAACGTTCAAGAGTTGCTTAATGATGACTAATAAATGACAACATATTGTTATAGTTAAAAAGAAGGGGATTTGCTAAAGGTATGCCCCGCCTCTAACTCAACGACAACTGAACATACAAACAACTGACACTATGTTGAAATTTAAAATGTTGAAAGATTTTAAATTTCATTATGGTTTAAATAGAACATATTTCCACTTAAAACATATTTTAAATTGAAATGCGTCCAAAACACATAAATAGCCACAGCATGACCAAAGTGAACTGCTGCATTGTGGGAAAGATGCAGCAAAAATGATGTTTTCAGTTCTGATTTGAAAAAAAAAAATGTTCTGCACAATTTATCTTTTTTTAACGTTGGTTAAACATAATTTTAGCAGAACTTATGACTGTAGATGAGAGTAAATCCTTGAATATTTCATTGCTTATCTCACAAATCTTCCTGCTAACTAGAACTGTTTTCATAACTCCTCCAGCTTTTTCTCACCTGGCAAAGCAGCACATCCAGCTTCAAACTGTTTTGATGTACTGACATAAATAACTAAAAATTATACTAATGTATTTTATGTCTTATGTGCTTCAATCAGGGAGAGTGGCTGCAGATATACTGTGGTTGGATCCTCAAATATTGAGTGAGAGTGCATAAAACTAGTAAGAAATGTGTTCAGTGAGCAACTTATATATAAATTTACAAGAAGCTTGTTAATCCCCTCTTTCTAATTTCACCCTGGGCAAATCCCCATGTAAAAACTGTCCACATAAATAATATTCATTCATCCCAGCAATGTGTGTTTCCTGCACAAATAATTTAAAATTAAGAACAAACTGTAAAAACAAGATAAACTCCTGTGAAGGTCTATGTCTTCTGAAAAACCAAAAATATGTATATAATCTTTGGAAAACAATATCTTAAGTCCATTGAGCGCCATAGAATTCAGTATGTGAATAGTAGTGTTTTATTATTGATTGTTTCACACACCAGCCACTCTAAATCCCGACTCATTAGCACAAAGTAACATATGAAACGCTTATTTCTTAACTAATTAAATGTATGGGTGCTTCATGTGCCATAGTTGAACGGTCTTGGGAAGAACAAGGGCCAGATTAATAACTCACCAATGAAAATGGAGTGAGACGAAAGAGCAACAAAAAGTCTCAAAAACCTAAGTGTCCCCATGTTTATGTTATGCAAGCAATTTGTTTGATATTTCCCTTGGGAGGTAAAGTTATGCAAGTTGTTTTTCTCCAGTGTGACACAGTGAAAGGCAGGTTAATGGGTATTTGAGGAGCACTTTGCTGAGCTGCGGTTTCCCTGATGCCATTATAGATGTTCTGAGCAAAAAGCAATAACGATTTATTGATTGTTTTTGAAACACCAATCCAAAACAATAATCTGGGTGGTTTCGCTTTTACTCAAGACTCAGAGTGTTTCCTGTCACAAAGGAAAAACATGGGAAATAAGACAAGCTCAGGCATAGATGTCTCCTTTTCCATTCGCTGATTTGATGTTTTATTTATTTTTTTTTTATCATGTGAATTAAAAGCTTTCTTTAGTTCTTTCCAAAGTCTTGAAAACCATCTGTTATAATCTGTAAAAAAATCCTGTAAAAAGAAACTCCCAAGTGGCTGTCATTGTTAGTTTTTTTTGTTTTTTTTTTGGATCCTGGGTTGGTTGCTGGATTTAAAGGCTTCCATTGAACGCATCCAAAAGAAAAACTTTTTTTTATTTTGAAAAGTTGTGCTACCAACAACTTTATGTCCTTCTACAGATGCAACACTTTACCCAGTCTTTCATTGTTTAAGCCTCTTTCTAACATATACAGCCACTGCCTGAGCTTTGACTGAGACTAACTTTATGTTCTCTCTTTTGTCCTTTATACTTGAAAAGATTTTATCTGCTAGATGTGTTTCTCACCTAGATAAAACTACTCAAGGAGCTTCTACTGACATTAAATCTGTACTTTCTTTTAGTATAGAAAGTACTCCTGGATGAGTGCTACTGTATTTTCTGTACATATGCTCTGTCTTCTCAAATCCCCAGCCAGTTGTGGCAGACGGCGTTTCCGCTGGAGATTTCTTCCTGTTAAAGACGAGTTTTCCTTCCCACTCTCAATACATGCAATTTACTCATAAGGGATCGCTGCAACGCCATGGATGGTGCAAATCAGTGACTCGATAGGGTTCCCAGTTTGACAGAAAACTTTTAAACCAATTTGAAGAATAAAATAAACTTGCTGGAATGGTTTAACAACTTTGTATTGAATTGACTTGGAATCAGTTGTGAATTGGCGCTGTATGCATAAACTAAACAGACTGAATTAAATAACAAATTAAATATAAATGTATTATCAAGACAGGAATCTGGCAGAATGTCGTCAGACTTTAATGTTGTCATTCCGAAATTAAAGAAAATCAGCATAAAGTTTAGGGTGACATTGGTGGGCTTTAATATTTATGGGGCTTTACATTTCCATTTGAAAGTTCCACTTTCAGCATGAGGAAAACTTACTGCTAGTCAGATGTATTCTCCCTTGAGCAACGAATATACACACACAGTTTAAACTCTCTAAGGCAACAACCTCTGTTATTGGGTATCCGGACTGTGCCGCCCTCATGGTACATACAGCAGCCCTTCAATACTTAACTCCAGTCCTACAGAACTGCATTGTGAAGCATTTATGAGAGAAACCAAATGCTGACTGGTGTCTGGCAATTTCCAGCTTGCTCAGCTAGGATTGCTGAACTGCCTGTCAGAAACGCTTTTCCACTAAGAAAACACAACGTGCCATACAGCTGGCAGGTCACAGTAATATGACACCTTACAATGTGGACACTTACACTGAGTGAAGAAGTTTTAATGGTGGCTATTTTCTATATCAGAGGGTGTTTAACAATGATGTCATGCAGAGGAATGTCTGCGAGGGGGAAGAGGACGAGACTTTGTCAGAAACCCCAAACATATGGCAGCTAAGTTGCTCCGCTTCACACATCTGAGTTCTCAATCTTGGTCTGTTTTAGAAAAAGTTGGATTAGAAAACGACGGCATCCTTTTGCAAAACCTGCTCATTAAAGTAAAGAGCTGCAGTCCACAGGGAATAAACGAAGTCTACTGTTTTAGCAACGCTGAGGGTGTTGTATCTGCAACGTATTCTGGAAATGTTTCAGTGCCTCTGAAACACAAGTGGGAATGCTGCCAATCACTTTTTGATTTCTACCCCTAATATTTGGTCCGTTTGCATATTGGTATTGCGTGCATCATATAAATCTCAAAACACTTCATTTCCCATTAAGGAAAATCCCCCCGCCCTCGGGTCCCTCCAATAAAAAAATAGCATAATAAAATTGCATTTCTCCCCCATCATCCCAACTTAACTGAGTTCTCCGTTATTTGAAACATTCCTGAGGGGCATTGACTGGCGTTTGACACTGTATTTACCCTTGCAGACACAAACAAATGAGCTCATGCTAAGTATTTCATTAAAACGGGGATGTGAGTCTTTCAGTTTGACCAAGTATTCTTAATACCAGCTGGTCTGGAATCAATGCGCCTAATAAATAGCAGCTTACAGAGCTTGACCTCGAGGTCTGAGCTGATGAGCGTATTTATCTGAGGAAGGAAGTAGATGTAGGGAAAGCCAATTTCACTGTCATCATCAGCGCATTGAATCAGATCGACAAAATGGGCACGACAGACAGAAGGAGAGAGACACACAGAGGAAATGAAGAAGGAAGACTATGAGTATTCTGCCTATTATTTACAGCAACTCAAAACAGAAAGAGATGAATGCTGCCATGCTAGAGTGACCATGCATAGTACCGAATTTTCTTTTTGTGCTCTCGTATGTCAGATGCAATATACTCAGAAGGCAGAGGATTCACAGTGAAGATAATGGAACCAATGCAGTATATCCAGAGTAAATGCTCCAATTATTAATGGCTGGATATGTGGTTTATCTTCAAGGTGCCGTCAATATAATTTGAATGAAGATGGGAAAGCAATTCAGATTTAGTCAAAAGCTGAAGAGAATCTCTAATAAGTGAGCAGTTTTGTCGTGAGGGCAAAACAGTCCAGTTGAAATAGTTTCGCTTCACGGCGACGGACAACTTTTCACTGTTTTGAACGGTTTCTTCCTGGAAACTGAAAACATGCTCAATTGAATAGGAAATAATATAATTAGAGTTTAAATTGAAACCTAAATTTTCTGTTGAGATAATTAGACTTCTGCTGGAGGTTGACAGTGGGACAGTAAGATCTCAATTAGTCGCAGAACATCAGTCTGGCACTTGCTAAAACACTTATTATTAAAGCATTCATTTTGTTTTGTTTTTTACTTTCTGAAAAAAAAACAACCCCAAAACAGATACAAAGCATGTTGAAGGTTTATGATGTAGTGCAGTAAAGGTTCTACAAGCAAGGCTGAATCCAAATCATTGATTTAGTAGATGCTGAAGGCAAAATAAAAATAATAACAAAGAATTTTCACAACTTAACTTTCCCCTAACAAAGAATATGTATTTTTTTTTTACATTGTTCTCAGAGAACTCAGCCAGACCTGGGTGTTTTCTTTGGGACAAAATAGTTCCGACTTCAACCCTACTTTTTCAGTCTAGGCCTTGAGAGAATATTTTTGTTACATGCAGAACAGCACCAGCAAAATGCAAAGTGTATAAATTTCCTTTTAATGCTGAAATCCTTAACTGTTGTTTTGTGCTTTTCCACAGAGAAAATGCGTGTACAGTGAGAACATCCAAACCCCAAACAGAACAGACCCATAATTCACCCAAACACCTTCTGGAAGTAGCAACAACAAGTTTAACCAAATCAAATACAGCAAACATATATAAAAGGAGGGTTTTTTTTTTTGTTTTGTTTTGTTTTTTAATCTAAGACAATATGTAGATATTTAATGTTTTCACTCTGACTATTATGAGCGCTTGTGTTTGCTTTTCGTCGTGGAGTATAATTTGATTCAGATTAAATTTTACCATTCAAACAAATAAAATTAGCCTTTGACTATCAGCAACTTAAATAGATCACTCCCTTGTGTCTGGAAAGCTTTTGAAACATTTTTCATAAGACTATTAGAAATATTTTCTAAAACATTAGAGAGGCTTCTTTGATTCCACCACCCACACAGCCTCCCACTCAAACATTTCATTTAAGATGTAGCTTCTGTGGGTAGCTTACATAATAGTTTGTGGCTTGTAATTACCACAACAGACAAATGAGCGGGTATTTATAAAAATGTTCCAAAAAGAATAGACCTATTAAGTAAATTGAAGATGCGGCCCATGAATACTTTTTTGTGCTTCAGAATAAATTGCCAGACTGCAAAAAGGAAATGCATTATCTGCTTAACATGAAATGAGGGGAAAAAGCTATTCTTTCTATTCTTCTCGATGTTTAAGCATCATGTGCCCTCCAGAATTACGGACTCTTCATGTAATGGTGTGTGAAAGGCCTTAAAATAAATTCATCTTCCATTTAAGAAGCAATCTCCTCATTTAAAAACATAACTTCAAACTTTCATTGAGGGGAAATCTCACATTAAGTAATAATCGTGTGATGCATCTTTTATAATACATGTTTTACGTTTTGAGTGTGTCATTTTCACAATGCATGATTTCCTGTTTCCCTTCCTGGGATAAAAATAAAACTCAAATCAAATATGTATTGAAATCTGCTTTTTGTAGTTACCCAGAATATATTTACCTATTTAAAAAAAAAAAGGTAGTTTAATGACTTGAAGCAATCACGTGTAACAAAAAATGTTGAAACACCAGAAATCTTGCAAATTCTGCCACCACACTGTATTTGGATTCCAATACTGATCATTAAAGAAATCCTGAATGATTTCTACAAATGCGATGTGTCTACTTGTAAAATCTTATAAACGAACGACATATAATTAGGCCTTCATTGAGCCTTTAAAAGTCTAAATGTTAGCTTTAGTTGTAGAAAGTGTCAGCTACAATGCAGCTTATTTTACATCCCCAGACTTTTGAGCAGCAGAAATTAAACCTCATTCTTGTGAAGTTCTGAAATAATAATTGTCAAAAATGGCAGATTAATTAAAAGAATAAATAGTTTCACTCCACAGTAATTTAAGTGATTATATCTCAAACACCTATCTTCATAAATCTTCGGCAACACAAATTCTTTGTTATAATGTTAGCAGCTAGAAATGTCCTAAATCTGCCCTTTTTCCTTCTCAGCTCCCAGCCACCATCTCATTTATCTGCTTGAGAAATCAAATGTTTGCACTGGAAAGACTTGTGTGATTCGGATGGATTTTGAAAGATAAATCAGTTTTCAGGTTTTAATATTTAAGAGAAGCAAGGGCACAGGGCCCTGCTGAATAATGTATTCGGTTATTTAGAGTTGGAGACAGTGAGAGAGTGTGGACTGGCACAGAGCCAGGGAGATGTGAGAGCACCAGAAACAGTCAGCTAATGAAAAGGGGAGATATCCCTTTGCCCTCTTGTTAGAATTTCATAAAGCAGCAACACACTTTGCTGCTCTTCTTCTCTTTCACACAAACACACAGCCTGCAATTTATTTATAAATCATCTTTCTATTTCATTGCTTTGAAGACGTTCTCATTTTATATTTGACTTTTCTTAGAAAATAAATTCGGTAAACAGTTAAAATTGAGCTTCATGGTTTCATGCACAGCTAAGTAAATAACTGCCTCTTATCGGAGAGCAAAATAGTTCCAGTCACAGCATATTTTAATATTTAACAAACATGCTTGGTATTTTTCTGAATGCAATGCACTAAAGTAATGGGTGTGTTATTTTAGCTATATTTTGATTCTTTATCCACCAACAAACTATTATTATTATTATTATTATTATTATTATTATTATTATTATTATTATTATTATTATTATTGTAAGGCAGGAAGTTGTTTTTTTTTTCCACATGATATAGTCTTCGACAACACATAGCAAAAAAAACAACTAAAAACCTCATTAGGTAATGAAAGTATTTCTATTTATGAGGCATAATTATTGTATGTGACACACAGGCCCATTATGTTTTAGGCACTTGACACAAGACTGCTCCAATATTTGTCTTTCCACTATGCAATCTGTGCAGAAAACCAAAACTCTCTGTTTGCAACGTGCAGCAAAACGCAGCATTTTGAGGTCACTTAGGTGCCGTCACAACATGCCAACATGTCTGGCAGTGATGACAGAAAAAAATAAACTTTTTCTGTCCCACTATCATGAATGTAAGCATGTACAATTTGCTACCCTGTGGTTCAGCTTGGCTTAGCTGAAGCAAATGATGAATGGGTCAGCAATAGGAATATACATTCCCATTGCAATGTATGTGGTAGGATCAATGTGGAACTATGGCACTGAAAAAAAGATTTGAACTTCATTTAGTGTATCATACACACCTTAAAACAGTCAATAAATGCAGCCACTACTATAACCACTCAAAATGGTTTCTACATGACAAAATTAAAAAATTACTTCACAAACAAGCCTATTTTTCTAACTTCTTTTAGCTGCTGGCTGTTCATGGTGACTTGGTTAGGCTCTGTGAAAACAAAAAATTCAGTGGAAAATCTGTTTTGTTTTTAGTTATCATTTCCACTTATAGAACTGCAATGTTCTTTGCTGCTGTTTGTCACTGTGAAGTTCCTTTAGGCATCCCAGAGAGCCAGAATGTGGAAAGTTTAACAATACAGTCTCCAAAATCCAAAAACAGGCTGCGCTTTTACGATAGGTCTGACAACAAAAATGTGTCAGATCTACATGTCCATGTTTCATTATGTGGAGCCGTCAAACACAAAAACATTCCTAGCATATAGATAAGGTCCTCAGAGAATGCTGTGACACTCCTATTTTGTTCTGAGGACAAACATAAATTGTTTAGTCTTGAAGAATTGTTTGTTTTTATGTGTTTCTCAGCTCTTTATGCTGTCCTTAGTTCTTCTTCTTCAAAAACACTTTAAAATAAAATCAAAAAGAAAACCTTTGTGGAGCCCGAGCTCAACAGTTTACTCTCAGCCATCGTTGTTTGTCTGGAAGAAGGTTAGTTGTTGTTCTTGTGATTGCATTTACATAAAAACTCCGATGCTGCTACAAATGTGGAAAGTTGAAGGCATCTGGCTCTACTGCCAGAGGCCTCCAAATGCATCCAGACATGAATACTTCTGGACTTTGTTGTTAAGCCTTTGCAATTACAACAAGATGGGAACGAGCTGAAACAATAATCTGTGACAGCACATTGGATGGTGACATTTACAATTAGGGTTGCGTATTTCACACATATTCCAAAGACGGATGAGGCATACAGTAATGGAGAGTGCCTCTGTGAGTTATCTTACCATTGGAACACCATTGGAATGTTGAAAGGTGTATTTTTATGTGAAAATAGTCTATTACGACTTGCATTTGAAAACTGTCAACTTGATATTTGATGGGCAGAAAGCCATTCTGGAAGGAAGGGTCATAGTAACAAAATCTGAGCGTGGACATACAATATTTATGTACAATAAGACAAATTTGAGTGGAAGAAAAAAGTGTGGTAGAAAACAATACGCTTACAACTGGAAAAGCTGTTACCTTGAGATACTCCTAGAGTATTTGACACATGCTCTTTATGCAATAATAACAATAACCTGGTACAATTTACCCAGATACAATAGTAGTATCATTTCAGTCTCACACCAGCTACTGCAATTTGGACATACTCCACAATCATATCTTTGTGTAATTTGTATTTTTTAATTTTTTCCTGTTAATTTGTGATGTGCGGATCGCTGTATGTATACCCATCCCTATTTTCAGAATGTAGTTTACATTAGGATCACATTAGAAAATATTTAATGTTTTCTGTGTCCCAATTAGCAGAGCTACCAATTTTGTCTTTTTTTATTTTTTTTTTAATGACAAATGCATTGCAAGAGGAGCACGGCTTACTAACAAACAGACATCAAACCTTGACTCGCAACAACTAGCTAGAAGACAAAGTGCACTACACAGAACTGAAAATATGACAGTATAGTTGTCACATTTGCAAGACGGTGCATCTCTCAGAGGAGGTTACTGTCATGTTAATGGAACTCAGTTTTGTTTCTCAGCATGTATTCCCCTTCTCATTTCTGCTCCCTCCCTTTATCTCTCTTGCTGAATCCACTGTGCAATCAGATATGCAATTGTTTGGGTTCCGTTTGACAAAAATATGTTTCTAAAGGAGGCGGCAGCTGAGGAACAATCCCATGAAAATTAAACTGTTGTATTTTAATTGCTTCACTTCTGCTTTAGTGTCTGCAATTTGCCTTCGCGCTCCCTTTAAATTAGATACCCTCCTTCTTATTATGTTGTTCTAACGGTGGGTCACAAAAATTAGACCGATGTCCTCTGACCCTCTTTTTTTCTGCCCTTTTCACACTTTAACTAATTCATTCTATTAGCTCTGATTTACCATGATATTAAATGCTTACTGAGTGTGTTTTTTTGTGTGGACATGGTGAAATTGCAGCTGAGACAGATCCACGGTGTCTTGTTAGTTCAAATTCTGTGAGATCATCTATTTTGAACTTTCTGTTGTGTTGTTCTCTCGTATTGTCCAGTGGGCCTGGTTAATGTATAGCCTGCAGAAAAATCAATAAGTGCCTTGGGAAGGCCTGCAGGAAGAAATGTTGCTATCTTGGGAGAGTGAGAATGAAAAATCATTGGCTTGGTAGAGGAAGGTCACTTACAATGTTAATATTAGTTGTTCAATACTGAAATTGTTATCTCTTATACTGCATGTTTTCAAGTGTAGGTTAGATAATGGATAAAGCTTTGCACTTTAAGATGAAGGAAATTGATTGTAGCTCAGGCATTTTTTGACATCTGGTTTTGATTTGGTATTCTAGGTGTTGATGCTTGTCTGCACACAAACCTTTCTCAGCAAGTAAGTATTACAGAGATTTAAAGTCCAGACTACATTACTTTTAACTACATCAGGTTTTCCCAATTCCACATTTTTACTATATTTTCAGCCTGGCCTTTGCCTTCCTGTGCTTTCCTGCTAAAAACAAAAAAATCTTACAGCACAATCTGGGCTTTCTCTTATGACTTGGATTGTTGGGTAGATTTTCTACAGGACGATCCTTAAATCAAAACATTTAACATGATCTGCTTGCTTTTATTAAAAAAAGGGGAGTTTTTTGCCACTCTGCTCATAATATATCAACACCAGTATGACAAGTCGGTTAATTAGAATGCATTTGATTTGCATAATAATGCCTAAAAGCCACCTATGAGAAGTGCCCTTTTTAAAACATTCTTCCCTCGTCTAGAAGCGTTTGTCCCATGGAAGATCGCAGCAAAGCTGGAGCCCATCTCCAGAGGGTTTTGAGCCAGAGCAGCGTACACCCTGCTCAGGCTATCAGTCCTCATCCCCCTCCACCGAGATGTTTATCTCTGGAGCTCTTCTGGAGTAACCATTGGCCTCTTGGCTGCTTATCTGACTATTGCTCTCATTTGCCATAAGGACAGCTACATCTGTGTAATCATTTTTCTGATTACACAGCACATCTGTGGGATATTGTTCTGAAACTCAACCCTGCTGTACACCTTTCCATAACTTTCTACCTGATCTGTCTGCAGTGTTCTTTGCTCTTCGTGTTGCTGTTAGTTGACTAATGGTCTTTAACAAGCGTCTGAGGCCTTCAAAGGACATCTGTGTTTTTGATTTCATATGCTATTCTGTGATAAGGCTAAAGGTAATTGAACATAAAAGCACAGCACACTTTTTTTATTTTTATTTGAAAAACATGTATAGTTCTTGTTCCTCCTCCCAATTTGACACTGATTTGTGTTGGTCCTTTAGATAACGTCACTCTATAATATAGGTCTTTGAGCGCTGTGGTTATAAAAGTGGAAAAGTCTCTATGGGGTGAGAATGAGTTTGCAAGACTGTGCATAACACTTAGGACTGGCAGTAGTAATTTAACCCTCTGTTTTTATTTGAAATTTGTCTCTGCAGACCTTTCATCTTTTCTGGTCAACAGACCTCTATTAATAATCATCATCTAAAGTAAAATACTTTTATCTGTGACTTTTGTCTGTGTGCCATCAGAACCTTGGTGTCCGATGCATCTCTCTCTCTCTCTCTCTCTCTCTCTCTGAGAGTAGCAGGTTCCTGAAGGCCATGGACAGTGAAAACATCACAACTTAACTGACCTGAAAGTCCCAGGTGAACGCTGGCAGATATAATAAAGTCGAGGGCACCACCAAGTGGGAGTTAGGCTGTCTGGCGATGGATTAGTAGTCATGTTTACATAGTGGTTGATTAAGTCTGATGGAGCTGCTCAAGAATGATTTATTGACAGCAGGGAGCTCCTAGCTGTTCGTATTGGAAAGTGTGATGCAGAAGATACAGAGAGCCGCAGGGTCGGGACGAGTTAGGCGTGTCTGGAAATGTTGGAGAGAAACGAGACGAGAGATTGTAAAACAGCCACCGGAGCATGCCTGCATGTGGCTGCATGTTTAATGCGGCATACAGACGGTTAGTGCTGGAACACCGAAGAAGACCGCCTGTTGCTCCTGTAAAGCAGACGACACGGGGGATCCAGATGAGAAGCAGTCAACCCAGATCTGTCATAAAGACAGTCTACGCCCCCAAATACTTCATCCATCAGTCGGCGCACCGTTCAGGGCGCACGGAGCTGGAGAGCGATTGTGGAGGTGGAAGAGTGAAGGAAAATAAAAAGCAAACACCTTCATCTTGACACTGTGATGTGTGACCTTATTGTGTGGAGCTGGTAACAGGCTTTTATAGCATATCATACAGAGAATCTGTGACAAGTGGTTGGTGTGATGTGCATAGGCTCCAGATGAAAGTGGTGAGCAGTAAGAAGTTGACTTTTAAAGTTGCGGAGTTTGAGAACTTGAGTTCTGAATGCTATCAAACTTTGAATTTTGAGTCTGAGAAAATTTGCTTGAGAGGTGAAATCAGTGCAATACAAGGCATTAACATGAGATTGAAAACAAATTTCTAAGATTTGATCACAACAACAACAAAAAACTTCCATAAATGTGTTGTGGTTCAGTGGTTAGCTGCTGTTTTGGCCACTTTATGAAACAGCACCAAAAGCAGCCAGAATGTGTGTGGTCTCTGTAAAGACACCTTTTGGAAAATACAAACAAGCTCCCTGTCACAAATGATAAAACATTATAGCTCTCCAATAATTGTAAGAAAGCAGAGTACTTCCATGTTTCAGTGATGTGGGTTTATTATCTTAGTGGCAGCATCTCTGCATCTTTGCTACAGCATGGAGGAGCCTGATCGTAGCAGCAGCAGCAGCAGCAAAATGCTCTCTGTATTTAGTGATCACTGATGATTTTTTTCTTTTCATTTTTATTCAATCACGTCCAAAAGAAAGCCTGGATGCCTTTCTTCTAATAAAGGAAAACATTCAAAATTCTTTTTCGGTTTTGGTTCAAAATGAGTTACACGTTCCTTTCTTACAAGAATACTGACAACCTCATGTGTTTAATTCCAATTTTATTTGCTTACTTATCATTGGGTGGACACATTTTTTAATTAAATCATTGTAATTTTTCTTTTTTTTTTTCTTTTTTTTTTTGGAGCATGCCAGTACTTCTGAATTGATTAATTTGGCCCCTGTGAAAAAACATTCTGGACACCACTGACCTCTCACATACATTTCCAAAACTCCAAGTCCAACTTGTAGTTAAAGTTTGCACTTTTCAACCTGGAGGTCAGATCTGCGGTTTGGGTCAGACGGGCCGGCCTGAGCACAAGTAAGCAGAGTGATTCTGCAGGGAACATCCGAACATATTTAACTCACATAATCTTTCCTTAAGGCACATGACTTCTGCTCATCTCGACTGAACTGAAACTAAACAAAATCATTCCTTTGTTAAACAAGCACCGCTATGGATCTCAAAAACAAAAGCTTATTCCGTGTTTATTATAACACCTTCAGAAAAAAAGCCACAGCTCTGCTACCATTTATAATCTACTGCAGCACCCTGGGCTTTTTAGTTGTTGCTACATGTTTCAGCTGGCCCTAGCACAAGCCTTCCTTTCTCTGTCGCACACACACATGTTCACACACCTTTTAGCAAATTACACCGTTTAATTAGGAAAGGCTCATTTGTATCAAATCATTTACATGGTGCAGCCAGCCTTTGCCAGAATATTCTAATTGATTATTGTTGCCTGAGGAGCAGCTCCCATGTGTGAATGTTCACGTGTGTTTTTATAAATTAGTAGATTACTTCAAAGTTATGCTATGAGGGCAGGATTTTTTTTTTTTTATCTGTTTAGTGACTATGATTATGCATTTACATCTAGCACACTAAAACCAGCTTAGTTAAAAAATAAGGTCTAATATAACTGCAAATTCGAGTTAAAAGTGGCCTACTCTAATTATTAATATAATTTAGGTAAGCATGTGCATTTATTTTCATTTGTGGGAAATACATGCAGGGGAGGATGGTTGGGAGGCCAAGCTTCATGGTTTTACATAAATTTGTTTCCATAAAAATAGCTTTCCAGCAAACTGTTCTGCCGATCTACATTATTTATTCTCTTAAGCAAACAAAGTTGCCTGATTTCACAGTTTGCTTTCATAAAGCTTCATTTAGAGGCATAACCGTTCCCATTGTTGCCTAAAAACAGTTGCATTGAGCCAAGCTCATTATGGGAAAAAAGCAGACCCACTTCCCCATTGGGACTTACAAATGACCCTTTGATGAGGCTGCTCTTTGACCCTTTCTCCTTTTTTTTTTTTACAAAGCTGCGTGAACGAATGAGGACCAGGCGCGTGGGGCTTTGAAGGATACCGGATAAAAAACAGAGAACAAAAAGATGACAGATTATTAGTATTCATCCAGCGGCGCAATGAGCAGCAGCCTTTCAGTGCCGCGTTCCTCCTTCTATTCAGCAGCCGAACAACAAAGACGCATTAATTTACAACCAAGTTGTTACCATGACATCAAGCTTTGGCAAATGTTTTCACACATTCACATGTTGTTCTTTGCATCGTTGAGGCTTTTTATAGATATCATAATCATTGCAGGAAAGGAGATGGAAGAAAAGGGCAATGAGAACTTTTTCTGACCTTAACCAAAGGAGATTAATTCAAAACACCTATGTTGTCTTCTCACTGTATATTGAACAAAACTATTTGTCTTGACATATTCAACATAAAGCTAGATGGAATCCAAAAATAAAAGTTGATGTAAGCTTAATGATGAATATCGTAAAGTTTCACGACTATGACACCAAGTTATTTTTGGTGTGTTTATCTTTTGTGGTCTTGTGTCATGCATGCACCAATAAAAGGTAACAATTTTGGCTGTAACAGAGAATTTAGTGAACATTTATTTTTGATGCTTCATAAAAAATTTTGAATCACCATTTTTGCTCTGCAGTCACAACTATTTCAATGTATTACGTTAAGAGTATTAAAAGGTGAAGTTATTATAGAACAACAGGAAGTAATGAGTCCTCTGAGTGAGTTCCAGTATGACATGACAGACGCCTACTTTTTTCTTGGGACTTTAGTGTGCACTCTTAGGGCTAGGCCGCGTTAAGTAATTCCAAACTGACACAAACAAGCAACAGAAAATAATAAAAGACACAATAAAGAAATAGATAAATAGCTTACAGTGTTTTAAACCAACCTATCTGAAACTGCAGAAGCACATGCGTTTGAATTTATTCTTCCACTTTCCAAAAGTGATGCGTTTTTATCCTCTATTTGCCTAAAATGTAACAATGCACAGAAAATGAAGTAAGTTTTCATTTTGTTCTCCTAACTTTCATAACTATGGAAACACTGGATGCAGACTGGAAGGCATTTTGCTTCCTCCCTCCTGCATTTAGCTGCTATTTAGCTCTGCAAACTAAATCCAGGCCGGAGGACAATAATAATTCCTCAACACTCCCAGCAAACCGAATGAAATGACTACCAATTTCACTGTGCCTCCAGATACTTGGATTTACATGGCGCATCAAACAATAAATACTTGGGGAATAGGTGTGAATATTATGATCTGGAATTGGATGGCAAAGTTTAAAGAAATGCCTCATTCGATAGAGTGCTAAATTGGAGTTGAGTAAAGCGGCTTCTTATTCTCAGACGGTTTTGAACCTGAAAACTGAATGCTTGTAATAAATGAAACAGAAATGCTTTTTGTTTCTCTTGCAATAAATGTAGCAGAAATGCTAGTGCGCATTGTTTAGAGCAATGTAGTATGAAATACTAACACGGAAGCATACTGGCCCGTGCATCAACAAACAATCATGTAGACAGAGAGAATAACAAAGGACAAAACACATGCTCATCTTAAGATGTTACAAAAGCCAAAAAAACTTTGAAAATCTTTTTAATTATTATTGTTTTATCAAACACAGTTTAGCACCGATAGTCTAGTTGCACAGCTTCAACTCAAATATTCATGAAATCAGCTGCACCTTTTGACTTAACTCCAAAAAGCCTGCTCTGGATCATATTTCGGTTGTTATCTTGAACCAGCCTCTCTGTTTTGCACATGTGATCAGATTATTCAGAACAAAGACGGACAGAACAAAGCTCCCCTTCTAATCTCTGCCGTCTTTGTCTCTTGTTGTTTCAAAATGCCAGAGCCAACACGGCAACAAATCCTGTTTTTTATAACCCCCTCTCAGCCGTCCAGCCCTGACACATCTGTAGTCGGATGAGATGGAAGGAGGCCAGGGAAGACAGAGAAGTGCACGGGGTTCCTCTTTCGTTTGCTAATGGGCTGGGCGACGATGAAGGGAATGGAGATGGAGATAACAGCTCCGTTGTCAATGCTTCTGTAGACAGATGTGAGAAAATTCACTGTTTCAGAAGTGAAACAGTGTCGACACGAAATGTAAATAAAACATCTACTAGAGTTCATATCAAAGCCAAGGCAGATCTCCAGACAACTAATTGAATTCTTTACAAATCTGGCGAGACAAGAAGAAAACACACCTATGAAGAAATGTGTTTTCAGACAACATACATAAATAAGCATGTGAGGGGGACAAAAAAATTCTCTTTATATTTATATATATAAATATATACATAATCAATTGTACATAATACAATAACAAGGATTTGATTCTGTTCACAGAAATGTAAAATTATAAGTCTGATAGGAATCTCGAAAGTCTGACATGATATTGACATTAGACTCCTTCGGCCTGTCACCCTAACGCAAATTCCGGTTCATCCAGTTGCCTTCAGGAGTCTCCCAAAAAGATTGTGAATAATTTAATCTCAGCATAAATCCAGCTGATCTGAAGCATCTCCATTGTGGGAGAATCTGTCAACAAGACTATTTGTACCTTCCTGAATTATATCTTAGGGTGAAAGACATTGTTGCATGTTCTGCTGCGCAAGGATATGCTCTGGTTAAATAGGACCAAGAACTGAAATTGCTGGTAAACTTGCAAAGCATATTTGATGGCTGAAAACTGCAATTGTACATGAGTGCAACATCTCAACATGATGGTTGCGCTATCATGATGGGGATACTTTCCTTCATCAGGAACAGGAAACCAGTCAGAGTTGGGCAAACAGAGTGAGGAAAAAATATTTCAGTCTCTTGATGTGTAAAGCTGATGGAGACAGATCCTAAAAGACAACATAGCATGGCTCTACAAGGTATTAACTCAGCAAGGCTTAATTGAAACACTATGTCATAAAATGTACAAAATGAATGCTTCGTGGAGTTTGTGCACCAACTTCCCACAAAACTTTCTCACAGCAAAAAGATACCAAACTGATAATTTTGCTTTATTTAGCTGTATTTCCTCCTCTGAAACCCCATGTTGCCTTCACAGTAAGTCATTTTCACAACCAGATTTTATTTGGACTGTTTCATATTTTGGTTTGATCACAAAACATTTTTATGGTGTCAGCTCTATACACCGAGGTAGCACTCAGTGATGAGATGAGGGGAAAGATAAGAGGCGCTAACTGACCAGATAATGAGGACTTCCCATTATGAATTTCTCTACGCACAGTGCTGCAACTCATCAGTGGAGCAGACAATATGTACAACAGCACATAAGTGAATATGTCTAACATGCCATAAATGCCTGAAGAAGCACCAAAAAAATGAACAGATAATCTCCATAAAAATAATGTCTTTATTTGCTGGAAGGTATTTATAAAGTTATTGGTCTTTAAAGGGGTCCTATTATGTAAAATTAACTTTTTTAAGCTTTACATCATGTTATGTTCATCAAAAACGTAACTAGTGTTGCTTTGATTCTTTCACGCATGTTTGAGAAATCCTTGAATTTTGCAAAACGCTTGGGAGGATGGAGGCTTTCTTAAAAAACAACGGCCCAATTTCAAGGTACTAAATTACAATGTTAAATTTCTTTCAAGTCATATTTGATATATCCAGCATTTTTATCACAACTGAAGGTAATGCAATGACTTGATTGTGCTATAAAATGGCTTTATATGCCTGGAAAATACATATTAAGTGGCTCTTAATTTATCAGCCACAAATAGCTGGTTTCCTTTTCATTGGAAGAAACCAAATATCACCAGGCCGTGTGTGTGGAGGGATTTGGCATGGATCGAGAGGTGTGACTAAAAGAGAAATTCCCATGTCTGTTCTATTTTTCAGATCCCAACTCTTAGTTTAGGAATTACTTTTGAGCTTCACTCCAGTCTAAGCGACTTAATGCAACAGGTGTTCTAGTCAGTGTTGCTCCTTTTTTGTGGACTGACAGCAGAACAGGTGATTGCCTGCTCATTGTCATTCGAGCAGTCAGCTGTGCGTGAAGGTCAAGACAAGGAACAATCCAATCAGAGGAGAGAGATGAGACTGAAGTGTGATTGACTGACTGGCTGCTGGTGGAGGAGCTGTTAGGTGAGTTTGGGGCTTCGAGATTGAGGAGTGTGTATGTGTGTTAGGAGGGGGGTTTATGTAACAAACAGTATATGCATGAGAAATTGGTAGATTAAAGGGCCCTGGTTGCCATGACGGCCCACTTGGTGGGATGAAATCTCTTCTTGGCCTTGATGATATGACAGCATTGATGGTTTTAGGTGATAAGGATGTGTGTGTGCATGCGTGTGTGGGGGTGTCTAGGTGTGTGTGTGTGTGTGTAAGATACTTAAAGGCCCCTTGACTGTTGCCTTGCAATGCCTGTTTTCACATTCTGTCTTATTATGGCCACAAACGTCAGTCTTTATTTGGACAATTGGGAAAACCATGAAGTTTTGCCCAATTGTGAATGGAAAGGAAAATGATACATAAGTTTCCCAGTTTTTAAAATCAGAGATGCCATGCATTTGTATTTGCTCTCTTTTACTCTAATTAACCAAAGTAAAATTGAATGCAGTCACCTGCATGTAAGGTGGCTACAGTATGACACTGTCGCGTCATCTCAATATAAATGCAACTGTTCTGTATCAGCATCTGGAGGACCAAGGATCACAGCAGACAGATCAGGGATAAAGTTTTGGAAAAATCATTCAAGGGTTAAGTTATAAAAGAATTAGCTCAGATTTAGCTTTCTTTATTTTTTAAATTGTATTTATTATTATTATTATTATTATTATTATTATTATTATTATTATTATTATTATTATTATTATTATTTACAAATAATGGAGCCTGTCACAAAAAGTCAGTCTTTATTCCTGAAAATGAATGACATTAATGAAAATATAAATGACACTTTTCAGATTTTTATTGTTAAAAATTCAGAAGCTGTGCAGCATTTTTCTCCTTCTTTGCAGCTGTCTCCTGTTCTTGTTGGTCTATTGAATACATTAAATACTGGTGAATTTCTAAATACTTCTGCAAGGCACTGTATCCTTACAACAACAACAAAAAAAAAAACATCTGAGTAAAACCCCATTTTATTTTCACATGTGTTCCAACTTTTTTTTATTCTTGATTGTTGAGAGTTTTTTCAGTTTGTTTGTTTGTTTGTTTGTTTTTTTAAACCTACCAGTGTCATAAATTTCACAATATGACATAGAGAAATGCTCAGAGTTTCACTTTATGAGATCATCTCCAAATAAAGGCTTGAGGGCAGAACATATTTTCTTCTTACAATCTCGTGTCTGCGGAGTAATTGATTAGATTATCTAAATTGAGTTGTCATATATTTGATGTTTAAATTGCCAGACTCTTTTAGCTGAATACAAAAAGCACAGACCTATTCCAGATTTTATGCTAACTTATCCTACTTGTAAATCCATCTTATAAGGATATGATGTATCGGTCTGGTTTGCATCTGAGTAAATTTCTTTTTATCGCCTGGTAAAACAGCGTTTATTGTCCACTTATCAAACATACGATCATCCATTAAAAGAAATAATGTAAGACTGATTTCTGACATGACACACAACAGTCAAATTATTGTTGACGTATTTAAGGTTAATTAGTCTTTTACAGTTGTTTCTGTACTATTAGTCGGTAGTCTGGCCAATGCTAAAGTGTGACAGTGAAAAAGAACAAGAGTTTTGACAGCCATGGGAGAAAAAACAAAACATATTAAGAGAATACATGACTTCTCTTCCCTGTGAGAGCATATGGAGACCTTGTGGTTGTCATCCTCCTCCTACACATTTCTTCCCATCTCTCTCTCTCTCATTTATTTCAATTTGTCATGCTTTGCTTTTCCCTTAAGAGAGCGCGCTTGCTTGTAAGTGGCCCCATATAGGCCGCGAAATTGTGTCTGCGCTTTGGCTGTAATGAAACATTTAGATGCAGGAGGGAGAGTGATGGTTGTGTATTAATACTGGTGTTGATGTTGCCAGGGCAAAGTCTCTGTTTCAGGCTGCTGCCTCGACTTTCTGATCCGGGCTGCGTGGAGGGAGGTTATGTATCATGTCAAAAATGGCGAGGCTGGTCGCAGCAAAGACACGGTCAGGGATTTTCCAGCAGTGTCATGAGTTTGACATCAGAACAAGTTCATGAAAATAAGTCATTTGGGGCAAAACATTTCAAATTTTAAATTTCGACTAACTTCAAAACAATCTTTGCACTCCTATGAAACTTGCTAAAAGACCCCAGATAGCTGGTAGCTTGATATTGCTTTTATTTAGTTGATTTCACCGCTAAAAATGATTGAGTGTTGCACAGTCGGTTGCACAAACATTCAAGGATGCAAACCAAACTTGTCATTTTATCGCATAACTTTTAAAGAAGGTTATGTGATGGATAGATCATCGATCGTAAGGCCTGGTTTCCCTCAGTGCAATTATAGATTTGCAGCTTACATGTTTTAGGTAAGAAGATTAACGTCCTTATCATTTATAAGTAAGTTTGATTACTAAGAGGCAACAAAATATTGTATTATGGAGAAGGTACGCATTTAATTATTAGTAATATCAAGAATTAAGTTGCAATTTGATTTAAAGAATAAAGTCAAAATATTGAGAAGAAAAATAACATTTTCTTTTTTTCTCATATGATTGATTCTCAGATTTGATGTAAGTGTCTGCAACTACACATTATGGGGAATATTTTCAATTCTTTCACCATATTGGATGTTGGAGTAAGTCGAGCTTGGTAACCAGGCAAGGTAGAAAAATAATATACTTTCTTTAGATTTAATCAATTCAAGCACTGCAACATAATTTATGTCAAAAATGTAAGAAATTAAATGAGCAGACTGAAGAACACATGTGCAGGTTATGAGGTTTGAGCATTCTAAAAATAAGTTAGTGAAACACATTTACAGTATTTAAGACAATTTTGTCATGAATAGGGAATTACAGCTTAGCATGTCATCATGCTGTATGTCCCAATGAATTCTCACTTTAGCCTTTATAAGCTCTTCTTTGCAGCCATTGATGAAATTTGTAACACACCAATAATTATGAGTAACTCGTCTAATTTTAACTTCAGAGGAAAATGTAAAAATAAACAGCTAAAAAAGAATGCTGTGCTCATGTAGCTTAATTAACCTCTGCCACCTCCAGCAGCGTGGAATTTATCCTCCAACCATGGAGCGCCACAATCAGCACTTCAGCACATGTCGCCGCATTCAGCCTGTTGTTAGAGTCGGAGGTGTTAAAATTTTAAAGAAACGCATCCTTTTTTATTCGGAGGCTTTGGTCTTCAAATGCTTGCCTAATCCTGCTGGGGCTAGTTTGTCTTTGGCATTCAAAAAGAAGGAATGCGTTATGCGCAGCTTGCATCTGCCTGTGTTTAGATGCTACGCGCGGCTTTCGCAAATAGCTATTCTAGATCAACAGTAAACATACTGTCAATTTAAAAGGGCTGACTATGATTTTGAGAATCTGCGTCACTCTTTATGTGCATACCGATGCGATACACTGATGTTCATTCTCATACGACTGAGACATGCATTTACTATTTTCATTTCCATAGTCTTCCTTTGAGAAATTACCCAGCTCTCCATGTTGCTCCGTTTGTTTCAATATTTTATCATAAAAAACACAAAAACTAAACGGATAGTCGAAGGTTTCTTTGCTCTTTCCAGTTCAGTGTAGGCTGTGGCTTCAGGCAGGCGCACTTTCTTCATTATGCACTCAGCTCCAATGAGACTCTGAACACGTTCTGCAAGCAAATCATTTGTGAGAGTTTTTCTGAATCCGGTTAAGGGTCATAGACTTGTGAGACACAGAGAGAAGGCATTTGTATTTTTTTATTTTATTTTTTTTTTTACATTTTCCATGTCTGTCTCCTGAGTGTTACTTTGAGCTTTGCATAAAATTGTTCAGTTTTACAGGTGAGAGGAACATGCAATGAAAGGAGAACTCATCCACAGGAGCAAAGTCTTACACTCCCTGATCTGTGCTTGAACTCTAGCTAGCCTACTTCACATAAACCACTCCCTACAAAATAATACGGGTATATTTAAAATTGTCAATATCGAGGAATTGTTTTGCTCCCCAGACCAAACTGAAAGAGAAAGGAGAATAAAGAAATGGAACGATGTACGTTGATTTTAAAGAATAATTTGAGTATTCAGTCTGCAGAAGCATACCTAAAAGGTTTTCAGTGTTGCTGAGTATGCTTGAAAAACCTTTATGTTTCAGTGATACTAAATGATTTACTGTTAAAAAGATCATATTCAATGCATCCCCTTTGAAGGCAACTGGTTGCACTGGATTTTATTTAGGGGTATCGGCGTAAAGGTTGGTGAATACATACTGTTATAATTTTTCCTCCCACTTCTCCACAATGCCTTACTTTGTGCTGGTCTGCCATATGAAATCACAGTAAAGTGGACAGAAGTTTGAAGTTTGTAATGAGAAGTGGGAGGAAGGTGAGGAGTGTAAAAACTTTCCCAAGGCTCTGTAAGTTCGAGGTCAAGATTATAACAGGGTGGCTTAACATCTGCCAAAAAATAAAAGAGAAAATGGCTAAATTATCATTTCATAAAACAAGGCAGAAATGAGCCTGTCAGACATTAACCAGGATAACAAATGTTTCACCGTGGAACCAGCCAGATCTTTGACCTCCAGCCATAGAATAACTTATGCTTCTACATTTACCTTATAGGTTCCCAGAACCAATTTAAAAATGGCTCAAATTCTTCCTGCTGAGTTAATTTACTGGACTATGAAAGCAGTAGACAGACTTATGACACAGCCATCATGGCTAATGTAATTAGTCTGTAGTTATAAAAAGAATGGTGGTAATGAATTGTTTAATTCTGGAGCAGGAGTAATCCTTTTTCCTGCTCCGCTTTAATATCTCGCTGCAGCACATCCTCTGTGACACTGGGCCTGCTTGTTCAGCGATGCACTTGTGATGCCCAACGCTTTGGATAAATCCTGCTTTTTTAATTTTAGAGAGGTAATCACAGTCATAGAATCATGCTCTTATAGAAACAAGCCAGATGCATCATAACTCCCTGTCCTGTTGGCCCTGTCAATCTGATGCCCGCCCCAAAGCAGCGAGAGGGGCAGAGGTTGAAGGACTCTGTGCGAGAGCGCCTCGGGTCTTCTACCAAGGGTCCTGCACAGACTCTGCTGTCTGCTGGAGGATGAAATAAGCACACTGAGCAGTGGTTCATGTCATGAAACCAGATAGGAGGGGTCTTCCATCTTTAGCTGGCTTGCATGTTTTCCAGCAGATAAATTGCATATCTTGTCCGCGTGGGAGGAACTGAGACTGTCTTTCAATATTTCGACCCAAGGGTCACTCAGCTGGGGAAAGCGCATGATGGCGATGATGGTATTGGCGATGGCCATGGAAGTATCACTTCAAGATTCACTCGGTCACTGGCAACAGATTTATTCCTGGTTGATGGTGTTCTTTAAATAATCTATAGACCTTAGTACCAAAGCAGGACTGTAACCGATTCCCACAAAAAATAACTAAGCAGAGTTAAAGAAACTGGTCATTTTATTACCCACTGCTGTCCTGATGGCAAAGATTTGCATTTGTTTCTGTGCTTTCCTTAACATTTTTGATGATGTTTTTACTTGAAACTGTTACAGTTTATATTTATTGATAATTTTGAATAAGAATTAAAATAGAGTTTCTATTTTACTGAATTGTTTTCTAACCAATCTTAAGCAAAGAAATTTGTTTAAAGCGTGTTTAAGAGTAACTTATAATTTTATGGTTGAGATTTGAGGCTACGGTTGCAACACGGAGAATAAAGTGTGAACTAAAAAGCACAATTCAATCTTCTTTGAGACATGAACTATGTTCATTTTGGGAAAGTGAGAATCATGTTACAGTAACTCTGTGGAGCACAATAGACCGTCAAACTTTTTGCTATTTAAAAAGTCTGTGTTAATCTCTCTGCAAAAACCCAAAACTAAGACCTTTCATCCTCTGTCTTTGATTTAAATGCAAATGCTGCAGTCAGACAAGCTGGAAAATGACACTTGTTTTCTGTTTTCTTCTCCCCCACTTCCCCTTCTGTGCACTACTTTGCAAATTAAATGCAATGTTTGTGACAGTTTGATGCTGGTGGAGGCAAAAGCAGGCAGAGCTTTGGATAGCAAAATGTTCCCTTAGGGGGACAGCCCTGGTTTGATGTTCTTAATAAACTTCAAATCCGACAGGCTGACAGAGGCAGCATGCTGCCGTTTATTTCTCTTCTATTTCCACAGTGAGAGATACGGGGCCCTGTTGAAATGAGAAAAGCAAAAAATGTAACAATTTTAATGGAAGGGTTGTAGGGAGACTGTCTAATTGTGTTTGAAAAATAAGTAATAGAAATGAGTGGTGATGGAGGGCATAGATGTATTCACAGGGTCTCTAAAGGTACATAGCCCAGTTATTAAAGAGGCTTTATTATGTATTTTCCAAGTACATAGTGAAATTTTATAGCACATTATTATGAAGTAACTATGTTATCTTCATTTTGTCATAAACATGAGTAAAAAGAGATTTGATTTCGCAATTTGTCGACTTTGGATCAAATATAAGAAGCAATGCAAACGCATAAATTTAAAGACAGTAGACTTGTTACTTTTGGCAGTATAGCACATTTACAAAATATACAAATCCCTAGAAGGTAAAAGAGCCATGCTTTCTTCTCATCATGAACTTCTTCCGTTGAATTAATGCTTTGCCCAAAGTAGTATGATTCTGGTGAAATACAAGCTCTGGTAGCTTTTTAGAGCCCTGCTGTCATAATATGCAATGCCTCTTTTGAATAAGAACCAAATATTTTCCCTTTCCTTTCTGTAAGACATGCTGGTTCAGCTATTATTGGTTTTGTTTTTATTCATGAATGCATGAGGAACTGAAACTTTGTTGCCACATGAGAGCGGTTCTAATAAACATTCAGAAAAAGATTCTGATTGTTGAAAACTTGTAACCACACTAATACTCTATATTTGTGGCAGTATATTTCCCAGGTTTCCACCATTGCTGTGAAAGGGAACCTCTGTGTCACTTACCAAGATACCTTAACATATCCTGAAGCTGCATTTTCCACCATAGGAGAAAAGGCTGCATTTAATGATTTTTTTCTGTTGTGTTTTGTTTTGCAAACATGTCCTGGCCTGGTATTCAGAGTGCAACAGCTACCAAGTAACCTTGCATTATATTTTGGATGTGATTTTGTTCTATTCGCCGCTGAAGGATGACACCCTGCGTTAAATTCTTGGCACCACCCTAACATCTTTGGTGGCATCTAAAGCAGCCGGAAGGTGTAAAATGCAAAATTTCACACATTACATTCCTAAAGTGATGCACTGTTTATACAAAATGTCAATATGATGTTACCTTTGGACCAGAAATACTGTCATCCATCATTTATATTGCCTTCATCATGCTTGGGTTCATGGAGATCTAGTGGCTTTACTTGATGGGAGGAGGTGAAAAACAGAATATTTTCTCCAGAGACAGACTCTCACCATCCCACCCATGCACAGCAGAATATCTGCAACAAATTTTTAAAATATAAAGTTTGGACATCAAACTGACAAGATTTGGGACTTCGGCAGGGAAACCAAGTTGAAGTTGCATTTAAATTGTTTCAAAGCAGGCACGAATGAGCATAAATATCTCAGGTATTTAAGATGCATTGTGAGAGGTATTTTGCCTTAGTAAAATAAACCTGTACTGAAATATTAATTGTGCTGAACTGTTTAGATTATTCTTGTTTGATGTGTATTTTTGCAAAAAATAAAATTACTGGTTTGTGTATTTTGCTAACCCAATTTGTGGTGGGAGTTGAATTGTTTTCAACAGAATTATTGAAAAATTAGAAATAAATAACAGAGAAAGATCAGATCCAGCACTTGTCTTTTGCACAGTCTATGTGAAAAATAGCTGAACTTGTTTAAGGACTTTGGCATTCCTGGAACATGGCATTTAGCATAAAATGCATTAAACTGTCTTTTCTTTAGACACTTTTCAAGTTTGGATTTGCAAACAAACCTCCTTCCGTATCTGCAAAACCTTCCTCTAGCTCTTAAGTTTTATCAGCTAAGCTTATTCTCAACAGGGAAAAAAAAGAAAAAACTCACCAGCAGGAAAGTGCCATAACTTAATCCTGCAGCATCTCTCAGGAGCTCCTTTTAATCCCTCCCCCTTGTAAATTAAAGCAAAAATTGAATTAGGAGCTTTTCTTGTCCAATAATTCAGATTTAGAACAAAGTATCAGATAGAGAGCAAATACCTAGGCTTCTCTATTCTGACATCCTCAGAAGTCTAATCTCTCACGTACGTTCTGTGTTTGATGTCCAATTAGCTGGAATGCACACAACTGAATTTCCCATTTAAACCCTATTATCTCGACAAGAGAAACACTCACAGCTACCTCAGAGTTTCCTGTCAAAATGCCCATGATCTGCATTTTTAGGGATTGCAAGCTATATGAGAAAGGATCAGAAAGAAAATAATGGAGACAGGATAAAACAGGCATTTATAGATTGGATAAAACGTACTGATGAACACAGTGGGGTTTAACTGAATCCCCTTTATGTTGGCAGCTAATGCACATAGACTTACACCACAGGTGTGTGTGATGTTAAAAAAAAAAAGAAAGATAGCAGATTAAAGCTTTTGTTCATATTTATTGGATATCCTATATCTTGACTGGATTATATTTGCTCACTTTTTTTGCAGAAGTTCTCCAGGTCTATCAGACCTTGATGACCTTGGCTGACCCCACAAGTAATCTTTCAGGTTTGGGTAATCTAGAGCTACATCTTCTTCTGGTGATTTTATTTTTTGGTTGATTTGAATGTAAATTATGTATATATATATATATATATATATATATATATATATATATATATATATATATATATATATATATATACATATATATATATATATATATATATTAGTCCTGGACAGAGACTCTTCCAGCTTCTTTAGTGTCACTCTCAGGATCCCCAGCCAGTCTCTTGTCTTTGCATTATTTATGGGGAAATGTCCAATTTTAGTAATGTCACTGTTGATCCACATTTTTGTTCAATTATTGATGACTGTCCTCACCAGGCCATGCTTTACATGTAATCCCATGTTGTTTTGTTGTACTGTTTTTTTCTGACTGGTTGTAAAATGAGATAATTTTGGTTTCCAAAAAACATTGAACAGTTTCTGTAGCCTGCATAAGCAAATGTGAAGAAAACCCAACTAAGGGACAGAAATATTATTTCCTGATTAGTATTCTGATATAAAAGGCCCTGAACATAATTGGTTAGACCATAAAATACAAAGGAAAACTAGAGGACAGAAGCATCCATTGACATTTTCTATTTGGTCTTATTTTATGTTAGTTTTAAATAAGAGCCTGACCATAGATTGCCTGTAATTGGCTAATGCAGTAGAATAAATGAGCCGCTGAAAATAAATACATAAGAAATAAGTAAGGAAATAAATTGAAAATCTGAATTTCAAAAAAACTGACAAAAATATCATTTTAGGAAAAAAGGCTCCGAACTCAGATGATATAAAAGATTAAATTCTTATATAGAGAAATTCTTTGTGTCCATTCGGTAGGTGTGATAAGATCTGCCATCCTCCCTCACATATTATCCAAGCCTTCAACTCACAGATGCATCTGCTGCATTGTGATATGATCTGTTTATACGGATGTTGTTGCCACGGCGATGAACCCAGTTAGACTGGGATTGGCACCAGCCAGATGAAAAGTGTTAACTTTCCTGGACTATGAACCTGTATGTTTATATACATATGGTGTTTGGTTCGGCTTAGTTGTTTTTATTTTTTAGCTGATCCTCAGGCTCTTTTTATGTTCCGGTATTTTGTCTCTTGTCCATTTGGCTTACTGAGTCAATGCTGATTGCCATCTACATTTTTCTGTCTCCCCTGTACGTCCTGTGGTAATCACTCACACTTCACCAAATTATCACATTCCCTCTCTGCCTATTGCCTTGATGTCTGATGCTTTTGTAGCTCCAGCCTGTCGTGCAGCTTGTTACTTTTATAAAAATATCTTTTTTTTACATATATGTTGAAATTGTCACTATGCTGTGACAGTGTGCTGAGAGACAGATAATCTCTGCATTCTCCCAGTGCTCCCAGTACTAATGAGAAACAACCAATCAGAGCCAGGAGGCGGGTCTTACCGCCGTCAATCACAGTCTTGTGTGGTTCTTCTCACCCCTTGCTCTGCGGTAAACCGCAGCTAGCACAGCCTATTGTGATTGCTCAGTCTAGTCAGCATCGCCACTGATTACAGCAGATAAACTTTTTCCTGTAACAATAAGTTATTTGTCCACCATGAGCACATTTAGCAACAAAAAAAGTTGAATTACCGCGCTAAATCCCTCCTCTGATTGGTTGTTTTTGGTCGGGAGCGGTGGGTTTCTTCAGACTGCAACAGGAGCTCATGGAGGAGGTGGAGGAGATCGAGCTTTTCACCGTTTATCACAACATTCTGTCACAACGTGGTGACAGCTTTAACAAATATGTAAAAAATAACATATTCTTCATAAAGGTTACACACAGCAGCTTTGAATATGTTCATGTCAGGATTCTTCCTGCCTCCTGACTCCATTTGATTTCCCTACAAAAAAAAATTGTCGCAATTTTATTGTTTATTTTTCTGTCCTTCATAGCTGTTTTTATGTCTTTTCGCCCATTGATATGAGTAAAAATAGTTTTTGTAATAATTTATATGTAAATGAATCGCCCAACAAACTAAAAATAGATTAATATCACTATTGTTAATTGATGTTTTTTCTTTTGTCCTTATTTTCTGCCACTGTTTATTCTGACATCTGGTAACATGCCACTTTGATAGTCATTTCCCTTTTTGCACCTTTAGAACCTTTTATTAGATTTTTTAAAAATTATTTTACCATCCCATTTAGGACAATTGTCCTAAATTGTCCTTTACTTATCACTTTAAGTAAAGTTGCACATGTCCACCTTAACTTAAATCCTTTGTCAAATAATTTAGCATTTTGCATTTTGCAAAAATGGAGATGGATTTTGCCATCAGGCTTTGGAGACAGGTTGGCCTTCTCCTTTGATGCCATTCGACTATCAGTGTGTTGCAACTACAGCTGTAATTGTGCACTATATGGAATGGTTGAAAGCAAAATTTAAAGCATGCTACTGACCCTTCAGCTTGCTGCTGCACAGCTTCTGCAGTGAGCATATATCTGAGGCGTGGGGCGACACGAACCTTAAACACCTTATCTAGCAATAGTGTGTGTGCGTGAGAGTGTGTGCATGTTCTCCCTAATAAGCTCCTGAGGGATCTCTGTGAGCTCAGCTGCAACTACATGCAAACCATCTAAAAAGTGAAATAGTGACCACTTTTAAATGTGTGAGTGTTTGTGAGTGCCGTTAATAGTTGTGGTTATAGACTTATGATACAATATTGTGTTTGGACGTGGACCCGTTTGATTATAACACTTGTCTAATGTGATTTCATCACACTGTATATAAATAGCGCGTTGCTCCCGGCATGTCTCGTCATTTTCCTGCACTCACTGCAATCCACAGCCTGGAAAGAGTTGCAGAGAGGCGGATCATTCCTGATCATGCAGCACATTTTGACTTGTGATAGGAAGATATTGGTGACGATGGTGGTGTATTCTTTTTCATGCAGTCATGTCGCATAAGGTCTTATGTATGATCTACTCGACCCTGCCTGTGGTCTCCAACCCAGCCGCTTGGCAAAAAAGGGCAACACGTGCCAGTGGTGGTAGCACAAATATGTTATTAAATTTCTGGGGGCCTTGGGCCTTGTAGTCTTGGCTTTTATTTTATATCAGGCTCAGTGATCTTGGCCCTTGCAGCTTGTGTTTGGGCTGCAGGGTTCTCAAACCTTATCATTAGCCATTTCTTATCTCCAGCTTGTCCGTGCAACCCGACTGTGGGAAGATTAGCTCCTTAACTCCTGTCAGCTCCTGATTTTTTCCTTCAGTAAGGACAGAAACGAGTCCAACAAGCTGAGGAAGGTACAAGGTGTACTTGTTGTCATTTCAGAGGACATTTGCGGCTGTGGTTATAATCATAAAACCTGTTCAGTTAATGAATTTTTTGTTTTCACGACGTGAATGTAGAGAAAAAAGGCAATGCGTCATTTTTTTTTTTTTTAATATGCATACTTGTCGCAGTTTGAACTCCATTAATAGTTATTTGTGACAATGCAGGATATGCCTTGCATTGTCACAAATATCAAACACATGTTTACTAGTAGTTTCTATAATGCTGGACATATTCATTGGCACCAGTAATAAAAGATGGGTAAAAGCTTTAAAATACATTCAATTTAAAAAAAAACAATTGTATGGTTCAATTCCTTTTTGTACTAACAATGCCATAAAATGTGTCTAATATGGACCCAAATGTATTTATTTGATGAAAACTTACAACACTGAGGCTAACAGCATGGAGGACAATGGAAGGATCTAACAAGAAAATGAAGAACTGAGTGGCTTTAAAATGCCAGACAGGTGACATGAGAGGGAGGTGAGACTAATCTGTGCGATGCACTACGGCTGGGTGGGAATCTGAACACAGGAGCTGAGGGAAAATCAACTCAGAAACAAACATAGTGAGGTCTAACAAAACACAAAAGGAATCTGACTAAACTACAAAAAAGATAAAAGACTGAAATAAACCTGTGCGTGTAAAATCATGCACCACGTGTGAAAGATGTAAAAGTCTCTGTTTCTGGAGTCTGGCTCTTCTTATCTGTAATAAAGAAGATGTTCAACTCTTAGGTGATACTTTTTGTATGTGATTGATAGAGGCTGAAAAGTTATGATGTGTAAATAAAGAGTACATTTTAAAAAATCAACGTAATTGGCTTCCAACAAGCTCTTGACAAGGATCGAAGGCTGTCATCTGTTGACACCTATCCAGATCATCTGCGTTGTTCTCATTTATCTGGATGTATCTGAACAGATTTAGGTAGATGACTTGATTGGCCCTTCAAAAAAAAGACCCTTTGTTATTAGTAACGACATCAGAGCATTAGCCTTTCAGGTTGGTGTTTGTGCAAGCAGAGGGCAGCCTGCTAATGTCAGTTAAATTTGTGATATTAAGTTCATGTGTCATTTAAACAAGCTCTTCAATTCCCCGGTGGCTGTTTCAAAAAGCCTGCAGGTGCTAAGAGTTCTGTTATTATGTGATGAAGAGATGGGAAAGATCCCTGTTTATTGTGAAGATACAGCTGAGGAAAATTATTCTGTTCATGTACCTTGTGCATAGAGGGCAAGTGCATTAATGTTTACCTACAGCACACACACACACACACACACACAAAAAACAACTTTACAGACCTATGTTGATAACCCAAACACAAAGATATATAATATAATATAAATTGTCATTTATATTGAGTATCTCCAAATGAAATTGAAACTTCCATAACACTTTGGTGGGGCTCCTGTGAGGAAGTCTACGAACTGCATATGCCACCAATGACCTGCAGAACCGCAGCATCGTCTGCCACACCTGACGGATCACCATGCAGACAGATTGGATTTCTGGTTTGAGTCCAGTCAAACCAGAAAGTTTCACTACGTCTGCAGTGCAGGCTGCACCGTCACAATCACTGCAGCCAACAGCAGTCAGAAATAAAAAAGCCTTTTTTTTACGTTTGTTTGTGTTTATTGCACAAACAATAAACATAAACAATGTTATTTGTGCACACATGTGCAGAAATAAGCACCTGTGTGCTTATTTGTGCTTATTCTTTGAACCTATATATTTGGAAAATCAACTATCTTCCTCTTCTAGATGTTAACATCTAGAAGAGTGTGTGTGTGCTTTGTTCAGAGGAAACAAAGTTTGTACATTTTAAATCAATCAATCAATCAACCAACCAATCCACCAATCGTGTTTATTTGTGTGGCACAGGTGAGCATCAGTGTATTTCAAAGTCCCTTTTATCATATGGACACAATAAAAAAATAATAAAACAACATACAGTAACAGACTATGCATTTTGTCGAGTGCCATCATCAAAATCATTGATACATGTTGATCAATGCTCTATTTACTATGGTTCAAAAGCAACTCTAGATCAGGCGCATCTGAAGTGAAGGATGTGGAAAACCCCTTTTCCTCATGGTAAAATATGGTGGAGGATCTGTGATGCTGTGGGCTTGTTTCTCAAGTGGTGACCGTGGGGACGTTGCCAGGGTAAATGACATCATGAACTCTTTGAAATAGCACACAACTCAATAAAAATCTGGCAAAAATTTCTAGCAGAAAACTGAAAGCGAGTAAAGAGAAAAACGATCAAAAGAATACAGCCGCCAGGGATTTAGTTAAAAACCCTGTTTTATTTAGAAAACTAAATAAATGTACTCAAATCAAAGGTTGAACTTTTTCTTTGTTTTCAGTGGGAGATTATGCCAATGCATCAAACAATGAGTTACTGATTTTACTGGAGGGGTCAACAAATGTGGTGTTGGGACTTTATTTGGTGACACTGTTTCCTGGCGCGAGGCTTTAATAAGAGGAAAACGTGCTCTGTGTGAACTTACGACCAGTTTTACATCGTTGTAGCTCTGGGTGAGCTTTCAGCTCTGAGCTGTCACAATGAGAAGCCCAAAGACATGAAGAAGTCGAAGGCTCCGAAGACAAGGCCTTCTGGGAGAGATCACAGGCTCAGCCAATTAGAAGCTGAAAGGCCGGTGCTGAACTCTGACCCTCGGGGCTGTAGTCTTATTCAACAGGGACATCTCATTTTGTTCATTACGGGCAGTCTGGTGTATTTTGTGCCATCGTCAGCTCACAATTACTCAAGCATCAGAGGCAGGTCAAGGCCACAAAAGGTCCAATTAAAATTTCACTTTTAACAATCTGACATGTAACATTTAAAAAAAAAAAAAAAAAAAACATTACATAAACCTTCTGCAAAAGACTCTTTTGTGAATCTTTCGCCTGTGGTGTTTCATCTCCCAATTAAATTTATTTAACTGACATATAGTGGAGTTTAAAGTTCTTACACCATATAGAGATTCTGTAGTTTCCAGTGTATGAAGAGATTCTAATGGATTTAGCAAATCCTGTCCTACAAAAGCATTAACAAGCTCCTCACTGCTCGTATGTGAAGCTCAGAGTTCAGCTGTTCCCATTTCCTGCTCTTGCTTGCTGCGAACAGCTGCATTTTGGATTTGATTTAATTTATTGTGCAGAAAAGTGTCAGTTAAATTAAACCAGCAAACCCAAGGCTGTGTGTCTCTCCGTTCCTTACCAGAGGCAAACTCCATTATCTTCAAGTTGCAGTGTTTGGAGCTTATTTTAAAAATACAGTCTGGGAATCTGCCAGTTTACTGGGTTGGATTCAGTTTTTATACAACTTGAACACACAGTGCAGGTTTTTGAGATGCTTTTTCCACTATGTGGGATGTTCAAGCGTAATATTTATACCGAAGACATGGATCACGAACCTGTATAAGCTGTGTTTAATAAGAGTAAAACACAATTATCCTGACAAATTCATGATCGGCTGATCTGCCAGATCCACACAGCATTTATCTTCTTCTGTATTTAGCTTCCACGACACCAAGGATGTTCCTACATGAACAACAAGTTCATGGTGAAATGACACCATGAACACATTGAAAACAAAAACTGTTTTCAATATGTTTTCTAGTTTTTAGTTAGCACATTACAGAAAATTAAACATTAAAATATTATTTTAACATAGAGTACTTTTCATCCCTCTCCCATCTCATCTTTCCCTGATCTAATAAGTGTAAGAAGAAAAAAAAACTACTACTGAGAATAATTTCTCTGAATCTTATTTTAAGGAATCCAAACTAAGCATTTATGTCTTTCAAGAGTTTAAAAGGGCGGTATTATATATTTTCCAGGCACATAGCACCCCTCTGTAATATAGCCAAGTAACTTCTTGGTTATACTTGAGCAACAACATTCAGTTGTTGTAAAAATTATGTATATATCAAAATTAAAAGAAGTTTGACTTTGCAATCTTGGCCTTCTTTAAGAAGCTCCTACTCTCCCTTCAGAACGTTATCCCAACAATGCTCCTCTATTAAATCATATACAATCATTCTTAGGAGCATTACACTGAGTAATAGTTCGCATAATGAGCTCAGCTGATTTGCAGCTCCACCACAAGTTGCCGAATTGCTACGGCTGCTGGTCTGAAGGTGCTGAGTGGGGGAGGAAGGGGAGGTGCTCTGTGAGGCAGAAGCTCAGCTGGATCTTGGAGCTCCAAAAAGGAACTTTGTGGAAATAGGCGGCACTTGGTGAGGGCAAGCGTCAGGCAGACCTGAATAGCTGCAATTTAAGCACAAGCCACATATGGACGCTTTAGTTGAGGACTAAAGCGTCCACATTCGATTCCCAGCCTGGAGACCGTGGCCAGGCCAATTACCCACTTTCCTGTCAATTCACTATCAAATAAAGGCCACTAGAGCCTATAAAACCTTTAAAAAATGCTTGAAGGAATCAATGCAACTTTCAAGGTATGTTTTTAATGAGGGGATGACATTATAACATGATATAAAGTTCAAGAAAGTAATTTTAACTTAATATTCCTTCCAGCCTCACTTTAACAATCTTGCCTCTCTTCCATAATAGCCAGTTTGGAGGAAGGAAGATCAAATAGTTCTGTTGTCAGATTGTCAAGGGACGATGTTACTTGACATAGAATATTGTTTCATAATCCAACTCCTTCTATATCATCCCAAATCTGGAGTTACAAACGTAATTTTCTCCACGACTTTAACTCTAAACTGTCTGCTCTGTTCCTTGGCCTTCACTTTTCATTACATAAAAAACTCAGTGAAGTGTATCTATACTCGTACTCTGTATTATATCTGATCTTTACAACTTGCTTCAGTAAATGAGTTTGATGTGACATTTCACGTGTCAGGTATGGAGTCTTTTTGTGCAGCACCAGTGTGTTTGTGTGTGTGACTGGACTTGCTGTTGGTATGTAAATGAGGACCGTACCGCTCCATCAGAAAATACTTGACCATCTGCGGGCGTTCTCTGCGCCCTCAAAGGACCTCAGACAGCGCAGCTCTGCCTAACAGCCAGCCTGCTGTGTTTGCACAAGAACTCGGTCTGAAATATGTTGCAGTTTCTGTTGCAACTTCAAAACTGCAATGATTCCCCACTCTGCTGACGGACTAAGATCTGCCCTTAGCTTTTTTTTAAAGCCATTTTGCACCTCAATAAAACAAACCTGAGCTCACACAGCTGTCTAAAAGAATTCAGCAGGAGTATCTGCTGCAGGCACCAAAGGCCACAACGCAGCGCACACATCAAAACATATCATGGCTCCGTGTAGGAAACAGAAGTTTGGAGTGATTGACAACTGCTATCATCTGGGATGGTGGATAACGGGAGCCTGGAATATATACCGCCACAAAAACACTAGAGCCAGCCTCTGTGGTTAATTAAAAGGAAGCCAGCAGTGTTAATGAGAAAAGATTAGTGAACATGATGCAGCACGTTCTCATTTCTGTCAGTTTACCTTTAACCAAATTATCGCCGACGAAAGAGTTGGTGATCCCAAAAAAAACGTCGAAAGAGAAAATTAATTGCCTCACAAAGTTGTTCTACTGAATAAGTGATAGATAAAACTGGAGACTTAGTTTGCAGATGGCCCAATCTGCAAGTATAAAGATCCAATTGTACATGTGCATACATGAATCTTAGTGAGTTTTCTCGTGTGCCTCACAGGATTCTTGTTGGGGGGGAAAAAAATGTTGCATACACTCCCATTTGGTCAGCATACTTGACCAGTCCTTTTTGTCTGACGATACAACTGCGTCTTCCAATGGACAACAGTTTGTGTGACAAACAGCGTCATCCTGGTCAGAGAGCTGGTATTAAGTGCTGGCTGAGAGGATGTGAGTGGAGCTGAAATAACAGAAAAATGCCTTTGTGAGGGTTTTATATCTTTCACTTCTCTGTGGTAAAACATGATGAGGCAAGGAGTCTGGAAATAAAAATCATGAGTCGTACAGTATTAAAAAAAAAAAAAAAAAGATCCAATTTGTGATTAAGTTTTCTCTTTTTTTGGAATATGCAGCTGTGCAAAATATCGTGAAGCTCTGATTTTAATTGTCGTTATTGTTGGGGTGGGGTTTTTAATCACAGTGCCTTACAAAAGTATTCATGCTCCATTTTTTTCAATATCATCTAAATTATGTGTGACAGAGCACCACAAAGTGAAAAAAAAATATGCAACAAAGAACAATTACCTCTGTTTTGTTTTTTTTTTTATCTTTTCTAAAATATAAATCTGAGAGTTGTGCAGTCACATTTTTCATTTTACTCCCAAATAAAATCCAGTGCAGTCAAATGACTCAGACGTCTCCTGGCAGAGTCTGCCTGTGTGTACTTTAATCTCAGTTTGAATCCACTTGTTCTGTGAGGGGCTCAGGTTTGTTAGAGAACATTCGAAAACAAGCAGAATCATGAAGACCAAAGAAAAACGGCAGCCAGATTAGGGAGAAAGTTGTGGAGAAGTTGAAAGCGAGGCTGGATTATAAAACAACGTTCAAAGCGTTCAACTTAAAGTTCACACCTGAAGCCACCAGAAAATGTGTGACAAGACTTTAAAAGTGCTTTTTCACACAGTGATTGAGCTATTTCCGCGCAAGGTCATGAATTTCACTCTCCAGATGTTGCCGGCAGACAAACCTCCAGAAAATCCAAGTTTCAAATACAATTCTAAACAAATGTGTTTTTAGTTGAGATTTAAAGGAAGCCAAGGTTTCTGCTGTTTTACAGTTTTCTGGAAGTTTGTTCAGTCTATAGATGCTGAAAGCTGCTTCTCCTCTTTTGGTTCTGGTTCTGGGGATGCAGAGCAGAACCAGAACCAGAAGACCTGAGAGGTCTGGCAGTTTGATACAACAACAGCAGATCTTTAATGTATTGTGGTGCTGAACCGTTCAGACAGACAACAACAAGCCAGTGGACTGGCATGAACTGTACTTACTTAGTTTGTGACAAGCTGACCACATTTATTTTTAAATGCTTGGGTAATAGCCTCAGCGACACTAAAAACTTTAAGTTACAAGTTTGAACAAAAGACCATAAAATGTAGAGTTTTTTTCACTTGACTGACCCTAAAAGCAGCTTTCAGATAATAATAAGTAAACATGTAGCATTATTGTGGCATAAGTAATCATAGAGCCTAGCTTCTTATATTACAAGTACCTTGATAAAGTTTTGACTTGACTCTTGGTTGTTTAGATTTCATGAGCAAACTACATGAACCCAGATCCAGAGTAGTCTTCATTCATCCTCACATACTCCTCAAGCTGTTTGATCTGCTCCAATAAGCGGTTTCGTTCTCTTTTCAGTTTGTGATTCTCTCTCTGCACCCTGAGCAGGTTGTTGCAGCATAAAGAGAGCTGGGATGAATTCTGCTGCAGCTGCTCCTTCTGGCAAAAGCCCACAACCGAGTCGTTGAAAGCAAACGGGTCGACGTCGGCTTTTGAGTGCACTGAAACAAAAACGGAAAATTGGATGGAAAATTGTTGCAAAATTTTTTTAATTTTTTTATTTTTTTCGGAACATTGCATCGTGCAGTTATGATGTCTTGAATTTGTGCCAAGTTTGTTTTTTTGTGGCAGAACTTACATGCAAGTCGCAGGGAGAGATTGAGAGTTGCTTGTATGAAGCACAGCAATGCTAAAGTTAAAACTCCCAATATGAAAAGTCTTCTCTCTGCAAACACAAAACACACATAGACTGACATTTTTTTTATTTGTAATTTACTCTGGTAATTCAATTCCAAAAGTGAAGCTGGTCAAATATACTGATTCTTTACGCACAGAGGGACATTTCAAGAGTTTATCTCGCTTCACTTAAGATTATGATTCACATCTTTTAAAAACTCCAACTTCTGTTTTTCAGAAAATGTAATTATTTCATAAGACCAGAAATGGGTTACAAAATAAAAATAAATTGCATTCACCACATTTCACTCTTTCCACATTTTGTTATCTTACAGCCTTATTCCAAGTTGCATTAAAACTCTAAAATGAATTTAGCAGTAAGTTCCTGGTTAGCTGTTTTTGATGTTTTAGATCATTTCTTGTTTCAGCAAATCTGGAATAACACATAGATGTTTTAGGTCAAAGCAAAATAAAACAATAAGAAGTGAAAAGGATAAATAAGAGCATGTTTGTAGCCACAGTGAAACACAAATATCTTAACTGCTTTTTCCATTTCATTTTACATACACTTGTGCTCTCACCTGATTTTTCAGCTCCATCAACAAGAGCTGATGGAGCTGATGTGCTGGTTGCCATCATCCCATTAAGCTCATGTGTGTTGAGGTAGTCAGAGAGCTCCAGTTCCTCAGCCATGATGATTTACCCAAACTGAGAAAGTCACACGTTTAATTTTAAGTTTAATTCTACTCAGCTGTCATGACTTCCTTTACATGACATTGCTGAAAGGAATGATGTTGGTCATTTTCACAATGAGGAAGCGAGTCATTTAGCAGAACTCCCCCTCACACCACAACATATTTAGAAAACGGTTGAACCAATCACTTAACCGCTTGAGCATCAAACTGTTAAGGGATTAGAGAGCAGAAGTTTAAAGACTCAGCGTCTTTGTGTGGTTAGTGGCACACAGAAGCCAGTCAGGTTATTGATCTTTCCTAGTGGCGTCTCATCTCTGTGGAGAAAACTCTGCCCGGTCCACAGTCTTTAGATTTTGGAGAAAGTAGATTTTTACGCAAATACATCTCCTGTTGGACACAGTCAGCTGGGCTTGTGTCAGTAGCTTTTTACCAACTGGGATTAAAAACGGAATTGGACTGTGCTATACTCAAACTGGAATTGAACTTGAATGCCTGTAGTTGAATCTGTATATGTCTTTATATTCGGGTTGTTTTGAGCTGAGCTGAAGTCAGAGGTTTACATGCAGTGGATAAAAAGACACATAACCTTTTTTCCTCAATGCCCGACCTTAAAACACACTAAACATTTTCTGTTTTACGCCAGTTAGGATTACCAAAATGATGCATTTATGTATTGCCAAGTCATTTATTTTTGTATTTACTTTCTTCAAATACATCAAAGAAAATTTAGACATGTATCTCTTGGTGTCCATCCATGCATCTCTGGATATTCAAATGCAACTTTGCAAACCCAAGTCATGCTGCAATAGTCATATTCTAAAACAAGTTTTTTGTGTCTCATTTTTGTACCAAATTATGCTAAATTTAAACATTTAGTGTCCTGCTTTTATTTTTGCAGTTTCTTTATGCATTGCACGGTACATTTTACACTTATGGACAATTATGGAATTGTGGAATAATGGACTTCAAATTAAGTGACCTGGAAACACTTTCCATTTCTGTGGATAAGTCTTTGTTGATGTCTTTTGGCACCGGCATAATGTTTAAACGGACCTGCATGCATCAAACCAGCGAACTCCAGAAACTCCAGTAAAGATGGAATAATACACGTTCACATCAAGGAGCACATGTTTTATTTATTTTGCTGTAATAGTTTTTGTTCATTCAAATAATTCAACACTTTTTTTCAGTAATGGCTTTCTGCTCAGGGTGGCAAGGGTTGGTGGAGGCATACTGGTGCTAAAAAAGATGCCATATATTGCCTCGAGAAGTCTTCAGTTGTTAATTTACATGTCCAGTCGATTAAAGATAGGTGAGTTTTTTTCAAAATAAATGACACTGCAGTCGCCATCTGATTTGCAGTTTATTATATGGCTTAGAAAAAAATGAATGTTTCTAAGGCTTGTGGTCCGCAAAGGATCACACCACCTTTTTTTTTTAGTCTTCCACAGTTAAGTGAAGCATATCTCAACTGGATGATGGTACACTGAGGACAGATCAATCAAATCTGATGTCAAATCACAACTTGACATTTTTTTTTCATTAACATACTGATATCCAGTTATGATCTAACATGTTTAAATGTTTCTCTATAACAGACTACAAGCAAAAAATTGCACATTCAGAGTACTATTTTCAGTTGCAGATTTATTATATGATGTAATATTCAATCAAATACGTAACTACGACTGCCTCCAAGCTTCTGCGGGGAGTTCAAATATCTCTCAGCTTCGGTATTAATATGAAACAACGAACATGTGAATCTCACAGGTCCTAAGGCTCCTCCTTGCACCGCTGTCTGTTCATCTTACATTTATGTATGATCTCTGATCTGCCCAATTTAATACATTTTTTCCCCCCAGAGATGAAATCCACTGGAGGAAAGTATTAATATGTCACCTGAGCACGCGCTGCCAAAGTCAAAGCAAACACTTTATCATCTCAAATTAAAGCCACGGCGGTGCAAATGATACAGAGTGGTGACAATGCTGCACCACTCCTCCATCCTAACAAGCACAGGGAAGTGATACATGATAGAGATGTGGAGGTAGGTGAGAGCGCGGATCATGCGCTTCACAGTGCAGAGGTGGACTACAGGAGGCAACAGTGCATTCTAGAGGACAGAGAGGGAAATCGCAATCCCCGTGAAGACCTCAGAGGTTTGTTAGAGAACACACAACATCACGAAGGCCAAGGAGCACAGCAGACCGGTGAGGGATTCGCTTGTGGAGATGCATAAAGCAGAGTGAGGTTATGAAGCTGCACTTCAGCCTCTGAACATCTCACAGAGCTTTGTTCCAGCCATCATCTGTAGAATCAAAGTGAATGGCAGCCACAGTTTGATTCTAACCTGTTCAGTCATGACTGTCCACTTAAACTAATGAGCCAATCAAGATGAGAATTAAAACGAACCCAAGAGCCCGGTGGAAATTCCCGTTTGCAGGTTGCTAGAAGGTGCTGAAACACAGGGGTGGATGCATCATGCTTCAGCAGAGACAGTGAAGGTGGTGGAAGCTGATGGGATGATGGGTGGAGCTAAATACAGAGCAATCCTTAAAGAAAACCTATCAGCCTTCCAGCAGGACAACATAAAGCCACAGCCAAAATAAGAAGTTTCATATGAAGCATATTCACGTGTTAGAATGGTCCAGTCAAAGTCCAAACCTAAACCAAATTGAGAAGATTTAATAGATTAATTTCCACAGATTCTCTCCACTCAGTCTGACTTTGCCTTTTAAAAAATAATAATAATACTTTACCTAGTCACTCTGAATGACTTAGAAATTAGATGATTTGGTTGGTTAAAGAAACGAGTTTGTTTTTGCTTCCTTGAGGAAAGGCAGCTGTTATGAGATAGGAGCCATTTTAATTTGCAGCAGATTATGTAATGTCTGTTAAGATTCAATTTAGGCTTAACCCCCAAACCCACATGGCAACAGCCATGTGGGTTTGGCTATTGTGTTGAGAATAACTACACAACAAATAACGGGACAAGATTTTGGCGAATGTGGTTTGGAAAGATAAGAGCATATCTCTTGTGCTGTGCAGTATTTATTGCTTTAGTCCATCCATGCAGCAAAACAATTCCAAAACCAGAGCCACAGACATGAAATACCTCCACACATGGTCACTGCACATATTCACCAGAAAAAAAAACACCATTCATCCTGTATCACCATTCCACGTCATGCATCCATGCACAAACATTCGCATTCAGTTTTGTGAAGTCAGACAAACTCATGCACAAAGACACACGCAGGGATCCATTTGGAAACAGATACCGCATTGTGTGTTTGAAAATGTGGTGGTGGAGTTTCTAAAAATAAAATGTTAATGAAGTTAACAAATATTCTCTGCGTGCATAAAAACTGCTGTTCCACAAGCTTTGGCTCAATATGGCTAGAAGGAACATCATCCCAACATTGCAAGATGTTACCTAATGTAATATGTAAAGGTTTGGCCAATAGTTTTTTTTTTTGTTGTTGTTTTTTTTTTTTCAAAAAAAGATCTTTAGCTTCCCTCTGTTGCAGTGTGGTCGTTGCAGGAGAGATCATCCTGAACAAAGAGGGGTTTTTTTGTCTCCGACTAACTTGTGCAGGATGACCGGAGATCCATCTTTGCAGAAGGAAATGAGGCAGATGTGACATGTTGTTTCTCATTAGTGGCATGCAGCTCACTTTTTCCCTCCGCCCCCCTTTGTTTAAAAAAAAATAAAAATACATAACTCAGCTTTGAACGCATGTGTGACAGCTGGAGACGAGAACTCGGCTAAGTGGAGGAAAATAAATCAAAGCACTTTCCATCTTTTTGTAATGATTTGTCTAATTCTTGTCCACAGAGGAGGAGAAGAGATAGAGGGACGGGATGGGAGGAGGGGGGAATTGAGGATGTGATGGTGGGAAATATCGAGGAGAGATGGGAGCAGAGCAAGTCAGAGAGACGGTCGGGAGGGAACTGTGTCTTTAGACCAGCTGCACAGCAAATCTGTTTATTCTGCACAATTTGGCATCAAACACAACAGACTGCTGAGTGCTTGCTTCTGCTCGTGGCGCCCCATTAAAATGGAATTTATTGCTGCCTTAAGAGTAAGTCCAAATTACACATTTTCACCTCTCTGCTCCATTCCTCATTTGCACTGGTTCTTTTTCTCCATCTGTGGTGACGTCTTGTAGGTTTTAGCAGCCCCTCCACCTCCCGACACAGTTCGAGCTGCAACCGTGAGGGCTGCTCATTACAGAGCGATGCAGGCTGTCGTGCCCTCATGAAGTCACCCATCAGTACCAACTCTGCTGTCACCCAAATGCCACTCAGGAGGAGATTTGAATCGAGTCTCTGGTGGAATCTCATGCAGCTTAAGCTTAGCCCATCCATTCATCCATTTTCCGTAGTTGTGAAGCTCAGGGACAATAACGAAGGATTTCCTAAAAGTCTGAAAAGTCTGGCATGCTTCTGTATTCAGCCTGCTTGAGTCAGCTATGTAGAAGCACTGCTGCAGGTTGGTTGGGGAATATTTCTACAGGCTTTACAGGTTTTAGTGACTGAGATTTAATACTGGTTCTTTCTTGCAAAGTTGCTCAATTTGTAATCGGTTCTCTTAACTGGGTTTAGGCGTGAACTTTGGTTTAGATCAACACATGAATATGGTGTGTTCAAACTTTTTGTCATGTGGGCCAAAATTGAAAAGTCAACAGTACTCTAGGGCCAAGAAGATGCAAATAAAAGTTGTAAAAGTCAATTGATTGTGTTGTTGTTTTGTTGAAAAGGGCTGTCATTCATTATAGATCTAAGAACTAAAAGAATTGCACATTTTCTGCATTAAAGGAAAGTTACAAATATTTTCAAAATCTTTTGGATTTGATTGAACAAATTTATTCTGTTATAAGAGAACGATTTGCGTCACTTTGTTTCATAACACTTAATATTAAGCCAAATGCATTAAGTTAAATTAAAAGTGAGGTAGGAGCGGCAGCGTTGGCTTTTCAGTAAAAGCTTCTGCCGCAGACATCCTGGCTGCTTTTTAATCAGTGTTTTCATCATTTTGCCAGTCAGTTCAGGTGTGTCGGTTCGGCCATATAGACGAACTCGGCTTCTGACATCTCCACAAGTCATCTTGGACTTCTTTGATTTTTATGATGCTGCTTGCTTACCAATGTTCTTCACCAAAACTCTGGGACTCCACTAAATAACAGCATTTATACTGTGAATCAATTACTATGTGACAGATATTGCTTTCTACTTTGAAGGCCATTGTTTGCACTAGATTTCTTTAGGGGTATCCTCGCGGTAAAGCACAGCACTGAGCATAGTCTTCCTTATGATTCACATGTGACAAAATGTATAAAAATCGAGTGGTGTAAATGCTGCAGCAAGGAATTGTAATTAGTCTGAAAACCATTTGTTTTACAAGTGTAACCAAAACTTTTGGTGTAAAGACAGTATGAACTCCGGGCCCACATCTCGCTCCATAAATCTCCTCAGCCAATGATGAATTCATATTTAATGACTGCGGCCATCGTCTGGGAAGGAGGAGCATTCTTTCATTATTGCCCCTTTCCCCTGCTGCTTGGTCGAGATAATTGATTTCTCTGTGGTAACAAGGTATCGACTATCCACGCCAGCCAGCTAAGACGGTGGTTCGATTCAAAGGAGGGGCGGAGGGGCGCGGGGAGGAGGTGGAGAAAGAGTGGAACGAGGGATGAAGCTGAGAAAAGAGAGCTGGCGCGCTGAAAGCTAACAAGGCACACAATTATCTACAGTTTTAGATATACTCACAGGTTTGAGGTGTGTGCATAGATCAGGGCAGGTTTTCTGTCTTTTACCAGAGTTTTAGCAGTAGCTGCGGATTTAATGCAGCCGTTGGCCTGTGTTGAGTGAGAGTGTCAAATGCAAATGAGATCAATCATCTGTTCTCACAGAAGATGTGTTCAAAGAACTACCTGCCAAAGACATACAAGATCTAAAATATGTCAGGTAAATTGCTTTTAAGTGAACTGAGTGGGAGTTATTTGATTCATCAAGTGCAGATTATATTGTTCATAGAAACTCAGTGTAAGTTTAGTGCATGGCTTTTTGTTTTTAATCATGATTGATTTTTACTGAATAGACTTAAACAGTGCTCTTAAATGGGGAATGAAATTCATAAACACAGAAAGACTTAGAATCAAAAGATTTGCAATGTTTACCCTCAGAGGTAAGAGCATGGTGGTGCAATAAAGACCCGATTTGCAGATTTATTTCCATCTTTCATATTTGTCAGAAGCCAGTTCTCTGCATATCCTCTTCCACAAAACAGTTGCCTCGTGAAGCTGCAAATAGATCCAACGACCTTTGTGTTCGTCCTCCATCAGTCAAATCACCAAGTAAACCATTTATCTACCCAATCAGACAATTTTAATCTTTTGTAAAATGAACCTGGCTAACCCTGATACAAGCTGACTGTTGACGAGCCGTGACTTCAACACCCGGTCACTCAGACCGACTGACTACCACACTTAACAGCGGCAGGTGTATTCAACCCCCTTGCCATTTCAGTTCTGTCAGAAAACACTCTCTGATGTCTAAAGAGCTGTCCAATTCCCATTTAGCTCCACTAACAGCCTGAAAATCTTTTTCTTTCTTTCCTTTTTCCACCAAACTTTTAATCTCTCCCACTCAGGAAAAGGAATGGTGACTGAAGTAGGAGAAAAATGGAGGGAAGGTGGGAACACTGGGCATAAAGACTGATAGAAACTGAACAGCAAACACAAAAATATGCGTTATTGGTGCTGTTCCTCTTAATCCATAAGGTTCTTTCAAACTGAACCCAATAGCTCTTTTTCTGCTGCTCATCTCACCAATTGTGCTGCATCTATTGATTCTGATTCGACAGCAGGTGACAATGTGTTTTCATGTATTTATTTCCATGAAAACAATCAAAACAAACAAAAAACGTATTCAGGTCAGAATTTAGTTTATTAATTAAGTGATCAGAGGGGAGGTCTTCAAATTGAACTTATTGAGCCGATGTCTCTGCAATGCTGCCAATATTTACCCTGAACTCAAGCAGAGGCCTGCTGCATGCCCCACACAGCAACAGCCTGACATACATACAGTGCAATTCCAATAAAGTCGATAACCGCAATAATTAACTTTATGACTCGGGTAATTATCGATTGCATTCATGATCCAAAAGAAGGTGCTCGCTCCGATCTCCTCTTTGGCACATCCGCCCGCAGTTCGCTGTATAAGTAGAGGAATTAAGCGAAGCTCTTGTTGTTACGCGTTTACCAGCTTACATTGTAATTTATTTAAGAGCTCTTAATTGGACTAGTTACTCATTTGGCCCTCGCCGGTCCCACAGCAGAACGGAGCTCGATCGCTGCACGCTGGGGCATGCTGGAATATGGAGCCACAGAGACGCACTGTACACAGCCAGCTGTTTGATGTCTGCAGCATGCCAGCGTATGCTGCACCACACAGCATAAACAAACACAAAAATCCCCCGGTGAGAGGACAGATCGACACACAGGAGACCTTATTTCAGGCTAATCAACTATTAATGTTGATTTGAAATTCAGTTTTTTTTTTTCCTTCTTCTTCTTCTTTCTGCAGGCTCTTCTCTGCAGTTATTCCTGGCTGAATGGATGTTTGAAGCAGGAAGAAAGCAAGCGAGAACAGACGCATTTGGGTGAAACTGAGCACCATATTTTCACCATCAGCACTTCCCCACGCACACGCATGGCTTGCACGCTTCCCCCACCACCACAAACAGCTGGACTTGAATCTCAGAGGACCAAATGGGTTGCTAAGGCGGCTGCATTAAATGAGGCCACATAAATGTATGTCAGTGGGTTCTGCCTGGCTTAGCACTCTCCACAATAAGTGCTAATGGAATAACTATAAGATGTATAAATGATCCTTGCTTTAATTCATAATAATGTTGGACCTCATCGCCTGCCCATTCAGCCCAATAGATTATGGAAATAGCACTAATGACTATTGGAACAATGAGCTGAAAGGCATTATCATTCAGGGACGCGTCAAGCTTTGGAATAGCTGGCACTGTGCTTTTGCCCTTTCACTGAAGATCTGAAATACCAACGGCCTTGCATTCAATTAAAAGAAGAGAAATGAAGAATTACACCCAAGCTTCGTGGAACATTAATAACGCACTTTAATGTGGTAATTATCCGCGTCAAAAGGTGCAAAAGCCTTATGTTCGGGCTGAGTTATATTAAATAAAAACTAACATCTCCTATTGTGTACACCGAGACAGCCTTAAATCAGAAGGCTTCCTCCCCCCACAGACCTACTTCATGCATGAAGACAAAGAAGCAGGATTACAATGTTTTATTTTTAGCTTGGCAATGGATGCAGAGGCAAATGAATGTTCAGCTGTGAAATCTTTGGTAAAAGTTATTCAGGTAAACAATGCCACGAAAAAAAGACTAAATGCATAAAAACTTGGAATACAATATTTGCCAAACATGACCATACAATCAGATTAAAAGTTGATTTAGTTTTTTCTGAGTTACTTTTATGCATCACATATGCTAAACATCCCTACAACACTTTAAGGAGACAATAAAAGCAGCACGGGAGGATGTTATGTTAGCATTTTTTTTCATCATATATTAAAGCGCAACACGTTAGTTAAATATATATGCAAATAAATTTGATGTCAAACAGAGCAGATGGAGGTTTCACTTAAAGCTCACATGAGTGTGAGGCTTTGGTTTGTAGAAAAATATGCATGCAAGTATGTCTGAGTGATTATGTGCAAAATACATACAGTAAATCCTATTCACTGCTGAAGGATTGCATGTATTTAATGGTGCAACAGCACCCTCTAGTGGTCGAAGTTACCACAAAGAAAACGCCTCGTCATTATTAGAGTATTATAGCATTAGTAAAGTGTTCCTAGTAATAAAAGACGTCATTTTTTTATATAGCAAAACACATCAACACAGAAAAAAAGTCTTACATATAAGAAAAAAAACACACTGGCCACCAACAAAATAGTTCCCTACTCATTGTTTTAGTTTGATATTTGATGTGTGATTGCTTGACATGTGGTTACAATCACAACATCTCACAAAAAGCATAATTTGTTTAAAATGGTTGCTTGGTTTCTAAAGGCTTTCTATAATTACAGAGAAGAAATAAAAAATTTCAGCAACAAATTCTTAGTGATCAAAGATAGTCATTATATTTTTGAAAGGAAAAAAAAACATAGAAAGTTCTAAACAAAAAAAAAACATTCAAAAAATTGTCACGTGATTGCACAATCATTTCCCTACATGATTAGACAAAAGTATACATTGCTTTTGCACTCAGTAACATGCATATGGCTCAAAACGTTTTGGCTTTCCTGTCTTTACTTCAGCTGTGGAGAAGCGAAGAAGCTTCCCTGACGGTTGGAGGCTGAAGTGGCTTTGCTCTTGCTCCCAAATCTAAGAGTTTGAAATCAAGGAGTTAAAAAAATGACAAGTTTAGCATTAAAAATAATGTAGTCACACATTACACAACATAAATAAATGAATACTATGAATACATTTCAACTGTTCTTGCTTTAATGCACAGTGAAGCTGTAGAAAAATTCAGAAACTATGCATAGACTTGTCAATTTATATATTCTGATTAAATTAGAAAAAACAGTCAAGACTTAAACCTTTACAACTTTTTTCCTTTAGCACCCACAAACTTTAAAGTACTTTTTGTGATAGACCTTAAAACCAGTTTAAGAGAGCATGTGACCTAAAACCATTTGATGATGGTATGACTAAAGAAAAAAAGAATTGTTTGCAGACTCTTCAGCCAGACTGACATAGCTTTGGCTACTTTGCAAAGAGGAATGGGTAAAATGTTTAGTTTCTAGATGACTAAATATGGTTTAAACATTCACCAGAGGACTGAAATGTACTTTCATTATTAACTGCTAAACACCAATGTACCCCACAGTTCCCTGATTTTTACTTTCAAAAACTATTGAAAACCACAAATCCCTTTACTTTACAACAACGTACCAAATACGTGCACAGACAATTGAAACGTGAACAGGTTAAGAGTGTGAACACTTCTGCAAGGCACTGCAGTTATATTTTATCAATAGGAAAAACAAAGTAGTAGAGTGTGAAAGTGCATAAGTGCTTACATGGTGGTACTGGTGAGGCTCTGCATGACCCGCTGAGACAGTGAGCTGGAGGACGGCGTTTTGGAAATCATCTGGTGTTCTGGGGTTGTCACTGGTCCCAGTATGCTCACTGGAAATTCAACAAAGAGGAAGAACTGGTGTCATTAACATAACGACCCCCTCTTTGCTTGGTATACAGGAAACTGAAACTGGTGTTAGAACCTTGGGGATTGACTGAGGTTTTGTGGGTTGGTTTGCATATTGATGGTGGTGGGAGGAACTGAAACACGAATATGAAAAGGTTCCTGGAGTGGTCCCAAAAAAAGTATTTTTAATGTGACTGCTTAAAGAGAAATTATAGTCAAATAATAGCCACTTGAAGAAATTTCTGTTTGCCAAAACTCAGGAAAACAATGAACATTTGATACAGTACAAATTAAATTGTGTGCATATGAAAGGAACAACAGTGAAGAGATAGACACTCATAACTCCAGAAAAACTTTCACAGGTTTCCTGCTTGATTTAAGCACAAAACAGTATTAAACTGTAAAAAAAAAATAATCCCATAGAAACACTGATGAAATCCCCCTGAAACCATTTTGTAATATGTAGTTAACAGGTCGACAGTAAAGCAGAGAGGAGCCCTGAAGCGCACAATGGAAAGTCAGGAGGAATACAACAGGGAAAATCCATTCCATTCACCCAAATCTACTTAGCTAAAGTATCTCCCAACTCAAGAGATTTACTATTTTTCTTTTATCTTATCAGTGTGCGGTGATCCACCTTTTTGGCTTGGAGTGTCGGTGTTCCGAGGTGTCTCGATGTCTACGTTATCAGGATGGGCAAACCGGCTCCAGTAGCTCCCAGGAATACTCAGCAGGCGCTCTACAATCTACAGAAAATAAAAAATAATCTGCTTCCTCTGTTCCACAACCTTCAGAGAGCCACAACGCAACAATCAAACCAAAAGTAAAAATATGAATTACCTCAGCTGTCAACATTAAACACTTTTAAATTAATAAATAAGGTTGAGAGTATTTTTTGTTCCCAATTCACTTTACCTCGTACATCTTTTTTTTTTTCTATTTAATTTTTTAACTTTTCCATACACAAGTCAAAAAAAAATAAAAACACACACAATGATGCAAAAAACACAAAAACAAAATAAAAAAAAATACCAAATGAAAAGAACAGGACAAAGCAGAAATAAACTAAATTTAAAATTTAGTTTATTTCTGCAAAAACACAAAGTGTAGCTCTCTTTACCCTTGGTTGTCTGCTGGTATCATGCAGGATGGTCATGGGGTCTGGGTCAGGAACAGCATGACCCACCAGTGTGGGACCAAAGACTCTGGCCAGGTTGCTTACATCCATCTTAGTGTCCACACTCTGAGACACTCTAGAGATCAAATGCAGAGTTTTAAGTAAAATTAAAGTTTGCACAAGCCTGATGGTATGAACCTTTGCACGCTGCTAAAACCTAAGAGTTGAAAATTACTTGTGCAGGTGAATCATCAGACAGGCCAGTGTGTCCCGGTTAGGTGGGGGAAGCTCACTGATGGTCTGATACAACAGGGCGAGGCTGTTGCCATCGTCTTGTATCTCTACACAGAAACATACAGTTTCCATGAACTGTTGGACAATAAACAAAACAGCCAGTTATTGCTGAAAGTCTCAGAGACTCACCGGCTGCTTCCATGAAGACTTTGTTGAGGCGGAAGGTGAGAAGTGGCTCGGGCAGATTTCTTAGGAAGTCTTTGAGGACACCGGTGATGACATTGATGTCCTCGACTTTATTAAGAGAAGGCAAAGTTTTGCCTCGGATCAGCTTCTCCTTTAGCTCCTTCACCTGGCGCTCATGGCCAGAGATTCTGTAAAGGCCAACCTGCAGGAAAGGAAACACCAACTACCTCAATCGGTATTGTGTTCAATTTGTGATACCATAGCAACACTCAGGACTAACAGGAGAGGAATCATCTAAAGTATCACTACAGGGGAGAAAATCACAGTGGATGCAGAAGCTATTTAGTGCTAAAGTTTTTCCACATTTTTTTATGTTACAACCTTATTACAAGATGGATCAAAATTATTTTACTCCTCAAAAATGATATATGTTAATCCCTTAATGATAAACTGAAAACTGTGCCCAGACATTTCCAGCCTTTGTTGAAATTCTTCCAGGTGTGTCCTGTTTCCATTGATCATGTTCAGATGTTTTCATATTGCCCAGATTACACAAAAATGACAAACATTTTTCCAAAGTCCTTATTTTTCCTGTGGGTAACATAAAAAAAAGTAAATGGTCTGAAAACTCAAGCACAAGATTGTATGTTGTTCGCCCGTCTAACGTAAGAATAGAAATTCTCTGGTTTTATGAATATAAAATACAACTTCAAACCCAAGCATCATGACTGGGGAAAAAAAGGCTGCTTATCGTCAGGGTAACACCATCTTTTCTGTAAATCATGGTGGCTCATCATGTTCCAGGGCTGTTTTTCTGGAAAGACATCCCCAAATACAGCAGCCAAATATATAGAAAGCCTGTTCTGGAACTCTAATTAAATCAACAAATTAGCTCCATACACTTGAACTTCTCTGGAAACACTTAAAAATAACCGTCTGACTGCAGTTGGGAGAATTTGCAGCAGATAACGGTACAAAATAGTGATAATAAAAGCAAGGTGTGCCTGGCTTGCAATATCCAAGAAGATTTGAGGTGGTCTTTGCTGCAAATGTGCTCCAAAATATGATGAGCAAAAAATAAATCCTGACCCATTTTTATTAATTTTTTTTTTTTTTTTTAAAAAGCAAAAACTACCATACCCTTTGTCTTAATTATGACGGTTTGTGTATCGGGCGTGTAGGAACAATTAGATTAATTCATTTCATAGCATAACAAAAAGTGGAAAAATCAAAATGCTGGTAATGGTCCACATGCACAGGTTGAAAAAACTGTTTGTATTTTGTGTTGTCTGACCTCATGAAGGCCTCTGCGTTCAATCTCTTTAATGCAGTAGATGACCAAGGCTGGGATCCTTGGGGAGGTTGTTGGAGCAAAGTCAGCCAGTGTACTCTGCACAGAAAGGACATCTTAATGAGAACGTGACCTGAAAATACTTGTTAGAGTCCATTTATCAAATCAGTGTGTATTTAAATACAGTATCAAACCAACTTTATAAAACTAGCTTTAAGAGTGAGGTATAAACTAATAATTTAAAGTTATTAAATTATAACTTTACTTTTTATAACTGTGCATAAACTAATATGCACAGTTATAAATAATAACTGTGCATATTATTTATGCACAGTTTTTGCTGTTTTGTTCTTGTTTATGAAAGGAGGCGCCTGCCTGGACAGGATGATCATTTGGCCCCACACGCAGTCAACCTCAGCAAATACCAGAAAAAGCAAATGCATAAAAGCAAAGTTGCTCCATTTTGTTCCTTTATTCTGACAGTGGATTTAGAAATGTCGGCAGCCTTTCAAAAATCTCAAAGCAAAAGGTGAAACGTCTCCATTGTAATAAACATCAGGAGTGTTGTGTGCAGCAAAATTAGGAAAACATTTTACAATCCTATTCCTGATCCAGGGCTCAAACAATTAATTGGATTAATTGTGATGAATCTGTTATTGAAATAATTTATCAATCAATAAATAATTACTTAGAGACTCAAAAACAGGACAATTGCTGTAAAAAAAAAATATATATATTCAGCACTTTTTTAAAGCCAAAACAGTGCAAAATATTTATACATTTTGCAATTAATATTAAAAACACCTTTGTCTGCAAATATTTTTCACCTAAAACTCATCAAGTGGCAAAGTTAAAGCTTCGCCCAGTTCAAATTCACCAAAGGAATTCTGTGTTATTGCATTTTCAATTAAAAATCTGCAGAATCTGATTGATCAAATCACTAGTTGCAGCCCTAGCACAATCACAGAATGTTAAAAAACAGAAAAGACAGAGGGGAGTATTATACAGGAATCCAGTCTTCTCTGTGCTTTACCAGAACATAGGCCTCAACCTGACTGAGAAGCTGTAGTTGAGTGCACCTGTCATGTAAAGGAACCATAAATGAAGCTATCAGAAACAAACCTCTGTTCCCCTGATGGGAGTTTGAAGAGTCGAGGGATTACACGGCCGGGGGCAGTTCTCCCGGCACTCCGGATGGGTCACAATTCTGCAGTCCTGGCAGCGAAGACAAATCTTGCCAAACTTTGTTCTTCTTCCACAAGGTGCACAGAATTCAGACTTGATCACCTGATATATAGATACATAGTTTATTAAAAGGTTGGTTTTAAAATGAAAAACACCAATAAATAAAGTGAAGAACTTAGTCCAACCGTTTTGGGGATGAAGTGGTGCTTCTTCCCTCCTTTAATTGGAGGTGTCTGGAACTGAACTGGGGTTTCAGAGACCGGCATGCTGGGGGCTTCACTGGCAGTCTCAGAGTGGTCAGTGGTGGTGGTGTCTGGAAATAATCGTTTGTCAAATGGCAAAGATCAGCCAAATTAAATTTAACCACTCATTCCGCTTTCATTGATAATAAATCACATTGCAAGGAAGAAGTGAAATGAAAAGTCCTCACCACTCCTCCTCCTGCTGCGGGTCCAGTAAGGCACCGTCTCAATGGTGGAGACCGCCTCAACGCCTCCGCTCGCAGGAAGAGTGATCGTCGTTTTGGCCACGATAGACTCATTATTCTGAAGCATATTAAAGGAGACGTTTTATGTAATCTTCATCTAGAGCAAGCTGAACTCTTAAAGAACAAAATCAGATTGTGTTTAAAATATCATGGAGCCCAGCGGGCTCCAGGGAGCAGCATTACTCTTTCTGATGGACGGCCTGTGGAGCGGGGCTTCTTCACTGCTTGTGAAGGACCGTCTGCGAGTTTTCTAGAGGAACGCTGAAGTTTCAAAAGTAAATTGTGCAAACCAAGAAAATGAGAAATTAGTCAGTGAACTGAATCAGTAATTAGACCTCAAACAAAAAAAACGGCTGAACTATTAGGTCATCAGTGGGAGAAAAAACAATTGAAAACAATGAGTAATGACGTGACTCACTCGTTTCGGCCGTTTGCGGAGTCTCACATTCTTCATCCCAGAAGAATCCCAGTCCTAAAGGAGAAAGGGTGAAGCAGTGTAGAAATATTGAGCCACTTTATTAATAAAGTTACAGCTACTGTAACTATTTGACACAGAAATCTTACCAGAGAGTCATCCGTTTGGTCATAGCTGATATCTGACAGCAAAGACGTTGATTCCTCAACTTTTGTTAGTCTGTAATATAAAATCAGCATCGGTGAACTAATCATGTGTCCTAAGGGCCAGTTAGAAAATGTTCACACATTACAGCTGATTTACATGTCATGATGCAGAACAAAATATTGACTCAGGGATGACGAGGTGGCCCTTAAAATGTTATTTCTGAAAGGTTTGAAAAAAAAACTGAAATAAAAACAAAGTTTGTGGTGTAATGTGACAAAATGTCAAAAAGTTCAAAAGGTGTCAATAGTTTTACTATTTGGAATTTATTTATTTTATCAATCCTCCCACTTGGTATAATAGCACTACTTTGAGCGCTACACAAACTCCATTCCCTATTATCGAAGGAATTTGGCTGCAATTCCAAATGGTATTTAATGACTACATTAAATACCACTTATGTGGAGGGAAAACACAAGGAAACATGCAGAAACTTTTCAGACCATGTTGCGTGAGGCTGACCTTCGGCTGGAGTTGAGGTTGGTTTTAGTGCCTTGTGCTGCCTGCGAATGGGTGCTGAGAAAGGCCAGCGCTGACCGCTGCTCCTCACTAAGGTGAACACTGCTGCCATTATTCTCTGCGATCAGCAGCTCCCGGATCAGCTGCACCTGCCGCTCCTTTTATCATCACAAAGCAACAGGATGACAGGGACAAGTTAATGCAGATGAATTGTTTTGTTGTTGTTTTTTATTAAAATTGACAGCATAAATGACTTTTCTGTTGTTTTTGTTTGGGGTTTTTTTAAATATATGAAACTATACAGAACTCTATAAACATAAGAAATCAGCGAGACACCAACTAGTTTCTCGTAGACGGCCTCTGCCTTCTGTCGTCGACGGATCTCCACATCCACCTGGTTTCGCGCGTGTTTCAGTTTGACCTCCAGTGCCCCCCTCTCTGTTTCCACTTTGGACAATACTTCTTTGCAAGAAACCAGCTCTTCACCCGCCAACAGCCACTTCTTACGACAGTCTTCAAAGTTCACTGCCATCTGGAGGAACTCTGCAGTACAGGAGAAAGGTGCAACAGACTTACCAACAACATGCATTTCAATTAGCCAAACAAAATGTTAAGTTTAATTTATTATCACAACAGCACTATGTAATAAATCAAAATGGCAAAGGTTGTATTGGATGATATCTTCACTTATGCTCTGCAACCCAGTCCTGTATTTGGCCACTTTCAACTGCACTGAAACTGAATTTAGTGACCAACATGCTGCAGCTTACAAAGAATCTCACAACACCGCAATGACAGAAAATAAAGATTTGAGTGTTGATGCAGCAAAATAACAAATATTGCAACTGAATTCAAGACAAGAGTAGCATGGTTTTGCTTTCTAGAATGTGTCAACAGAATGGCAACAGAATTCTCAGACTCACAAATGCCATTTGAAAAGCACAAATAGAAGCTTTTATGAAAAAGAAATACAAAGTTTATGAAATGTGGCTAGAAAACAAAAGATAAAGTATTTTGTCGTACCGTTTCCTTTCTTGCCGCACTTATCCAGACAGTGTAGCAAGATTTACTGCTGTAGCACCGAGTAAACTAAGTAAACTAGAGTCAGCAAATACCGCACTGAGGTCTGCTGGTAACTTACGTGGTTCAATGTTCTCGTTCAGAGCGTCCAGGTGAGCTCTGAGACTCTGAAACTGGTTGAACAGGTTCACGACGGACATCTCCATGTTGTATCACTGCGACTGTTAGCAAAAGGTTAATGAGCTATGAATTTATCTTTTGTTGTCTTTTCAGCTACATTGTTTTCCAGTAGCCAGAGCGAGCACCTTCTGGAAAGTTCAAACACTCCCGTTTACATAGCTAGAGCGCAAAAATACATCGTAAAACTACATTATAGACATATTTAAGACAGACACAAACTTTTTAAAATTAGCATAAAAACAACAAAAGTTGTTGTTGTGCGTTAGCGGCCAGCTAACAGTTTATCACGACGTTAATTAATCACATCAAAAAACCGCAAATCAGTTACCTGTCCTATGTACAGTCCGTGGGATTGTTAGACGGGCGTGTATAATATTTGTGTCCTCAGCGGAGGTCTGGTCGTGTGTTAGCACAACACCAACGCTGCCACGCCTGGCGGAGCTTCCACATTCCTTCTGTTCAAAATCAGCGCCGGTTTTCTTCTTCGTCGGCTGAAACCTGGCGTCAGGGAACTCTGCCGCCCCCACACATCCAGACATGTAACTGCACAGAGGACGGCAATTAGTTTCTGTCAAGTGAACAGTTAAGGGTTTTTTAGATGTAGTTCTCTTAAAGGACTACGGTATTATAGTAATGAATATCTGATCTACCTGTAGTAGGTAGATTTTTAATTTGGAGTATTTTTTATGGGTTTTCCACATCTGGAAAGGTTTACCACTGTTCCATGCTTTCTCACTTATAGATAATGGGTCCTTCATTTTGGTTTACTGGAATCCCAAAGCCTTAGAAGTGGATTTGTAAGCATTTCCAGACTGACAAAGTTGAATGATTTTGTTTTGCTTCTCTTCTAGGGTTTATTTTTCAGGGCATTTTATAGGTGATTTGAGGTCTTTTATTCTTCTTCATGTTAGACAAGTAGTCTCTTGATTATGCAAGTCAGGCAGTAATGAGATCTGGATGTGGCTCAAACACTAGGAAATATGTGGTTAATCACATACTTGCAGGTTGGTTTGACTAGCTTTTTTCCTTTAATGTGTGAAATCCATTTGATGATTGCCATAGGAATATCAGAAGATACTCAGAATACCTTTTGTCCCATGTAACATTTCAGTGTGACAGAAAATTTTAAAAATATGTTATTTCAAGAGACTTTATTTTGAATCTAGTTTCTTTATTTGACTGCTTGGATCATCAATTGGCTTTGTAGCTTGTGTAAAGTTTACCTAAACATTAAAAACATCTGTAATAATGTTCCATTTTGTCTGTAACTTCTTAAACATTCCTGAAGAATTTACATCAAATATAAAGACAGCTGTATAATAGAAATAACTCCACTAATAAAAAAAAAAATGGTAGTCTTGACCTAGATTACTCCCCCATGTTTACATGTTTCAATGTGAGGTGAATTGCAAGAAGAAATTATGCATTTAAGCCTATTTGTGTGTCATTGTCTTCATCCTGGCTCTTGGGATGCACAGAGCAGCTTCATTTATCAGCCACTGCTGGCATATCTGGGTGAAGCAACCACTCTGCCATGCAGTATTTAATAAGAATAACACTCTCACCCACATGCAAAGTATTAATTGTCCATATATACATATATGTATCCAGGAAACCATCTGAACAATATGTTAATAGACTGCAGCTATTTTGTATGCATTTGCTTGATTTTTTTTCCTTGCACTACACTAGTCATCGGATTGAGCATCATGCTGTTTTTTTCCCCTCAAGTACAGCATCCCTACTGAGCAGTGCAGGTCCATTATTGTTGATTTGAGATAATAGAATCTGTCAGTCAATACAGCCTTTCTGTTTTTATTAATAATTCATGTCTACAGGTACATTTCCTGCAGTCAAGGATCATTTAACTCCTAACACTCTGTTTTACACTCATCACTGTCTGACTCTTCAAATCCGAGAGGGAACCGTTAGTATGCAGTTCCTTGCAAATGTATTCAGTACCCTCTATGCTGATTCTGTCAAAGAAAACCCTGTGCAATTAATTGCCTTCAGAAGTAACCTAATTAACATAGAGACCAGTCCAAATACGTATATGTAATCTAATGCAGTTGTTTGGGGTAGAGAATATTAGTGAACAAACATCATAAAGACCAAGACTACAACAGACAAATAAAAAAAAAGTAGTTTGAAGCACATTGAAGCTTTGAGCATCTCCCAGAACCTCGATCTAACATCAAGATATGAAAAAAAGTATAACTCATCTGCAAACTTTGAAGAAGCTGCAGAGATCTACAAGTCAAGTGGAAGAGGCTGCTGATAAGAAAACTATATCAGTCATGGACCACGAATATAGCTTTCATGTGAGAGTCATGTTGAAAAAGAGCCAACAAATGTCCAAGTTTGCACCATCCCCTTTAAATAGGAGACACAGCAAACAAGTGGAAGGTGCTTTGGAAAAATAAGGCCAAAACAGAGCAATTTGGTCAACATGCAAGGCACTATGTCTGGTGGAAAGTCAACAATGCATGCTGTTCTGCGCACGATCCCCATGACAAAACACTGTGGTGGGAACTCTTTTCTGGTCAGACTTCACCAGAAACAAGAGGAGCTATAGTAGATACAAGGGTTTGAAAACTGTATTTAGCTCCATCTAGCTCACATAAAATCCATGTATCAATTTCCTTCAGCTTTACAATCATGCGGCATAACTTTACAATCATGCACCATTTTAAGTTAATCCATCGCATATCACATAAAAACCCAATAAAAAAACATCAAAAGTTGTGGTTTGAGTGTGACATAAAGGTTTTTCCAGTGGACATTTGTGGAGCACTTTTCGGAGTAAGTCTGCAAAATAGTTGCAACTGTTTTGTCACCTTTATGCAGAAAGATATGCTATATCGACGTACCTATACAAAATTATTGCATTGCAAACCAGTAATATTTACTATTTGCGTTACTCTTACATGTATAAAAAGTATACATATAATACAACAAAAACTTCCTAGTTTCAAATAACTTTCCATTTTCCAGTGGGTGTAAAATGTAGCAGGATCCACTAATGCATGGAAGTTGGAGTGGAAGCACCTGCAGATTGTGCTGACTCCTGGGTCTACCCTCCTCAGTGGATCCATTGGAGGGGTAATGGATCCATAAACAGCCTCGTGGGTAACACTTGGCAAATATGCAGTTGAGCTACTAAGGACTGTATATTGGAGCAGAACACACCCACCTAACATACTTGTGGGTGTACTCAAAGCAAAGAAAAAATCTTTAGGATGACAAACAATGAATTTCTGCCTGTCCTTACTGGTCCTGTATGCTATAGTTTCTTTAATGAGAAAATCCCAGAAATGTGGGTCATTCTAAAATTGCATCTAAAATAGTAAGCTTTTCAACTTATATCACAACATTTATATAGATTTTAATAGCTTTGCAACAGGACTTAAACTTTTCCACATGAAGTCTCATTAAAAGAATCACAACAGCATCAAAAACTGCAGAGACATGCATTGCTCTTAACTTGAATTGCTGACATCAGTTATCCTGGCTGCCTGAAAATGTCAGAAAATTCCATTGTTTTTTACATGAAACTTGGCAAGAGTTGGGCTAAAAGTTGTTCCTAGAGCCTGTTTTTTATTTTAGAGGTAACTGGATCATTTGTTATGGGTTCACTATTAACCACTTCCGAATGTTAGAAGGGTTCTCATATTTCCCTAAATGCACATGTCTTTGAAGTGAAAGCACGCATCAGGGTGCTTGACGTTTCCTCTTATTAGCTCAACATCAGTGTTACTTTGTATTTGCCGTGCAAAAACACAAATAATTCCTCTGAGTTTAGGCACCACTAGTTGTTCTTGAACCAGAGTTTGATTTTAGAGAAGGTGGAATGCAGACCTGTTGTGCAGCTATTCATTCACTTGCACCTTATTTAGGTGTACCTTCATAGTACTTGTCTGGATTTTTTTGTCTTCATTCAGAACAATGATAATTCTTCTTTAGGGTAGCGTTCCATCTGAGATTCTGATACATATAAAATTATTTTGTGCAAATATATCCTTGCACAAATCTCCCAACATCAGGCTGTTTTGGTTTGAGAGCTGATGACTACAGAGGCTTTTGATGTATAGTGAAGTCATTATCATGTTAAAGAGACCAATTTATGACCATTTGAGCTTGGCGCATTATCATTCTGAGAACTGCCATCAGAAGAATGCTATACTTTGGTCATAGAGGAGTGGACATAAGTACCAATAATAAGATAGGCTGGGGTTTTTAACAATGTGTAATTAGTGCTAAGTGGTCCTGAGTGTGTCTAGAAAATAACCCAATGCCATTATACCACCCCAACCACCAGCCTGAATCCTTAACTTCGTCCATGATTTCATGTTTACTCCATATTTAGACCCTATTATCTGAATGCTGCAGCTGAAATAAAGACTTATCAAACCAAACCACATTTTCAAAGTTTTTATTGCCCAGTTTTAGTAAGTCTGTCTCACAAGCCTCAGTTTTTTGTTCTGAACTGATGGGAGCGACACCTGTGGTCTTCTCTTCAGTAGATCGTCTACTGAAGGTTTGACATTCTTTGATTGACCCAAGTGAGCTTTGAAAGTCTCAAATGCTTTGAGTTGCTTCCATAGCTTCATCTCAGACATCTTGTCAAATATACCTGCTTTCCTAAGTTAACCTTGTGACTGTTAGCAATTAATGGAATGTGGCCCGACAGGTGAATGAAAACCAGAAGACTCTGATGGTCCTAAGTGAGTCTACAGGTATGTAAAGAAGCTCTGGCCAAGCGAGTTCTGTCAAAAGATAATGTACACATTGGTGCACTTCAGTCTTCCCATCAATTGAGTTGCAAGTGGAATCCAGAGTGTTTACAGGAAGAGGCATCCGCTCTCCTTCACTGTTCCACATCCAAAGCATCATCGACAACAACCATCTTTGACTGTTGAAACCTGACCCCCGGTAAACACCCAGCACCCTCGATAAGCAGATTAAACAGATTACATTTCCCGTTTGAAAGAAATGGGAGAGAACTCTATAAAAATAATATTTTTATTGAGTCCAGTTTGTGTGAGCAGTGTGTAATGTAGCTTAAAGGAAGTTCAAGTACATTCAAACTAAAAGAAAACAATAACCCTCGTCCATGCTGTCCAATACTACAAATCACCCAAACTCTCACCTACTGGTAAAACTCTTATCTGACATAAGTGTGAAATTAGCCCTGGATTGTTCTCAAAAGAACAGCAGGCAGTGCTCAGTGCTGAAATATAATGGAAATGTACCAAAAACAATGAAATAGATAGAAACCATTGTCAACTGGCTCAGTGTTGTTAGCTTCAATATGTTCTCATATATAATGAGATTTTTGCAACTATCTGCTATGTTGATATCATATATCTTCAAATAAATTCCAGTAAAGGGTAAAAAATGGTTACCCATTGGTGGTGAACAAATGGTTGAACATATTGAAATAATTTTTAGGATGTTTTTTCTGATGTAATTAGCCATGGTGTATCATGCTAAGAAATAGAAGAACTATTACAAATCACCAGTCTAGTTTTAGAGTCCAGGAGTCAGGGTCTCTCGTTTATTAATCTTCATTAGGATGCAGTGCAAGTTTCCGAGTACATGACATGGCTGCTGAAAGTGAAGAAGGAATAAAAGAAAATAGAATAAGTAAGAGCTTATGTTCTCTGTGAGGGTGTTCATGTACCCATGGTGCAAATGAGAATGACAATGATGACGATGATAGCCACGACGGTGGCAATGAGGGCAACCAGCTTGCATATCTTGAGTCGGCGGAGGTTAGCTTCTTTACGCCTGAGCAGACCGTCGTAGCCTGGCGTGTAGATGTCGTCCATCCAGAACTCCATGTTGTTGGGGTTCAGAGACTCCTGACCCTGAAAAATGAAATACTATTTGTTTTTTCTTTATTGACAGACTAAGTTACTGATGTGATATAGGGAATATCAATAAATGCTTCTAGCACTTATAGAGTCAATATTTCCTACCTGCAGATCCAAAGGGGAGATTCGTGCCTCTCTATCATCTACTGTCCATATGGCTCTTCCTCTTCCCTCAGCCAGTCTGGGGTCAATGACCTTCCCAGACCCAAGCCCCCCTGTTAGGCTGCTATCTTTTTGACGGAACAGGGACGAGTTAAACACTTGTTCCACCATACTGGTTGGCTTTTGGGAAAGCAGGTTTGTAGTGCTGTCTGACTGATCTCCCTGGAATAAAAGCAGACCAAACATAGATTTTGAATAAATCATAAGTAAAAGCAACAATTTTTTTTCAATTTAATCTTTCTAACATCCACATAATGAACATCATTAAGGTTCAGAAAGAATGGACACGGATTGATGCAATATAGAAATTTGCAGATTATGCAAAAACTATTCTATAACTATTGAGAAACTTAAAAGATACATAGATTGCATAATGGATTGTAGAAACTCGTTTAAAATATGTACTGCACTTTGCAGGCCATAAGTTACTCCAGCGCAAAAGACACACCAGTCAAAGAATGCATCACGAAGGGGAACAAGGCATAAATAAGTTGAACTGGACTATATGTCGCATTTATTTAGAAACTGTCATTTCTGATGGGGACCTTGTCTGTGTTGATGGTATCACCCAGTTACTCTTTGTAGTTATCTGCTTTACAACAGACTTGCAGAAACTGTTAGCCTCAGCTTAGAAGTCTGCTGGCAATTTCTGATGCACCAATATCTATGTTATAAATAAGGGTAGTCTGAGTGGAGATGCATGCAGTGAGTTTATCGGCATAATTTAGAGAGGCAATTGCATTGGCAAAGCAGCAACATCAAGAAGGCCTGCTTGCAAAGTAATTTTTATTAATCTCCTTGGCTACTACCAGGATGTGGAGATGTAACTCCCTTGGCAGCAGATTCTTTAAACACCAAAATGTGGACACATTTCTCAAGCTGGCATTTTGCCAGCCTGCATTTAACTTTCCGCACAACGGCAGATGGAAATGTTAAATCCTGAGCTGTCAGTCAGTATGAATTTATGTTATGTCAAAACATAACATGTGTCAGGGAAATAAAAACAAAACCTATACAAGTTGCAAGATCAGCAAAATTAGAAAAAAAGTGTTGCTTACAGTCTGTAAAATATGGTATATAAGTTGACTGAGATAAGCAGAAGCTCCTTACCTGTCCAATTTTTCTTTGCGACGCTTTACCATCTTTATTTTTGGAAAACGACACTGACCAGTCTCTTGCAGAGTTAGGGATGTTCAGTTGTTTGCTATCAGAGGGACTTTTTTCATCAAGCTGGGTTTTGGAGGCACGGAGAGATGATGCGTCCTTCTTCCCTTCTTTCTGCCCTTTGGAGTCTGTTTGACCTTTGCTGCTTTCCGTTTGATCCCCAGTGGTGTTCCATCGGCTCCAGTCCAGGCTACTTGTGCTGGTCCCTGGAAACAGATGTCCGGTTGCAGACAGTGGCTGAGGCTCTGATGAGTCAGAGGGAGTTATAGGGTGGCTCATAAAAGAGGACACACCACTGAGAGGCTCAAGCCATCTACCACCTGTGCTTTGACCACCACCAAGGACAGGCTGCTGGATCTTTTCATCCAATCGCTGTAAAGCAGAGAGCACCTGAGAAATCTCAGCCTTCACATCATTCAGTGACTCCAGTTGTCTTTCTATTTGACTCATACGAAGCAACAGCTTGCAGACGCTGGCCTTTAGTCCATCATCACTGCTCTCCAGGGAATGGAAAAGTCTTTGGAGTTGACCCAAGCGACCACGTCGAGCCTCAGGCGTGTCCTGGTTAGCAGTACCATCGTTGGGGTGTAGCACTCCTGTGGATCCACACATGCTTATGTCATCTAAGAAGCGAAAAATTGCACTGATGTCATCTTCACCAAACTCAGGGTCATCTAATGAAGTCATGAAAGAGAGGCGATCAGCGTGAACCAGGCTCCGGAGTCTCCGGGGATCCGGTGGGTCAGTCTGTGTTCCCTGAGCCTTTTGTTTATCACCTCCATTTGGCAATCCACTGTCTACACTCTCACCTCCCGAAGATCCACTTATAACAGGAGTAGATCGCCTTGGAAGTTGTGCTGTCTGTGATTCCATCCCCAAGTCGATGCTGCCGATGCCTATCCGGTCCTCCAGACTGTGACTCTTATTACTCCAGATAGCTCTCTGTGTCTTGGGTGGTCGAAGGTGTCGGGGAGATGGCTCTGGCATTGAACCAGGTCCAAAATAGGTTGAATCCTGCAGATCATCAAAGCTCTCATGTTTAGCTTTAACACGCTGTTCAGGTGACATATGAACTGCTGTAGGCGATGGATAAGGATTTGGGATGATTTCAAAGCTGTGGTTGTCAAAGCCTGCATGTCCTGCTTTAGGACTAGGAGACTCACTGCTGACTGTCACCTGTGGTATCAAAGGAGGCTGGTTGTGGAAGTCTTTCCTGAAGGCACTTCTCTTCTGGTCAACTGACGATCCCGGTTCAGCCTCGAACACCTCCATTGCTGCAGATTCTCCACTTGACTCACTGTCCGTTTCCAGAGGCAGGTAGATATTCTTCATTACCTCATTAAGATTTGGACTGCTGGAGTATGAGTATGTAGTGTGAGGCAAGTCAAAAGATACAGCCCTCGTCCGGGTGGGAGGGGAGGACACAAATGAAATGGGATCCGGGGGAAGACTTCCTCGCTTGCGAGCAGAGTAATTTGATTTTGGAAAAAGCAAGTGCTGGTCGATGGGCCTCCCACTGGCGTCAATGCGAGTGCTTGCTCGTTCTCGACCAGGAATGTTCAAGGGGTGTAAACCAGGCAGATTGGGACCAGGCGACTGGTCGACAGGGATTACTGTCTGGGCTCTCATTGGATGGTTGCTTTCAGAGACCCCACCTGTCATCTGAATGAGATTGAAGATAGTCACAATGTCTGCAGCGACCCCTATGGGTGAAAGTCCGTGGCCTCTGGTGGAAACCCGATCTCGGAACAGAGTGGCGGGGAAACAGGGGTCCCTGCTGGCGGCAGCAAACAGCAAAGCCCTGAGCTCGACGAGGTGCTCGAGGTCGAAGCGAGTGCTGACCATGCGACAAAGGTCCTGGAATGTCAGCCACTGCCGCATGTTGGCCAGCTCCTCCAGGATGCCCAGGAGGACCACAGGATATTCCTGTTGCAAGTCAGCCATTGCAGCTCACCTGTTTGGGTGAGCAAATGGTAAGAAAAAAAAATTAATAGGTTGTAGCTTAATCTTGAAAGACTTGCCCTTTAAACTGTACTTAGTGTAACTAATCATAACAAGTCCTTCTGTTATAAATGACAGACAAAAAGAAGGAGCCACTAATAATCGAAATGACACAAACTTCTCTATTGCTTAATTAACAATATTACAATAGCAGGTTTAACTAAAACATAATAATCAAGAGAATATTTCATTTCCCTACTCTGCAAGTTTCTTTCAGCTATAATGCATCAACTGAATTGATACTGCAAGCTTCTAAGCATATCTGCAGGAAAAATGCCTTTTTCAGATGGAGTGAAGGAGCGACCTTATTTTGTGGTCCTAAAATAACTGGTCATCTGATTTAATGACGCTGTCACACTGCGCACATCTTTAACTCTCTGGACATCTTTATTCCACTTATCTCTATTAACAGCTTCAGGCCATAAGTGCCACTTTGCAAATGTACAATATAATGATTATTTGATACTATATTTGAAGACAGCGTAAGTTTAATTAGGAGAAGCCATTACATCCAACATTAAATGAAGGTACAACAACACATTTTTTGTTCTAGGATATCACTGAAAATCCAATAGAAGTTGTAAACATACAGTAACTCTAGCTCCATTTACTTGTGTCTATTTTTACTCACCTGAATCTACTGGCAAAGATTTAAAGCCACTCTTGGATCCGCCAACAAAATCCACATTAGTCTGTTTGCATATTCCAAGAAGCTCTGGCTGGGTCGGCTCATCATCCCCTCACGGTCCCTTCTCAGGCTTTCTCCGATTGTGAAAGCGAGAAGCCCAGAGCCCAGGCAGGAGAGGAGAAAATTAGAAATCAGGTCATCTTCCCACAAGTCCCTGCAGGCCCCAGAGGGACCTCAGAATACATCCAAACGGTTTCCCCTCATCACAGATCAGCAGCCACGACACTTGCAAAGCCGATCGTACAAACACATCTAACTGAATAAGCACAGATAATCTTGGCAGGTCAACACGGACGTGTGTGTGTGTGAATCTGGTCTGTATTTTCTCAGGGTACCATAACAAAAGCTGGTTATGGGCGCAAGCTTAGCAATACAATTAAAGGGGCAGATGAAAAATTGATGGTTGTTAATTGACATACATAAAACATCTGCGCTGACAGGAAACACAAAGGTCTGGGCTAAAATTTCCCACTAGATTCCTGCACACAGAGATGTCTGCCAGACTCCCAGACTTTTCACTATTGCTCTGCATTATCATCCATAAGGGCTTGTACTTAAAACTCCATTAGAGCAAGAAAAAGGGCGAGGCTTTCATCGTTGAGTAGCAGCACTCTGCTACAATCAGGAAGGACATCTCTAATTCATCTAACAACTTGCTGAAAGGGAGGGCAGGGCATCCATCATCTACATGCACTCAAGAATCAATGCAGTGAATGAGCCACGGTAGGGGTGTCGGTATGGCCAGTAATGCATTAGTGTCAAGTCCGCTGTATTGCAGTTTTAATCGCAAGATGAGAAGAAGAAACAGTGCTTGACAAGATCAGTCCACTTCATTATTTTTGACTTTTATTGTTTCCTGGTAGAAAAAAAAAAAATACATCCAAACAAAGGATAACACATTAACCTAAATCACATAAACTAGTTTCAGTCGAGTTGGCATAAAAATATTAATACTGTAAAAGTACACCAATTATCCTGTAGGAATTTTAGGAGAGATGAGACTCTCTCTCTTCTTTCTTCTTTGGCTTTGATTTCACCACAGGAGTTGCAAACAGTGGAGTCAAAGAAGGATTCAAGGCTGGATCTAATGCTGGGTTCAGGGCCAGAAGATCAAGTATCTTGGTACTCTGTTCACCTGCTGATAAACAACAAGTGATGAAGGACAGGAGATACTGGTAGGTTCACAATGTTTTACACTTAGTTCAGCTGTGTTGACATTTCTACTCCCACATTTTTAAGTCCTACTCATAGAATTACAAATAATGTGCTGGGATGACTGGATGTTTCTCCAGTTGTATGAAGCACTGCCATCTGTTGCTACAAACTGGAAACTAATCAAGCTTCATCCATCATCACTTTAACACAGTTGTAAAACTACAGATGGTAAGATGCAGCATGCAGGCAGGCTAGCATACACACTTTCAGCACAGGTTGCAAGTCATTTAAGGGCCTGAAGAATAGAAGATTTGGTGAGAACCCCACAACAATGACTCAGAAATGCCAGAATAGTTCTAAAGTGGATTGTTTTAAAAGTCAAAAACATAAAAACAAATCAGCCTGAAAAAGAATGATAAAAGGAAAAGATAGCCCAAAGAATATTCAAAAACCTTTCAAAAACTTTATGTTCAAGCTCCCCATTTAGCATGGGTTAAAATCTGACATCTTTAAGGGTATACAGCAAGATTTGATCCGTCCAATGATCCAAGATTAAAGGATTAAAGGATTCAGGCAAGAGCTGAAACAGTGTTGAATTTCAATCGCCTTCACAATATCCATGTGTGCAACATTACAATTGCAAGACTGCTCAGATGGTTTACTTGACAGGATATCGTAGCTGAAGTGCCAGGCACACAACCCAGCAAACCATCCATATATTTGACCAGCTGGATGAACTCTAACTGCTAAAACCTAATGTTTACATCTAGTGGTTGAGATGCTACAGCTAATGGAAGGAAGTAGAGAAATTGTGTGCTGGTAAAATTATCCAAAAACTATGGATAATTGATTTTATCATTGCACCTTACTGTATATTGGTATTATCACAATGAAATCCTTTCTTGATATTGTCTGTGCCCAAGTTTAGACAATATAAATAAAAATATCAGACAAAGTTTAAGTGCATGTGGCTTGTGGCACAAATAGCAATGAAAGGACATTTACACTGTAAGTAATCATCACTCAATTTAAGTCCTATTTAGATACACTCTGCTGCTAAAGACAAAAACTTAATATGGAGACAAGAGGAAGAAAAGAATATTTCTGTATTGTACTTAGTTTCAATACTAAAAAACATTGTTCATTTCTGAACCTTTACATTGGACATGAATATAGCAACAAGAACCTTTAGACCAATATTCAGAAATAATCAGGATTGCATAAGTGTGTTTCTGTGTATGGCAGAAAGACCATAAATTCTCTCAGTGTCAGAATGACCTTAAACTTTCCTATCGCTGGGTAATATTGCTTACCAGAGTTGTCCTCCTCGCTGCTGGACATCTGGTGTGCACTGTGGACAGAAACACGGGCAATAGCTCCCAGCTCAGTAATGAAGCTTTCTTCTGCCTCCTATTGGATGCAGACACACAGCGCTGTCAGTCAGCATCGCTGCAAGATAAACGAATTCACTCACCTGCCACCGAATAGAAAATTACAGTGGCACACCAACCATTAACTGGGCTTTAATCCGCTCCATGCTTTGGTCCAGCTCGACTTTTTTCTTCCTCAGCTCCTCGTAAATCCTCTCCTGATCCAGATGACTTTGCTCAATGAGCATTTTTTTATTCAGTTCCACCCTAACATGCACGAAAACAAGCTCAAAGAGTTAATTATTCTTCTTTACTTAACATACTCCATCTAAAATTGTGACTATGTTAGCGTTTTTCTACCCTGCCTCTCAAAATACTTTCTTTTCTATTTTATCCAATAACAAATGCAAACTTTCATGATTCTATGCTACAATTTTGCTCTATCCTCTTAACACCCTCTTAAAATCCACTCTGATGGTCTTAATTAACAGAATAATTCCTCTGATGAACTCTACCTTTGTTCAAACTCTGCAGAAGCAGGTCTCTTGCCCCAGTTCACAAGTTCTCTCAGCAAAGCTCTGCTCAGCTGGCTCCTGCCATCTTTCCTCTTATTCATCTCTGAAAAGGTTTGCAAAAGTCGAGCGTCTTTTTTTATTTTTCGGTTTAGAAAATCAGTCAATATTCAACAGACATCGGAACATTTAGATCAAGAAGCTAAACATTGTACTGGTAAAATAATCCTACCGTGGTTTATGTTTGACTGATCCAGCTGTAGATTACTAGAAATGTCTCGGAGGTCAGAGTAATAGATGTGAACCAACGCCCTGAGAGAATCTTTGGTCAAGTAGACGCTCTCTGCTGCAGCCTCAGTCAAGTGGTGCTAAGGTGAAGGAAAAAAAATGGAAATAAAAACCTGTAATGTTCTATGTTTTGGTTGAAACCAATTACTCTCAAATTAAGATTTTCAAACAAGTCCCTACTTTCAGGCTCGGGTCATGTTTAGAGGAACTATGTGACTGTGTGGGCACAGCCTCCATCTTGTGATGGATGGCATGGCTGAGGGCGTTGCCTAGCGCCAGCTGTGCATGGCTCTGAAGAAGCTCTGTGGCGGCTTCCAGCTCAGACAGGAACTCCTGTTGGAGGTTGTTCTCCAGTAGCTTGCTTTCTGGACCCAGGTGCCTCTCTGCGAGGCTGGCCCTGCTGTTCTGTATGGAGACAATTGGGGGAATTAAGACAGTGTGTCAGAGGAAACTTGTGCAAAAGTAGGTGGTTCATTTGTTTCAGATAGAGATGCATCAAGAAATCGACGATGGACCGCAGGCTAGAAAGACATTATTTGTAAGTGCAACCAGATTGTGCATCACTTTTCCTACCTTGAGAGCTGAATCAACACAGGGTTGGGTTTTACTGGGCTCTTCCACTAGCAGAGCTCTGAAGTCAGTCTGAGAGAGCACCTTTAGTTTGGAGATCCTCATCTCTTTCAGCATCTGCAGGCTGAAGTGCCGGACAGTAAAGGACCGCTCCATCAGCAGCGAGAGGTGCTTGTGTTTCTTCTCTATCAGCTTCCCTATGTCACTAAGAGAAAAATCATGCAGCATTAATAAGGGAACATATCTGCACCGGAAAAGATTCTACCGTTAATCTAAATGTGTGTTTATGTGGGTCTTTGGCGTGGTTGCAATGCTGACACCCCCAAGATTCACCTGCTAAGAGTGTAGCTCTGTCTGGCCACTATAGCTTGAAAGATTTCCATCTGCTGTTCACCCAGATGTTTGAGACAAGACTGCCCCAGAGCCATCCCTTCAATCCACACCTACAAAAAGACAGACTAAGTTTCAAACTCGGTCAAGAAGCAAATTAAGATGAAAACTAGATAAATACATAATTTTCCTCGTAGGAATTCGGCTGCCAAAGAGACATTTGATTCACAGCCTGGTGTCTACCTGCTGATCCTTCTCCAGCTCCGTCCTGATGTCGTCCAGTTGCTGCCTGGCGGTGCTCTCTGCCTGCTGCAGCTGATCAGCAAGTTTCTGCTCCACTTCCAGCCAGATACTCTCACAGTGCTCAGCAGTGAGGTTCAGCTGAGTGGGAACAGAGGCCAGAAAGATGTCCCTGGCTATCTCACTCAGCCTGTTTGACCAAAGGGCCCGAAGTTTCTGGAGGCGCAGGATTTCTCATTAGCACAGCACATTTACATGTACAAGTACACACAGCAGATAGGTAGACTGAGTGACACAACTGCATATTTATAACACATTAAAAAAAGAAATATTCAACACTGACTTGCAATAAATAGTACTCAGGTCCAAAGGTACAGCTTCTTTCATATCATTCAGTTACATTGTGACTACTTTATAAGTTATGAACTATTAGCAGAAAGTTATCTAGGAAGAGGAGGTTAACCCTTTATGTCCTTTATGTTCAAATCTCCGCCTGGATAGGTTTTTGCTTATTTTAGTTGTACGGAGTTCTTTAAATGGCTGGTGAGTAAATATATTTGCCCTTATACCCATAACAACAGGAGCTTTCAATATCTAGCAAGGCATTTTCGCAATTCACCATGCCCCTCAGGTTAATTACACTCCCGGCTACGATGGGAGTAAATTTTACCATAATAACCCAATATTGGCTGGAGAGCGCAACGTCTCCCCTTTCAGAAACCGCTGGAATTTTAACTTTTTAACTTGAACAGATATCAGCCTCTGACAACCAACAACAGCTTCTGGGTCATCTCTTTATGACCAGCAAACAATTGACTCACAACTGAATTGCTTTACCTTCCAAAGGCTGCAGAGGGCCTCTGCAATTTTGTTATCCTGGTGCAACTCCAAATCAGAGATCTGCTTCCTGTGCCTCATCAGTAGCTCCTGGTAGATCTGAGGTCAGAGTTTGCTCAGAATCAGTTACACGTTTCAATAAATATAGCTTAAAAAAAAAAGGCCAACAGATAATTATAACCCAGGAAACATGCAACGTATTCTAACAGAGGTTTGCTCCTGCAGGTCACAGCAAGTCAGTCCCATATCCAGAGCTTTACTCCTCTCATTCATCTGACTCTTCTGAAGCTTTTTTTTCTTGCACTCCTTTTTGCGGCACTTTTCAGTCACCAGCTCCCTTGTCTTCTTTGTACATTCTGTAAAATAAAAAGGCAAACCCACAAACAAAGCCATTTTCATGATTATGCCTAAAACTATTTTAAACAGGCTTCAAAACAGGTAGCCAACTTAGGAGTTTTAAATGAGCAATCAGTAACAGCTTCACCACTCCACAGACTTCTGAGATTATCCACATTAGTAATAAAATGACTAACAAAATCACTAAATGTGAGTAACGAAATAAATACGATGGTTGGCTATGTGCTTCAAATCCAGATTATGTTTAAACACTGTTATCACTTCATTGAATACCCGTAGTGCCTGCAGGACAGTTTCACAAGAGGCTGCATAAGAATCTGGGAGACATTATTATGAATGACATTGTGTGCTCTCCAAAAATAACCTGGCCTTATTGGAGGAGCTAAAGAGGAATCCCAGAAAATGCTCTATTTTAAAAGAGTAGGTCCTTAAAGTTAGAAAAGTAGGCTGAGTGTTGAGCACTGCAAGATGCAGCCAGACAGGAGCTGAAAGACACACACATAATTACACTGATGCAGTTACCCCTTTATATTTGGAGCCGTTCCTCCATATGTTTAGGTTCTGCATCTTACCCTCAGTGCTTCGATGAAGTCCTTCGGTCAGGGCGGCCTGAATCTCAGAGAGAATCGTTTCCGCTGGGTTAAGCGTCAAGCTTTCACCATTTGCCAGCTGCCCCAGTCTTGTGGCGATCAAACCCATTCTCAGAGTCACTTCCCACCTCAGCAAGGCAGGCTGGGACTGAACAAGCCCTGACAACTCCTCCCACCACAGCAACCTCTCCAATGTTCTCTAAAACAAAAACATTTACAAGGATTTGTAGAAGTGTTTTACAAATGAAAAATACATTCCAGTGCAACCAAATGTCTTCAGAAGTTCGATAATGTCAGAGAGCGACTGCTAGCCTGCCAAAACATGGCAATCCATCAACGCTGGTTGGGTGGACAAGGAGATCAGCCAAGACAGCAATGCTAACTCTGGAGGAGCTGCAGAGATTCACGGCTCAGGTGGAAGAGCCGTGAACCAAAAAATACCTTTTGATGTAATAGCAACAGGTGGCTCTGTGAAATACGAAGTAAGTTGGCTGAATACAAATGCATGCCACACTTTTCAGATTTGGATTTGCATGAAGCTTTGAGAACTACTAATTTTTTTTTTTCTTCCTCCTCACAGCTATGCACCAGCTAGTGTTGGTCTCGCTCTGAAACATTCAATATTTTCTTTTTTTTTTTGGAATTCATGACGTGTGAAATTCACTCAAAATTTTAAGAAATCAGACTAAATAATTCCTCAACGGACTAGTAATCTGATCCAAAAACGTATGAGACAAGAAAATGAATGACAAAAATATACTGCGTTACCTTCAGATCAGCTTCCTGTAACATTGTCAGATGCTCCTCTACCAACAAGAGAGTCTGAACGATGGACAGGATGTCATCATGGGCTTCCTCAGGAGAGAAACCACTTCTCCTCCTCAGCAGAAGCTGACACAAATCCTCCAGTTGTGAGCTGAAACTTTTAGACTATAAAGACACAATAATACGAGTCACACTCCTTCTTTAAGTTGTCTAGCAGATTTGGGGGTGGTGGGAGGGACTTGGGCTCCAGTCACCGTTTGAAGGTTGCGTTCAAGAAGATCTTTCTGAGCTCTCTCAATCTCCTCCAGGGAACAGGAAGCATCCTGGATCGTGTCTTTGGTGGGTTGGCCCGTCGTCAGCGATTTTCTCAATTCATTCAGTTTCTTAAATTGAGAAATTAATTTCAATGCAATGAAATGAAATGAAGGCATGTGCATTCTTCCAAAGAGCCACATATTTTAAACATCTGTTTGCACCTTTTCTTGCATCAGAAGTGTTTCTTTGGCGAAGTCTGCGTCGTTTTTGTCTTTTGGAAACCGAGAGCTGAATATAACTTTAAGCATCTGCAGAAAAATCTGAAGCGCGCAGTACAACAAAATGGTAATTAGCATCATTTGTGCACGTTTGTGATGCATATTGACAAATTAATCCACCATCACAAGCTCACCAGATACTTCTCTTCCTGAAGCTGAAAGCTGCGCTGTTGTACTTCCTGCAAAGCCAAACAGTAGAGGCTGATCCTGCCTTCAAAGCTGTAAAGACAACACAGTTACCAGGATGCCGTGTTGTCTTGGTAAACCGTAACCTCCAGAAGGTGTGTGGCTCCCACCCGGTGTGTGTCAGTATGTGGGGGTAGTGGAAGACTCTGGTGAAACTCTGGTTCTGCAGGCTCTTAGGAAGCTCCATGTTGGAGATGAACTGACTGCTGTCATTGTTGTCCTGCTCCTGGCTGAGAGACTCTCCATCAGAGGACGAGGTCGAGTCCTCATTAGGCATCGGCGGCAACTTTGATTGCTCGTGAAGGGATGGGTTTGACGCGCCGTCTGCTAAAGGCTGATGAGTACATGGAGAAAAAGGATAAAAAATGATAATTTTGCAACTGTATTGCCATTAAAATGCATGTTATGCCTTGGGCAACCATTCATTGGTCTTTGTGTGACAGACCAAAGAAAGTAAAGCATAAATGTTAAGTGGAAGGAAAAGTTTGCATGGATTTGGCAACTTTCTTTCACAAATAAACATCCTGAAAGATGTGGCATCTGTTTCGATTCAAGGCCCCTTAACAATACCGATACTATTATAAATCATCATCATAAAGAATAACTTACTGCTTGGCTTTCACATACTTTACCACCTACAAAATAACATGACGTTAAATCATTTTGCCACTCAAATATCTTTCAGTAAACAGTATTTTGAGTTCTTTTTGTTTCAATTTTAATGTTTTCTACAAACAAAACTATGCTATTGTTTAAAACGGTTGGGCTAAAAGAGTATTTTGGTAAAAAAATAAATAAACATTGGGGTTTTCAGTCATGCGTGAGAAAACAGAAGAAAGACTTACCCTGTATTTCTGGTTGATTGGGTAAACCACCTTGGCTCTGGAAGCAAATGCAGCCACATCACTATTCATAGGAGGATGCTTCTTTTCCTGCACATCGTACACGAACAATGGGAAAGTAACACTTCTGAAGAGGTAGATATTGATGCAAGGTATGAACTAAAGATAAGCAATATGACATTACATCATCATGGATTACAACAACTTGGTGTTATTGAAGTGATTTCGTCAGGGGTTTACAAAGTTTTCAGCTTCTAACCGCCAAATTAACAATGGAAATCACTTGATACTCTGACTGTCAGCTGATTATAAATGCATAATCGGTAATAATAGAGGTGATAACACAAGCAGCAACAAATATTAACACACTGATGCTTTTTTTTTTCTAAATGCTGTATTTTTCTCTTTTAAGACTTCCAGTAAAATGTATTTTCTATTCTTTTATTTTCAACCCTTTCTAATCTAAAATGCTTAAAATAGTTACTTGAGGATTATTGATGTCCTTTATACGAATGTCAATTGATGTCACCCGGCTTTAGGTCAAACTACTTTTAAATTGACAGTGGGTGTGATATTAGATCGAACTGAACTCAACTTTTTAATTCAGAGTGCTAAGAAAACATTTGCAGGGTTCCTTGAATGGATGGATGAATGGATAAGAGTGGTTAGATTGTGGTGGAAAATTACTGTAAGTTCACAGCTGCTGATCATGTCAACTTAAATGCTTGTGAATCCTCACCAAAGGAGCCTGTTCGGGCTACACACACAACAAGGTTGGAAGTTGTTTTGCTGCAGCTGCAAGGGAACCAGACCGTCTCCCCCATGTTTTGCATTCCTCACCTTGGTATAAAACCTTTGTGTTGTCCCTGCCTGCCTGAGCTTTCACCCAGTACTGCTTCATTATTGATTGTCCTACAAACTCTCTGCATTGTGCACAATATGTGAATGAACCTGATTGAGTCATTTCGCCTGACAGTGCTCGGAAAACAGTTTTAATTCCTGATTTTTCCCAGAACCTAAACCCTTGTAGGTCGCTGTGAGTGAGAGGAAGCCAGATAAGCACCTTGTCATTGGCGGAGCCACTCGGGGCATCCTTCTCTCTGTTGCTGACACAGTCACTTTGATTATTGTCAATATTCCCAGCATCGGGTTCCAGCAGCCTCCTCGCGTTGTAAACCTGCAGGAAGACGGGCAAACGCAGCCTTGTTATGGCAAAAGGAACTCATTAAGGGGAATGACGCTACTCGATTCGTGCTCACTTGTCTGGTCAACAACAGAGGCTTCATGCAGAAGACGTAGAGGAGAGCCGCAGCCAGGATGCCGGACAGTGCTCCGCACACCGCAGCCGCTGTCAGCAGTCCCGGATACACATGCAGCGACTCGGCGACCTGACCAGAACGTCGGTGCCGCATTCCGGAGACATTTCCGCCGCCGGCATTTTCAGACAGATTTAACCAGCGTAGACAAATGCACGGACCTTGTCCGGGTTCGCGCTGCAGCGCCTCAAAAGATCCGCAGCTCCGTCTCAGAGTCTGGACTCCTCGGACTCGAAACTTTCGCAGAAAAGTTCATGTCGTTTGAGTTCTTTGAGTGACTTGAAAAGGTTTTTGTTTCGACTTTACAAACAAAGTTCCAAGCTGTAGTCGATGAACGGACCAGACTCACAAAGAGGTCGCTCCTGCGTCAACGCACAAAATTAGGTCTGAAATCTTAAGTCTGTTTTTTCTTTTCAAAATAAAGGCACAAACAAATGGTGTGGACATGTCTTTCTGCTGCGATGATGGATGGATGGATGGATGGATGGATGGATGGATGGATGGATGGATGGATGGATGGATGGATGGATGGATGGATGGATGGATGGATGGATGGATGGATGGATGGATGGATGGCTTTCTGCTCAGGGCAGCATAGCCTGGCGGGGCACCCCATGCAACAACAACAAAAAGTCAATCATGATATATTATATTTTAATATCTTCCAACGTTTGTTGTACATTTTTCAGAAAAAGCAAGTCATTAATGATATCATATTTTATGAATTCTGGCACTTCGTGATAGGTTTCCTATCTTCTCTTTGTGTGTTCTGTTCATTGAGAGAAATTATACACCTTTTGTATGTACAGGACAAGCCCTATAGGCATCAGCTGTACACTTCAAAAGTAGATGACTCTGAAATTGGAATCTGATTAGGGCTTTTAATCCCAGAATAATTAAAAGGCTATTTACGTCTTTTTAATTAGTGTGAGCTGCACTGGAGCATTTCAGGTAATCGTAAACACCAAGACTCAACCGAAAATTGTGACACAGAGTCTTTGAAGCCCATTTAAGATTCAAAAACGTTTTATTTTACATGTAAAAAGACACAAATAAGCATGTTCAAGGGATTTTTTCTTTTCTTTTTTTTTGGACATTAGAAAAGTAAGTCCCTAGGGGCCACCTATGCAATACCTGAACACTAAACTTCAATGTGTGTTTTATTTTGAAAGGTATGACAGGAAGCTTCGTGCTGTACTTCGTTGTTTGGATCATTTTTTAAAGGAGTAGTCCGTTTTTTTCCATCTTTTCCCAACTTTTCTCGACATTGTTTTCCAGCTATAATCTTGTCTCCGCCGAAGAAGTGTGTTGCAAGCGGCGCGTCTCTTGCCATGCTGCGTCATTAGATTAAGACAACCGGGAACGATGTCCTTGTGCGCCTCACGCCCTCATACATTCACTGCGAGGGAAGCAAAGTTGAGTAAATATTTAGAGGGTTTTAAACAATGCAGAAACGGGACGGACAGTTTAGCTAGCCGCTGGTAGCTCACCACGTTACGGATGTTTCGGGAACACTTCGCCGCACAGAGGCGCACATTTTGCTCGTTTTTCGTGCATGTCAGAGTTTTGTGTTTGTTTGCGCTCTCGCTGGACGTTGCCTGCGGTCACAGCGTCAAACTGTGCGCCGCTGTCACGGAGGACAGTGATGGGCATTACATCTGCAACGGAACCTCTGTGGGCGCAAAACGGGACACAACACCCTTTACCTCAGGGAAATGTGGCGTAAGTAACTTAGCTTGTTGTTGGCATTTGTTTGTGTTTACACTTCTATTTCCTCGCCGTGTTGTTAGAGCTGCAGAGAAGTAATTAGTTTATTAATCATTTTTGACGATATCTACACCAGTCAGAATTGGCAGAAAGTATTGACTCATAGAGTGTCATTTCTTCCCACTATCAAACAACCTGCCTTCCACAGGGATATTTTAGTATTCTCCCAGCAGAACATTTGTGAGGTCAAGCACTGATGTTGGACGAGAAGAACTGACTCGCAGTGCTTTGCTCTAAATCATACCAAACATGTTTTGTCAGGTTGATGTCACTGTGTGCTCAAGTCAAGTTCCTCCTTATCCAAATGGAGAGTCATGTTGAAAGTGAAAAGGCCTCCAGCAAACTGTTTCCACGTAGTCTGAAGCACGAAATTGCCCGAATTGTGACTGTAGGCTGATGACAATGTTTGGAAATGATTTCTTTAATGATTTTATTTGCATTGCCTGATTACTTATGATATATTTCTGTTTCTTTTAGCTACAAATTTTCTCAATTAGTGTATAATAGTATTTTTCCCATTGGCAGAACCTTTGCACGCTTCATGCATTGCATCAAGACCAGGGAGGGACGTCAGCCGACCTGACGATGCTCAGGATTAATGGTTTGTGTTAGCAATAGCAGACCATTGCTGACTCTTTACACTTTTGTAAACACATGTTTGCATGTTTAATGTAAGACATTAAGACTTTTCAACAAAAATCAACAAAAAACTAAGAAAAAATGCATTTCAATGAGTAATAGTGTTTCATTTCAGACATTTTAACTGTTGATTTCAAGTTTTCTCCAAAAACTCTCTTCTGGTCTTTAGGTAAAATGGACAACGGGCTCCTGCCTGTGTATGGATGGGGCTCATCTTCGTCGTCGGCCGCCGTAGGGCCATGGGGACACTCTATTTACTCCTCCTTTAGCTACTTTTCAAACATGTTGCACCTCAGAAAGACCAGAAGCACACTCATCAGACACACCCCACACCAGCCTCCTCCTCAGGTCATCTGTTTCTGATCTGAATGTTAAGCTTATTGGAATAATTTTTATATATTTTTAGAAATAGTCAGAAATTAAATATTTTTTTTATTGATTCCACAGGTTCAGAATGTTGTACCTCCATCTTTCTTCGAGGTTAGATTTTATAAGTGTGCCCAGGTACGTCAGCCGTGTGCATTACAAATTTGGCAAACGTTTTGTTTTTTTTTGCTTCTCCATGAACTTTATTGGTAGAAAAAGACATACCTTTCCTTGTCAATCAACTGGACCTAGGTGAAGCTCGACACCGATCCCCCCCAGTTGACGTTCTTCCTGCTGATCCACAACCTGAGCCCCCTCGGTGGGACCAACCTGTCTCAGGTGGCCATACGAGACTCCATATCTGGGATCAAACCCGTCAAAACTGAAGGCAGAGTCGTCGAAAGAGGCTACCAGACATTTGCTATCGATTCGCTGCTAGGTGTGCAACTATATCAGAATGTTCTATAGTATTATTCATTTTTACAATGTGTATTTTCTGGGATCCAGAAACTGATTTGGGTTTTGTTGATTTAGCCGGATCTCATGTTGTGGTTAATTACACTGCTCTCGTAAGGAGTCACCAGAATGAGCTCCTTGATCTTCCTGCTTTCCTGACCTTCTCTAATGCATCACAGGTATATTTTTTTTTTCTCCTACTATTTAATCATATTTCATTTACTCTTACTAGAGCCTTTGCCAAACCAACTCTTTCAAAATCACAACATTTGTTCAGAATAAGATAATAGGATGACTCACTGCAATCTTACAAAGTATGTTTTCTGTGTTTTGACCTTTTTACCCCACAGAATGACGTCAGTATGTTTGGGCCACTCAGAGCCAATCTGACACTGACAGTAAATTCAACTGATAGGGTAAGTTACAGAGAGGGCCCTTTTTCATGAATAATTAAGCATTTTTTTGTGAACTTTCTTTCATTTTTCTCTTTCGTGAGAATAAGAAATCTTGTCCTGTTGAAACTCTTTCCAGATTTATCCCAACCATGGAGTCCATTTTGCTGGATTTATTGCTGGCTTCTTTGTCACACTGGTGCTGCTCTTGCTGGGGGTTCTCGCCATTAAATTCACAAGTTCCAGAGAAAGATTTTGCCTTTTTCAGCAAAAGGTATCAAGATTCAAAGTTATCGATAAGTTATTCATTCATTTGTAAAAATATAAATAGATTTACAGGTAAAATCAGAAAAAAACTATATTTCTTCTCGACTCTCTAACATTAAGAGTTATTGGCTTTTAAATAGTATGACTTGTGCCAAGTGTTTCGACTTGTAACCTTCGTTCTTCGTCCCCCACATGAAACTATTTTCATTGTGTCCAAACAGTTGCATTTTACTTTTATCAGACCAAAATAAGTGTTTTGAGTTTTTACCTTGAAATAATCCACTGCTTTCCCTCTAATCAAAACATTCATAAAAAGCAGAAGCTTAAAAAGCCATGGCATCATCATCATCATCATCATCATGCCCACACTGTTTAAAACTGTTGTACTTGCAAACATATAATTTCATTATTCTGCCTCTGAGTAAATGCAAATCATTTTGATCATTCTTACAGATCTAAAACTCAGGGAAATTTTGCTTTATTATCAGAAGGAAAGAGTAAAAGTGTCTTTTATAAATATTCCAAAAGAGCTGCAAGTATTTATTTTTTATGTGCTTTTAAAATACACATCCGTTTGTATTCATTTTCTGTGAATGCGTGATTTATTATTCATGCACTTGCTGCATTTTGTTCTGCAGAGAATCAGATGTCATTTGGACCCTGAGTATGCAGAGTCCAGCATGAGCGACACAATCAAAGATGAGGCTGCATTTGAGGACAAGATGGTGGACGTCATGGTGCTGGAGGATCCACAGAACATGTACCAAGCTCTGGATAAGTCAGTAAACTAATCTTCTATTAAAACCCTCAATTTAACTCTGAGGATAATCAAACTGCTTTACTTTTTTTCTGTTTTCTTCCTGAAGCCTTGAAACGTCTTCCCTGCTACAAGCCTCCAGTAACCTGGAGGCCACCCGCATTCAGATGTACAAAGACCTGATGTCCTGCTTGCTTGGCGGGGTGCTGTCACGGGGCCAGATCAGCGCCCAGGCCCAGCAGAGGCTGCTCAGTGTGGTTCATGGTCAGCTGCTCGGAATGGAGGGCCGCCTGAAGGAAGAACGGGGCGCCCGCATGGCTGCCCTGGCTGGACAGTGCAACCTGGAAACGCACGAAGAGATGGAGGCGGAGCATCAGGAACAAGCGGCTGAAAAGGCCGAGGCCGAGAGGCTTCGTCAGCATGCGGACCAGCGGGTAGCGAGAACGTGTTTTGATTGGAAGAAATGGCCCTTAAAATGACCCCGTTCTCTGACCTTCTGTCTGTGACGTTTTCAGGAGTTTCTCCAGTGCAGCCGCCTCCTGGAGAAGCTGCACAAGCAGAGGCAGAGTCACCTTCGGCGCGTCCTCCTGGTCCAACATGAAGATGCTTCAGTGAAAGTCCAGAGAGAGCTCATCAAGTGGCGGCGGGTGGAGCTGCACAAGATCTTCTCAGAAGAGCTGGAGGAGGCCACGAGGATGGGCGAGTTAGAGAAGAGCACAGCAAAGAGACTGCAGCACGAGTACTTCGCTTGTCAGGTGAACATCATTTTAGGAATTGATTATTCTATTGATTATTCTGACGATTCATCAACCTTCTGCAAATTTTCCATTGAACAACTTAAGTTTATTTCATACAAGTTAAGAAACATATTGCAAAATGCAAATTGAGAGTTAATCCAATTTCCTTTTCCTCCTTTTTTAATCGAAAGCTTCTCGATTTCTACAATAGATTCATCACAATGAATCTTGATTGTTTCAGCCCTACACTTTGAGTTTCATAAGCATTTCGCCTTTTATGAAATTGTAATTGAACATGAATATGTTATAAACCTGGGCTCCAGCTTTCACAACAGTAGGAAGCTTTCTTTCTTTGACATTTTTTTAACAGTCAAAATCTGAATGAAAACAAACAAATTAAAAACACGAGAAAAAAAAAAAAAGTCTCCAGCAGGGCATGCACAGCAGATTCACAGATTCACACATTTCTGAATCTTTGTGAGATGGCTTCAAAATTGTACTGAAGATAGAAACCATTGATGTATAACGGTCATTAAATACCACATTTACACACGTTTTTTATTTTATTAAATATATATACATTTTATTAAAATGAGCGGGGTGACTTCTGGTGACGCCATGAAAAGCAGCTTGTTTGCCCTCCTCTGAGGAAAGCCCCTTAAAAACTAGCCTATTTAACAATATAACATATACTTTACAACAAATCGACAAATTACAAAAATGTCTAGTCTCAGAAAAGAAGCTGATAGGAAAAATAAAACAACTTCGCGGAAAGAAACCTGCCAACATCTTGACACCGCGTCAGACGTGAGTGAACAGAAAGACAACATGGAGACTGTGCTTGCAGAGCTAATACAACTGAGAAAAGTGCCTGGGCATTACAATCCCTCTAGAGCTATCTTTCATAACACTAGGTATTTTCCAGAATAAAATCCAAGATCACAGTGAAATCTACGTCTTCAAGATTCTACTTGTTCTTGCAAAGAAAATGATCACGGTCTCATAGCTGAAACTTCAGCCCCCATCGGTCTCTCAGTGGAAGAATAGAGGGAGGGAGGTGAACCATATGGAGCAAATTACAGCAAAACTCCAAGTGAAAAGGGACATCTTTGTAGAAAAATGGCCCCCAATTCAAACATTTTTTCAAAACACAGCTGATGGAGATTACCATTGATAAATAGGAGATGCTTCCTTGTAACTTTTTTCCTCTTTTTTTTTTCTCTTTCTCCTTTTTTTCTTTTTTCTTAAGACTATGGACAAACAAAACCTCTTCTGGAGCACAATATGTGAGGATGTACATGCAATTTGTAAAATATATTATATGTATGATGTATGTGATGTGACCTGCACTGGAAAATCTGAATTAAAAAAGTAAAAAAAAAGAAGAAAAAACTTCTTTGTTAAAGAAGTTTTAAATTAAAACTTTTTTTAGTTTTAAAGGATTTTTATTTTATTTTATTTTTTTTTTTTTTTTATTAATTCCTCACAGTATTATGTAACTTTCTGACCAGGATCAGCTGGAGGAAGTGCTGGATGTGGTTGTTGCCAATCAGCGGTACGTCCTGGCTGAACGCAGCGCTCAGAGGAAGTTCCTGGTGCACAGCCTGCACAGCCTCGAGGACCTGATCTCTGAAACGTTCTCCAGCGCCGCCAGCAACCTGGACAGCTGGTTCTCCCACATCAAGAGGTCGGCACCGCAGAACCCTTACTATCTACCGTTCGTTAAAATCACTGCGGATCGCAGACATTATTTGAAGTTGTTGCTTGCATTCACCACCAGGGGGAGCGCTGTACCTTCAGAGCAGCTGGATCAGCTGCAAGAAAAGGCCCAGAAAGACCTGGTTATGGTGAGGCAAAGACTAGATGAGACCCTGAACCAGGAGAAGAGAGCGATGCGCTGTGGACTGATCAATAAGAGGAGAGAGCTCATATCAAACATGGTGAGGAGATCAAATGAAGTTGCTTCATTCAGGTAGTTCATTTGGGAACAGGCAGGGGGACCGGTTGTTAAAAACCATTTCTAAACTAAATTTCCATTGCTAGTAATCTCCTCGTTTCCTCCTTTCCAGTTGAGGGTCCACAAGCAGAGACAGAGAGATTTATCCAGCATTACCAAAAGTGTGGAAGAGAAGATGGATGAAGCGCACCATCTGCAGTGTTGGCAGAACTTACTGACCGCTCACAGCCTGGAGCTCGCAGAGCTCATCAACACTCTGGATGAGGAGGCTGCTGCCGACATCCGCAAGGTGCCCCTGTGACAGCAGACGGTGTAATATAATTGAGCCGGATGCTGAAATATGAACATCTTCTGCTTTCTCTTTAGGTGACGATGCGAGGGATCCAGGGAGTGATGGCTGATGTGAAAGCCATCCAGCCGTCCGCGGCTCAGGCCATGCTGACGCTGCTGCCGCCAGGTGCCAAACACCCCATGCTGCAGGAGGAACCCGAGGCAGGGTCTGGCAAGTCTGCGGGGCAAGGGGCCGGTGCTCTGCTGCAGGGCCAGGAGAGGCTTCATCAGGAGGGCAAGGCAGCGCTGCGCACCCTCAGCTGCACCAGGGAGTCTCTGCAGGAAGGCATGGAGCAAGAGCTGCGGGAACAGAAGGAGCTTAGGGCTCACTGGAGAGATTTTTTTCGGTCAGCAATGTGATAACATTAATCATGAAATCCAAATTTAGGAAAAGATCCAATAAAGGAAGTAAAGAAGAGCGTTATTTTGTAGGAGTGCACTGATTTGTCAGTGCCAGTTCCCTTAATTTTGGGAGATTGGTGATCGGTTGATACTTACATGTGAAGTTGAGTTGTTTACCATTATTCAGCTCAGTTGTCAAGAAAGCTCTTGCCTCATATGTATAAAGTTCTCTGTTAATTTCCAAATTTCCCACTTAGGTGTCTGTGTTCGTCTCAGCTGACGCTGTCTGAGGACGACCGGCTGAGGATGAAGCTTGAGTTTCAGAAGAGTCTGTCGGTAATAGACCGCTGTCTGGTGCTTCCCCACGCCGTCTCCAGAACGAAACTCCATGCCGCTCTGGCTCAATGGAGAGCAAAGAGCGAAGAGGAGATGGTGAAAAGACAAATGCATATTACAGCCATCAGTTTATTTGCTTCTACAGACCCAGTTAAAAATCGTAGATTCTAGTAACTTCTGTTTTCTCAAACTTTAATACTCAAACAAGTGTTGAACATAATCTCTGTTTTAGACCCGGAGGACTTAAAGACTTTATAGAATATGAAAATATTCTATAAATATAAATATGCATATTGATGAGAAAACGGACTGAAAAGTCCTAACATTATTACGTTAAGCCCTAAAATGGTGAGTTTTATTTTGCCGATGAATTGAAATAAATGCGGTTGAGGCATACGAGTCGAACGTTTTCCGGTCAGTGTCTGATGAACATGTTCTCCGCAGATGGTTTGAAAATCCCCGATTTTTCTTTTAACACCATAATAGCGCAAAGCATTACAAAACATAGGCCCATTATGTAGAACATTTTATATCATCCTTAACTGTCTATTCTATTAATGTAGTGGGGATGCATTTTAATTTAGGATGATTCACGTCCTGCTAAAGAGTTCCCCGGCGGTTGAAGAAAAATCCACAGAAAAGCCGCACTGGGCTATAAACTGCTTGGTTCAAAGCGTGTGGAAAAAGTAGCGGCTTACAGTCCGAAAAATACAGTATATATCCATTTTTTCCTTGATATTTTCCATTAAACCACATCACTTAGACTACATGAAAAGACGATTCTGGCTCATGCTGCTTTAAATAGATGAGAAATGATGAGCCGTGTACAAGACAGCTGTAGCCCATTAGTGTGTGGCTTCTGGATGACTCCGTGTTGTTAAGAAATTAGACGTGACTTATAGGGTGGTTTCATTTCTAATCATAACATAACCCCCCACCTGGAGTTATTTCTCAACAATACTTATGTTTTTTTTTTTTTTTTTAGGAAAATATGCAATCCAAGGGGAAAAGCACAGAGGCCAGAAAGAAAGCAGATACATCTGAGGTGGTGCGTTTCCAAAAACGGCTCCAGGACAGGATTGATCTGTTTGAGAAAGAAAGGGAGATGGAGAACAGTGTTATGAACAAGGTAGTGCTGTCTTCTTTTTGATTCAACTGGAGTAACATTTACAGTAAATTCTCTATGTCAAACCATTGTTTGTGATTTTGGCAGGTGATGGAGGAGATGCAGAGGGAGAGGGAAGACTATCTGCTCTGTCAGGCAGACAACCTGGCAATTCAGATGGCTACAATCGTCTTCCAGAAGGCTGAGCGATGGACCAAAGTGTTGGAGACGTCCAAGGCCATGGTGACCCTGCAAAGCCAGCTCATCCAACAGCTGAGGGAGAGAAATATCTCAGAACTACAGGATATGGCTCAGAGTATACACAGCCACTGCTTGGTAGGTCATCATCCATTGTCTCTTTGTATGCCTTTTAAACTGAAGGGGGTTTTAATTTTTGCAAATCTTTCCAAAGAGCCTAGAAGAAGCAGAACAACAGCTTCAGTCGGAGAGGACAGAGCTGGACAGGCTAGGAGTACTGTCACACAAGAACCAGACCGTCTTTGAGGGAGAGGAGGACAGAGAGGAAGATGGCGTGTTCGAGCTCCAGCCCGATTGCAGCATGACGTCTATTCTCCAGGACGCGCTTCACAAGTGTGAGCAGGTCATTGCTTTGACGTTTGAAAGGTGAGCAGTTGAGTCAACTTTTAAATATCTTTCATTCACTGAAATGGCTCTCAGAATAAAATGTTATATTCTTGAACAGTGATGCATCAAAATGGCCTTGATTTTCCTGGATCGCTGTGCCGTGTGGGAGTAAGATCGACTGGTAGCGTTGAAATGATTTAGATTTTACTTTGCATCATTGGCAATGGCAAAATCACATGTGGAGTTCCTCAAGGCTCCATCCTAAGACTGCTTGTGTTCAGTATTTGTATGCCTGCCTGCTCAGATTAGGGAGCATTACAGTATGTCTTACCATGCATATGGTAATATTAACATATTACCATGCATATGTTGATATGCATGGTAAGAAAAAATAAAGAGAACTTGCAGGTTAGCTTGTGTTTGGATGTTTCTATAGAAACTGTTCTTCTCTTCAGGTTTCAAGAGATTTCCACCAGCAATCAAGTCAAGGAAGAATTAAAAGAACAAATCGAGCTCAAAAGGCTTTACTCAAACTGTGACCAGGTCGGATTTTATTTTCTTTTGATTTCTTCATTATAAGCACAATGGAAATCCTACTGATGGTGAACAGAGCGTAAAGAGAGTCTATACTTGACAGGATCTGGAGTTTGCCTCCCAGCTGGTGAAGCAGAGTCGCGTCCCTGATGGTGTTCTCCTGGAGGTTCTGCGTCTCCTCCTCCCAAGCCTGCCCGAGAGTGAACTTCTCTCGCTCAGCGACGCTCTCTGCCGCAAACAACGTCCCATTTCTGCTTTTACAGAGCAAGAGTGCTCGGGGTGAGAAGAGAGTCTGCGGCTTATTGTCTGGCAAACAACCAAAGTTTCGTTTGGGTCACGTTCTTTTAGGATTCACTCAGACTGTTATTGGATGGCATGATGAGAACAGGTTTGATTTATAGTGAGACTCACTCTGGTGCAGAAAAACCTTTTTAGACTTTTTCTGGCAATCTGACATGATTAGACAGCTCCAAGGGAATTGTTTAGTTTTTCTCTATCTCTTCTCAGCCTTTGCTCACCAAATCCACGTCCAACTCTGTTGTGTGTCAAAAGTAAAAACAATTCTGTCAATTTAAACAGAAACGCCAAACAATTTAACTCTCCTTCACATCACTCAGTGCCTTTGAAAGTAGTCTTACTTATCAGAGCCTGTCTCAGATTGGCCTCTAATCAGTGAAATCTCTTTGATTTTCTGTTTTTGAGGTGTTTTATTTTTTTAAATAAATTTTTCCAGGATTAGCAAGAAGGTGTTAAACCAGGTCAGTGGCAACACACTGACATCGTGGAATGACTCTAAAATCAGCAACTTATTTTATTCTTTGATGGAAAGTGGGTAGAAGTGTTTTACTTTCTCTACAGCGAAAAAGTGTGAAGACCACCAATTCATGGCTCTACACTGGTATCTTGTTGATCCTTTGCTGAGAAGTATTTGCTAAGAATGGATTGAAATCAAAAACTCTTCAGTTGGAAAACTGAAAAAAAAAATGTAATCCAAAATATGTTGACAATATGAGCTTAATTTTGAAAAAAGAAGTGATAATGAAGCTCTTGAGGTTGTTACTCAGCAAACATAGGTTGTACCAGTATTACTTTAAATTAACAAAAGCAATCTAGCACAGTCAAAGACCTTCTGTTTAACCCCCAAAATAATCATTTTTGCTTCAGTAGCCTTTGGAGTATTTCTTTAATTGCTTAAAAAGTCATTTTAACATATTCTAAAACAAAACCAAATGGTTATCATTCAAAAACTGAGACTTATCTTGAGGCCTTGGCAAATTAACGTGTTATAAATTTAATGCAAAAAAACATACTGCAAAGTTTAAACTGCATTAGAAATCTGTGGAGGAGTTCAAAGCAGTTCTCTTACTGATAACAGAGTTAGCTGGGGTTTTTTCCAGCCCTTTTGGTGACCAACAAATTAGCGCAAGCTAGCACACATCTTTGGATGAATCAGCTGCTTCGTGTTGCTTCCATTTCTAGTAGATTCGTTAAAATAGTTTTCTGATCGAAGCTTGTTGAAACACAACCCTCTACAGGTGAGATCTTTAATTTATATAACTTCACTGCAGTCTGCTTCCCCTCAGCTAAGATGAAAAGATAAACGACTTTACTCCTCATTTTGCTTCCTTTTCTTATCCTAATAGCCTGGAACGCTGTTTTCTGCCTCCTGCTGAGTTTGGCTTGCCTCGCTGATGAGGAATGCCTCCAGCAGGAGGTTGCTTAGTAATCCAACAGAAAATATTGTCTGGAAAACCACACAGTATGCTGTTCTCCCTTTCAAGGTCCTTCTTCTTTTCAAAAGTGTTCAGGAAAATTGCCTTTTCTAGCCATTTTATACTCCTGCTAAAGCGAGATGATGTGATCACTGGGTTTAGTACCAAGTGCAAAAGATGTGCAAGGATTAAAGTAGAGATTCAGATAGTGTCACAGTATGACAAGTGTCGATCCCCCTGCTGACTGAGAAACTGAAATTAAGTTGTATTTGAATTTGTTTTGCTCAGATCAAAATTGAATGGCTGAAATTTAAAAAAAAAATGCTTTTAAAAAGTGACCAACCCAGGACAAACTCTGCTAATTTAGCATTTGTTTACATCACTCTTCCTCTTATGCATCTAATTTGTTTGTCGTCAACTTAAAAGTTTGGTTGCAGCTCTTTTGACATGACAAATTTTATCTGATAACTTCACTTGTGTCCCATTCCAGCTCAAAATGCTCTACGTTCCTTGAAGTCCAGCATAGCTCTGTCAGTCTGCACTCAATTACTTTTTTATTTCATATTTCACATTTGATTTTTGATACAAAAATGAAACTTCAAATCAAATTAAGTTTCAAAAATATTAAATCCAGTTGTATTGTAGTGACAATTATTTCCAAACCAGTACATGGATTTCAAATTTCGTTGATTCAGCTTTAGTTTTTAAGTGCCCTTTACTCATGTTGAGTCATGCAGATTGAATGTGAGCAATGTGAATTCAAATACAACTTAAAATCAGCTTCTGGTTTCACAAAGTTCTGCTCACAATTTAGCTTCTCGCAAAGAAATGAACGGTGTAAAAGGTTTATGATTGATAGATGTTTGTCTTTGTCTCCGGTCTCTAACGTGTGTTCTTCCTGGGTCCGGATGAGCAGAGCTCTGTGAGACGAGAAGTTATATTGTTTTATAACCTGCTTTAAAATCCCCCAAAACATTCTTCCTGAAGACAATTTGTTGCATGAGATCCCAATAAAATACCTTGTGTGTTTGTAACGTGTCAAAAGGAGAACAGGTTTTAGGGATTTGAACATGCCTCGTGGTTACAAATGTCCCTTTAGAAGTTTGCCGTAATGGGAACTTTTCTTCGACCGGGCTGTGGACAAGAAATGCTCCACTCATGGCAGCTTTTATGCTCTCAGAGTTTGAGTTTTGCATCATGCAGTTCACGCCTCACACTAGCTGTGTGAAGTGAACTGAATGTTTTTACTTTAAGAGGTCTCCCTGAAGTCATCTCTGAATGAGAACACTGCTTTGTGGGGAAAAGGCGCCTGACGGTGGAGACGTGACTTTACAGGGGGTTTTTTTCATGTAAAGCCATTGAGTTGCTTTAAGACCACGATGATGAAGATGATGCCTCTTTCTGCAGATGTCCCGGGGAGCAGAACAGAGACGTTCCTGTCAGGCTGAGAGAAATTGCGGTGCAGAAAATCATCATTAATTCGCCAAACGGCGCTGTGGAAAGAGAGAGGTGGGCCCAGCACGTTTCTGTGATTATCAACTTTGCTTTTAAATGAAAGCCTGCTGTTCAGCTACCACCGAGAATAACTTATGGATCAGTGGTTCGCCAACATCATTGACAAATCCCAAATGAAAGTGAAACATGGCTTTGATCAGAGGAATGTTTGTGGCTTGGCGCAAGTGGCCACAACGCATGAGGTAATACTCCGATCCAGCTAACAGCGGCCCCTTTGTCTTCCAGCTCTGTCGGGCTGGAGGAAAAGAGGCGGAGCGCGGTGGAAAAGCTGCTCCCTAGATCCCGTCTCCTGCGTCCCAGAGATGCCGGACCATTGCTAGCTGATGACAGAGGAGCTCAGGATGTTTTGACGCCAGCCGCACTTGTTGCGCAGCTGCAGAGCGACACGGCGGAGGAAACGGCGCATGGCCCTGCAGGGGAAAGCGTGACCTCAGACTCCGCCTGCGGTGCAGCGGGCAGCCTCGCCACCGGAGAGCGCTTGTTTGTGTTTCGGGATCCCCCTGTATCCAATAACTCTGTTGTCCCAGGGAGGAAAAAGAAGAGGAATTTTCTCAATTTCAAGAAAGGCTCAGTTGCTCCTGCAACCTGAGGCTAACACAGTGCCTTTTCTAATGTTTATGTTGTAAATATATTATATATATTAAAAAAAGATCACCAATAACTTAATAGTTTTACTGTGGAGCTGAAAGAGCATATTTTTGTACTTTTTATCATGCATGCATTGTGTGGCTTGGTTTCAATTAAAGGCAGCTGGCTTCTTACGCCTTATGTCATTTATTTGCATTACACACTGGAACATTTCAGAAAATGTTCATTTAGTTCAATGATTCAGTTCAAACAGTGACGCATGTAAATGTGGATTTGGTATAAACACACTAATGGAACTGAATAGCCTTGCTGGAAATATTACAATCTCCAGTTTTGGCTTTTGTTTCTCAAAACACATTCTTTACCTCTTATCGTTTTTAGCTAAAATATGTCTCGTTTTCTGCATGGACAGTGCTCCATAGTCTGCATTAACGAACCAGAACAGTCAAACTAAAAAAAAAAAATGCTGGATCTGCTCATTGCAGAGTAAGATTAACTCATTTCTACAGCCTCTGTGAATTTCTTTCCCAACAGTCAATCTGTTTTCTCTCTCCCTGCAGAGCCTTCCAGCTCTTCCACGTCATCCTCATTTTTCTTTTTTTTTTAACTCCCTCTCCATCCTTAAAAGCGGAGCCAGTCGTTCTCTCTGCAGCCTACTCGTTGAACTCCCGTGCAGGCAGCCGGACCTCCCTGGAGCTGACAGACATGAGGCTGGGACTGACTGCTCTCCTCTGCTTCTCCAGCGTCGTGCTTCGGTGCGACTGCACTCCGCCGACCTGCTACTCCAGAGCGCTTGGCCTGAGCAAAGAAATCATGACCCTGCTGGACAAGATCCACAATTCCCATCGCACCGTAAGAACGCTTCACTGCAGCAGTGTTCCTGTTGGACCCGAGGCTTTTGCTTTGTCTAATTCTTGCTGTGTTGATTGGTTTTGTAGAAAGCGTGTGCTGAAGTTCTACCTGTCATCCACATTGATGTGCATGTAAGTTGGAAAAACATCTATAGAAGAAACCTGAGTTGTTTTTTTTTTGTCTTTGTGTGTATTCTAATATTAAGGGTTGTTTCAGGTGAACGTTATTGATTGTCAGATAAGAGCTACATTCAATCAAACTGGCTGGTTGTTTGCATCAAGGTTAAAACACCAAATTAAATGAAGATGTTAGTTCAAAAACATACCATTATCTCTCTAGAACGCATGCATCTCCAACAAACTGCGTGACCTTCTCTACGTGGTGCTGAACCATCCCGACCAGAGCTGCAAAGAGAAGCCCAGAATGGTCCTGCTGAAGCGGAAAACCCAGAACCTGTACTCCATCATCACCAGAATCTGTTTCCGGGTGAGAACCTCTCTGCCATGTTTTCCCTACTTTTAAGCAGCTCGGCCAATCGTAAACTCGCGTTTTTTTCTGCTGTTCTCGTCGTTTCTGTCCCGGTAGGACTTGGTGTTTTTCACAGACGACTGCGAGGCCATCGACACCGGACGCAGCAGCCCAAACCTGGCCGAAGACAGACTGCAGCTGCTGGTCGAGGACAGATGAGACAGCTCGCACTCAATCACACAGACATATACCTTCGTAGAAATCTATTGTATCCAAATGTAGAGCAGTAATAGCAAGCATATGACACCGAAGACGAGGCTGTTTAACGTCCTGCATGTTCGCTGGCTGAGGGCTGGGCGACAGGCTGCATGTCGGGGGACACGTGGGGTCACATTCCAGCAGCAAGCGGAGAACTTTCCACAGGAAATTATCTGAATACCAGCCATGCCGATGAAAACCTTCAAATAATAAACCAGTACAAGGTGCTTGTGTGTGCAGCATTGACCTCTGCTTATTTACCAGGACTGATCAAAGGTTTGCGTGCAATTAGCAGGAATAGGTTGTGTGGTAACACAATTGAGGGCTTCGACGTGAAGATCGATGGAGAAGAAATGGGAGTTTTCTTCCTCTTTCTTGTACCATTTGTATCTCTCTGAATGTCCTTGAATAGGTTTTGCATCTAAGGAGCTGTGATGTTTCTGCTACTTTGTTATTATGAACAAGAAGTGCAACGACTGTTCACATAAATATGTATACACTCGCAATCAGTAGAGGTTGTTATTCTTTTCAAGTAATAAAAAAGTTATTTTCCTATCAGTTTCCATGTCTGTGTTTTCTTTCCATCACTCTGCACTGCACATCATTCTCTAAACTACCGTATATTCCTTCATGAAAATACAATAAGGAGATTGTAAGGAGATTTTCTGTTGTTTACTTTTGGGGAACATGTTACTCTGACAAGAATATGAGAGCTGTGTTAAAATCAGTCAGATTAAAGTTCTCCTTCCTGTCTTTGAATAAACAGAGGAAAAGCCAATGAATTAACACTAAATGATAGGATTTATGGAAAAAAAAGAAAAAAAAAATCTGATATGAGTCCAGCACTGGGCTGGTTTAAACACGAGCTTGGTTGCATCCGCAATTTTGTGAACAAGGGCCATTAAAATCTCATCAAAACCTCTGTAAGTGTAACAGCTCTTTTTTTTTTTTTTGCTTTAAAGGCAACTGCTTGTTAAAAAGTACCTAGCGATTCAAAATAGACAAACTTTAGTGCTTGGCATAGTTTGACATTTGTCCTGCATGAAAAAAACTTATAAATCTTTTAGGAGACAAAATCTTATCAACCTTTTAACTATTTTGTTTAAATGCCTTTCGATTTGATTTAGGTGTTCAGCTCTTTCTCTTTTTTTTTTTTTTTTTTTTTAGGAGTCTGTTAACATCCCCCTTATGGACATTATAAAGTGTGTCTTCCCCAAGTTCTCCTAAAACCATTATAGTGTGATTGTTGATTTCAGTCCTATCCTTTGCTGGCCTCTGCTGGCGGAACTGCGTTACTGCATTTCGAATAACGGGGAAAAGTATGAGTCTGCTCTGGGTAAAACTAACACATATGGCATAGGACTTTTATCTGCTGTCATGATTTTGGTCTATACGTGTCATAATCAACTTAGGCATAGCAAATGAAGCTGCTGCTAAGAGCCTCCAGGCCACCAGGGGCGTCCTATATATTCATGAATCTTAGGCATAGATCTAAAATATTTTGATTTGTTTATTGATATAATGAAATGTAATCTGTCCTTTGTGTTTGAGCTCAGTTTGCTCACAAGTACAGCAAGTATTATCCCTGATTGATTGTAAACACATCTTACTGAAGCCATGTTAGCTTCGGTGATGTTCTTAAGAAGAAGAAGGCACCTTCCAGTCCTCTCATTGTCAAGATCTCTGTGGATGAAAGGAGCAGCTGGGTGACCATTCTGCCTGTGATGTGGAGTCGGGCCCTTCAGCGTGTTTTCTATCTCTGGAGTTTTTATGTTCTCTGGTCAGTTTAACTTCCTTGAGTTATCCCCTGCCCACATCTGAGTTATTCGCTCTGTGTCTCCCAGGTTCAAGCGAGTGCTTCAAGGCTAGTTTCAGCTGAGTCAGGTCTTTAATAATAGAAACTGTTGAAGCGTCACAGTGTTTGTTCTATAATAACGACTGAATCATCAGTTCACTGATGTCTTTTAAAGAAATATACTAACTATGCTAACTATATACTAGTATACTAACTATACTATACTAACCAGAACTAGTACTTCTCTGATTCAATACTTGCATCATTGCTTCTGCTGCTTTGTCTGACTGGCTTCATTCTTCAATAATTCTCATAAAAATCTTCATTCTGACCCGAGTTTCTGTGGTTATGTTTCACCACAGCAGTCTGTCACTTTAGCCAGGTTGGGCTTATGGTTGCTGTAGTAATCACACAGTTGATCCACTTTTTAAGAGTTACAATCATGAGGGCTTTCAGGAACAAGTGGAGTTGCAGTCAAGGTCTTCTTTTGGCAGCAGGTTTAAGGTACTCGGGTCGATCAACAGATGGTGCTAGTCAACCAGGTACCACACTGGAAGAAGAACTGATCACATTTTAATTCTTTATTATCTTAAGACAAGACTTTATTGGTTATTAATCCTCTCTGACTATGAACAGTTCCTTGAAAAAGTATTCACATCCTTTTATGTTTTCCACATTTCATCAATCAACCATAACCTTCAAGGTGTTTTGCTTAAATTTTGTTTAGTAAAACAAGACAAAGTGCTGCATAGCTGCGAAGCAGATTGAGAAAGATGCATGCCCTGTTCACACTGGTGCCCCTAAATAAAATCCAATGAACCCAATTGCCTTCAAATGTAATGACTAAAAAAAAAAAATCCACCCATCTATGTGTTTATGTCTCAGCATAAACACTCCGTGAAACACGGTGGTGGCAGTAACAGGCTGTGGGATTTATTATGGGCTGTCTAGGGATGGTCGGGTCACCACATGAAGGTGATATGTCCATCTTTTCAAAATATTGATCAGTTATTTGATATTATTGTCCATATCCAGCAGGCAGTTTGCCATGTTGGAAACCGTTGGATGGAAACAGAAATCGAGTCACTTCTGCTCCGTGAAGAATCCCTAGAATCCGTTGAACCAATTTTTACTTTGTTCCAAGTAGACCCTGCATCTGAACCATCATGTCTGAACTCCTCGCAGCTATAATAAACTGACCCTGAGAGGACCAAACTGTTAGTCAGCACCATGTGGCTTATTGAGAAAATCTGCCCACAGTACGCTCATAAAGCCTAATTGCTGTTCTTATTAATCATAATTATAGGGCAGCACAATGCACCTACTCTTAAAAGCAAAACTAGAACAGAACATTAAAACCGCAGGCGGCCGTGGCAATGTAATGTTCAGGTACTGCACCCAAAAAAAAACCCCAAACGCTGTGCAATCAGTAATCATTCTCTGCTTTGTTAAAATAAAATTCCCTTATAAAGAACACATCACAAACTTATTCGCATTAAAGTAGCGGCCGTGCAGTTTGAGATTCCGATTCTTTTATAGGGCTTTCAGGCAATTTTCCATCACATTTAGCGCTTTTATTGCATTTTTTTAGAGAAGTGTTGCCTCATTAGTGCGCATAAGGAAATGTTTCCCCCAATAGATGACCGGCACATTCTCTACTCTGTTTATAATAATTGTGCTCGTCAGTAAACCAGGCGATTGAGAGGCTGTGTTGTGGTAAACAATGTTGTCCTCCTGCGTACACTAAATACACCTTATTAGGCTGTTGTTTTATATACTGATAAAGGCTAAGAGTATGTTTTCAGAACATCCAAGACTCTAGTGACAAGACTAAGTGTTCACTTTCTCTCACTGCAGGGCCTTGCTAAAGTCTCCCCCTCTAACGTTTCCTCTTTTTCTAACCAAAGTTCCATCTATGATATTGGGATTTTACGTAAAAAGAATATCTGGTTTTGGACGTTCTTATAAAAAAAATAATAAATCAGGCAAAAAGAGTGGCATTTGTTGTGCATTCATCCCACTTTGCTCTGGTACGCCCAAATAACTTTCAGGGTGACCAAACCGTACTGATTAAAGTGGGTGATTAGTTATTCCAGTTTTAATTTTTTGTTTGGTTGTTTTTGTTTGTATTTTATTTTCCAAAAAGTAAAAATTAAAAAAAATTCCATTGTCTCGCTACTTTTAGAAGCATTTCTGCACCAGCACACCTGAATCAAATCCTGTGATCAAACCCCGCAGAATGAAGCTGCCACCACCATGTTTCATTATGGAAATTGTGTGCTCAGGGGTAAAATGTTAGTTTTCCACAATTTATTAGATGAAACGTTACCTTTTTTGTGTCATCTGACCACAGCACCTTGTTCCATGTGTTTGTTGTGACAAACTGGAAGTCAGACTTATGACTTTCTTTGAACAGCAGCTTTCCTCTTGCCACATTTTGAATTTTGGCAGCTCATCGTTCGGGCTTTGACTTTTTCTTGCTTTTCTCTAATGCTTCTAACTCAGTGCAGCCACACAGTGAACTGGCAGTCATGTGTTTTTTGTTTCAGAGACTTTTAGGCAGGTTTCATAACATTTGGCACTTTCGTTGCCATTTACAGTAACGTTGTCTCAACAGCAAAGGACATTCTTGCCCCGCTAAAGACATTTTATTTTGTTTTGGCTTACATAATGATGAATAGTACATTTTATTTTAATGTAGTGTGGAAAGATTGACCAAATTCAGCGCTGAAAATGTTATTCTTGTCTCTGCTCAGCAGAAAGGGCAAGCAAAGGGCAAGACATGTCAACCGTTCATGGCCCTGGAGGTCAAGACGGTGCTGCCCTCTAGTGGTATGTCTTAACTCATTTTCTCATCATTGCAGTAAGGTTACATTTTTGTCAGCCCACATAGACCATCACATCCTATGTAGAATAACTCAAATAGCGTGTACACTTGAAATGATACAGCAAATGTGGTGATAATGTTTATCAATGATATATTCATCCCCTTAAATGAGGTTTCAGCCGCCGAATCACAATCACGCAACAAAAAAAAAGTAGGTCAATTTACATTTTCCTTATATATTTTTCTCTCTCAGAGCTGATACATGGTAAAAAAAAAATTAATAATAATTAAAAAAAAAACTGCTGCGGTTTCTTTTTCATTTCTGAAAACATGCGCTGTGACATTGCCGCACATTCCCGTCAAAACGCGAACATCTGGTTTTCTGCAGGAGGCCAGGTTTTATTAGCCTCCTCGCTTTTAGTGGAGAGACATCCTGCAAGAAATTGCCGATGATGGCTATCTCTGAGCCGTGATTTATCACGTTCACGTGGAGTCACTGTGGGCTGCGCGCGGCGCGGGACAGGCGTGTAGTTACATGCATGCACATAAACAGGTGAAATTGGCTCAATTTCTTCCTTCCTTTCCTTCTTTCTTTCTTTGTTTCTCTCTTTCTTTCTTTCTTTTCTTTCTCTTTTTCTTTCTTTGTTTCTCTCTTCTTTCTTCTTTCTCTCTTTCTTTCTTTTCTCAATTCAAATTATTTTTATTTCTGCTTTATCAGTGATCATTGTAATTACAAGGTTTTATTTTGCTTTTAGGAAATCAAAGAAGGGCTGATAGTTGCGTATGTTATGTGCGTAACCATAATACTGTATATGTGCTATGGAAGTAAAATGGGCCTGCAGTGGACTCGTGGTTTACTGCTGAGGTGTATCTTGTGTTAATCTGCCTGTGGACAGAAGGTGGTGGTGTGGGATCTGTCGTGGAGGACGCCGGTTGTGAACCAGTGAAAGCCCAGGTCTTTAAAGTAATGCTGAAAAAGAAATACCGTTGTGATTTATTTTAGTAATTTTTTTTTTTTTTTGGGGGGGAGGGCTAAATTGATATTTTTATGGATAAGTAAAGACACTAAATACGATTTCACAGTGTCGTAAAAATGTGCGAATATGGTCTTTTCAAAACTGAGGCCGTTTCGTACCTCCCTGACTCCATTTCGTACTCGTAAAACGACACTTAAACCACTGATTTTAAATTGCTTTGTTTGTGATGAATTGATGAATTGAAATCCCCCCAGCCCCCCCCCCCCAAAATATACTCAAATATCACTGAATCTCACATTTGAAGGCAATTTTTATTTTATTTTATTTTTTTCGTGTAATATAAGACAGCGTATCTTATTATGACCGAATTTCAAAGTCTTTGGGGGTTATTTGAGTCATAGTGAGTCATACATGGAATTGTGTACAGTATTAGGCCTAAAAGTGAAAAATTGGCTTAGGGATCATGAGATGTTCTTCAAAAAAAATGTAAATCAACAGCTGAGTTTCTGAAAGAAATATGACAGCTTGCTTTATTTGTCAGTCTCTTTCGATTTTTTTTTCCTCACACATAACTCTAAAAGAAAAAAGAAAACACGGGCTTAGCGGGGAAAACAAGCTTTTAAAAAGACACTCTGGTTACATTTGCAAGCCAAAATGGCCCATGATACTCCGTCCATGCAACGGTTAAAGCCATCTTCTTTTTATAATCATTTAGCCAAGATAATAACCTATTTGCCTCCTTTGGGGATCAGGAGGTTTTACCACGGAGTTAAGAGGAACCTCCTGTGATCTTTTCCACGACATAAACAAGCGACTTTTGTTTTGCGTTTGGCCCCTGGCGGGACGGAGAGCGGCGGGGGACAAAGGAATGAAAGGCTTCAGAGGAGAGGACCGGTCCCCTTTGGCTCCTTTGTGTCAAGTTTCTGCCCTTTTCAGGAGGAGCGTCCATCCGTGTGATTTGAACTTATTGTCGGGGGGGGATTACGCATTAATTCCTGCCTGCATGCCGGACGAGACGGAGCGGAGGTGATCCGAGGAGCCGAGTCGAAGAGAAATGAAGAAGAAAAAAACAAAAAAAACAAACATTTTTGAAACGAGTCCAAACGATAAATAACGACAACGAATAAAAGGCCTGTACCTGAACGAGCGAAGAGGCTCTTGCTCCTGGTTGATTGCTTCACCGCGGCGCTCCGAGCTGAGCGCGTTGCCCGTCCCAGTCCCCCGTTGACATTTTAGGAATGATAAAAAGTTCCGCCTTGCCTGGAGCTACAGCCTCGCTGGAGCCGGCCTCTGTCTGCGGCAGATTGCCTTTGCTCATTACAGCAATTATTTTACTCCAGTTTAACCCCTGCCTGAATGGCAGGAAAGTCCGGAGAAAGCCTTTAAAAGCGGTCTGTAATTTCCCTCCCCCCCGCCACCCCCCTTAACCCTCCTATCTGATCCCTCTCCTCTCCTCTCCTCACCTCTCCTCACCTCTCCTCTCCTCTCATCCCCCTCCCTCCTCCCTGATGGCAGAAAACGACTCTAAGTTTTTGTTCGGATACTTTTCCGCCTGCGTTTCACTCCTGGGCGTCAGAAACTCTTCTCCAGACTCCTCACGCCCATGGCTCAGTCCACCTCATGCTGCAAACGGATCGCCACCCGGCTCACTTTACACCCTTAAACGCACGTAATGACAGTCACACTGCGGATTGTTTACGAGCAATTTCCACCCCGAGAGAGGCAATTTTCAGAATGTATCTCTGCGGTTCGAAGTCAGCAAACGCGATTGTCCGCCACCCACTCTTCCTCCTGCCTCCATCTGGCGCCTTTAATATCTGGGTTAGGCGATTCAAGGGCGACAAGAGAAACACGCGCAGCCACGAAAAGTATCGAGATGCGCCGAACAATTGGCTTAGAATCGAACTGACCGGTTTCCCAATCGACCCCGATCGATCAGCAGATCAAACCTTCAATAAATCGAAACCTGCCACCACCATGATTCATTAAACGCGTCAAAACTGAGAATATTTTTAGTCCTGAAAATGAGAAAGGCTTCCTCTGATATCTAAATACTCGTAGTGTTCAAAGTGATCGGTCAAAATTGGAAGAAACCGAAAAACTGGAATCGGTACAAAATGATTATCGTTATAACTTTATCGCAGAAAAACGTGGAACTTGATTAAACTCACTTCAAACTGACACTGAGACCATGACAGGGACCGAATGAGATCAGAAATGTTAAAGTGACTCATTTATTACATATATCTTTTTTTTTTCTGAATGCACCTTGTTTTCATCTGATTTTATATTTTCCTGAAGATGTTTAAGTTTGACCAGCGAAAATGAGTCTCATCCTCCAACTTGTCAGATTTACACAAGTCTTTTTGTGTAGACAGTTCTTTATAAAAAAAAAAAATAATAAGAAAAAAAAAAAACAGTTGAAAATTTGCCCTTTTTCACTCCATAATCCGTGAACGCAGACATTGAAAGTCACCCTCTAGAGCTCAGCTTTTTAACCCAATTCTCTTCTTTAAAATCTGCAGCCCTAAACATAATCTGTTTTCGGTTAAATCGCTCTAAAATATATTTAAAGTAGGTTTAAGGAATACCTTCTGCGGTTAAAATGAAAAAGCGTAATTTAAAACCAAAAACATGGGGAAAAAAAAGAATAAACAATTTATTAAGTTATGTCACAAATATATTCAGAATATAAATGAGGATATTTTTTTTCAAATATACATTACTTTACAGTACACTTTCTTCCCCTTCCAAAATAAGGGAACCAATGAAACAACAGACAGTGCTGTTATTAAAAATAAAAATAAAAAAACAAACAAACGCTGTGGTTCTCCAGATTTTACGGACTAAATGACACGCTGCTGTTGCGCATTTATATAAAAGTAAAACATGAAAACAAAATAGAAAAACACCGATTCCAAAGCTGTGGAGTTGTTAGTGTAGTTTGATACCAGCTTGTCTTTTTTTAAAGCCTAGTCAAAGTTCGTAGGTACAAAACAAAAAATATGTCAAGCTGCGCCTTGATCTCTGGGGGTGGGGGGAAAGGCCTGTCACCTTTCACCTGACTGTCATGGACGCCCTGTTTAATGTCCACCCTTGACTTTAAGGTCAAAAATACGTTTGAAGGTTGCAAGTCGTCTTCCATATTTGCCCCCCAAAAAATCCATCTTCAGAGATTCTTGTCTGACACATCTCAGACTTCAGATTAAAATGGCACACACACTGTGGGGATTTACTGGCCAGGTCGAAACAGAAGAGAACCCAGCGTCGTCAGAGTGGGTCCGTTAGGAGGCCTTGCTCCCACCCTCCCTGACCAGACGCGACACTGACCTCCCCACCTGGATGCTTTTCTCATTTTCTCGCATCACTGGTCCAAAAGGGGCCCGATCGCTCTTTCAAACGTAGTCCTGATGGTGCCCTCTTTCTTTTGTGTGTGTTCCCCGTCTCGCCCCTCACCCCTGTCAAGCCAGGTGGTACATACTGTATCCCACATGCGCGGCGTACAGTCCCACAGGAGACACCGGCAGCGAGTGCCTCTGGAACGGGTGCGAGCCCGCGTAGGACGCCGGAACGTGTGCGCCGAGGGGGAAGGAGATCCCGAAGGCCGGGGGCAACATGGGCTTCGCTGCCATTTTCAGTTTCTCCAGCTCTGCCTCCTGGAGGCGCTTGGCCTTGGCCCTTCTGTTCTGGAACCAGATTTTCACCTGGGTCTCCGTGAGGTTGAGGGAGCTGGAGAACTCCGCGCGCTCCGCGATGGAGAGGTACTGCTTCTGGCGGAACTTCCTCTCCAGGGCCAGCAGCTGGGACGTGGTGAACGGAGTCCGGGGCTTTCTGTTTGTCTTGTGTTTGCGCAGCGGGCAGGCGGGAGGACTCAAGCGTCCTGCAACGACAACAAAATAAATAAAAAAAAAAAATAGAAAAGAAAGAAATACCTTTTCGAAGCTGAACACTTTGCGAAAAAAGACAATCGGGTTGGCACATTTTTGTCTCTTAAATATACGCGTTAGTTTTACATTATGTGCAATACAAACTCTACCCATGCGTAATTCTCACAACAAGCATTTTTAAGTGGGACTTACGTGGGGGCGTCGGGGAGAAGCGTGGACTTTGGATCCACGAAGTCCTCTCTTGACTATCCGGGCTCTCGGGTTTAATCAGCACGTCGTCGGACATGTTCATAATGTCGCCGACGGAAAACGCGGAGTTCATCGGCAAAGCGGGAACAGAAGCGTCCAGACCGGCGAAGGCGTCCATCCGCGTCCCCTTCCCCAGCGACTGGGACGTCCCGGCCGCGCCGTCCGGAGACGGCACCTCTCTGCTGGGCTTCCTGTCGGCCATCAGCGCCTCCACGCTGAAAGGCAGGATCGCGACTTTGGGCTTCCCGGTCTCCTCTGCGGGACTCAGGCTGGTCTGCATTTCGCCTCTGTTGACGAGCACCGATCGGGGGGAGAGGTCTTCGCTTTTCACACCGGCGGTCAGTGCTGACATGGCGATCGATGGGGCCATACAGGTCCCGACTGTGCGCAAGTTAAAAAAAAAAAAAAGATATATTTATATATATATAAAAGAGAGACGACTTTTTTTTCTTTTGTTTTAACCGCCCCAAGTCTCGACTGTGACTGCGAGCCGTGAGAAGAGTTCTGCTAAAGTGACGGCATCCTCATGTTTGTGCGGCCAGATTGGAGCGAAGAGCTGTATAATAAAGCAGGCGTGGAGAGAGAGGCGGCCAATCAGCGGGGACCGGGGGCCGGACCGAGGAAGATGTGTGGTTTAAAAAAGAAAAAAAATAAATAAAAAAAAATCAGAGGAAATTTAGCAATATAACCGACTTCAAATACACGTAAACAAAACAAACTCTTTATGATCCGTGGTTTAATCAAGAGTAAGCGCTTCCAAACGCGCTTTAGTCCTAATTATATCCAAGAACAGAGAGAATGAGATTTCTTTTTTTTTTTTTTTCTTATGCTGCTTAAACACACTGTTGCATTTTCACCAGTGTGTTTGGACTGACTCCAATCGATGAGTGTGCTGTATGTAAGGTAAAGACAACTTTAAAATATGCTTGCTCAGCTAAATCAGTGCAATTCTACATAGCTGCTGTTTTTTGGCAACCGGTTTGTCCTTTTATGTAAAAATTAGTGAGTGAGGCCAAGCTACTGCCATCACAATGTGTTAGTGAAAAACTTTTCAAATCTATTCTAAGAAGTTGCCTATTTTTTCTTTCTTTCTGAAAACAGCAGTGAGAAGTGCCAGTTATTGGAGCTCATCAAATTAAGAAGATCAGTTTTTTAGTACTGAAATATGGACACATTTCTTGGCACTCTTTGTTAAGATGAATGATAAATTCACATCTTAATGCAGTCGCATCACTGAACACACACACACACAAAAATGTTGACAGAATGTGGCGAGAAAAACAAAATATCACATGAGCAAAATTTAACACCAGCAAAAGTTGCCAGTTGCCAAGGTTTGGTTTGGTGTGCATCTCCATTTTGCCAACAGGGCAGCCCTTTGGCTAATTTACAAGTTTGAAGCACACTTCTCCAAATTGTGCAGAGAGCATAGGTTCCCTTCAGCTCACCCACAGATGGTAGAAGGTTGACATTGGCTCTGATAAATCATGACCCACCTACAGGTTTTTTGTCAAAGATCATCAGATTTTTATTTATTTATTTTTTATTATTGGAATGAAAGAATTCATTCCAATATTTCCTTCTGCATTCTGGCAAGGTTTCCATGGTTACTGGAAGAGAGGCCGCCCCCACAGCATCACAGATCCTCCACTGTGCTAAACCGTGCTTTCTTTTACACATAACTATTTTTGTTCTGCGCCAGACAGTCCCGTCTGGAGTTTTGCTGTCTAACAATGCATCATTAAAGTCTACATGTTTACATTTGTGGTGGTAGGGCAGAAAAGTATTTCTCTTCCTGTTACTGCCGAACAAATGCATGCATTATCCAGTTCCCATTAAAGGACACTACAGCACACATTATTCAAATCTGACTGAATAATTCAATCAGAATTGAATTATTCTGATTCAATTCTCAGAATAATTCTGTGTCCAGGCTTCTGTTTTCACTGATCCACTTGTTTCAGACTTTTTAAATAACTTTTTTTAATGACCGCAGGGTATGGACAGTTTTAGAGTTTTATGGAAGAAGAAATACTGACGTCAGTCGTCCTGGAATGGCATGTTCTCATGTCTTTTTCAACTTGGAAGAAGGGATAAAGAAAAATAGGATTTTTATGTCTGTCTGTCTGTCTGTTTGTCTGTCCCTCCGTCCCTCCATCCATCCATCCATCCATCCATCCATCCATCCATCCATCCATCCATCCATCCATCCATCCATCCATCCATCCATCCATCCATCCATCCATCCATCCATCCATCTATCTATCTATCTATCTATCTATCTATCTATCTATCTATCTATCTATCTATCTATCTATCTATCTATCTATCTATCTATCTAAAGCCAGGCAGTCTTTTTTTTTTTTTTTATTGCCTCAGTTCTCAGGCCACAGCGTCAGCGCCGCTAATTACCACGCATAAACAATCTGTCACGATTTGTCAGTCTCTCTAATGGGCAGACAACTTATGTTGTTTTTAGGCGCCAGCAGCGGCTCGGTTCAAAGGGCTGCACTTTTAGGGAGACTATTGGGAGAAAGGGAAAAAAAAAATAAAACAAAACAAAACCAAAAAAAAAAACAACAAAAAAAAACGTTTTTGCTTGCACCCGGGAGAGCGCGGCATCTCCTTCCTCTTTCCTTTCCTCCTTCTCCTCAGTCCGCCCTTTAGCCCAGGGACACTGAACCGTTCAGCCCGAGAAATTAGTCCGTTCTCAGCTGATCACATGCCGCTGCTGTCTATTCCAATGAGCACCAGAGTCGTGTAATGTCAGTCTTTGTATATATATATATATATATATATATATATATATATATATATATATATATATGGATGAAGTGAAGTCGGCGCCCGCAGGTTTTGCGCAAGCGGCGCAGGCAGCGGCGACGTCGTGAAGGATTCCAGGAACGCACGTAATAACATCTCCACGCCGCCGCTGACCCGTGGCTGTGGATGGACGGAGAGCTGCTGGTGCGGCTCCCCGCGGTCAGAGGGACATCCCACCGACCCCCCCCTCCACCTCCCAACCCCCGCCGCTCTCCCTCCCTTTTTGGCGGTACGCCGCCTCATTAAGTCTGGGCTTGTTGCGGCGGTTTTGAAATGGTTAAAAACATAATTTTTTCTTTTTACTTTTAAAAAAAGACCCGCTTTTCATAAAGTGCAATTAACATTCAAGGTGACACAATGATTTGTGACCGAGGCGCCCGGCCGACCTTTCCTGCAAAGCAATAAAGATAGCCAGATAAGGTAAATAATCTGCTATTTGTGTGTGTGTGAGAGAGAGGGGCTTGTCGTGACCGGTTGAGGGGGCCATGAAAACCGATGTTAGTTTTTAATGAGAACTTGACTGCTAAAGCCGTGAAAATCAAGGAACGTACCCGTTTGTGTTTGGACTTTAATTGACAGCTGCAGGCGATTATTGTCTTAGTTTGCATTTGCAGGTGGTGCATGTGCTTTGTGCAGCTGTGCGTTTGGAAACACTTACAAAAAAACAAAACAAAACAAAACAAAAAGCATGCAACACGGAACACTTTTGAAAAGAGAAGCTACAGGGCTCCGTCAGCCGACTGAAAGCCTCTCTGCCTGGGGGCTCAAACACTTACCTGGTCCTGCAGCAGTGCGCCTTTACACTAAATACACAGGAGGCATCAGCTGATGACTTCTGAAGCTCCGGCTCATTTGCCCCCTCCCCCCCGCCGCCAGTTTGCATTGCCACTTCTTTCCTTCATACTTCCATTTCGTACATGTGAACAAATGCGTTTCCTATTAATGTGAATAAGCTGTTGCCTACAAATGTATTATTCTTGGTCGTTGCAAGAATTGTGGAAAACATGTTTGCATAAAAATGTTAAGAGATTGCTATTATCTAGAAAAGTGCTTTATTTCCAGAATACCCTATTGCACTATTTTCACTCACTCTGATTATCGATCCCCTTCAGGGCCAAATGAGTCTTAAGAAATTTCTTAAGATGTGACGATGTCATTGTCGTAAATTGTAAATATCTCCTGCTAATATTTACAAGACTAACAGCTCAAATTTCATTCAAAATCCAGAACATACTAAACGACTATTTACTACTTAATTAAAAAAAAAAAAAAGATGCACAATTACTTGTTCAATGGTATGAAAAGAAATCGAGACATGACTAATGAGTAAAATAATTAAGGGGCGAATTGAGCAGACTGATGTTTGGCACGAAGCAGCCTCAGTTTAGGCTCATATTTATGTAGGAAAAAAAAAAGAAGAATCAGAGACGAAATTGCCTGCATGTTTGTTTTGTAACATTATAAACAAGTCGAGACGATTTTCATCTCTTGATTGTAAACCAACAACAAACGTTTTATTTATATATATATATATACTGCAGACTTCAGTGTGTTTTAGCTTCAAGTGTCAGCAGCGAGACTTTGGTGCCATTCGAAATCCCAAACTCGAGCCTTTATAAAAAATAATCATAATAACAATAAAAAGACAGAAAGAGAGAAAGAGAGAGAGTGAGAGAGGGAGAGAGAGGAAGAGGGAGAGAGACTGGTGTGCCACGGAGGGGAAGACGATTACCATCCCGTTTTATTTAAATCCCGGGGCAACAAATGAGAGCCGCGTTAAGTTACAGAGAAAAGGTTTAAGGCCCGTCGGGCCTTTCTTTAACTTCATAAACTGCCTCTGATTCCTCCTCAGGGGGCTGCAGACAAAGGCCTCATTGTTGCCGCCTCCGAAAGTTGTCTTAACCCTTTTCATGCGAGCTCTGTCAATTTCAAAGAGGACTGGATGTAAAAGAAAAGGAGTTGCTGCTGCTGCTGCTGCTGCTGCTGTTTTGTTGTTGTTGTTGTTGTTGTTGTTGTTGTTGTTTCAGGTTAAATATTTGCTCTCGGTCCTTGTAAAGCGACTCTCCCATCCGCGGACAGTTAGCGCTCGCGCGCGCGGGCGGGTGACGCTCGCTAATTTATTTCCCTATTAATGAGACTCGAGCGTCGTCCGAAGGAAAGTGACTCCGCCGCCTTCCGTGACCGTGTGAGTGGGTTTCTCTCGGCGAGCTTTTCTGTTTTTTTTTTTTTTTTTTTTTTCCCCTGCGGAGAAGATGAAAGCAGCGAGCCTCCGGTCGGGCCCAAGGTCTCCATAATTATACATAATGGATCCTGTTTCAGAGCAATTAGCGCAATCAGGCGGAGCGGGCCACTTTGCTGCCACTAAGCAACAATGCCTCTCGGTCATTTAAGCTTCGGGGATGCGCGCCAGCCAATCAGCGTGGCAGGCAGGTGTAGCTGCTACCTGTGTGAACGGTGGAAAGGAAAGGAAAGAAAAAAAAAAAAAAAGTTAGCTGGTACATATTTCCAAATTCCTGGATTAATTGCTCGTCGCTTCGGGTGGCAGCATAAAGGATCCGTTTTATGATGCGAATAACTGTGACGAGAAAAAAAAAAAAAAATACAATTAATAAAAAAGTGGAAAATGTACTTTGCTCCTTTTTTTTTAAATTAGTGTGAGCCATTATGTGTACAAGACGTTTAAGACGAGTACAATAGTGAGTTTTTAATAAATAAACAACTTAATACCTAGGAAAACAAATAAATACATAAATAACTTTGACCCCTATAAATTTCGAAATTGATCCACACAGTTGTGTGTTTGTGTCACAAAATGACTGGTGTAATAAGGACCGGCTGCCAGTTCAAATATGTGGAAACAACATCACTGTCAGCTTAATGTGATAACCCAGCTCCTGTCCGCCATACTGTTTTACTGTTTGGGTTCATAGGGAAACTTTTTTTTCTTTTCTTCTTCTCCTTTTTGTTTTTATTTTTTACAGACTTGGAGTTGTTCTTACGATCAAAAAAAAAAAAAAAGGCTCGCAAAAAAGTCAGCATGGAATATAGCCTATGTATATATATATATAAAAAAAACCCGCCTCATTTATTCTGCCAGTTCTCGTCAGCGTGACTGAAACGTCTCCATCAAGTCACCACGGAAACAAGAGGCACGAGTCATTCACTTCACACTTCATGTCCAGGTTTTTAATGTTACAGATAGTATATCACGCAGGACAGCAAACAGGAAGAAGCAGAGAAAAAAAAAATCAAGTCCCGATTCGAGGCAAACTATTTATATATATATATATATATATATATATATATATATATATATATATATATATATATATATATATATATATATATATATATATATATTTTTACCTGCTCAAATTATTAACTTTCTAAGTCTATTAAATTGACAAAGAATAAAATACATTTTATTCCCCATTCATCTTCCCTCACCTTTTCCCGAGCTGACAGGCTGGATGAATGCGTCCCTGCGGAGATGGGGATGATGAAAAAAAAAAAAACCCTCTGCGCTTCAGAGGAAAGGGAAGGAGAAGAGGGTGGAAAAAAAACCCTCTCTCAGCTCGGCTGTCGCCAGACTAGCGGGGGGCATATTGTCTGAGGAGAGGCTCTGCACAGAAAAATGTGCTTGCAGACTCAAGGCTTGGTGATTTAAGAAGGTCCGACGTGAGACGCAGGTGGAGATGTTGTCCAAAAACTTTAGTTCTTTAGTTTTTTGTTTTTTTTTGATTGAAGGTTTTTAAAGAGAGAGAGAGAAAAAAATCCACAGTTTCGTTGCAATCGGCGAAGTCAGAGAGGCGTTTGAACTTTAACTGATCAACGAAGCACAATTTTCACTGCTGAATATTCATGGACTCCGTTGGTACGCGGTCTGCAGGAAAGTTCATATTTGGGGTAATAATCCAACTAAAAGCAACGGCGACAACAATCAATTATCGGTCGTTGCGGCAACACTTTGTTTTGACCTTGTGAGTTGGAATGAGACTGTAATTTTAACAGCAGTGATGGTTCCAGGATGTCCACCTTAAAGGACATGAACGTTGCTTCCACACTGATCAGCGTTTGTTAGGGGGTGAGTGTGTGTGTGTGTGTGTGTGTGTGTGTGTGTGTGTGTGTGTGTGTGGGGGGGTTATGTAACGACCCAAATAAAGTCCTACAAACCCTTTCTGGGAGTAAACAAATGCATTTAAAAATGTCATCAATCATGCATCCAATTATGTGTTTGAGCTAACAAATTAAAATGTCTCCTCCTGTTTTCATTTCGTTCTCTTTTTTTAGGGACTTCAACTGTTTGAATGTTGGTTAATATTTCAGCTTAACAAGCCTGATACTGAGCTGTTTCATGCTGATTTTATTATAAAATATTTGGACATTATTGTTCAGATAAGTCTTCTATTGAAATGCTTTTTATTATCCAATTATCAGCAATGGATACACTAAAATAAGACAGATTTGTAATAGAAACAATACTATTATTACAATTACTTTTATTAATAATAATAATAATAATAATAATAATAATAATAATAATAATAATAATAATAATAATAATAAATGATCGGGAACTTTGTATTCAGTTCAGTTTATTTATATAGCGCCAATTAGGGGTGACGTCATCTCAAGGCGATTAGTGGTCGAACAGAGCGCAATCCGGTCCAAATTCCTTTTACATCAGTTCAGTTCGGTTCAGTTCGGTTCAGTTCAGTTCAGTTCAGTTCAGTTCAGTTCAGTTCATAACAACCCGATCCGTTCAGTTTAAATGAAACGCCGTGCAGTGCGATCATTTGGGTTCACTTTGGGTGCAGCAGTCACATCATGGTCACATCATGGTCACATCATGGTCACATCATGGTCACATCATGGTCACATCATGGTCACATCATGGTCACATCATGGTCCGGCGCTGCGTATCGCTGGGAGGCTCCACGGGCTCCACGGGCTCCACGGGCTCCACGGGCTCCACGGGCTCCACGGGCTCCACGGGCTCCACGTCTCTTCATTATTCCAGCATCACTCACACGCTCTCGCCCGGCCCGATAGGATCAGCATCCCTCACGCCGTGACCCCTGCTTGACTTCCAAATCCAAATCATTTCACCGAGCCAGCAGCCGTATCAGCCCGTCGCCCAACGCGCTGTAAAATTAAGATAAAAACTGCTTTTCCTTTGTCAAGATTTACAGCATTTCATCGCTCAGCCAAAGAAATCTCAATTAACCGCGGTGCAGCTTTTTGGCGTGAAACGAAATTATCGCCTTCCCCCTTTATTTCTCTCACGTCATTAAACATCCTTGCACCGTGGAATCGTTTGCAAATCACTGGTCTGGCTAACATGATATCTAAAAAAAAAAAAAAAAAGATGGATTGATTAACTAATGGCGAAGCGTTTGATAACTCCATCATTTGGGTGGGGGGCCCACAGACGCGGAGTGCGCTTGTTGATTAGAAATCAAATTAGCGCTAAATGCTTAATAAGCGCGAAACAAGCAATAGCTGCGGGAAACAAATCATGCCGGTGATTGGTCATTAAAAAGATGCTCGGTGATTGGCTAAATGAAGTGGAGCGCTGAAACGCCACCACAAGCATTTAGAACTGATAAAAACATGTACAGTTTTCATGCTAGTTCAAAATGATTATTATTATTATTATTATTATTATTATTATTATTATTATTATTATTATTATTATTATTATTATTATTATTATTATTATTATCAGAAGACGTATTTATCAGTTATTACCACCAATGCAGTGAAAGGTTATGATCATAAAGAGGAGAAAATAATATTGAGTCACTTCTTAATTATTTTAATGTTTAGGAATGTTTTTGGAAAACAGCATTTAATATAAAGATTTTTTTTTCATACTTACAAAGCTTACTCATTAAATTAATTTTGTCCTATTGTTACAATATATAAATCCATATATATATATATATATATATATATATATATATATATATATATATATATATATATTTATATATGTGTGTGTGTGTGTTGACACATATATATATATGTGCCTTGTGTTGACACAATACAAATAAACTATTCTTTAAAGACCATCATGCTCTCTTTGCTTTTACCTTGTGAATTTGGTCACAGAAAACCAAATGAGAGCAGAAGAGGATGGGGTGAAATCGAGGAAGGAGAGGGAGGAAGGGAGGGAGGGAGGGGAGGTTTGTCTGAAAACGTTCGGGGCTGAGCTGCGCCGTGCCCACGTTCCTCCGACCAGTCTGCAGCAGACCTGGCTCCATTCTAATCTCACAAGTCTCCACCGTCTGCAACTCAAGTTTATCCAGAGGGGTTGAGGTTCCTGTGTTGCCCCACCCCGACCCCCACTCCCCCAGTCACCACCCTTCCTTACCAGCCTCCTGTCTTTCGTTCACCTCTTCGCAGAGCAACACACTGCCAGTGACCTTTCACTGACTCCTGCTGCCTAATCTTTTAAATGTGGGCAAAGCCTGAAATGATGAGGAGTTTCTGTTTCTTCATGCAGGTGATGCCCTTCTGTGACCGGGAGTGTGGTAATCCTGAAAGCCCAAGACATCCAACCTTTAGAAATTACAGCACACTTCATGTCTAAAAACATGGATGCAGTGAAAACACATTCTTAAATCCAAATTTGAAATAGCTGCAGTGCTTTGAAGAAGTAAAACGATCTCAGAAAGTGTTGTACAATGCATTACCCAGAACTGGGGAGAGTACATGGTGGTGGCAGCATTATGCTGTGGTGGTGTTTTTCTTCAACGAGGAGAGGGAATCTGGTCATAGTCAATGGGAATATTAATGGAGCAAAGTAAAGCACATTACTTTGCACTAAAACTAGAGTGTATTGTTTTACGCTGTGCACTTTTAAATTGCATCAAACTGCAATAAGATGTTTGAAATTTTGCAACTGTAACGTGACTAAGTGCAGAGAGATCCCACGGGTCAGTCTGGCACAGTGTTTGGTCTTCTGGGATAGCAATTAGAGTTGTAAAAAATAAACCTGTTGACTCAATGCTGCCGATTAACAAGCAAGCAGTGGAACTAATGCAACACACGTGTAGCATTTTTACATTGACGTTTTCTCAATTTTAGTAATATTTTGATTTATTCTTACAGATTAGGAGTTCATCATTATGCAAAAAGCTAAAATCCAACACTATGCTTTAAACACGTTCCCTGGACCAGAGATAAACATCCTCAATGTAACAAACCCTTGGAAAAATGTCACAGTGTACATGGATAATGCACCATCACGTTTGGTAAACAAAACAACACGATTACGTCAATGATTACTCCCTTGGCGTTTTACCATCTCTAAACATTTGGCATTATAAAACACACCTCTCCTGGGCACAATCTCCTATCAGTTATGTAAAGTCGCTGCTCCGGAATGGACACGCAGTCTGGATGTCTCAGCAGTCCCCTCACAGTGAGCTCACTCAGGCAGCAGCTCTTGCTCGCCCTTCTTCTTCCCCTGGGCCCCCAGTCCTCTCCTATGGGAGACATATTTAATTTAATTAAGGCCTGTCAGCGCTATTGATTTTGGCACTTTCAATTACGGCCGGGCCTTTTATGGGCTCTCTTTGGCTGCGGATCTACTGATCTGTGATGAGGGGGCCCTATCAGTGCCGGACCACATGGACGCCGAGCCTCTTTGTCTTCCTTATGGCCCTGCGCTGTCTGCAGGAGACACTGACACATGGCTGCGGCTCCAGCCCCTCTCCCCTCCCGCTACCCATAATTAATCCCTCATTAGACAGGTCTTTATTGTTTAATTTGTGCAGTTCATAATCAAATTGGGCAGATTAATTGCTAACAGAATTTAGAAACGTGGTGAAAAACGAGCACTTTTAATTGCCTTCAGGTTTTTATGGCACCCGAGGATCTTTTGCAAAGCTTTCACAGGAGCCGGGGACAAATATTTCACACGCTATAGAGTTTCATCAAGAGCGGATTTTGACTGATGAACTTTCTTTTAATTATTATTACTATTTTCTTGAAAGCGCTTCTACTTAGCTGAAGCTCATTAAAACATTACATGGAGGTAAATTCTCCCTCACATATGTAACTGCGAAAGTCAACCTTACAATTTCTTTCTTTTTTTTTTGTTTTTTGGTTTATTTATAAGCTCGGACTTCTGCTTGTGTTTGCGTTAATTCGAGTAAAAGAAGCAAAACAGAGAGCAAAGCTGTGAAACAATATTAGTTGCAGTGGTAACAATTACTGAATGCGTTTTGGGTTTACTGTTTTCGCGGAGGTGTGAGGTGTGACAATAAACGCAAAATGAGAGATTTGCTTGACACATTTTTACTGCATATATTTAAGTGGTAGCTAACACAACTGCAGCTCCTAACACGTCATAAAAGAAACACTTTTGCACGCTTTGCAAAAGCACCTTGTAAATGGCCTTCTAAGCCCTATTTAAGTGAAAACAGAAATGAATATTGCAGTCACACTGCTTGCGTTAAGGTCTGCAGAGGTGAATGATAGAAACAAGGGTGCGCCTTTGTTCCGGGTGCCAAAAATCTGACTCTGTGCCAACAAGTCTGTTTTATAAAGTTTATAGGATCCACTAGTAAAGATGCCACAAAGGCTCTTCATATATATATATTTGTTTTGTTTTGCTTTTTTCTTTTTGCAATTGCATAATGTACAGCCTCTGTGGAAAAGGTCCGTGTTCTGCCAGGTGAATCCTTTCTCTGCTGTTTTGGACATATGTTTTGGATCTTAATCCTGCTGAGAGACCCCAAGACAACTCGCTTTAAGGGTTCTGGCAGAGTCCACCAGATTTATTTTTCTAAAATATTTCAAAGAGTTCACACTGCCCAGGGCCTTCAAAAGAGAGACAAGCCCGCAGCATCACAGATTCACCTCCGTATTCTTCCATAGAGTGGAAGTTTAGTTTTTTTGTTGTTGTTGTTTTTTACTCCGATTGGAGAACTTGTTCCTGAGGAGAACATAATCTCAGCCAAATTGTGTGTTTCTAGGGGGAAAGCGGTCCAGTGGAGTTTCGGAAACTTCACACATTTATGTTTTTTTTAATAATAGGAAAAAATCAAAACTATTTACAGTCCAGCTGGCATGTAGATGCTTTTGTTATGAAGGCTCGATAACCCCAAGATGCCTCTTTGGTTTCCACAGCTCTCCAACCAAAGGAGCCAAAACAATGAATCTTCCCCACTATCTAAACTTCACCCCGGGTTCAGAAACTTCACATTTTAACTTTTTCACGTTGTATTGCTCCAGAATATGTATAAAAAAACTGCTTAGTGCTTTCCAACTGTATTCACCTCAGGTGTTTTAAATGTTGGAATTATTGGTTTGACTGCAGATAGTTTTAAGTCTAAAACAACAAAGACCAGCATGTCTCAAGTTCAAGTTGAAGGATTTTGTTTATCTTATGTTTTGTACTTTAGGAGTTTTTTGTGCTTTTGAGTCAGTGGAGATTCTCTTCTATATTAGTAATTTTTTTTTTTAATTTATGCACACTGGGCTCTCTTTCCTTCGGTTTTCTCTATAGCATGCATTTCTAAGCTGCTTTGTCACTTTTAATCTGGCATTTGTTATTACTTTAGTGCTTGTTTACTTTCGCTATTGTTGTGTTTGCTCATATTATTTTTATTTCTCCATTTAGCTCTATTAGTTTAATGCTGCCCTGCAGCTGCTTCTCATTCAGTTAATCAGCTTCTCTTGTTCCAACTCCAGTAATCACTTCTTCCAGTATATAAAGTCCCTGTTTTCATCCCCCCGCCCTGTAAGATTCTCCTGTTGTTTCCTGTTTTGTTTCCCGCCGGTCTCTTGCAAGCCCATGTTTCTGCCTTGGCTTCTTGGATCGTGTCCTCGATGTTCTAAGTTTTGGAATTTGCATCTTTAAATACTTTTAAAGTGGCTCAGTGGCTTGAGATTTCCAAGCTGTGGGCATGATTCCAGATTCCTCCTGTCAGTGTGCCACTTGGCGAAGCTCTTTGCCCAATCTTGCCCACTAGTCTCCATTTCAGCGCATGAATGTGTGTGCATTTGACTGGTCAGTACGAATTCAGTTTATTTACCAAATAAAATTCTCGTTTTATTCTGCCAGCATCCCGTCTGCATTCTGGTCCTCCACCAACAAACTTAATGACAGACCCCACGTCTGCATTAGTTTAATCGGATGTTTCTTCTGTTTGTTTTTGTTGTTTTTTTTTTTCTTCAAAAATGTATCATGTGCATTGGATTAAAGTGAAGTTATGTATTTGTACATTTCTGTTAGTGTGTGGTCGTTATGTATAATTTCTTTCTGATCAGTTCAAAACAAGCATTTGCTCTTTCTAAAATGTTCAGTGAGAGATGATGTGACTACAATAAACCGTCAAAGCGTTCAGTGTGGTGCATGATCACAATAAAATCTGTTTTTTCCCGTCATTTTTATACACTTTTAAAATTAAACATGCTAATAGTGACTTTAGCCAAACCGATTTATCTAAAACACTGGCTGTTGAACAAAAATAAACAAGCAAAAAAAAAAAAAAAATCACATAATGAAAAATTACTTTTGGATTCCCAGGCAGGCAAGTACTTTTATACCAATAAACCCCGTACACAGTCAGTGTTATAGGTGTGTGCGCGCGCATAGTAGGCAGGGTGGCTGGGTGTGTATCCAAAGCATCACATTTCAATGACATCATTTAATGAGAGCATTGATGTCAAAAGTAGGGTAATTGCGTCTGTTGTCGTGTCACCATACACCTTGGCAATTATGGTGTCACTCAACGATTAAGGCTCATTATCTCCGCGAGAGGCCGGCAGTCCAAACAATGGAGTCGCACAAACCTGCTTTACTAATTGCTAGCAGACACCAGTAGACTTGTGGAGCCAGCTGAAGTGGTGTATATTTAGCTTCTGTTGAGTGTGTCTGCGTGGGAATTATAAGGGCAAGTTACACAAATATGATTATTAAATTTCACCTGATGGACAGATGAGCATACTGAGAGCTACAAGTGTGCTATTTAGAGATGAATGCGGCTGTTAACTGCAGTGTTTGGGGGACAGGATTGGATGGCTTAGTGGAAAATATTAAGAGCCACTTGAAAGCTGGAATTAAGGGTAACTTAAGAGAAAATATTAACCTCTTTTTTTTCCTTTCTTCTGAGGATGAAAAGTTGGCTGTACCTTGACTTATTCAACCCAGGCTTTGGGACCCAACTGAGGTACTTATGATGGAATCTCTTTTGGATGTGATTTTATTTATTAAACTCATTGGTTCCACATTCAAGAGAGCGAGGTTTTTCCCATGCATGGACGAGCTGGTACTGTCCGGTGTTTTGCTGGCTCTCCAACCCTCTCTGCCCTCTCTCCATCACCGAAGACCTTATAAGGCCGCACAGATTCCTCTGGGTTTTAGAGTTCATATTATTCTTCTATCCTCCTATTCAATATCTCTGATGATTATCTTTGCTGAGGCCCATGACTTCAGGTTTGGCTCTTTTATGCAGAGCAGGATCTCGGTTCATGTTTTTTGTGTCATAGCGTAACCGTTGTGCATTTGGTTTGGACGCCAATGGATGATTGTTGGCTATCGCTGCGAACTATTACAAACATGTTCGGAGACATGCATATTTGGTTACAAAAGGTACAGATGTTTTACAGAAGGATTGCCTTTTGAAGTTGTGACTCGTGACAAACTAGCTCAGTCGGTAGTTTGTCACGAGGAAATCGTTATCTATCCAGAACTTTATTCAGCAAGTCATCATGGTGTTCAGTGGATTTGATAACTGTTCCTTCTTATCCCGAGAAAGTAGTTTATCAAAGCAAAAATACTGTTAGTAACACATTTTGCCTTCCAGACACGTTACGGATAATGTCAGGGGTTAGGGTAAGGGTTACTCTATTGGCGATGAAAACTTAAGGTTGTAAAATTTAAATGTGTTTAATTCTTTACCAGCAATCTCAAGTGCAAAAAAAGACATGTTCAGTGAGTGTCTTCTTCACTGACCAAAAACATTATGTTGACTGAATATAACCTTACAAAATGTTAAATTAAATCACATTTGAGACAGAGAGTAAAGGAAAGATGAGAAGTTTATGCACTTTTTAAGATATTTAAAAATTGGGCATGAAATAAGCATTTGTGAAGAATTAAGTCTTTCAAGGCAAGAATACATTGAGGATTTCTGTTTCAGCTTCATGTCAGACTTAAATATCAAATTAACATGGATATCCTGATCCCATGATCTAGTTTTCAAATGGTGAACACAACTCCCTGCACAATCAAGTAACAACTTAGGCAGAACTTGACTGACAAGGTAAAGTATGTAAAGAATTCAAAAACAAAAGAGAAGCAAAAGTAGTTTACATCTGTCAGTCTATGAAAAGGTTGCAGAGTCTTTTTATAGGGACTTAACAGCACAGTGAGAGTCATTTTCACAGAGAAAACATTGAAGCAACGACCCTTCTCAGAAGTGGAAAGTGAACCAAAATTGCTTTAAGATTTTATGGACAACTCATTCAGGAGGTAACAAAAGAGCCCCCAGCAGTAGAAAGTATTGCAAATGTCACTTCACTTTACTTAAAGTTCAGTGTTTATGGTTCAATAGCATGAATGAAACTGGGGCAAATGGCATCCATGCAACAGTACCAAGTCCAAAAACACTGCTGAATAACACAGAAACCCGTCACACGTTGCACAAAACAACATCTTAAAGATCCCCAAGGCTTAAGGTATGATATTCTGTGTATTGTCAAGATAAAGGTGAAACATTTTATGCATGCAACATGTTTTATAGCATTTCAGAACAAAGTACATCATTTCTACAGTCAAACATGGAAATGGTAATATTAAGGTGTTTGGCTTCTGTGCCGCTTAAGGACATGGTCAATGTTTTTATAACTAATGAAACTATACATTCTCCTCACTAGCAGAAAAAAAATTAATCAATTTAATTTGATGGACTTTTGAAAGTCCAGCTTTCAAAAATTAGGGTTTACCAGTGGCCTAGTCAAAGTCTGGACTTCACTCTTGAGTTGAGTTGCAGTGTCATGAAGATAAAAGTTATGTTCACACTTGACAATCTTCATATGTGGCTGAATGAAAACAATTCTGCAAAGACATGTGGGTGATAATCGTTCTTAAGTGATGCTAGCTAACGTTGATCGGGCTGGAATACAATTTTTTTTTCCCCTAAAATAATCACAAATAGTTTCAAAAATCATCTTTTTTTAAATTGAGACTTTAAAGCGGAGACACGTTCGAGCGCTTGAGAAAACGTTTAGGCTACTTATTAGATACAGTTCCCAAGCTAATTGTTTCTGAGCGAGGCTGCGTTTACGAAGCTGCGCTCCTTGCTGTGTGGTGGAGCCGCTGAGGCTGCACAAACATCTCCTCGGAGGCCTCTGCTCCTTGTTTAATGAAACCTTGCAGGGGCCCCGCGAATGCACACAGAGAGGCTCAGCACAATCTGATGGACAGTGTCACTGGGGCCATGCCAATTATGTTTTCAGTGAAAGCCCACCGGCCCCTCTCCTTGCCTTTAGCTGGATCCCGCCGTCTCACACCTCCTCCCCTCTGCTGAGACATAGAATAACAGGACAGAGATATGATTACTAATCTGGCCCCGAGAACCCCAAACACCAAACAGTAAAGATGTTGAGGGTTTGTTTGTTCAGTCATCAGGCAGTGTTTTAAACTGAAGCGAGGGTCTGGGGGAGATGATGGCCTGACGAGGGCTCGCTGCTCACCATGTTTGTTTTTGTTCTGATTGGATTGCGTGAGGCTTGATGGGTCTCTGAGTGCTCGCTGGTCTCATTGTGGGTGGAGCGATCTACTTTTAATGGCAGCAATTTGTTGGGTCTTCCCAGACTTGGTGTCATGGACTGTACACAGGGATCACAGAGACTTGCTTGGTTCTGGACAAAGCAAGGAAACTCGGTAAACAAGTTTCCAAACTGGGTGGCTCGACGATCCTCCTGTTTCCCACATCTGTCTGCAGAACTGGCAGGTCAGCCACTCGCCCCACAGAGGTGTATCTGCCACCCTTTTCAAGCACATAAAACCTTTAGAAGGATCTGAATGACAAACTTTAAGCTGTAGTTCTTATGACTTACTTTGAACAGTGGATTTCTCCTTAATGAAGGCCAGGTTTGTGGAGACCCTTCCCTCCTGAGCAGGGGATCTCTGCACCTCCTCCATACTCTTTCTATTTGGAGGATACTGGCTTGACCAGAGCTGTGTGACATATTGAAAGTTTTGGATATTGTTTTGTAAGCTATCTTTGCTTTTACTTGACCCGACTGCTGTGACCTTTGGCCTTCATGATGCTGTTTGTTCATTGAAGCTCTCCGACAAACACGTAAGCCCCTCACAGATCAGCTTCACTCAGATGGACTCTATCACCAGCTGGCTTCATTTGAGGGCATCAGCATAAGGAAGGGGAACTACAAAAGAATGCTGTACTTTTCAAATGTTTCTTTGGGAAAAAGTACTTTTGTCACATTGCCATACTAGGTCAAATACATACATTTTTCTGGTGTGCACTTCAACTGACTTTTTCTTCAATCATTGTTTAGAAAGGGATATTTCTAACCTGGAATACGATGCAATTTGTGCCTTATTCAATTTATTTTTAACCCCAGTGAATCTGACTTCAACCCCTGAACAGCTACTTTTGACAAAGTCCAGCTAAGATGGGAACCAAAGCTCAAAGATTGAGATAAAACGGGCGTCCACGTCTAACCTCAGCCACAGACTTAGATCTTCTGTACTTTTACAGCTTTAGATTTATATTCACGCCCAGATAAAGAAAGTGAGCGAATTAGCATCTCGGCACCAGTAAATCAGTTCGTGTGGCTGCTCACAAGCTGTTCCGATGCACTGCACTGCTGTGTGACTGAGCTGCATTCAGTTTATTGAGGACCATACCAAAGGCAGAGAGAGACAATGGCACAATCAGAAACTGAGCGAAAGGTTGCGCCGAAGCCTGGGAGACTATTAACTCTGACCAAACAAAGCTCTGCGTGAGACCGTCATTAGTCATGCCCCATCTCAATGCACCGTTTTAAAGTTGAGTATTGGACAAGGTTGGTGAAAGCAATAACAGCGAACCGTGTTTTCTTGAAGTTTCCCTGTCATTTCTTTTTTACTATAAATATGCATCTGAACACATTTAGATCCTTTAGTGAATCATTTCTTAAGTCGTGAATTTGTTTCTCATCTTCATCGAAACTGAACAAGTAAACAAATTATCAATCTAGTGTGATTTTTATTGTCGATTTTTTTAACCTTGTTTTTGCGTGAGGTTTTGGCTAACCGGAATTTGTAGTTCTTTTGGATTTTTTTTTAATGGACTTTAAAAAAGAATATATGAGTTGTAGGTAAGACATTTTTTATACATATCTTAGCAGTAGTTATTTATGTTAGAAGCCAAGTCGACCTGGTACCATGCGTGAGAAAGTTATCCAGAGGGCGGCCAAAATGTTCAATTCTCGTATCTGACTGAAAGCTTCAAAGAATAAAACTGTATTCCCCTTCAGCCTTCCTGTTTTCTCCTGTGGTTTTGCTCTCTCTCACGCTCCTGCAGCCTGAAAGAACCACACCAGTCTCCAGATGTGTCACAGGGAATAAAATTGGCTTTTAAAATAAGACATCCTGAAAGCTCTACTGTTCTTTGCTCAGTAACAATTTCCACACCAAAGAGTGTTGATTTTACTGTGTCCTGTTTGGGAAACAAAAAATAAAAACGTTTCTAGCCCTGAACAGTCAGTAATTATTCATGTTAGCGACAACTTCCCACTTTCGGGTCACCAGTCATTGCTGAAAAAAGGACTTTTCTTACATTTGATACCAAAAGCAGGACTTTTGCATCTATGTTTTCTCCTTTCTATTCTGCCCCTTGACCGGCAAAGAAAGGATGAAGCTATGCATCCACAAAGGCAAAAAAAAAGAAAAAGAAAAAAAAGGCCTTTGTCAGGGAAACACAGGGGCTCAGAGTGGAAGACACATCTTTATCTTTGCGTAACAGGATTAGCGAGTCCGTGAAAGGCATATAAAGTGAAACGATTAGAGGTGGTGTCAGTTTCACTTTGCAGTTCACAGAGTCCCCACCTCTCCCATGCTGGCAGCACAGCACTGCCTCAGAGCCTCGATCACCTCGTCCACTTGTGAACTCTTTAAAGGTGTATATTCCTGCGAAACAAGGATCTGTTCATCCCTCCCAGCCCCCGCGGTACACAGCTCATTGGGCATAAGAAACACAATTAAATTCAGCTAAAGCATGACCACCGACTGCTCAGCTGTGGCCTAATAGGCTTAAGAGAGGGGAAATAAATCTAATTGCGTGTTATTGCCCTGAAGTTAATCCCTCATGGCTTGACATTAGGGCGAATTTCGGTAGATGAGGGGACCGCTGTGGATCAGTGACAGCTAAAGGGGGGGGGACTTTATTATAACAAAGCCAAAGAACTGCACTTGTCACCTGACAGTTGATGAAAACCACTAGAAAGCCTCTTAAGTGGCCACAAGTCTTATCAAGTGCACGCTCTTGTGTGAAGAGAGTCAACGATACACAGGCGAGGCGATGATGTCAGCGCCGCCTCGCCGACGGATATACAGTTTCATTGGTGTTTTCATTTAGGGTGCCGAGGATCGCGAAGGTTTGGCAGCTTTCCATCGCCTGCAGGCGTGGGAGGTTGGAGGCGGCGCTGCGTATTAATTGTTTCATTACACAGTTTTGAAACACATTAGTCGGGATTAAAATGTAATTACTTTGTTTGCCAATGACACCTGATTTCTAAGAGCCGTTATAAACGAGCCCAAGCCATAAAGAAAAAAAAAAAAAAAAAAACATTTAACTTGCAGCTTGGCTTGTGAAATTGTTTCCAGTCCTATGAGCAGATTGCATTTTTCCCAGCATAATGGGCCTCACTTTTGCCCTTTTGTACAAGCTATTAAGTTGTTAAAACTATCAAGTCAGAGGTTGGGCATTTAAGCAGACAACCACATGCATCGATAATCTCTTTTCTATTATTTCAGCTAAACAAGACTTGGCCTCTCTCAAGGTTTTTCTCCATGCGTACAAATACCTTTCATCTGTGCACACGGTCATAAATGTGATGGTGCGAGATGGCTAATAGCTGGCGGTGTAAATAGAACCCAGACGGCTGAGCTCCGAAGTAGATGGAAGCAGTTTTCTATCTTATTTACTTTGGAATGAGCAGGAAAACCACCTATTTACTCCCAAGTCCTTCCTCCTCAGAAAACATAAGCCTGCCTTTGATTTAGCGAGCACTTAAAAACTCACTTCTCACAATGAGTACTAATGGCTCACCCCTGGATGGCGGCCCTGCGGTGGTGGAGAGTTTCAGCGTTTTGACGGCTCACAGGCACACCAAACAGACGAGAAGGTTAACCTCAGCTGACGCCCGATTTAGCCGGATTCAAGCTGGCGCTCATGCAGCCTGGTGGACACTGATGCATCCAAACAACCTAAATGGTTGGATCATGGACTGGTTGGTGGTTTGTGGTTATTCTTCCAGTAAGGCACTTTGTTTAGCCCATTGAGTGAAGGCAAAGCTACCCAATTAGAGTCTTACCAGGATGGTCTAATATTTCCCCACCTGTTTGTGCCCCCTCAGGTCACGCAGAATTGCAAAGGAAAAAAGCAAAACCAAAGGAAGTAGGGAATATTTTAAAAGATAATTAGGATAGAACTAGAACTCGGCTTTGCATTTATCAAGAAAAACCAGTCATCTTCTTTGCACTTGCTTTCCTGAGGACGCTGAGAAAACAGCACAATCATTGTCGACCTGTTCACTGGTTCTTCCCAAGGAAGAACTTTTACACTTTCAAAATAGATAACCAGACTTGTTTTTTTTCAGTTCTCTGGTGTTTTACTTTACATCCCTGTTGGAAAAAAATCAAAATTTCTGAAACATTTACTATTGTACAAAGCAAAACATCTTATTTTCGCATCAAATTTTACAGTTTGTATTATAATTAGCTTGCATGAATCGTCTAGTGACTCATTACATTGCTAGTTTATGTTGTAAAATGGACAAAATAAAAATGATTTAAAGCTCTTTTTAAGGGGGTGGTTTGATGTCTGTAAACAGAGCAGAGAGAGAAGTGCTGGGACTGACTGAGTGTGGTGTGTTGAACAGGAAGTGGTTCTTTTCTAACATGCTGGTGAAACGGTTTGGCGATGTCGCGTCCCCTGTTGGGCCTCTGTAATAAAAGACATAAAACGGTTATGTCTTCCTGACTTCTCACGAACCTGATTCCCAAAATCAGTACATCATCACCCCACGTCTTGGCTTGCAGATATTTCTACTTCGCCTTGTTCTCTAAATCTATCAGATCATCCAGAACTCCTCTTGTCCTCTGTCAGATTTAGTTCTGCATTCTTGCAAAGTCTTTACAAAAATAACATTTTCCTGTCATAAAGTCATCAGAAGAAAGCACACAGCATTTGCTCTAACTTAACAAAAAAAACAAAACAAAAAAAACCCCCTCAAATTCATCTGGAGAAAAGTAGTTTTACGGCATAGTTCTGTCCAAATTGAACAGTGGTCATGTTGTTCTTTTGGTGATGCCAAACCTTTCAAATTGTGTTCAAAAACTTCAAGTCTTGGTTCCTACATTATTTCACACTGTTGTGGAACATTTCTGCTAGTTCTGGATGCTCTCTTTGAATGAAAAGGCTTCTGTCTCGCAAGCCTGCTGGCTGCTCTAGGAAATATGGTGAAATAGAGGAGATTGTTGTCGTACTTGCAGGACAGCGTCGCTCTTGGCTCTTCCTGACCAGCTCCCACCTCTTCTTTTCCAAAAATTTGGGGAAAATGTACAGTTCTTGCAACACCACTGTTTTCTCCAATTATTAATAAATGTCTTCTTCGTTCCTTCCCTCTTCAGCCTTCTCTTGACTGACCCCATTATGGAACAAGATGCTTTGCAAGTGTGACACAATTTGATAAGGCCCTACCAGGACAGCTGATCTTCATTTCATGCTAATCTGATTAACAAGGATTGTTATTGGAAATTCAAAAGACTAAATGGTGACACCGAACCAAATTAAATCAGGTTTCAGCACCTTTTAATTTCTTCTTATACTTTCATCTCTAACAGATTTGTTTGCTTTTCAGTTAAATTTGACAACAAATGTGAATTATCTGAGAAATTAGCTACTAACAGAGATCATTTCCAAAAGGATAAGAAAAAGCATCTTGTGAAAGACAGTGTTTATTGTTTAAAAATGTTTATCAAAATGAATAATTGCTTCAGCTCAGCTGATCTTATAATAAAGAACGTAGTAGTGGTAGTAGTGCAGTGGTGAGGCTGTGATTGCTACCTGGTCGCTTTCCTCCTTAATCTAAAATGTTCTCTGCACAAAGAACATGTTTAGATACTTATCTTTGGTTCTGCGTTTCTTCCTTCCTGTGTTCAGGCAGGCGGCAGATGAGCTCTGAAGCAAAGTGGACGGACCTTCTTGGCTGTCGCTCCGAATGTTAATGACACCCGAGGAGAGCCCCTGGAATTTTCCCTAACACTGATAAAACCCAGATTTAGTGCCGCTCATAAAACACATGGCAAATTGTGCACTTATAGGGATCCACTGCAGGTCCTGGAAATAGGAATCGGCTCCACTAAATTTCCATCTCAAATACCACCGCCAGGCGACGAGCATTTTTTTTCCACCCTCTTTCAGCTCGGTGGGTGGGTGGAAATTTTGATCCTAATCACTCCTTCTGAAAGGGAAAACAGCATTAGGTTATTTTAAAATTAGCTTTTATAACTAGGCTTATTGGGTAAAACACAGCAGAAAAATCTCTATGTGTTCTATAAATTTTAATTTACTGATAAGACTACATCACCCGTTCACACAGTGCAGTGTCCAAATATCAGCCTTCTAAATCATGCTATGGGCTTAAATATATGTATATATATACATAGTTTGAAAATCTGCAAGCTAAGAGGCAATCAGTGTTATCATTGGATTAGCTGGTTCATAAGTTTCCTTTCTGCTCTCATAAGCCTGGAAGAAAAGTCTTTTCACATGCAATTGAACTCAAAGTTCATATCCTTACGCATCCTGCTAATTATCTCAATATCCTGTTAGCTTTTTAACTGGAGCAGTCTGGGCTACTATGAATGCAGAATTTACTAACAAAACAGTGCATGGGATTGTTTCTTCTTCAGTTGTTAACTCCAACATATAGCTTATTGTTCATTTTTGATACTTTATGTGTCTGTTTCAGTCCTGAAGGAAGCACGAGGTGTGTGTGTGTGTGTGTGTGTGTGTGTGTGGGGGTGTGTGTGTGTGTGTGTGTGTGTGTGTGTGTGTGTGTGTGGGTGTGTGTGGGTGTGGGGGGGTGTGTGTGTGTGTGTGTGTGTGTGTGTGGGGTGTGTGTGTGTGGGTGGGTGTGTGTGTGTGTGTGTGTGTGTGCAGTCATTGTTCCTCTTACACCTTTTGTTGTTTCGTCGCATTACAAGAACCAACGTAGAACAAACTACAGTGCAGCTCAACAGATATGTAGAACCGACTTCTTTTTAGAACCTACTTCATTGCGGATGCAAACGTTCCAAGTCAGGCTCAAAACACGACGTCAGAAGACCACTCACTGGTGGTCACACAAGAACGAGTCCGCCTTTTTGCAAAACCTTACGACAAGGACTGAGCAGATTGGTAGCTTTAGGGAAAACAGCGTCGTTGAAAACAGCGTCGTTGAAAACAGCGTCGTTGAAAACAGCGTTGTTGTCTAACAATGAGTTGCTTCTGTGTTTTTTGTGCTTGTTGTGTTTAAGTCGATTGTTTATCCCCTCCGTGAATGATCCCACCCACACAGAGCTGCTATGCAGTTATAATGAAAAACAAAATCCTGAGCCATGTAGAGTCAAGTTTAACTCCAGTGAATATGCATCAGTGGAAAAGTTATTCAAGACTTTTCCATGAAACTTGTCCACAGCTTTCCTGCTGACCTGTCTGCTGTGTTGCTTCATCTTCATTACACTGATTGATCCTTAATGATGTCTAACAAACCAGGACATTCATGCAGTGATTGAATTACATAGCCTGTTTGGTAGACATTTTTAGAGATTTCTATTTGTAAAAAATGTTGTAAATAATGTATATTTTACCTCATACTTTACAATTTTACACTTTTTTTGTAAGTTGATTTCATAAAATCCCAATAAAATACATTGAAGTTTGAGGTTGCAGCATCATAAAATGAGAACACTTTGAAGTGTTTTTATTTATTTATTTATTTATGCAAAACACTGCAGCAGTTATCGTAAAAACTTTCAATTTCTGTTCTTTTTTAGGTATTTTTTAGGTATTTTCTCCTTCAAGAGGCAAGTTTCATTTCTTCCTCCTGCCCTATCTCTAAAGAATAAAGGGAAACGAGAATATTATTACTCTAAGAAGTCAAGTGAGTCACAGCAGCCACAATTATCGTTTCAACATTTTGTCCTGACTCTGAAAAATTGTTTGCAGTAAGACAAAAAAAAAAGGAAAGTGAAGAAATAAGTAGGGAAATGTCATCAAGGAGTTTACATGTGAGTGAAATATACATAAAAGTGAATCCACTGATTTATATTTAAGTCCTCGTGGATGGGACAGCAGCACAGAGGCTGTACTGCTGTTACTGGGGGAGTAACCGAGCGAAGCTGAGTGAAAGAGAGCAGGAACCTCTCCTGGTATCTAAATGATTACAATGAGACCCTTTCAAGCCGTGGCGGCCAGCGCTGCGACTTGATATGATTTTTATCAGATGCTGAAATGCTACATTACCAAGTGGGCAGTAAATTATGTCTAAACCAATTACAGTGGGACCCTGTGCGGCCCAGCAGCCAGGAGGGGAGGGAAAGAGTTCTGGGTCAGAGGCAGAGATTGGGGGAAGGAATGAGAGGAGGATATGATAGGGTGGGTTTTTTTGGAGGAGATGAGGGCTGGAGTTTGTCTTGATTAGTGGAGTCTGGGGGGGGGTGCATGAGAGTCTGGCGATAAGGCGGCTTCCAGGCAGAGAGTGTAGCCGCACGTGAGAGAAAATGGACAATAAAACGGCAAGGATGTGCAGACGGAGGTCTTGGCGGTGTTGGTCGGAATCTGCGTAATCAGTGAAGGAACGAGCTTTTAGGAGGTCGAGGAAATCAGAGGAGAGCCGTTTGTTCTGCAAACATGAAAGCAATAAGTTACACCCAGCTGCTTAAGGCCTGTCAAATAAAACATCTGAGCAAGATCAAATATAATTCATGATGATGATGCCAATGATGACAAAAATGTAAAGTCTATTGCTTGTTTTCTAATCGGTGACTGCATTATGCTTTTGTGGGGTAAAGTACTTTGAACTGCCTGAAATCTGTCTTTTTTATTGGTGAATCAAAAGACATTCACTTGTTTCAATTGTAATTATATGCATCTAAGTTAAATCTGTAAATTGTGTTGCGTTCTGACAATTTTACAAAAGATGTATTTAATATTATTATTATTAATTCCAGATGGAAAACTAAATAAGATTTAAATACATAAAATAATCTGATTAAATATGTTGAACCAAAACTGCTTCACCTTAAACAAAAACAATAAAATGAGTGCATTCTTTATATTCTTATCATTTTGCAGCAATGTGATGTTTTCTGAGTAATCTGGGTTGAATAAGTCATTCTTTTAAATGTTAATGTAGCACAATTTCTAAAGGGAAACAGCGTATACTGAGAGGTGTAATGTGCAAATGTAAAGCGGAAAATACCTGAATATAGAAATCAGCCTTTATAAATCTGTGGTAATTCATAACTTGTAATTCATAAGTCTGCCCAAAGATCAGTACGGTGCAAATGACACATAATATTTATCAACATGTCGGTTCTCTGATGGCCTCACGATTTCCTCATAGAAAATTAATGAACAAAAAGCATCTTTAATGCAAAGTCTTGCTTGCATAAAATGTCTTGCTACCACTTTACAATATGTCATGAGCCGAAGAAAACCAGCATGGTAAGCCACACTGAGCACAATAACTTCACAATAAAAACATAATGCTGGAAGCATCGTGCGGTCAGATGTTCTCTTTTGCAGGAGGAAAACTGAAAGGAGTTGGCACAAAGATGGATGGAGTTAAATAGAGAGTACAAACAAAAAACACCCTGAACTTCCCAAAAGAGCTTCAACAAAATAGTTTAGCCGGCCACGTAAACTGGCCTAGTCAAAGTCCAGACCAAAATCCAATCGGAAATCTGTAGGAAAATTTCAAAGATCCGTATGCAAATGCCCACCACACAGGTCAGAATTGAATTTGTACAGAAGTTAGAAAGAAAATGTCAAATTCCCTCCACAACCACGACTACTAACTATTTTGTGTTTAAATAATCGAAAGAAAAATGTAATCACAAGTCATGAAAAAGTGTAACTCTCAAACCGCTCTGAGGTCCCGAATGACGACAGTTCACGGTGAGCAAGTGCAAAAGTTGTATCTGTGTCAGTGTGTGTACGTCTTATCCCGCCCATCAGCTCTAATTTGTTTATCCCCATCCCATAAACAAAATTACAGTGAAAATGGGTGATCACAAAGTGGAATGGGTCTCCCTCTCATTTACTCTGACAATCAAGATAAAGCGGAGAGATTTGTCTGAACGTCTTTATTGGCCTGCCCTTTGAAGACCAATTCAAGAACTTTATCTAGTCACTTTTGAGGCAGTTGCTTCCAGAGCTGCATGGGCTTGATGTGAGCTGCCTGGCAAGAAGCTATGAAAGTACGACAGCAGATCAAAGGCAACGTTTTATCCAAGTCATAATGAATAGATAGTGCCAGTCAGAGTCTCCATTGATCAACCAATTTATCCCTCAAGACAAATTTTCTTCTTGTGTGCTTCAACTATTTCACTAAAACGCATTCAGCTGTCGTGCAAACGCCGCACATTTGCCTTCATCTAATTTGCAGCCTGTTTTAATATTAAAGAGGGTCTTTAAAGCTAACATGAAAATCCCCGGCCTTTGAAATGTTTACTCTGCTTTTTCCCATATCCGCTCCGTCTGCGGCCTCCCACCCCTCGTTCGCCGTATTCCCGGATGAGAGCGGCTCGGAGCCAGCGATAGACTGCAGATGAAAGGGAGAAAAGAAGGGGAGAAGACGGTAATGAAGCAGAGGGAAGAGACAAGGGGGTCCCGACGGGGCTGCCGCCGCCTCGTGGGGCTTGTTGTGCTGTCAGGCCACGCCAGGCCCCCACGTCCACAGCTCCCTGTGGGGACGACGTGTCAGACGATGTTCTGGGTCAGCCATGGGAAGAGAGCATGTCTGAGCAGATAAAGGCTTTCCGCCAAATTACCACTGATATGTTTGATGTCGGAAAGAGTAAATAAAAAAAAAGAAGGAAACTCACGTGAACGAGACATGAGTGAATTATCAAAATTTGGAGCGTCAAACATATTCGCAGATGGAGACGTTCCAAGGAAAATATGAAGAGATTTGAAGAGATTTGAAGCGTCTCCCACGTTTATCGGGCCTTTTCTTAGCAGTGTTCACCTCGTGGCTTGAGTGAATGGCAGTCGGCATCGTGCTACGTCATCCTGCGCGCGGCTCTGCTTTTGCTCAACAATTTACCACTTTAGAAGGACCAATGGCCAATCTGCAGACAATCGTCCCCCTGTAACACTATCTGGGCCCCGTTGATAAAATGCAGATGTGGCTCCTCTCTATGTGAATTTGTGACCCATTAGGTTGGACCCCTCCTCTTTCCGCAGCACTCCCATCGCTCCTCTTGGCAGAGACTCCAGAGCAGTCCTTTCACAGGCATTCCCCAAAAGCAGGTATGTGGATAGTATCAGGCTAACGAGTCACAATGGTGAATTTGTTCAACAAGGAGCAGCGCATTACTTAAATCCAAGTGTGGCTCTCCCTCTCTTTGAGATCTGCTGACCAGATTGGCGTGGCCTCCCCAGCGTCTAGTTTAGGGACAAACAAAAGGTGAATTCAAGCGCTCCCTTTGAGCTTCACAAGACCTGACTCTGCTTACTCCATTGATGTCAGGTCCACCCAGAAACGTCTCCATTGGTTGGTTGTTGATGCTGGTCCTTAGTGACTTTGAAAGGCTCTGAGCAGAGAAGCCATAAGACTAAGTGCTGCTTGTTTAAATCAGTGGGGACATTAAACTGTGTTTATGAAAGCACTTTCATGTCTTCCTGTGTCAAGACAACAACAAGTCATCTTGTGCTTCCAAATAAGAATAAATATATATTTATTAGCGGCACTGTGAGAAGTCTACTGAAGCCAGAAGTCCCTTTTGATCATTTAATATGATCAAAAGTGGGTTTATTGCACTTTCTCAGGCTTATCTCGAATTATCATATGCTTAGAAAGGAGGATTTGATTATTTGTATTTGGAAAAATCCAAATTATTTAGACCGGTCCCACCTGAGCTGGATGATTGAACTCGGAAAAGTTATCCTTTAAAACACAGATTGAGATTTTGGAGATCTGTGTTCTGTGAATAGAAGATATTAGTTTGAGCTGTTTGTTGTTTCTTTGTCTTATTGTTTTATTTTGGATTTTTCGGAAGGCCATCATGCAGAGCGCCACTCCTGTTGAAGACCTGCTACTGCTTCTCATATTACATCACAACAGCACTTCCTGCTTGGTCGGTCACTGAAGAAGCTAAACCTGGTTTAGTTTATGTGACATTGTGATTGAACCGTTGTAAATATGACCTTATGAAAATTGTTCGTCGCCAGCAAATCTAGTAATCGCCAACATGATCGAACCACGTCGTCCCAAACTGACCTGATGGTTCAGATTCTGACCTGATCTGTGGCTGAGCCCAGCCAAGCTGACGCAGGCCGCACTCTCCTCCGCTCCACTGTGAACGGAGCGTCTACGTCAAAGACCGAGGCAACAGAGGACAGCATTATGGATGAGCAGCCTGTTGGAAAAAAAAAAAAAAAAAAAAAAGAAGGCCCGTGACAGTTTAATTGGTCGAATTAGTCACGATATTCAAGCCGTCTCTGTTGACCGGTCAGCAACCGACGTGCGCACTAGTTCAGGCCGGGCCAACTTCAAAACTTTGTGCAGATTGCAAATGAGACACATTGAGCTATCCATCCCTTTCCTGCCAACAGCTCACGGTCCAGTGGCTCACAACACTTTTTGCTAGTTCAGCTTATTTAAAAATGTTGCTACTTTCTTGCTACATGGAAAAAGCTGAAAACTCCTTTATAATGTCTGTCAGCCCCTTCAGTCTCCAACATAAACAGGTGTTCCACCCAACCTCGTGTATTTACTTATGTCAAAGCTGTGCTTACATATACAGACACTCAACACACTTTTCACATTCTGCTCAGTGTTTCAGTGCAGCAGCAATTGGCATCGGTGTCTGCGGCCGGCTACACTGTTTCAAAAAGACAAATTAAAACCGTCTAATTTTCCCGCTGAAAGACTTGCTCTGTATCAAAGGTGTCAGGGCCTGAAACCGGGCGTTAACTCCCTCCAGGGCCCTGTGAGACACGCGCGCAAAAAGCTGCACGCTCGTGCTAAAGTTTGTGCTCAGCTGCTGCACAAAATATCTCAAGCTGTCATTTAAATCCCCCGCAGCACGGTTTACGTGGCTGTAAAACACACCGGACTGCGTGCAGCTACGGCTTGTAATAAGTGCTGATGACAGTAATAGGAGCTTTTGTGGGTATGAGTGTGTGATTGTTAAAATTAATTCAAAGAGAGGGATTTCCCTGGATTCGTCAGCGGATCCGTTTAACATTGTGAGAAATTTACAGCTCTGGCCTGATATGGCAACAAAGATGTGGCCGACTCTTAAAAATACTGGATTTTAAGAACTTTGAATCGAATCCAAATGCTGTTAAATGAATACACACAGATTCAAAAATTGTGCAACCCTATTGGAATTAATTGGGTTAATTTCAGGTTCATTACATTTTTATCAACCTCAGTGTTTTAAATTACCAACCTCATTTTAACAACAGGCAAAGATGAACAAAGTAAATAAGAAATGCAGTTTTCAAGTGTCTGTGTTCAACAATAAGAAGCAGAATCGGCTTGAGAGAGATCCATGGCCAAGAAAGATCTCTGGACAAATATTCTGTGGACTGACGAGACAAAAGTGGATTTTTTGTTTTTTAAAGTTTTTGTCTCTTGCTTGCATGTGCTACAAAATGCACTGAGTTTCATTGAACTCAGTCTTACATGAGGTGGTGCCGCCATTATTGATGGAACCGTGAATTCTGCAGGTTATGCAGCAGGTCGATGCACCAAATCCACCTTGAAATGGCTTCATTCTCACATTTTGTGCAGGATTTGCAGGTAGCTAGTGAATTTGCCTCACATGCAACTCTTACGACTTCAAACGGTCCAGGTCACGTTGAAAATCCCTGCGATGCGGCTGAAAACAATTTTCCAAAATGGAGCGTGTGATTGTTTGATGGGAGTTCTTGCTGCTCAGGGAGACACCAGGTATTAGTTTTTGGCGCTTCTTTCTCCCCCTTGATAAATAAAATCCCAATTTTAAAATTGCAATTTGTTTTAACTAAGGTCAGAGAAGCTGCAGAAATACATCATAAAAATCGACTGTCTGATCAGATTTGTAGTTTGAACAGCTTATTTGACTGAAACACGTTTTTTTCTCTCTTCATCCAAATTTTATTGCTAGACTAAGCTAACAAGCTTTTAGACTCCTGCTCCATTTGACGTCGAACCTGAGGCCCTTATTATCACACCGCCAGAGAGAAATAAACATTTTGTAAAGGCTTTATGAAAACATGACTGAAACAAGGCAGTGCCTGTGATGAAAGAGGAGAAGAGGATGAGTCAGAGAGGCGGGAGAGCGCTACGGTTGCACGTTTAAATGCCTTAAATGATTATCCCAGGTCAGAAACAAAGGCACGGAGACTGAATGTGTGACGGCGCTTTTTGGCCTCCAGCCACTTCCAACAGATGAAGAAAGCACAGAAGAAAACCCAGGCTGTCCCTTCCACTTACCTCCTCCCCTCCATCCTCCCTCCTCCGAGTCTTTCCATATAAATGCCTGGCAGTTTTACGCATGGCTGGGAGCAATTTCCCACAATGTGTAAATTAGTCAATCTCCCAAGTCAGTAAAGTGGGCTTTGATGGTGAGGACATTAATGAAGTGTACCATTAGGCCTCACATTTGTATTCTTAGGGGCTCTCCAAGCTTTTGATGTTGCAGGGCCCCATGGCTTATTATCCACATGCCAGCGCTGCATGCCTCTGTTACTCAGATGGGAGGGAGGGAAGGAGGGAGAAAACTGCAACGCCGGACATTTAATGCTCCCTCTCTTCTGTGGCTGCCCCCCTCTGGAGTGTCCACGCTGTCTCGCTGGCCATTTCAATTTGCGCGGAGAAGGACAGAAAAGGACCAAGGTGGCGGGGAGAGAGGCGCGGTCCGAGAGCCTGACTTCTCACTGACACTTCAAAGCGCTGTCTGGAGTAAATTGCTGCGGATCGCTTCATTGAGAGTGGAAGGGTTCTCCCTTCGCGGATGACAGTTGCGTGGTGACAAAGTTCAATTGGCACTGGTAGGACTGGAGAAGGTGGAGGCGGGGAGGGCCCAGATCAAAGTGGGACCATTGTAATGGTTTTGTTCCGTGGAAAATCGCTTTTTGTCCCCGGCCTTTTCAAGCCAACTCCTGGCTCCAGTCAGAGTAAATGGGATTTGTAACTCCCTTGTGTGGGTGGAAGGGGCGTAGAGAGGGAAGGAGGGAGGGGGCAGATTCTTAGCCTCGGGGTAAGGAACTCACCCACCCCTCCCCTCCCCCCCTCCTTCCTTTACCCCCCTCGCCCGACAATGCAAGGCCAAAGAAGTTGATGTTATCGAGCCTTTCATCTGAACTGGGCATCATAATCTTCACAGAGAAAGTTTAGCAGAGCAGTTGTGTAATTACATCTAACGTCGTTACTAGAAAGTCATGTGGCAACGACCTACTGTTTGTGCTTAAATCTCATTGTCTTCAACTTTAAACGAATAAAACGGTGACATCTATTTCTGAGCGCTCATGTCTCACTTTCTCCTCTTTGTCTCATTGGTTCTAACTTAAGCAGAGAGCTTAAGTTAGGACTTAAGCTCTCTGAACATGAGGCTCATTGTAAACATGAATGTGGATTGACCGCTATGGGATGAATGTGGATCATTTATCTCTGGTTGATCCATATCTGTGCATTAACCGGTGCAAGCCTGCTTGAAACAGTGCAGTTTCCCAGTTAATCGGCTTCCAAAGTGAAACCAAACAAGTCGCCTTAAAAATAAAAGCCGGTTTTTCAAAACTGCAAAAATTAACACTATTTGCAAGTTTGAGCTCCAATTTTCATGTGAGGCATAAATTCCCTGATCTGATCGAATTACTTTGTCGGAGCTGTTTTTCTTACCTCGATCTAAAATGGGGAATATTTTACATTTGTCACCGTGTGTCAACGGTAACGGTAATAATTTTCAAAAAGTTTTTGTTCTTTCTACACGGGCATAAAAAGGGATTTGCTCCTTTTTCTTGGCCCTTGAATGTTTCAGATCATAAAACAAGTCTTAATATCAAACAGAAATTCACTGGATAAATACAGAATCCAGTTTTCAAGTAATTATTTCCTTTATTTTAAATTATTACTGACCGTTAAACTGCTCGTTGTTCTTGGCGGCCGTCAAGCATTTGCTTGGCGTTCAGTCTTTCACACGGAAGAACGTGGCGGAGGAATTTTTAATCCAGCCTCAACAGAGGACGGCCGTCAACGGGAGCGGAAGAAACTCTCCGTGTTCGTGCGTTCTCTGTTTTATTGTTGAGGTCAGCAGTGCTTCAGATGAGTCATGGATGATGGAGTCGTTTTGGTAAGCCGACTCCCACCACTGCTCCATGTTTCTCTGTGTCTAATAATGATGTTTAGCTGAAGTTTCAGAACCTTAAAAATAATTTTGTAAGGTTTTCTGAGCCGATATTTGTCAGTGAATTTCTTCATTATGTTTTACATTTAAAGATCCTTTTAGTCCACTTGATTATTATTATTATTTTATTTTATTTTTTAGTAAATTCAAGATGTTTATTGATCGAACGGATCGGGCAGTAGTCTGGTTGAGGCAACTGCACAAAAGCAGGACGTGGTTAATCACACCGTGGCAAATATGTTTTCATATCAGACCAGTTCGGTTCGGAGAGCTTTTTTGCTTGATGAATCATAACTCACAAAGTAAAATCTTGTTTCTGTAGTCGCTTAGGTTATCTTTGTTATATGTCAGGATTCATTTTGATCACCTGAAATGCTGAAGTTAAAACAGAAACAGAAGAAATATGTATTACACTGTAAACCGACAGAGTTTACAACAAATTTTTTATCTGGCATCATTTTTTGGTCCCTGGGAGAATAAAGAAATGTTGATAAAGCGACAAACAAGATGTGAGGCTTCGTAAACACTATGAGAAAAGCGCAACTAGTTAAGCTGCTACCCATGATGAAGTTCGCATCTGTTTTTGTAAAATCTGGACATTTTGAACAAATGATCTCTTCAGATCTGAACTTAAAAACAAAACTCTCAAAGAATCCTTGAAACGCCCTTTAAAACGTGTTAAACGTTTATTACTCTGAACACAGGAAACCTTTTTCATGTCTTTTTGGCATTCGGTCCTCCTCAAGTTAAGACTTGTCAAAACTACACAATAGACTTCTGATGCCTAGAAGGAATGTTTTTACAGTAATTACAGGTTTATGATATCTTTTATTGAAGCATTGTAAAAACTCCATGTCATCTCGTTGCATTAAACCTGATGTCTTGTCATGTCTTATGATCAGCAAGTATTGTTAACGCCTGTTCCTCTTCCGGGCTCTTATTTCCACCAGCTGCTTTTCAATACTTTCTATGATTCTACAAATTTATAGTAGCAAAAATGTCAAAAGACAAAGGAGGAGGCTTTCCTATGATGGAAAATATCAGCTGGACAATTTGCAGTGGCTCTGGAATGAAAATGCACATTGTGTAAGGGTTACATAATGTTTTGATATTTTCATTCTCGCTATAACAGTGCAAGAGGAAATAAAAGTCTGCATGGCACACTGCTAGTTTTTGGTTGTTTCTTTTCTGTTTTTCTTTTTTTTTTTTTTTGGCTACAAAATTAAAAGCATTTCACAGTTTTCACATCAAATCTATACATTTCTGCAACTCAGTTGTAAAACCAACCAAACTGAGAGGCATAAAGTGCGCGTGTACATCTATGTCTCCACTCATGCGAGACTCTAGGATATTTTAGTAGCCAAGTGCGTCAGACAGCGCTCAGGCTCAGTCTGTGTGATTGACTGTGTGAGCTGCTGGCCAAGCTCCCCTCACCCCCCACCCGACACCACCACCTTTAAGCTTAGGGAGAAAAGTGTTATTTCTTCAAAAGCCCCATTTGAGAAACCCAGCAAGCCTGTAATTGCAAGGGAAAAGGCCGAACAACCTGCCAAACCAAACACTTGAGAGGGAATTTGAAATATTGTAAACAGTGGAGTAACCCACTCACTGTCGAGAGCGAGACCCAGCTGGGGGGCGGAGAGGGGTAAGAGAGGAGAGCCATGGGAGACGTGGGGGTGTTTGTGCACACAGTGTGAGAGAGAAATGCCTTCAGATTCACAAGTGGGAGTTATGACAACAGCTCACTGTCACCTTTGAAGCTCCAACATAAGGAGCCTGTTGAATAGTTGAAGACTTCTTCTTTATACTTCTCCACAGATCTAAAACCTGACCCAGCTTTTCTTCATTCCCACACTGACGTTCTCATGTCAGCAACACCTCCCGCTCAACGGTCCTGAACAGTAAATGTAGTTTATGATCACCAGTACCCCCTTTTATGCGTTGACACAATATTTTTCTTGTGCTGTCAAATCAAAGTGGGGAATTATTATTCTAGCGCAACCCCGTTTTCCAGCCTCAGTGACCCGAGTCGTGCTTTCCTGAAGCTGGAACCATTAAAACTCCGTTTGGGTTCAATGCAACTCTGCAGTTTTATGAGCTTAAGCACCCCACCCGGCCTTCAGCCCCCGCTGCACTACCGCCGCCACCAGTCCCGCGCCCTCCCCTCCGCGCTTTCCTCACTTGCTTTTTTTCATTCTCTCCTTTCAAAACCCCAAATCCCCCCGACACCAATTAGAAGGCAAAAACGGAAATCTTTGACCAAACATGACATTTACAGGCTAGAACTCGAGACTTTTAATAGCCACCCCCGACCCCTCCCACCGACACAACCCCCAGCAACCCCAAGCTCAGGAGTTTGCGTGAATGCAAAGGCTCCACGCACGTCAGATTTGTGTCTTCTTTTTGTTGTTTTTGTTTTTTTGTCTTGTACTTGGTGTTTAGTCCGGCTACAATAAATGTGGCATTGGTCCTTTCATTCATGTCGCCCCGTGAAAGACCCGCCACCCTCAGCGCCGATCTGTACCAGTCGCCACAAAATTACGTCTACATGTGTTTGTATGGCTGAGCTTTACCACAGCATTAATTAAGATGGAAACACATCATTAACTTTGACGCCCCCCCCCTAGCCCTACCCCACCCTCCAGGCCCCACCCCACTCCCCACAGCCCCCCTCCCCTTCCACTGCTATGGGACTTCAGAGAGTACACAAAACCATTGGGTAATTACTGATAATTAAATCAATTACAGGCAGTCTTCGACTCGCCAGCTCTGGGTGGCAGCAACTGTGTCGGGCACTACAAATATTTGAACAGCGCAATCTAAATATTCTGCGCGAGCTACTTTCTCTGCGGAGAAAACCTGTCCAGTGCCAGCCTGCTTGACTGCGGCCATGTGGGCGGCGCCAGCAGGCCGCACGGCCCGTATGCGCTCGAGCATCGATGAGGAAGAAGAGGCAAAGCCAGCATTTCCTTCCTCCGGACGAAGCTCTGCAATTTCATCTCAATCATACTTTGCTTTGAACGGTTTTTGAACAACTGCAAAAAGAATTGTGGGGGTGATTATTTTGTTTTTATTCCATTTTTTTTTTTTTTTTTTTCCCCTCTCGATTGCTATCTGGTGCTCTTGCAGTCATGGCTGACAGAGAAGAGATAAAATGGGCCATTTACTGCCTCCTTAGAAGGTGGACTCAGGCACAGAGAGAGAGAGAGAGAGAGAGAGAGAGAGGCAGAGACAGCAAGCCAGGGAGACCGCAAAAGCATTCATACCATGTGAGAACCTTCACACACTTTTATCACAGTTCAGCTGCAAATGTCAAGGAATTTTAATGTAAGTTTATGTGCTATCCAACATAAAGTACAGCATAATTGTGAAGTCTAGATTCCTACACATTTCTGATGTGAAAATTACTGATTTTTCAATACACTGAAGGAGCATTCTCCTATTTTGCTTAAATGCAAGAGTTCATAGTAATTTTATGCAAGGATATTTTGTACAGCAGTCAGACTTTCAATATGGAAACAGACGGGCGGACTGGATTGGATTTATGGAGACCCCTTTTAGATAATAATATAGCCAGGAGATACAACATTGTGTCATTGTGTTTTTCTTTATTCAAACACAAGCAGATCCCTTGAATCGGGATCAAATTTAGGAAATAAAAAGTGATGTTTGCTGTTGTATTCAGCCCCTTGTACTCTGACTTAGATCAAATCCTGTGCAAGACATCATCTAATACGTAAACAGAGTCGGTCTGTGTTTATTTTGTTCTCAATAAAAAATACACGTGTTCTGTAAAGGCCGGAGCCTTTTGTCAGAGAGCATTAGTTAGGACCAAGCAGGAAAATAAAATGGTCAGGGAAAACGGAGTGAATAAGAGTGTGGCCTACCGAGGCTTTGCATTGCACTTAAACACAAGGCAACTCTGGGGAAGCTGCAGAGCTCAAGTGTTTACGGAACAACTTTTAGATGCATCCTTCATAAATCCGACAATTGTGGGAGGAAGGGGGGAAAAAAATGGAATCCGTCGTTTCATTAAAGTTTGCAGTTTATCACGAGCCGCGTATCGAGCTCACGATGTGGGTAAAGGTGTGGAACGATTTAAAAACTGAGGCAATATTCTGCAGATCCAGGTGTCACTCTTTTTTTCCCCCCCCAAATAATCTCTTAAAGACAAAAGGCACACTGTTTCAACCATGGCAGCCACCACCTTTCGCTACCAATTTCTTTAATTGCTATTTACAATAAACTGATTCACTGAGGTCTAAAGACTGTGATTTGTGTTTTGACATGAGCTGCAACATGTCATGCAATTTCAAATCATTTTCTGTGGCTTGTTTCAGAGTGTGTTGGTTTTTAAGCGTTCTCTTTTCTTTCTTTTTTTTCCTTTTTTCTCCCAAGCTTTGTCCGGCAGAATGAACCGTCTGTGATGTGGACCAGCCAAATGGAGTGGGCAAGCTTATCAGATGCAGATTTGATGGTTACAGGGAGCCCACAGTGGGGAGTGGCCACCAATGTCTCTGTGTGGTTTTGATAAAGATAGAGATTTATGCCCTCCCAGCATTTACAGGCTCGGTCCCATTGTGGCGCTGCCTGCATAAACCTGCCGCCACCTCTGTCTCGACAAGCAGAGGAAAGTCGTCGGGGGGCTGATTTCGTTAATGGCACCGGTGCCTCGTTGAGCCGTCACACCCACCCACACACACACACACACACACACACACACACACACACACACACACACACACACACACACACACACACTGATCTGCCTGATAAAGCGTTTGCCGAGGAGAGGCAGCGATGTGACAGCAACACAGAGGAGTTCCCCAGGGTCTCTCTGTCGGACCACTTCTGCTTCATAAGGTTGTCAGATCAAACACAGACATTAATGCGGGGCCTAATTCACATTCTTTTGTCGTGATGTAAGAACGAAAGCGCTCCGGGGGCAACGAATGATCACGCAATGCTGCTTTCGACGTGAATCAAACGAGAGACGAAGGCAAAGAAAGCAGGATTCAGGACCACTTGGCTGCTAATCTAAACACACTTAAATTAGATTTTTTTTTCCTCTCTCTTTTTTTTTAAACAAATATGGCATGAAGTATTCCTTTACAGGATCCTTTCTTATAGCGGAGTCTTTCTCCATTACAGACTGACATGTGTGCTAGATAGTCCACAGAGGCTCCATTCGGAAGAGCGAGGGTACAGAGGGCAGGAGGGGAAGCAGTGTGCCGCTGCGCTTGTCCCCCCTGGCTTATTGAATTACCTAAATGAGCAGAGGAGACCAGGCTGGGGCTCTTAGTCTTTTGAAGTTTACAAATCATTCTGACTGCTCTGGGGCTTTGAGGGGATGTCGCAAGGGAGGGAGCAAGTGGGGGGTGTCTTTTGATGCCTTAAATAAAAACATCAGGGAAACAAACAAACAAGGGGGAGAAGGGGAATAAAGATGAAGATGAAGAGGTGGTAAGGAAACACCATGTTACCCGTGGCATCCTGGGAATATGGGAATCCTGAGAAGCCGCTTCCTGTGTACGATGGGAAAATTGCATGAATCAACTGTTGTTGTCAGAGTAGTTAAGAGTCTCTGTGCGATTGTGTGTCATTCCCCCCCCACCACAGCCCCCTCTGTGCAAGCCACAGGCGGCAGTCGGGCAGCTTGGCACTCACACAGCAGATAAGTTTAACCAGGGGCCTCCAGGCCAGAAAGCTGAAGCCAACGCAAAAGTACCAAAGCCTTGAAAGGTGACATTGAAAAAAACTCCCCCCCCCCCAAAAAAACAACAAAAAAACAAGTCAATCAAGTGTCAACATTTGTGTTAAAAAGGGATTTATCACTTCAGAATGAAAGACGGTCAGGCCTTTCCTTTTTTTATTGCGCTGCCAATTTCTCCACTGCTGATGTCACAGGTGGATGTGCCACAGAATATATATGGAAGCAGTTAATATATAAATCATAAACCAGCTTACGGACCCAGACCAGTTGTTCCCAGGAGCTGATGCTAAACTCAGAGCAAAGAATGTTGCTCATGATCTGCAGGAGTCTTTGACAGATTTTTACATGGACTTATATTTCTGCTAGACAGTTGCTTACATCTTCATTTGTCAGTACTTGCTGCGCTGGTGGCACCTCTTAACCAACTGTTTCACGCAAACATAATGTCAGTTTAAAGCTTAACGAAGCAGCATTTGCATAAACCACTTTGGTGTTTTAGAAACTGAAGTCGTTTCAGGGTGGCAGCAGGCCATCAGATTCGTCCTCCAGGACCCACTGATGTGGATTGAGGCCTCAGCTAAACAACTCCAAATACTTGTTTTGTTCGGCTATTTCTCCATCAGTTAAAAAAAAAATGGAATATCGACATTAACCACATCTACATTCGTAAGAAGTTTCTACTTCTAGGTAAAAAAAATAAATAAAATAAAATAAAAAAGTGCCAGGTTAAAGATTCTCCTAAAGAAGTTGCTATTTAGACTTATTTCCACTTTTTGTACTGAACCAGTCAGCAATCCCAGCAGTACTAAACTAAACAGTGTTCCTATGCTGACTGAAGAATGCTGGGAAATACATTTCTATTGGCCTGCATTGCTAATAGAAGTTGTCCCAGTCTTTAAGCATTCAGTGGGTCTCTGAATTACAATTTGAATGTGGATTAAACTGGGTAAGAAATTTTTAGTAGCATTCTTTACACATATTTACTTCCATATTTTCTATTCATAGCCTAACATAAGAGCACTCTCAGTGCTTCCCTGTATTGAAAAGTAATTAATTGTCAGATTTAAGTTGCACGTCAGAAATCGGAGGTAGAACAAGGGATGAAAAACCAGAATCAAGTATAAATTTATTTTCCTATTTTTCTTCTTTAAGCAGCATGACGTCTTTGAAAGCACCCATCGTAAAGACAGAAATATTAGTAGCATTTCCAAAACAAAGTATGAAAAGTGGCTCGCCTTGCCAAATTATGTCATATTTAAACACACGTAGCATTTTTCTGAAACAAACAAAAGATGGTAACCTTCAGCTGAATTTAAGCTATGTAACATTATAAACCCTTGATTCCTCAGAGAAGACCAATCAGTAATTGACTGTGTCTGGATATGATGGGAAAAGATAGCATGTTTTTAGTACAATCAGGGGCCTTTTCCAGGCTATTAAGTGGAACTAATTAATTATGGCATGAAAATGCGTTAAAATGTCTCTCTCCCACTGAAGAAAACATCTATTTTCAGAATGGAAAAGCAAGAAATGCAATTAGTGACATAATGGTAAAATAAGGCCGACTTGATTTAAACCATATTGTTCTTATTGCATGTCCCCATTTCCCATTTCCATTTCTCAAAGTACCCATGACAAAGTATTTTGCTTTCAAAACGATATTCGTCTTTTTCTCTGGCAGTCCCGCTTGCGGCTGATTGTTCAGATTTATATAAAACACGTGGATTCTAAATAATAATAATTAAAAAGAAGAAGAAAAAAATGAAGCCTGAAAATGGGGAACGAGTGATTTTTAGCAAACAGATTACCAGGAACTCAATCAACATCTGTCTGGGGACGGCAGGAATCTGTTTCAACTTTGTGACCCTCTGGCTCCACGTCTCTGTGAGCATGCGACTCCACTTCTAATTGGACGACACGACGTCTGGGCGCTCTGAAGCTGGACAGAGCTCACGGCAAATTACCTCTCACTTCCTGTTCAATCCGAGCAAGGCGCTGGAGCCCTAACGGGAGCTGTTGGACTTTGAAAAGTGTTTTTGCTTTGCTTGGCGTCTCAAAGCAACCACGGTCACGTTGCCATGAACACAAATGTACCTTTTTGGAAAATTCATTTTCGCACACGCCTTATTTAGATGGCGAAAACAAAACACGACGTCGAGCGTGAAACACATCCGACCTTGCCAAGTAGTCCAAGTGGATTGAATCAACTTTTAAACGGGCCAAACGTTTTGTCTCCCTGTCAAGAAGAAATGTCTAGTTTACTATTTACAAGTAAAAAAAATGAAAAAAAAAAAGAGAAAAGAAAACTGATTGTAAGCTTAAGTCAGAAAAAAGATGAGATTTTAGAAGGAAATGCATGAACGTGTAAGCATTGAAATTAGCTCTGGTGGCTGCGATCCAAGTAGGACTTGTTTGAAACACTATTAATTTTTTTAATTATTAGTTAATTGAAATTGAAAGTCTACAGTGGCCAATTCAGATACAAAAATATCTTTATTCAAACAAAAATGTATTTCTGAACACGTATTTGTGTTATGTATGAAGGGAGACAGGCATCAAGGTTGCAGCATCAATTAAAAAACAACAATTATTTTCAGCTTTTTTCCCCATCTTTTCATCAAAACTAGAATTTCAGAAATGATTCATATCCTCACAATTATGAAAGGAAAAATCTTTATTGCTATAGCAGCAATCAAAGCTAACCAACATTTTGCGTGTTTCCACTGGTATCCGGCTCTCGGTGAAGAACCTTCCAAGCTCATATTTTTGAGGTTGGAAGGTCACTCCAATTTACATTCAGTTGGAAAAAAAAAAAAAAACATCCTTCAATCCCTCCTTTCATTGTCTTTTGCTTTTCGGCGAGTGGGCCTTGGAAATATGTCCAGGAAACAAAATTAAAAAATCCCTCTCCCAAGTTTTTTTCTTTCTTTCTTCCTTTCTTTCTTTCCAGGCCAGAAGGACCTCCAGCGTAATTTGGGTCTTCCCTGGGATCTCTTTCCAGTAGGAATTTCCACATAAACGTCTGAGGGGAGGTCGTCAGGAAACATCTGATCATGTGCCTTAAACAATTCAGTAAAGTCTTCTTTGCTTTAAAGCTCTCAAGGATATCTGGCCGCATGGTTAGGAAAACCTCGCCCGCAATCAGAAGTCTGGGTTACCCTCCTGGCTGCCGTGCACCTGATGCAGGTCGAGTCTTGTCTACTGGGGCTACCTGGTCTACAACCCCAAACGGGCAGCAGGAGGCAACCTCCAGTGGGGGAAGAGTGGAGCCCTCATTGGCAGCGGGATGGCAACAGAGGGTGGGTGGCGTTAAGATACAGTCACGTCATGACACAAAACGATACATGACAGTCACAAGAGAGTCGTGAAGAAATTTTAGCCACATTTAAGGGGAAGCCAAAGATTTAAAAAAAAAAAAAAAAATCAAACTGAGTTTTACTTCTTCTCTTTTTAGCGTAACAACATCCAGTTCAGGGCTGATCACACTCATCGTTTTGGATAATGAGCAACAGGTGATCAAATGCAGTCCAGACTCCATTAAAACCAAATGCTAATGCTAAGCAAAGTTAGCGGCTCAGTAAGAGTTGCACCTTAAGAAATTCATGTTGAGCGTGCATTTTTATATAACCCTAATGAATGGATTATATGCAGTAAATGCCAGAATAAGACCACCGTCCAAATGGTCTGTTTTGAGTGAAAGGAGCCAAGTTAAAATAATTTGTAGGTGGAAGACCAGCCACGGAACACCACAAGGCCCATGTGCAGGGGCCTTGTGGCTCCATCAAGCCCAGTTCAATAAGTCAACCTTAAATCTACCTTCAGCTTCTTGAAAATCATTCATATGTTGTTTGTTGCTCTGTCATGGCTCCTTCTTAAGCGGGTTCCCCAAAAAATGTAGAAACAGTGCAAAAGTGCTGCAGGCTTCTTGCACTTATTATTCATGTAGCTACAAATGAAAAAGTGGCCGTATTCAAAAATGTCAAGCTCGATTCTTTTGAACTGCAAATAAAGACAGACTACACTTTGACTGAAAAATACTGTGCGGCGCAAGAACTGTCATCTCAAGTATGCACAGTTGAAAGTCATTTTGGCTTCAGCTTTGGGGTTGGGCTTTCAGATGCTGAGATAAAATAAATCTAAGACACTGAATGCAGCTTTGGAAATAAAGGTGCATAGAGCTTATACTGTTCTTTGAAAGCTTGGCGGCACAAAACTACATATTAGCAGTTAAAAGGTGACGTTTTTATAAGAGGTTGGTTGTGAAATAAATAAAAAAAAACTAATGAAAGATGATGAATGTACCAAAAAAAACCCCAAAAGATTCTCCCTTTTTTTTTTTTTGCTGTCTCTTTCTCCCACGTTTCTCTTTTCTCTTCAGGAGAATCAGTGCTCCCTCTGTGGTACTGCCTGGTGAAAGCAGAGTCCTCAGGAGGAGGATTGGTACTGACATCTGGCAGTTTGATAAAGTGGATTTGGTTTCTTAGGGGCAATTTCAGGCTGCTTTCCCCAGGCGCCAGGCCTACTCTGGTTAGTATATGACTTACATGTGTACGTTGCTGTGAGGGAGGGTCGAGAGTCTGTGTCTGAGTGTTTTGCAGAGAGATTGTCAGTTTGAAGAATATACAGTATTTGTAAGCAGGTACTAAATGCATGTGTGTTTGTGTGCGTTTGTGGTTTTAGTGCATCGAGCTGAGAGGAAGCGGTTTGTCCAAATGGAAAACAGAAGTTCATCCACCATGTTCATTAATGCAAACCTTTCATCACCCTCTCCCCCAAAGCATGGCGTCTCCCACCCCCTCCTTCTAATTTACTTTAAACACACACATTAGTCTCATCAATAAACTTTAATGGCTTTTTATGAGACAGAAGACTATTTCCCATTTTTCTTTCTGCAGGGCCTCCGAGTCCGGACTAATCCATCGCTGAGACGGCTGATCTCTCCACGACATCCTCTGCCACCGCGGCTAACGCGCAGGCACGGCCCAACAAACACCCAGACCGGCCCTCACGCTCAAAATTTGCTAACTAAGACTGCAAACATTTTGACACATTTTTCTTGACAAGAATGGTGTTTCGGTTGCTTTTCATTCTTGTTTCAATCTGATACATAAACAGATCGAAATGAATTTTAGAAAGAAAGTCACGAAGAAAATGAAGGTGCAGGACAGCAACGTTGCGTACGGTAAATTTGCAGGTCACACTGCTGACCCTAGAGTCGCTTCAGGTATAATAAACGTTGCTGCGTCTGTCCCGAGCAGCTGATTTAGGAGCATGTTGTGGGTTTGAGGTGAAGCTTAGGACTGTGCCACATGAAAGCCCGGGAGAAGGTCAATTGCACAGGCCTGCTGTGGCTTTGAAAACATCACGGGCGTTTTTTTTTTTCTTTTTTTTTGTTCTTCTTCTTCTGTTTTTTCACCAGGGCTCACATGACGTCCTTATTCTCACAGACAGGCTGCACATTCTGCAGTGCCACCATCAAAAGGCATATTTAGCCTAAATTGAAAATAGAGGTTTTTCATCACCAGCCAATCGTTACGAACACTTAAAAACAGAAAGACAGTTCAAGAGATTATGACAAGTTGATCATACATACCTGGTACATCAATACTTGCAGTTATTGTTACCACAATAATAATAATACTAATAAAGAAAAACATTGTTGAAGGGGGGCTATATATGATAGTTTTCTTAAAGTAAAATGTGTTTCAAGTTGCTTCTTTACGGATCTGTAAGTAATGCATTTACCACAGATAAATCTTTTATGTTTCAAACATTATGTTTTGGTTTATGCTGACATAAAACAGAAAATGTAAAATAGATGAAACACCAATAATAACCACTAATATACAGTTTATTACAGGCAGACTACTTATCATCAAGATTGTGTTTTTTTTGTTTTGTTTTGTTTTGGGTTTTTTTTTTTTTTTGTAAATATTATATTATTCAGCTGTGGGGAGTTAATTGAGGAAACAGGGGCTGTTCACTTCAATTCGTCACGATTTCATACAGGAGGTTGCATTTACAAAAGACTAGATTTCTTGTTCTTCTGTTATAATTTAGTGACAGAATAGCGACTTTAATTCATTAGTGGCTTGACAAGAAGAGAGAGCGAGAAGGAAGGCATGCAATAAATGGCCGAGGAAATGAAACTGAGAACAGCTGCGTTGAGGATAATAGACTCCATATATGGTGTGCCTGTTTCACCTCCGAGCCATTCAAAGCATCGACTGGCTCATTTTTCAAAATGTTTCATTTTGGACAATCAATGTAAAGTAAATTCGGACCAGGGAGAGGTCAGTCTTTAACTTTAACAAATTAGAGCTATTACGGATCTTTGGTCATAATCTGTCATATTTTAAAAGCGACAGCCACCAAAATAGGAGCAGAATAAAAACGTTTTCGAAACACAATGTCAACTGAATTTTAACTACATAATAGATTTTGAATTTGTGAAAATAGTTGAGTACAAAAACTGGGTCGCCAGGTTTACGTGCAGGTACACAAGTGGAAAGTAGGAAGGAACAAAACGGCAAAGCGTCGGCTCAAATTATTAAACTGACCTGAAGCCAAAGAAAAAAAATTATACTTTGTTTTTTTTCTCCAAAATTCTAAAAATACAAATATTGGTGAGTATTTAGAGTACAATAACTTCATAGATATTTAAAGATCAGAGTAAAAGTGTTGGCAGCTTCCTGTTACCTTGAGTGAAAACCACTTTATGATTCCAGGAACTATCTGATACACGTATGGGTAAAACCTCATGTGAAAACATCATAAATAATGCATTCTAATTGTTAAGTTGGGTTCTTTTTTACTAGATCAATTTTAAAATAACCTGATACTGAGGACTGTTTGAAAAATAATAACAATAATAATAATAAAAGCAAAAACAGATGTAGGAGTTTTGTCTTTCAAGTCCATTCTAAATGATATTAAATTCTAAGGAATAACTAAATGTCTCCATATTTTCCTACTCTTCACAGGAACACGGGGGGAAAAACCGATAAAAGAAAAAGAGGAAAAAGTGCTTGATAATAGAAGAACAAGCAGTCATGTACAGTGAGTTTGTGCTCATTTAACGAGGTAATTAGCTTTCAGGGGAAGCCAGGAATCAAATCATGCCAAAACCTCTACCCTACTTCAAAACTCACCACATTTCCTCTCTCCTCTTGTTGTGTTTTAGTCTTTTTTTGTGTGTGTGTGTCCAGGAGGTAAAGGACCTGGAGTCGGGCTTTACCTCACCCATGGCATTGAAGCAGGAATTAGGGGGCTTAGTTCTCTCAACTTGACCCCGCTCCTAATTACTTGTTGGATAAGTCTTTTGGCTCCTCATCGGGTGTTGTTGTAACCTCCACTTGTCTGCTGTGTGTCCAAACAGGGAGAAAGGAAAACACGTTCCAGTAGAATGAGGAGCTTAGCCTCCGTGCTGCATTCTCAGGAAATAAAATACGCCCCACCACAGACTCCTACTGACCGGCGCAGGTTAGACTGAACTCTCTAGCTCTCATCGTTGTCACTTTTCTTTGCGGATAATACGAAACAACAAAAGGCATTTTGGGATCTTTTTTTTTTTTCCCCTTTTGCCACATTGACAGGAAGAAACGGGACAAAAATGGGAATATTTGAAGCAGACCGAGTGAGCGTAGGCAACCTTTGCTGGCTTTTCGAAACAATCATATTGTCTAAGACATTTCAAAGCCTTTTTGGTCGCTTCCTTTGTAATTATGGTCTCTTAACAAACAATCATCAGTGCGCCATCTTTGATGGTAATGACGGATAATAACACTCTTACATCGGGAGACATATGATTCATCATAATCGGGTCTTTTAAGTATCTCTGATGCGACTTTGCCGTCAGCAGGAATGCAACTTGTTTTTGTTCTTTTATGGAGTAATTTGTTGCAGTGATGGTCGACTGAAAACATGCCCACTTTGCTCTCTTTGTACAAAAGTCACACAACTTTCCACTTAAATGTAAGCTCAATATGCACCAAGTGCAAATTATAAAATGGAAAAGGCAACTATATCTTTTTCATCTAGCTTTTCACAGTGTCTTGCAGAAGCAGCCGAGGCCCTTGAAGTTTTCCGCGTCTTGTCATGCGACAGCCACAAACTTGAATGTAATTTATTTGGACTTTACCAACACAAAATTGTGCATATTTGTTAAGTGGAACTTAAATTAGAAATGCTTTGAAATATCTTTTTTTGGGGTGGGGGAAGAAATAAGAGAGCAATCTCAAGTGTGGCATGCTTATATGACCTGTTTTGGTTCTGATGTCTCTAAATAGGGTTGACTAACAAATCCCACCAATGAGGGATTTAATGTCAGAATGAATCCAGCTGTTCTCTGAACCTCTCAGATGTTAGAGAACATTAGTGAACAAACAGCATCAGGAAGACTAAAGGAGCACTACAAATCTGACCTTTGTGGAAGAGGGGAGCGATATTTGAAGGAAAGATTCTCATCAGGTGAGACAGAAAATGAACTTGTAGTCCCAAACGTAGCTATCGCCAGAAAGCGCATCGCATCCAAAACACGCTTAGCAGGCAGCCGCTACATGTGTCCGCATGGTGACATATGGCAGTGGCAGCATCAGGATGCAGATGTGTTTTTTTTTCAGAAGCTAGTCAAAGCTGATGGAAAGATGGGTGAAGAAAAGACGGGCAGAAGAATACAGAATATGCATGTCTCTGGATGACCTAAATAAATCCAATAAAGAATCCATGACAAAATGCGAACGTTGCTGGGCACAAACATTTTCCTTTAGCTATTTTGCAAAGAAGAATTGGTTAAAAACAATGATAATAATAATAATAAATAAAAATAATAATCTCTGCCTCTCAATCTGTAAAGCTAGTAGAGACTAAAAGACATATCGCTATCATTGAAGTGAAAAGGTGGTCACACAAAGCATTGATTTGGGGAAACCCTGCATCTATGATGGATGCACTGCTTTGTGTAGGTCCATTAAATAAAAAGGCCTAATTCAATCAATTGAACTCTGTGGTCATTATATGGCAATATGTGGAACAAGTTCAGCGATTCTTTCCCTCACACTAACCCTGGGAAAACACTCTTTGAGATGGTAGACGTAGAGTCATAGCTCTGAACGTGGACTTTTCAGTGAAAGCTGCCCAATTCCGCCTAAATACTGGCTGATGAAGAGCTTCAGTGCAGCAGGGCAATGCTCCTGGGGCCGAATAAGTCCAAGGATGGAGTTTATTCCATTATTGTCTAATAGCTTCCATAACCATCACCCTTTACCCCCAATAAAGTCTCATTGGCTCGAGGATTGAGTCTGGATTACATGGTAGCTCTGCTAATAATGTCAAACACATGAAGAGACCTGACCCCGTGACTCACTACAGCAAGCAGGAGGGTTACCTTTAAACCGGAGTGTTAAGGGCGTCACACCGCCGTAACGGGGGAGCGACACAGAAGGGTCTCGGCTTTCCCACAGACTTCCAAGAGTGAGGTGTCATGTAGCGCATCGCCAGCGTGTTATTTGCAGATTGTGAAACATGCACTTACAGAATGTAAAAAACAGTATTCAGAGTAATTGCCATGTGGTGCTTTTGGAAAGAAACCGTCGGACAAGATATGAAAAGAAGAAAAGCACAACCTGAACGGCCCGGGGCTTTTAATAAATAGGAGTGAGTGCGCGTGCATGTGTGTGTGTGTGTAGGCGTGTGTGCGCGTCTGCATACCTAAGTTTGTAGGTTACAGCACTGTACGGCTCCCCCCGGAGGCTGCATTGCAAGGCTGGTGCCAGAGAGTCTCACCTAGTCAGGTTAGCCTGGGAACACACTCCTACTGCAGACATTTCAACCCTCTGCTTCTCTTCTCTCTCTCACACACACTCACACTCTCTCTCTCTCTCTCTCTCTCTCTGGGCGTACTCACGTCTTTACATGCGTGCACACAATGCTGCCCACATCATAAGCTAATGAGCCATTATAGTGTCATTAGTGTTTTATTTGCACCGCCCTGTCTTTCAGCAATCTGTCACAGTGTTGGCACGGTGCTGAGAGCCAAACAGCAGATTTCCACATGCACGTTTCCATCTTGCAACGCCTTCATACACACACGCACACGCACACACACACACACACACACACACCCACACACACACACACACACACACACACACACAACAGCCCAGGTTTTCACTTTCTGCACGTGTTGTCCTGTCACTTTTTTTGAACAAGCACTTCTGTCTTTCTTATCCATGTTCTCCATTCCCCACGTCACAAGCGGACGCGGCGGGAATCCATCTCTTAGTCCAATGTGAACGCAGCCCGGGCCTTTTTTCGGGCCGTTTGAGACCCGATAAGTTGTTTGGTGAGTGTCTGCTATAAAAAGAAGAAAGAAAAAGAAAAGGTCATGTGTTTACGCAGACAAAAAAAAAAAAGCACATTATCTCCGAACCCTGATTAGATTTTCCGACACTTCTCTTTGTTTGCGCACCTCAGTAGGAGAGCAGGACGGCTCGACCACCCAAACGGAGCGGGCCGCAGATGTCCAATAAGATGCTCGTTACGCCGACGCTTTTTCTTGGCCTCGTCTCTTTTTTTTTTTTTTTTTTTTGCCGTCTTGCGTCTGAAAAAAAGGGGGTTGATGAAGAACTTTTTGGCTCCAGCTCCGAGCATTATTTTTGCCTCATTGGCCGGATTAACCGATTCTGCTTGAACAACAGATTAGAGCATCTGTCAGCATCACTTCCTGTCTGCTGCTGCTGCTGCTGTTGCTGCTGCTGCTGCTGTTGCGTTAATTTCTCATGATGCCGCCTCTGTTTATTTCCAGACGCTCCCACACTTAAAAGGTGGGATCTTGTAAGCTAATACTCTTGTCAAAACAAGCAAATGAAACCGCAGCGTACAAGCAAGAGTGATTGAGAAAGACAGAGAGAGAGAGAGAGAGGGAGAGGGAGAGAGAGAGAGAGAGAGAGAGAGAGAGAGAGAGAGAGAGAGAGAGAGAGAGAGGGAGAGAGAGAGAGAGAGCAGTCGGGCTCTCCCAAGCGTTCAAGCTGAGGAATGCAGCTTGTTCTGCTGCTGCTCTGCCCAAGAACACAACCGCATTCTGCCACACATTCTTCAGTGTTAATCACTGAGTGATTTAGTCAAAGCGCAAACTTTAAATGCAAAATAAACTCATTGAGCTGTTAACTTGTCAGGTTTCGTGATGAGAAGAGCGGCGTGTGTAGACGGTTTATGTGAGGGCTCGTTTGTTGTTGTTGTTGTCATAACTTGCAGCATTTGGAGATATCAGGATGAATCTTGTCTCTCGGCTCTCTGCTCTCGTTAATCAGGCGGTGGTCTCTGAGAACGCTTGTATCGAGAAACCCAGAGTTTGTAGGTTAGGTGAAGCGTCTGCCCGTGGATTGTTGTGAAACTTGAAAAGTCCACTGCGGCTACAGAGCAGGTACCCAGCAAGGTTGCAAGGCGCTGCGCCCTCGGAGAACCGTGTGCGATAAGGCCCAAACGCAGCTTTGACCCTGACCCGGCACATCTGATCCCCAGCTCACCTCAGTAACCCTGCAAACAGCTTCCCGCACAAGCCGGAGACATCACAGCTGGTTTTCATACTCATTATAAAGCTGCCGTGATTTTGTGTTCTCGGTTTTTAAGCAGAGCCCCCCCCCCTCCCCACCCATTCCACCTCCCAAAAAAAAAAAAAAAGCCCAAACTTTATATTGAGGAAAAATGTATGAGTATGCAGTTCAACAACAAAGCTCATTTGTTTCTAATTAGTGCCACAATAGCAAAGATAAATCCTGCAGTGATTATGCTTTTTTTTTCTTTTTTTTTTCTGTGGTTACACATGCGGATAACCGTCCCGAAATGTCAGAGGGTGACTCAGCATTGAGCAACAAGGTAGCACGGCGTCTTTCCGTGCCAAGGAGTCACTTTCTCTCCTCTTGGTGCGTTTTTCTTTGTGAGCGCTAATCCGCCCCCCACCTCTGCCGCCGAGGTTGATTTTTCCCTTCTGTACGAACCCACAAGAGTCGTTGCTCTTTGCTGCCTTTGTGACAATGGTTAAGCAATAATTAGGAGACCGACACAGCATTTTCACCATTAAAGCGCAGCTGTCATGGATGTGGCTTTTTCAGCTTTTGAGCTTGGCCTTTAATTACATTTGACTGATTGCTGTAATGCTGTTGAGTAAAAACATAATTAAAAAGCAATTCTAATTACAAACAGGAAGAGAGAAAAAAACAAAAAACAACAACAACGAAACGGCACCCGGCGCTATCCTTTCCCCCCTTCCACGCATCTCCGTTTAATACCAGGAAACCTTTGTGAGTGCGGTATAAATTTAGCTCCATTCAATGATGGCCTCGCTCTCATGGCCGGCACCCCTGTGAGTCAGAGTTTCAGCATTACCTGAAGAAAACTTGGCACAGCTACTAAGCAAGCAGTGGAAAATTAAAAGTCAAGTTAGTGCCTTTGGGTGTGAAACAATTATGGGTTTGTATTCATTACAATGGGGTACAAAGAGAACAAAAATTCCTGCGCTAAGTGTTTTACCATCGAAATGCCAGGAGTGAAATGAATGTAATTAAGCCCACAAATACCTCCGGCTTTTGTAGCAAAGCTGTTTTGCTGACTTTGATGGCATGTGTGTACTTTGCACAGGATAAAGGAGTCAATAAGAGGAGTTAAGAATGACCCCGCGGTTCAAAGGTGCGCTGCACGTGTTTTGTTGTTTACAAGTTCTGCAAAATCATTTGCAACTCTTGATTTTAAATCAGATAAGGAAATTCATCCTGATGTTATTTTTTTTTCTCTCTCTCTCTCTTTCTGTTTGCTCCTTAAAGATCAAGCCTTTTCTTATGGTGCAAGATGTTGAAACTGTCATTCAGACCCTCCATAACTCCTGTTTAGATTCACATTACATGGGTCTTAATCAGCCCCAACTGCATTTTGCCTCTGCTTTGTCCAAAATTTTTGCTACTGGACTCGTCACAAGGAATCAGGTTTCAGCTTCTCTCTGGTGGTTTGAGTTATTTTTAAGATCCTCGTGTTAATCTATAAAAAATTGCATAAATGTCTCTTTGAGTGTTCATTTAACGTGTCAAAAATAAAAGTGATCATAGTAGAAAACAATAACAACAACAAAAATGACATGTTTCTGCAGAGTCCACATGTGCAATATTTTAACACTCATTTGTCAAACTCGGGCCTCGCGGGCCAGATGTGGGCCGCCGTACAATTTTGTGTGGCCCTGTAGAACTTTCGAGCTCACACCTGCATGCCTTAATATTATTTTATCCATCAAATCACAGCAGCTTTATCTGTACTGCACCAAATTATATTCAAGGCAAAAACATGCTTTAACATTTAACTTTAAGAAAATCTAATCTATGCAAATATTTTCATGGATATTTTAACAGTCTGTTAACAGATATGGTGGTTCTTTGTTGTTTTTTATTTTTTAATTTGTTTAATTTTGAATCACTTAATTTATTGCATAAAACACTTGAAATTATATTTTTTAAAAAGCTGAGAACAAATTGTGACCAATTGCTAATAATTATATTCCAGTAATATATATATACATATACATATAACATGGATATATATATATATGTGTGTATGTGAGTCCTTGTGTGGATGAGTGTGTGTCTGTGTTTACTGCTGTGAGGTCCGGCGCTGGCTGACTGATGCCTACCTTGGTCGAACACCGTAGTTAACACAGTCACTCTGTCTCCACAGTGGGTGGAGTTGCCAGACTACATAACTTGGGCCCTGCAGCCCACTGTAATTACCCTTATTGAAGCTGTCACTCAATGAGCCGCCCTGATCTGGTCCCAGAGCGACCCGGTGCGAACATCAAGGAGAAAGGGCCCCATGGGCCAGGCCCCAGGGCCCAGCAATGTGAAGAGCGGCTATCTGTTACCGCTTAGATAACGCTCTTGACTGTCCCTTCGGTTTTCAGCCAAGCTTCCCCTCGTAGCTTTCCCTCATCCTTTCCCCTTTAAGCTCGGAGATGTGTTTTGACAAACTGATTGTTCTCTGGCATGACGTGATGTAATGAGGGACACATGTTAGGTGCAGGGGTTGGGGGGGGGGAGACGAGAATTAAAGTCACATCAAAGAGAGGAAAATCAGATCTCAGGCAGGACCCAAACTGTAGGAAAAAAAAAGAGAGAGAGGACAATCAGGACTTTTAAATGTGTTTACACATCCCAATGAAGATGTTTTCAATTGGAGGAAATGTGTGGCTCAAACACATGGCCTTGCTGCAGACAGAGTGGGTTTGATAAAGATAAACCAAATAAACCTCGCTGTGTCCGTAGCTATAAAGGTGTTTGCAGTTTTGTGTTTCTATTCTATTGACATGTGGCTTTCTTCACTGTCATGGCGGCTCTGCCATGCGTTTATTAATGCTCCACGAGAAAATAAAAGGATCCCTGACTTTTCCATGATACTTGTTTCCCCACAAGTTCCAAAGCATGAGCAGAGTTTAAGCTGCGTCAAAATATCCTCGGGGGAGACGCTGCAGTAGCGTCTTAATGTCAGAGTGAACTCCTGGTTATTGCAGACACAACAATCTGCGTGGAACATGTACTGTTTATCCTGCGTCTGCTTTCAATAATAACAGGTGATTTTATTGATCCCTGTTTGTATTGCGCCAGTCACACTTTTACACTTATTTAATCACTTGACTTGTTAAAAGCCTTCAGACAAACTGGTCATGTAACACCCAATAGCACAGACCCTCGCTGGATTCTTAGGTGAGAGAGCATTGTTTGAAAAATAAAAATCAGAAAATGTGCTTTGGACGCTCAGTTCTGTGAGCCTAGAGACTGAAACCTTTGCCCTTTCTTCTTTCTTCTTCATCATCATCATATTAGTTTTGCGAAAGCTTCTCCTCTGCATTCTGATGTGGTCTTTGACTGGGACATTTTAACACATTATTACAGATTTAAATTGTAGTTCTGGCTCTTTATGTAATGCTCATGCATCATCATGAACATGACTCTGCCACCACCGTGCTTCACTTTGAGGATGGTGTTTCCAGGTCTTAGTTCCCTGCTACTTGTAACATTTTCCATCTAAAAATAAGTTCAAATGTTCATTTCATCTAATCATCTCCAACCACATATTTACTCTGTCCCCTTCACTTCTTTCTTTATTAAACTCCAGATTTGTTCACCGCAGCACTAAATAATTGCTTATTATTTAGTGCAATTAAATAATAATTGCACTAAATTATTATTTAATTTAGTGCAATTATTATTAATTTAATTTTTCCTCCTCTGCTGTGGATCCTTATGGGTCACTTGTTTGCTTCTCTGATTGATACTTTCCTCTCCCAGGTGCCAGCTTGCGTACGCTCATGCGTTCATTCGTTTTCAATTAAACAACTTTGCATCTGGAGGTGAAATGTCCAAATATACTGAAATTGAATCATTAAAAAGTGCAAGACGCCAAAAAGAATCGGGATTAAAAGCACATTTATTTATCTGCTACGGTTGAAGAAAATTTACACCCTTCATCCCAATAGACGTGCGCTGAGCAAAAGGAGTAACACACACATTTTCAATTGTTTTTTTTTTTTAGCGCTTTTTAGATATACAGTACATGACAATGCAAGAGTCTTGAATGTGCTTGCATGCACATTCAACCAGCGTGTCTGTTCACCTCCATTTCAGTAAAGTTTCTAAACAAGATATTTTGATTTAAATCCAATCGAAATGTCACCACATTTCCAAGACCCAAAGGAGCAATAAGACCATCTGTGTTCAGGCAGCAACCAAACTGCTTTGCTACCCTGTCTTTTCAAATCAGCAGCTGTTTTGATTGCCTATCCAAAAAAAAACAAAAAAAAAAACAAAAAAAAAACAGACATTATGCTAAATTGGAATTTGACTTAATGATTGTCATTAAAGACATACAGCAATTCACAACTGATGGTTTCATGATGACTGAAGTGGTGCATTTTATTTATCCAGGTAATTAAAAAAAGTTTTTTCAGGTCGTATTCAAACTCCTTGAGCAGAATCATCTTTAAACATCTTAGATGACATATGATAATATACACATCCATTGCTAAAGAGGGAGGTTGTGCTGCAAGCAGTCGTGAACCAAACTGGCGGCCCGTCCTGCAGAGCGGTCCAGTCTGAAATGGGCTGGCGTGGGCGGCTCATTCCACAGTGGAGCCAGAGTTGTTTAGAGGCCCTGTTGTGTCTGGAGCCTCTCAGGTCACTTTAATATCAGCCCAGGGCCTGAATCGGCCCCCATGAAGCTTTGCCAATTACAGGAGGATCCCTCTCATCCTTCTTCCTCCTCATCATGTTTCTCCTCATCTGCCACTTTGTTGTGTCTACTAAACTGTGGTCCTCTACCTTCCTCTGCCTCCAGATCCCTTTGTAATTCCCTGTAATAGTTCATCCAACGTAAAACACGAGGAAAGTGATGCTGTGCAAGAACTATTTTACCCAAAAGCGCAACTTACCTCACGTCTGAGCAATGTATCTTCTCAGCCTTCGTTGGAGACTTGATTGAGAGCAGTTGACCCACATATCATGAACTTTTCTGAGCCGTCTCTCCCTTAACTCAGTGTTTACTGTATCGCCGTTCTTCCTATAAACTCAGTTCCTGTGTGTGTATTCGGGTCTAATCGCTCTCGAGTCATCCCCGTGAGCTTGCATGTATACAGTAATGCTTTCAGGGGATTAGGTCCTGCGTTGGATCTTTTAACTTCAGTCAGCGCTGCATCCTGATATCCTGGTGTGACTGGTTTGAGGGGGTAATTCACTCCACCAGAAATGCAGCCCTTTTAGAGGTTCCACATGTGCCTTGGCACCAGACAGAAGAGGGGCTGGTAGTGCTTCATTAATAGAGGCAACATTCCTGCAGCGTTGTCAGGCAGTTTTATTAGCATTAGCTATGCCCACAGGCTGTCAATTATACCTCATTTAGAGTCTGAAGCCTCCCCTTGGCTGTCAGAGAGCATATTGCTAACCACTAACTGCTTAATTATCAAATCAATAAAGACAATCTGGCAATACAAACTAATTGATCCACAAACCTAAATCACTGAATGTACTGGCAGCATCGTTTAAATCTATAAAATGCACAAACTGCCTTAGAAAGAGATTTTAAGACCAAGTTTGTGTTTTCCATGTGCGCTTTTGAAGAGACGGAATGACAATTTTTTTTTTTTTTCTCGCACATTTTCATCCTTGGAAAAAATGTCTCCTTTAATCCCCCAGCTGCTCCCGGGGTGGACTCATTTGAGGGAGAACGAACTCCCCTAATACCTCTAAATCCTCCGTAATCGACATGTCAAATTTACTTGAAAAAAGAATTAAAAAAAAAAAAAAAAAGTTATTCCCCAGAGACCCGCAGAACACAGCGAGATGATTCAGCAGGTAGAAAATGAAAAGCAGACTGACGGTTCCAGCAGGCATTAACCCCACCTCGGGTTTGATCTTCCCGGGTCAGGCGCGGCCACGACACTGCCGGGCTCCTGGCTGTTTTGATCCGAGCCTGTTGACAGGGTCAGCTGTAACACTCCAAGAGGTTGTCATGACTGACTGCAAAGAGCTTCTGGCTCATCTGTGCAATCATTTGTCTGCATGTCATGTCGATGCTGACATCTGCTTGAAAGGGGGCCAAAAATCATTATGAGTTTAAACTGAAAATGCGGTTCGAAATCCGGTTCTCTGCCTCGCCTTCAAATAGCTTCTCCGTGCATATTAACACAAGTCACGCTAATAAATACCTGGAATTTTTATATCATATTTAAAGCAATAAAACAAGTTCATTGATAGTTGATCTTTTACGTTTTCCTTTCCCAACATTGGGGAATTTGCTTTTGTAACCAGCCCCATGTGACTCATTAATGTTGCTTTCTCTGGCCGTCTGGACGTGATTTGTTTGCACCAGTAAAAGCGCAGAGGAATTGCTTGTTTTAATGACCATGTTATCCACCATGGAAGCATGAAATTTAATGTATTTTTTTCCACTGAAACCTCCAACATCACCACAGGGTGAGATCTTGAAAAGGAATTACAATTAATTAGAAATGCATGTCAGTGTTTGTGTCTGTGATTGAATACTTGGCTTCGATTAAGCAAGCTGGTGTGGGTTTGGCCCTCACGATCTGCTAGTGTGTTTATCATCACCTCTTTTTAATAATCCTTGTGATAACTTGACTAATCGTTGAAGGCCATTTGTCATCCATCAGATTTTGTAACAAAACTTGTGAATCTTTAAACCAGGGAACAAAACTAAATTACAACACCTGGATTTCAAAGCAATTAATTAATGTTAAATCGCACTTTTTGAAATCAAGAGCAGCTTGAGTTGCACACAACAAAACAGCAAGCCGCTGTCACAAATGAACGATAACAAAACTCTCTAATCACGTAAACTGATTTTTTTTCAGCAAAAAGTCATTTTTAGGGGGATTTTGAATGAATATGTAGCTGCTTTTTTCTCTTAACGATGCTCTTTACAGGATCTGCAGAAAATGTGTTTGAGGTTTAATCTTGACAGCTGTCATTTGTGAGAATAAAGTTATCAGATACTTTCTTTTGCAGTGGCTTTACTTTTTACATGTTCTCTGTCCCTTAGAAACATTTATTCATTTTTCTGTGTGTTTAGTTATGATGGTCGGCTTAAGAAAGTACAGACTCATAGAGTTTAAGTGACATGAAACTAATTATCCTCTGAGTATCATTTCAACAGATGAAATACTGTTGTGCATAGTTTGCTTATGTGAAGAAAAGCTACACTACACTATCTCTATATAGCTTCCATAAAGATATTGAAGGTGCTAATGACTCAGAAAAACCATGCTGGTCAGAACTGAAGCAGAAATTACCATGTTTAGCCTACATTGCAGTAAGACTATGACTTACGACAGAGTGATTTTATCCCTTGGCGTTCAGGAGGAGCGCAGCAGATGTCACGGTGGGACAGGAGGATTGTCCTGTCAGACCGTCAGTTCCCAAAACCACATTTAAAAAAATGCATGACAGCACACTTTTGGGTCATTGGGACCAGATTGGACCATGCACAGGGTAAAAAGCTCATGATCCCATCTATTAAGTCTGCATGAAGTTAAAACCTCTTCAGATCTCCAGCTACTGCGCTCATAGCATTTCCACTGACTTCTTACCAATCGCTAGTTAAATTGCAAAATAATTATCTACTGTATGAACTTGAAGTTGAAATAAAGACTTTCCTCATCTTGGGTGCATATTGAGTTGCTCTGATTCCACAAATTTGAACCTTTTAAATGAAACATTGACATTTTCAGCTGCATTTTCCCGGACTTTATGGTCAGTTTTCTTTTGTTTCTCAATTTCAGTAGTGAAGTCAGTCGGTCACAGTCGCTATTGTGACCGACAAACCTGAACACAGTTCAAGAGGAGAAATAATAAATGATCTATGTGGTGTCAGTGGCAGTCAAAGGACGGTCACAGCAAGAATCAAAGACTCATCTCGCTGAAACATGCAAGTAATTGACGCGTCAACAGCACGACAGGAAGTCCTCAATCTCTTATTTCTCGGTTTCTGGCCTTCTTTCCTCATGAAGCTGAGACGTGAAGAGTGAATGAAGAGCGCTGCTGCCATCCTGCTGCAGATCAAATACAGACTGGGCGGCATGGGGGCGACATCAGTCAAAACAGAACCTGATCTCGGGGGCAATTACCAGTGTTTGCTTAATCTTTGGAACGTGCAGTCGAGAATCGGGGTCAATGACGCTGCTTGACTCTCCCTTTTAAACCAGGGCAGGAGTGGGGATCATTCCTCATTAGGACTTCACAGTTTGGTGTTTGCAGATGAGGGCATTTCAAGGGGGAGTGTCTGCACTAAAAGAGGATTTTTATCTGTCCCCTTCATGTCAGGAAGACAGCGACACTGTTCCTTCGTGAAATGGTAAATGGTCGATGTTTAAAAAAGAAACAGAAACTAAGTAAATGGGATTGACATATTAACTCATTTTAAATGTTACACAGCCTCCTTGTTGATGTTCAACGTTTTCATAAGCTGCCAGGTTTTGTTTTGGATCTCTGGCACCTTTTAATAGTTTCTCATCGTTGAGCCCCAGGCTCTATTTTCCTAACGATTTCGTTACCTGTTTGTTACCTCAGCATCAATCAGAACTATTTGAAACCTCAACCACCCACAGGCATTGTGCAATTAAAACATTGTGAGACCTGTTTTTTTTTTCTTTTTTTTTTCTAACACCAGCCCACATTTAGATCATGGCCTTGAGGGCCCTTGAGGCCTCTGTAAATTGCTTTATTACACTGATAATGATTTCTAATTACCTACAGAAGTAATTGCAACAAATTCCACCCAGCCCTGGGGATACTGTGTGGTACTCAGTTAAATGATTGAAGAAGTAAATTTGAAGTTGAAGTTATTCTTACGACTGCACTTTTCATGACCCAAACTTCTTTTATTGCACGTCTACCTGTCAGGGAGAAGTGCTGCGTTTTCAAACGGCACCAAAACATGACAGCAAACTAAGGCTTAAAAATCATCTGCATCTCAATGTTAAGCTGCCATTTCACGACTGATCTTGCATCTTACATTGTAAAATCTGAACGTTCTATGAATGCGTGAAACTTGAAGTTTGCCATTCTGACTTCCAGGTGATTTTTTTCTAACATGAAAACCAGATTTCTAAAAGAAGTAAAAGAAATGGGAAAAAACAATAAAATTACTTCAGGTTCATCTTCAATATTTAATATCTTTTGTAATAAAAATTACAACAAGTATTAGCTTTCTTGTTAATAAATAAGATTTTATTACAATGTTAATTAATAGTGTATTTATACTCAGAAGTTGAAAAGATGGCATTGTCATCATGTCCAGACAGATAAGTAATATAAGTAATGTTACTTATTCAACAATACTTTAATTGTAGGTTGATGGCAATCCTGCCATCCTGACTCTTGTATGTTCAGGGTTTGACTCTCTCCTGCTCCACCAGTTAATATGAGACAATTCTCCCATTAATGTTCTTTCTGCCCAGACGATTCTCTACCATGTTTCCAGTTGGATCGTACTAAGTTCATTCTCAGATGACTGGCTGAAAAATGTTCTGAAATCTGAATTTGTTTCCACGTGTCAGAAGACTGTTGATGTACTTTGAGAAGCACAAACTCTGCTGTGTTATGTGTATACGCCCCACAAACCAACAGTATTACAGGGATAGTAAATTTGACTAATTTTCCACTCTCTGCTCCAAGATCAGCAAAACATCAACCTACAGCCTAAATCTGCTTATCCTTGTGGGGTCACTGCTGAGGTTGTCTGGTCGACATTGAAAGAGGAAGGTTCACCCTGCACAGGTTGCCAGTTCATGATCAGGCGACACAGAAACGCAAATGGGGAACAATCATACACACACATGAGAAAAAATTAAAAAATACACAAAAACAACTGGGTGAGAAAGACGGAGCATCCAGAAAGAAACGAATGAACTGATTTCAGTTCATTTTGAATTGCTTTTTATTATCACTGTTACTGTTTTATATATCCCAAAATATACCACAAAACATCTGCTTGGGTCATTGTTTTATAACCTAACCCAGCACTGAACTTTTCCCTTGACTCATCTGTTTTGCTCTCTGCTCTTTACGATGCTGCTTGTCCACTAATATTCTCCAACGTAACACCTCACCCTGAGAAAACGCGTGGAAGATTTTGTTTGCAACAGGACGGAAAGAGAAAGAGCTTAAGGGTCACATGGACTCTCTTCCAGCTAAGGTTGAACAAGAACAAGCAACTCAGTAAACACCAGGTCAACCCAGAGACCCACAGGGAAAAACAACCACGCATACACAAACTTCTGCCGAACATCTTGAAGACAGTCAATATGAAAATAAATGCCGTCGCATCAAATTTTCCACAACACAAAATATAATTTGTGGAAGTTTGTGGCTCGTCAGAGAGTTTTGATTAAGTCAGTAAAATGTGGAAACTTAATTTAAGTTGTTAGTATCAGCAGTCCTTTCAGCGTCTCCCTCTCTCTGACACAAACAAACATCTTGTGGTCATGTAGTGTCTACCCCGTGGAATGAGAAGAGGCTTCACGCTGACAGGATGTCACTGCTCAGCGGGGAGGCCTCTAACTAGAGAGAGCATCAAAGCACGACTAAATCAGCCTCCTTCCACCGCAACCGCCACATTCTTTCAAGGTGCATAACCGAGGCAAAGTATGTCCTCTGTAGATTTTATGGCGAAATGAAAACAACTCTTTTAATGTCTTTTGCGATACATATGAAGCGAAACTGTTTGTCTCAAGACAACAATTTAATGAAACTTAGGAATCTAAAAACATTTTGTGAATTGTGTAAATTTTCACTCACGGACCAAAAGCTCCAGCTGTCTTCACTTTGTGCTTTTCCATTGGCTCTTTTCATTACTTCACCAGCAGCAAAACAAAACCACTATCCTTCAAAAAGTCATATAACACTCAACACACATGCTATGTTACAAGTTACTTTATACAGTCTGGGGTAGTAAAAGTTGTTATAGGATACTAAAGAGGATAAAACGAGACAATAATTTGACGACAGCTTCAATGGGAAATGGGGAAAATGATCAATGTGGGATTTTAAAATCTGGACAACAGCTTTGGTTCAGACAAACTTGTGAATTCTCAAGTAGTGGCGTAAAAGGTGTAACTTTGGTTTTCTTGTTTCTGCTGTGAAAGAGTGTCAGGGTAAATCAAAGAAAATGTGAACAGGATTTTTTTATTTTTATTTGATGATCTACCTGGAGAATAAAGATGAAGAGAAGGAAATTTAGCTGGGTTTAGGGCTCGGTTCTACGGTGGAACCTGTTATCGGTATTGTTCAAGAACTGATAACGACGAGACGTAAAGCTGAAGAACTGAGAAAGTTCTATGAGGAACAGAGAAATACGACTTTTTGTGAAGTGTTTGATGTTGTCAAGGCATCAGGGAGTCCAAGACATGTTGCTGTCTTGAGTTCGATTCCCAGCCTGGCGTCTTTCTCCATGGAGTTTGCAGGTTCTCCCTGTGCATGGTGGTTCCTCTCTGGGTACTCCAGCTTCCACCCACAGTCCAAAAGCATGGACTGTGGGAGGAAACATTTCAGCTTTATGCTTTGTAAAGACTTTCTACATCTGTACCAACATTTCAACTCATTTTTCAGCATTTTTTGTACCTATTTCTCGTCCTTTTGACTTGAATTGTGTCACCAGCAAAAACAAATACTCCCTCCACTTCATAGCCTTGCCACCGTCCTGCCGAGATTCATTTCTGGACTGCCGTCGCCAACATCCCATGAAGGCCTGTGACCTGCTGCGACCCCCCTCTCCAAAGTGCCAACTCAAGCCAGTCTCTATTCCACCAAGCTGGTCACACACCTAAACAGGACCTGCTTTCACTGCCACTTAATTACACACCATTTTTACTCCACAGTTTACCAGTCAAAAAGCAGGGAAGGGGTTGCAGGGTTGGGGGTGGAAGGGGCTCCCGGGGCCCCAGTATCCTCTCCATCAATGTGGGCAGCACCAACAAAAGCCCCCATGACACGGGATGAGTAGTTTAATGCAGTGGCTGTGCCTGCCGTTCAAAGTCGGCCCGTTCCTAATTGCCCTCAGAGATGGTAGATAATGGAGAGGCTTTGAAGTGAAAATGGTCCCAAAATGAAGGCTGAGAGGCGGATAGAAGGGGGAGGACTGCCTTCAACAAGTGAGTCTGTCCACAAGGAGTGTATTCACCTTGGGTTTGTTTCTTTTTTTGTTTGTTTTTTTTTTGGAAAGGATGAAGGAGAGAAAGATGTGATGAGCTCTGTGGCTTTAGACAAGTGGGAGACAGGAGCCTGAGACGGACACTCAGCAGGGGTCCTGCTTCATCCGTCCCCCTCCTCTCTGCCCTTCCATCTCCACCATAACCTCCAGGCACCTACTTGCTGCTCCGCTTTAAGTCGTCCCCCTTCTCCTCGTACTTCCCTTCCTCTCATCCTTTTTATAATGTCCTGCCCTGCTTTTGTTCCCCTCCTTCTGCGCTGCTCGGTCTTTGTGGCGGACCGACTGACAGTGGCACCGACGCTCGGCCTGGCGTCGGTCAAGAGTCTTCCCATACCAGCGACATGCTTGGGATTTTTTGTGCTGCCTCCAGCAGACTTTCACATGACACCGGGGGACACAAAGGACAGACGCACAAAGCTTTTCTCCTTTAACTACATGCTTCTTTTGTCATGCTGTTTGGTTTGATTATCTTCCTTTGTCATTATGGTGAAGTTGTGTCCCTTTCACCGCTGCCTCATGCAGGTTAAGTTAGTTCACTGTTCAGGAGTGCGAATTGTTTAAAACAGAGAAAACTGAATGGGGTAAATTCCAGCTGGTCAAAAGGAAAACTGGAGAACCGGAAAGAGAAAAAAGAAAAAATCTCTTCCAGTTGGTAAAAAGTCAACGTTATTTTTCTTAACTTACAAAATCCATTTGATGGATTTTTTTGAAAATAGTTTAAGATGTAGATGTCTTAGTTATGAATTTAATTCTGAATATTTTATATTACTTCCTCACATTTCTTCTGCCTGCTCATGAGAAGAACAAAGCACATCTCCAGCCACACAGTATTTATTTAAAATAAACTTTGTTATTGCCTCTTTTCTTCTTCTCCTCCTCATCATTGCCCCGCCCCCAACCCCCTCCTGTCTGTTTGACTTCCACGTTTATGGTCCTTGTCAGCACAACCAGACAAAGCAGACACAAAAATTGTGTCTCTGCAGAGACCCATAGCGGCCCCTAGGGAGCAGGTGGTGAAAAATCACATCCCACTGACTCTTGAGGTCGACAGTACAGAGAAATGATGGGCTTTCCTCCAACATTCCCAGATGGGACTGAATCCATTTTCACATCAAACCTGTATCGGTTCCTAAACATTAACAATTACAGTGGTCTCGACTGTCTCTAGAAATTCACATCAGTGAGATCAGACAGTTTAAGCTGCCTGTCACACGACCTGTCCTTGATACGCAATAAAACACCACAGATGAAACAACCCAGGCTAACTGTAATCTGCCTTTATCAGGCCTCATCAGCCGTCGCGATAGGACTTCCAGCCTTTTGTCTCCGTCTGAAACATGCCGTGGTTTTCGTAAAGCCTGCCATTTCAAAGACGGGAGCCTCTTTTCCTGACAAAGACCAGAGCCAGCAGGGCCCCGCTGAATGACAATACTTTGAAGAATCGGTTGGTATTTACTGCTGAGGAGACTTAGTGCATTAAGCCAAGAGAGGGATTGTTGCTCTGTTTGGCTTTGCTAATTGGCTGGAAGGCAATACGCTGCTGAGGGAGAGCTGGGATCAGAGGAGGAGAAAAGACCGAACACAGGAATGGAAACAGCAGATTGAAGAGTTCATGGTTGGTTACCATTCTGAGGCCTGATGAGAACATTAGGATTGTAATGAAATGTCAGACTCTGACAAGTGGTTCAGCCCTGTTTAGTCAGGGCCAGAGTGTATTTCCACATGCTGAATGAGGTCACGACCCACTTTTATCAGTATCCTCAGGGGCAATTATAATATTCACAAAGCATATTAAATCACCACAGAGGCAAACTACGAAAGCAGCTTTAGGATCATCCACAATTCATGGTGCCGCTTCACCGGCCAGCAGTAGTTTGGTGTGTGGAGTGGCATGATTGTGCCTAACCACTGACACTTGTCGCCTTAGTAATCGAGACAAATTGTGGGAAGGCTTAGCCTTCAGTGTCGACCACAGTTTTGTTTTATTTTTTTATTTTTATTCCATGCTGGAATAAAATGAGGATGAACAAGAAAAGTGGAAATGGTGGGGAAAAAAAAAAAAATAGGGCTCTTTGTGGGACAAGCAGAACGTATCGGGCCATCTTTGTGAGAAGTGAAGAACAAAGGCAAGCTTGTTTGAGAGATACATGAACTCTGAAGGGCGGACACACCCTTGCTAAAATGCCAAGTTTTATTGATGGAAAAAATGAGACCGTGATGGATCATCTCAACACCCAGTTAAACAAACAAATCAAAAATAGGAAGAACTAAAAGGTGCTAATGCTTGGATACATAAAGTGCATTAAAAAAAACATGCATTCCCTCTTGGATGACAGCCTGGTATTACTTTTACAAATCAATCAAGATCAACAGAATTTGACTTTTTAGACCAAGTGATTTCTGCTTGGGCTCACGGTGATATTGAAACATGAAATTCATCTTCTTTTGCAAAACATTTGACGTTTTTGGACCAAAACGGGCCCCTATTCCACCTTAGGATTGGTAAATCCAGAGAATGATGCTGCCACCACCAGTGATGTTGCAGCACCAGACACTTCTTATAGAACTGAGGGCCAGTTCTTGATTTGCAAGAAAAGGCTTTCAGCTGTGGAAATATGTCCAGTTTTTGTCACATTTTGTCAATGTTTTATATATTTAATCTGTTTTGGTTTATACGTAATAGAAAGAATTTCTTTTTGTACTCTACTTCTGACTGATACCTTTGTACCACGAGATCCTTTGGTTTAATGTTACCCTCTGCAAAGCAAGTGTACGTTTTTACTAAAGGATGAAAATGAACAAGTGGCTTGAACAGCATTTTACCAGAGGTGTGTGCACCACCGCATTTATGTTTCTATGTATTTATTTTACAAATGAACCAAAGGTTGGTTTCAGTCCATTTGTTTGCCAAAGGAACAGCTCGGACTTTTGAGCTTAACCGAGTGTGCAACGTAGAAACCGAGAAAGAGACTAAATCGGAGTGGAGTCAAAATTAATGCAAAAGCCAGAGAGCTGAGTTCTCAAATGAATTCACAGCGAATTTCCGGCCGCAGTGCCATGCCTAAGTCCCCTTGATTATTTTCTGGTTCAAGGAAGTTCTGCATTTCAAAGCTTCCTCCCTGTCTACGCCCGTGACTCAGCCTTGTTAAGGGACCTGCATTTTAGAGAGAGAAGTCTCCAAAAATGAAGATTGACTGTCAGTGACAGAGTTCTCAGTGTTCCAGCCGGGGTGTGGCAGTGTGGGCCCGCCACTGACGGTGAATGAGGTGTTTTTGCAACACAAGGTAAACTTCAAGCTGCTAAATTTGCCTTCAAAAAGACATTTAGCATCTGGAATGATTAAGAAAATATAGCTACATTTGAATAATTTGTCAGTGACACAAAACAGACGATTACACAGTAAAAAAAATAAGCTAAATAGCTTTTATTTAAAAGCTTTTTTTTTTGTTAAGTCTTCACTAAAGCTCAATTTTTAGGATTCAAAAGTAAAAAATAAAAAAAATCAGACAAAAAGGATCAGATGCTAAAGCACTATTCATAAAATATTCTAGCTAATTTCTGTCTACTGACCCTAAAGCAAGCAGGTAGAACAGGACCAAAAAGTACAGTAGATAAATAACTGCTTTTCTTTTGTTTTGTTTTTTAAAAGGTAAAAATGTTCACATTCAAATAATCATCAGTATACCCTGATTGTCCTCGTTCACCACTTTCCATCGATCAGATGTCCAAAAAGCATATTTTTTTTTATTTATACCTGTTGTTCTGCTTTTCATAGACAAACTACACCAATGTAAAGATTTCAAGTCTTCTCTAAAAATGTCTTGATGCTAATCATCAAGGCCTGATAGAAAGCGTCTGTTCCAGACTGTTCTGCTCATGGGAAATGTAGGTCTCTCGATTTCCAGGCTGTGCAAAGTGCTACCATCTTAAATCTTCTGTATCCTTTGTGAATCCTTCAAATACTCCCCACTATTCCCCAGGACCTCTGAGCAGTAATATTCCAATTATTGAAAATGTTTTAGTCTCTCAGCTTGCTGAGGTTTTCCTCATTGCCATGAGACAATTGACCTATAGTTTTGTGAAAAGCTTGCTTTTATTTCAAGATTACTTTGAGGGGAAAAATAAATTGCTTATGGGTCTAACCCCTGCAGAATATACTAAGGAAGAATAAAAGCCATCATAAGAGGGACACAGTATCTGTTTCACGTGATCCCTGTCACTCCTCCTCTTCTCAATGAGACATGAAAGGGCAAACCTCATAATAAAATGGAATAAACTGTCCCCCCCCAGGGTTGAATTATTGTAATTACACGTAATTGAGTGTTTGGCGGCAAAACCATTTCCTCCTCAGATCCTGCATGTACTTTCTGAAAATCACAATCACTTTGTTCTTGGCTGCAGCCACCGGGTGACCTTCTCGAGTTGCAGTCTTACTGGAAGGGCAGTGACAGGAGACAGAATGGGATTTGGGGGGGTGGGACGTTATGCTGCATGGTCCCAAGATGGGTTAGACCACATCTTTGCCATATGGTTTCAGTCATCCGTTAGCTTTTCCCTTGATCCTATTTTTTTTTGTTTTTGTTTTGTTTTTTTTGCCTATTTATAAATACATGAAGTCCCGGTCTCGGCCAAACGCTGGGGCTGAGAACGGCAGAAACCGCTGAAACACAAATTGGTTTCATTTCAGTTTCTCTGAGGAGGCCTGTTTGTGCTGGGGTAAAAATATATGGCTGTACAGTAGTTGTACCTCATGATGCATAATAACTGCCATTGTTCAAGTTCGTGCATAAAAGCAAACGTCCGTCTAACAATAGCTGGCTCACTGACTTGCAGGTGATAGAAAAAGTTTCGGCATTTTACCTTAGCATTTTTAATTCAGGCTGCTAAGTTGCCCTATTTTGCAAATACATCTATTCATATTTATATTTGTCACAGGGAATGTGTTAGACATTTGACTGTCTAACACAGTGATTAAAAAAAAAATCACTAACACAATTTATTGCAAGTAATACACCAGGCTGATTTAATGCTTAATTCAGACTATTTTTCACTTTTTTGCATTACAGAAAATAATTGTGAAGGAAACATATGATTTCTTATTTGTTTACAAATTGAAATTTGGACAGTGGGATATGCGCCTAAGTCAATGTTTTATAGAACTATTTTTCTCTGCAATTACAGCAGCAAGACTTTTGGGGTCCGTATCTACCCGTATGAAGAGAAAGACTCATATTTTGCTTATGAAAGGACCCAAACGCAGAGTTCTACAGAACTTTGTACGTTTTACTAAGCAAAAACTTGCAAAGTAATAGAGGAGACCAGTTTATGGTAGAGTCGTATGCAATAACAAGAAGACAATAGTAAGATTCGGCAGAGAGTGACTGAAGGTGAGGGGTGAAATACTGGGAACTTGATTACCAGATGAGAAGCAGATGGCTCATGGCATCGGTTTCAGGTGTGAGGAGTAAGGAGCACACAGGCAGGCTGAGGGAGGCTGCATTAATCAACAGCTTAAAAATGCACAAAGAATACATTTTTAAGTACAAATAGCAAACTAAATACCAAAAGATGAACTGGATAGGTAAGATCAGAGGAATGAACAGGGAAATAATCAAAATACCAAAATGGTTCAAAACCAAAACCCAAACATCCTGGAATCATAACAAACGGTCAGTCTTTCTCAACTCTGACAGATTGGTAGATATGTCTGTCAACATACATTTAGAAGACATATTTCAGATTTAAATTTTGTTTTGTGTTCAGCTCTGGACTTTAACTAGGCCATTGTAGCACACAATTAAGTTTTGAGCTAAACCATTGTAGCCACGATTGCATTGTTGGCCAGCAGGAGAGAGAAACTTTTCACAAACAGATTTTCTCTTAAGGATTGCATCCTACCCTCCCTCTGCCCTCCCATCAGTCTCAACCAGTACCCCTGCAAATACTGATTGAAAGCAGCCACCCAGTATAAGGCTGCCATCACCATGTTTCACAATAACAAGAGCGACATGCAGTTATATCATTCCTAGCCCTACAAAGTTTCAAATTAGTTCTCAGCTGACCATCTTGCGAATGTTTGTCCTGTCTCTGACATGGCTTGTTGCAACAACACCTTTCTTCTTGAAACTTTTTGCTAGAGCTCAGATTTGTGCTGTGAATGACGACTTGTCCTGTCAACAAAATGCTCCAACCTGAGCAGTGGATCTCTGCACCTCCTAGAAAGTTACCATGGGTCTGTTGGTTTCTCACCCAGCCTCTGAACTTAAAGATGCAGAACCATGTCTAGTAAGATTATTGCAGCTGTGTCAACGCCAGTCATCAGCACATGCAGGATTTGCAAATTGAAACTGCTTCACACAAAGGAACCTTCTTTGTTCGATTCACTTGATCTTCTGCAGGTTTTCTTCCTGGATTTCGCTTCATTAATCTCTGTTTTGTAGTTGCCACAGCAAAACCTCCAAAACTCAGAACACTGACACACATATAAGGAAAATGTTCTCCAGCGATCTGTTTCATTCTCCCGCTCAAAAGACAGCTTACGTCAAGCGAGACATGAGATTCTGATTTGAACAAGCAGCTTTACGCATGGTTCACTGAAAATGTAATTATTTGAACCAAATAAAGGCAAGAGAAAATTACATATATTGAAACTCTTGGTCGAAGAGGGAAAAGTTTCATTTTGATTTTAAAGGAAAACTATTTTATGGGTTATAATAAAGAATTGCAAGCCAGGCATTCATGGCTGATTTTGCTAGAGGGAACTTGCACTCGCTCTTGATTACATGGACTCCAACTAGAAACTAAGTTGTGATTGTGCCTGTCGGGTTGCCATTTTCTTATGATTGGCTGATGAAAGGTATAATTTAGGACTGCCAGGACAGCAACTTCAAAAGCTTCCAGTGGCACATTAGGCTGGAATGTGAAAGCTGTCCAGGCAAAAAATGATCCAATTTTCTACTGGCTTTAATTACAAAGAGGATCCCCTTTCATTGGTCGAGGCAATTGCTGTCCGTTTCTGAGGACCGCGGTGGAAAGTATCAAGTCAAGCGTGTCCATAATGCTTAAATCATGACTGTCTTCATGTGGCCATGGCGGTATTATATTTGAAATCTGCATGACCCAGAACCCAAAAAGACTTTTGCGTGCTTAGAGTAAATAAAATAACACGCAATAATAACACCGATGGTTGCAGTCCAAGTAAAGAGTCATTTTATTTGCAACCTTGCCTTTGAGAAATGTTCCTTCCTTTTGCGGTCACCTTGCCAGAGAAATAAAAGCATAAACTGTGGTTAATCCTTTGAGCAGAAAATTGTGCCTGAAGCTTGCTGGTAATTGGCGCTGCCCTTTCTATTCTAAATAAAGTTAAAGGTTTGTAACTACACAATGGAAAATCCTATTTGTGAATGTAGCATCTGTACTTAACCCATGAGTGGCTCTTTGTTGCTCCAAGCAGCTATGCTGCATTAATTCTTCGTGATTAGTTTTCCAGAAAGCTCACATGTGCATGACCTTGCATGCAATACTTATGATTCATATGCAGAAGTGGATCCGGATAATTATGAAAGCAAAGAAAAAAAAATAAAAATTAACATCTGAATATTCTCAGACATGCAAACTCAAGCAGGGAGTACTGGGGGGGAAATGGCACAATGTAAATTTCTCAAAGACACGGTTGCACACGTGCACATGATAAATGAACAACAGGGTTATTCATGAGGCTAATCACCATTTGTTAGCTATAATACATATTGAATTTTATAGCTAACTTAATTTAAGTGACATCATGGGGGGAAAGAAGACATTTAGATGATTAATGCATGACAGAATATTTACTCTGGCATCAATTTTCTTCAGCGCTCCTAAAGAGCTTTTGTGTTTATTTTGTTGATGCCAACCAAAGCAAACTGGATGACTTAATTCACCTCTTTGACATTGGTTTCTCTCTCTCTCTCTCTCTCTCTCTCTGATGCTCTCTCTTACATTGTGTCAAACCATGTCATGGAGCAGAAGGATGAGAAGACAGGAGTATGTCCTCATGAAATCTGGGACATGTCCAGAGAGTCGTTTGTAAAGCCTGCGGGGCGCGGTACACAGACGTCCATGTGAAAGACAGCAACACCCTCCCTTGTAAATACTCACCATCACTTCAAGCTGCATGAAATTCCTGCATAGAGCTTGAAGAGAATATCACCATCAAGGTGTTCAATAACTTAAAATGGGACTATTTCCAACCTGGATCACTTGTGGCTGATGAGGAATAATTTAGTGATTAATTCAGGTGTCCAACACAACACAGTGCAAACTACCATTTTAAACATACACAAAAACTCATCACGCTGATTTATTTCTAGAGGCAAAGAAACAATTACATGATGTAAAGTTATTTATCAAACTACTTCTATTGACCCCAATTTATGGCACTTTTCTCAAAGCTACGACCATTTACCTGACTGGGAGAAAGGATGTGCCCTCCGGCCTAAAGATAAAGGCCTTTGATACAACTAAGCCAACGTCAAACAGCCAGTAGATGAGCCCTGTGAAGATAAAGAGCCAGGACTGACAGGTCTGATAAGAGTCCAAACAAAGAGAAAGTGGAGAGTAAAGGCCTCTTTTCAAGGGAGTTAAGTGGACTGCCCAGAGGACACTCGAAAACATGGCTCATCTGTCAGGGATGGCGGGAATGGATACCATCACCGACGCTTCGTCTCTGCAGTCCTGCTAGATAGGAACTAGAAGAAGTCTGAAGAAATTTGAACATACTCAACAAGTTGTTTGCATAGGAGCAAATATTTTTCATGAAAACTCATTGAAAACCATCATTCTATTAGGAATAAAAATGTGTCAATAATACTAGATTGATACATAAACAGAGTTGAATTGACAAGACCATAAGAATTACATTCGGTGTACTTAAACATGGCTAAGAAGTAAACAAAATAGCTAAAAAGATTATTTTAGGGAAAGGTCTACCGCTAATGTTAATGCACTGCCTTCTGATTTTTACTTTGGCACAAAACAAAATCAAATGTTTACTTCGTGGCACTTGGTTACCAGAAAACACGCTCATCTCTTAGCAACAGATTAACAACAAACATTGTTATTGTTCAAAAAACATGAGATTTCTTCTGGTCTTTTGAAATACTACTTAACTTACACCACTGAACAAGAATTGCGCTGTTGGTGAATTTTTCAGAAAAACTAAAAAAATCTTTTGTCGTTAGTGATAAATGTATTATAAAACAGACATTCAACACTGAAAATCTAATTCATATTCGTGACAGTTCGTTACCAGGAAAAAAAGCTAATCTCTTTAAATGACATTAATTATTGTTTATAAAATATAAACTATTTTGAAATACTGCTTACCTACTTAGAAACAACAAACTTACAGTTGGCAAATTTTGCGGAAATAAAAATCAGATGTTTACTTCGTGGCACTTGGTTACCAGCAAAAGCACTCATAGCCTGTTGCTAAGAGATGAGCATGTGAGCAACAAATATTGTTATTGTTCAAAAAACCTCTTGAAATTATACTTATTTTATACTACTTAATACTTAACAAGAATTGTACAGTTGGTTAATTTTTCAGAAATGTTTTTTGTCATTGGTGGTAAATATATTATAGGACAGACATTCGACACAAAAGTAAAAATCTGATTTATACTTTGGTTCTTAACACCAAATTAATTGTTGTTTATAAAACATAAACTTTAAATACTGCTTAAACTCAAAGAAATTTACAGTTGGTAAATTTTGCAAAGGTATAAACCAGACGTTTATTCTACTTATTGTATACTATTTACTATACTTAACAAGAACCACGTGGTAGTGCTGTGGGGAAGCTTTTCTTCAGAAGGAAAGCTGGTCAAAGCTGATGGGAAGATGAAAGCTAAAGCTTGTTCCTCCAATCTAAATACAGGAAAATCCTGGAGGAAAATCTGCCAAAGCCTGGAGATAGGCGAAAATAACCAGTTTTTGTCCTTGGAATGCCTTGGTGTCCAACAAAATGATCAGGAGAGTGTCACTGGGGAGGGGGACTCCTGGGAGTCTCTACTGGACATGTTGTCTCTGACTGGTCAGATCTGGACTGACCTCAGATATCTCATAATGTCCTTCTTCTCTACGTTTTGCAGAAGATCTCATACATCTGGCTAAATAAGAAAACATTTTGTTGTTTCATTCTCTATATTTGGCTGTGGGGAACTGAAACATTTTTTCCCTGCTCTTATTTAATTTTCACGTAACATCAACAATTTGTGCCGTTTCCCTCCTTTAACTGATCCATATGTGAGAACAAGTCATGCATTTTGGTGCTCATTTTGCATCCATAGTTCAGAAAGTTGACCTGATCACCAAAGTGATTTTTGGATTCAGCACGTCAAAATGACCCTGAAGCAGTTGAAAAACCTCAGACAATCTTTTGGCTGTTGACCAGCATAATCAATGCTTGGTTATTCTGTCCCTCAGATAAATCTAGTCACTTTTTTTCTAATATTATTCATAATAATGTTTATTAGTAAGCATATTTATGAACTATTTATGAGTCAAGGAAGTAACAAAAAATTAAAAAAAGAAAAAAAACACACACAGACAAAGGACTTTGGTTTTGTTCCAGGGAAAACAGTGGAATCCCTGGAGATTATGGTGTAAAGAATGATTCTCTGCACAATCAAGATCATCATGGACAACTTTACACACCCTTTACATGAAATATCTTTATGACAGTTGGAAGCTTCTCCAGAGCCGCTACAGGAGATCGTTCCTGCCCACAGCTATCAGGATCTGCAGCACTTTGGAGAACCTTGGATAATATGAGTTACAACAACATTTAATTTCCCTTTGGGATCAATAAAGCATTTTTGAGCAGAATTTGAATTGTAAGTGACTGAGGTTGGCACCAAGATGTAAGTAGTAGGGGCCAAGGCTGTTGAATAAAAGCCTGTTATTTGCTGTGTGGTTTGCTCATTTCCGTTGTTAGTGTTGTGCCAGACTCTGCTACAGCTGAGTGGAGAAACTGTCTCTCCTTTCCTTTCCTTAACAGCTTGGGGTTTTTTTTTTGTTTTTTTCACCCACACACTTAGCTTTGAGTGTGAAGAGGGAAGGGGAGAGCTCCGAGGACAGTTGGAAGCCATAAATGTCACATTAACATTATACTCTTCTGCAACACTTATAGCACACAAGTAGCAGCCTGTAATTTTATGTACACTTTATTAATGTAATATGAACCTTATGGGGCCGTAACATCCACCAAACCTTTTCAGATCATCTGAAATAAGAGAGTTTAAAGACTGTAAGACTCCAATATACAGATCTATTTTCTTTCACTGTTCACTCACAGACTGAAATGCTCTGTCCATGGCCAGTCACTATAGGTCCACCATCTGCAAAAAGACTAATTCACTCTGCTTTACCGTATGTTGATTGCTCAGAAACATCAACTCAGCTGCTCATTCTTCATTTGACAGATTTTTATTTGACAGCACTTTGCCTAATAATGACAGTAAAACATTAATAAAAACAATATTTTAACCTGTAAAATAGCAGGTGATGTTATCTGAGTGAAGACTTGCTACCATTCCTCAGAGAGGTTTATGATATTTTGATAGGCTGAATTTGGGGGGTTACTATGTGTCTTCTGTCTCATGAAACAACCAAACTGATGACTTATTTAACATGTTCTCAAACTTAACAGTTGAAATTGAATTAAATCAGTATGACAGCATAAAGAAGGTAGAATAATAGACCTGAAAAAACAACACAACATGACCCGAACAAGAACAGATGAGAAACAGTCTTTGACATCCGTCAGTCTGGAAAGGGGTAAATACTGTTTCAGAGGCCAGGGGGTTCCAGTGAATCACGGTGAGATCTAGCATCCACAAATGGAGAAAACATGGAACACAGTTACCCTGTAGACCGATGAGACAAAAGTATATTGTGCCTCTGCTGTAAAAGCAGTGCAATATAACAGGAAAAGGACATTATTTTCCAGTACTGACATGGTGGTGGTGGGCAAGTTGACATCTGGACCGAAATCCATTTGAGATATATGGCATGACCTTAAACAAACACTCAAGGCAGTTGATGCTGTAATGGGTGAACAACCAGATAATAGATTGATTTAAATAGTTTCCCCCCTTAATTAAAATAAATTAATAATTTATAGCCTTGTTTGATATTAAAATTTGTTTGACAATCTACGTGAATTTTAAAAAGGGAAGAAAACCAAGGAACTATTTTTAGCAACCCTGTAAATACAGACAATTGAACAATAAAAAGGCATCCTTTATAGACTTACAAAGAAAGTATTACATGGACATATATGTTTTTGGCAGAGACTTAGAAAACATCTTAAATTGGTTTTTAAAATTCCATTGTTGGCGAATTGGCGTTTGTATATGAAGAATTTGGTCAAAATAATTTCATCAACAAAAACTCCAAATTGTTCATCTTCCCAAAATATACAAGATTTTATCACCAACACAAAAGCAGTCTGTATCTGTAGATTTTGTTTGTAATTCACCAGTAGAAGAGTTTGAATTGTCAGATAAGCATTCTGTAGATATGGCGTATCTATGTCTAGTCGGGTGAAGACCAAAGAAATTCTTAGGGAAGAAAAATTTTACATAAATTCTTCCTAACATCAAATCTCCCCAAATTACAGATCTCTTAACATGTAATGGCTTCAATGTTCAATAAAAGACCTTTGTGATGACCAGATTTATGTTAATAAAACATTCTCCAGACACCTGTTTAAAAACCTCAGGCTTTTCCCCTCTGGAGCGTCGCAGGACAGTGACGTCACCGCCGGGTGACGTGTCGGTTTGTTTACAGCGCTGCAGCAGCTCCCTCAGACATGGCCGTGGACATTACATTACTGTTCAAAGCCAGCGTGAAGACGGTGAAAACCAGGAACAAGGCCATCGGGGTGAACGTGGACTCCGCCAAAGATGAGATTTTCAAGAAGAGCCGACCGAAGAGCGGCTTCTCGCTGAGAGCCAAGGAGGTGGTGAGTGTTTACCAGGCTAGCGTTAGCTTTAGCCTCTGCAGTACTAAATTCAGTTGGAGCAAAAATAAATAAATGAAAAAACGCGACCACGGTAAAGAAACCTGGTCCTGGAGCTCCGTGCGGTTATGAAGTGTGCAGAAAGATGCGCAACATTTGCTAATCGTTCAGTAAACAGAGGCGCAATCAGCGATTTCTATTATTTAGCCACTGCTACGTTTCTGCACAGAAGTGGAAATGTGTTTCAGAACCATCCGAACAAAAAGCAGTTTAAATATTACCATCATCTTTGTGTAGAACAGTCTTGGAAATTTGTGAGAAGCTGTGACTCAAAATGACAACAACAAAAAAAAGAAGAAATAAAATGGCAGATATTGCTATGAAACTCAATGAATGAATATTAATTAAATGAATTGTTCTTTCTTTAGCAAAGTTAAGTGAATGTAGCAATCTCTCTTCAGTCAAAACATCTCATTTCTATTTTCGCAGCTACAAACAATAATATGCAGAGAAATAAAAAATACATTCAGCATGCATTGTTTTTCTGAATAGCAGTTTTAGATTAATTCTGATATTAGAATGTATCTTTTTCCAGTGTTTTTAATAGAACCACAGCTTGTGTGGACTAAATATGTGCTGAAGTTTTTCAGTACACGTTCTTAAAAAACTGGAGTCAAGCAACAAACATTTCCCTACGCTAGACATAATTCAAACATGGGTTTGTCTGACCAACACTTGACAGCAGCAATGTTGCTGACTGGCAGTAAGTGATAGTCTATGTATGTATATGTATTTCTCAAAACGACAACCTGCTACACCTAAAATCTGTTTTTGCAGCATCTTGGTTACATTTCCTGCAGCTGCAGACTTGATGATGTTAAAATACCAACTTAAAATATGAATCAAAGAGAAAAAAAGAAACTCAGTTACAGTCGCTTTTTGTGTCCGTGAGGAACAAGAAGGAGTAGTCATAACAAATGAGGGGAAATTAGAGCACACTAAAACTAAATAATGCAATACTTAGCAATCCAGAAGCACTGAAATAGGTCATGCAGGTTTAAGTAGGGAATTTAGGTGTCAAGACAGCAGCCAGGACAAAGTTATTATCCCTCGCATAGTCTGTTTCCTGATATAAGTCACTCAGTTACTGCGAAATCATGGACGATCTTGTTAGATTTTGCAGTCGGACTCCATAGTTTTCCCATCAAACAAAGCAGGGCAAGCTCGAACAGGGTGACAAAAACCTGTGGAGCAAACCTTGATTTTAAACAGCTCAGTAACTTTCAGGCATAATTTATCACTGGGAATAGATGAAGGGAAAACATTCAATATCTGCTCAGAGAAAAGTTTGTTTTCTTAGAGCTCTCATCTGAACATTTGCTTTGTAGTAGTGATCAAATTGAGTAAAGGTAGCCACAGATATGAGGGAGTCCATGTGCATGGTTTGAGAATGTTCAGATTGGCATGTCAAAGTAACGTCCATTTGTGTGGAACATTTCTCAAACCATCACACAGCCTCCACTAGTTTACCACCAGTCATCCTGGTGCCATGTTTTAGAATAGAATAGAATTCAACTTTATTGTCATTGCACTGTCACATGTACAAGCAACGATGCTTGTTAGCATACTTGTTAGTGACACACACACATATAATCATCTTTATGGTTATATATACAGTATATCTTCTGGTTCTATACTTACATAGAACCAGAACACGTAAGTCATCTGTCTTCCAGTTTTGAGGCTCACATGTCCAAACTTGGTGATTTTACTAATGAATAGAGATCAACATTTTAAGAACAGTTATCTATTCATCATTTTATCACTCTTGTGTTGTTTTTAAATACACCTAAGCATAAACATGGGAGAAATAGATGCTAAATTCAGTAATAGCTTTCAAGTAAACATGCTTATTGCAAAGATTGTCATCCTTTTTATTCATTCTGCTCTCTTCAGATATTAACTAGTTGGGCTATCTGCTCTGGAAGCCAGTCGGAGTTCAGCTGTTTTTCAGACATGCCACTGGTATCTTCCCTTAAGGGATGTCAATTAAAATAGTCAAATTAATAAGCGTGATGGTTTTACTCCTTTAGATTGACGCCATTTTCAACAACCAGAAATGTTTCCGCACAGCCAAACTGATCCTAATTGTAAACAAAGTGCATGACCCTTCTTTCAGTTGACTCACTGACAGGTCATAGTACCAAGTGGAAGATTGTCGCAAAACTCTGTGCTCCTTAGGCAAAACTCCTTCTACTCCAAAACATACCCTGGCATCTCACTAAAAGGCCTTACAGCCGCAGGTATGCTATTTAAAATGTTAAACTTGAAAGTATGTTGTTTAAAACCTTTTTTCCAGTGACCGGCCCATGTCTGATGCAGAAGCTGCAAAGTCGAAACAGACTTTACAGCTGGGAGAGCATAAGAGAAGAAATGGCACATGGCAGCAATAACTGTAGGCATGAGTTAGTCTTAATACGAGAATTTATTCTTCCCAAAGTGACATTTGTGCTTCGATTCTTTTTTTTTCTTAATTTATGTGCTCTACTGAGCAAAAACAAGCCTCGTACAGTTGAGTGTGACCACAGCTGGTTACAGGACACACCGCCATGGTTTGACCTGCTGCAGAAAACTGAGAATTTGATTCGTTTGGAAAAATGAAGTAGACATTCTTCATCATCTGCAGTTGGCAGTAAGAGCCGCTAACTGGCAGCTAAAGGGTTTTTGGTCCTCTGCTGCTGAGAGACCTCGTCCTGAAGAAGCACTTCATGACTCCCCGGGGAGGCAGAGGCCATCCGGTCGTTCCCAGCGGCTCCGGCCGTCGCTTTGAGGGAGACATGAGGCCAATTGCCGCAGCTCTGCGCAGCCAGGTTCTTGTTATGTGCCTTTATATTGATTTTGGAAGTGGAGTTTTAATAAAAGCGCCGCTGCTGCTGCTGCTGCTTCCAAAGAAACCTGAACCTATCCTGTGGTGCCTGGCTATTGCAGCCCCCCAACCTCTCATCCTGCTGTCTGCTCCTCGGTGTAGATACCATCTCAGATCATCTCAGTGGAAGGTTTTTTTTGTGGGGGGGGGGTTTTGTGGAAAATGCAAGTCTGGAATGTCTTGACTGCCTCAAGTTATGTTGTAGTTTTCAGCCACCTTAACCCAGTTCTCCTGTCCGTTCTTCTCTTCACAGCCTGACATGTGCAGCTTTTTCTGCCTGACTCGCCTCTTCCCATGCATGATTCCATAAACATGCTGCAATAACATTTTCTTTCGGCTCTCAAACAATTTTTGAGGAAAACCGATCCTCCCAAGAGCCAGTGATTAAAGGTGGAAGATCAAAACAGAGAAAATATTAAATTAGGTCCCCAGTAACAATGTTGACGGCCGGCACCTAATGCACAACAGATGTGGGTGCCCTTCAAGACATGCATAACTCTCCCACTAACTCTCCGTCCCGACTTCCCATTGGAGGCTCACAGAAATAGAAAGAAAACATCAAAGTTGACAAATACACAGTGGTCTTATGAGACTCCCTTCCTTTCTTTTTTTTTTCCTCCCTCCACTCAAAATTCAGCAGAGAAAGAAAGGAAATGTTGCTCCATTCAAAGTGATTTAAAAAAAAAAAAAACCCTGTTTTGATTGGCTAATAGGAGAGCCAGTGTTAGTGTGATGAGGTTTGGTCGGGGGAATCTTTTTTACCTCGTAGGGGCCGCTGTGGAACGCTGTGATCTCCGTTTCACCGCTCACCTCGTCACTCCCCACAGCATGCTGCCCTTCTCAACTTTAAATGGACGAGGTCACTCTGAAATTGTTAAATTGGGTGTAGAAAACAGCGCGGGGCTCCCCGCTGTGCCGTCAGGATTGCCATTCCAAAATCTGCTCCTTCTCGCTGTGTTTTCTTTCGAGAGTCTGAAAAGCGAGGCCGGCAGCCAAGCTCTTTAAAGTGCGCTGCGATATTATCCTCTTCCCTCTATACTAAAACAGCATACTTATACTTTCAAAACATTTTCGTTCATCTCGTTTTCTTAGCATTTTTTGAGGATGATTTGGTTTCAGATAAAATATGATGAAATTCTACTTGACTCGCGAAACAACTTTTGATCGCTACGAATCTCTGAACATTAAAATTGGAATATTTTGAGGTTGATTCACACTTAGTTGTTTTAAGGAGTAAGGAGACTCTTGTTTTTTGAGTGTTTTAATTAAAATTAGGAAACTAAAGTATATTTGGAATATAGAGAAATGTGTACTACTGGCATACCTTGTGTAAAATCATCTAATTAATCTTTCATCGCAGTGGTGTCATACTGAAGAATTACTCTATTTTTTACAGTGATTAAAGTGAATCTCCTGAGTGGGTCAAAAAAAAAAAAATCATCCAAGCCATAGATTGGCAGCAACTTTACATTTAACAAATTTTATTATAAGATGTGAGGTAAAGAGAATGAACATGATACATCTGACTAAGTCTTTGATAAATGGATGATTGTTTTAGTTTATTCTCCTTTTGTCAGACTCTTTTAAGTTCAATTGTTAAATTAGGCCACAGTTTGAGATTTGTAAACTAGGTTATTTCAGATCCTGTTTAATATTTTTCTTTGAAGTTACTTGTATAGAAAGGTGGAAATTAATACTTAATTAATAATTAATAATGACACCCTGAACAATTGCCATAAAGCAAATGACTAAATAAATGTATAAATGCGAATGCTTGAACGACAAGCACTTTTCTTTCTGGGGGTTTAATTATATTATGACGCGGAGGACTGTTCCTTTTAGTCACTTTAAAATGAGAAAGACAAGAGAACATGCTGCTGAAGTGAGGCAGAATATGTGGGGAGCTTCATAATCAAAGGACATTGTTGGTCATGGTAATGAGGGTCAAATGATGTCCAAGTTTCCTGTTATAGGACAACATTGCACATATTAGCTAATGAGCCTGAGTGTCTTTACCTGGACCTCAGATGAATGTGGATGGTTGAGAGGTAAAGCTAAAAAAGTTAGCTTGCCATGATTATTTTGGTAAATGATATAATTATTAGTTGACTTAATCTCATATTTTTATATAAAACTAATATAAATTGAAGTTTGAGGCATGTACTTATAGATCCTACTCGTATTTTCATTCATTTTTTATTTTTACAAGAATATTTAATGATCTACAGACAAACACTGTTTCAACGTGTCCAGATTGGAAAATTTGGGTTTCAATTTCGAAATGTATATTTAAAAAAGACGTCTCTTTAGAGATTTTTTTTGTTTAATAATAATTTTGTTATTTTCATTCGGCATCTGAGAGTTTCCTGCATACCACGAAATGACCAAATTTCATTCACTTTAAAACTGAAACGCGTCCGTACTAGATTTCTTCATCGGGTAATGCTCACAAGAAGTGCTATGTAAGCTTTTTTTTTATTATTCAAATTTTGTATTTAAATGTGCTGCATGGAACTATAGCACTTCATGTTTAACTCTCAGAACATTGTTTTTTATTTTCAGTTTTATTTATTCATCTGAAGTTAAGATAGTTTTCACCAGATTCAACGGAGAAGCTGTTTGCTGCCTTAACATTTCTGCTAATATAAGCTACATTATACCTAAACAATTATTTTTTTGTTCTTGGTATTTGTGCATAAAAAAAATCTCAAAGGAAATATTATGTGACTCTTACGTCAGTTACACTTGGGTAAGAAAAAAAAACTGTGTTCTTGAGCCTTTCTGAACACTGGATGTCTTGCTTCAGTTGTTGAGCCGATTATCATCATGCAACACTTGATGTTTAATGGCGGGTAAAAACTGTTCAAGGAATAGATCCAGTGATATTTTATGTTAGGCTTTTACCATGATACCACCATGGCTACAAATATGCAGACTAAATAGTCATGATTAAAGCATTTTTATCCTTATCTTTCTTATATTTTAGTGCGAATCTGGACTGAAACAAGCATAACCTAAATGCACACTCATATCACATAAATTAGTGACTGTACAGGATTCAATGTGTGTGTGCATGATTTATTTGAAATCGTTTTGTTGCATTAAAATCAGAATGACCTTAGTAAGAGTGATGTTTTCACCCCGCATATATCCATTGTTTCCTTAATAGGAAATAAGTCCAAGCTAAATTTTTCTGTTAAAATTGCTTCCTTTTTTTTTTTTTAGTTAGCCGCACAGCAACGGGTGGGGGAGGGTCAACACTATGTGAATCTTGGTACTTCATACCACAGAGAATACCGCAAACATGCTTTAAATGTCTCTTGCACCTCATTAAAAGGACTTTAAACCCCTTTTGAAAACATTGGTCCGCCCTCAGTATTTCTACTGCTGTTACATTAGGGAGGCAACACACCAAGTTAATTTAGTTTTATATTTAGCACCAAATCACAACAGAAGTCATTTAAGGTCACCTTTCCAACAGAGCATTTAATACAATAGTATTTGTAGCGATTGTAAAACTTTAATTTGTCAATTTTTATATCTTCAGGGTTTTTTTACTAGTATGATTGTTATGATATTGCTATTTAAAATAGGGAAGCAACATACGCTGAAGGTTTTTTATTATTATTATTATTATTATTATTAAATAGTATCTACCAAGAACTGTATGACGAAAAGGCAACACCTACATGAAAATGTGATGTTCATTTTACAACTTGCTTTCATCTCCCAGCACTGTATAGTTTTTGAAACGGCCAAATCTTTCAGCCAAAGTAGAATTCGACCCGTGATTTATTTATTCTTGATGCCGGAAGAAACTGATTTGTATGAAGCAAGTTACTGATTTGAATCAAGAGCGGCCATCAACAGTGCCCTCCGTGATCCGTTGTTCACGTTGTGTGTGTGTTTACGTATTGGTTGATTGTTGGAAGGTTCTGTTGAATATCTACATCAGAAACAGGTGTGAGAGACAAACCGATCGGCGGTTGTCCCAACCTTGATGCAGTGATTGGCCCTTTCCCTATTTAGCGCTGAAACTATCTGGACTTTATCAGGTTCTGCAATTATTTAGATGTAACCTTAAGTGGATCCCAGATTTCACTGTCATTTGTCAAAAATGTTGATGAAAATGTTTGTGCAACTTTTTTTTTTTTTTATGAAAGCAAACTTATCAATTAAACACTCCTCAGTATTATCACATTATTACAATGAAATTGTTTATTTCAAAAGACCAACTTCACCGCTTTAAAAACTCCGAAAACTGTAATTCTTGTCGATTGTGTTTGTATGTTCAATTGACTGAAGCCTTCTAACTGAGTACACTTGAGGAAAACAAACTGAGCCCCATTAGTGAGTCAGACATAAACATGATAATAAAGTCAACATGTGGCTCAGTCCTAAGCGCTTCTCTCTGCGAAAGCCCACGTATTTAAACCCGACATCGCATGGCGTCAGGACGGATAGCCCACGGTCAGGACACGCAGTCAGGGTCTTAAACCAAAGCAGTGTGGTCATCGCCAGATTCTGTCAGCTACCTGCCTCAAACAACAACAAAGAGCCATCCAAGCTCTTTGGAAATCTGCTTGCTAAGCCTTTTCCCTTTTCTTCCTCATAATAATCCCTCCTGATGGTTTGTTTGGACTCAGTCAGGGCTGGAGGGGAGCAGCGGGGAAGGAGAAAGTGAGGAGGTAAAGTGGGGGTCTTTGATGATGACGAGATTAGATATAGCCCGGCAGACTGTCTCCTTCTGCCTCCGCTGCAAGCCCTGCCTCACACCCACCTTTGTTGGCTGCACGCAAACACACACACACACACACACGGTTACACACACTTAGTTGCACACATATATGGCGAGCTGCATGCACAAGGCCACCCCTTTCCTCATTGTTGAGGAATTACTTGCTCTTTAAGGTCTTAAGTTACAAGAGCAATTGATCCCACTGACCCCCTGCAAACCCTTGAGGTTGTGCTGGGAATCTGAGCTCCAATGTATACACACACGAGGCTGCTCAGCCCCGAGAGCAGCAGGCTTCGCACTCCCCTGACTCCCACACAACACATACAAAAACTCATGCACACGCTCTGCGCTCTCTTGTTTGCGTTCTGATTCTTCAAGCTCCAACACTGAGGATTTAGCAACCCCTGCTGGTCTGAAAGCTGCTCTGCAATGCTTTGCCTTTGCATCAAGAATTAGCTAAGTGCCAAGTTATAGAATAGAATTCAATACAATATACTTTATTGATCCCCAAAGGGAAATTGCTTATTTTTTGAAAGCTTCTCCATCTTAGGTAATAAATAAAAAGTTTGTAAAATATATACTGTATACTTAAGAGTGATGAGTTCAAAATGACTAGATATAAACAAATATCAAGCAATCACATGCACTACATTAATCAATAAATAACCTATAAATGAGCGCAAACATTTTTTTAACTAATTAGCACAGACTTGGGCATTGTAAAGCCTGACGGCAACAGGCAGAAATGACTTTCTGTGGCACTTTGGCAAAGTGAGTCTCTAGGTGAAGTTGCTCCTGTATCCGGCCATCCAGTCATGGAGTGGGTGAGACTATTACCTGCTCACAGAAAGCATAGTCTATGGTTAAAGGTAAACTTCTCATATCACCATGAGTTTGTATTTTTACACCTAATAAAAGGCCAAATCTGTATTTAAATTCAAAAATGTGCTTTCATTGCCACATTTTGTTAAAAATATTAACATTAAAGCTTTTTCTGCTAAAATGAATAGAAATAAGCTGAAGATGACCGTGTGCTCATCATTTCATGCCATGTTGCAGATGTCACATTAGTGTCCAAATGCATTCACCGACTCCCCAGAGCCCAATGATAACCATAGAAACTGTTGCTATGTCTCAGTAAAAGCCAACAAAAATAAGGTTTAGTTTTAGTTCCAGTTTTTGGGTCTTTATTGAATCCAAAATGGGCGTTTTTTCTCTTTATGATCGACTTAAAATACTACCAGCAACATCAATAGATACCACATGTTTGCATTCATTACAGATTTTCTGTTATTCTATAGAGGCTCAAATATATACACACTTATTTGGGTCATGGAGTGAGTGACCCAATTAAGAAGTCACGTGACTTTTGTCACAAATGTCGTGACATTTGTGACAAAATGGTTATGGCAGACCTCCTTGCCATAACCATAATCTTTAGATTCCTCCACAGATTCTCTGTCAGATTCATGTTGGGATTCTGCTTGGCCTCTCCAACACATTAATGTTGCTTCCTGTCTGAAGAACTATGTTGGTAAAATTAAAACATTAACTCTACATCTGTATATGTATATAAGCCTGTATGTATTGTTTACTTGGTGAGTTAGGAAAATCAGCATTTTTGAGCTTAAAATGTGTTAAATCATTTTACCAACTCTTGTACCATTGCCCCACTCTACCTAGAAACTCCTCGCACAAAAATGACCTTAAAAGACAATAAAGCAGAAAGTCGTCTGTGCAGTGCTGTCAGCCTCTTTGGTTAAACGAGTCCCCCTCTCTCATGTGCTGAGAAGAGCTACAAACCTGACAACCTGAACCATAGGAAGTGCTCTGTTCTCCTTGAACCCCCTCTGAGCTCTGTCACACTGAGCTACAATTAGCTCCTGACCTCAAGTAATGCTATTATTACAAGGATAGGTTCACCTCAGCTGCCCCTGCCTGTGTTAACATGCTCCCCCCTCCGTCGCAGAGCCTTACATCACTGTTATCTTTCCAAGCAGACAAATTCGTTAACCCTGCTTGTCTCCTTCTCTCCGGATTGGGAATAGCGTTTTCTTTACCCGGACGTCAGCTTTCATAAATCCGCTCAGTGTCGGCGTGTCGTGAGGAATGTTCAGAGCCGCCATTAAACGCGGGTGCCAGGTTACTGCTAGCAGCCAAGGCAATTTCATAATTGAGGTTGTTAGAGTGAGAAGGCTGAAGGCTGAAGACAGCGTCGTCGCGCTGTCCAAACACCACCCCCTCTGCCGCTTCTGTGGCTGCTGTCACAGTCAAACTCATTGTGTCATTTTTCAATCCAGGGCTTGTCTGAGCTCTGTCGTCTTCTGGACCCAACAGAGCCCACTGTGTGTGCATTCACACCCACTCTCACCCTGGCAGCGGAGCCCTGCGGACGGGGGGAAGCAATTTGGTCTGTTTTAATATTTGACCAAATTGCAACAGCAAACATTGGAGCGCACCAAGTTTCCTCTGGTTTTGCCCGAGCACACGCGCATACACAAACCCAGACATTTCGCCCATGATAAATGGATCATAATTTTAATGCTTATTAGAGATCGCTCTGTCAGTGCTGTGTGCGCAGAGGCTCATGTTTTTATTTATGAGTGCTGTTAATTGAGGAGATTGCTGGTTTGAGTTTTTTTTTATGCACGTAAATTGATGAGTTGCTGTAAGTAAATATTGAGAAGTCAAACAGACGTCAGATCTACTGAATTAGTCTATCTGTCAGATCCAGTGTATATATACTGAATGATACTTTACTCTGGCTCTGTCTGAGTGTAACGGAGAAATTTAGTTTCCGTTTGGATGAATGAATCGCCTTCTGAAACAAATTTGTACACAGGTCAAAGAGTCTTATTGGCACAGCGGATCCAGGTCTGTTAATGCAGCTTTTCACTTTGTCTTGGCAGATAACGAACATCACGAAGCTCAAAGACTTTCTGCTACAGCACCGAAAAGACTACGTGAGCGCCGGAAGGTAAGCTTCTCCAGACAATTAAGAGTAACTCGGAGCAGACCAGATGAAAAATATCGTGTTCAATTAAAACCAGATGTTTACAGTCACTACACAAAATAGCTTGTTTGTTTGTTTGTTTTTCTTCACCGTTTTGTATTAATCCAGACCAAAGTGCTTTAATTCGGTCAGGATAACGACGACCTAAGATATTATTTATCATAATGCCTTCTGACATTAGGAGAGAATTTTTTTTTGCTTCGAAGTTCGAATTCAAAATTCAAAAATACATTTTTAATCCCAAAGGGAAATTTTGTGTTGTTGTAACTCATTAATTCTAAAAAAAAAAAAAAAAAAAAGTTTAAAAAATTGATTTTACTATTTAATAGAATTCCATTTTAAACAGTTTTGGGTTTTTTTCCACCAGTTCTTGCTGTAGTTTGCTGGAACATGGCAGAACAGCTGCAACCAGTCAGGCTTGTTTGCTCGAACACATCTTTTCATCTTGGCCCACAAATTTACTAGAATGATGGCCGCTCCAAGACACTGACTTTGCTGTCCTCCAGTTTCGTTGAGACTAAGTCTAACGAAGTTTTGACTCCACGTTTGGTGTCTTCAGATCACTATTTCTGCGGGATGTCATCTCTCTTGTGAAGAGCACCGGTCCCTCCTGCAGCAAACCCTCTTCATAGCATGACGCTACAACTCTAGCACTTTACAGTTGGCTTGCGTTTGTCAGGCGTCAAACTTATTTAAATGTGACGGTCATCACGGACAAACCTTGTTATTAATCACACTCTCCTCTCAGTATTCTGGCATGAAATAGAAATAATTTGGGGAATCCTTTCTGGTTTTTGAAGTAAGCCAATGAGAAAAAAGGTATGTTTATGTAAATAAATCTGTATGCTTTCTGTAAATACGTGCATGCGAGTGTGTGTGGGTGTGTGTGTGAGTGTGTGTGTGCGTGTGTGTGTGCACTGATGGCTGTGAGTGCTGGCGAAAGGTCAGCAGCATGTAGGGTGGTCTGCTGTGGCAGGCTCCAGTCTAATTGTCTGGAATAATTGAGCTTCAACCAAGTGTAGAACAAATCACGCCCAGGGACTAATCCGGCCTTTCCTTTGCTCAAAAGCTTTCTGGGGGTTTTTATGCTGCCGTTGTGTCCGTGGGCGTGGAGATCAGCCCAAATTTAAAGGATTGTTTGACAAATTCTCAGCCGAAAAACATCGACAGAAATATTAAGAATGATAAGTGGCTTCGGTGCAGGATCATTCAGCAGTCGTTTGTTTCTTTAGTGTCCAGCCACTAACTATCACTTGATTTAAATGTATGTTTTTCTCTAAAAGAATGAAGCCACTCTGAGCTCTGTCACACTGACTGCTTTGACTGTTACCATTGCCAGGAGGCAATTTGAGAAAAAACTAACTTTAGGAAGATAGGGTCATTTTATTTCTAGCGCGCATTTTACAATAAAACAACCAACCAAAGGAAAGAGCAAAAGAAGAAGAAAAGAAAATCAAAAAAGCATAACCGCATGTTTAAGAATAAATAGTCTGTGATTTATAAACTAAATTTACAAACTACAATGAAGCAACATGCTTAACGTTGTTTACACTGCAAACATCAGCATTATTTTTCAGTCTTTGACCTTCTCTTATTTTCCTTTTGTAAATATTAGCCTTGCTTTCTCGTGTCCATTAAGGCAGGAGGTGGTGGCAATGATGACCCTGTAGAGCGCCCTCTTCTGGACAAAAACATAAATGCCATAAAATGTTTATTACAGTTGTGATTGTACCATAATTTTACTTCTAATCAAATCGTTATGATTCAGCCATTAAACCTTTCCCCAAAGTATAATAAATGTTGCAATGCTACACAACAAAACACGAGGGAATTTGTCTTTAACCTTTTGTTATTTATTGTGTGGTTTAAAAAGCACAAGTCCAACAGAAGGTTGACATGAATCTGCTGTGATGCTGGAGGCACAGTGAATGGGTGGAGTTTAGTTTTATTCAGTGACTGTTTGCCACTGAAAAATGATTTAACTGCTTCATTGAACACGCTTTGTTGTCCATTCCAGTCTCATCTCTACAGACCACAGCCGTATGACCGACAGTGAGCGAGACCAGATTGACCAGGACGCTCAGACCTTCATGAGGACCTGCTCCGAAGCCATCAAGCAGCTTCGCAGTGAAGGTCTCTGTCGGAGTCACTTCATCTGCATCACCGCTGTCCGTCTCTTATAAAGTCGTGACGGGGGGAAAAAAAAAGGAAACACCCTTCGACATACATAGGCGTATTTTCACATGGCTGTTACATGCAGGGATCTTTGCTGAAAAGTTCCCGCGTCTCTGTGGCTGTGAATAAATGTTGAACTGCTTTCATCCACAGTGGAGAAGCAGGCGACATCAGCTCAGATTAAGGAACACAGGGCGGCAGTGCTGGATCTCATTGATATGTATCTGAGAGGTAATTTTCTGCTTTATTGTTTCGTGGCTCATCTGAACCCAGGCCCGAGTACACACGCATGTTGATGACGTGTTTTTGCGTTTGGATTTAAGGGGTGTGCAAGCTGTACTCTGAGCAGAGGGCCATTCGAGTCAAAAGAATGGTGGACAAGAAGAGACTGTGAGCATCCGCACGCTTCAGTCAAACACTTCTGCCACACTTCGTCGTGGGATTGCGGGTTATTCTTGGTGCATTCGAGTAAGTGCGGGCGATGTGTTCTGGTTTCAGATCGAGACTGGCACCAGAACATCCCGGTAAAGTGGAGAAAACCGTGGTGGAGGAGCCCGCAGAGGAGAAGGTTGTAAAGGAGGAAAATCCTGGTAAGACTGAGAAGCCGAGTGAAAACAAAAGGCCCGTCTAAGGCAGAGAGGTCTTCTCAAACGAAAAAAATGAATGACACAATCAAGCTGAGAATCTGAGAAGGGAGAAGCAAAGTTTTAATATTCCTACATAGTGGTCACTACAGCGGATCGCTGTCTAAAAGCCATTTTCATGTGCTTCTTGAGGTCTTTTATGTTATAAATGCACATATAAAAGAGAAATTCACTTGGTTCTCTCTTGTATCGTTTTCAGAAAGGACAAAAACCAAACTGTTTATTGATTTAAATGCAGAGAGAATATCTTTTTTACATCTCCAATAATCAGCATCTCAGCTTTAGGCCACGTTTTATAGAATCCAGTAACATCGATCGTCACTCTCCTCATCAAATGCTCCAACCAGAGCCAAAAAAGATTTTGCGTTTTTAATGTTTGCTTTAAGAAAGACGCATCATATCTCATCTGCTATGTGTGGGGCAGCAGGACAAAAGGTTTTTGCTAAGCAAATGAGGAACAGCTGAGGAGTCAGAATAACATGATTGAAAAATACAAAGTTTGCACCAACAAGGATTCATTTGGTTTACACAGAAGTAACTTATTCCGCTTTTGAAATGTTTAATGTTTTGTTTGCTATAGAGTCTTATGTTGTTTATGTTTTAGCACTAGATAAATTCAGACAGTAAAAGGCAACTATGATAATTCTTCACAGAAAATAGGACTGAATTATGAAACTGTTTTCAAGCATTTGGCACATAAAGGCAATTAGAATATGACTGAAAAGTTTCTTTGTTAAAACAAAGTTGCATCCTTAATAAAAGGGTTATTTATTGAAGTATTTAAGTTAAGTGTTGTTGGTTTAGTGTCAACACTGCTGCATATTGAGGAAACTATTCTGAAACGCTGAATTTGGGGTCTTTATTCGCTGCAAAACATTTGTATCAGCATTAATAGAATTAAACCCTGGAAATAAATCATTGTATGTAATAAATCTGTTTTGTTGATTTTCTGATCGACTTTGATTTCAAGGCTAACGCAAATTTAGATTTCTATTTCTAAAGTTTACCACAAAAATGGAGCTTGAAATGCATTTTTTTTTTTTTTTTTGATATAACATGTTATCATTTGTAAAACTGAAACTGCTGTTGCTTTTGAGTCCAGTTTTATGCGGTTGTAGCTTTTTAACCGATCCTTTTCATCTTTGTTGTAGAAAAAAACGTGTCAGAAGTTCAGGGCAGCTCCTTCAACCTGTGGGAGGAGGGCCGGGTGGAGGACGAGCTTTCCCCGGAGGAGATCCAGATGGTGGGCAGCATTAAGGCTGGAGACGTTGACTGAACAATATGAATCAGCTCTCTGATTTAAACGAAAAATATGGTTCATTCCTAAAATGTAAACTTTTAGAACTTTGGGGAAACGTCGGGGCTTTTTTTTTTTTTTTTCATTGTAAAAGTTGTTATTCGACTGGTTTGAGGGTTTTAACGTCAGGTAATGTGTCACATCTCAATTTCATTCGTCCTGAATTGATGTGAAACATCTTGTGCGTCTGTCTGCGACCAGTTGGGAGGATTTAAACGTGTTTCTATTCCAGTTTGAACAGGAGAACCAGAAACTGGTCAGTGAAATGAACAACCTGGTGGATGAAGTGAGGTGAGTTTATTCTGGTGAAAATAACTGTGACAGTGAGGCTATTAGTTGTTGTTCAAACCTCAGTTAGGGTGATCTATAATGGAATGAAGCTGCTTAACCCTGAAGTTAAAAGAAGCCATTCAAGACGAGATAATGTTTGATTTATACAGTATGTTTCCATGATCATTTCTGATGTTTTACTTTTTGAACCCACCAGGCAAATTGAAGGGAAAGTGGTGGAGATTTCACGTCTTCAGGAGATCTTTGCTGAAAAAGTGCTCCAACAAGTAAGACGACCTCCTTCTGATCCCTCCGTTTCTGTCACTTCAAATTCTGCGCTTCGATTTGCGCCGGTGCCAAAACGTGCTGTCCGTTTGACTTTGTGAAACAGGAAACCGACATAGACAACATTCACCAGCTGGTCGTGGGAGCAACAGAGAACGTCAAAGAAGGCAATGAGGATATTCGAGAGGTAGGTAAAAGTTTCCACTTTATGTTGGCTTTGTGTGTTTGGAAGAAAACAGCTAGTGGAACTTTTTTCTTGTTTTGTTTTCCAAGGCAATCAAAAACAACGCCGGCTTTCGAGTGTGGATCCTCTTCTTCCTCGTCATGTGCTCCTTCTCGCTCTTGTTTCTGGACTGGTACGACGGTTAACAGCGCCCCCCTCGAAGGACTGCACTGGACTGTTTAAGGTCTTAGGAAGCAACATTTGGACTGAAGGCGCGGCTCGCTGGGCTGCGGCTGGTGTTTTCCCCGTGAAGATCGTCTTCGAGCGTGTTCGTCCCTGATGCAGATCTGTGAATCTGGGCTCTGATGGACGAGTGGACAAAACTTGGTACCCAGCTTAAAGTGGGATCCAAAGGATCGACTATCAGTCTCATTCTACCACTAAAAGTGATAAACGTTCGACTGCAGCTGGTGTTTTCCTGAACTCTTGCCACATAATGGGAAATATCCTTTAAATTAAAAAAAAAGTAATCGACTCAGATTCAATCGACTCAAATATTTTTTGTGACAATTAACACCTCCGTTTGGATCTTGATTATTTTTTGCGAGGTAGCAAGTTTAGTAACTCAGGCTGGAATTTCAGGAGGATGAAGATCTGCAGAAAGCCACCGTGTGGCGCTGTTTCCTCAGCTAACAAGGAGTACCTGTTGAGAGTTGCTGCATAATAATTTTGCTAATCTGTAAGCATTTATAGACTATGAGATCACAGAGTTAAGTTCAGTTCCAGGTATCTGTTGATCTGCTTTAACATCTCAAAAACAGTTTTTTTTTATCGTCTCTTTGTGATCATTGTCCTGCTGAAAAGCCCCAAACTGTCACCTTCAAATGGGAAGGAAAGAGTTGATGTTAAAAATAACCCAGGAATCACGGAGATTTCTGTTTGTATCAAACTGGAAAATGCTGAATCACCAGTGCATCATGCTGGGCATCTGTCTCACGCAAATCGAAATAATTTTCTTATTACAAATTAGTAAAACGTGTACCTGTCGATTCCACAATGTCCAGCCAGCAGCATGAAGTCATTGACTTTGCAACACTCTCTCCTCCTACGCAAGCTCCACTAGCGTTGAGTCAGGAAGAGGGACCAGCTCCAAAACTCTTCATCTTCACCTCGAATCGACACCTGACCTGGTGAAACTTGATGTCCCGACAGGACAAATTTCCTGAACATCAAACCCGGCATAAAGCGGGGCGACATCTGAACTGATCCTGACCTAAACCCTGCAGGAAATTAATACAATACCCTTAAAAAAAGAAGACCATGGCACAATGTCTTACTAGCAACACGCAATAGTAAAGACCACTTTCATTTCATCCCACCACAGATCCACTAAAGAGACAAGTTCAAACACACCAGCTGAGCTGAAAATGTCTTCTGTAAAACTCCTCTGTGTTTCACCGGAGCGATTTCAGTCGTTTCCATCTTTAAACATCCAGACGTCAGCTTGAAATGACAGCACTTTATTTCGTTTGTTCGTTTAACATTTTCATGTGGCAAATGCACTTTAATTGTAGTCATCACATTGCTTGGAAAAAAACAACAAAAAAAAAAAGAAAAGAAAGGAAAAAAAGGTACATTTATCAGGACGGTTCGAGTAAAATGGCAAATACAGAGAGGAGAAAGGAAAGGCAACAGGACAAGCCACTAGGTTCAGATTGTTCCACTACATCAGGCTAAAACTAGTTTCTGACGGCTGCGAACCGCCGTGTGTGGTGACATTAATCAAAGCAAAGCGCCGCACAATACAGTGTCTTCACTTGCAAAAGTAAAAACAATAATAATTTAAATAAATAAAAAAACATTCAGTACAACAGCATTAAAGTTGTGCTATGAAAAGCAAGTAGTTAAGGTACACAGTTAAGCCAGCAAAGAAAAGCGTCTGCTGTCCATGTAAAGTGGGAACAATCATTAAGAAGTCCATCATATAAGAGGACTCAAAACAACACAGTTTAAAATATTTCCTTTTGCTGGTACATTTCTGTTAGGTCGAGGCTTAACGTTTCACAATATCATGACATTAAAATGTTTCTGCACGGATACAATCGATGGGGGGAGCTAGAGAGAGAGACGGCACTAAGTTCGTGAGAAGAACAGAACGGAGGCGTGAAAAGCTGTCGTCGGTGCTCAAAAACGAGATCCGAAGCGAACCAGTCGCCCGCTGGAGTCGAGTCGTGCGTGCATGTGCGCTCGGACAGGCGATGCGGACACAGAATGGCTCGCGATCTCAGTACTAAAGTGAGTTTCATCGTGTGGGTGTGTATGTACAAAGACGGTGCGCGCGTTTCTTCGATGCCAACCACTCCCGTTTCGGTCGCGTCGATAAATAAGCGACGTATGCAATTCGAACAAATCGTGGATCCGCCGAACCGAACCGAGACGAGCCTCGCCGTGGCTGACGACGTGCTCTGAACCTCCACAGGTTTCCACATCAGCTGACCAAAACTACATCGACAAGGCAGCATAGCACCTCAGGTAAGATAATATGGGTTTTTGTTTGTTTGTTTGTTTGTTTGTTTTGTTTTTCACCCACAGGATTCACGGTTTGCTTGAATGGCGCAGTCGTGTTATTTATTTATTTTTTATTTTATTTTTTTCTCTGCAGCAAAGGCGCGAGGCCACCTGATCCCAGGGAGATTTTAGGCCAGCTTCTGGGCGGTCTCCATCTCCTGCTCGGTCACCTTCTCCTCGGACATGATGGTCACCCACGGAGAAACCGACCGAGTGATCGTCTGCTTGGCCATGTTGTAGCGGTTGATGAGGGTGAAGAGGCGCCCGCGGCCCCCGGGGCCCTGGGGGGGGTAGTTGCCGTAGAGCCCGGTCGGCATGCAGTGGCCTTGCTGCTCCAGGAGGAGGGCAACACGACAACATCGAGTTATACGATGGGCACACAAACATCAAAAGCAACAGAATATGCAAACAACAACAATGTTCTCTTCGAGTTCAGATATTAAGCATTTACGCAGAAGGAAGGTCGTGAACTTTTTTTACCACGTAAACGAAGCTGTCGGGACACAGCTGGTCATACTGGTAGAGCTTGTAGACGACCAGGAAGCCCACACACACCAGGAAGGCCAGGGCGCAGATCACCAGCAGGGTCACCTGAAGGCGATAGAAACGCCTCGATGAGAGCAGATGATGGTAACTTGAACCAGTGAAGAGCAGGATGTGCACGAAATCAGACCAACAGTGGAATAAACGTATCATCTGGTGTGAACGCTTCAAGTAATGAAACCTTGTGCCGACCAAGGAGGCTGTGTGAATGCAGCTTATATAGGTTACAAAAGCTTTATAAATACAGTTTTTATAACTTTGCTTAGTTCCTGTTTTCCATTTAAAACATGTTTTAGTTCCTGTTTTTACAAATTTCTTTAGTTTCGTCTTTTCAGAGAAAATAACCGTCAGTGCAACCGACATTTTTAAAAAGGGAAAGTTTCAACGTGTGGCTTGATTGATCAGTTGATTCATTTGTTTTATGAAGCAACTCAATCTTCCTGAATCATTATACAAAACTGCACGAATTCCAACTTTTAGAAATGATCCAAAAGCCAAATGACAATTATTAAGGGACTTATTCTCTCATAAATGACTTACTTGGGTTATTCAAATTCAAGTGGGAAACCTTTACCTTAAGGACAAATGTGTACCAGCTTTCTTGCATTTTTTTCTTTTTTTTTTTTTTTTTTTGGCTGCTATTTAAATGATTTATTTATTTATTTATTTATTTATTTATTTATTTATTTATTTTACAACCTCTGAGTTGAAAGACGTCTTTCCCATGACCCTAATCTTTAGCTCCGTCCACAGACTTTTAATCAGGACTCTGACTCGGCCACTCCGAAGTCTTGATGTTACTTCCTGCGAGAAGAACGACATCGATCTGTAACACTGAGATTAATCGGGATCTAAACTTGCCTCGGCTATCAGCAGCTTTTTGCTTTTTCTCCAAATCCAGAAGTCGTGTTTTGACCAACATGTTCATTTAATGTTCAAGAGCTTTTGTGGCATCTGAAGCTTACGTCAACTCAGATGTTTCAAAATCCGCACCAATTCATATGTTGAACAAAGACTAATTAGAGGTTTGTTAGAAACTCTTGAATTTGTAATCTGTGATATTTTATCCTGCGTCTACTAATAGCCACTGCATTGTATTGTTTTCACATCTAAACCAGATTTGGTGCAGCAGCTGCATTGGGACAAATATCAGTCAAGGATTTTTTTTGTATATAAAAATGTATTTTCTCCACAGATATTAACAATTGATGTCAATATTTTAAATGATTTTCTTTGGCCTTTCAATCAGTGCTACTTCCAGCTGTATGCTTCTTTTTTTATGTGAAAGGTTAAATAGGAAAGCAGCGTTTAAGAAAACACTGACTGGAAAAATGTAAATGTAGACAAAAGTATGAATGTGCATAAATCATACCTGATATTCTGATGTATGTTCATGGGATTTTGTGTGACAGACCAGCAAAAAAAGTACAGCAGAACTAGAAAGTGAAGTGAAAACGAGTGCATGACAATAATACATGGCTTTAATTGTCGCATGAAAATCTGAAAAGTGTGGCGTGATCCACAGCAGGGGGGAAACAGAGTACTCTCTGATTGGACGAGACCAAAATCCAAACTCCAAAAAGAAAAAAAAAAGTTTCAAACCGGGCCAGATTTCTCTGTCGCTTTTTTTTTTTTTCCATGGCGCTTGACAAAATGTGAAATTCACTGTATACTGGTAACAAACCGGCTGGAGCTCCAGCACAATAATGCGTGTAGTAATTCCACCAGCATGAAGCTCTTGTGGCCATCTGCGAGGCTGAACTGTCGATTCTCAGGAGAGTTACGCAACAGCTACAGGCGATTCAGAGTAGCGAGAGCGGGATGGCAGAGGATGTGGGAGAAATGGTGTTTTTAGTGCCAGATATCTGTTTGAGCCATTTTTTTTTTTATTAGCCAGTATAAACGGGCATGCTACGTTTACTGCTGCATGCTTGCAAAGAAAAAAAATGAAGCCGACAAAATGGTTGTTTCAGGATTGTTGGGTGTTTTTTTTTTCTTTTCTTTTCTTTTTTTTTCTTTCTTTCTCTCTTTCTGTTTCCCAAACAGAGCATCCTATGCAGATGCTCAGTGTTTTCTGGCTTTTATCTGTCTGATCAGATCCTAAGGTTGCGAAGCGGAGCAGACGGCACACAAAGTGAAGCAACAGGAGCCTGTCTGCGATGAAAGGGCCTGCTGTTCTCTGAGACAGGGATGCGTCTCTCCTCCTCCCAGATATCTGCGGCTCAAACCTTCATAAAGGAAGCTCGACTGTCCTCCTGTTGATCCTGAACGTGGAGATAAAGGAGGGAACCCCGCATGCAGACCCCCTCCACCCCCACTCCTCCCCAGCCCCCAAACGCCTGTGCAGGTTTAGCCCAACTCCACCTGTTTTCTCATGTCTCTTTCTCAGCGCTCGCTCTGACTAAAATAACACGCAGGAATCATTAGGTGTGAACGGTGCAGATAGAGGAAGGGGAGGTGGGAGAGAAGTGGAGGCCATCTCCATGGCAGCAGCTGAATTAATAAGAGCCTCAGGGCGGGGTTAAGTGAATCATTATGCATTATGGCTCCCTGTGTCACAGAACAACATGAGGACATTGGAGAGGAGTGGGGGGGTTCAGGGTGGGGGGGGGACCTGAACCGAGGAGCTTCAGCTGGACAGATGAAAGTGACAGATGCCCCGTGCAGGAGGGGACAGCCGCCCGTCCTCCAACACATGTGTCTGTGGGAGGGTGAGGGATTTGGGAAATGAGGGAGGAGAATCATTGGTCTTACTTTGAGCCGCTCGGAGACACCCTCGATGATGCTTATTGAGAACTCTGCAATTTTAGGGGACCGTAGCTTTCCCTTCTTGCTCTCACCGTCATACTCGGCCTTTGTCTTCACAACCACCTGGTCAGAACACGCACGCACACACACACACACACACGCAAACACACACACAGCAGCTTTAAATGATCTCATGAGGAAGAAAGGATATTCAATTTTAATAGATGTTTTTTGTTGTTGTTGTTCTTTAGATCAGCTAATGAAATCAGAAATCTCACCTTATCGGATGGGGGGAACTGCAGCTGGCTGGCATCTAGAGGGGTGATGAGAGGGATGGTGTCAAACCCGTCCTCAGATGCCGCCTTCCCGTTGCTTTTCTCGGCGAAATTATTCCCCAGTTTCACCATTTTTGCCCTGCACAGAAAAGGGTGTAAATAATAAGCGCTTGGTGACGCTAAAAATGAAGGCGTCGTTGTTAGTGACGCCCCGTGTGTGTGTGTGTGTGTGTGTGTGTGTGTGTGTGTGCGTGCGTGCGTGTGTGTGCGTGGGTGCCGGGGATAATTTATGGAGAAACATATGGATGAAACGATATGCATGATGTCAGGCGCTCTGTGGGCCAGGAGGTGGGAGATTAACCAAAGCGCACGAGAGGAGAGGAAACTGACTGCATCGTGATTTGTTATCATTTAAATAAAAAAAAATAAAAAAAAAAAGAATAAACGTCCACATGCTTTTCTTTTCTGCATGCAAGCACTCACCAGCTCTGCCGAGTCGCGTTATGAACCAGTGCGCTTCCTCCCTGGATGGCTTTGGCTTTTGTCGTTCCAGCCTTGCTGCGTGTGCGTGTTTTCTTAGATGTGACGCAGCCGATTTGCGCGGAGCTGGTGTGCAATATGGCCAGCTGCGTTTGTGCGTCGTCCCCCCTTCCTCTTCCTCCTCCTCCTCCTCCTTCGCACCCTTCCTCCCGAGCTGCTGGATGCTGGATGCTGGATGCTGCTGCTGCTGCTGCTGCTGCTACTGCTGCTGCTTCTGGCGTCTGGCCGCACTACAAGTGATGTAACGTCCATCCATCCATGCGCACACATGCTGCAGTCAGGGGGGGGTCAGCCGGAGCCCATCAGCAGCCGACACTTGCAGCTGAATGTGGGATGAGTTTCTAGCATAGGACATGTGTGCTTCTTAAAGGATTTAGTGTTTGAGAACATGGGAACAACAGAAATGATTGTTTGTTTGTTGTTTGTCGGCACTGTTTCGTGCAAGCACAGGACAAACGGATAATGTGTGAAAAGGACTTGAAACAAATCCACGTCCTGTTGCAGTGCAATGATGTCACTCTAAAAATTGTTTTTGATTATTCAGTTTCAGTTCATCTTTTAATGCGTTACTTGTGATTTTCTGTTTCCTTGGAGTATAAATACTAGGCTGCTGGAGGATCCTGGCTTTTTTTTGTTGTTGTTGTTGTTTTTGTCGCCACAGACTGTGAGCAGGATGAATACTGGGAAGTCTCGGATGCACAACGTCTCCATAGCAACCATTAGATGCTATCTATATGCCAGCCTGTTCACTTAAACAGTTTCTATATATAAACTTGTGGAGCATAGTTTTGCTCTCATAACTTTAATAAACAATATGTTTTTGTTTTTACAAATTTGTTAAAGTTATATGTTCTGACAGCATAATATGAGAGAGATAATCTATTTTTTTAAAAAGCGAGCAACTTTTCCTTTTCTTCCTGTGGTTAATAATCTGCAGAATTAAATTACTTGGTTAGAAACAAGCAATCGGATCCAGGAGGAGGGTCTTGGTGCTGTCAATCACCCTCATGTACTAGCAGCTTAGCAGCTCTGTGCTGTGCCACACTACAGCCTGCAACATGGCCACAGTTATGAGAAAAAAACTGTGCGTTGTTTCTTCACCAGCAGGTGCACATCTTTGTAAAACTAGGACTAAAACCGTTTTTCTCTTACATCACTGCCAAAACATCCAAAACAGCAATTGGTTCTCCATCAACATGGGAAAACATCCACTAAAATCTATGTAGATGCTTAATTTTTAGGAAAAAACAAACAAAAAAAAACCCATCTGCTTGTTGAACGAAGCTGATCAAACGAAATGTCTGACTTTGCGTTCTTGCACAGTGTAAGATTATGCGACTTCAATAGGATTCATTTCTATTCGTCTTTACCAGGCCCACAAAGAATCTGTCAGGTACAAAAGTGCTTGTTATTTAAAGAGCTACCTCTATGAAACCCAGGCAAATGTGACAGTGTGAGGGCTGTGGCGCTGTGTTACCAAACTCTGAGGATCTGCAGCTCCTCAGACCTTCCAGGGCTGCAGTGTGTTGCTCAGCCCCACAAATGTTTTTCACATCCATCTCACTTGCTGTCAGAGCAGGCAGCTGTTCCTTTTATCAGCACTGGAGGTGATGATGGACAAATGTTCACAGTCTGTTTTTGTTGTCCCTAAATGGCCCCTAAATTAGTTATTGCAGCTTTGTAAACATCTCTCTCAGTAAAAGGCACTGAACTCACCGTTTGCTTTGTAGTTGCCCATATATCGGGATGTAGAGGCCATGAAGAAAAGACGGATAGAGCCTGCTATCAATCACTTTATGTGGTTCTCGGTCGGAAGAAGAGAATTGGATCCATTGGGGACAAATGACCCAGTTTTAATATTCAAAGCCTCGCCTGGTACCATGCAGTGATATGGTATAGAGATGGTCTGTGCCTACTTCATCCACAGTGTCTCTTTATTATGTAGCTTCCGAGAAATGTGGAAAACAAGTCTGTGGCTGTGTATTAGCCAGCTGCTTGTTGCCAGGTTACAGGGCCAGTAAAACCTGTTCAGAGCAAAACTGTGAAAATAATTAGTTAAGCAGGGAACAGTAAAGGAAAAGCCTGAAGCACTATGCGTTAGCCTTGTGGTTTTAACCGCTGATATGGTCGCACATGAAGCAGATACTGTGAGGTGAAGACGCGGAAGAAAACAGAAACCAAAAAACAGAAATGAATCCAATTTACAACGAGGCTGTAGCATCAACACTTTCCGGACGAGCTCTAACAACATGCTTTTTTACATGATTGTCAGAAAGTTGATGACTGAGACAAAGGTAGTTGCGTCTGGTTGCTTTCTCGTCAAAGGCATGAAAAACAAGAAACTGTGTAAAAGAAAGCCACCAGAGGGAGACACCACCTTGACGTTTTCATTTCTGCATTTTGTTGCAGAAGTGAAAACTGCTTCCATTGCTTTTTAAAGCTTCATTGCATCCACTATGCTTTTTGTTCCACTACTTAATGTAGGGCACAAATGATGTTCGCGGTTCCTCAACAATTCACTGCAACGTTTCATCAAATCTCGCTTTGAACCTGCTCATTGTTTGATCGTGTTTCATGGGCCACCGCGATGTTCCTGCTCCCGCGAAACATGAGAAAACCTGATGTTAGACAGGCTTTAGTTCTAGGTCAAAGGTCAGCAACTTGTATATCCCAAACAGCCATTTTTGCTCTACTTCCTTCAACATAAAGTGTCTACAGTCACTTTTAGAACAAAATAATTTATCAAGTTTTCTAAAAACAGGTTACAAAAAGCAGGTTTCTATCATTTAAAAATGAAGCTATATTTTTATATTAATAGCAAACAAACCAGCGAATCAGAGAACTTTATTGTGCAACGGTAATAAAAGATTTGAAGTAATCGGATCGGTATCCTCACAAACCACATCATACTGTATCTGCTGGCTTTTCAGAGTAAGTGTGTGGTGCATGTAATGCTCTAGATCAGCCGTATCATTCGGCCTTATATGGCCTGTTCTACTGCTGTTCCTTTAAAACCCACTCTGTTGTTGGCGCCCTGCCCAGAAAGTTTATTTCCCTTTTCCCATCCAGCCACATGGACAGGGCTCCGTCACACGGAGAGGGAGAACGAGAGAGAGCAGGAGTTTTCTCACTGAGAGCACTGACTCCACCACCACCGGCCGTCTGAACAGGGGATCCTCTATCTTCCACCAAGTAGATCTTCGTCCCAGTGGATCTGTCACAACCTCAGACAAGTGAGGTGAGTCTGACCATGTGCATGAAGTGGTGCGTGTTGTGTTTTTGCTTGTGTAAAGTGAGCAATCTGCTGACTTTGCAGCGTCTGGTCCAAAGGCAGTGCTGCCACGCGAAACGTATTGTATTTTGACAACAAAGGCTCTTTTCACAAATCTATAATTCCCTGCTCCCAGGTCAGGCCAGCAGTATGCAGTCCTTTGGATGTGAACTAAAGACTCTTTTGCTTTTTAAAATTCCTGTTGAAAAAAATAAGAAACGAAAGAGCAGGAACTTGAAGCATTGCTAACAGAAACCAGGGTGGGAGACAGGTTGGATGACCAGACTCAACATCCGCCGAGTTGCTGCGGTAACCCGGCCGGGATGTTTCTCCGTAAACTTTCCCGGCTTGTTGCTGTGCGGAAAGCAAAGCTGCGGAGGCTCCGTGCCTGTTGCTGCTGAAGTTTGTGAATTGTAATTTTCCTGAGGAGATGAGGTCACAGGCAGACACACCCTGAGACTCAGACTGGGAGCAGGAAAAAGGGCCGACTCTCCACAGAGCCTGTCAATGACTCACGAACCCGGGGAGGAAGCAGAATTTCCATTCTGTTTGGAGCGGAGGAATTTGGGCCTGGATGCGGCTGCGTTTGATGGGAGGAGTAAGGTCACTGACACAAGCCATGTGACAGCCTTTAGACTACTTAATGAGCTTTGGATCTCACAACCTATCCACCCCCCCCAAAATCCATTCATCAAAATGAATGACAGCTTTTTATGTACATATTTTCGTTCAGGAATGTGTTTGGAATGCAGCTCATTTCCTCTTTCCCAAAAAGTTAGCTCTGCACGATTTGTTTAAAGGCCCACTTCCTGATGCCTTCTTCCCAAACGTTCACAATTTAGTTAGCCTTGCTTGAGCTGCAGTCTGGTTTCTAAATAAATGTTGAGGTGTTGGCAGCAACGCTGCGTGCGCTGTGATTTGAAGTGAGTTCAGATGTGCAGCCGTAGCCCCGGACCGGGAGAGCCGAGGCGGAAGTAGGAGGCGGAGGGGCCGGGGGCGGATTGAGTCAACACAGGATTGTTTCTCAGACTTTTCACTTCTGCTCTCATGCCTCTCAGTGGACTCGCACGTAACCGGGGGAGCTGCAGATGACGGCAGATGGTCACAGTCCGGATAAAATGAAATCAAAGTGCGATGAATGGATATCTTCTGCCTCTTGATCAGGAGCTCATTGTGGTGATTTACTCTCTTCAGGCCAACGAGGTTCTTGGTTTCCTCCTGATCTGGAAGACACATTTCGCAATTTCCGGGCTGCAGAAAAACTGCATGCATTAGTGGAAAGTAAAACAATTCCTTTTTTTTTTTTTTTCTTTACTATACATCTCTTGATTTCTCACCCAGTTCTTGGCTGTTTATGTCTGTTTTATAAGTGGCAAAAGTATTCAAACCCTTTTTCATATTTTAGGATTACAACCTGGATCAGACTTTAGAAGGGGCTTAAATGGGCAATAGCCCAGGGTCTACATTTTTTGGGGGGGTGCCCCAAAGATTTTTTATTTTTTAATTAATTCATGTTTCATTGTACTTCATGTAAGAGTTATATCAGGTGGGTTGTAATAGTATTTTGGGATTTTTATATAAACAATCCTCAAGTAGTTGAAAAGTGTTTTTTGTGTGCGGGGAAACAACGTGGAGCTACAAGCCAAGAAACGTAATCAGTTGGTATAATTGTATTAAATTATGTGTATTTTGCATTTGCAAGTATAATTTTACTTTAGTTGGGACGGGGACCACATATTGGAAATCCAGCCCTGGTTTCAACTACTAAGGATAATTTCTATTTTATTAAAATCAGAATATCTGCTTCAAAAGGACTGTCCTGCATTTAGCTCCTTCTAGATTTCCGTCAACTCCAAATAGCTTTCCTGTGTACTACAAAATGTTAAAATAGCAGAGAAATCACTTTGCTATTGTCTGGAAAATAAATAAATAAAAAAAAACATTTTACAGACTAAAATGCAAAATGAAAAGTGTGAAATATGTTGCAAAAAATAATCATATGAAGTGTTATCCCTGTTGAATAAGCAATGGGGATATTCAAAGGGAATATTAAACATTATTCTGATGTTTAAGTCTTATTTTCAAATGGTTATTTAGACTTATTTCGTAATATGTTTATTTCTTTATTTATGGACTGTCATTTCTTGACATCTGCAGATTTGTAATTAACATCAGTGTGTGATGAGCTGACAGCTGTGTGTGAGATAATCCGGGTGACGAAAACCCACATTCCTCCTCCTTTCATCAGTTTTATTCTTCTGAACTCAAAACATCAAGATTAGAAACAAGATTTTAACCGTGAGCCAAATACCTGAAACGCGTGTCATTCATAGTCTTCATTATCTGATGCTGGTTAAAAATAAAACTACGCAGCTCCTTTGTGACATTAACGGAGGACATGAGGCCATCTTGATCAGGACTGCACATCAACACCACGTTTATTCATCGCAACGACTTGTGAGACTGGCGGCGTTTCCTTTTCGTTTACCTTTAGCCCTCAGTAGAACTGTGGTCACAACAGTGGAAAAGTATTCAAAAGTTGCTCTTGCGTGTGCGTGGATGTTGATTGTACTTGCAAATAAGTCTTTCCTCTGAATCTCTTGTGTTGGCCGACTGGCTTGAATTTAGAAAAACAAATCTTCAAATCCGCATAGATGGCAGTCAGACAGAAATACTGAGCTTGAAACGCTTTCAGCTCCCAAATACTGGTAACAATGAATGATTCTTAAAATTCAGAAGCTTTGCCACTTCCAAGGGTGAATGAAATAGTTGTTTTTTTTTTGCTCCAGGTGGACAACATGCATCCATGGTTAGTTGATACTACACCCTTCCTAAAAACATGGACTAATTTAAAAGCCACAGTAAATAATTTATAAAAAATGTCTTTTAAAACATTTGTTAAAACTAAGTTGTGGCAACATATTATGAGAAATAATCTGTAAAAAAAAAAAAAAAAAAAAAAAAATTAAAACATCTTCTAATCCTTCTCCTGATGGTTCTGCTGCCTTTGCATAGAGTCAGGAAGAGGGTCCTAATGCTGTCCATCAATCATGTGTATTGGCTGCTCACGCCCTACCCCTCACTTTCTGCTACAGCTGCTTTCCCACAACAGAGCTTCCCATGAATACTCAGGCTAGTTAGCATGGGCACCATTGATGGTGGACAGCTTTCATGTAACTGTGAGTTGTTTCTTCACCATTAGCACATTGAGCAGTGCATACATGAGTGTGATTGACAGCACTAAGAGCTTCCCCCTGGATGTGATTGGTTGTTTTTGACCTGAAGTGTTGCTTCAGTTTATCTGTCTGACATTATGTTGACAGTAGCACTATGTATAGAATTTAATAACATTTAATATATATTTTTTTTATTATTTTATGGTTTTCATGGTTTGTATATTCTGCTTTGTTTTCAAAGTCAAAAAGCACATTACCCACCAGAAAAAACAACAACTTAAAGTAAATGTTTAGATAACAGAGGAAACAAACCTAAATAATTCACTGGAGTGCACGTTTAGAGTTGTGTAAAACGTTGACGTCAGATAACCATAAAACTGTTTTGAGCTTCAGCTCATGATAATCCTGAACACAGAGCGTGTTTGTGCTCGTTTCTGGCAGTTCTTTTCAAAGAAACTTTGCTGCCTCGGGATTTTAGCATTATCTCCACGCGGAGATATGTCTTTAAATAAATAAAACTATACGACAGCTTCGATCTGGAAAAATCCTTAATTATGTGAGAGCAAGATCAAACAGCACTGAATGATTTTTTCACTGCATAGGAGATTTATCAAGAATAAAACCTCCTGCGCTCCCTTCTTCATGCTCCTTTAAAGTCAGGAACTGGTAAAGCCACATCCCACCTTATCTCATGACTAATATCTGTTTACGGCTGAGGGGTTGTACTCAGCACAGCAGGGCAACTCAGAGCTGATCCCTCCCTTATATTCCGCCGCAATATATCCAAGTAAGTGCGGTTAAGCTGAAGGAGGAGACTTCCTCAAGGAGGGAGGGCTCACCTGTAAGGAGAGGAGGACTCTGACAGCAGCGTCCTGCTGTCACCTGCCGAACTGTCACAGAGCAGAACATGCCCAGCAGCTGAGGGGACGCTCGGCTGGCGGCCGTCCTTACGGTTGGAGATTTAAAATGGGTGGGACGCAAAGTCAGGATCGGAAGAGGAGCACCCGGCGAACGAGTTTTCGGAACGTCGTCAAGAGCATTACGTGAGTCGCCTGCCTCACCCGTTTCTACGCCTCTGAAAAGCTTTTCTCCTTGATACATGTTCCTGAAGATGTGTGACGATTAGACGCCCTGTCTAAACATTACACGCCAAAAGCTGCGATCCTAACTGTCTAGCTGGTGTCTTGCTTTGCATTTTGGTGAGACACTGACCTCTGTTCAAGCATTGATGCAAATTTCCACACACACTCAGAGAGCAGATAAGATCACATGCAGACCGGCTGTGAAATGTTTGCTTCCGTGGACTTAGAAGACTGTGGATGCACGTTATTGGTAGACCAGACACAAATAGATCTTTTCCTATTTAACTAGAAAAAAGGGGGAAAAAAGTGGACTGAGTCAGATTAGTTTTTTTAAAAAGGAGTTTCTTATCACATGTTTATGGTGATCTGTTGTTTTTTGCGACTAGAATAGACTCGGTTGTCTTGTTACAGTATGATCTCACTGTGAGAAATACAACTTGACTGTGTCAATATTTGCTGGAGGCGTCTCAGCTTGAACTCCTGTTTGTCTGAACACAGTTTCCATGCAGAGGGGAAAAAAAAAAAAGAAAGAAAATAAAAACACTGCACGGGTGTTACAAATTGGGCTGATGCACAGCACTCAGACTAAAACCCATTTATACTTAGAGGAGGAAACAAAACAGCAAGTTGATACCAGGAGTTCCTCAAGCTTCAAATCAAACACGTTTTCTTGGGAAGTGAAGGAACTCTCTCCTCTCCTCCACTTTAAACCAGCGGTGTGTTCAGGCGCAAGTCACTCCCCTAACTCTGGCTGCCAGTTTCCAAACTGGTTTGCGAGTCCTCCGCCTCCTCCGATCTGATCCAAGCATTACTTTTCTGGGTCGGCTGCGGCGGGTCGGGCTGGTAGGAGTCGGCGAACCGCTCGCGGGCTTTCTCCCAGTTCTTATGGGACTTGGATCTGGTTGCGGAAATGTCGTCCACCGACATGACGCCGCCCGTTCCCAGGCCGGACTGCGATTTCCGGATTTTCAGTTCGATCTGTGAAAACGACGACGACAGACCGTCAGGCTTTGGAACACATTAAACACGTGAGATGCACCAATCAGGCTCTTTATGGATGATGCTGATATCGGATCGGCTTTTGGAGGTCTAATGGTCTCGATTCTAAGGATTGTATCACATAAACAATTGGGGAAAAACGTGCTGCAGCTCATAGGTAGTAAGGTTCAATGGAAAACACAGAAATCCGAAGATTATCCTGTTTTATGTGTCAAACCTTTTATTTGTTTTGTCTTAAGCTCAAATTTTCAGAATTTCACCAAAAGGATCAAGGAAAACAACAAAAAAAAATTCCAATCTCTGGAAAAGTTATTGGTTATTTGGATAACAGACGATGAACTCACCGGATCTTTCATCCCCCGTCCCTCTTTTCCCAGTCCCTCTCCTTTTTTCCAGCCCATTTTTTCCAGCATCTTCCGGCCCCTTGTTGACTTCACTGATCTCCCTTCAGAGGACAGAAAGCAATAACATATGAGCAACATACGGGCTTCCAGTGCATTATCCATGTAAAAACTTCAGTCTTTTCAGTTATTCTCCTCTTAAAAACACTACAATTCAGACAAATTATGGCAGATAATTCAACAGTGACCAGACTTTGAGCATGGAAGCTACAAAAAGGGAAGGAAAGAAGGGCCTCTTAAATGGTACAAACAGGAATAAAGTCAAACATGGAGTCAATTACTTTTCCATAATTGACTCCATGTTTCCACACTGATCCAGACTTACTCATGTACAGAGGCAGGTGCATCGTCCCGTTGGAAAACGCCTTCGCTGCCCACATTCTGCCGCCGAGACTCTGCTCTGTCCCTGTACTTGGGGTTCCTCAGGGCTTTGGTCTCCTCGTTGCTCTATATTGAAAACATGACCAACCATGTAAACAAAAAACCCCCAAAAAACTTGATGTATATTTTGACCCTAAATCCAGCTGCAGGACACCTCAACACTCACTTGCAGTCCATATTTGGCCTTCATTTGCTTCAGCTCTTTCTGTCTCAGGGACTCTTTGTCTTCTTTGCCGAGGCCCGGAGCTTCTACAAACAACAAGGGGAACGCTGACATCAGACTCTTTTAAATGACTTGTACAAATGTCTGCTTTTTCTCCCCTGTGGATTTGTTCTCTCACCGGCGCTCTCCTCCCTCCTGTGCTTGCTGATGTGAGCCATGACTTGTCCGGGTTCACAACCGTCACAGGTGTCGGTGCCCGAGTGGATGTGGAACGACAGCACGGTCTCTCCCATCTTGACTTCATCCCCATGCATGAGTGCATGAGGCTCTGACTTGGTTTTGGGCTGCAAGTGGACACCGGAGTTCAACTGGAAGGTTTCGCTTCTTATTCAACGTACCGAGACGAAGTGCCGACCTGCAGTATGCGGTTTCCGTTAATGACCGTCCCGTTTTGGCTCCCCTGGTCCACCAGCATGTAGCTCTGCTGTTCCTGGTCAAAGTACACCTCCGCATGGAACTGGAACCAAACGGGCAACATTTAGAGACACCGCAGGGAAAACAGGAATAGTTTAGACTCCTGCAGGGAAAGCAAAGCAAGGAGTTTTACCTTGCTGACTCCCATTTCTGGTAGTCGAACTGCATGGTTCATGTCTTTTTCTCTGCAAAGAAACACAAAAGGTAGAAGGCTAATTTTTGCTCAATTAATCAATTAATATAAATGTTTTCAAAAAGCAAACGTGTCATTTTCTAAAGGATTTAACACCACATTTTCTTATGCTAGCTTAACAGACTGTACTTGTAGATCAACACAAAGAAGTACAAATTTGTGAATCAATAAAAAAATTGAAAATAAAAAGTTATGTTAGGGTATTGATTGCAAACGGCAAACAGTTCTCCGATTTTTATTTGAAAATAAAATGGCGAAAATTGTGTTAATTTTCTTTAAGCAGCGTTATTATTCAGAACTCCGTTTTGGTCTAACACATGAAATCCCAATGAAACGCAGAGACTTGTGTAATATGACTGCATGAATACTTTTGCCAGCACTGTGGATGAACAGCTGAGAAGAACAGAACCAACCTGCCGAATGTGGCCGGAGAGTCGGCTGTGATGATGAACAGAGTTCCCACCTGCAGCGCCGGAGACCTGACCACGGTCACTCTCACACACGGGGGCCAGAAGTTGTTAACTGGAAGGAACAAAACAAACCAGCTGGGTTAGCAGCAGAACAAAGAATTACAGGAAGCTTCAAGGCAATCAAATCACCGATCGGGAGTTCTAGCTTGATGTTTTGTACAGATTTAAATGAACTATCCCAGAACCTGTCTTTGAGAGATCTGCACTCCTGGCATGTCAAATTTTGGGAGTTTTCTCCTCTCACCTTCTTGGCTCTGCATCTCCATTTCTGACTCAGGACTTTCCCTGGAATGTTTGGGGCTGGAACATGATGAAGGCGTCGAGGCGGATTCCAGATCTTCCTTTTCAGATTCTGTGATCTCGCCCTCCTCTGGTTCGCTGTCGCCCTCGGACTCCTCACTCTGAACCGGGCTCCTCTTCCTCTTCTTCTTCTTCTTCTTTTCTGATTTGGATTTCTTCCTCTTCTTTCTGGAGCTGCTCTTCTCCTCGTGGTGTGAGCCGTTCTTCAGACGCCTTCTCCGCGATGGCGATTTGTCCCGCTCTTTGCCGTGTTTTGAAGAGTCTCTTTTACTCTTGGATAAGTCTGGACTACGAGACCTTCGGTGCAGTTTTCTGGATTCGGTTTCTTCCGTTTCTGGCTTCATCTCAACCAGACTGTGTTCCTGCCACCAGACAGTCAGCAGTGAGATTACCGTGTTGAAAGGCAGCAGGCCGGCTGACTTTTTACTGTCGATCCCAAATATCAGTCACACGTTAATTCCTGGGTCTCAGTTTTTAAAGTCAATTCGTCATCATGCTCCCCAAATTATGTCAGGAATTACAGAAAAGGTTTTAATGTGCATCACGATGTGCGAAGGAAGGTTTACTACTTCAAGTATAGACTAACATGTTTTGTTCCCTTGGTAACGAGATGAGCGTTTGGCTGGAGCGGGTGACAGCAGATAAAGCTGCATTCTCAGAAAATCTCTGACTAAATGGAGAAAGAAATTTTAAAGCAAGTCCTGACCCTGGTAAAGATAAATGCTTTAAAATGTATTCACATTATAACAATATCATTATCACTCTGAAAAATGTTAGGAAATCCAACTTTTATTGTGTAAATCTATGGAATAAAAAAAACAAACTCCTTTTCATATTAATGTAACTGAATCTTTTTTTCTTAAATTACACATTTTGTTTTACGATGATGACAGATTTAAGAAATGCCTCATAATAAACACTTTATTTTTTTGTTTCTCTGGGGTATAAATATGACGTGACACAGTTCTTTTAGCTGCTGGCCGCTATGCTGGACGACCCATATTTATATTGCCAGAACAAAAGTGCCGTCTTGCAGCCACCAAAACTGCATAGCAGTCATCAGATGCAATGAGCATCATGCCAACTGGTTGTTTGGGAGAAATGCGAGGGAAAAAAAAAAAAGCTCTTTATTCCTTTCATCACAAAGTACTACACTGAAGCTTTAACTGGAACTCTGTGCTCTGGTCAGGTGGGACAAAAAAATGTATGATATCATTTGTTCACATCACTAAAGCATGTCAGCGTACTTCATTATTTTGTAGTGTAAAACTAAAGTTATACCTCTGTAGGAGGGAGTTTTCCAGTAAGAGCAAATCCTCATTTTAGCCAAAGAGTTAGTCACATCTTGAACCTAGGCCAGAAGAATAGTCTTTCAGTCAACTATCCTGCATCATTAAAAACACAATAAGCAAACATTTTTAAAGACTGAGACCCAGAAAAGTCAAAGACAAGTTAAGGGGAACTTTAAAAAGCCAGCCGTCAGCCACCAAACACTTCAACGTGACAATGCGCTGCATCTCGTTGTTACTTACCCCCTCATCCTGATGCGACGCTTTCTTTACTGCTTTTGGGAACTTTCTCCATTTCTTGTCGAAAACGTGAGTCTCTTGGGAATGCTCGGCAGTGCTCTGCGCAGCAGGCACCTCGATCCTGGAGTGAAACTGATACCGTCCGCTTTCTGCGTCATAGTAGTAGTATATGCCCGTGTTGGCGTCATAATACAACTGACTGACCTGGTGAGAAAAGAAGAAAGTTTTACAATATAAACGAACAATGAGCATTGAATCTGGCACCAGTCACCCAACTGAACAAGCACTCGTAAAGAAAACCAACAAACCGAGTCGTAGTAGAAGCCCGTGCTGTGATCATAATACATCCCAGACGTCTCATCGAAGACGAAGCCAGTCTGCGTCATGGCTTCTTCAGCTGTGGCCCTCAGCATGTCAGCTATGGAGCTCGCATCGCCTCCCTGAAGCAGACATTATTATGAATGACTGTATCAAGGCCAACTCAGACTTTAGCTTCAAGTCCAACTACGACGGACTTAAAAACGGTATATTTTATTACTTTGGATGCACTTATAGAAAAGTAAACCTCTGCTGGAGCTACTTCGCTGATCTCTGCTGAAGCGGACGCATCCGGGGCCAGTGCTTCATTGGTTGTTGACACGTCTACTGCCGTACTGTAACCAGTTACAACCACAGCTGCCGTCGCCGTACTGTGATCAGCATCACCCTCAGCTGCTGCTGCTGCTGCTGCTGTCATCGTCGTGTCCAGACCTTCCTGGGAATCTGCCCCCTCAACGTTCTGACAGTAGCCTCCATAGTAGTAATTGTAGTAATCTGGGGGGAGTGGATCCTGATCGTTATTTGTGATATTAACTACATTTATTTACATGTTCCAGAAGTGATGATACGCATACGCACCGGTTTCTGACCACACATGTTCTTCTGTTTGAGTTTCACAGCTTACTCTGTCTTTCTCTTTCTTCTTTCGCTCATGAATCTCTGCACTGAGCTGGTCAACCTGGAGCCGCACAAAAAACGACAACAAAGACTTATGCCTTTCATCTAACATAATCAACCCAATTTAACATTATATTAAGTATTAGGCTTTGCATTAAGCTTAACAATATTCCCTGACATCACGAGTGTGGGCAAACAAATTTTTTTTATAACGTTGCTTGTAAAATAATTTTTACCTCTTAAAATCTCCACATTTTTGGGGGGGAATTTTTACAATACAAACTCCTATGCATCTCATTTCAATTTTATATTAACTAACACAAAGTAAATCAGAAATACAAAGTGACAGAAATTAGATATATTGTTTGAATTTTTAAAAACAATCTGAAAATGGACATGAGGCGCCTGAGGTAGTGTGTGATGTTGAGTTTTATTCTTCCAAGTGTTTTGCATGTACTCTGCTTGTCTTACGACAAAACGTGTCACTAATTAAAGTTCTCCACAACTTGGCCCCTGGCCTGCACTAGAGTTATTAAGATTTATCAGAGTAAAGGAGCCAGCACACTTTTCAACTTTGCTCTTGCAGGACAATCTGAAAAACTATTTTTCTTCCACTGTGCAATTCTGCACTGGTTTGTGTTTGCGCATCACGCAAAAAAAAACCCCAATGAAATCCGCAGAGGTTTGTGACAAAATGTGGAAAAAAAGTTAAGAGGAGTGAATACTTTTTGTAAGACATATTGAACAGCTGACCTGCTTCCTCAGGTCTTCGTTGTAGCTCTCGGTGGTCTTCTGCAGCCTCTCGGAGTGGCTCAGCTGCTTGTGTAACTTGGTGAGCTCGGCTCGGCACTCCTTCAGCTCCTGTTTCAACGACTCGACTCTCAGACGGAGCTCAGCCACCTCACACTCCGAGTCTTTCTCCCCTCTTGCTTCCTCTTCCTCCTCCATCCGGAAAACTGGAACCGCGGCAGCGAAAGCTGCGACGGGGACAACGCGTTCTTAACCGAGATGCTCGCAAACCACAATCTAAATGCGCCGGCGCTTTCTGATAATAGTCCACTACTTGGTTTATAAACGGTCCGGACATCAATCAATCGAATACAGCCGGACTCCATGTTTCTTTCTTACCGTTTGCTTTGTTTTCTCCGAGCGGGAGGCGATTTCGTCCTCAAAGCGGCGACCTGAAAAGTTGAACATAAACATCTTGTCACTTCCAAGCGTGTTGGATACAGCCCGGTACATGTTTTGAGGACAATTAGACAGTTACAGTTGAGGCAGCTGAAATGTTTACAGTCCACCCTGCTCGCAACCGCCATTAACTCACGGCGGAAGTGATTCTTCTTCGTGGTCCGGCGCCAGTTGCAAACCCCGCCGTCGCCACCTGGCGGCGACCGCGGCTAGTAACCTGCGTCAAAGCCGTGAAATGTTCACTGTTGTTTGTTGGTCTTCGAATTCTCTCCACTAAATGGAGCGGTAAGTAAGTCAGCCTTTAAACGTTTGTCCTCCTATCTGCAGTTAAATACGTGTTTGTGTTTTTTTTTTTGTTTTTTTTTTGGTTGTCAAGCGTGAGTCTTACGTTAAGAGTCAACTTTAGAGTGGACTCTGGGGGAAAACATGAATGCATGTGAGTCTTATATGGATTTGGCTCGGCACTGGTGGGTAATAAATGGACCCGAGCTCTCAGTGAGCCTCGCCTCATGTATTGGACTCAATCTGGTTGACTGCATAGAAACAATCAGTTGGGGGTGGGGGGGATCCAGTTGGTCTTAATGAGGTTTCAAATAGGCTTAGAGAAAATTATATCAAACTGGGTCATTGAAAACTTTGAAACTCAACTCGGTGAAGCATCACATATATTAATAAATTATACAGTGTGATGTTTTAAAGGCTGGTGACTTTACAGCTAAAGAAAATGTAAAAATAAAATAAATTTAGAACTATAATTTCAGACCAGTAAAAAACTGTTTTAAAACACAACTGTGGGGTTAAGAAAAAAAAAAAAGTTTAATACCTGGTTTAAAGGTTATTTTCAAATAGTACTTTAATCTAAGAAAAACACATTTGCATATAACTGTAAGGAGAGTCTACATGTTTTAAGATCCTGTATGTGAAAATCACTTGCAGCCATTATGTAGTTGCTTGCGATCTTCTGACGTTACATTCTTTGGCCCATTTACTGCCAATATCTGATCTGCATGTGAGGTTCTGATTGGGTAATCATGGTTAAAACGTGGGATTTTTACTGACATCAAGTAGAAACTAGTAGTCAGTATTGTTACGGGATAAAAATGGTTGCGAAAGCTGCTCTATCAACTCGTCATGGTTTACTTTAGAAGACTAAAACCACCAAACAATACACCTTCAGAGGACAGAAATAAAAAAAGACCAATAATTGAATAATAATAAGCATAATAATGAAAAGAGAGAGGGACTGAGGAACAGGGCCTATTTAGTATGTCTCTGGACTAGAAACTGTTTTGCTGCCCTACACATTTTGTTTTCTCAATTATTAATGGAAAGCCTTTGCTGACAACACAGAAATCAAACCCTTCTTCAAATCGCTGACTATCTTTTTTTGTTTGTTTGTTTGTTTGTTCTGGTATTTTCACAGTTTATCTTTGGCGATGACGAGCACAAAGACTTTGAGTTTTGAAAGGCCTTCTCGCCATCATGCTGATCTTTAGCGCCGCCAAGGCTGGGGACACTAATGACGCTACTTGCTGATTCCAAAACATCAACTGTCTAGACTCCTAAGTTGTGGACTGTACTGAGAAAGGCTCTTTTCAGATCATGAAACGTTTAATGTATGTCTTAGAACAGGGAAATTGATAATGGACACAGAAGGAGGAGCTTGCCCAGTTTGTTGGTGCTTTTATGGCATTAGTACTACAAAGTGATCTCTATATATTCTGATGTAACATTATTATTTTTGTTAACAGACAGATCTTTGTTTGTTGTCCTCAGTGTATATTTTCAGCACTGGAAAACATTTGAAGGAAATCCAGGTTTCGATTTCAGTGACAGACATTGACCACTAGGTGTCAGCGAAGCCCATAAAATCTAGAAATAATAATATCCAGAAGTCATGTCTAAGTACCATATATAGATTTGAGTTGTTTCCTTTTCACCACAGAGTAGCGGAAAAATAATGCGGTTGTAAGCATCTGTTAGCAGTTTAACCGGCTTGTTAAAAATAGCTCTTTACATTTCCAGCTGGTGCCACTTAAAAGTGGAATACAATATTAGATTCTTCTAAATATTTCATTGTGCTGACTCAAGCTGATTTGTGAGCCCATCGCCGTTCCTCTCCCTTATTCCTCATTCTCTTCTGTATCTCTCCCTCTGGTTAGATTTGGGTTGTTCCTTTCCTCCCCGTCTTCTTCCTCCACTTGACAGTTCTTCCTCCTCTGACCTTTCCGCTCCTTTGTTTGTACGTTCAATAATTTCCTGGAATGTCTGGTTCTGTCACATAGATTTACAGGACGTAGCCAAGGCCAAATTATGTAGACCGATCTTATGCCGGCAGGAAGCACTGTTGCATAATCACGTGGCTTCTCTGTTGTCTTTTTCTCTATTTATGGAGAGAAAATATATAAAGGATTGCAGTGTACCTAAAGTAAAAACCAAAATTTCCCCCTTTTATCAATTATGTCTTTTGTGCATATTTGTTACAGCAAGATGAATCAGAAACGACCCACAGACTAAACAAATTTGGATCATTGGTCACATTTACGCTAAAGCCTAAACAGAATTCAGCAAGTTTGTTTTACGCCGTATTTAAGGGACTTATTGTTTTCTTGAAAACGCCTGCAGGGTTCCTCCTGCTGTGATTGAAATCTGAGCTCTTTTGGGTTGTGCTTGGATTCTGGTGGAGCGTCAGGCGTCTTTGGCAAGAGCTCTGAGGCTTGTGTTGGTGGTGGGAGAGCAGCCTTAAAGAATCGTCTGGCCTTGTCAGCAGGGCTCCTTCTGCTGCCCAGCGATGCTTATAGATGCCAGTTTTAGACAAGAAAAGTGTGGGACAGGATAAGCAACGAGTCGGTTCACAGTTTCTTTTTCACTGCTTGGCAAAAACGGTGCTTTTTGTTTGTTTTTTTTCATCTTTAAATGACAGTTTAATATTTAAGATGTAAAATGTTTGCTGTTCCCTCAGGAAAATCCTTTAGACGTTCTACACTTAATGCGCGCGCTGTTCCCATTCGCTTCAACCACAAGCCCAGGGTCGATCGCAAAAATAAGTGGGTAGAACAGAAACTCCTCCCTTTCTGGTATAATGTGGAAACTCTGAGTCTGATTGAGGTTATGTGTCCTCGCTCCTTCATGGAATTTCAGAAAGTTTGCTCGCTCCGCTGCCGCACAGCAAAAATATCTGGCCATGGAGAGTAAAGCACAGAAAGGGTTTCCACGAGGGGAGAAATGAAATTCAGAAATGGCTCCGAAACATTTAGAGTGTGTAAAAGGCTGGTAATTCACAACAAGACTAGCTGTGAACAACGAGGGTCTTAATTTAGCCTTTCATAGACTTTGTCATTGTTGTGACTTCTGATCAGGAAATTACAACTTTCCAAAATACTCTGGAAAGTATTTTTTAATATCTTCTGAAAAATTGTGTAATTTAGTAAGGACCGATATCATAATTTATGGGATTTGTTTTCATTTACAGAAAAATAATCTTCTACACACACTCTATTAAAAGACACTATTATTACTGCAAAACATTAAAATTGACGACATCTCTTTCAGAACAATTAGGATGATTAAAACTGTTTGTATTTGCTAAATGCCAAAATAATGAGAGGTTTTGTTCACTCTTAAGCCTGCAGACTATTTTTAGGAATTCACAAAAACGTCATAAAGTTTGAAGACAATGCTATCAAAAATAATAATAATTGTTATTATTATTAAAATGTACGTGAACTTCTAATTTTGAAGTAATAAAAAAAATCCTTATTTTTGCCTTTAGTAAATAGAAATTATCTTGTGAATCCGAACTGATCTGAAGGTTAGATTCTGGTTGAAAATAAATTCAAATTTTTATGTGTAAACTTGTTTATGTGATCTAAAAACTGAGAGTCTGGAGATATTTGCTCCAAAACACTGATAGGCAGAGAGACACTATACGCCGTTTGTCCCACAAATTGCAGATAATAGAAAAAAGAATCAGTTTTCTTCTCCGTCAAACAAGCTTCAATTCCAAATCTCCTCAAACCATGAGTGGCAGGAAGCTTTGAAGTCTAAAAAACTTAGACTTGTGTTTCCACATAGTTTTATTTGTGAGATATAACGGTTTAAAAACATGCTGCAGCTTTAGGGGAATATTTTTAGATTGAGTTCATACCAAATTCAAGGTGTGGGCTCTATGTTCTCCGGAGGGATCTGACATTAAACCATTAACCGTACCCTGATGACAGACGCATTTTAAGAAATGGGACAAAATGCCAACGATTTTGATAAAAGAATAACATTTTTCGGGAGGTTGTTTGAGGCTGTTTGGTAAAAGTCAACTGATTACGATGGAATTCAGTTTGTTTTAGTGAAATGTGTCAAAAAAAAAAATTCCAAAAACTTTCACCTGCAAAAGTGAAACTTTCCACAAACGTTTTGTGGCGCGCCTTCCTGAGCGTATGTTGAAAGTGTTACGTTCTAAAGAGCACCATTTTTCCATTGACATTTTTCTTTTATGTTAGAATCTCCTCAATTTGTCCAGTTTTTTTTGTTGTTGTTTTGTTTTGTTTTGGCTTTTTTCTGAATCACTCCTCAAATATTCCCAAGCATTTTACTCATCACCATGCCACCGAGTAATTACTTGTGCGGCGGTGCTCTGCCCGGTGGTTTAGCGTTTCCTCTGACAGATTGAACCCAGCAAGGTAGTTCTCCTGAGGCTGTCCAACAGAACTGGTTCCCCCGGTCATGCATGCCTTCCTGCCGCAGTGTGGAAGAAACAGTTCACTGTGGAAGAGCCTGAGGGAGGGGGGGACTAATAAGTCTTTAAGATCCAGCCCCCACATTCCTAACCTCTCTCTGGACTATAAAACACAGAGCCCCAAGAGTTCAGCTCCTCCTCTACCTCCTACTCCTCCCTCTGTGTTTGTTTTGTGGCCCATTTTTTTTTTTTTTCTACTTCAGAGTAGAGGAGCAGGCTGACGGGGGACGTACCATTCTTCAACCACAGGGGAAGTCATCAAAGCAGCCGTGAGTTTTAGGGCTTGCAGCTCACTTCCTCCACCCCCACTGCAGTTTTTGCCTGTGAGCTGTTCCGAGGTGGAGCGGGGAGGATGGAGGAGGTTCAGAGGAGGAGAGAGAGAGAGAGCGAGAGAGTCAGCAAGGCATTTGAGAAACCAGCTGATCAGAGCTGAGGTATTCTGCCACGGAGGGACTTGTCAGCGTGTCTGGAAATTACTAACAGGCGAAGACAGAAAAGCAGGGTTGAAAAAAGAGAGCGAGATGTCTCCTTCTCTTCCTGTGAATCTGGGAACTCATGGAGAGCTGTGAGAGGCGTGGAAATCTGAAGAAGAGAGTGAGAGGTGTACTGGAAGCCAAGCCCTGGTTACTGGTGAGTCAGCCGGAGGCTGGAGAACTTCGTCGAGTAAGGAGCAATGTCTTGGCTGTCTCCGGTGTCATGGGCCAAATGGACGTGGACGGCGGTGCGAGGGGGAGAGGAGGATGGAGAAGGGCAGGAGGCCAACGAGGAAAGGGAGCAGTGGCGAAGGAGAGAAGAGGAAGAGGAGGAGGAGGAGAGATCTCAAGGCAGCAGGCAAGTGTTGTGCTGAAGCCCCGAGACTCCAGGCAGAGTGGTTCACATCGTCAGCGCAGGAGGAGGGGGGACTTCTGTCCATGTGCCTCTCACCCACTGGATTGGGAATCTAAATTTTAGTGACAAATTGGTCGAGACGTTTTGTGAAGTGCTGGCGTGTCTCTGCTGGGTCTGTGCTTTAAATTGTCCCTAACTCTCTTTCTTTTGCTTCATAACACCAACACTATTTCTAACAGACACTCAAATTCACACAGGATTCACTCGAAACCTGCAAGCACGTGCTGAAATCATCCGTGTCTGTGCCTCGCGTCCACGGCGATAACACGATCTCTGCTTCTGATACAAAACATGACGACGACTTTCAGAAGACTCCCACCTCTCCATTCCTGCACTGATACAGCATCAGCTCCCTGTATCAATATATTGACCTTCGGGGGCTTTCTAAAATGATTACATCACAGAGATAAATCTCACCTAATCTGTGCTGTAAATATTCAGCGTAGAGAATGGCCCCTATATCTTAAAAGGCGTAATGTTTTATGTTTTCTTCTGCATTTCTCGTGTCATAAACCGTATTGTTCTTCGAGTGTGACAGGAAACAGTAGGCTGTCCTACATCTACTTCCTCTTTCTTTATGTATGCGTTACTTTGGCTTTGGTTACTCTTCCTCCTGTAGCTTCACATTAGATAGTGTTACTATGCTTCTACAATGACAAAGAGCGAAGTTAAGCTCAACATAGATCAGTTTGGTGCATCAAGTAAAAGTGTAATAAGTTTGAGGTTTTAGTTTTGTATAGTTTTTACCAGCACAGGAGGTTTTGGGAGATCATGTTAACTGATTACATAAGGTCACAAATCCAAGGATTTTGCTTTTAAAGCTTTAAGTATGTTTTTATGATAAATTCTTGCATAATAACAATAATAGTAGTACAGCTATTTCTGTTTGAGAAGATGCATCACAACCGCTGACTCTCGGCGTTCGTAATATGACTACCTCCCTGGAGCTGTGTGATAGTTTTTCTGCTTTCTCTCCTGTTTTTCACGTGCAGCAGCTCGGACTCCGAGGGTCACTTCGACACCCCTGAAGCAGCGACTCCCGTCCGCGCCCCTCAGCCCGTCCCAGGAGAGCTGGAGAACAACAACACCGATGCAGGCAAAGCAGGTGAGCGACAACAGGCAGAAGGAAAGGAAAGATACAACGAAAAGCAGGAGGAGAAGAGCAGCCGAGAGGCTGGCCTGACAGCAACATCTGTGACTCTTCAGGAAACCTGGAGGTTCTTATTAACGTTTCAGAAATCTCAGCAATCTAAGGGACGTGCATGTTCAAATGCGTTTGGGAACTATTCCTTTTTTCTCAAGGTTGCCATGGAAACAAGAGTCATTTGATGTTAGTGGAACGTCTGAATAGTTAGTGAAACAAAAGAGAAAATGCTGTTTGGTCATGAAACATCCTAACCTTTAGTCGGGAATGTGATGAAACTATAGCTGCACGTTGTCAGTTATTTCAAAAATGTAGCAAGACATAATTTTTTGTTTTTTTTTTTAAGAATTTATACCTTTCTAAATTTGACGTTGTGTAAATATCGACGTATCCTATTGTATTATAGAGAGTCCATGTAGTGTTTGCCAAAGATAAACAAGGTTATTCAGCACCTGAGCAGTCAGTGAACTGCCTCCTGTGTACCTGGTATTTAGGCTGGAATGCGCGCAGTTTTCATTTGGGATTGTTTTTGGGCGTGATCACGTCTGATGCTCTGTCTCTGTCATTTGATTCAATAAGAGGAGGGGCTTGTGGAGGAGTGTGGGAATGACCTTTGCTCCTGAATTCAACAGGTTGAACAAAAGCTCTGAGCTTTGGTTCGCTCTTGCTTTGTGCTGGACACCAACGGAGGTCACAGCGACGTAACGTAGCATGTGAGAGCATGTTTTCAGGAGGTTTGTATAGAGGGTTCATTGCATTGTGCGCGAGGCCGAAACCCTTCCTGTAAAACGGCTCCAGCAACATTTTCTAAAGGTGAGGTATCGAATCAGAAAGAAGGAAATAAATTGCTTTTGCAACATTATCATTAACACTGGTGGGATATGACTAATTTCTGGAGATTTTCTTGTCGTGGTGGTTAATAATGAGATGAATTTACCTTGTGGAGAACAGCATTCATTTTTTGTTTTTAAATATGTTTTTGGAAAAAAAAAAAGTGTAAGTTTTTCAGAGATTTGCTCAGAATTTCAGAAAAACAATGCACCAGTCAAGAATGGTTTTGCCAGTGTGATTACCTCAGGCTGCTTCGCTGCTTCAGGAAGCAGCCCAAGTCATGCTTTGTTGTTTATGCAGCAAAACAACAATCCAGATTACACCAGCAAGTGCAATTCTGAGTGTCTCAAATGAAGAAGGTCTCAGAGTGGTGTAGTCAAAGTCCAGACATAAATTGGATGGAGATGCTGTGGGATGACTGATCGTTTATGCTTGAAAGCTCTCCAATGAGGCTGAACTAAAACTATCCTGCAGAGGGGTTCAACATATCTCGCTCTTTCTCTCTCTCTCTCTCTCTCTCTCTCTCACGTGATTGAAAAATACTCCTTTCCAGGTATCACAAACACTTGATGCCAATTGTTTTGACCAAGAGAGGCTCAATCGGTTATAAAGATTAGGGAGCAAATAACGTTTTCACATAAAGCCAGGTTGGGTGGGACAGATTTTCCCAATAATAAAAATAAATCATGAAATAAAAGTCATGCTTTGTATTTAATAAGGTTTTCTTTGTCTGATCTAACATGTTTACTTATTTGAAAGGTAGTTGTGGCAAAGGGGGCAAATACTTTTTCACAGCACTGTGTTGCTGATTATTCAAGTGTGTAAGGAAATGCACGTGTGTTTGGGATTATGTTAGGATGTCAACTCTTGCAACACAGCATGGTGACATAAAGCTGGTTTAAGCAGAGCAGGCTCTGCTCGTCTCTAGGCAACATGGTGTTGTATGAACAGAGCGATGATGATGATGATGATAATGACAGACATGCTGAAATATGCTGCACTGTCAAAATGTTCTCCGGAGCCAGCATTCAGACCGTTCTGTTATTTTATTTGTTTTGTGTTTTCGATTGCGGTACTTTTGCTTTAATATTGTGGCACTCATAGTAAGACATCACCATGGCAACAGCAGCAACTAGAACAGTTGGCTGGTGAGTAACCTGCTTTCGGTCAACCAATCAGATATCGTCCACATCCAAGTCTACATGTGATAGCAGAAATCCACCAGCAACATGTCGACTCTTGAAGTGTGGTGGTTCAGTGAAATAATTTTTTTGGTTTTGTTTCCTCTTCAGATTTGGAGCAGGAGGAGAACCTGATAGTGTCTGTTCCTGTCAGTGATCCAGAAACTGCACTGGGCCACAACATGGGTCAGGATGAGCCTGTCGTCCCGGTGGGAGATCAGCTCAAAATAAATGTGCAAGACCAAGACCAAGCAGAGGAGCCCTCGGAAAACTTGGATTCTTTTCCCGGTCCTGATTCAGCCCCACTGAAGGAAGAAACTCAAAGCACGGCTCTCCTTTCTGAGCCATCTGAAGAGACAAACTTCCTCCATGAAGCAGACTCAGTCGCAGATCTGGCCCCAGTTCCAGATACTACTTTTATTCCAGAACCAGACTTTGTTCCAAGCAATGAACCTTCAGTTCAGAATCATACTTTCGTCCCTGAACTTGACTCAGTACCAAGCAGTGAAACTGCAGCATCGAGTGCTTCACAGCCTCCCGAGGAGAAACCTGTTGCTGATCTCGAGGAACATCACAGCAATCTCCCCAGCCTTGCAGAACCTACTCAAAAGACAAAAACCAGCAAGTCCAAGCCTCCATCCTTCAAAATAAAGGCTCCAGTAAGTCCTCCTCCTCCTCATACAGATGAGGAACAAGAACTCCCTGTTCCCAAGGCTACGTATAAGTTTGACCTCGACCAACTGGACGACAGCTTCAACCCTTTCACCAGTGGCGGATCCAAAATCCAGAACTCTCCTCCACCTTGTGGTTCAAGCTCTCCCCCCAGGCTAGAACAACTTGGGAGCTCGTCATCTGCTTGTGAGTCCACCAAAAATGCTCAAGGAGACTCAGAAATTATAGATCAGTCTTTAGAGGCAAAGCCTGTGGTGCTGGAGTTTGGTCTGGGTGAAGGAACGGTCAGAAAGCCCCCTCCAAAGAAATTAGGAGGGAAAAGGGCAACCAGCAAGACTGCTGCAAAGAAGCAGAAACCAAAAGACTCAGAGACTTTTTGCGAACCAGCACCAGAAGCGACACATCCTGAACCGGCGTTAGAAACGGCACCAGAATCGCTTCTCCAGTCTGTTTCCGAGCCTGTTTTAGAACCACTTTCAGAACCCGTAACAACAGACTCCTCTGCACCTCTGAATCTGGACGATGTTCCTATTCCCAAAACCGGAACTTATAACTTTGACCCCAGTCAGTGGGACGACCCAAACTTCAATCCATTTGGTAGCAACAGCAAAGTGAGCAGCTCTCCTGTGCTGCCAAAGGGCTCATACAGCTTTGACCCAGACAACTTCGACGACTCCATAGACCCTTTTAAAGCATCAAAATCCCTGAACAACGAGGATTTGTCCAGCAGCACCTCGCAACCTGAGACAAAGGTAAAAGACCAAAGCAAACAGAAGGCAAGGCAGACACCCGGGGAGAAGAAAGCGAAGCAGCTTCCAAAGAAAAACAAAGAGAGAGCATCCACGTAAGTCTCCTTTCTACACAAAATATTACAAGCGCGTAGTCCAACAACCTTCATATTCAGCCATTTTCTTACATCGCCTTGCAAAGGTATTCACACCCCTTGAACCTTCTCACACCACAAACTTCAATGACTGTAATAGGGATTTTATGAGGCAGGCCAACACAACACAAGACGCTTGTGTATAATTGTTAAATGGTTTTCTTTTTTTTTTTTCCTTTTTTTTTGTGTGGCATCCAGCAACATTGAGTCAGTACTTTTCTAGGACTGTTGCTTCGTAAAGTTAGGGCTATTCTATTGGTTTATGTCTCTTCCGGTGTTTCACACCCACAAACTCAGTATTTGGCACATTGTTTTCTTTAGTTTTTTTTTAAATTATGATTACAAAATAGCCTAATGGTGCATTCACACCAAGTGAGTTTTGAGCATCAGGCATGTCTGGTTTATGTTCAAATCCTATGTGGAGTATCAGACCCGTTGGACACGCTTGATGCGTCAAATCAAAACGCTCCAAATGGTTCAAATCCCATCATGCTAGACCGTCAAAACGCAGCATGTTTTCTTATGAAAAAGCTTCTTTTTTTTTTAAGTATACAATTTCCAATTATTTACAAACACATTCTCCCAGATGGCACCCTATTACTGAATTGATCATTTGAGTGAATTTAGATTGCAGCCTTGCACTGGATTTTATTTATGAGCAAAGGTAAATAAAACTGCTCCCACACTTTAAAACTTTTCATCAGTGAAAAACGTTAAAACACCAAATCATCTTTGTTCCATAATTTATAAAATGTCAATAAAATGCACTCAAGTTTGTGGTTGTGATGTGACTCAATGTGACCGAGTTCCTGGAGTAAGAACACCATTTCAAGGCATTGTGAAGGTCTGATCTGGCTCTTCCTTGGACTGATTCACTGCTAACAGTAATATGCATACCAAAAGATACTTTGAAAGCACAGAGAATACTCTGCATACCAAGCTACTAATAAACTGAGACATAAATAGATTGGTAATGTGCTTAGTGCTGCAGTGATTAGCTGCATATGCTTGAACTTTAATCTACCAGCTAAGTAACTAACATGCTGACACCTTTTACTCACTCATACCCTCTTCCTTTGTCTCTCGGCCTTCTTTACCCTCCATGGCTCCCCTTGTCGAAACCCTCCCTGCTTTATCCCCCTCACCCTCCATCTTTCCTCGTGTTGTGTGTCGCGCAATCCCCCAAAATCTTTTGCTTTCGTTCGTCCACTTTTATCGACCTCAGGACATCTGAGCAAGTCAAGTTTCTCTGTTTTCTGTTGTAAGTACTCTCTCTACCAAGGCATGATTCCACTCATTCTCATCGGTGCATGTTCCGTGTCTGTACTGATTGTTGGCATCGAGGTTTTTATCCTCATCACAGGATACTTTAGCTTTCTAGTTTGCTGTATTTCTTAGCATGATGTTTCCATTTGTCTTGCCAAATCTTATATTAATGTCCGTAGAAAACAGGAACAATAATAACCTTTCAAAAAATAATAATAATAATGATATATTCTCATTTGCTTGTTTTGCAGGAATTCCTGTAAAGTCCAGAAATATGATGAAAGCGAGTCGCTAGTCCTTGATGTTTGTAGTCAGGTAATTTTTTTTTCTTCTGTCTGGTTGCTTCACTGGGAATGTTTTACCTTCCTGTAGCAACACTGCAGTGTTCATTATTCAGCTGCTGTGCAACCTCTTGGCCTCAGCATACTTTTAACACACACACACACACACACACACACACACACACACACACACACTGAGGTACACAAGTTGAGTGAGGCATCAGTTTTGTTTCCAGCGCTGCGGTCCAGTCTTGGCCTGATGACAGAGCTGTGACTTATCACTCTGCAGTCAAATATTACTCTGGTGTGCTCATGCCCTCAATAATATCACATCCTGGAGAAAGAAGATTTATAGCTAAAGAGAACTTTGGATAATTAAGGCTGTCAGGACCAACGAACTGAGACCTTAAGTCAATTATAAATTAAACCTTTCTGGATGCCCATTAATTTTAAAAAGGTGGAGTGTAAAAACAAAATGCTTGTGTTACATTAATTTGTAGCATTTTTCCCCCCACAAAACAAATAAATGTTGAATAATTTTATGCAAAAAACATGTGAAAATCCATCTCAACATCAAAAAAGAAAAGATGTGTTTATTTGAAGGCTTTTTTTTTTACACATCTATACTAGGAGAGGTAATAAAGTGGAGAGCACTGCAGTTAGGGATCAGATTTTAAACATGTAGAAAGTAAACTCGACTGTAATAAAGTTAATGTCTCCCTCTATCACTTCCAGGGCGAAGACGAAGTGGTGGTTCAAACCCCGGAGATCACTCAGCGGGTTCATCATGCCACAGACGAGGAGAAACTGGCCTCCACCGGCCTGATTGGCCAGACGGCCGACAGTCAGGAAGAGAGAGAGGAGCAGGAATGCAATAAAGCAGCTGTGAAGAAACAGCCGTCCAGCGATTTACCTGCTGTAGATCGTAAGTTCAACAGGGCAGAGATTCTCGGAGGAGGAGGAGGAAGTTTAGAAAAAGTCATGATATTGAATGAAGCAACACCCAAAAGAGATGCTTAATATTGTATATTAAAAATGTAGCATTGGCTGTACGCTACAGTTTTTCAAACTTTTCTCAGCAGCTGCTTTTTAGAGCGTCGGTCTGCAAAGTTAAAAAGATTATAATTGAGGAAAAACAATTTTCTGCATCTCTCCATCAGGACATATCTTTTTAAGTTGTGCATGTATTGATTTAGTTTTATTTGTTTAGTGAAACAAGATATAAGCTCTCAGTTATTTGTTTTTGAGTTGGTAAAGTTAATTTGACATTTTTTAACATTATGGGGTAAAAAGAAAAACTATAACTTCAGTTTTTATTGATGGCTATAATAAATACAACCCATAATTATTTCTCTGTTTTTTTTTTGTTTTTTTTTAATGTTCAGAGATCAAGATTTCAGATGATCTGCCAGAGAAGGACACCTTCAGCGTGAAAGATGATATCGTAAGTGCTGCAAAGCGACCACATAAATTATTCAGTGTGACTGGTTTCTTCTGCATCAGTTGTTTTTGATCTCCTTATCTGCTGAAAAAGGGCGATCAGTCATAATTTTAAATATTTTTCATGGTGCCTTCCTGACACCACACATAAGCCACGCAGGCTGCACAAATTAAGCGTCCGTTTTGACCGAGTCGTATTCATAAAGAGGCCTGGTGAAATATTTTCCTGCTCCGCTGCGTTTTCAGTTGTTTACTAGTGTGAAAGTTGTTGAATGCTCACGCATTGGCTCACGTCGGTGTTTGTGATCTTCTGCAGACTGGATATATCAATGCACCAGACTGAAAAACTGAGCAGCCGTGACGACCCAGACCCAGAAGCCCTATCGCAAGACGGCGTGCCTCTGACCGAGATGGACAAAGCGGCGGTGCTGACCCTGATCAGAGAGGAGGTCTGTCGCTCCCACATGCACAAACACAGAGACACTGAGCACACAAAATGAAACTTCAATAAGTTTAATTAATTTTTTTGGTTCACAATATCATTGCACATTTTGAATCCATCTATTTCCTTTAAAACAGATCATCACTAAAGAGATTGAGGTCAGCGAGTGGAAACAAAAATATGAGGAGAGCAGAGCAGAGGTTATGGAAATGAGGTGGGAAGCTTCTGTTTTTAAATTCCTTTTCCAGAACGATACTATTTTTAAAAAAAATGCTAAAATAATACTGGGATGCCTTTTGTTTAACAGAAAAATAGTTGCAGAATATGAAAAGACAGTTGCCCAGATGATTGGTAAGTTGCTGCCACCTGGTGGTGGATATTTCTTTACACGCTTGTTTGTTTCTCAAACTTTTAATCTAAAGTATGTACAATATATTTTGTCTCTGTGGTCCCGAGAAACATGTTTCAGACTGATCAGTAATAGGCTACGTCTCTAAAATTTGTAAAGTCACAAAGCCATGTTGGTAGGAGATTTGAATGAGTTTTAGCACAGCAAATATTTTAAAGTATGTCACTTTAAAATGAAGAGCACAAGGAAACACTTGGTATCTCCCTTTGTTTCCTCCTGCCTGAATGCTGCCAGCATCACCTTTTACTTGTTTTTGTGACCTTTCACCTGCGCTGTAGTCTTCAGGAAGCACATGATCAGTTACACTGAGGTCGAGTTACTAAGTTCAGTAACAAACGCGTTGTGAGGTTTTTAATGTCCACTTCTTCTGGGACATCGCGATACAACTACTCTCTTCTGTGAATCTGAAAATTTTGAAGCTTTTTGTTATGTTTCAACCCTAAACCTGCATGGATTTTTACTGGGATCTTCTGCAACACTCTGAAAGTTTGCCAAGATGCTCTTTACTGAACCCATCACATGATCTTAGACAGTAGCATGCATTCAGTAGCATGCATTCTGAAGCCATCACTTGTGTGCTTGCAGAGGATCAGCAGCAGAACAAGAGCCTCTCCTCCAGTAAGTCGGTCAGGCAGCTGACGTTGGAGCGCGATCAGGCCGTGGCCGACCTCAACTCTGTGGAGAGATCCTTCGCAGATCTCTTCAGGAGGTATGAGAACATGAAGGGAGTCCTGGAGGGCTTCAAGAAGGTTGGTTATGAGTATTCTCAGATGTAGAGCAGAGTCGTGTGACGTAAACATCCACTGACACGCCTTGTGAACGTGCTTTCAGAATGAGGAGGTGCTGAAGAAGTGTGCGCAAGATTACCTGCTTCGTATCAAGCAGGAGGAGCAGAGATATCAAACGTTAAAGCTGCACGCTGAGGAGAAACTGGACAAGTGAGATTTACTTTACTTCCTTAAATCTTTACATGAGGCATAAGGTTTGCCTTCATTTAGTTTCATCCTCTTGTTGTTAACGTCCTCCCTGTCAGGGCCAATGAGGAGATAGCCCAGGTGCGCGCAAAGGCTGACACAGAGAGCGTGGCGCTGAATGCGAGCCTGAGGAAGGAGCAAATGAGGGTGGAGTCACTTGAAAGAGCTGTCCTTCAAAAGGTATGGAGACTGTAAAAAAAATATACAACAGATCCACCTCACTTTGTGAGTCTGTACTCTGGGGACGCTAGAAGACCACTTTGTGCATCGTTAGAGGGAAATGTAGATTTTGTTTTGTGTTTCTTAACTATTAATGTGAGAAAAAGATGCTTTGTGCAATGTGTTTCAGTACTAGTACGCATTAATGACTGTTTAAATGGTACATAGGAATTATTAAGGGAAACAACTCAAACCCTGTATCAATTTGTGGTTTTTGTTTCCACAACACGGTTCAAACCACTTCCAACAAGCCTCACTGGTTCCCATCAGCGCTCTTTGCTTTGCTTATTTTTTTTTTTAATCTAAACAGTGGTGGAAAATGTTAGATGGTTTAGATTATGAACCCTTCCAGGGAAATGGATTTCTTCTTCTCTTTTAACAGTATTCAGTTCTTGATTGGATGTTTTTTTGTTCGTGGTTTAATGTATTTATAAAGATACCTAATTTGTGAGCGTTTTAATGTGGCAGTCACCCGCTGGTGCTGTAAGACTAACACTCGCACTAGCATGGACACGGTTTTCACGCTGTCTAAAATGCCACAATGCAATGAATAATCGATATTAAATGTGTGTCATTTTAATGAACTGGTCAAATATATAAATAGAATTTCATAAAAGTCTGAAGTCATAAAATCCTCAAATAGATCTAACAGAAACATTTATATACATTTGGTGATGCAGTTCATAATCGTACAATAATTCAACTGCGGGCTAATTAGAGACGGGGCTTTCTATAAATATAATAAATACATTTTTATGTGCAGCATATTTAATTCATGGCATATGTAATCAGTTTTCTTTACAGTTTTAATTAAATAATTTATTGAAAGACTAAAGTCTTTCATTGATTTATGGAGTCGTGGCGCCGCCGCCTCTAATGTAAATTCACTCTCCAAAGTGCTGCTGCAATAAAACTGAACACTAGAGGGCAATGTTTCACTTCAATCAAGAAGCTTAGTGGGATTTTATTTTTGGCCATTTCTAACATTTCTTTTCACAACTCAAAAACACAGGGAAAAAATAAAATACATAAATAAACAGTATGTAATTTGTGTCAATGCAATGGCAAGAACACAATGTATACGAATTCTAGCAAAATCTTAGACAAACTCATAAAAAAGTAAAAACTGATAATCAAACCTTGCTGTATTTGTTTGGCAAATCCTATTTATACCTACTTTTATTTAAAAGTGTGAACAACACAGTTTTAGCTTCACGCAACTCCCTCTAACTGACCTACATTTGTTTTTAATATTTGTCCTGAACTTTGCTTTTTTTTTTTTAAACTAACCTTTCTCACTCAATTTATACTTTGATTCTTTGATTTCCCAACATTTCTGTTTATTATAAACAACTAGGAAGTAGTTTATAATGAACGCAGTGCCGAATTTTATGCAAAGTACTCAATATTTTGCTTGCAAGACGACAATGAACTGATTTGTTTATAATTGTTGAAGCGAACCTGAAAGTTTCTCTTTTTTTCTTACCTGGTAGAACCAAGAAATTGAGGAACTGACCAAGATCTGCGACGAGCTGATCGCCAAGCTGGGAACCGAATGAAAGACGTTCAGTGACATTCACTTCATCAGCTCCCATCTGCTCAAACTCTTACAGCAGCATGTGATATAAAGCCTCCATACCAGCACAATTTAGCACATGTTTGTTGCAAAAGCTACGAGATATCACCAGGTGTCTATCATTTTCACCATCATAATTACCAAATGTTTAAAGAATAAGTATCCTAAGATGTAAAGATTTGTTGTTGATTGTTGGTGCATTGCTGTTTTTTTGTTTTGTTTTTTTTTAATCCAAGAATTTCCATAATTTTTTACTGCATGTGTTCAGGGAGAGGACGACACAGTTCCTTCTTCGTCCCAGCACACTTTCATTTGAATGACCTCTGTTTGAAGGCTGCAGAAAACATATTTATACTGAGTGCCTGAACTGATTGAATTTTCTTATTTTCTCTGTAGAGTTCTTACTGCCTTTTCTTTTGATGTTGTTCATAAATATAAATATATATATATATATATATATATATATATATATATATATATATATATATATATATATACATACATACATATTCGGACTTTGCTACATCCCAAAATGTACATTGTTTCCTCTGATTTCTGAGTATGGAGCATTTCTTTGATTTGACCATATTCCTATTATGCAGTAATTTTACCCATGTGCCATATTGCTTTTTTTCAATTCCTAAACTTTCCTGCGTGAGAAAAAAAATCTCCCATTTTTTTCTGGTTTTCTGCGAGTCGAGATGTTTCTGATGTGACTCCTTTTCAGTTCAAGGATAAACCTCAATTTTCTCATTTCAAGCCGTTGCCAACTTGTACTGTATGCAGTGTAATTCCTGTATGATCAGTATATTTTGAACTTGAATGCGTTTGCAGTGATATGGCTTTCCCTGTGGTTCATAAGGTGTTGAAGACCTGTATTCTAGGGAGCAGATATTCACCTTCACTCTCATTAAAAAAAAAAACAACATCCAGCTAATTTTGTGGTCAGAACTTGAAGGAGCTGTTGTATTTGGCCTTGGTGTATCACAAACATTAACAGATTTTTGTATGAAAATCTTTTGCTTCTGCACAATCGGATGCCAAATATCACAGTGACCCCAAACGGACTTTGGCGTGGCTCCATGTCCTGTCGTGATGTCGTACTCAGTTGAAGCTGCTTTTCGAAGGAAGTCCATTGTTGTGGTGAAATCTGTATATTTTATACTTAATGGAAAGAACATTCAGAGTTACGTCTCTAATATTTGTAAATGTAAGAACTGAGTATGTCCTGATTATATGTTAAGGATTCCTGAATAAATGGATAAGATTTAATAATATGTCAATACTTTTTTTCTGAAACTATTTAAAAGGGGCTGCTGGAAATTTGAAAGTGAGGTTCTGTAGAAAGGTTAAAGACGGTTGAGGAAATATCGCACAGAATCTTCATGCAGAATAAATCTAGATTAGTTTGATCTAGAAACTGCAACTACCAGATAGTCCAAGATGCAAAACTTCATAGCTTTTCGTTTCATAGATTTTTGTTTAATTACTTTCTATCAGCATAGAAGCCCATCATATTCTATATTCAAGCATGTGTTTCACAGCGAAGATCCCTTCATCCAAGGCATGTAAAAGGTCATCAGTGTATTAAACTACGTGATAAAAACAGTGATGCGAAGGCAAAAAAATTCATTCTTTCTAAAATGAACCAAATGCTAAATCTTTGGGGGGTTTTGCTGTTTTTCCTCAGTCACACGTAAACCCTATGGTGATGATGGTCTAAACACAACATCCTATCTAAATCTTTTTTTATGCCAACGCGGTGAGTATGTTTACGTTTTGTGTAATTTTAGAAAACCAGTGTGGTTGAGTAATCTTAATGAGTTTGGCTTTTGCTGCTGGGTATTTAGTCTGCTTCAGTGTTTCCTAGTTCTGCAGGAGCTTGGCTGAAACATAAACTCTTTTTTTGTTGTTGTTGCTTTTCTAGTCTCAATCATTTAAAGCTAGAAATGTGATGGAAAGTGTGGTACTTTGATACCAATTCTATTTCCTTTTTCGATAAATGGTACATTATGGACTTAGGAAAAGATCCACACACTATTGAAGACATTTCCAATAAACAATCTCTAAACTGTAAAGCTTGCTGAACATGCCTACATTGTGCCTCTTGTGTTCTGCTGACTTTTACTGAAACATGTAATTTACCACAGCAGTCACTAAATGTGAGAACAAACTCAGTTTTTGCATGCAATTACTTCTACAAAGGGCTGAAAATAAAAGTTTATGTTTGACATGCTCCTGCATGCAAACGTGTGATTAAAACACTTTTAGAATTATACGTTTGGTTTACAAATGCACATAAAATGTGTTCCTTTCGAGGATTTAGCATGTCACAATCCTCTGTCGTTTGTTTTTTTTTTTTTTTCTTGCGTATTCTTTCCACAAGGGGGCGACCTGGAGCAGCTCCGGGTGACTAATCACACACAGGGTGTCAAAAAAGGAGAGTGGACTTTCACTACACCTTTATTTTACAAGTTTTATAAATCTAAGGCAAGAACACAGGAAAAGATACTTACCATATTTCTTTGTGTGTGTGTGTGTGTGTGTGTGTGTGTGTGTGTGTGTGTGTGTGTGTGTGTGTGTGTGTGTGTGCGTGTGTGTACGTGTTTGTCTACTTATTTTGACTGCTGCTTTGCGCCTATGTTACATTTGTGAAATGATTCTAATTATATTAAATATTTTTAAAGTTGTCTGTGAGTCTCCGACTAGAAGAATAACTACTACCACGAATTGGTAATTAACTATCTATGCTTTCATTTTCATGGGTTTGATTAGAAAGTGTATTTGTATTATATTATTTTAAAAAAAAAACATATTTAGAAAGGCAACAAAAATACCTTAATCCGATGAAAAACCTCTGTAATTCACTCGTTGCAAGAAGACTTTCCAGAATAAATCGGGGAAACGGCATCAAGTCCTCCTCCTGTAGATGTCACACGGTGTTTTGTAACCCTGGTGATTAGAGCGGAGGAGGCGGGGTCAGGATGCTGAGGCGGCTTTTCATTGGCCGTCCGTGATTTTGAGGAGTGGGCTGGGAGGGAGCTGCCAGCTGTGCGGGGAGTCCAGATAAAGCAGCCTGGAAAGTACTTGCGGGACAAAGAACCACAGTTTCTCACTCCATCCTCTGTCACAAGGTTGGAAGCCACTCAGCCAGGGTTCTGGAGGGTTTCGGTCTGCTGGTCCTTCTGTATCTCCACAGTAAGTCTTTTTCACTTTTTTTTTTTTTTACGTTCTTCCAACTGTGCAAAAAAAAAAAACCCGAACTCGGGGATTAATGCCTGATATCCTTTTGTACTTTGAGAACATTTTCGTGATTACCCTCCCTTTTGCAATTTAGACATTACAAAAGTCTGCTTTAGAACTGTTAGTTATTATGTTACTTTTACATTTTGTGCTCGTTTAGACGTCAAAATTGGAAAGTGAACTAATAAATAAAACAGGGCTACACTAGCATCACACTTTTAGCCTTGTTAGCCATCTGCACTTATTACATGTGATTTTTGCTTCTATGCTACTTGCAGTGTTTTGCTGAGCTATTCACACTCTTAACAACAACAACAAAAAAAAAAAACAGAGTACATGATTTTTAAAACATTTAAAGTGTAGGCTGTGTCATTATTCCTCCCCTCATTACTCTGTTGCACCTAAATAAAATCTGGTCCAGCCGTCTGCTTTCACAAGTCACTGAATTAGTCAGCAATTGATTTAAATGATCTGAGTGTGTTTTATTTTAAGCATGAATCCTCTTTTTTTTTTTTTTTTTTAAATATTAGTTAACAACACATCACAGGTGCAGAAAATTATCACAGCAACAGTAAAAAAATATTAAAAATAAATAAATCTAAGGAGAATTTGGGGCATTTTTGCTAAAACTCACAAAGGAAGAACTTTATCTGACAGGCTATTATAAGAGGATTGAAGCAAAGTTCAGATATGTACAATATTTCATACTTTGAACATATAAAGCAGCTCTATCCGACACATTGTCTGAAAGTGGAAAGTCTTTCTGTCTATATCAAGTCACAAATTGTTCACTGTTAAGCATTAAAGTTGCTTTTGCCGCCTGTGCTGATGTCTAAGGGCGGCAAACCACATGTTTTACTTTGACTCCCAAGCGACGCCCCCACACAGTTTGACAATTTATTGACCTTTCACCCAACGAGGTGTTTGTACAAGCGCCTGCAGTTTGTTGGGCTTTCGCCGTGACGTCAACTCGGAAAGCCGCTTCCCCCTCGTTCCATATGTAATGACGAGGAGGTCTCCTCCTAACGTTCCTCTTTCCTTACCTTCACGCCCCCGGGGGATTTTTGGTCCCAGGGCGGACAGGTTCAGAGTTTTTCCGTGAAATATTAAGACTGACTTCAGTTTTCTCTCTGAACTCAAGTTCAGAGAGTTCAGATCCACCTCAGGGTCCAGATCAGCAGATACAGACACAAGCAGCACCCTTTTCTTCAGGAGCTCACGTTTGCTCCCAATTTAGCTGCCAGACAGATACAGAGATCTGCTGCTTCTCATTGTTAACCTAAACGCTCCAAATTCTGCTTACAGGGCTTTTTTTGCCTCTGAAATTGAAAAGTGTTTGACTCTGAATTCATATGTATCAGCAGAATGTAAAATATATGTTATGGAACAATGTCTCAGTTCAAACTTGTTACAAAATGCTGGGACTGTGGTAAAATTTGATTCTATACTCATGGCTGCATAGAGGCAGTGCAACGATGCCTTTGGAAAACTGATTTAATAGCCAAACCAAGATCTAATAAAGATTGCCCTCAGGCCCTGACATTATAGGCAAAAAGAACCACAAACCACGGTTCAACTATCTGGAAACCGAAAAGGAAAGAGCTGGCCACAGCAGTTTTGTAAAGATGATAATAAAAGTCATATGCCATTGTATCTCCCTCCAGATAACTCATCTTTTCCACGTGCCGTCCCCATAATGGTGAACCAACTTTTACTGACTTTGCTGTGCATGTCGGCGCTGAGCAGTGCCCAGGCAGACGCCGGCAAGCCTGCGATCCAGCTACGCCTCACGGGGGAGAAGAGGAAACACTACGAGGGCCGGGTGGAAGTTTTCTACAATGGAGAGTGGGGGACAGTGTGCGATGATGACTTCTCCATCTCTGCTGCGCAAGTGGTGTGCAGAGAGCTAGGCTTCCTGGATGCTGTGTCCTGGTCTCCCTCCGCCAAGTTCGGGAGAGGCGAAGGTAAGGAAGAACGTGTCTGTTGTCAGAAAGTCCAGTAATCCAGTAAGACCAAGTCAAGACTTCCTGAAAGGGAACCAGACGAATCAGGGTCAGGCTTTTTATGATGGCGTGGGGGGGGCGGAGGGGGTTACTGTATCGCCCAACCGCATACATTCGAAGGCAGGCAGCAGATGTCGGCGTTCAGCTCCAGGTTTTCCACGGGAATCTCTGAATGACTTCCAGGTTTTCCGTGTCTGAGTGGTAATCCTTTCTGGCGCTGGGTTTCTCATCAGACGTGAGCGGGGGCACATCGGTCCGTTCAGAGCGGGGAAAGATTGAAGGCTCTGCAACCCAGACATAATCTCACCTCAGTTAAAGTTTTTTTTTATGTTTTTTATTTAATTTTCCGACCTATACAGTTTCCTCTGTTGCCTTAGGAACGCTGATGACATCCCCATCTCTTATAGATGCTGGTGGTCCTGCCAGTCATAAATTCAGTCAGGACCACCGAAGCAGGGTAATCAGGTTTCCAATTAAATTCATGAAGCACAGCAGTCATTGTGGTCTACGCATTTATTCATGTGGATATTGTAAATCTTTATACTTGTAATGTCTGGATGGAAAGACAGCATATACTTTAAGAAATGCTTTTCTGGCCGAGTGAGGAGAAAAAAAAAGCCTCATATCATGCTATGTATGGAATTTCTGGCATTTCGAGGTAGCCATGAGAAACTCTTGGTTCACATCATGTTTATCCTTCATCATCCACCAACAATAAAAGAGAAGAGAAACGTTCCTCAAGTGTTCAGAGTAGCCGGTTTGTGTTTTAGTCTTGCTGAAAACGCTCAGCGATTAAAATTGTATCCCTCTCTACCGTTTTTGTTTTTCACACTCCTTGAACAATCCCACATTTTGTCATGTTGTGTGATGTGCAGTGTTGGGTTTTTCTGCCTCGCTCAGCGGTTTGCATTCAGCTGGAAAGGACCAGTTTTGGTCCCGTCTGACATTCAGATGCATTTCTTTGAGTTAAAGAAAATTGCAGACAACAGTTCTGTCTTTCTGCCAATCGCAGCTTTCTTGATGTGGTACTTACACAGACGCCATATTTCTTTTAGCAAGACAATAGATGTCCATTTTAAGTGAGTTCTTCCTGACCATGAGCTGTGAGACTTACCATTGCATACCTTGGCGGGTATGAAGTGGGGCCATACTCTTTCCATTTTTGGATAAACATAGTCGATCCAACAAGACTGGAATTTTGTTTCGCAATCTAACTCTGCTTTTAACTTCTTCACAACTTAATTCCTGACCGCTCTGCTGTCTTCATAATGCTTGAAGACTGAGCATCATTTGCCCAAATTTTGTTCACAGATGTTCTCTTAAGCCTTCTCAGAACCACCATATTTATAACAAATTAAACTACACAGTTTATTCTGCGTGGTGATCAGCTGACTTCTGAAAGCAGCTGTTAGTCTGTGTTGGTCCGTCGCCCCAAGCCCGAGAAAATACCTTTAGGTTTTTAATTGTAGCATGACAACACATGCAAAACGTGAGGGTTATGAATACATTTGAAATGCATTCCATAACCAATACTTCTACACCGAAGATATGATATAACATTTATAAGAACCTCCTTTTTGGAGAAACCTTTTACAACAATAAAGTTAATAGATCGCTATTTATAACTTTTAGTGATTCTCCACAGGAGCACTGTCCTCTGTCCAGTTTAGTTTGAGTATTTCTTGGCGGTCTATTTGCGATTACAGCTCATTATTAAAATGAATGACTCAATTCAACAGTCCTTTGGCTTCTCTCTGTGGCATGTTAAAGCCCCTGAAAAAAAATTGTAATTGTGGTCTCACCACAGCACTAATCGTGGATACTTTTTGTTTAAAAAGTCCACTGAGACTTTGCTGGATCTTGCCCTGAAGCAATTAAAGGCAAGACTTGTACTATAAGTTCTTCCATTGTTCTGCCAAACAGAAGTACTCGGGGGAAAAAGGGTGGATGACCACTTAACATGCAGTCACTCTGTCGGTATGATCGCAATGTTCTTCAGAAACACTTTAAGGCCATTACAAGGATGAGCGGCACGTTGAACGCTCCCAAGAGTACAGCTGTGTGGTTTTCCTCAGGAGTGATTCAGACCTGCCGGCTGCGCGGCAGTGGACATGTACCTGCCCGGCTTTGGCTGGTTATGTCAGGGAATAAACACGGCGGCATGTGAGTGGGTGTCTTTTCTCAGTGTCCTCAGTGGGCGCGCCATGATAATAACTGTTAAAAGAGTGCAGTAATTGTCGGCGTTTAGTTCAAGTATCATGATATCTGCCAAGTTGAACAGAGTCTCAAAGAAATAGATGATCGAATCAGGCACAAATATGACCTGGGCCAAAATGCTAGAGGTCACAGAGTGATGGAAGCACACATGAGGAAGAGAGGGAGGAAGAAAACCTGCACAAACCTGATGTTGCCGTCACAATATTTACCATTTTTATCATTGTTGCAAAGTTTTGTGGTGTTGTACTGACATCTAGACTTGTTAGGTTATCAGTGAGCTGTGCACCTCTTGTTTCTGAACTGCACTAGTGGCTGTTGTCGGGTTATAGGCTTTACATCTCTAAGCTTTGACATCAACTGTCTGAATGCCTGATACTTTTAAGAAAAGTGTCGGCTCCTTTAAATCGGGACTAAAAATATCAGTTTTCAAATGAAAGTCAAAGATTATTTTATCAGTTCATTTTTAGAGTTTCTTGCTGTGTAAGTGATGCCTGAATTTCCTCTTACTGCATTTCTTATTCTCTGCATCTCTTTGTTTTCATTTGAAGAGCCTTGAATATACCTTGTGTAGATTTACTGCACAAATAAACCTGCATTTTGCCTTCTCTTGCTCCAGGTCGTATTTGGCTAGACAACGTGCACTGCACCGGCGCAGAGAAGAGCCTGGTTCAGTGCGAGTCGAATGGCCTCGGAGTGTCTGACTGCAAACATTCAGAAGACGTCGGGGTGGTGTGCTCTCAGAAACGCATTCCGGGATTCAAGTTCATCAAGAACCAAGCCGCCAGCGGGGAGGTAGGCTCACGTATACCTCTACTGTTCAAAAAGGACCAAATGTGTTATAAATTATTAACACCTCAGCAGTGCTTTAAGCCTGGTTCAAGTACACACATGTAACCTGGACAGATGTTCTCTGCATTGGAAAAATGATAGAGGACAGGCTGTGGATGAAAGAAAACCTTATCGCAGTGAAAGTTCTTCCAGTCGCTCAAAGTCAAGTTTTATTTTCAAATGCGTCCAACTTTCCTCTCTGGGATTTTATTGCAACATTTCAATGCATTTATGATCTTATCTTCTAAAGAATAAAAATATTGTGTAACCTGAACTGAAGTATCACCAGACTTCACATGTTATTTTTGCACGTAACACATCAAGTCATTTTAGCCTGAAGATTCTCCCTGTATTATGAGTTATTATGGCAGTATGAGTCATTATGAGTCTGTTATAAGTGGACACATCAGAGCTCCACTATGCAGCCTGGGAGATCATGGCGATGAGTCAGAGAGAAGGAATACCATCCGGTCTGCCTGCAGAGAGCCCCTCTGCACCGGATGGAAATTCAGTGTGGGCCTGTGAACGTGACAGTCGGGGGGAGGGAGGGAGGGAGGAAGGCCGGCCAAGGGAGGCGATGCAGACATTCCTTCAGCTTGTCCGAAAACAAGTGACTAAAAAAGCTGCCAATTAAAGCTGAAGCGGCAATCGTTGGCAGCTTCAAAGAGAGGCAGCGCTCTCTCGCTGAACTCATGCTTGGCCTTCTTTGTTTGTTTGTACTTGACGGAGGGTGGAGGTGTGGCTCCACCCTGTGTCACAAGTCTCAACAGCAGCCAGAACAGTGAATATGTTTTCATCAAGGTCCAGTTAAGACAACATACCAGCAGAGAAAATTAAAAGGCCTTGTTTGTTTTTCCACCGCCTGCTTCAGTGTAAGGAATGAATGGAATAAGGAGAGATGGAATTAAAAATTTATTCCTGTGTTTTTTTACAGGTGGTACATGACGGTAGCACCTCCTCACTCTCTATATGATCAGTGTATTTAGGGTTTCTGGTGTGGTAGTGCAGTTCACTCCCCCGCCCTGTAAATATTTCCTCAGTCCAACCAAAGTCTTTTAAGTCAGACAGGAGAGGAAAGGGAATGAGGTGTACCTGCACCTTTTTCGGTTTTCTTGAAATGACGGTAGCAATGAGCAACCCTGTTCCGGCAACCTGTTTATTCACAGCATGAATTGACATGCTGTGTTGAGTCTGGAAAGAGAACAGTCCCAGCTGCGGGCATCGCCGTTGGTCGATGCCGCAAGGATGAAAGCTAAGTTTTCATAACCCACTGATCCCCCATGTGTAACAGGGACAAACTTTAATGAATCTTATTGCGACAAGGAAGTAGTTCATAATTGCAAAGTGGAAGAAAATTGTTGCTTTTTCTCCCGATACAAAGTCAGTTCAAATCAACCAAAGTAAATTTGTGTGTAATTAATGCTGGATTCAATTCATCTAGACTGTGTAGAGGTTTCCTGAAGACGTTTTGAGAGTAAGAAGTATCTGGAAGACGCACGACAAGGCAGTGATGGTGCAGAAGACATTTAAGCCATGATGAGACACGGCTGACAACTTAAATTGTCAGGGCTGGGCAAACAGGGCATTAATCATTGAAGCAACCAAGAGTCTAAACAAATCTGGTCTTTATGAAAGAGTCGGAAGAACAAAGCTGTTATTGAAATGAAGCCACGCAAATTCCTGTTTGCATTTTTCCGCAATCCATCAAGGCCGCAGAGCAATCACCCAGTACAAGGTGTTTTGGTCAGATGGTCATAACGGAACTTTTTGGGCGTAAACAAAACACCTTAATCGAATTAGGAATATGTCGCAAGACTTGAAAATTACTGCTGCCGCTCACTGATGCTCTCCATCCAACCTGAGCTTGAGTCAACCTGAAAAGAAGGTGCAGTCTTCAATTGAAAACTGGTACAGACGTAAACCAAAAGAGTCGCAGTCGTACCTGACCCAAAGGGGCTTAACAGATGCGCTGGTTACACCGCTCAGATTTTATATGTTGACAAACTTTGCGTTGGTAAAATCCCATTAAGCTGCGCTGGACTTTGGTGTCGTATCGTGACAAAGTGTGGAAAAGCTCGAGGGGCGTGACCGAAAATGCCGTGAGTGAAATCAAAGCACATTCATGTGTTGGAAAGGCCCAGCCAAGATCCAAATCGAATGGCAAGACTTGAAAGGTGATTTTTGGCGAACGCTCTCCATCCAGTTTGACGTGGGACGATGTACTTTTCAAAGAATGGAAAAGAACTTTCAGTCTTTAGAAGTGGAAACTGGTAGAAATCGACCCAATAGAGAGACTCAAATGTCACATACAAGCCGACAGAGAGCCTCAAAAATGTGTTGTATCCTCTTAATTCATAATTAGACAATTAAGCACCACTTTGTCTGTTACATACAATCCCACTAAAATACATTGATGTTTGCGTGTGTAACATTTGGAGACTTCAAGGGGTTGGAATACTTTGCAAGGCACTATGTGTTTTTTTTATTTTTTTATTTTTATAATTTTAAGACCATTTGTCCATGTTATGCCTCTCAGTTTGAACAAAGTCTCGAGTTATTTATCACTGACAAATGTTAAATGCCGTTAGCCTTCGATGGTTACCCAACCCCCCTAAAAGAACAATGGACCGATCATTCCTGAACCACAGAACCAACTTTACAAGCCACATCTGTGACCCAGCACTGTTTCCACATTAATCTGTATTAGTTATTCGCAGTGCACGGATTTAATTTGGTCTGTGCAGCTCAATACAGTGTTGTTGTTGTTATGACTAACCATTTGTTTCTTATAGTGATAAGGAATTCATGGCACATATGACCGGTGCGGTGGTCAAACTGAGTGTCAGCAGGAACATTTTTCCTCTAATTTGGACGAGATAATCCAACCAGCTGTGCAGCGCTGTGATGTTCCAGTTGGTAAAAACACAGTGCACAGAGGGATGTGTTATTCTAGTATAATTAGGGGTTCATAGCACAAGTTTGATAGCAGTCTTTCTGAGAGGATGGTTTTGTTTTCCCAAGATGTTTGTGTCACAGTTCGGGTGTGTAATCATTATGTCAAGCTGACGCTGTGTACCAATGGAAAGGTGCGCTCGCTTTGATTAAAAGTGCAGGAAGATTTCACAGAAAGTATTCCAGGTGAAGAAGTCCTTCAGATAAGTTTTCCTACTTTTTTTTTTTTGTTTTTAACTTGACACAATTTCAGTGTTATTCAATATCGTTCAACTTTTCTGCACCCAACAATCACCTCTTAATAAGGAAGTTATTCTTTTTGATTCAGAAAGGAGACACGTGCTACGTAGAACGTGTAATAATTGCAAATGATTTGTCGTCTTGATTTTTCTCTGTTGTCGCTTACCCTTTTTCTTTCTTTTTTGTTTTTTTTTTTGGTTATTATTTTTATTATTGCCGTACTGCGTTTCAGACAGAAAAACAGCTATCAGAATGTGAAGAAAATCCGTAGAGACAGAAATCAAAACTGCGAAAGTTGGCAGAGAGGGAACATTTTGTCCCTGAAGGAACGAGTTAAAAGTGAGCAGCTGCAGTCTGCAACCAGAACATGTTTACTTGAACCAAATCTAATCTAAGACGGTGTTTGTAATAGGAGAATACTCCAGTTTTATTCACTAAAACTGGGCGAAGTTTGTTCACAGACTTCTGTTCTCATGATTACAGCTGGAAACCTGAGCCGGAGTTGAGTTCGCCTTCAGCACGTTGAATTGAAAAAGCTTTTGAGGAAGAGTGATGGAGGGGAGACAGGGCGATTCATGTCAGGAGACTCCAGCGCAGGCTGTCTGGAAGGCTGTTACCACATGTTCAACAGCTGGATCCTCAAATGGCCCCAGCTCCCTTTTGTGTCTTAGACTTTCAGATTGGAGTTTTATGATTCAGTGTCTTCACATGGTGCTCCCTCTGTACATTTCTAGCAAGCTGCAGATGTGATTCAAAGCTATAAACATTCGTGTTGTACAACTAGAACCACACTAACGTAACTGTTCTTTTGGAGATAAAGAACAGCCAGTTTCCTGATAGTGTGCGAATACACGCTATGAGTTGTGTATTCGCATTGCAACGGTAAGAAGTTTCACATTTTAGCATAGGAAAATATACGAGCAAGTTGCATAGTTGGTTTTGTGAGAGAACATTTTATGTCTACCCTGTGACTGCATATGAAACCATGTACTGCATATTATACACAGGAACCAGGCCTCTGATTGTGTATTGAACACAAATGAGATGCATCTACTTGTGATAGTGAGATTTTATATTAAACTCCCTCGCTCCACGTTTGACAAATCTGTCCAATTTTGTGTTGCGGTGTGGCAATTCCCATCCGAAATGACTTTTCTTTTTTAATTTTACTGCCGAGATGGAAGCTGGACGCCCTGATGGACTTTCCAGATGCGAAGCCTATCAGCTATCAGCCACGTACGTTTGGCAGATCCAGTGAGGCAGGAATCGAGGTGGGGCAGATGTGAAAGCCATTTCAGAGGTTTCTGGCTTGTCATCTAGACCGACGCGTGATCAGCGTTTACACTTGCCAGAGCTTTGCAATGTGGGCTGGACGGCAGCTGAATGGCGGGGCATTTTCCTCACGTGTTGCTGAACGTGCTGGAGAAGGCCTGGGAGGCTGATTAGACTGGAAGAGACACACAGTAGTGGAAGCATTACTCAGACGCTGGCGAGACCACAGCCTCATGTTCACACACCTCCTCCGTTCTGAGGGAGACCCGGTCGGAAAAACAAGTCTGCTCTTCATTTAGCATTTCCCAGAGCGCACTTCAGAGGCTGATCTGCTTTCATCTCTGGCCTCAGTCACCACAGACCAACATGGACTAGGAAGTTATTTTTAGGAACACTTAGATATGAAGACTGTAGCAGTCATTGAGGTTCAGTGAGAGTTGGCAAGCACCAGAAAATGTTTGTGAAATTTTGCAGTGAGCTGATATGAAACTAGACCTACTATGAGTTGCATAAGCTTTTGTTTACATAACCCATTAAAGGTATTGAAACGGTTTTGTTGTGTGAATGATAACAGAAGAATGACTTATCATTAACACAACAGCGCACTCTCACTGGTGGCCTCAGTTCACTGCTGTGCTCAGACTCTAGTAATAACTTATCAGAAACGTTAAGAACTAAAAACGCTGATCCGATAATTGATCCTCACACATGGATGATTGACTGATTTCAACACTCTTTAACTTAAGTTCTTTTTTGAGAGATTTCACAAATTTCAAACTGCGTGAAAGTGTCTGTAGATTAACGACTCCAGGTTTCATCAATATCCTGTATTAAGCATTATTATATTTCACTTGTCTCATCTACGGTGGTTCTAATATCAAAAACGCAGCATAAAATCATTTTTCAAACACAGGAAAGATTTCACAGTTCTTGTCGTGGGTTTGAAAGAATCTGTTTAATGATGATTTTCAATCACAGTAATATCAGTGTAATCCCTGAAAACCGTGGATGACATTTTCTTTGAATCCACTCCACACGCTTTTAAATTCACAGCCTTTTGGGTGGGGTAATTGCTGTATACCCTTGATCCTGCCACCCTGGGCAGAAACCCAAATCCCCGGTTACAAAAACTGCCATTGAACTGGTCTAATTTTTCTAATATAAATGTGAATATGAAAATACTCCCTTTATGTATCATTGCGCAAATATCTTTCGTAAGTGTGTCCAGCTCAAGGTGTCTCTTTGTGCTGCACCCTGCGGCTGAGCAGAGTTAAAAACGGTCTGGCCCGTACAGCTGGGGTGCAGCCAGACGTATAATGCTGAGTTTATGCTCGGTGGTCAGGGATCGGGAGGCTAGCGGGCGCCTGGACTGATCCCAGCTGTGCATATCTGTCCACTGCTCTTCAGTCTCACACATTCAGACAGCCAGTTTCCTCACTCTGAGCCAAACACAACACCAGTCAGAGCCATCCCAGAACCCCGTTTCATACCTGGCCTCACACCTGGCCTCACACCTGCCCCGCATGTTTCTTTCTATTCTTTTAATTTCAGAAAAAAAAAAAACATTTTTGGTGCATTTTCAGTCTGTTTTATGCTTTTTGGAATCACCTCTCCAATCTGAATTCAATTAGTGGTTGTTTTGAAGTTGAAATAAGGATGCTAAAAAAAACATTAAATTTAGAACACTGGTGCCTGATCCTAATCACGTATCTCAACAGTCCCTCCCACAGACGGAAAACACTCTGTCATGCCTAGACTACCAAGAATCCCTTCATGAAGGAGTAGTTTTTACCCCCTCCAACCACTGCAGTCAGTGGGAGGACCGGGGTCGCTCCCGGAGCTCCGGAGGCTCCTCCCGCTCGCTGCAGTCATGAGTGTTCAGAGACCCTGCAGCCTCGAACATTCCCCGATGCTGACGCCATCCGCAGGAAACCACTCTGTGGGCAAATGTTTAATATTCTGGGAAACATGCCTGATTCTTCTCTTTAAGCTAAACTGAACTGGATGTTACAAAAGCACTGCAGTCAGCAGTTATGTATCGCAAAACATCTCTTTCTTTGGAATTGGTTTTTTTTCTTTGTTTTTTTTTTGGGTTTTTTTGCACCTATGGTAGACTTTCACACTCGGTCAGGAGCAAATGGCAAAAATCTGTCTCATGGTGGAAGTTTTAGCTGTTATCCCATAAAGGTCTAGAGGTTAAAGGTGACTATTCCCACTTGATTTAGGGGGAAGTCAGGAAACGTAACACTGATTGTTTGGATAACTGTTTCCTGACCATGTGAGCAGCTGTCTTTGTATAACCTTTAGGGAGAGAAAGACTTTACTACCTTAAAGTTACTCTAAACCTCTGAAACTGAACATGCCTCTTGCTTCCCGTGAAACAGTCGCATTTCTAGCATGAAGCGGTTTAATGTGCAGCACATGTGCAATCAGAGCATTTGGCTGGAGTTCCTCCTGCAGTAAGCCCCGTCTTTTCTTCCCAAGACGGTTTCACGTTTCTGAGTAACAGTCAAAGGCTGTGTTGTATTTATAATACATGAAGCGGACGCCGTTTCGGCTGCGCTGGTTGTATACCGGAGAAACCACCTACATCATGTAAATAACGCTTTGCAGCCATTTTAAGAGATGGCAGTTTATTTGTGACTCTGTTCCCTTTTGAAGTTACATAACTGTGTTTATAAGCAAACACTCCGGGGCTGGATAGTCTCGGGGAAGGTTGGATGCCACGGGGCTCGATGTAACGTGGAGCTGCACGTTTTGCACAGCAGCTCAGAGGAATGCAGCTGCCAGACCGCCAGATGGCTACATGTGAGGAGACGAGGGGGTCAAATTACCTGAATTTAGTCCGCTGGATGCGGTGATCCGTGTAATTACTGTCATGCCATGTCCCGAAATAAAAAAACCCCCAACGGTTTGCTTTTGAGACGAATTCTCGCCACAAAATGTAGATCGTACAACATCGATGGACATCAACATGGTGGCCCGCTTATGATAATTTCATATTACCCCAAATACTGTAGTTATTTAGCTAATTATCCAACCTTAAGATTGCAATTAGTAACCTTAATAATGTGGACTTCTCATTGAAATGCCATAAATTGTATTCTAATGTTTTATCATGCTTTTCTTTAGCCTAACAAATGCAGCAGGAATCATTGAAATAATAGTTTTATTCATTTGCTGTGTAATATAACATTTAGAAAAAATACACATATATTTCAAAAAATCTTACATGTCATTCCAGTGAACAAGGTGTCATTACAGTGCAAAATGATGATAAATATGGAAGTGTCTAAGTCTGTCGTGATGCCGTATGTTTTTTATTCCTGTGTATCACATGTCCATTCAGAGCCATTTTTGTTGCTTGTTAATATTTTTACATCAAATTTGGCCATTCTTGCATTGCAATTCTTCATGCTGGCCCGACTTCGAAGGCGTCGGGTTGCGTTTTGTCTAATGACAGCCTTTGCTCCGCCGGTCAGGGCATGACGGTGCAGGTGGAGGAGGTGAGGATCAGAGCCACGTACTCCCAGAGGAAACGGATCCCCATCACCGAGGGCTTCGTTGAGGTGAAAGATGGAGGCAAGTGGAGACAGATCTGCAACGAGGACTGGACCGAGATGAACAGCAGAGTCGTCTGTGGCATGTACGGTTTCCCCGGTGAGAAGCCTTTCAACGTACGACCCTACAAGTGAGTAACGGTTCTGCGGCGGCGAGTCTGAGTTTTAATTATGCTAATTTGCTGTAATGGAAGTTTACGTGTTGTATGTTTTTCTGTGGGTTACATTAAAAACAGTTTTTTTGGAACGAGTAAACACTGTGATGTACTATATATAATGGATTTTTTTTTTTTTTTTTTGAATTCACACGTTTAAAAAAAAAACGAAAGCAGTCATTTGCGGGCAGACTTGTATCCTACACATGCTCTTTATGCTAAAAATACAGTGTGTCTGGGATGTTGCTTACTCTTTTTTTTGGGGGGGGGGGGGTAGGGGGTGTTTTTCTGTTGGGTTTTGTCAGTTTTTGGTGTGTTTAGCCCAAACTAAACAGATGTTAGGAAACATTACACAATCAGCTTTGTTTACGCCGCTAGTCACTCACGCTTTCGTCCATTTTCCACTCTTGAGATGAAACACACTTGGCCCTGCGGATTGTTGGCCCTGTCAGAGGAAGTTTGAGCAGATGAGTGATAGTCCTGGACGGGAACAACTGAGTGTACTACAGTCCGACACCGTGGCTCTGTTGGGTTTTATGTGTCTTTCTCTGTCTGCTCACTCGGGCAACAGATTCAAAACCTTTGTGCAAACGAACAAACACACAGACGGCACCTGTTTTATTGTTTTTTCTTTTTTTTCCCTCCACGCCGCCAACCGAACGGGCGGCTGTGAGTGACCTGCCGGGCCTGCACTTGTTTCTCCATGTGTTAATATTTTTTGACCTTCAGCAGGAATGTCTTAGAAATCCACCCGGCAGGTCAGCGGCCCCACAAAAACATATTGAACCTTAAGAAGCAGATTAAACGGAAACACTGAGCAGCCGTTCTTCTCCGTGGACGAAAACACTTATTTCAAATCACGGTTCACCGTTGTGGAGTTTCACGCTTTAGTCGGTGTAAGGCATCGAATTCAGTCTGGCTGCATGTGGAGAAATAACTACTAAGTAGCTGGTTTTTGCAAAATTAGTGCCAATGCACCATCAAATTGAACATATTTCTGTATTCAGATCGGTTTTAAGCGCAACGTGGAAAACGTCAAAAGTTTCTTCTGGTTTCAGTAATTGGCTTGATTTTTTTTTTTTTTTTTTTTTCTCGGGTGCAGCTCTACTTCAAAATCATCTGTTGGGGCTTTTTACTTCTGACTTTCATTCATGTGTGATTTCAGGGGAATATTAAGAAATTCTCACAGCAAACGATATGCATGAATGAATTGCACACAGCTAGAAATAAAACTAATGAAATAGCTTTTTAGAGCAAAGAAGAATTTATCCTTCAACTTTTATATGCATCTCTTCAGTGCCATTGGAGGGCAGTGGTGCGTTCACAAGTGCCTAAATTGTTGGAAAATCCAGATGATGATGCGCTCCTTCTCCAAACACACCTGAATCAGAGGGATGTCTTGTTATCAAGTCTCACAGAGTTGGAGCAGGGATGAATCCAAAGTGTCAGGATGGAACCCACATCGTTTTTTTTGTTGTTTCCTCCTCAGACTGTTGGCGAACCGCCGCAAGAAGAACTACTGGGGTTTCTCCGTCAACTGCACAGGCAACGAGGCCGACCTGTCAGACTGCAAACTGGGCAAAGAGATCCAGCTCAAAGGCAACAACACATGCAGACGGGGCATGCCCGCTGTGATCAGCTGCGTACCCGGACGGGCCTTCGCTCCCAGCGTCAGCATGGGCTTCAGAAAGGCCTACAGGATGGAGGTTGGTCACGTTATAAATTAGCGGCTGCCAATGTTTATCAGCTAGTCCTGTGCTAAAGTTTTCTTCCAGGACTGCTCTGTGATTAGTTTATTTATGTCCATCAACCCTCCGATCAGCTCTGACCAGCTTCTGTGTGTTTCTTTTAGAAAGTCTGCAACATATCCTACAGTCTTTATTTATTGCGGGTCATGTTTCCACAGCAACCCTTGGTGCGCCTGAGAGGCGGGGCTATGATAGGTGAGGGTCGAGTGGAGGTGCTGAAGAACGGAGAGTGGGGAACCGTTTGCGACGACAACTGGGACATCAGAGCGGCCACCGTGGTGTGTCGGGAGCTGGGCTTTGGCAGCGCCAAAGAGGCCCTGACCGGAGGCCGGATGGGTCAAGGTAACCAGAGGTTTATCAACGATTGTAGAAAACACTCACATAGTTCAGGGATATTAGTATCGTCAAATCTACCCGCTGAATTTACGATGAGCACTTCCAAAGTAATATTTTATTAAACTTCAATGCCTCCAAGCAGTAAAATTTAAAAAAAAAATTGAATTTCTTCACATTTGTAATATCTAGTTGTACAACTTGTGATCACGAGGACCCCAAACAAAGATGTGTTTGTAAGAAATAGTTGTTACAGTTGACAATGATAACAAATTGACCTCCCTCATTTTCCTCTTTTTTTTTTTTGTTTGTGGTGTTTGGTAAAGCTTGGCTTCTCATCCAGCTTTTAGCTTTTGAATTCTCACTTTGACTGAAGATGCGATCGAGTTTAGACAAGCAGCTATATTTGGAGCCGCGTCCTTCCTTATGAAGATCAGTGCACACTTTCATCGCTTGAAACTCTTTCCCATTTTGAAGAGACGTTTGGAGATAAGAACATAAATCTCACATCAAATTTACACCAGGAAAGCAGGAAGTCTTGGATGTTTAAACGTTTCCTCACAACCTGATTAGCTTAAAAAGGTTTAATTTAGTTCATTTATTTTATGATGTCATTCTATTCCTTATGCATTACTTTTCCCTCCACTGATTCATCCTGTACTTTGCCACATTAAATCTAAATAAAGGGTTGGATTTTTTTTTTTTTTTTTTTTAAAGATTATTCTGCTGAACTGAAAACAAATGTCTTTTTAAAAGGATCTTTATCAGGGACGGAGCAGCTCGTATGTCCAGCTGTGAAAATGCGAGGCGGTGACCTTCACCTCCTCCTTATCTTTGGCTGCTGCATCACCGACTGTTTTTGTCTCACCTCAGCCGTCTAGACTTGAAGTCAGCACATAAACGCACTAGAGAACGTATGGAGCAGCACATCGGTGTTTACACACCGAGCCCATTACTGAATCTGTGAAATGCAATATCCCTCAGCTTTATAAAATTCATATGGCTGCAGGAAAAGTTGTAATTTTTCCCCCCCCTCCCTCTGCCTTTTTCTCAAAGCAAAACAGGAGTGCACAAAATGTTCCAGGGAAGAAAACATGTTTTATGAGTTTCAGGAGAGGAATTCTGGGTTGGAGCGCGGACAAGGCTGTTTCAGGGCTTCCTGGTCAAGCTAACCTCTCGACTTACAACTTTCACCTTACAGACTTGGAAATAGTTTGTCTTCAGAAGCCTCAGCGGCGTGCACAAACATCATTAAACAAGACACGCACTGATCAGCTGCACAAATCAGCCTAATGCTGAGGCGGCGCCCTCTTCCGCAGACCTGTCGGGGTGCCGCCCAGAGAACGTCTGGAGAGGGCAATTGCAGATGTTTCAGGGGAGGCGGCGGTATTTCTTCTGACCCTTCAGAGTTTCATTTTTGCCTGTCATAGCTGGCTGCTTGTTTTCTTTGCAGTGTAATATTATTCACCTGCCCCTTTATGGAACATTCTGTCTGAGAAACAAGGGGAGAGATGTTTTTTTTGTCATTTCCTGAGTAGATTCCTGACTTCCCCGCGCGCCTGTTATGTCTCTGCAGGAGTAGGCGCTGTCCACATGAACGAGGTGCAGTGCTCCGGCTTTGAAAAGTCTCTGACCGAGTGTTACTTCAACCGGGAATCCGTCGGCTGCAGCCACGAGGAAGACGCCGCGGTCAGGTGCAACGTCCCTGCGATGGGCTTCCAGAGCCGCGTGAGTTTGACTCCACGGGGTTGGAGCTTTTTGTAAAGAAAACCCACTGCTCTGCGTCTTGAGTGAAACGTTACCGTCTCTCTGCCCAGCTTCGGCTGCGCGGCGGCCGTAACCCCTACGAGGGTCGCGTGGAGGTCCTGGCGGAGAGGAACGGCTCTCTGGCGTGGGGCTCGGTGTGCAGCGACAGCTGGGGAACCATGGAGGCGGTGGTGGTGTGCAGACAGCTGGGCCTGGGCTTCGCCAGCCATGCGTTCCAGGTAATTTCTCTCGCTCTGGTTTCTCCACCAAACGGAAAGCTTCTCTGCAAACCTGCTTGTATTTTTCTGAATACGATGAGCCATTCCGTACCCGTCCTCCAACAACAGAGAAATCTGTTCTACCTCCCAAGGCTGCAAGAAAATAAGTTTTTTTTTCTTGCAGCTTCTTGATGCATCTATGCAGAGTATTTTTTTCCTCGTGGTCTTGCCAACAAATGCTAAAAGTGGTTACTACACTGAGAAATGCCGCAGAGACACATGAGGACTTCCTAGGAGTTCTGCAGTTCTTATGAAGCATGACAGATCCTGGCTAGAAATAACTTTTTCTTTCTCCTTCAGTAGAAAAGTGTGTGCAGGCTTTGGTTTATTGTCTAAAGCAGAGGTTTTTGATCCTCTAAATCCACTGTTCTTTGTGTTTTGGGTGTGTTTCCCTGCACACCTGCAGACGTCGGGGAGTGTGGAAGAAGATAAACACCTGAAACATGCAGGGCACTGAGTTGAGAGGACCAGGTCCGGAAACAACAGCTCTAAAATGATTTCTGCCTGTCAGAGCAGACCTGAAAATGGGCGATTTTTGTTCTTTTGACACTAATATCATTCTCAGTTTTTCAGACACATGTCCTATACGGTCCCGTTTGCTCTCCGCTATTTCCACAATGTCTTTGCGAGGAGATATTCTTCTACATGTCTTTACAAAAACACAGCCAGGATCCGGTAAAAGAGCCTCCAATTTCGAAGGAAAAGATTAAATAACACGAGACGCGCGTGATCAGTTTGCATAGTGTAATGCTAATAAAACAGATTTACCTCACTGCAGTTCAGGAGGCAGGAAATGATGATGAGTTACAGCCACAAGAGAAACGGATGGCATCACATCAGCCTGCCGGTGCTTCCCAGTTTAAGCCCGTTTGGTGCATTTGTGTGACTGTGTACGCCGTTAGCTCTCCGTCTCTAATGAGCTTCAGCTTTACTCATCCCAGGGGGCAAAAAAAAAAAAGACGCCACTTGCTCAGAAAAACATCAAAACCAGGTTGTAGGTAGAGAAAGTTGGTTAATGGAGGTAACCCTACGGCAGATTTAAGAGCGCAGCCGCTCAGCAAGACTTTAGAGAAATCTGTGAGCAGATCTTTGTGGTGTAAAGAAGCCTCCAATTAAAAAACACACAGAAACACTGGAGCAGCATCGCACTGTCATTCTGATTGGTTCCTTTTTTTCTGTCACGAGGCGAGAGGACGGCGAGCAAAACACCCCGATGGTTTGCTCTGTATATGAACTCACTTTATAAATGTTGGGAATTTATGGCGTCGGATGATCCAAATCTGGAAGGTATGCGAGAGAATTACAGGGAGGAGAGTTGATAACTGCAGCTTTACGAGTGGAACCTCGACTCGGTCCGGCGAACGCTCTATACCGACGAGAGCATTTCTGTGCCAACTCAAAATTTCAGGCCACACATAATCCACATCTAGATAATCATCCTAAACTTCAAGTTCTCATCTGTATGGTTTTTATTGCAGAGCAGGTCCTCTTAAGACCCACTAGAGTCCAGTTCCTGTCTTGCTCCGATGCTTTTCCAGGCGAACCCGACCACCAGATGGAACATGTGACAGCAAATCCTAAATCTACACTTCTGCATATCTGCTCTTCTCCTCAGCCCACCAGCAAATATATGCATCATCCCTCCCACCCCCAGTCCTGCTTCCTTTGAATCCTCCACTTTCACGGTCATTGCTGGAAAGTCTGACTTTTTCCCCTTGCACAGGCTTTCCATAAGGTCTGCAAAATTGTGCAACAAAGCTGAGTCAGGGCTGAGGAACATCTGCACAGCCCCTGCACTTTCTGTAGGCGAGGAGGGGCGGATAAATTATTTGACTGGACTCATGCCAACAGTTAGATAATCGCTTTATAATGTATCTATAGCGTTGTATCCAAAACAACCCCACTCATCTCATGGTAATCAGTTTGGTTGCCAGGAACAAAACTTGTTTGGCTTATGCCTGGATTTACTCACGTTCTTTTTTTTTTGCATACTTAACCAATAAGAACTGATCAAATGGCTCCATTTGTATAAGCTCTTACTGTTACTGTTCTTGAAGCTGAAAGCCAGAATAACTGCTTTTGCATTATTATTTTCTGCCTACGCTTAGGAGAGCACATTTTATCTCTTTTTTTTTTTACTATTATTATTTAAATCTTGATTGTTTGATCAGATGGCGCGGTATTTCTGATTGAAATTCTCAGGAGACGTGGTACTGGGAGGGGGATTCATCGTCCGCCCCTGTGCTGATGAGCGGCGTAAGATGTTCGGGAACGGAGCTGACTCTGGATCAGTGTCTGCATCACGGCAAACACGTCAGCTGTCCCAAAGGAGGCGGACGCTTTGCTGCCGGAGTGTCCTGCACTCAGAGTAAGAAACGGGACAAAATCGCCACATTCGTGTTTCATTTAATAATTATATACTTTCTGAAATTAGTTCAGAAAGTGTACATCTCATATTCATGTTAAACATGAATATAGCCACAAACATGTGGCTAAAAACATGAAAATGTTATTAGTTGATTGTCACATTACAACCCCAAATCTCAATGACTTTGTGAACTTTGTGATAAAGTGACAGAGTAGTGCAGGATTTTCATTCAAATATTGTGGCACTCGTTTCCATTGGGCCTTCTGATCCATGTTGAAAATTAGATATATTTTCAAAGACTTTCTCCAGCCAGTCTGACTGAGCTTGATCTATTTTGCAGAGAAGTAATGGCCAAACATTTCAATCTTCAGATGTGCACAGGTGGAAGAGACTTAAAAACTGCAACTGTAATTAACTCAAACGTTTGTAGGATCAAAAATTCAAAATATGTAAGAATGCATGCCACACTTTCCAGATTTTTACAGCTACTTCCTGTTGGTTTATTGTATTGAAATTGCCAATAATTAAAGTTTGTTTCCAATGTGACAAAATGAGAAAAAGTTCAAGGTGTGTCAATATTTTTGAAACTGTCTGTATGTAGAGAAAAAAAAAAAACTGTTGCAGTTTAAAAAGTTAAAAGTTGGTGTGATGGATAGTGGTTAAAAACAACCTTGAACCTGTGGACTCCGCTCATGCTGCTGTCGTCCTCACAGCGGCCCCAGACCTGGTCATCAGTGCTCAGGTGGTGGAGCAGACGACGTACCTGGAGGACCGGCCCATGTACGCTCTGCAGTGCGCCCACGAGGAGCGCTGTCTGTCCAGCACCGCCGACAAAGCCGACCCCACCTCCTACCGCCGGCTGCTCCGCTTCTCCTCCCAGATCCAGAACAACGGCCTGTCGGACTTCAGGCCGCGGGCGTCGCCACAGTCCTGGGTCTGGCATGAGTGTCACAGGTGAGACCTCAGCCTGTGCCGTGCTGTGCGGCTGCACCTCGTTACAGCTACTCTGAGACTCTGGTTTAGTTTTACCATTACTACGAATCGTAAAAGTCCATCAGCTAACTTGTTGTTGGGCAAAACTAATAAGATCTCCTTAACAGATTGTTGGAAGATTGAAAAGATTTCGTAAAGCTTCTAGATGTGTCTGTTTTCCGGATGTTTAAACGCTCCCTGTTTCCCTGTGAAATCCAGACATTACCACAGTATGGAAGTTTTCACCCACTATGACCTGATGAGTCTGAACGGGACTAAGGTGGCAGAGGGACATAAAGCCAGCTTCTGTCTGGAGGACACCCACTGTGATGAAGGTAGAGTCCAACATTTGCCTTTCCCTTTTATAATAGAGACTCTGGATGTTCTTTTAATACTGAAACCACCTTCAAGAAATCCTCTACCATCGTGCTGTTTGATCTTCTTGATTTAAAAGAGCATTATTTCAACTGATTCTTCGGACACAAACTCTGAACATCTGCTCTGATATTTAGGCATCCAGAAAAGGTACGAATGTGCCAACTTTGGCTCTCAGGGCATCACAGTCGGCTGCTGGGACACGTACAGGCACGACATCGACTGCCAGTGGATCGACATCACGGACGTGAAGCCAGGAGATTACATCTTCCAGGTACAACATCTGCTCCGTTACGAAATATTCAACTTCTGGTGGAAAAATCGTCTCAGGTCAGCCTGCTGTCTCCTGTAGACCAGACAGACTGTCTTTCTGCACATTGGCCTTCCCCTCCCCCCGTTCTACACTGAGCGAAGGCCCTTATAAGAACACTGCACATATTATCTGGTTGACTATTGCTGTTTAACCAATACTATTAACTCAGACACTGTTCTTTCTGTCAGGTCGTGATAAACCCAAACTACGAGGTGGCGGAATCCGATTTCACCAACAATATTATGAAGTGCCGCACTCGCTACGACGGCCACCGGATATGGACCTACAACTGTCATATAGGTGAGGACAACGTCTCCAACGTTTTTCACTAAAACTGGACTGTGGTATAAATCACAAAATATTACATGTTGTTTATACAAATCCAGCAGTTTGTCCTGCCGTGTCATATATGCCGTGTCAATGCTTTCATGAGACCATGGAGACTGTAGCTATTCCATGAATGGCAGTGAAGCTGGATGATGGAAATGGTGCAGAAATATACAAATCAAACAAACTAAGTGATTTATAATCTCTGAATGGAGGTTTTGTTTTTTTTTATTGTCATTGTTAAATACAAAATTCAATACTTTGTCTGTCAGGCAATTACGAAAACGGCAACAAGGTGACATAAAAACAGAAGGCCAAAAGTCACACAATCAAATTACGGCATCTTATCCTTTCTAACACTTATTTAATAAATTGTGGCACTTTTGGTCCTCATAACAGTAGCACAGTTTAGGAATAACCTTGGCTCAAACTACAATTAGTAAACTGTAAATTGGGTAAAATAAATAAATATTACATATAGAATACCTTGTAATTTGCCCTCATTAAATCTTTGTCAAAGACTATGAACAGTTTTAACAAAACAAAAAAAAAAACCCAGTAAACATCAGTAAATGTAGAATATTTCTTTAAATCCTGGAAATTACTTTGTGAACAAGTCTTTGATGTGTTAAAAAAAAAAACAACAAAATAAAACCTTATCCATACTGTCCAACCAGTTCTTGTTCTTTAGGACAACAAAAGGAAACCAAGTAAATCTTAAATATTGCTAGGCAACAGAACATATTTCAGGTCAAACCAACATGCAATAGAGTTTAATTTAAAACATTTTGAGACGTTGGACCCATCTGAAATGACCAAAATATCCGTTTCATCCTTGTTGAGATATTTGCCTTCTTAGTGTTACCGAAAGTGAACAATATTTACCACAAGTTGGTTCAGTTACAGAAATCTGAGGCGGCTCTTCAGAGTCACTGATCGGAGACGGGTCTGTCAAGTCCGGCTGTAGAAACAAACCCAGAAGAAAAAGTTGGGTGAAAATGTTTGCCTTTTTTTGGGGATGAATTTCTGACGTTTTTATTTCTGACTTCACAGGTGGCACATTAAGTTCAGACATAGAGGACACGTTTCCCGGATTGCTGACGAACCAGCTTTCACACAGGTAGACCAGAGCAGGGCGCATCACAAGGACGGCAACAGGAAATTTTCTGACAACCACTAGAGGGAGCTGTGTGACGCCGCGTCCTAGGAGCAGTGCTGGATCGTCGTTGTGCTCAGGGTTCAGCTGGTACAATAAACAACGGCTCCAAAGAAAAACGAGCTGCTTGTTCAGTAAATGCATTTACCCCCATTCAGTTGTACAGAACTGTGTGTTTTAGAGTCTCTCGCTGTTCTTGAAAGTGTTATTTTTGACCCGGTGCTCATAATGCAATGAGGATTTAAGCCACGTAATTTATTAAACCAAGTGTGGCGACGAGTGCAAAGCTTTATGATGTGTGGAGTGCATCAAACCAAAACTCAGACACCATGTTCCTTAATGCAAGTAGTGACTGAATTTGTATTATCATAATCTTACACTGTACATTTATCCCAAACAGCCGCGATGAAAAGCAGCTGCATACATTAAAACTGTTAAGAGTCCAGAAACTCCTTCCACACGAAAACAAATGTTGTAATTCATAATAGCGGGACGAGCCAAAGCCTCTGGCAAGGAAGTTCCTGTCAAGACGGGAACGCTCCTGTTGTCAGGATTGGATTGAACCAGCTAAACATGGTGACAAATTGTATCCGCTTCTAAATGACAGGAAAATAAAAGTCAAAATTTATGTTTTTTTCTTTGGAAGTGCTGCGTTCAACAGATGCCAAGGTTGTCTGGAATTAGTTCCTGCAGCGATTTCCAACGTGTGTGAGGGATTCTCCTTCATAAATTAAACTTTGAAATTCAAATGAAAGAGAAACAGAGAAGGGTTGTTTCTTTTCACCAAATGCTCGTCTCTGATCTGTGCCTGTTTTCTAAATGTCTTGTTGAACTATCTCCATCAGGGACTTTGGTACTTTTGTCAAAATACTGTAATGGCCACACTTGTATGTGAAAACGCCTCTCAATAAATTTGTAAATGTTTGAATGTAAGAAATGTAAGAATCCTTCATTTTACAAGGATCCTTTCAGTTGCTAATCGTTTTAATATATTGAGGAATGCATAACGGTTTTAAATAAATCATGTTGAAAGCAACGTGTGTCAATCGTGTGTGTGTGTGTGTGTGTGTGTGTGTGTGTCTGTTTTTGCTCACCTGGATATCGGTACAGTCTGCCTCGTCCCTGTATGCCTAAAGCTCTGGTCACCATCCGTTTGGCCACCGCGCAGTCTGTCCTGGGACGCTCCTTCACCGGCTGGAGAAATTCTTCAAGAGGACACAAACCGTTCGATTAACTACTGCGATTTCACCAAAACCGTTTACGGTGGCTCGAAGCGTCCTACCTGCCCTTCTGACCGCCTTGCCCTGGGCTTTTTTGCTGCCCTCAGACAGAGCTCGAGTCTTCAGCAGTGGGTGGACGATGGAGAGGGCGTGGTGCGCTGCAATCAAAGACAACCCCATCACCGACTTCAGTCACCATCAGTTCAAACAGTTCGTCACGTTTAGTGTACAGTGGAGAAAGCGCTGACCTGCCGCCTGGCAGGAGAAAACACCCAGAGCGTGTGTGTTGTCCACCCACTTGATCTTCATTCCACCGTCACTGAGACGCGATGGGAGGAGGAAGAGGAAGAGGAAGAGAGAGAGAGGAAATGAATAGACAGCTATATCAAGAAGGAAATGAGAACAGCACTGAAAACGTATTTTCCTAGCCTTCCCAATGATTCATATAAGGGGAACTATCTGGGTCATAACTTTATAATCTCACCTGTATTCTGTGAAAGCATCCAGGAGGTCGTCAGTCTTGAAAACAGATGGAAAGTCATAAATCTCAATGACGTGGCTGAAGTCGTCCGAGTTAAGAAACACGTTCTCATAGATTGCGTAGTCGTTGTGAACAAGCTCAACGGTGACGCCTGTCTCTTTAAGATGCATCTTAATCTGAAAGAAAAGGGGGGGGGGGGAAACAGCAGAAAGCATTTCATGATTAGGTAACTACTCAGGTTCTTAGATTTCTCATGCTGCTGGAAGACTTGGGCTTTTAGAAAATCTTTAACATTTGCCAACATGTTTCTTCTGGCTGAAAGTTTTACTGCTGTTCTGGAGTCCTGATTTTTGTCTGATAGAGAATCTGTGGAGGGAGCTAAAAAAGATAAATCCATGGTAAGGAGGGTCAATGGAATTGAGAAAATAAGGTTTTGTTTCTAGATGGAATCATTTATTTAATTAATTCAGTGATTTTTGAAAAGCTTTGTGATATTTTCTTGAAAATCCACTCCTTTTCCATTGGTTTATTATCCTGAGAAAAGCCCGTCCCCAATCAGAAACAAACCTGTTGGTTGGATGAACAATTTAAATCTAAATCCGTGAGGGTTATAAAAACCATTTAGAAAAAAACCCCTCTAAATTAAGACCTACCTGTTCAGTTACATCGTCTGTATCTGTGCTTGTATCCTCAGCCTGAACATTGTTCAAGTTTTCTTCCTTTGCTTCCTCCAACTTCATCTCTGCGAACGACAGAGTCTGCTCCCAGACGACAGTGTCCTTTCCATCCAGCCCTAGCGCCGACGTTTGAGTCTGTTCCTGGGGACAAAGCTGTGAGCCGTTCTCAGGCACACCGTTTACACCGTCAGCGACACGGGCTTCCTGTGCACAGGAGGAAACGTCTTGTTCTGTGGCCTTTGGGCAAGAACAAGACTCTGAAGGAGAGTTTCCGCAGCACTGAGGAGAGCAATTTATGTCTTTGTTTGCGGCGGAGCCCTGCGAGTCCTGCAGAGAGAGCCTCTTCCGAACGGCTCGCGGCAGGTACAGGGGCTGGTCCGGCCTTTTAGGGGTTCGGCTTTGTGACGGGGCTGAAGGTTTCCCCTTGACGTTGGGTTCCCTCGCCGCCCCGCTGCCGGGGGGGGGCCCTTCAGAAAGGCAGCCGCTGGTCTCTACGTCACTGTCTCCTTCTGACTCAGCCCTGCAGAAAAACAGACATCTCCATTTGGTTTACCCGGACTTCCTTTCAACAACCACCTGCGATTTTCACACATCGAGAAGCGACGAAAAAGACAAGACGCTGCCCGGTGTCGCTTCTCGACAATACAAACCAGCTTTATCCTCACTACTAATCGCGGAGGCATACATTTAAAAAGAAAAGACGTGTACCTGAGCTCAGAAGGGCAGACCACCACCCTGCGGCACCAGCTCTCCCCTACAGAGAAGGTGGTGAGATCTGGCATGTCTTCTATGGTCCTGTGAATCAAGTATCTCAGTCTGCTGGGCAGTGGGGGGAACAGAAGCACGCTGCACAGACACACACAAAGGGCAGACAGACTGAGATGTCAGCTTCTAAACTAACATACAAAAGTGGATCTCTAAGTGATACAGGAATGGATGTCATACACAAGAAAGCACGTCAAAACCCAACTAAAGACATCTCACTATGTAAATTCTGTTATCAGTGCTTTCCAAACAATTCCAATGAGTAGGAGTAAATCAGCGGATAACAGACTGAATTCAGAAAGCGTGTTTGTTCAACACGAGCATCCTCGTTTTGTGCGGTTTCATTACTGCATCGCCTTTTGGTTTGGTTTCTAGAGTCGCATGTAACGACCGCCATATTCCTTCTGAGACGAAACAGAAGGCGTTACAGAAAACTTATGGCAAACCTCAATAGTGAGGCCCACTTAAATCAGATTTTAGATGCTACATTTACAGTTGTCTTATCACTGGAGTCGTGTAATAGGACACAGATGTAGCAAACCAATAAATGAATAAAAGCAAATTCTGATGTAGGCCAAGGACTACACCTTGGGGAACTCCTGTGTTAATTGTTTTCAACATTTCTTCTCACTTTTACATATCACGTGATTCTCTGGCAACATAGAGCAACATTTTGTTACTCCATAAGCCTAAAGGTTTTGTTGAAGTTCAAATGTTTGTTTTTTGTTTTTTTTTTTTGTTTTATTATAGTATGATCAGATTTTCTGATAAAAGCAATCAAAGTAGTAACCATCTGGATTTCAGCTTAGTTTCTCAACAGTGTTATACAACTACTTACTTTTTAAGGCTTCTTTTCTGTTGGTATGTTTCCAGATCATCCAAAACATGATGTAAAAACTGATTTTCTTGCTTCGGGAGATAAATGCCATCGTAACAAGGAAACGCCAGGGTGAACCAAGAGAAATGAACAGTATTGGTTGAACTTTTATCGAAATTAACGTAACATTGGCCTAACTAGCTGAAATAGCACAGCTACTTTAAACAGTCTGCATTCGACAGTTGAATGGAGATTTCAACTGTCCACGTACAAAGCTCAATGTATTTATTTTAACAACCGGGAGGTTTGTTAAAAACTATAGCTCCTAATTGCGCTAATCAGGAGCGCAAGAAAAAAATTAGCTTTGTCTTTGCGTTGATAGTTTCAAGTACACGTTTAAAACTAAAGGAGAGATAGCGTAATTTGGATAACGGCTCTGACTGAACGATAGCTCTAGTCAAATGTTTATGTTAACTTACGGTAAACCAATGTTAAAAGAACAGAAATGACATGTTTTAATGACCCCCTGCCATGTTAACCCGAACGAGACATGTTTTGCATTTATCCGTTTCCTCCTTCTTGCTGTGGGAGCAGCGACATATCCGGTACGTTTCTTTCAAAATAAGAGCAACGTCAAAAATCCCCAAACAAAAACTTCTCCAAAAATAAGTCCACGTCGAGCCTTCTCGTAAACTAGCCGTTTGAAAACACAACAGGTGTGTCTCTTTAAATACTAATGTGATCAAACATGTTCATTTATTTCAGTAATTCAACTCAACTTCATAGCTGATAACTGACGGTATATGAATGAATCTGTGCATAAGTTCCTGTACAGGAACCGCGGTCTCTCTTGTTCCTCGTCGGCGCCCGTTCCTTCAGTTGCCATGACACCCGTAAATAACACAACCAAAATGACTATAGAAACTACTTTAGCGAAAACTACATTGGCCCTGAAATAAGTGTCTTCAGGGCTATTTTGAGAAAGGAATATATATATATTCCCTCTACTAACCTGTAAACGGGATAGAACAAGTGGCGGGAAAGAAGCACAAATTAGCAGAAGCTAATCTGTGCTTCACAAATCCCCCGAGAAACTGTTGTGAAGCTGTCGTCGGTTACGCACTCTGGACCGATGACAGGCTCACACTGCCTCCTACTGGTCGCTTTCCGATACTGAAATAAAGTTAGCCGCAATAGACGCTAACTTCTGACATTTGAAAAATACGTAAAAACACATCGATTAATTCAATAGCAAATTAGATAAATAAAATAATCACGTAACGAAACAATTACTTGTTCTGTATGTATGCCTCATCTACATAACTACGTTTCAGGTTCTCATGTTAATCTGGACGATAATGAAAATCAAATTCCGTAAGATGAAAATTGAAATTATGACATTACATTGTGGACTTCATGCAACATTTGCATTGTACAAGAAACTGATTTGTATAGTTTCACCAATACTACCAAAGTGCACTTCTATGTATTTTCAAAGTCAACTCTACAATAAAAACCCTTACACAAGACCTTCATTTCAGGTAACTACAATTTATTTAAATAATACATGGCGATTATGGACAATTGTGGAAGTATCCTACAAACAAAATCTAAACAATGTGCTGTAGAGCTTTCCAACTGTCTTTGATGTCTAATGCTAATGGATATAGAGATGGTACGTATGATGTATGCTGAAGCTGAATATATCAATAGTACACTCACGGAAATGAGACAGTTCTCAAAATGTATTGGGGCTATTGAGAGGAGAACTTGGTAAACATGCTCCATTTTGAAAACCAGAAACATCTCAAATGTACAACTTCTAGAACTAGTTCCCACCCCCGAACCCTTACATTCTTTTACATAACTGAAAACATGGGTTCTGCAGAGGTCGCAACCCACACATTGTTAATATCAACCATCCATAATCCATGTAATAGCTAACTGGGCCAAACCTTTGCAACACATTGAATGTCTTTACACTTTAAAACACTCTTGTAATGCATGAGGAGATGATGGCAATGAACACAATGGCACATTCTATAAAGCCTGCTCAACATTTTAGACGTCTTGATTAGAAAAAGACAAGAAAAGGCATGTACAAACATACACAAAGGCAAACAGGAGAGTATTTATAAATAACAGGAAGAAAAGATCACATTAAAAGTACACATGTATTTCAGAAATTGGAGGTCTGGATATACACTGTGAAGCAGATTAGGAGTATCTGGTCAGTCACCAGCCTGCAACATTAAAATAAGACATAGAGCAAAATCATGCTCCGGAATAGAAAAACACTGAAGACAGTGCACATTTCTGTGTTTCAGCACAGTCCTGATGATTGTTCAGCAGCCATTGTTAAGTTACAGGATCATACGTTTTCAATATGTTTACGTTTTCTCTTTTGCAGGAAGTATGCAATCTCATAATTTCAACTGCCCGTAACAGCGGAAAAAAAACACAGGTTTGGACCCTCGGGAGGTGAAGGTGGCTCGATGGGAAAGGCTACAGCGGCCACCGGACGTCTTCACGTGGCGCGAATCGTTTCATCTCCCAGACCCAACGCTTCTGTCTTCAAAGATGGTGATTTCCACCTGAAAGAGGGACAGTTAAGGGACGCAACGTTGAGAGTCTTAAACACGTATCTCGCATAATAAAAAAATAGATACATTTTTGGCGAGTTAATTCAATGATATTGGATTGTCTTCTGAAATATTTATATTATTTTTTTCCTCTACATAAATGCTTACACTGCTGAGTTTATGTGGCATGTAATAAAACAGGGGTTTATAATTCTGAAAGCTTTACAAGTTAGAAAATGTTTCTCAGTGCAAAGAAAACCATTTTCTTCGTGTTCTTGATTTTATGTTGGAAAGATTAAGACGTATTACTCTTTCGCTTGGGCTTAATGTAGGTAAAATTTCTTTGCCGGCAGATTTTCTCAGTCAAAAGTACGCGGGTGTTGAGTAAGATAAGCCAGGTTAAGGATACGACTCGGAGGCCTCTCTCTATAGGGTCGGTCAGCAGTAAGCCTCTGGGAGCGTAAATCTTCTCATTCTGGTCCTTTATGTATCTGGCAATCTTCTTTAACACCTGTAGTCAGAAAACAACACAGAGCAGAACAATGGTGTGCTGAGATGAGATCAGTTTCTCCGCAAAGGAAACAGCGAGAAGCAATTTAGGTCAAGGAGAGAATCCCGGCAAAAGCAGTCTTACCTTTTCGTAGTGTGTCTCCATACACAGGAAGATGGTGTAGGCAGTCAGACAAGCCAAGCAGCCCTCCAGGTAAGACTTCCCTCCAAGCTTCTCTGCCTCCGCATACAGGTTGTTCAGAGTCTGCATGGTCTCCTCGAACTGCTGCTTCTCCATCTGGAAACACAACAACAGTTTACATCCACTGTATTGAAAATAAAGCACCGCAACCATAAAAAATATAAAAAGGAAAATCTATTACATACCCTAGACTCCAGCTCAGAGGGAAACTTGGTCTGGAACTTGCATATTGTCCCTGAGCTGTAGTCTCTCTGGATGAAGACCTTGGAGGAAACAGCCGGCTGCTGGAGGTCCTGTAAGCTGTGGGTCTGGACAAATTTCATTCCAGTTAGCTCTAATTTTGGGTGGGAGCCAGCGAGTGCCCTGATCTGTTCGTTAACCTTGTATAAATAACATCTTAGACCACTTTTTTTTTTTTTTTACATCCCCAGTATTTCGGTGCACATAGCTGCTTTTGAGTAAATGTTACTAGATGTTTATGGTTCTTTTTGTTATATATATAAGAAAAGAAAAAAAAGTAAAATGAGCACAAAAGAAGTTGTCAGGAAAAGACTAATTATTTGCATTATGTCCACACTTCTGGTTTAATGTGTTAATTTTGCCTGGGAAAATCTTTGAAGGGTTCATTTGCATTGCGATTGCCAGGAGCACATTCAACACGGTAATATTACATCCATTCGTGGAAGTACCTCGTTAAAATGAAGACGACTTTCAACCTAAATCTGCCACGGATATGACTATTTTCCGTGTGTTTTAATACCATGAATAGTCTCCTGTTTTATGTCGAGTCGGATCTTCTGCTGTTTTAAGTTTCAACAGCCCGAGCCAACAGGAAAAAGTGATATTTACACACCGATTCATTAGAGTCATTAACCTCTCCTGTCGAGCACTAGGCCCCAACTCGACCAGACCGGTAACTTTTTCTGGTTTACGCCAGCGGCCGAGAGGACAATGTTCACGTTAGCACGTTAACTCTGTACATAAGTCACTAAACCACCTAAAATTATCACCAGTCATTGTAAACTCACGAGAATTATTTGTTAAAACTGAAACCGGAAAAATTTTTCTTACGTATGAAATGGTCGTTAGCTAAAAACAGGTTAGCCTACATTTCTATTGGCTATCCAAGCATCCCCCCTCAAAATGACAAAAATGTTTAATATTTACCCCCCGCAATAATTCAGTTACCACCTGAAACAGTGTTCATGTCCATCTCAGGGCAAAGCTTGTAAATACGGATAAAAACGGAGGTAAATCGCAAAACATTTACCTCAGCCATAGCCGACGCCTGTCCTGTAGCTTCAGCGCATCTGTGTCCAAGTACTTCCGGCCTGATATTTTCAAAGTAAAAGTTCACATTCAGTTTTAATTTCACTCTTTTGAGTGGAGATACAGTGTTGGGTGTAGTTCAAAAAGACAAACTGGCAGCGCATAGTATTTTCCAGTCACTTGCTGCCAAGTTTATTTTTAAGGTCTAGATTTTCCCCCCAACAATCAATTTTCTTCAATTAAAAACTCAAATTTAAGCTAAAATCAGTCACCCTCAGCAATATTAAGATGAAACCTGACACACCCAAGGAAGAAATGCATTTTTATAAGCCAGCCTAAACAGAGCCCCTTGGGGCATCAGGTACATTGTACATTATAACTCTGCTCATATTTAAACGGTTTTCATTAAAAAAAAAAATAAATACACAGATTATTTTAACAAACTTTATTGAATCATGTTCTTTTGATTCCAACAGGTTCTGCTCGCTGTAATTGCTTTAGTCGAACAGCCCAAAGCCCATGTCGTCATCTGATTCCTCAGACTCTTCCTTAACCTCCTCCTTTGCAGCTGGAGCTGCAGCAGTTTCTGCAACAGCTGCAGGTGCAGCAACAGCGGCAAAAGCAGTTGGATCAGCCAGGAAAGCTTTGACCTGCGAGACGGGGACAAGAAAAACAATGCGGTGTGACTTTTCACTTACAAATCTTGGAAAATCAATTTTTAATCGTTGCTGTCGAGAACCAAGTGATCTTTTTGTAGGTTTGACATTGCTGCACTAAAACCTGTCCTGTGATGTGACAGCAAGAAGGACTTTGCACCGCACCTTTTCTGCCAGGGGGAAGGAATAATCCGTTTCCACAGCAACAGCCAGGACTCTCTTGTAGCCATTGATGACCGAGTGGGGGACAGAAGCCAAAGTGGGGTAGCCAATCTCCAGACACACACTGGCGATGTTTCTCACACCCTACAGGAAATTCATCAGTAAACTCAGCAGTCCGGAGACATTTCCTCAAACAGCAGAGTTCTGTCGAAACATATTCAGAAAAGGTTTCTCACCTCCAAGAACCTGGTATGCAGGGATGCCTCTGTGATGTCAAGCACCTCAGGACTGTAAACACTGCCGTTGTCATACACTTGCTGGATAATCAGCCCAAAGGAGAAGGGCGAGATGTTCAGCATGTTGAGCAGTGTGGCTTCGCTGGCACCGACCTTGTCGCCAATCTTGATCAGGCCGACGTCACTCTTGGGGGAGAAAGAAAGAAAGAAAGAAAGAAAAAACGTCGTTACCAAAGTAGCCGATAAAAGTTTACTGCCACACACAAGTGGATGTCCATGTCGAACATCCCATGACTCTATAGCCGTTTCCATACTCACCAAGATTTCAATGGTTCCTCTGGAGATTTTGGTGGTGATGCCCAGAGCCTGGAAGAAAGAGGTCTTCTCAGGACCCAGTCCAGTATTCTGGGCTGGCACCGTCACATCACAGGGGGCGATGGCTCCAGCACGGGCAGCTGCAGGCACCTGAAGCACAACACAAGGACCTTTTATCGCTTTCCAATGCTTTGTCAAATTCAACTTTTAAAGACAATCAAAAGATCGGAGAGTTATGAGTGTCTGAAACCTTACGTCCCTGACAAGTCAACGGAAAAAAATGACAGACAGGGATAGCGAGGAAACATTTGACTTTCTGCAGGGGGAACGACAATACAGTACTGCACTGGCTGCATTGTAACTTATCCTGCACATTAATGGGGTTACAATAAGAATGCCAAAAATGCTAAAGAAATCATTTGCAAAGTAAATTAAGATCGATGGACCAAAGTCTGGTCATCCTCCTCTGTGGATAGTTTCACAAATTGGCGAACCAAACAAATCTATTTAAATCGATTTTCCTGCACTGCAACTCCTTCATGCACATGTAGCCAGGCTCCTTAGGGAAACAGAATGCACTCAAATACCATGCAATCGTATCACAGCGTGGCTCATACGTATATAAATTTAGTTTCAGTTCAAGTAAGGAGAAGTGTGCGATTGACAGGTAAGAGCTCTTTACCTTATTAGCCAGCAGCAAGTCCCGGACCTCAGTCAGATCCTCCTTGGTGAAGACAAATCCCACATTGCCTTTAATGTGGGGCAGGAGCCTGTGAAATTCAATTCAATGGCATATTATATGCATGCAAGGTGATAAATACAGTTGCGCAGAGCAGGAAAAAAAAAAAACGGCTTAGTGTCTGAGACCTTGCGTCCCTGGCAGTCGGGGTAGTAGACAGACAGGGATAGCTGGAGACAAGTTACTTTTAGCAGGGGGAACGACAATACAGCACCGCAGCAGCTGTACAGTAGTTGTCCTGCTCCATGGGAACATAAACCTTTTAAGTCACTCACTTCTCCAAAGCGGGGTTGTTCTCCAGGTGACCGCGGATGGCTTTGCGCATCATGGTGTTTTTACCCATGAGCACAACAGCTTTTCCGCGCAGAGACAGGCGGATGGTCTGCATCTGCTTGGACCCCACGTTGTCTGCCCCCACGATGAAGCATTTTGGGTAATCATCCAAGAGTTGCTGCACGAAAACCACTGCGTGTCAAGACACGGCTCATTACAAGGGAGATGTTTTTAAGCTCAAAGCGGCGTGTGTGTTAAATTCCACTTACGATAATTTTCAGAAAGTAGTTGGACTTCCACGTGGCCCTGTCTTCCCTGGGCATCTTGAATGTGCTTCCAGGGATCGCTTAGCAGCCGGTTTAAAGACAAGGTGTAATCTGTAAGGAAGGAACACATCGAAATGAAAATGTTCCGAGAGAACAAGACGAAAATAGATGATCAGAAGCTGGCGGACATGCGGTCCACAGCTAACGTTAGCCGGCTAACCGAAGGCTAGCAACTGCCTGAAAGGCCTCGGTTACTAAAAACTCTCTTACAACCAGTTTAGGATTAATGTATACATTCAGATGGGGGTCGAACATGTTTACACACTCAATATGACTCCTTGATAACACAACTTGTCTTAGTATCATTTTATTTCGGCTTGAGGAGAGCGTCACGATTAACTCACCGAGCGTTAGGGTCGCGCGAAAGAAAGAGGAAATGAACGGCTCGACCGACGCTTATATTTGACAGAACTGACCAATCACAGCAAAGAAAAGGAACGGAAAGGAGAAAGAAGACCTGTCATTGGCCTCGTTTCCTGACACATACGCACGTCATCACTGAGTCACAAATGAACCTTAATATAAATTTCTTGATCAATTTTTTTTTGCGAAATACTTTTTTGTATGTAGTATTTGTATTATTTTTGTTTTTAGTTCGTTTTAGTAGAAAGAGTTGTGAGACAAAAAATAGTGACCTCAGCAGATAAAGAAATAAGACATAAACACATTGTGAGTGTGGTTTAACTACTTTACCCCTGAAAATATATCAAATCTCTGAACTGTATTTACTTTCAGCTATAATGACCAAATAACAATTACTTTACATATTCTGTTTACAATCCAGTGTTATAGAGCAATATAAAATATCATCCAGGAACAATGTTCTGTTGAAAATACATAGTAAGATAGAAATTACAAACAGATGTCAAAACACTGGTAAGACCACGTTTTGACAAACGTCAGAGGTGACGTGCTGACGTTTCCTGACGCTGCTGACCATTTATTGGCTCATTTTCATTGCAATCATTTGACGCTTCCGTGTCTACTTCGAGCAACTAGCGTGGTGCCAGAAGTGAGTTAACACTGTTATTAATATCCGTAAGCGAGTTGAATTGTCCCTCACCTGGACACAAAGGATGGAAAGACCTCTTCCGCACCTTCCGGCCGAGGTCTGGAACCACGTTTTCGGCTATCTGTCAGTGTCAGACAAACTAAGCGTCCGGGCTTGTTGCAAGTACTTCAAGAAACTCGTCGACGACTGGTCTCTTTGGAGAGGCTGGACTGCTGTACTTACTTTTAAAAATGGCTCCTACACCAAGCAGTTCTGGAACTCTCTGCGTCGCAGGAGAGTCGCCAGCGTGGTGGTGAGGAGCCCCGGAGCCAAGGACTGGAGCCAGCTCTCCTCGGAACTTCCCAGTCTCTCTTCGCTGGTTCTGGAGCAAAGCCGCATGGAGAACCTGGGCTTCAGCAAGGACTTCCCCCACCTGGAGCGTCTGGCCATCAGAAAAAGCAACGTGGTGATAGACGCGGACAAGCGCACTCACCTGGAGCAGCTCACTCACCTGAGTCTGTGTGACGTAATGTTCCCCATTAAATCCAGCTTCTTTCCTTTTATTTCCCACCTCGGAAATCTCACGTCTCTGACCTGCCATAACTCTGGCACCTCAGTGGAGCCGATGTGGATGATGGACACCATACTTTCTTACCTGCCTAAATTGCAGCACCTCTCGCTGTCTTCAAAGCGTGCCTGCGTCCACGTGCCACACACGCCACTTACTGAAAGCATCTCCCTCTTGTCCACTCTGGAGCTCATCCAGTACGGCGATCGCATTTTCCCGGTGAACACAATGAAGAAGGTGCCTCACCTGAGCAGCCTTTCAATTTTCTCTGGAAGCGAGCGTCACCGGATGGTGCCAGGGACTTCTCACCTCCCGTTTCTCCTGAGCAAATGGCTGCAAGAGCTCCCCAAGCTGACCTCGCTGGCCGTCAGCAGAGGCCCACCTGTCAGGACGTACGTGGCGTCCATCCCAGCCACCGTGACCAGCCTCGCGCTGTGCAGCTCTCCGTTGTCTTCGCAAGACATGTCCGCCGTGTCGGCGCAGCTGCCGAATCTCCTCCATCTTCGCGTCGACCCCGGGCCTTCGCATCTGAGACTGGACGTTGCGCAGATCCCAGAGCTCTTCCCAAACCTCAGGAGCCTCAAGCTCCGCCACGAGCATGTGCCCGAGGAAGACTTCCTGCATCTCCGCCGGCTTCAGCACCTGGAGCACCTGGAGATCCTGGACGGCGCGCAGAGTCCTTCCCATCTTGGTGCCAAGCTTCAGGCTCTGGCCAAAAACGGACTTCGTGTTGACTGCTCTCCTCGCCCCAGTGACCCCATGTTGTGCACGTGCATGCATCAAGTGTTTGGCCGATCACGTGAGCGATCCCACTGCAGCGATGTAGAATATGTGGCCTTCATCTGAGCAGCTTGGTATCGCCACTGTTGACATGGTTACCTGTACAAACTCTTCAGACCAAACTCGTGGCTTCATTCATTCTATCTTTGCACCGATATGTTGCCATGCATATTGTTAGAGGGGTTTCCCTGCTTTGCTTTCATCAGGTCTTGATCCTACTGAGCAGTTTTTCACACTTTCGTTTCATTCACTCGTTCCCATTCTGTGCTTTGTTCAAGTAAAATGCTTGTTGTGATGTTCCGGCCTTAGATGCCTTGTCTTAGTGTGAAGTTTCCTAAACTTCAACTGTGACACAGTTAGAATGTGAATTAAAAAAAAAAAAAAATGGAGCACAAGTTAATGAGGTGGCTTTATAAGAAAACATGCTTTATGCAAACTCATTTCTTTGGGATTAAGTTGTGGTTCAGTTGATTCTTTTGAACTATTAAAATAACATTTGTTTGCTTTGAAGTGTAAATGAGCTGAAGTGTTTTTTGTGAATTCATCATAATTTTTCAGTCTGGAGCTGTGGTCACCTGAGGCTAAATCCTGTTTAGCGCCGTCAGTTTTATTCGTACTTCAGGTAGGATTTGTGCCAAATGTTCAGCTGATTCGTCCCAACGGGTGATGAAAGGTCAAACACCGCTCATAACCCAAAAAAAAGGAACAGATACAATGGAGACAGAAATATAAATACTTTTTCCTCTTTTATTTGCAGAGACTCAGTAATCAGAACCCACAAAGGTTTGCACCTCACCCACACATATTTATAGCTCATGAGGAAATTCAGATAGCCAAGCGCTACATGGATGTTGACTCCGTTTACAAAGCAAAGTTCACATAGTTGGATTAAAAGTAAAAGGCGTACCCCCGTTTTATTAATTGTCCAACAAAAGCAGAAAATGTAAGGCAATTTGAAAATGAGATAAACATGAGCAAACCCGGGACGTTTTCCCCCCGCCCCCCCTCCGTCCATCACATCCCAATCAGCTACATGTGAACGCCATAATGACATGTGCTAAACAACAGCAAGATCCTCCTCATCTCGTCTCGTCTGTTACAGTGTATAGTTCAGTTAAAAATTCAGCATGACTCCCAGAGTTTAGCTCAAAAAAAACAAACAAAAAAAAAGATAAAAACAATCACAGATAAAGGCTTGAGAGCTCCACAGTGTCAGAGACGTTATTGCATCGACACGTTTGGCACGAGAAAAACACTTTGAATCGACCCAAGTCTGGAGTTTTTTTGTACGAACTTTTTGCTCACTGTAAAACCGAAGGCAATGGCGTCATCTCGCTGGAAATACTTAAATCTGACGGCCGATTTCACACAAAAAGAGGCTTTGATTGAAATAAAGATAGAAAACGTCAACATGTGCATTTCCCCTAAAGGCCTGGCCTTGAATTAGGGTCTTATTCTGATTCCTGACCAGTAAAGACGAGCATCCAGCTTCCGTCAGTGACCTTTGAACCGATACCTCAGGATGACGACAATTCACAACAAAGACACGGCAGGCTGCATTTCCTCTGTCATGTGTCTGTTTTGTGTGAAGGAATGAGACCGACTAACGTTACAGTAGGCTACATGCTAACAGAGCCAGCTCTTTGCATACCAGAGTGAGCCTTTACCTGCTCCGAAACACACACACACACACACACACACACACACACATTTTTGTTCAAAACCGACAAGGTTCAGCATATTCGAGGTGTAGAAACGTAGATGATTGTAACAGCAACTGGCAGCTGGTGCTTGTTAATCTCCAGGTAAAAGAAATCGCATGCACAACTCCACTGTAAATCCTTAACCAGTTTGTAAAGATGCATTTAAGCTGAGATAAATGCACACAAGCTGAAACTGTAAAATGCTGAAAATATTTAAAAAATATAGTTCTATAGTTGAATAACTGCGAATGCAGCAGTAGAATGTCAATTTTCAGACAATTTGAGATTTTTCCTCATAAAATGCACCTGCAGTTCAAAGCAGATCTCGCCATGTGATTCTTTTAAAAATATTTTTTTAAGTAGATCGAAAAACACCAAGTTTTTATATCCTCTTCATGAATGTAAATGGCACAACACACACGGCGATGTATTAAATTTAAAACAAAGTATAGCTCAGTAAATTTTTGTGAAAATGATTGAGCTAAAAGAGATGCACCGATTGATTCACCGATTGATTGTCCAAAGGTTGGATGCTTAGTTCAGGTCAAATTCTGAAAAACTGGATTTTAAATTATATTCGTTGTAGGCATTAAGCTTCCACCAGTTTCTACCATACATTCATAACTATAGAAATATTCTTTAGCACTCTTATTTTGATTTTTATTTTCTTAAGTTGATGAAGATTAGGGTTAGATATGGACATTTTTTAGTCTAAGCTGTCAATGTTGATTTAACTATTTGTTTAATATAAAACAAAAAAGTCAAATGGTGTGTTGAAACTGAAAAATACTTGTTTTCTTGTGAAATCTGTAGAAAAATAAGAACTAGCTCACACCGACATATGAAACACATTTATAGGACGCGAGATTTGAAGTTGAAGTGATCGAACAGCTCTACGTTGGAGAAGAAAGCGGAACGTGTCTGTGTACATTTACATATCAAAAAGTGGTTCAGTTATTCCAAATGGCACCTCAGAAATGTCCAAAGTTACAAAAATACATCTTTGATAACCACTCAGAGTCCAAACTCCTGCTCGCCACAAACACTCGTAGTACTTTGAAACTGTTTACATTTACTCCCAGTGGTCCATGCAATCGAGCAGCTGTCTCACATCGGCAGAAAACCATGTCAACACAGGCCGACCACCAAGTGATGCAAGGTCTTGCCCTGCTGAATGGGGGAGGGGGATATTTTACAGATCAAACTTAATCATTTACGCACAACCAAGGGAGAACGTGACACGTTTCTTTCTCGTTTCTGGCACACTCAGGAACAGCAATCGAAATGAAAATCTCTTTGGGCTCCGTTAAAAGGTCTTTAGTAAAAGCGTAAAAGGTGGCAAATCCAGGGAAGTCCCTTTCAGTGTCATCCCTGATAGAAACATTTCTACCCTCATTGTAATGTGTTTTAGATGCACTCCGGTGTGCATTAACCCCCTTGTGCATTCGTACTCTCACACTCATTGCACGTGCAGCAGACATGCGGTCTAGCTGAAGAGTTTGACGAAGCAGCCGTGGCAGTACGGCTTGTCGTTCTGCTCCTTGAAGGTGCCCTTGTTGAGCTGCTTGAGGCAGAAGGCGCACACAAAGTGCTCCGGGTGAAACTTCTTGCCCATGGCGGTGATGCAGCGGCCGGTGATGGGTTTCTGGCAGCCGGAGCACAGGGAGCCGCGGCGCTCGTGGTAATGGGCCTCGCAGTACGGCTGGCCGTCGTGGTCGAAGAAGCTGCCGTTTATGAAGGGCGTGAAGCACTCCTGGGGAACAAAGCGGACAACTGAGTCTGGATTCATTTGCAAACTCTTCTGAACGCTCGTCATCGCTCTAAAATGTTTCTGTTCAAAACTTGCTGACTTTTCAATCAAGGCCTTTGAATGTCTCAGGGTTTGACACTTACTACTTTATATGAACCCTTGAATGGGGACCTGACAAACTCTTATCTGAACCTGCCAACATATGAACTAGAAATCCATTTGAAGCACTGATCTCTGACTTCACTCACGGCACAGAGCTTGGCAAAAGCATATATTCTCCTTAAATGTTAGTTTTTCCAAGTTAAAACCACAAACTTTAAAATACTTTTTAAAAATTTGATATGACACCGACCTGAATTGGAGAGAAACTGGACTCATGCAATATTTTCTATTAACCCACATTTTGTTGGAGTTAAAGAAAATTCAAAATCTAACTTTATACAAGCTGCATTTCATGCTTGTATACAAAAAAAAGGATGGTAAATTCTTTGGTGTATCAGATGAAAGGTAGTTGAATACAAATATTTGCCACTCGTTACACAATTTTAAGTTAAGAATTACTTCATCTTGATTTGTCTCACAGGTCTGTGGTGATACCGTCACAAAATGTAGCAAAGTCCCAACAGTCTCACAAAATACTACAAATCTTGTAAAAAGAACAAAACCACAATGTCAGATAAAGACATTATTAAAGCCGTGATATTTAATAATAATCCTAATATGTTTGAGAGGCAGCCAGTGGCTCACCCTGCAGACGAAGCACTCTGGGTGCCAGAGTGAGTTGAGGGCAGAGATGTAGTTCTCCAGGATGGCCCGGGTGCAGCCGCCACATTTAGGGGCAAACATGTCAAAGTAGTCCTTTCTGCAGAACGCCTTTCCATCCTTTTCGTGGAAACCTAAGCAGAAACCAAAGACACAAAGAGCAAAACATTACAAGCCCCTAAACAAAATGAAAATAATAGCATAACAATAGCTAGTGGGTGTGTCTCCTACCTTCTGGGCCAAAAAAGGATCCACACTGAGCACAGAAGAAGTGCTCTGGATGCCAGGTCTTGTCCAGAGCTGTCACTACTTTCTGCAAAACCAGAGAAGCAAATGGTCACTTCCTCTCAATCTCTAAAAAAAAGTTGAAACAAGAGGAAAATTGAATGTATGAGCATCCCCGTGACTGGAGCAACGATCACCGAGGCCAGGAGAGGGCAGAAAAAGCTCACAAACTGAAACTGGCTGCATGTTCCTCAGTCTTAGCTGCATTTTTGGCAGCTCATGATCAAAGCATGCACACAATTCACAAAATAAATAGAAAAAACAAAACAAAAAGGAAAAATCTTTAATGTAAAATCTCTGCAGCAGTGATAATTACTAACATCAGTGTGTTGCCAGGTTCATTAAAGGAGAGATCTAAAAGTGATCTACAACGTTGCCACCAGGAGGAGCAAGAGAGCATAATTTGACATCCATAACAGTAGAGACATGTTAGATGTTTATTGTAACTTTTTAATTTACTCAAGTGGAAAATCTCAGTAATGTTCTGAGTAAGCAAACAATATTTTTAAATGAGGAAGTTGGGCAATGCATGAGGATCAGTAAGGAAGACTCATGTTGACCCTCCTGCAGGCTAAAGTCCACCATGCACTGTCTGCTTCCCTACAAACGCCTCTGGCGCTCTGTGTGTGTGTGTGTGTGTGTGTGTGTGTGTGTGTGTGTGTGTGTGTGTGTGTGTGTGTGTGTGTGTGTGTGTGTGTGTGTAAGAGCAGTGGAAAAAGCAGTGTCACTGTGAAGATAAGACTGAGTGCTGACAAGTGAGACAAGAGGAACATGCAGTGACACAGACATGAGTTTGTCTGTCTGTATCACTGCCGGTAAAGTTTAGTGGAAAACTCTGGGAAAAAACTGTGATCGTCTCGTGAATTAGTGGAAAATTTTTTAAATGAATTACTTCTTATCCAATGAAAGCCCTCTGTGGCCACGCAAGTGGCTTGGAAAAAATGTTCATGTCCATAAAATCTTTTATGTTTTGACACATTAAAACCAGAAAGTTTGACGTATTTTCGTTTTTTTTTTTGTAGGATTCTATGTTATGGACCAGCAGAAGGGAGTGATTAATGGTAAAGTGGAAGAAAAATTGTGTATGAGTGTACATATTTTCAAACAACAACAAAAAAAATAAATAAATCTGAAAAGTGCAGCTTGCATTTGTTTTCACTCGCCCAAAGTAAAAGCAAGTGGGCGTCACTTTTAATTTGACCCCCTAAAATAAATCAGAAGTAGCAACCGTTTAGAGGTGACCTAATCAAGCAATAAAATCCACCCCCAACTTATTTAATAGTTACATCCTGTCCCTGTTAAGTTTAAGCTATTTTGAAAAATTGTGGAAAAAAAAAAAAACCTAAAGCCCACTCAAATCCTCAAATCCTGCAACGTTATTAGATTTTTACAAACCAATTTAATTCTACAAAACCGTTACATTCAAAAGAGAAGTTGAAGTGACCTAAATTCAGCCAGTACCTCACTAACAGGACAAGCAACTTCCATCCTTTGCTGCTTTTTCCACTGAGGTCTTAATCCATTAGCTTATGAATAAATAAATGTTATTATCTGCCCGTCCACTGCGTGTGCATGTGTGTGAGTGAGTCTACGCTTAGAGGAATGCATTACTAACATCCAGTATGGGCCCATTGCAGTAGTGGCATCGTGGCGAGAACAGGTTGTGGTAGTCTTTCTCGCAGTAAGGAAGCCCGTCACGCTCAAAGAAGTTCCTGGAGCCTATCTCGTCCTGGCAGTGGGTACACACAAAGTGCTCCGGGTGCCACGTTCTGCCCATGGCAGTCACCACCTGGCGTGGGGAGACACGGAGCGTTAAAAAGTGATGAGCTCGCTCGGCGAGAGAAACACCCCGCAGAGCGGCTCGGCGAGAAGCCGCGGGATTACTGCGAGCAGAAGCAGGCGTCTATTCAAATGCTAAAATCCAAAGTAGCACGTTTTTGAGTTTCAGATTAGCCCTCGCAGGTAAAATAGATAGTCTACAACCAGAAAAATGACTAACTTAAAAATCAGAATGTAGGTCAAGTGAGAGACTCCTGTAGAAAAGTTTGATCTGGTTTCTAAGTTTCTGGTAAGCCTGTCATGATGACTAGTTTTGCTGGACGATAAATTGTCCAGCAAAACAATTTCACTAACGTACAAAAAGCATTGTTGTTTAGAGACCATTTTCAATTAATAATGGGAAAGTAATACAACACCAGATGCCAATTGTCTATAGAAACGGTGCTAAACTGCTCATGGCTGGAATTAGCTTGAATGCAATCAGGAAGATTCTCCGTCATCACCTGTCCAGCAATCGGTTTCTTGCAGGCACCGCAGACCCCCTTCGCGTTGGTCTGGACGCCGAGTTTGTTGAGGTCAGACTGCAGATTTCCCAGCATGTTGTCCAGTTTGTTGGCTGGTTTTGCAGGAGCACTGATTGACTGAATGCCCTGTGACTGGATCTGATACAAACGGAAAATTGAAATTGATCACACATTCAACAAAAAAATGTTAAGAAAAGTCTCCTTAAGCAGAAATTGTAGCTGAATAGCCTTGAGTTCGGCATCCAATATGGCCGCTGTGCATATATAAAGAAGTTAGTTACAGGTAGAATTATTTATCAACATGTCTGACAGTCCCTCGTTAAAACAAGAGACGTTACGCATCCTCCAATTGGGAATATGTTGTTTTGAAAAAAATGTAACTACTGTATTACTAATGGTAGCACATAGCAAATCCCATAGGTTTCCAACTTGCAACTAGCATTGCTTAACTCTGTGACATAATTTCCCCCCCAAACGAATCATATTTTATATTTTACCGTTTCTTTTTTTGTTTGTTTTTGTTATTTTGGTGGCAATGTTAAAAGGTCTTGCAGACGATAGTGAGGGGAGTTGAAAGGATTGTTCCAGGTCCCATCCACACAGAGACCATTTTAGGTGCATCAGAAACAGTTTCTTGTTGTACAGGCCGAGCACCCAAAGAGAATCGGTGTCTTAAAAGACCAGAAACAATCATTTTTGAAACTGGGTTCCAGAGTGAATAAACTTTAGAAGGCCCTGTTCATGTTTCTGTTTTTCTTTTTTTAAACAACCTTGTGGCTTTATCTCCGACTCATTCTCACAACTACAAACACGGCAGCATTGTGTGTGTGTTTTTTGTTTGTTTTGTTTTTTTTTGGTCGTTCTCTCTGTGGTTCTGCATCTTGTCATGTGGATTCACATTTTCTCTTAATAGTGTCTGTATGTGAAGGGTACCAGTCTCCCTACTGTGTGAATTTTCTGACTCAACTTGTCTCGTGTTTTGATTAGCTTTCAAACCAACGTTTTAAAGACCTACATGACAAACTAGCAAACTGATTTAATGATCATTTTCCACAGATAAACAGATTGATGTCCCTGCTTTTATAGGATTCTAAATGGCAAGATATATTTGGATAAAGCCTAAATTTTCTCTTTGGGATGACTCCATATCATCAGCATTGTGTGTGAGTGGATTTGGCTGCTGCAGTGTAAGCACACTCAGACCTTCTCAGATGGAGAGGTTATTGGATCTTTAAGACTCCCACATTCCTCTGAGAGAGAAAATAGCACCTCTGCTCCATGAATTCTATTTTACACAAATGACCTTCTCACCTCTGATGTCATTAAAAACATCCTGATTCAGGAGTACGAACCCCTAAAGTCACTTGTATTAAATTACTATAGCAAGTATTCACCAAAAACATCAGCAAAAGGCAGAGTGGACGAAACGAGATCTTTAACATCAATAAGCCTTTATCCAAACTCCTGGGACCTGTTGACTTAAGTCCTACTATAAATGTGGTGGTAACTGTGCCGTCATGTGGCAGATTAGGTTTCGGTTGCACTGCGAGCCTACCATTCCCGAGCGCGGCAGGACACTTAGAGCAATGGGAACTTTGGCGAGTTACAGTCTGCTTTACCCTAAGCTCTTAAATTCTCCTCTGGACTCCAAACACACGGCTCTTGGCGCCGTCGGATGTCGGAATTAGAAAAGGGGCTCAGTCTCTCACCTCGAAGAGTCACAACCCCTTGTAACCTGGACCGGGTGGATTTCTGACAAAGCCTGACCTCAGGCCCCAAAACAGAGTCTGACGAATGGCAGAGTAGCCCGGAGCAAATAAATACGCCAGCAAGTATCACAAACTCCAAATGTAAAAAAAAATAAAAAATTGAGAGAGAGAGAGTATGAGAGGTGATCCATGCCTGCAATGGTGGGAACATGGGGTCGTACTCAGTCTGACAACCCACTGATACAAACACCTTGGGAGGTGGGGGAGGTGTGATGGGCTTGGGTGGGGGGCTAGGTGACGGAGGGGGAAGCACGAGGGGAGGCGTGGGCTCCCGGGGTGGCGGAGGAGTCGGCTCCTTTGGGGGCGGAGGGGTGGGCTCTCGAGGAGGAGGAGGCGTCGGAGGCGGAGGGGGTAGAGGTGGGGGTGTCTGCTTGACTGGTGGGGGCTTTTTGGGCGGTGGGGGAGTTTGTGGAGGAGGGAGTACTTTTCTCTGTGGGGCAGGTGATTCGGGGGGGATGATGATCTGGTGGAAAGAAGGAGAAAAGAAGGAAAACAGAGAAAGGACAGGAATGCAGACAGAATGGAAAAACCATAAAGGAACTCAAACTTGTTAAAACTGCCAAAACCAGGAACTTAATGTCCAATGTGACAGAGCGTGGTCCCGATACGGTTCCTTGGCATCGGTGTACCTTATCCACAGATGGCTGGATCCCTTCCTCCCGCGTTCTCTGTGGGTTAGACATAACGATGACTCCCTCCGTCAGCCAATCATCTGGCTGCTGCTTCCGCCTGCGCTCCACTCGCCCAATCCCCAGCTTGCCCTGCAGCTCCTCAATGAGTCGGTCTTGCGAGTTGCTTTTATTAACAATAATTGGTCCCATCTTACGTCTTAGCAATCCCTCCCTGTACATCGGATGGACATTGGACGTCTCTTTGGTGCGGCGGATTACCGACTTCAGCTGGAGAGTGGATGATAAGGAGGTGTGGGAAGCCAGGATCATGCCATTTACCGCTAAATCCCATCATACATATTGCATCGCAAGCTCGACGGTACCAGTGCTCAACTTCTCACTACAGAGGCAAAACATTCAACCACTCGCTTCAGGTTATAACTGCCTAAATGCTTTTCATACAAAAGTTTAATGACTTATAAACCAAAACACCACAACCTCAAATTTAAAGACATTTAAAAAGCATGCTGGATTGCTAAAGTTAGAGATGCACCGAGAAATCTACTGGCGAAGAGGTGTGCCATATTTTCAGCAGCTGGTTGGAAAATTAGAAAAGCCTTATCCCCGTCAGCGAATGCACGATTCATAAGAGCCAACACTTCACACAGGCAGCGACACTCTTTGCTGTGGAAGATTACAATGAAGTCAGAGGCAAACGCAGAGACTTGAAACTAAATGCATTTTAGGGATGGATGATGGTAGAAAGTCTTGCGACTGCGCTTATGTTGGAAAATATTCCAGTGACAATATCAGTTTCAATATGCACCTATTTTCTTCTTTACGCTCTGCCTTTTTGGAAATCTTGGGAGTTTAAAACAGCTGTTACTGATTGATATAGTTGTTGAGTCACATGATTAATGTTTGAATAAATGATTGATTTTAAAAACTGAAAGATTCCCCTGGTTTGGATCGCTAGACCAGAACGCTGACCAGTTGGGAACCATGGGTCTGGGAACACACAGATGTTCACATTTAGTAATGTTAACCACACTAGGTGCCAAAATAAATATACTCTGCAATGATTTCAACTTTGCCTTAACAGTTAAACACTGATCTACAGCAGCTGCTCTCTAACTCGCACACCAAGAGGAGAAGAAAACTTGAGCAGTGCATTTCCAGTTAAAATGACGAGAAATTCAACCTCCAAATTTCCACAGATGGCAAAGCAAGACCAAACATCAAAATGAACATCGAGAAATCCATGAGCATTACCAGCACTCTTCGCGTCTACTTTTATCTAGCCATCAGAGATGGAAAACAGACTGACGTCAAAGAAAAGCAAGCGCAAACGTGCGTCGACAAACCTTTCAGCAAAGCTTTCAACATCAGTGTCAAGATTTCTCCCTCAAGCCATTCTGTGATTGCTGTATGACACCACATGCATCACACCACAGAGAATGAAAAATCTCTCAACAGGTTTGTACCATCTCACAACTCCTTCAAGACCTGAACAAACAGCTCACCCAAAGTAAGCTTCTTTTTTTGTTTGTTTTTTTAGCCGTATTTGGGGATAGAAAGTTTTTGGAAATTCTTATGACCCAACCATTGTAAATAGTTGGCTTGTGTATGAAGAAGAGTTATAGAAATGCCACATGAGCAACATGTCGAGTTTCATGACAGCAGCTTATTTTGGGAGAGCTGAGATGCCTACTTGACCGGAAGCCGACAGTCGATCCACAGCGGAGAGCTGCTGTACTGGGAAGTCCAGCGTTGCATCTGGTGTCCCAGGGCAGGAGGAGGGAGTGAAGCACTCATCCATCCAGCTGGACTCAGTCATGGGTGTCAAGGTTCCCTCTCTGCTATACTCAGGGTAAAGTCCATCTTCCTCCTCCCAGGATTTGTCTTCATCGCCAGATGCAACACAGACAGAAGGCTGGTTCTCAATCAGTCTTTTAGAATCAGGAGTGAGGATTTTATCTAAGGTATCGTCCAGTAAAGGTTCCCGGCATGGCCATGTTAAATCCAAGACATCTCCTGTGTTTTCTGGGGAGTATGGGGTGTTCATTGGTACAGAGGCGAGAGATACTGGAGAAGCTCTGGGGCTACTGGTGCCTGAGGTAGTGAATGTTTTTCTACAGAGTTGAGGACTACCATTAGGAACCCAAGAGTCCATTTTTGGAACCGTTACTGGACTTGAAAGCCTTGGAAGTGTTACTGGGGAGGAATTTCTTGGGATTGCTTCGGCAACAGAGCTCTTGGGTAAAACTAGAGAAGTGGATTTATTAGGAAGAGTCAAAGGACTTGCAGTCTTTGGAACGGGACTAGAAAGAAATGGAATAGTCACAGGACTAGAACTTCGTCCAACTGTGTCAGGACTCGCACTTCTGGGGATAGATAGTGAGCTCGAGAGAGCAGGGATGGTCAATGGACTTGGACATTTTGGAACTGGACTTGAAAGCCTCGGAACGGTTATGGGACTAGATGTCCTTGGAACTGCATCCAGAGGGCTGGACACTAGCACTGGACTTTCACTCTTCCTAACTACTTGAGGACTTAGACTTTTAGAGGCAAAGCTTTTAGATTTTATGTCAGCAGAACTGGGATTGTTTGCTTTCGTGGTACTATGGATTTTAGACTGAGTAACTGGACTCTTGGGTACAGTGGCTGGACTGGAGCTCCTGGCAGCAGGATCTTTACATGGAGACGCTTTTGTAACTGCAGTATGAGCAAGACTGCCAAGTTCTGCTGGGGTGGGAGGCTTCGAAGAACTGGACACACTGAAGCTCTCCAAACATACCTCAGACGTGACACTTCCGTCATGATCTTTCTGCTGGATTTGGGAGAACTGAGGGCTCTTAGAAGATGTGACTACAGCTGAACATGTAGGGACAGAGCAACCATCCTCATCTATGTGAAGTTCCAATGAAAGAGGTGCAGAGGAAGGGGAAGTGGAGCCCAGAAGCAGAGGGGTATCCTGAGGAGTTACAGATGGGCCTGCTACAGCTTGGGAAACGGATGATCCAGCGGCAAAAATAGGGTCACCACACTCCTGATTGACGGACAACTGAGAGCTGGACTGAGTCGGGACAGTGGTGAAATGGAGGTGTTGGACAAACAAGGACAACAAACAGTGATAGAGAAAGAAAAATAAGGCCAAGACAATAGGAAGCGAGTAGAGGAAAAGAACAATAGTGTTTTACAGAAGGCGTTTATAAAACATAAGTCTGAATTAATGAAATGCATTTAATGCCATTCTAGTTTTCTACACATGACCTCAAAAGGTCTCATACTTGAAACCTGAAATAAAGTGCAGTTGAATTATTTTACATGGAGTTGCGTCACAAACTACACCTTCCTCTGAAACTCTGGTTATATGTTCAGTGAGTTGAAATAAAACCTCCACCCCTGTCTCAAGTCTTTTTTAGCCTCTAAGGGCCTGTAAGTTCATTGGCTTTGTAGGTTTATGATTGCACCATGCTCTATCTATTCATAGACGATGAACTGAACAGTGACAGTGTGACAAAATGAAAAATGAAAAAAAAGAACCAAAGGGTTTGAACCCTTCAGCAAGGGGCAATAATACTAAGATTCAAAATTTAATGAAACTAAATTGAATTTAGGAAAGGCAGTTAAGTCTGTACAAGCAAAAATCATACCCTTTACTGCAACTATGCCCCTGGAAAGCTTAGCCGAAGCATGGTTATCTTTTATGGCTGAAAGTCAACTGCTGATAACGAAAACGGTGAAAGAGAAAACTTTCCATGTGGATGTAAGCAGAACAAAAGAAAACACATAAAGAAAACCAACCCAGTTAATTTGCACTGTTAAAGAGAGAAAATACAAGAACAAGCAGTCAAAGCTAAAAATACCTCTCTGTGATTAAGCGTGAAAATCTCAAATAGCCAGTCTGCCCAATCTTGAACCCCACTCACATTGCTTTGGACTTTGAAGTCAGACAGGGAAGCCATGAGTTCATCCAGCTCTCGCGTGGCAGAGGACGCAGACATTCTGGCTTGTTGCTGAGACAGGGTCTCCGCTTGTCCGTCATCTGAGACGACCAAGGGTGTGGGACTAAAACAGGAAAACACAAAAAAAATCAACCATGTGACTCATTGTTTTTAATATGGCAATTTGTTGCCCACATGTCGTTGCTCTTACATGGGTGTGGGCACAGAGCTTTCCAGCTCATCCAGAAGGCTCTCCACACTCGGCCGTGCGTCCTGTATTCCTCGCGCTGCTGCGACATGCTTCGGCTTTTCCAGGGTAGGTGGAGGGACTTTACCGGGAGCAGAGAGCCCATTCTGCTGGATGTGGCGGATAGTGCTGCTTGCCGGCAGTGGTGGAGCTACTTCATAAAAAAAAAAAGAAAAAAAAAAAGATTAATTTCAATCTTTTGTGCACATATAACATTAATTTGACTGTAAACTCAGACACAACAGGAGAATGAGCAAAGCACAGCACAGGAAGCAGAATCACCCAACCACAAAAACAGAAGTGTTAAATATAAACGGTGACATGTCCATCCTTTCAGAGAACTATGAGAAAATGAAGGAAGCACCTTCTGTAGGAAAGGCAGGGGTGCTCTGCTGGACGGCGTTGAGCTCCAACAGCAGGCGGTCCAGTTCAGACAGGTTGCTGCCCAGTGATGAGTTCATGGCAGCCGGTGATGAGGACGACTCACTGGTCTTCTGCTTGTTAGGGAAACTGGACAACAAAAATAACATGGCTTAGAACCTGCACCTGTTTTAAAGATCCATATTTTCTTGGGTTTTCTAACTTAGCGCTGTGCCAAATGTTAAAACAAGCTCTTGTATGACTGTGGGAATATCCAATTGTTACATAAAGTCTCTACCGTCTCAGGTTTTATGCCTAAAAAGCTAATTAAACCCGTCACGCGTCATCCTAACCTGTAGACGTGGTCCTCCTCTCCACTGGGTTGGTTTGGACTGCTGCTTTCTCTAGACCACTGACTTTTCTGAGCTGAGCTGATCGACTGAAAAATAAGAATAGAAAGTAACTATTTGCCAGTTTATCCACCAATGAACAAGCAAATTTACGCTTGGTTCCTTAGAGAACTCATGCAATTTTCTTCCAACAGCTTTGGATGAACACAATGACACGTACAGCGCGCGTTCACTTACCTCTGAATCATCTACTCCATTCAGACTTCTCTCCGGCGGAGAGCAGATGTCTTTCTGGTCCTGACCCCCAACAGGCAGGGAGTAGGCGGCTTCGTCAGACAGGAAGAGTGAGCTTTTGGAAATGTGGGATGTTGTGGACTCGAGGTCCGCCAACAAAGCATCTGAAACAATAAAACACATCGAAAACACACTTAAGTTTAACTGTAATATTTTTGAAATTATATTATACCCTCCTAGTTAGTATCAAAATACTAAATACTAAACTAAAAGACCAGATTATTTTTCAGCTTGATTGGCCCTGATCAGAGTCTGGGCAATTGGAAACACCACATATTCAATCATTCTGCAAATGTATCACACGTTAGCATATTTTCATCGCTGTTCTTGTATTTTTAAATCTTGTGGCTCCTGGAGCGAAACTAGCATCAGTAATCGCAGGTTGAAACATTACAAAGAATGAACTTGTTGCCTTTCCCAGCTTCCCTGAAGTTTAAGAAAACATTTATTGCAAGCAAAACCATAAATATGGAGTCATTACTAAAAACATCTACAGCTTCCTCTTTTTATGAAACGGAAATAAGACTTCGCAATCCAGCCTCCCATATCCGAGTACTTCACCACGTACTCCTTGTGAGGAACCTTCAACTCATCGTCCATTCTGCTCGCAAACCATCGCCAAGTAATTATTGCTTCTTTCGCAATCTGTCAAAAGCCCATGTGAGCCTGACATCAGACGATCTGAGGTTGTAAAAGTTGAATCACGCAGGATGTGACAGCCACTCCTTTGGTTACTTAATGACCCTTCCATGGCAACAGTGTTTCAAATCCAACAGCACTAGTTCACATGTTTGATCATGCAAAAGTTTCCCCAGGTACAAGCTGATTGCCACCAACATTACGTGGTATTTCAAGGGGAACACAAGCGAAAATAGTAGGTTAAAGAACATAGCCTTTAGCAATATAGAGGAAGTATTTCAAAGAGCTTGTAGTACGAACTAAAAACATTGAATTCATCTATAACTGACAGCTTTTCCTTTTGATTCTCGACTTAAAGTCTAACTAAAACTCGCTGGTACACTATAAAATGTGTATAATCTTCTACATGATGTGTATTTCCAAAGTGTGCTGAGCAGCAAACAGCACTCTGAAGCCCTGTCCTAAAATTAGAAACTCAGCATTTCAAGTCAATGCAGAGGTGAGACGTACCTTAGAAAAAGACAACTTGTATTCCTAAGAGGTAGAGAGGAGACGGCAACAGAGAAAGCAGCAGCTAAACCCAGTTTTACAGTATGCCAGGCAGGAACTACCTCTCCCAACTATCAAGACTCAAGGGAACCCGAAAGGGTGGGAGCAGAGGAGAGGGTCACGGCAGAGAAGGGAGGGAGGGGTTAAGTTTAAATTCATAGGAGTTCAGGGTTTATCCCTCTGCTGGAACCAGCTCTAACGACGGAGATACTACTTACACAAACAAGAACGCACCAAAAGCAGTCTTCAGTCAGCCAAGGAATCCAAAATAAGGAGAAACGAAGAAAGCCGAGCTCTTATCAACACAAGCATGCCCAACTAAGGGAGTGGTATCACAATGGTGTGCAAGAGGTGTAATCAGCTCCTCCTTCACTCTGTTAACGCAGGCTCCAACTACGCTTTAGTGTTCCACGTGCCCAGCCTGTATTTAACCTCCAAATAACACCACAGTGTCATAATGTTGTCACCTTTGCCAAGTTTGTAAGCCTGAAAATGGCGGCCAGGTATGCCTGTCATCGGCGTCGTAGTAGTGCAGACAGAGCGGAGACAGAGCAGAAGCCGAGCCGCGTTCATTTGGACCACCTTAGCTTTAGAGTATTTATCGTGGCTAACATGCCAGCTGACTGGGTGTCACAGCAGAGAGTCCTTTCTGGACTCAGAGGCCAGGGTGCATTCCTCTCAGTTTCACTATGGACACAGCACAGCACTCCATTTACTCTCGGCAAAGTCCGGTAACTGGCAACAAACTCTAACAAGGTTTCAAAAGGTTACAGCTTCAAAGCTGCTAAGACGACAAAGACATTTTGAGACACGCCTGCAGTTTATTCGGGGTGTCACAAAGCGAGAGAGAGCCAAACATTTAACATAAAGGCTTTTTGATTTGAACCTTTTGAACTCATCATAATCAATACCAAGGAATTATAAGTAACTAATGGTTTCAGAAATTGTCACAGTTACTGTTCTTAAGATTGACCAGAAAATCACTGGAGTTAGTAGAAGTTTTTTCTGGCATTTTTCTCAGAGTTTTTCCCACCTGTTGGTGCGTACTGCCGATCAGCTAGCAGGAAGGATACGACAGTGTTTTTCAGGGTTGCTTCAAGTTTTACATTTCTAAAATCGATACTCTTATCTGTTACGGTCAGTTTATATCACAGTAAGGGTTAAATCATACCTTGTTGAGTTTGTATTATTTGTGGTTCCCCTCAAATGATAAAACAGTAAAGAGTTCTGATCTAACAATGCGATGATCACTAAATGTCTTTCTAGTTGTAGTAGGTCTCAGTAGGAACCTTTCTTTTCCCTTGCTTATAAGACCAATTCAGCCCTTTAGAAATGCAACTGTTGTAAATCATAGTCTGCATTTTAGCTTAAAACTGGAGTTTAAAAATACAATAATACAGTGGAACAGTGATATTTTCACCCAAGGTTGTGAAGTATGCGAATCTCACAGCACCTGATGCCTAATTTACGGCGCTGCTAATGGCCCTCTGAGGGTCTTAATCCTCTGCTAAGTGGTGGAACAGAAACATCCATAAAGCAAAAAAAGAATGAGAACAGCGTTAAGCTTGAATAAAAGTAAAACCTACCACTCAAAGTCTCAAAGCGGTGTTCAGGTAAGAGGACAGAGATAACAATATGCCGAACTTCTGCTGCGTCAGAAGAGGAACAGGACGGTCTTCCTGTGTTAAAATCTTTGAGGTTTCCTACAACAAAACTTTTCGCACACCGTAGCTCCCATTTTAGAGCTAGCAAACATCGAAAGCACACGGAAGAAGTGAGACTATACCAAAATACCTTCACAGTTTCAGAAATGTAATGTGTAATAATTGCACTGTGCTAGATTTGGTCCCGTTACTTTGATTAAACCTCTTGAATTAGCGGCAAGGATGCATTTCAGGGCGAGCTACAGGCCAGTGCTGATGTCAGAGTAAAAGTTTTACTGCAGCTGGCCAAGACCTCTGTCAACAGATGTGAGCCCAGATGGTTTACACAAGAGATGGTAATCGACTTAGCTGTGCAGCTGAACTGGATTTCACCCTGGTTACAGGGATTCTGCTGCTCTAATAAAATGAAATAAAGCCACACATGAATGTGAGGCTCGGGGCGACACAAAACACACTGTTTGGTGGGCTGGTTTCTGTGAGGGTGGTCATCTCAACATCTGAGTGCTCTTGCGCCAAAATGATGCAACTTAAATTAAACAGCTCATTAACCTGAAAATGTTGGAATTTGTACCATTTAAAATGACTTTGTCCGTATGTTGTGTAAAAGTCTAGCTTCGGGCTGCTTTTCTTTCGAACACAGCGGCGTGCTCTGCAAGCTGCAACCCATCCGCAAACTAGACATGAGCACAGAGGTGTGTCAGCTTTCTCTGCCAAGTAAACATACCATGACACACACACACACACACACACACTCCAGAGCAAAGTGCAAGCTTGGTCCCCAGTGACCAAAACTGGAACTGCAATAATATGAACCAAGCCAAGCATTAAAATGCACCACTTCAGCTGGTGTTGTGTTTTACAAATATGAACTTTTGGCATACATGAGAACATCGTTAGGTTTTATTGTCTGAACTCCTCCAGATAACCTTCAGAAATTAAATCAGACAACAGTATGTCAAGGTTTAAAATATGTTATAGAGGGGCGGTAAGTCTGTTCCTTACATTGTGAGGTAAAACACGTCACATACAGCAGCCTCCACTGCAATCACCAGTTGGACTGCGCTTATTTCTCTATAATGTTTTACTTGCTTGAACATGCAGAAAGACTGATCCTTGATCATTCCTGCGTCCTCTGTTGATTTTATGCCTAGAGAAGAATCCCTTTGTTGAGTAGTTGATATGTTTTGGATTAATATCCTGCCGATTGACCCGATGAGACCAGTATCCAGGGTGGAGTTCCCCTCATTTTTACCCTTAAAACTTCTTCATATTTCAGTGCTTGATGTTGACATACAAAGGGCTCCAAAGGTCTTTTTAATAGAAACAGATCCACAGCATCACAGATCCGTCGCAATTCCTCACATTGAGCATGAAAGCCGCTGTAAAATATGAATCCTTTGTTTCAGGCCAGATCCAGATAGACTGCTTGTTGACAAACAGCGTTATCTCACAAGGTTTCAGGTAAATTCTCCGTAAGCTTTATGTGTTCACACTTGTGATGTTTGGGCAGAAAATGTTTTTCTGGTATTCCTCCCAAACAACCGATTGGTTTGCAGATAGCATCAAAATATCTTTGCTCTACTTCAGTGAAATTCAGGCATGCTTTTCCTCTCTTCCAGACTTGCTGACTTGTGTGGTGGCAATAAAAAACATGTTTTAAGCTGCCTGAGTGTTGGGCAAGCAAACAAAAAAAAAAAAATGAATAAATTATTCATTTAGTAGTCAAGCCGATGATCTATACATGTTCTAGTGAAGACTCAATTGTTGTTACGTATTTATGTATGAACACGGTCTCCTCGTTTTATATTATTAAAGTATTTATTTTAAACTTATTTATTTTAAATCCTCTGTCCTATTGCTATTTAAATACGATCATTATAGAAATTGTTTGATCAAGCTTAGAGAAAAAAGCCCAAAAGTAGAGCTGCGGGTTGCAGATCCCCGGCCTGTGCGCCATCATATTTTTTATCCTGCTGTTTTTGTTCAATTATAAATATAGAACATCATGAGAAAAAGCATTTTTCTGCTTCTTTTTCAGGCTTGAAACCCATCCTTCTGACTTAAATGGCATGTTCTCCTGCTTTTCTGATTCTGAAGAGTAGCTAAGAAAGATGGGCTTCGAGAACAGGAACTTCCTGTTCCTGATTCAAAGGATTCGTGATTCAAAGTTCCTATCAAGGAACAGAATTTATTTTCATTTTTGTACTATTTTTATTTTTTTTTTTACATTTTCTGCAGTTAAAGATGAATTTATTCCAAGGTTTCTATACATTTTCACTTCTATCGTCCATCCTAATTTAGAGCTAATGAGCACAGAACCGTCAACGCGCTTTCATCTCTGCAACCCAAGTCACGACATTCTAACGCCCATCTGATTTCCAACAGTGAGGAGCAGATGTGGGAGTAAACAGACGAAAAATAGAAGAAAAGATAACCAAACCAAGAAAGGTTGTGTGTGTGCACGGCGCTCACGAGCCAAATCCTCAAAGGCCAAAATGTGGGTTGACACAGATTAAGGAGACTCCCTTCCTCCCAGATGAATGATGTGCATTTTAATTACATGAAAACTGCTTCACATGGGGCTTATTATAGGAGAGAGAGAAAAAATGATAAGATGAAAAGAGGAGAGGGAAGAGAGCCGCAGCAGAAGAAGGGCTTAAAATGACAGGAAAGGCCCAGCGAGAGGAGGAGGAGGTTGGGGGTCCAGGACAGGAGGAGGGAGAGGAAACCATTTGAAGAATTTGAGACATGTTAAAAGTGAAGGTTAGATCAGAAGCACCTGGAGCACTGCTGTTCATGGTCAAACAACTCAAAATTCAGACAAAACCAAAACCAGGGTTTCTGCAGGTTTCAAAAATTCAGACTTCTTAAGGCCACTATGAATTCAATTAAGATCTGTGTCACGCATATTTTATGTTGCACTAGTGCCGGGCTTCTTTTGGGTTGACAGCAGTGAAGTGAGCCAGTGGTAAAAACAAATGTGTACATTTATCGCCAGCTGGCAATGAATGTACACTTTTTCCAATGACAGACACAGAAAAGCTAGCTGGCAAGAGTATATTAGCAGGCTCATTTAAGACCAACTTCCTTTTCAAAAGGAATTTAAGACATTTTAAGGATTTACTTTAAGATACATTCATTTAAGTACGGACACCATGTAAACCAAACGACATGAATTCCCCGTTTGAGAGTTTTGTTTTGGTCTGGAAATCAACAAGAACACCCCAGCAGTAAGTTCTGCCTGAGCTGAACTCGGCTCTCACTGCCCAATCCATTATCACTGCTGACCACTGCATGGAGTAAATCAATGCAGCCGGCCACTCAGTGCGTCCTGTCCTGTTCATTCAGCTCTACTGGAAGTGATTCATTTCAGGAAGCATGTACTGTAACCGAACATGGGACTTCAACAGCCTGCAGGGGGTGCTGTTGAGTTATGTCAACAACAGACACAAAGCTCGCCACTTCTTGTTCTCCCTTATAGGGCTGGTGTAGAGAAAAAAAAAAATGCCTCTATCTCAGAGGTTTGAAACACTTTCTCTGATAGTATTTCCCCTCAGGTCCGCAGGGAAACTGTGAGAATGCATATTAGCTGGGAGATGCTGTCTGAAAAACACATTTACTCGTGTTTTTTTTTTTTTTTACCTTTTACTCTACATCAGCCTGTTCCCATTCCCCTCAGTGCTTCCCTGTGATGTGTTTGATGTTTTGCAAGGTGCGCTCCGGCTGATGTGGATTCCTAACGTGCCGCAGCTCGCCTTCCGCAGAAGGAAAGAGTGAAAAATGTGCACATCAGCCTTGCGAGGTACTGTCGTACGAAGGCAGGAAAGGAGAGGCAAAAGCTGAAAAGAAAGAAAGACGTCCGTAAGGAGCGACTTTTCAGAATGTCAAATTTGAAAAGTGTTTGTTGCAGCTCTGAAATTTATGACAGCCTTCTGGGTTCTGCTGTGAAAGGATTGGTCTTTCGATGCTACATGAGCCGACAGAGCATCGGCAAGTGTGAATTTTAGACATTACTGGGTCAAAGGGGGCGAGGGAGGAAACCCATCAGGACCGTTAATGATGGTTGTACTTTAAGATTGCCCAAATGAAAGCGTGCATTCATCTAAAACAATTCAACTGGCACCTAATTAAACAAGATGCACAGCAAGGTGCAACAGAAAGCAGGGACAACATGCACAGGTGGCTCTCAGCACGGCTGCCGACACACATCAGAGACGGGCTGCGGCATCTGGACCGACTATAAATACTTCCCCACCTGACCCTTGCTGCAGGGACAGCAGACCTACCATAGATGATTTATGAACATCAAAAGCAGCAGTGGGCCCTGGCAGACCACCCAACCGGCTTGTGCCACATATCACCACTGCACCGTTTCACACCCTTCTCCACCCTCAGGCTGGGTCTGAGAGCGAGTGCTGCTCTCGCTCACAGCTGGTGAATGAGCACTCTCAAACCATCCACTTCCTGTGAATCTGCATGTCCGTATCCTGAAGTGAAATGTGAAAGTTTCACAACTCGTCACGCTTTTCAGATGCCTTAAAACGCCCTCACACTTTGTAACTCAACTACCACAAATTTCTGTGCTTTTACTTAAGATTTTGTTGAAGGACATAATTGTGAGGCGTAGAGGAAGTGATGGACGGTTTCCCAATTTTTGTGTCCACATTCGATCTCCTTTGTCCTGTTACCCAAGTAACAGTCTATAAATGTGCAAACAGTACATCTGGGTGTAATTTAATCTCAGTATAAATCCAACTGTTCTGTGAAGCATCATGAGGAAGAGCAGACAGGTCAGGGAGAAAGCTGAGGAGACATTTAAAGCAAAGTTTGAACACAAGACAACATCTCATGGAGCAATAAATCATTCAGAAATTGGAAGTATTTTATTAGTTTGAGACGTAACGAATGGTTTCAATCAATTGTGGTTTATGTGTTAGGATGGCCTAGTCAAAGTCTAGACCTAAAGCCCACCAAGAATCTGCAGCAAGACCCAAAAATGTTCTCAGATGCTCTACATCCAACACGACAGAGTTTGAGGTATTATGGAAAGAGGAATGGGCAGAGATTGATGCATAATTTCCAAAATTGGGTGTGGCACTTTTCAACATTTGCATTTTTTTTAAACAAACATCAAAACAGTGCAGCTATGTTTGCCATACAGTCAGATCAGTTTCATAGTGACTTATCTGTTGATAGATGAGCTGAACTGGCCTGGATGAGTATCACTCTGCAGTGTTTCAGCTCCATGAAGTTTCACAGCAGCTTTTAGCGTATTGATCAGCTGCCCCTCCAGGGCCTTTTGCACTCGTGAGGCATAATGCAACACACATCGCACACATTGCAGCATCCAGAGCCCTGAACAACTCGAAACAGCTGTCACTCAAGCTCTAGTGGAAAAAAAAAACAAACAAAAAAAACCCCAATAAAAATAAACATAAGAATCTGAAGATCAAATGAAGAGTTTAAATGTTTCACGTTCACAGAAAAAGAGTAATTATTTACGGCGGTGTTGTAAGTTTGGGGGAAGATGTGCTCAAAGGCTGGAAATATATTAGAAAAACATATGATTGCTGTAAAATTCTTACTTTTATATTACACTGTTATGTAGCGTGATAAAAAACACTTTTTCTCTCACTCTCTTAACTTTACTTGGTCGCCATCAGGTGTGAGAATCTCCCAAAGTCAATGTCTGCTCAACTGGGACAATATCTTATTAGCAAGCAGAGAGTGAATGTGTTGCACTTCCTGATTGTGGAGCGAAGCTAATGACAACGATCTCAATAGAAAATGGAAGCAATGCTTAAGCCTGCTGAAAAATGATCTTTTAATACGGAAATACACAATCACGGGGTGAACTACTGACTTTACGGTTGTCAGACAGGCTAGTATTTCCTGGCTCCTCACAGAACACTATAGCCACACGTATTAATGGAAAACTGAGTGGAAGGAAAACTGGCCGACCACAACAAAGTCTAATACAACCTCAGTGGTATTTACCAAGTCATACTGCGAGGAGATTATTCATTCAAAGAAAGACATCAGAGTGACGCATCATGTCTGCTCGTTTCTCGGTAAGGAGTGTGCTTTCGCACATGCAAATTCATTTTTGACCTCAGTCATCTTGTCATAAGCATAACCTATTCTTTTTCACTCCAGTGGGAGCCTTACAGTTTCAGATTCAGAAATAATAGAGCATTTTAATCATATTATGATTTCCATAGTGTGTGAGGGATAGAACATCTGTGGCTGGATATTTTCTCCTGATATGTGCAGACAGAATCAGAGGCAGAAGCTGAGCTGCTGCTGCAGGTTGGTGAGGTGGGGAGGCATATCTGCTCACAGAGGTCTTGGCTGCATGAACAGAGGAGGTTTGAAATTGATCTAACGTAGCACAGGAAACCAGGGGAGCTTTGAAAAGAGCAGCCTGTTAATTAACGATCTGCTTTTGTTCTTTTTCAAAGGTTTCTTGGACCAAGTTACGTTTTATTTCCCTCTTTATTTCAGTGAGTCTTTTGAACCCTTTTGAGTTGCATGATCTTTAACCTGACATGAATACAACCGAGTTGTTAAATTTCACACTGAAATGCATTGAATTTAGCTGTTTTGATATGCACGTACGGTGGTTTTTACACTTTTTTATATTAGAAAATGTATACTTTCACACATGATACCCTTCAGCAGCCATTTTGGACAGGTAATGCGTCAAGACAACAGGAAAATTAGCTTTCTAACACTTACATCGCCCCTTCCACACAATCAGAAGCTTTTACAGGCACAACTTGTGGATGCGGAAGTTTTTGTGCGGTACTCAGGTTGCCTGAGTAACTACATTGAACAAAGCAAAATGGCTTATTTTTTTTTTTTCACTAGTTTGTTTGTTTGTGGCGTTTCTGGGTTTCATCATGCATGAGAGAAAACCACGGTTCACTGATATTTGGTAGAAGAGAACTTTTAAAAATCTGCTAATCATTCTGCTTCTTTTCTACCCTCCATTGTTATGAGTCTCTGCAGTAAAATGAAACAGAGAAAGTACAGTAAATCTCATTTGAGGTGCAGCTGCTAATAGCAACAGGGTGGAAGCAGCGACATCAGCTCATCTATAGGCGGAAATGCGAGTTAAAGGCCTTAAAATAAATCCAACTTTTAAGACGGCAGTAAAATCTCATCCTACAATTTCCATTCATTCAAAAGAGGGGGTAAAAAAACCCATGTGCAAAAGTTTGTCTTTTTTTTGTACAAAATCACTAATTTCCCAAAAAGTTACTACTTCAGGTTTCTGGGCAAATTGTAAAAAAAAAAAAAAATAAAATAAAATCTTCAAAGGGTCATAATAGATTTACGAGTAACGCTTGTCACTGTACAAAGAGTTCCTCTTAGTCCGGTTCTCCAAGCTTCGCTTAGAAACGGCTCCTCTGGACTACATTCAGTCAAAGAGTATTTATTTAAGTGGAGATTTTAAACCAAATCCACTGAGAGAGATTGAGAGGAGCAGAGCCCTGTGGAAAATGACTGAAGTGAATCTTTGCCTTGTTAAGAATTCTCTTTGGAAAAATTACCATCTAAAATGTGGGCTTTAGTTCTTTAGGACGGGGTGAGGGCGCTACAGTCAAAATGCAGATGCTTGGCTGAATAAACAGATTGATTTGCAGTTCTTCTAATCAGTTCTGGCCTGCCTGAAATGGGTCACAGCACCAAAATACAAGCAAGTCTTTGTCTCCCCACCGGCAGCACCGAGACAGAGCCAAGAAGGTGGAAAAGAAGGGTTTGAAAACTGTGCAAAGCCAAATTGTATCCCTGGAAAAAAAAAAAAAAAACATTCAGCCAAAGCCCGCGAGTGTGTTTGAGCTCCCAATTCTCCAAGGGTATAAACCTGTGAAGCATCACCGTCGCCGCCGTAAACTCCACCGGGCCTCCCTCCAGCGCGTCGCTTCTGTAACGCGTCTCTTCGAGCAAGTCAGGATCTGATCGCAGATCCAGCTGTAATGGCAAACGCGCGCTCGCTTTCAGTCTCGCCCCCTCCGCCTCCGTCCGCTCCGCTTCGCAGTTCATCAAAGGCTCGCTCTGTGACAGCTTTATATCCCAAATAGGGCCGCGGGAGCAGTGCGTTAGCGATTGTTTAAACCTGCCACGAGCCCAGAGGAAAGCTGCTGGGCTGCAGCTCGTTTCCAAATAAAGCAGGGATGCGTTATCTCGGCCTGCAGCCACAGCAACCATGCAAGCTCTGAGAAAAATGACATTTGCACACTAATTAGAGGGAGGGGGAAAAAAAAAAAAGAATCCTGCAGGTGCATCTAAAAGGCCATCTGACAGCGCGGCAATGTAATTGTGATACATTGTAGTTGAGCAGAAAAGCAGCGCTTAGAACACAGGTTGTTTCCTCACAGCCCGATCAAATGTGGTGATGACGGCGGCGGCTGCGCTCTTTGTGAGAACCGTCCGCAGGACGTTCCGCAGCTTGCACCAGAGGACCAGCGGCGACGAATCAACTGAGCCGTCAGTCAGCCGCAGGACTGGAAGGGATGAGAACCTCAACAACAAAGCAAGGAGGGAGCGGCGCTCGTCAGAGCTCAGCGGGGTAGAGGGCGGTCGATAACCGCTTCAGGCACGCAGCGGAGTGCGCACAAAAAAGATGCACAATGCAAAATGTGTGTCCTCGTTTTTGCTTCGTTTCGTCGTGGGTAACAAGCTGCACGGAGACGTTCCGGTTGCCTGGAGGGAGCAACAACAGAGATGGATGGATTTCCACTGGGGAGTCAGGGTTGGGTGATGCGTACTCACAAGCTGGAGTGACTCACATCATGTCTGGTCTGCACGGCGGTTGCTTTTGCAGTAACAAACTGTGGCTGCCACTGCAGCACATCACTAGGTTACGGGGGGGGCGCCTGCTGTCATGAAGCATGTTTCTAGCTGGAAGGAAAGGGGTCACCGGGCTCAGCTGGCACAAGCACAAAAAGTGGGACATGACCCCCTGTTGGACACCGAGTCCTTACATTTTGTCTCATTACAAACGTGAACTTTTCTGGAAAGTTTCTGGAAAAGGCCAACACAAAGCAGCGCATAATAGGATCCTTGAGTCTCAAACTTGGCTACGGCAAATCTGAAAAGTGTATCATGTATTTATATTCAACTGACTATTTAATTTGGACTGAAGAAAGGAAAATAAATAACAATCGGAAATCGCATTTGCTGTGATGCAAGCAGAGATTTTATTTTTAAGCCATATCACCTTGTGGGAAGGTGAACGTCCATCCACTCCCACATGTGTGGATGGTTTTTAATCCAAAGTTTTTAATCCAGACCAGAAAGTTCGGCGTTGGCCTCGTGAGACCCGCTCACTCTATTCCAACGTTTGCCGTGTTCCCCAATCGGCTGGTCGCAAATTGCAGCCTTTACTTGTTTTGGCTTTTTCTTTTTTTACCCTCTTAGCAATAGTTTTCTTCTTCACTACATTTGTGGACTTTTGAACCATGTATGGCTGGTGGTTCAAAAAGCTGGAAGAGGTGTAAATAATGTTCCCACGTCAATGAACATCGATTTCTAACCAGACCTTCAGGATGGAATGAATATCCTTCATACCTAGATGGGGTTTTTTTTATATATATATAATATATACATTTTCTACATTTTTTTCCTCCCACACGCAACCCTCCTTTTCTCATAAACTTAAGAAGCAGCATGAATATCGACCCCGGCTGCACTTACAGAGCACTGAACCCATGAGGGATGACATGACGGTCGGCTGAGCGTCGAGCTGCTGCTTCGTCAGCTGCCCTAACGGAGCCGTCTGTCCACACCAGCAGCCTGTGATCATGAGCGTGTTTAAGTTTGGGCTCGTGTGCGTCTGACCGTGTGTGTGTGTGTGTGTGTGTACTGTTCACCATATGCTTCAAAGCCCTGTAGCATTTTGATTTTCAAGTCAAGCAGATGGACAAACCCAAACGGAGATACTGTGTTGGGGGCCCTTTGGCTCCTGCTCTCTGGCGGTGTGCGTTTGATGCGTCTTAAGCCCAGAGAAATGATCGCACAGTGCAGGCCGGTGCGCTGCAGCGTCGGCCTTAGTCACCGCAGACTCACGGGTTTCTGTTCGCTTCAAAGAAGAAGTGCAGTTCTTTTTTTTTTTTTTATAATAAAAAGGGAACCTCAAAAACCTCAGCAGCGTTTGCTATAAAAGGAGCCAAAAAAGATCTGACAAAGCTCAAGGTTTCTTGTTCGAGATCCAAGTATTTCAAGATACGAGAATGTTCATTTTATGGTCTCTGTAATAATGGCTTAGCCCTGCGCGACGTCCATTTTCTTACAGTCTCACCGAATTTCATGTGCTTGAAAACAAATAAAAGGATCAATAAATTGGCTGTTGACTTAGGGCCAGTTTATATGCAGCTGTAAAAAAAAGTGTGTGTGCTTAACCAAGAGTTGGAGTCACGATCTTTGATTTTTATTTTGCGGATCAGAAGCTGGAAGGATCTCACTGGGTCAGCTGAACTCTAAAACATTTGTAAGAATTTCTTCGCAACAAAGAAAGAAATGTACAGAAATTTGATGCTTACTCAGCTGCAAAAGAGAAGTGTCAGCTGTAGAGGAACCACAGTTAAAAAAACCCAAAAAAACCTCTCTTGTACCACTCTGCGGTATAGGATAGGTGACGATAGCACACTGGCATCAGATTGCATCATATAAGTTCCTTCCATCGGCCTCAGTGGCAGACATGAAACAACGCTAAATACTACAGGATACTATAAAACCCAAATGCAAGCAGGCCTGTATGGTAGGACTGAACTTAAAAACAAGAAAATGCCCTCATGCAGAAACGAGACGCGCCTTTCAGTTCGATGCCGAGCGCAGCACAAAAGAAGAAAAAGCTTTTGATGCTTCCGTCGGTCTGCAAACAACAAATCCAACTGAATTTAGAGCCATCCGAGTATCTGGGTTACTCCGGATCTCCTCTGGTGAAGAACTCCTCTCCTCACTCCCGCAAACTTGAGTGACATTTCTAACGCTGAAGCTGCTGTGCTGACAAGCCTCTTAGCTCACGGTGCCACCAAAGCGGCATCAGAGAGAGGTGGAGGGAGAGACAGCGATCCGAGGCCACTGTATTCGCAGGCGCGTATAAAAAAAAAAGCAAGCAATGAAAAGGCGCAGATCATCAAAGTCAATAAAATAAAGTTAACTTCAGGGGGGGCTCGTTGACATTCATGTCTTGTCGGCGCAGGCCCAGAGCGGTGAAGCAAGAAGCAGTGCTTGGCGGTGCTGATAACTGAGGAGAAGAAGAGGGCGGAGGAGGAGGGGGGAGGCAGAGGAGGAGGAGGGAGGGGGGTGGGGGGTCAGTGAAAGTTTGCCCGAGAGCGAGCCTCGGATTCTGAGAAGCAAAAAAACCCTGCAAGGACGACATGAAGTGCAGATAAACGCACACCTGGCATACTGAAACAAAGCTTTTTCTCGCGCCCTTTTCAATCCGCCTGCATCCGACTCTCACGATAAAGGCTTATCTCTCCTTTGGACTGTCGATAGAGCGCAGGGCTTCGGTTTCCTGCGCGGCGCAACCACAGGAATGGTGGGGAGTGGGAAAAGAGAGGGCGGGGCGTTGTAGCGTTAAAGGCGGATAAATGTTGGCTGAGATCCACTCTCTCCCAAAACCCTGCCTGGAGGATCTGCTCTGCTCTGCTCTGCAAAAAAAAAACATAAAAATGAAGGGTAAAAAGAAAACCGAGGCTGGGAAAAGAGCTTTTCTGGGTTAGAATCTCGACTTCCATCAGAGAGCTGCTGGGAGGAGGATGTGGGAAGGAGGAAGACAAAGTGATGGACAGTGGGGGACAGGCCGGGGGAAGACCTGGTGGCAGGATTCTCGGTGGTGCTGGCTCAGCTCTTAAGACGCAGGGATATAGGTTTAAAAATAGGAGCAGGTTGTGCTGATGGATCTCCATGGTGCCTCATCACCGCGGATGAAAGCACTCCACTTTCATCAAACCAGTTATAAAAAAAAAAAAACCCAAAACAAAACCAACAGACCCCCACTACGGCTTTGATATCATTCCCAATGAAAGAGCGTGGACCACTTGAGTACGTTTCTGTGTTTGTGGGCCACATTTCTGCCTGGTTCCTAAACCGATGACAGAATTTACAGCCCTGTGACATGGTAATTACACTGGGTTGTGTAACACATATTTTTGAAGCAGCTACTTTAAGGAGAGCCCCGTACCAGCTGTAAGCCGAGAAGATGCCCATAAATACTGACTGGATATAGACTAGCCAGCGATCCTGCTTCACTGTCACTCCCCCCCCAATGACAAGAAATCCACCAGGGGAATAAGTTTTAGCTCAAAAAAAAACTGCAGAGCTGTCCTTTAAAGTTTCTGAGCCAAAGCACTTCCTGTGACTTGAAGGAGAAAGTCATGTTTGTGAAGTGAGTGTTCAAGCACCTTCACTGGATGCTAGGAAAGGTGGAGGCTAAGGCTAATGGACGGCTTAACCAGAACCAGACTCATAAAGGCATTATTGGTCTTTTTGTTTTAACAAAAAAAAAAAAAAGAAATCTCAAATGGAAAATTATTATGTTTATGGGATATTATACTATGTTACGGGATAGTAATCGTAAACACTTTCACGAGAGTCTTTATTTTTCTTCGTTTAGATGTTTTTTTTAATTTAGTGATGGGACATTTTTGGGGTCTTATCAGATCTTGCAATTGTCCGTAAAAGATCTCAGTTGACTGCCAATGCAGTGATGTTGTTCGACTGACAAAACAGAAAAAAGCTAAACCGTCATATCCGTCTTTTGTGAAAGCGTTGATGCTCATTGTCCACCGGTGCAGCTTTGAATCAGACAGCTGGGATTTATTTTGATTTGAGTTGCTTTAAATTGTTAAAATCAACTCATGCTATTATACCATGCCATACCATACCAACTTTATTTATAAAGCACTTTAAAACAACCACAGCTGATACAAAGTGTTATTCACGATTTATTCCCCCTTCATTCGAGACCCTTGAAACAGACAAACTGTCAGATGAAAAAGTAAACTGGTGTAAAAGTAAAAAAAAAAAAAAAAACACACAAAAACCAAACAGAACGTATCTGATTTTTTTTTTTTTTCTCCACAGCCTGACTTATTTTTAGCAGACGGCTACTGAGACCACAAATGTGTTTCAGACCGCAGCATCGTTGGTAAAACCCTGTTCTACCTCCTTTTCCTGTTTAGATCGTCAGCTTCTCTTTAAGTTGCTGTCCAAGTAAGTGACAATGATTTAACCAATCATATTTATACATAAAAAGTAAAAGCTATTGATTTTAGATGGGAGTCACTTCGGCTTCTCTCAGACTAGCTATTAGCTCCGACTCATTTGTTTTTATGCCAAATGACAAAGCCGTTGGAGTGACCGACTCCAGGTAAGACGTTTAATGTCAATCTGTCAGCAGAGCCTCGTTTTAAAACTCCTGAACTCTCTCCTGTTGTTTTATAGAAACGCCACCTTCAGCTCTTAAGGGGGGGGGGGGTGTCATTTCTTGGACAGCCTTTGCGACGCACTCATCATCTTTGACTTCACAAACGCATGCGGGTGTTTTTTTAGCACATGAACTCGAGTCCTGAAATGCATTTCGCGGATGTCCTGCTAAACTTATCCTACCAGTCACCGGGGGGCAAAAAAAAAAAAAAAAAAAACCCGCTCCAGGGACGAGGGAACTGTGCGTGGGACGGTTCAGGTTTTTAATTGACACTAATGCAGTGGGCCTGCTTTGCAAAAGTATTTGGGAAAAAAAAAAATTGTCACTGTGCCACTTTATAACCACCTACTTCGCAGCTGGTTGTAACATGACGAAGTGATAGTAGGTGGGAGTGAGGGCTGCAAATGTTGTCAGCCGGAGTTACTCTGATAACTATATTAAGAAATTAACAGAACCTTTTGTCTGGGCCTACATGCAAAATCCTACATGTGGCCTAATGTGTGTAGATATATATATATATATATATATATATATATATATATAAATACACACACAGAAACACCTTCCCCTTAGTGAAACACAGTGATGGCAGCATCATGACAGGGGGATCATTTTCATCAATTTGGACAAGGAAACAGTTCAGAGTTGATGGGACGATGGCCATCGCATACAGTGAGTCTTATTCGAGAAATGTGTCTAGTCAAAGTACAGCAAGAAGACAAGCGACGGCAAGAAAGGGAGGTGAGGTGGGGAGGGCGGGGATGGATGATGGAGGATTCCGCTGAGCCTCCCTGTCACCGCAGCCTGTCCCCTCGGGGTTTGCATTTAAAGCTGCAACAAAGTGCACGACTCACAACACAACAATGTGTTCAGCAGAAACCACCGTCATCCAACCAGCAGCCCGGATTCCTATCGTGACAACCACCAGGTCCCTGTTGGAACGATTATAATCACATGTTGGCCTGAGGATAAGTAAGTTGAGGAAACCCAACGCCAGACCAACCTATTAACTTTCCCCACACAAGCACCGCCGCCAATGCAGCACCAGAACCTTTCAGCTTAGAAACGCCGTCCAGCTAAAACACCAGAAACCCGGTAACCTGGTATCCGCGCGTCCTGCTTCCTCCCGTCCGCCTGCCGCCGCTTTAATTTAAGCATTCATTGTCTCCAATGAATGCGACAGCAGCCTCATTAGCAGACTTCCCGAGGGTTAATAATACAAATGAAAAAAAAGCCCCGATATTCTGAGCATTGTGCCCGTTTTTGCCCACGTAGGCGCACGCGCTGCTTTTAACGTTGCCCTCGCGCCGACAGAACTTACCCAAATCATCCATGTTGGACGCCGGAAATGGTTCCAGCGACGAGAACCGGACCGGTCCCTCTCTCTTGACGGACACAGCTAGACTGCAAAAGGTGCCGACTCGGCTCCGACAGGCGCTAGAAATCTCCCCCGGATGAAAATGTCTCCAGCTGGACGCAGTGAAGTTTTCAAGTCCTCTTTGCTCCTCCTCCTCCTCCTCCTCCTCCTCCTCCTCCTCCTCCTGCTGCTGCTGCTGCTCGACGAGCCTCCAACAGACTCAAAAACACACACGCACTCCCCCCTCCACACACACACACCGCAGGAGTCCTCTACAGTCCACATCCAGCCCCCCTGCTGCTCCAGCAGGGCACAACGCAGAGGCGACAGCGGCATCTAGCGGCGCAGAGAGGTACTCGCCTCCAGAGTGAGGTATGCGGCGCTGGGGGTTTCACGTTTGATCATGTTTTAATCTCAAACATCGGGATATTTGAACGATGTTTTATGTGATAAACTCAACACGGCGCCTGATTGTGAGGTGAAAGGATACTGGGCTCAGCTGTGCATTCACCCCCTTTTATTCTAATACCGTAACGAAATAGTTTATAAGCAGAAGTTTTAAAGCCACCTTTTGGTCCAAGCACAGCTGAAAGTCATTTGAGTTTTTTCAAACACGCTATTTTTCCTCAAGATCCTCCACAGAATAATTCAGGTTCAGTCATAATGCTCTTATATGTAAAACCGCCAGCTGTTGAGTTTTGCATCAGACTCTCGGTTTGATTTTGGTCTGGACTTTGACTGGACCATTTCAGCACCCATACTGTCATCATACTGACATTGGTATTTAGCCACGAACATTTCCCAGTTTTTCTTTCCTCACAAAAGAAAATCATTTCCTTGTTTCACAGCAAGGTGATTTATGCAGTGCTAGTTTTGCCCACATAGTATTTTCCACTATGTGGTCCAAAAAGTGAAATTTCTATCTCACCTGATCAGAGCACATTTATTTTTACACATTTGCTGCAATCTTTAATCAAAAGTTGACATGTCTGAGTTGCTGAGTTAGAGATATGAACAGAAATGTCCCTTGAGGTTTTGCTTTGTGGGAGATCAAAGAGGTTCAGTCTCCAAAACCTCAATCTTCCTTTTCCGCACTTTCCTTTTGAGAAGTTTCTAAAAGAGCAAATATATAACGACTCATCTTTTGGTTGAGGGGGCTTGTGCAGGTATAATTTAGTGTATTTTCAGTTAAAATGAGAAAGAAATTACGATTATTTGAAACAAGATATGTGAGGGGAAGGTGAGGGGCTTGGAGGTGCAGAACAGATTCAGAGACTCAACTATTCATGATGTTCTGAGAGAACAAACTCCATAAGCTACTCCTGCACAAAAGGTAACCTAGATTTTGAACGTGTGCTTCTGGAAGTAAGCTGGGGGGGGAAAAAAAAACACCTTTTTGAATAGTTGGTGAAGCCCAATAATTCACAATTTATTTCTTTTAATGAGAAGATGTGCTTAAGAAAGGAAACTCAGAATAACCTTCAATTACTTCTTCTTAAAGCCCTGAATCTGGGTCTTCCCTTGTTTTTTTTGTTGTTGTTTGTTTTGTTTCGCACATTAAAATGTGTAAGTAAATAAATACCATTCACCATAAATACCTTCACCATTTTCTGTTTCGACAGTTTCTTCTGTGCTGGTAAAGGCCTGCACATTGAACAAGACACCATTTGAATAAATGGCTGTAAAGTTAACGAGCAATATTTGGATTTTTGAGCAGATCAATCTATGTCTCTAAATGTAGACATAGATTGAAACCACAAACCAACGGCGATCATGCGCACCAGCGTCCCGGTTTAAGGACTTTTGCTCTTCCACAGGAGTAATGCAGTAATAGCACACAGCCACAAGATGGCAGTGCAGTAGTTGTAAAATAATCACGCCGCGCCTCACCGGGTGCTTCATGCTGGGAAACATATAACTCATTAAAATAAGAAAAAAAGTGGAAACAACCTTCTTTGCAAGAAGGAGCAAAGCCAAATCGAACTGAAAAGATGCTGGACGTGCTTTCAGATTCTGTCTCAATCAATCATTTATTTTAACTAATTATTAAGTCCACTTAGGGACTGCATTAGATGTCAATATGAACCTCTAGTTGCACTATCAGCACAGTAAATAGTGTGCTGACAGCACACTATTTATTCTGAGTATTGTATATTTAATTAATGTAGATTGGTTACTACAAGTTATTTGATATACTTAATTAGATAAAGTATTTTCTCTGTTTTATGTTCCCACTTGTTTGTTTCATATTTTAGTCGGTGTAGCTGTAAATGTGGTTTGTTTATTGATATATCACAGCGCTGGTTGTTTGCTTACTATTGTTGTTCTGCAGGAACCTTTGTCAAAGTCTTCTGCATCATCTTTTTTTTGCTAATTGCTTCTTAAATAATGGTCAAACTCTGTTTGTGAAATATTTTGTGAGAACTGTATTAGTTACTTTGGCAAAAAGTTTCTTTAGAGTCTTTTTCTTCCAGTAAGTAAATTGAAAATGCATCATTGGGACATTTTATTCCCAGACTTTTTTTCTGTGTTGACTTCAGAGCTGAGTTCATTGTGTTGCTGTGTGTTAGTTAGGACCTGCCATTTAATCCGCATAAGTTATTTGTGCTTCCTGTTTTGGATTTGTCCTGCTGTTCGGTCTGAAAATTTATAGGAATTGCATTTCCAACATAGAGGGGATCCTGAGGAGCGTTATTTACGAGCGTGCAGTAATCCGCAAAGAGTTCTGAATTATTAATAAAAACGGCCATTTTTTATCCTGCCAGAAACCCACAGACACTCATATCAAGTCCACTTTACACAAAGCAGAAGCAGACCTGACTAAGCCTCAAAGCCACCAGGATGTCCATGCTTTAATCTGAATACAAAAATTTATTTTTTCTTTTTTTTCTCTCCCTTTCTCTGCAGAATGTCAAACGTTTAAACACAAAACGTGATCTAAACCCTCATCCATTGCCAAAAGAGCTCGGTACTTGATGGCTCCTTCACCGTCAACTTCAGCTGGAGCAGCCAGAGATTTCGCAACAGTGCACTGCAGTAGTAGGTCTGACGAGTGAGACAGATGAAGACAGAGTCATCCATTCGAGAGCTTAGAGTCATCGCAGCAGCTCAACGCCAAAATAACAATGGGCCTTTGTGTGAGTAAAGTCTTGTGTTTCAGCAGCAGTCGCATATTGTTAAGAGCCCACTGTGCAGTACATTTCCACACTGTACATCTCCAACGTCAAGTGTGGTCTCTGGATTCAGCTCTCTGGGACTTAAGATGAACAGAAAAGCTGCTATTCCCAAATTCACCTCTAAATCTGTGACTGACAGGAATTTCTGGTGTAGTTATTTAATGAAGCAGAGATGTTACAAACACAGGCTGGTAGCTGTGTTTAAGCAAGTTTATTTTTACATGCATACACTCCATTTAGTCCTTTGCAAAAGGATGCACACCCCTTAAACTTGTCCACTTTTTTTTGCCAAGTTACAACAACAAACATCAATGATTTTTGGTAATTAGAGCCATTCTTTTCCCAGCTCAGGAAAAGCATCTCGACTACATGTTGCTTCCACTACCGTTTGCCACAGTGGGGGTGGTATGTTCATGCCGACTCATTAGGAGGCTTCTGAAGGAAACTGTTTGCACTCAGGGGTACCAAAGTAAAGTGTGCATTGAAAATGCATGACACACTTTTCAGATTTTTATTTTGAAAAAAAACAAAAACAACCAAACTTTGAAAACCGTGCATAATTTTCTTTCTGTTTTCACTATTTTTCACGATTGTGTTGTTATGCCAATAACACTGATGTTCGTAGAGGGAACAAGGCAAACAGTGGAAAAGCTCAAGGGATGTGAATAAGTTTGAAGGCACTGCACTGTAAAACAGACAATAGTAATTTTTAGTCTACAAAATTAGGGTAAAAATATAATTAGTCTAAAAAATATATTGCAAATGAAACAGAAAAAAGAAAAACATCTTATTGCAATAAAACTCCTAGCTGTTTGTATTTGTTTTGAGGAAAAGTTTTTGGAAGCGTCATTTGTTTTTTTTTTGTTTTTTTGTTTTAGTCTGACTGTACAGAAACAATAAAGCTAATATAAGCAAAAAGCTTGCAGTTCTCACTTTCAGCCTCTGAGTAACTGAAAACAAACAAACAAAAAAAAAACATGATGAAAAAGGTTCACTCTTGGTCTTTTTCCTCTCCGTGAGTAATGATGTGCACCAGGTTCTTGTAGTCCAGGTTTCCAGCCACATCAGGCGGGAAGGCGGTAAACATCTGCTCCATCTAACCAACGACACACACGAGAACGCCTCGTCACTCAATCTGCATCAAAAGCTGGGATGATTCACCACCATTTCTTGACTTTCATTTCTTTCTTTTTTTTTCATTATTCCGGAAGAAAATGTGCCTGACGTGGACAACGTGTGACCGTCATCATGACGTCCATTCTTTTTCAGAGTCACCCACTCTCACCCGGTGATCGGCAATAATGGCGACAATTAGCGCACAACTCCACAATGTACCTCTTCAGAGGAGAATCGGTCGGCCTGTGTTGTTAGCATCTGTGTCACGCTGCAAAGAGAAGGGCAAAAAAAAAAAAAAATACAATAAAATAAAGAGTCTTCAGAGCGACACCCATTGTGAACTGGGATGAACAACTGCAGCCAGAGTGCCATAAACAGTGAGAGGAAGCGAATGCAGCCTTGCTTTAAATGAATTTGCAAACTCGTGTGGAGTTAAGAGCGCGTCCTCCTGACACTTACTAGTCTTTCTTCAGTATGCCTTTTCCCTCGGGGTCGAAGACTTTAAACGCATTGAGGATGGTCTCCTCTGGATCCGCACCTGGAGTCATTAAAGCAGCCGTCACCACTCTTCAAACACACTTAATGGTTATTTAGATTATTTAGTTGCCCTTCTTACAGTTAGAAAAGTAGGTCAGCGTGTCTGAAATGAGATTCTACTTCACAGTTATGAGATTCATGATGTGTCAGCATGAACATCTGTTTCGGCTGATGTCGGCACATCTTTTTTTTTTACATGTTGCTAAAACTGGACTAATATTATTAGCATATATTAATTTCCATCTTGTTGCTGCTCATGTGTTCCAGGGTTGGCCATGTTGTGCAGGATTGTGAAGCAGAGAAGCAACGTCAGGTTTTCTTCCTACAGCTGTGAGGCTCTTGAACCAAAGTAGTCAATCAGTGAAGCGATTTTGTTTTTTGTGTGAAGCCAAAAATAGAGTTTCTTCATTCATAAAAGAACCTGAAGGAGTGACTTTGCGGTCACGCCTGGTTTGTTTTCCAACACGTTGGACCCTACTGTGTGAACAGCATCACCGTGATGCATGTGGTATTACTCTGAAGCCTGGATGTGGAGATGTTAACGTCCTCTGCTCTGACTGCAGTTGGCAAAATCTTCAGAAGCGACAGAATAGGTTTCTGGATGCACCACTGGTCCCTTTTTCCCAAAAAGCCGTTTTACTTCTGTACTCTGACTGGAAATGGTTTCCATCTCGTTTCTGCAGCGCATCGTTAACGCAGAAAGATAACTTGGAGTAGCTTAACCACCATTTATGTTCTTACCTTTCAGCTTCTCACCAAACATTGTGAGGAAGACTGTGAAGTTGATGGGACCAGGGGCCTCTTTGAGCATGTCGTCGATCTCTTCCTGTTTCACGTTCAGACGTCCTTTGGGAGCAAACACACCACATGATGAGCTGACGCATCGTCAGCACTTAAGGACGACTGTCCCCGTGATCCTTGGACATGCGTGTCGGCATACCAAGAGCAGCGAAGGTATCCCTCAGATCGTTCTTGTCAATGAAGCCGTCTCTGTTCTGGTCCATGATTGTGAAGGCCTGAGATCAGAGCAGAGAGAAAGCTCCACGACTTTAGATTTTAAAAAAAGCCGTCGCTTCAAGCCATCTCTGTAACAGTAATGCTTAAACTCTGAATTTAAATGCTTTTTCTTTTCTTTTTTTCTGAACTGCATTCACAGATGAAGACTTAAGTATTTATAACTTGTAAACCCCATTAGGATTGTGCGCGGCATCCGGGGCTCGCGCAGCCGTTCATCTGCGGCCTAATCGCTGATGACACAGTCTGAATGTTTGGGCACCGCCGACCTTCATACCAGCATACCGCGGGCTCCGCTGTTGCCAAGCCCGACGCATGAAAATAGACAGGTGGGCATACTGAGGCCGCGAACAATAGAAATTGAAAGACGAGGAGGGAAAGTAGCTGGGGTCCTTGGTGTGTATGTGTGTGTGTGAACTCTGTTCAGTCTCTGCAGAGAGGTTTGGGTTTTAGAGGGAACTGAATCATTGTGAGCAGCGCTCACCTCTTTGAATTCCTGGATCTGGGCCTGCTCGAACATGGAGAACACATTGGAGTTGGCTCCCTCCGCCGCCCTCTTCTTGGCTTTCTTGGGGGCCTTTTGGCACGAATAAAGAAAAACATAAACTGGATGCTTTTAAACACAGCGCCTTATTAGCTAAAAAGTGTCCTTAGAAGATCGCTTTAAGGATGCAACAGGCACATTCTACACGCTGCCACTTGGTTGCCAGTAAAGATTATGAATGAACGGAGAAAATTTATTCCACGATATTACAGAGTTATTTGCCATCAGCTGTCCACTCTGACAGCAGCATCTCCGAAGCCAAGAAAACGCACCTGTCCTTACAGTAACAAACATGTCACACATGCCGACTTACCATGGCTGAGCAGCTGGGATGTCAGACCCACAATGATGCCAATGAACAATGGGGGCGATTGTGGGTGGCCTTTTTGTAGTCCCCGAGCCACAGCTCCACTGGATGATATTTATAAACTATGTCCTCTTTAGGAAGTGACAGGTAAACGACGCTTTATACAACACTTATAGTGCTGCGGGCTCTCAAGAGGAAAAACACAGCGCTAACATGACGGGCATCTCTCCATGTCGTCTGGATGGACACAGGACAAAGAGGTTGGAGGAACCGAGCTCTTTGGACAACAAGAGCGGGCTGAAGGTTAACACGCTTCATCGTCTTCTGCGTCTGAAAATTTGGCATTTCAAAGTTTAATAGGATAAAACCTGCTGTGGTGCTTACGATGCGGTTCAGTCTCTTTCTGCATAAATTGCAGCAAAGGTTGGACAGGAAGCGGCCAAACCTCCACCGAACACATGAAAAAATAAGTCAGCAATATTATTTTAATCAAAAACATTTGACTTCCTGACAAAAAAAAAAATAGATCTTATAGTTTTGTTTTTCTTCAACCAACCTATCATGTTGCTTTATTTGTCCAAGTCAGTGGACCTAAGACCCAATACCAGTATCACATTTCCATTGCCATTGCATAAGTGCATTTGTTGTAGTTAGATGTTTTTATGAATGATGGATATACATATTTAGATAAAATTCACCTAAAAAAATCAACTTGTACATCTTTACTTAAAATCATATTTTCTATTTGTATTTATTTAGTGTTTACGTCTGTGAGTAATCGACACCAAAATGTCTTCTTAATGCTCACAGTGAAGTGTTGTGCCACAGGTCTGAGACTTAAAATGAAAACAGAACTGCTGTGACTGGACGCTGTCGTTTTGCTGCAGGATGTGATCTGATTTTAAACAGAGCTTTTTTTTTTTTTTTTTTTTAAATGTTCCTATGCTATAGCATCAACTTTAAGAGCTTGTCTTGAATACATTTTCTTCAAAAAGCTCATTAGTTTGGAAAATGTGTCAGGAAACAATGAGCCAGATTCACAGATGGAGGGGAAGAAGGTTTCAAAGCGAAACTCATTTAAGAATCTACGCCTCAAAGATTTACACTTATTAAAACTCTGACAACTTCCAGCCTCACGAAGGCTGAATTAGCCCCATGAAGTCACGGACTCTCACTAACAACATCGTAATGAACTCTTAATTTGATACATTGATACAAGCACCAATCATTTTTGTTCCCTTTGGACGGAGGGATGGGATTCTCCAGGTCATTACACGTAATTTACTGAGCTGTCAGGACTGAGTTAGAGCCAAACTTGCTCACATTTCACACCAGCTTCTTCACATCACTGGTGTTGGCTTACCTTTCTCCCCTAACAGTGATGTAAATAGTGTGACACATTGTGCATACTATAACCTGAATGCAGCTGCTGTGATTTAGTCATTAAAGAAACTATTGAGCGATGCATTTTGTTTTCATTTCCAAAAAGACAGTGAAAACACAGGTAGGTGGCATGTTTTTTAAAAAAAAACAAAAAAAAAACAAAATCACAATAAAAACTGTACAATTCTTCTAATTTGTGAATTTTTGGGTCGATGACTTCAGAAAATGATGAATGGCTGGTATATCCTGGCATAAGCCATCAAATTTCAAACCTGGAGTAGTTATAAAGCAAGCAAAATGACAAAGATGCTCAAAGACGAGCATCTGTTTTAACACAGCAAAAAACAAGCAGAAAAATATACTGAAAAGAAACGTTATCGGACGTCTCAAGGGGAAGCCAATCTTCATCTAAGGAGCAGTGTTGTTAGCGTAGCAGAGCATTTGAAACAAAGCTTTGAGGATGTCATCGGCAGCAGGCGCGACATACTGAAGTGTGACACTGCCGACACCGAACACGTCCTTACAATGTGCCACGTCTCAGTGCATCATTAACAAGTCATCCGGTGTCACTTGAGGCTCCGCCGGTCAAGAAAAGCGTCAGTGTGTGAAAATGAGCTAAGCGGGCCGGGGTTAGGAGGTGAGGCCACAGGTGCTTCCGTCTATATAAAGCGAGGCGCTGAAAGGCCTTCACGCACTCGGGGGGGGGGCCCTCCCACTGTCGCACACACGCTCGTGTGGATGAACCTCCGAGCAGCTGCCAGGCGGCATCATCTCACAGCGTGGCGCATGCAAGGAGGTCGGATTTAGACAAGTTATTGTGAACCAAAGAGACACATGGGGTTGTTAAAACTTCCCTTCTGTACCCTCTTGGATCAGAGCGGCCGCTGCAGCTACCGGGGCCGAAATGGCAAGCCATTGTCACATCGACTGAATGCTGAACGCCTAAAAATAGAGCAGCCTCTGGAAGCACAATGGCCCTGGACAAAATGGCCTTTTCACTGGCTGTCTTCAAGAGTCTGGAAGGCAGAAGTGAAGAGGAAAAATGGCTCCTGCTGTGGGACACTTGGTCTTCTTTAGAAACGCATAGGTAAATCTAAATATCACTGAAAAGTACATTTTCATGTTAATTCAAAAAGTGAAAGTTGGATTTATATAGAATGACATATATGAGGCTCGTTTTAACCTACTATAAAATATTTCCTTACTGTAAAGGTTTGGAAAAATGACTGCGTCAGTGCAGGTCAGCATGGAGACAGACATCCTGTGGTTCTGCAACGCATCATCACTAGATGATTTCAACTTTTCTGGCCAATCCAGGCGCCAAGTTGTGCTGAAAAATGAAATATGAACTCTAAAAAAAACTTGCAAGAGGGAAGCATGAAATGTTCTTAAGTGTCCTGGGAGGAAGCTGAACTCACTTTGAAGGGGTAATGTGCACAAAAGTTATTCCCTGTTGTGTTTGCTTTGCTTACGTAATTTTTTCCTTCCACTCAACTTTCCATAAATATACCTGGAAACAACGCACAGAACATCCACCTTCAATGACCGTGATCTTCTGTGGGCAGCCCTCGCTGTGGACGGCGATAAGGACTTTCAGCTAGCCAAAATTCAACATTCAAGTTCCTCAGGGCCGAGTACGCCGTGACTTTAATGTATCAGGCGTTCTTTTAAACTTTGTTTTATTAAAATTTACTGATTAGATTGTTTCCACCAATATACACAATTTACGAAACACGAACCAAACATTTATCAAACAGGAAAAGTCCCAAGCAGTAAAAAAAATCTAAACAAAGAAAACAAAAATTATAGTAATATTTATTTTTGATGTGTTAATTGTTTATTTTCCGCCTAAATAAACCAATCAGAGTTTGACATTTTTGTATAAATCTGAAGTTTCCAAACTTTAGGCTTGTAGCGACTGTAAAGGAGAAGCGCCAAGTTGTTTTTCTGCTACAGCAAAACACAAAAAAACAACAATACAAATCATAAGTGAAAGACAATGGTTAATATATTTAATATTCTGTGACAAAATCTCTACAGGAAATGCTAATTAAACATTTGTTAGCAGACATCAATATCATATCCAGCATAAGAGCATTATGATCCGGAATATGTAAAGCATAAAGACGATGAAATAGAAAAATAAAAATTAAAATATGCGGGCAACCCTTTTTGTACAGAGTCCTGCAGAGACCAGCTGGAAATGTGTGCAATCTGTTGCGTTTTGTTAAAACACCGGCAAAAATCAGCTCCATCTTCTTGACTTTTAATACATTCAGGAAGCGTTTTTTTTTTTTAAGCTTATAAAGGAGTTTTTAAAAAATTCCAGAAATAACTTCAAACGGAGCGCCTTACTGCTGAGAAGAAGAAACTGGGCAGGTTAAAGTGAGGTATCTCATCTGCTTACATTCAAGAACCATGACTGAAAACCCATGTTTGTCTTTCGAATCAACATGGATGGATGATTTTACTAATCTGAATGAAGTGGATGTCTCGACTCATAAAATAATAATAATAATAATAATAATAAAAAGGCTAGGATTTAGTCATTGTCACATGACTTCACTGAGCAGATAGTCCACACAAGGTAGTTAATATTTACGTGCTTTGTAAGATTGTGGAACTCGATGAGGCAGAAGCAGAAGACAACACTCCGTTTCGTTTCAGATATACAGATCCATGCCATTTACGAATCGGGAGAGAAAGGAAACAAAACGAAACAGAAAAAATCTTTTTTATCGTCACTTTGAACATTTTCAGTTTATATACAACAGTAAGGAACACTGTACAAAAAGAAATGCTCAGGTACTAATGTTTTAAACTCCAAACATGATTGTTTCTTTTCTTTTTTTTTTTTGTTTTCTCCTTTATTCCTTCATATATGATTCAGTACTGAGGTTTTTTCCCTTTGTGACAGATGGAAGTGCATACACGAGTCAGATCCAGATACAATCACTCACTTGATAAAGACGCATTAGGACGTGTTAAAAGAATACTCATCGGACATTCAAGAGGACTATTTTATCACTTTGTTCTTTAACAAAAATAGACACGGCTTTTCCAGCCTTGGAATTCCCTCTCAGAATATATATATAAAATTATGTCTCATCTATTTACACTCAGATTGTGTTCTGAAGGATTAGAAAGGTACTGCTCCATCGCTGCTGGGGGTGCGGGCTGTGGGTAGTGCATGTTTGTTTGTTTTTTTTTTTTAGTGTTGACCTGCCAGGAGGGCAAACGGAGATCCAGGGCGACACTGAACTTTTCCTCCGTTTGCTTTGCGGCCACGGCCTGTCAGGCGTGGACACATGTCCAGCTGAAGATGTTTGCAATTAGCCGATTGCGTGTGGAGGCTGAAGCCGGAGGAGGCCATGCTACACGTCTGCCCTGATCTGTAGTTAAGGAGTTTGAGGAGGAGCAGAGCCGAATTCAATGATGCTGATTTGAACCAGTTTAAACCATTCATCACTGGTGGCTGCGAATGACTTTTAAGGTTAGGTTTCTGTGACTGTGCTTATGTTGTAGTAAGCAGCATGTGAAGGTATATCTGGAAAGTAGCAAAACCAACCAAGTCCAGTCTTGATGTGAAAACCCACATCTTAGCTTTTTTTTCTCCAAATTATTAACATGTGCTAAAAACGTCATAAAAACCAGGTTTATGTGGCCAGTATGACATTTTGTTCTTCATTGAAAATATAGCCAAATCTGAAGGACATTTCTTTATTTTCTCTAATACTACCTTTAGTATCCGACAGCTGCAGTTGTTTTTCTGTGTAGGTACTTAAGTATAGGCAGTGTTTCAAGACGAGTCTGCAACGTTCTCACTGGTTCTTTGAAAAAGATGAGTTTCTCCTTCCATGATGGGCGCGTGGCTCCGCTGATTCTTAAACTGATGATTGGTCCCACACCTGCAGGAGGAGGCCAGAAAAAAAAACAACATCTTAGCATTTTAAATGCTGGAATATTTAAGAACTCTTGCAGACATTGATTTTTAAAAAATACATTTTCTAATATTACACCTGCAAACTTCAAAGTGCTTTATGTGATTGACTAGGGCTACACAACGTTAGGAAACTATGCACTTGCTTCACCATGGATTTACTAATAGTGTCCTCACCACCAAGCTTTAGCATCTTAACCTCTAAAAATACACTTTTAAGTCTGGGTACGATAAAAGGAGAAACTCTACAAAGTATTGACCCACAGGGACAGACTACACTTCTCAGATTTTTCTTCTAGTTCGTACTTTTGCATAAATGCATGTCCGTGTACTAAATACCGTCAAAATAATGTTTGTGGTTTCGTATAACATGGTGGCAAACAACGCATTTCCAAAACGTGGAAATGTTTACGCCATATGAATATTTTCACAAAGCACTAGAAATATCTACTACAGTAAGATGTTGACGAACCTTGTTGACTGGGTTTATGGGTGTGCGCCCAGAGCCGGTATGGAGTCTCTGACGCTCCTCAAACCTTCCAGGCGACCTCTCCCTTCGAACGTCCATCATCCGGCCGGGGGAGCGGTCCATGCGGGGGTCAGCGATGGCCCTGCCCGGGGAACGTTCCAGCCTGGGGTCAGCCATGGCCCTGCCGGGAGACCCGACTATCCGGCTCTCCAGCATCCTGCCGGGGGACTTCTCTCTCTCCAGCGGGCGGCTCGGAGACTTGTCCCGCCGAAACTCTGTGCGGGCCTCTCTGTAGCGGTGGGGTGTGCCGGGGTCGCCGTGGGCCAGAGGATTGGCGGCGAGCCTTTTGGAGATGTGCTCATTGTAGGAGGGTGGCCCACGCTTGTTGGGACTGTGGGGAGGAACCCAGGCGTAAAGACAGACACGGTGCATCGTTTAGCGGAAGAGGTTAAAGGTCTGGGCTCTGCTCGGCACCGTAGGAGTCAGGATGTGGTGAGGAGGAATGGATTTATGCTAGCGCTAATTGAATCGCCTAACAAGTGCATTGTTGTTTGTGATTAGAGGTGACTGAACCCATCAACTCCATTTAGTCTGCTGAATTGAATTTAAGATAGCGGTTGACAACAAAGAGAGTTAATGAAGCGTTATACCAGTCAGTGCAAGAATAGCAAAAACATTTTTAATTTAAAGTTTATTACTGAGATCAGGTATTTCAACAAATCATTTCAAAATAAATCAATGCAAAATTACGATCCGTGACAGATAAAAAATGGACCACATGTCCTGCAAAACAAAACAAAAGTTATTTTTTCTTTAAAACATTCGAGCCATCACCACGTGTGGACACCACCTGTGCCAGCGAAGCCCAGTGACCCGTCAGCACCACATGCACGAACCAGAACTGTGACTGGAAACACCCCACTGCTCTAAACCTGTTCTGAGCCACACGCAGAACCTCATGTGCAGCTGAAATCAATACTCTAGATAGAGACACCAAACCTCGCCTTGCTTTAGGTCAGCTAGCAGGACCGATACATTATTTGTATTTGAAAAAATGCCAAAATAATGAAAAAAAAAAAAGTAGTTTCCTTTCATTTTAGTTTCATCAGAATAAAAGACATTTGTAAACTTGAATCTGGCTTTGGATGTCACTTTAATAGCTTCATCGTAGCTGAGCAGCATTTCAGTCCACTCTAGTAAAGGACTCGTTTCACCGTGGATAAGGACACTCGTCTGTTCACCCACAATTTTACAAGGTCCTTTGATGCTGTATGTTCCTGAAAGATATGATGGTTGGACATTCCCGTATTGTTCATACCTTTCTATAATTAAACAGACGAATATGGAAACTTCATTTTGTAATGCAAAGCTGACCTAAAACAAGACATTTTAGGTGCTGAGAAAAAAGTGTGTATATATATATATATATATATATATATATATTTTTTTTTTTTTTAACTAAATGACTAGTTAATCAAATCTCAACAGGTAAGAAAAAAAATGACATCTTCTTTGTTCATCTTTTTTTTTTGGTAGGACTGTTGCTCCCTTGTAATATTATAAGTTCTTATTCTTTCATTTTGAGTTTTGTGAAAACTGAAGGCAGGAATATAATATTCTGTTTGTTTTGAAAATGGATGGCGTGTCCCTAAATGAAAGACACAACTGAAAGCATGTTCTTACCTCCGTCCCGAGCCGTTACGCTGCAGATCTCCTCCACCTTCTTGACTCTGCACCAGGTTGCCTTTGCAGCAAATGACCCGCAGTTTGTTCTGGTAGGATGAGGCCAAGTAAATGGCCCCAGAGGAAATGGCTGGGCCAAGGTAACGTGGGTTTGGGATGTCCAAGTGTGCATATGAGTGTGACCTGAAGAGAAGGGAAAGCAAAAATATTTCAAACAATGACCAGAGCATTTCATAACTTTTTCTTATAGAACAGCACAAATATGCGCAACTTGTGCTGTTCTCCGGGTTTGATTTGTGAACGCATTTTAAATGTTGCGTCATTTGGACTGAACCGAAGGTGCAACAGTCAAATAGACTACAACAAGCGAGAGAGCAGACTGTACTCCTTTCAGTGTTTATAACAGGATGCTGTACATCTTCTACAAGTCTGCTTTGGCATGCATGATCTCTTTTGCAATCTTCATATGTGGTAGAGGCATCAGAGCCAGGAATTTAAAAAAAATGAAAAAGAAAAAAAGCTTAGCAAGCTGATAAAGGAGGATCACTCTGCACATAATCTCCTGGAGTTCCTGTACAAAGGGTTCTTCATTTTACTTCTAGAATGAAATCAGTTTCCTTTTCATTTCACACTACGTTTTGTCAGTCCCTGTAACTAACATTTGAAAACCAAAGACCTAAAAAGAAAATTGTACTAGCAAATTACATTATGCTTGAGGTTTTGGAGTAAACATTATACATTGTTTTATTGTGAAATTTAAGAACCACAATTCAGTTTTATTTTCATTTTTAGGTCCTAAATTAGAAAAGAAAAAAAATCTTTTTCGAGGGAGAAAAGATCCATAATTTACTGTCCTGCCTTTTTACATAACTTATTTCTCATGGCTATTAAATTTTAGGTAACCTTTTTTCTGATCACATAAAAAAAAAAGAAAGACTGTCACAAATTTTCAGATTTTAATTTGTAAAAGCCAAATAAAAGAAATTAAAACCATGCATCATTTTGCTTCCACTTCAGAGTTCTGCACTATATTGTGTTAGTTTAACATACACATTTCCAATACACATTAAAGTTTATGACAGGAATACCAAAAGCTGTGTGTGTGTGTGTGTGTGTGTGTGTGTCTATATATATATATATATATATATATATATATATATATAAAAACTCTATACATCTTTTAAAAGCAAAATAGCAAAATAGCCCCTTACCCAAGAGCAGCATGTCCCTGAATTTCAATAACATCCAAAGAGTTGAAGTAAGTCACAAACAGGTAGGGCTCTCTGTAGGCTGGAAAACCAATCATCATTATCGTTTTTTTTGTACTTTAAAATCAAAGAGAGACACCCAAACTGGTTGACATTTACCAAATGAGAGAGGCAGACGGCTCCATTTGATGTCGTCTGTTCTACTTCTGCGGCCATATGCATCAACGAACACACCGAACTCTGCGAGACAAAAGTCCAGAAGTTAAAAAACCCAACAGGAAACACAACCTTTCCACTTTGGTGGACCTGCTAGAAATGTGTTATCGATATATAGATGTAACCACATAAATAAACGTCAAACCGTGGAAACAGAGCAGGTACTCGTCCTTCTGTGGGGCTGTGGTGACTTGGATGATGGAGATGGGGAAGCTGTGGGAGGACGCAGCGAAGACAGCTGAAGCCAGCGTCACGTCGTTTTTATCCAAAAACTCTGCAGAAACGAATCCCCAGAGATATTTAGCTCATTCAGGTGTGAACGCTCCAACGCTGCTGTGACAGAACTGCTCCGCTATAAACGTTTGTGTAAAACCATCTGGTTATAAAGAAGTAACAGTTCAAATTAAGACACGTACCTTCCAGCACATACTGCTTCATCTCGATCTCGTAGAACTTATTTGTGCCAATTATGATGCTGTATCCTGTGAAGTGAATACAGCTGCATGGCTCTGACGTCTCAATCTCCTGCAAATGCAAACAGGGAATGGATGAGCATCCTCTTTAAATTCCCCACTCCGAGAAGATCTTCCGCGCCGTTCGTTCACCTTTCTGATGCAGAACTTGTTGAGGCTTTCATTATGTCGCAGGATGGTAATCTTGTTAGGCATCGCAGCGCAGATACAGAGTCCGTTATCGATCTGCAAAGACAGAACAGCTCTAATCAGGACAGAGGTAAATATCTCCAATCACCGCTCTGTTGTTCCTGTTAAGATCAGCTCAATGACTGACTGGGTGACAGTCCGCCAGGGTGTAGCTCCATTTACGCAGCAGATGCTCTCACCTTTCCAGAAGAGAAGAGGTGGCATCCCTTCACTGTCTCAAAGATGAAAGGGTTGAGGTCAGGCTGAGCAGGGAGATGCGACTGTGACAAAGACTGTTTCACCTTCTTGATTTCCACCAAACACAGCGCTCTCTCCTCCCCTGAATGACATAAGCCAGAGCAGGCATTATAATTTAAACAAGGAATTGCCCATAAATTAGGGGTTTAGCAAGTAAATTTATGGCTTTTAAGATATTTCTTTTTATGCCTCTAGTTCCAACATATATGACAACTAATAATTTAAGAAAATAACTAAGAAAACTTGTAATTAACTCGATGCCATTGTATAAGTGTTGCTGCAGTAGGAATGATTATTACTTTTCTCTTAAGTAAAAACAATCATTTCACAGTGAAAGTGCTTTCACTCAGTTCTCATACAAAGACGATGTTGTACCAGTGATCATCAGCAGCTTATCAAGCTCCCTCAGGATCTGGATCTGGAAAACCGAAGTCAGTCCAGGGATGTGCGTCAAAGAGTTCTTGATGACGTTGAGAGCATACAAACCCTCCTCAGAGCCGACTAGAACAATCTGAAGGAAAAGATGAGGCAGGCAGTGAGGAAAATGTAGTAGTCAGGCTAATTGCCTCGCCACAATAATGGTCAAAAAGCCTCTTCTTTTGTGGTTACTGTACCTGATCTGTGAGAGGCAGGGTGCAGTTGATGTCTAAGCGGTCATCCCCCTCCAGCTTCAGCAGAGAGTTGCCCAGAAGTTTCTATTAAGACAATAAACAAAGAAAAACAGAAAGATTCAGAAATCTGCAAATAGGTTGAATTGGAGGTACGCAACACTCAGCGTGAGAGCCGGAGAGCTTTTATGAACAATATTAGCAAAGCACCAATATATAGCAAGGCTCATTTCACATACAGGGGTGTATATATATATATGAAGCACACAATTTGTTATACCTCCAGTAAACTGCAATCTTTCTAGTTTTGTGAGTATTGTTTTCTTTTTCTTTTTTTTGTAATTAAGTTTTAAATACATTTCATTATACGTTATCTATCTGTTGCAACTGAAGAGAGAAAAAAAAAAATTCAAATAGCCAAAGATCAACAATACAAGTCTTGTATGTGCTAAATGCTGCTCTGTGGTATTTCTTGCAGCATCATTTTTACTGTATAGTTCGCATTAGCGAATCTGGAGGTCTAACAGAGCTCATCATAATAAAGCCAAAGCGATGCAGTGGAGGGAGGAGCTTTAGACAAAAGGACAGCTGCACTGGAGAAAATGATGAGGGAAAACTGGATAGAAAGTAAAGTAATTCAGGGAAAAGCCCACATGTGGAAAAACAGGGAAAGAAATAAAAAACAAGCCTAATATGAGATAATCTTGCAACAGTAGTCTGTAATCAGAAAAACATTTAATCTGGTTAAGATTATGAAGCTCCTGGCTGGAAATGAAAACACACATTTTACCGACTTTGTGTGACGTAAACAAATGAGGCAATAATTCAGGGTTGCACCAATAAATGGGCATTTTGACCAGAATGCATCAACCTTTTTTATTTTAGCTCGGCCTGTGACCAGCTGGTCAGAACATCAGCTCCTCTTGCACAACACAAGTAAGAGGTACAAAGTTGCAGCAACAACTAAAACAGTGTGAATGTTACTGAAAAAAAAGCTACTCTATTTTTTAATGGCATTCTTAGACCTCCCTGTGGGTCATTAAAGCTGTAAGGAAGAGAGAGTTGAAAACTTTCAGCAGATACCAGGAAGGTTAAACACAGAACAGCAAAGTTACTTTGTTTTGAGCTGAAACCTCTGTTTCACATGAATTTGGAAATGTTAGCAATGTGAAAATCTTGGTTAAGTCTTTTCAGTTTGTTCCTCTACAATATACAATCAGAAACAGTTGTTAGAGTAATGCTAACCATGCTAATTGCTAATCACTCCAGTTGTGTAGCTTTTAATTTGGTCGTTGACTCTCGTAAAAATCTCTGTTTTGCGCAAACTACAAAGCGTGGGAGAATGGTTTTATACCAGTGCGTGTTATTTTGCAACAGGTTCAGCCTTTATCAGCAAATCAGTACATTTAGGACTTGATGCCACAGGTATGTTAAAGTTACAGACTAACTTTCACATTTGGTTAGTCTTATGAAACCAAATTTATAAGACTAATTCATGTTAAGAAACCAAATTCTTGGGGGGAAAAAACAAACAAACAAAAAAACAATTATAGGAAAATCTAGACTCATTTCATGTGACTGAGGTTGTGTTCACAGCCAAATAAACTGTAAAAACAAAAACTGGAAGAAGAGCTAAAACAGTTCCAAGTAATGACAGTAGAGGTAAGAAGGTAACAAAATGATAATGTTTAGATACAGAGAAGGTAGAGGCAAGGGCACCGTATTTGGAGAAAAGCTGAAACAATTCAGAGCTAAGCTAGCGCTGCAAAGAAAGCAGAAGATGTGGGGGGGAAATGTTGCAAGAAAACAGAAAGAAAGGAACAAGCACCAGCCCATGATTTCATCTGTGGCAAAAACTGATCATGTCATGATTTACTAAATACGGCTTTAGCACAGCTTTTGCAAAAGCATGCAACACCACTAAAATTTCTGCCGCAGCATGTACGTGTCCATGCGTTAATGTGGTTTATATTAATGAAAATGGATGACGACTGTTTTTCGAAGGCATCTGTTCTGATCGACCATATTGAGTAAGTGCCCCTGGACTGTGCTGACCTCGACTATTGTGCACACAGTTTTATGCATGTTGGGGACAGCTGACACATGCTCAGTCGGACGGACGACTGAAGCCCAAGCGTTCGTGCAGCCACTTACTGTACCTGAACCAGAGGTGATAGGTTCTTCTGTCTTTTAGAAACGCCTGCCTATAACATGATCCACATAACCAGGTTGAATGGAGATATACGCGCACACACACGATCACAGTCACACACGCACCAACCAATTTATTCACAGAGGAGGACAACAAATAGGTACAGGATGAAAAGATTGAACACATGCAAAGAGAGAAAGAAAGGAGAGAAAACAAGAAGTGAAGATGCTGGGCTGATGAGGAATAAAAAGCATCTTAATTCACTTTTTCAAATTTTGCCCCAAACAAGACTAAGATCTTTTGATTTGGTTAAAATTGGTCTAACATTAAGAAGCCAAGGACTAGTTTCACACCTCTTGTTTGCAAAAGTATTTACATATTGAGCAGCACAAAATCTTAAAAATAATGTATGAATACTTAAACTTCTACTTAAATGACAAAATTATACTTACCGCCTCAGCTTCTGCTCTGTCTTTAGACCCACGGCTACCGACCACGACAGACTCCAGCACTGCCACCCAGCGCTGCTTGTCAGGGAAGCTGGGAGCCATGAAGTAGAGGCACTGGCCCGGCCAGCATGTGGTGTGGGGATGGGACTCCAGCTTCAACACATATGGAATGTCTGAGAACGGGTACAAAAATCAGAAACTCAATATCAATGCTCAAATGACGGAATACCTTTACCAAATACAAACGTAATTTGTCATAGTACAAATGTCATAGCTAAAACAAACATCGAAACCAGAAAATGACAAAATGAAAAACTTTCAATATTTTCTCATTAGCAGAATTAACTGTAGTTTTTCTTACCGGACTTGGCCGTGTTGATGAGCTCAGAGGCACCGACGGCTCCATGAACTGTGACCTCTCCATCGCCTAAACACAGCTCAAACTCCTCCTCAGCCTTTAGAGAGTCTAAAAAAAAAAAAAAAAAGCAAGCAGATGGATTCCACTGTGATCTATACAGGAAAACCTGAACGTAATAATTACAAATTCAACAGAATTGTCATTCTTTAAAAATGTAAAGCATGGGGAAAAAAACAACAAACAAAAAATTGTTGACCTTCTGTAGGTTCAGTATCATAAACTGATAGTTTGGTTCCATCCAGAATCACGTATTTCCTCTCCCATCCTTGCTGGCCACGTTTGCCATTTCTGTCCAGTGAAATATGAAGGTTTAAACTATTTATTACTGCTGTATAAAACATTCAGAAAAGCTGTAAAGTATCTGCACCGGGGGAGACTATTACCTAGGCTGCTTCATCCATCCTTCCAGACGAACATGCCCTGAAGCCTCCTTCATTTGCAAAGCAGGTGAGTTTGTCTTTTCTCTGCACAGAGCCTCTGAGAAGTGAGTGGCGTACTCTGCTGGCAGACCGCATGTGGCCGGCAAACACGGGGAACACTTGGGGTGGCACAGGGTGTGGCACTCTGCAGCGAGACAAGAAGAAGCATGAAAAAGCCTTTAAAATAGCTCATCATTACATTAAAACAACCCCAAGATCCAGTTTCGTTACCAAAAAGCATATAGAATAATCCTCACTGGGTATTTAATCGACCTTATCAGAAATTGTAGAGTTCATTTAATACTGTTCATGGCACAGACTGGCCTTTTAAATTTAGCCCATAAACTTGGTTTTAGCTTGTGGCCATTCCTGAAGCCTAACGTGAGCCTGACTTATTCACTCCAAATCAGTTTTGACGCCGGTTTAAAAATCAGTGTCCTGTTAAAACGTCCGACTGTGGCCAAATTTCAACCATCTGTCCCTCTCAGATGAAAAGAAACTGGTGAGAATAACTGACAAACTGAAAGCCGGTTACTGGAGACAGCTTGACTTTAACTTGATCTGTGGAGAACAGACTGGCAACATGGCCCTTGAAGAAAGGGTTTCATAGTCAGACACGGTTGTATTGCCACAATAGCAAAAGGTATTTGCTTTGTGTTTTTCTGTTTTCAGAAAAACACAAAAACTGTTCAACAGGGGTGTCTAAAGTCAACCCTCAAGGGCTGGCATCCTGCGTGTGTTAGTTCTGTACAACATGATGATGAAGGAATCATGTTATGTTAGGAACAATTAGGATGCAAGACTTCCTCCAAATCATTCTACTTCACCTCAAATCAATAACTAGATGATGGGAACTTGGGCAACACTGGCTGTTCCAGTCAGACAACGAGAACAAATTTATTAAAACAAACTGAGAAGATAAAACGATTGGAAATGTGTGGACTATTTCTGTTGGGCCCTTGGCAAAAAATGTGGTAAGAAGAGTGATCAAATAACCAGCTGGAATTATACCAGAGTCCTGCTGACTGCTACACTTTTGTTTTTTCAACACATTGGTAAGGAAAGTGTGTGTAAACATTAGTGGAAGGTGGATGTATATATGTAAACACACCAATACGCTCCCAAAATGTTTAAGATGTTCATCCCAATGAATGGGGAAAATGTAAACTCTAGACCAGCAGTCAGTTAATCAACTTGGACACTGTTGTCTTTGTTATTGTCTTTTCTAAGACAATAGCTGTGAAACCGATGATCCTACCCAGGAAGAAAGAAGCCAGATTAATCCATCTAAAGGCTGCATTACAAAAATGATTCCAGTATTTTTGTTATTTCCTGCCAATAAAGTGTCCCCGGAAATATTTCAATGTTCCATCTGTGCCGCTGAAAAGCACGATACAGACCTAAACAAGTGGCAGCCTGCCGTCCAAAGTGAACAGTGTCCAGGCAGACGGCACATTTGGCAGCCCTCATGTTGAGGCCAACAGTGAAACGATGAGGAATGTTGTGGTGCATTCTTTCCTTCACACGGCGGCCGAATTCTGCAAAGCAAACAGGGGAGAGGAAAAAAAAAAAAAAAACAAGGATGCAGAGATAGAAGTTAGTGACACGAGGCAAAGTGGTACGTTAGAGGACAAATAACTGCGAGGATCAGCAAAGATTTGTATCAGATGCGTTATTTTCAAGCACTAGAAGGCATTTTAAGTAATGGATTTGGAACTGGGCCTTAAAACAGTCAAATTAAAAATCAGATTACACATGCTGGTAAGCATGAAATGTATTTAAATGCTCCTGAGTGAAAAGCTACCCGTCCTACACAATACGTCTTCCTGTCTGAAGGAAGAAAGCAAGTTAGGCAGTGAAAAAGATGAACACATCGACAGCGAAAGGTTTCCACACAGTGCAGCATGCTGGCATCGCAGGTGAGCTCAGGTGTTTGATGGTGGCTAACTTACTTTCAAACGTGACCCTCCTCTTTTCTGAGAGGGAAGAGGGAAGAGACACAAAGAAGAAAGTGGTCTAACAACAGCTAAATGCAAGCAGAAACACACCGACACCAACAGCCCCAATCACAAAGCAAGAGCAACCAATTCTGCCCATTTTCTTACAGGCGTTAGATCCTTAGTTGTTTGTTCTGAAATATAGAAACTTTTTTTACTCAGTGAATTTCTTCATACTGATGTGAAAATTTTCCAGGTGATTGTTGAGCCGTTTATGAGCCGTAGCTGGGATTCACTCAACCTGCAACCGAGCTATGGTATAAGCAGCAGCGGTTCAGTTTCCATGGCGATGACTGCATCAACAATGTGTTTTTGCTCCAAATTAGAAGACAGCCTGGATTATTTAAAAGCAACCCAGCTTTTTTATGGTTTCTCTACAGTTTCTTTGCGTTCTTAAAATTTGCAACAATTAAAAAAAAGTTTTCACATAAAAAAAGTCTCAGTTTAATATAAAACTTTTGAATTCCACTCATAATTAAACAATTATTTCCATTTATGCACTAAAATCATGTCTCCAGATCTAGGCTTTTGATAATGTTTCAAAATGGGGGGGAAAGAACAACAACGGACTAAATTTGTTGGCTTGTGAGGGATGACCACAATTTTTTGTGGGTAGCAAAACCATGAGTTTGTTTCAAGATATAGGAGAGCATCTATTTCTCCTATATCAGAAAGTAGTTGCTCTGTTACGTCCAGCAAAACTGTTACAACTTTACCTGAATAAATAGTCAATTAAATCTGATACAGTTTTATTCATACCATGTTCATTTGCAAGGCAGTCTTAGTTTAGCCTAGCTCTTGCTTTGTGAAAATGGCCGTTGAGAAAACACATACAGCACAGGACACGGACAAAAGAGGTGACCAAACAGTCCATTTGTTAGCGTCAGGTTGAATGCGCCTGAGAGGGGAAACACATTAACCTCAGTACAAGAAATTCATTCCTCATATTTACACTGAGTAAGAGATCAACACCGTTTGTTTTTATTTATGTGGTTACGTTTTGTTTGACCGACCTTCAGGTGTAGACGTCTCCTTGCAGCGGGTGGAGGGGTTGAGCAGGCTACTGGGGTTGGGCTGATGTTCTGGAGATTTGACGATGGCCGACATGAGGATCTGGTGTCGAGCCTGGGCTGGCGTGGAAGGAGCCACGTGTTCCTGGGCTTTGAAATGAGCCGCTGCGACACCAGATGCAAATACAAGAATAAATTATAAGATCAGGAATTTGTGACCTTTAAAAGAAATTGGGAAACTGTTTGAACCTTCTTAGGTTTTTTTTTTTTCTTTTAAATGCAACCAAGATACATTGTAGTAAAATGAAAAGTCAGTAAATTTAAGTTGTAAAATTTCAGCCGTAATTTAAGTTGGACAAACAACAATGTATTATTTAGCATTAAAATAAATAATAATAACCATCCATAAAAAAAATTCTAATTTATGAGGTTGCAATAGAAAACATTGTTTATGCTAGGAACGAATGTTGCAGATCACAAAATGTAGAACTTCCTAAAATATCTCTAATGGTGTTCGAGTGGGAAGTAAAAAATTGTCCTGTAATGACATAATTATATCCTATAAATTATTAACTTTATTGTAATAAGTATGTGCAATTAATGAAAGGGAGAAGGAGGAGAAAAGAGTGAGAACAAGAGGATGGGAAGTAAAACCAAAAGAAAGATGAAACCTTTTCCATAATTTGCAATAATTTAGAAGTGATATTTATTTCGATATAATTGTTACTACTATTAATCCCATCACTGTTATTATGACCATTACTAGTATTATAAAGTATGAAGTAAAGCCCAGAGCTTTAAAGATGGGCGACCGTACCTTCTTCTCTGAGGGAGCGCAGCTCTATCCTCATCTTCTGTAGCGCCTCCTCCAGCTCTGCACACCTGGAGCGCTCCTTGTCCAAAGCCATTTTCATGTCGCCGTACGGCATAGGGACCGCCGGCTGGGCCTGCTGAGCCAGAGCGCCATTAGTAGTGGTGCCTACATCTTCACGCCGCCGTCCAAAAATACCCTGAACAGAAGAGAAGGGGTAATCCACTTATTAATTTATCACAAGATCAGAACAAGCTGATTGAGATTGAGGTTCGATTCTGTAAACTGAAATATTTTCTTGTACCTTCTTTTTTTTGGTGGGTTGGTCCATTTTGGCCTGCAGGAAATCAATGAGTTTGGTCTGCTGGGAGATGGTGCCCTCCATTTTTACTTTCTCATGGGAGTACACAGCCTGTAGTACGGAAATCAGAGGCTCAGAGAAGGAAATGCCTCAAAAGACTGCTTTGAAAAGAAGTCTGTGTGGGAAAACTAATCAGGATTTATAATCATTATTGCTCTACTGAGACACTTTTCGCTGTGACTAATGTATTTAATAATTAGGAGCGTCTTCCTCTCCAGAGGGGATCACATTTCATTTGTCTGAAAAGGTAAAATGGTGAGCACCTGTATATTTTCCAGCTGGTACTCCAGGTCTGTCCTCTCGGTTTTGAGCATGTCTGTTTGGTCCAGGGCATCCTGAAGGCCTTGAGTCAAACGGAAAATGTGGCTTTTCTGAAGGTCCATCTGCTGCTGCAGCTTCGCTTGCTGGAAGGGAGAGGGCCCGTCAACCAAAAATACAGGTAAAACAAAACCTTTCAAATCAATGTTCTTAATAGGTACAGGCATGTTGCTCTGGTTAGTTGCTGACGACGTTCTACCTCTTCCATCAGCCTCTGTTTCAGTTCCCTCTCGGTCTCCAGTTTTTGCTGCAGGCTGCGAGCGTTCATCTCCAGCATTGCGTGCTTCTTCTCCAGATCATTGAGCTGTGACACAAGCCAGTCACAAACATGTTTCACAAAAGAAAGCCACGTTGGCTGACAAAGCTAAATTTACCGATACCAAAGAAAACATCTGTTCAAAAGATCTGAGCTTCTAAATTTCATAAAGATAAAAACATATTAGAAAAGTGGAGAAGATCGGAAAGTTCACACTGGAAGATTACTCGTTACCTAATACCGATGTATTCTGATGTAGGTAGCCATAACATGGTCATATGGAAATAGTTTATTGTTGTATTTAAATGATGAGTTTGCTCACAAGACGGAATAACTGACTGCACATTTATCGGATAACTTTGATCATAAATATTACGCTAAAAGATAATTCTGAGGACAAAGACGGTAATGGGGGAAAGTTTTTCCTGAAATATTAGACTAATGTCTTTTAGAAAGGGACAGAAGAACTACATGCTTTATGTTGTCTTCAATAAGCCTCCAGCGTAATTCTGGCTGGATATTTATCCACTTCTCTAATTAGAAATGAGCTCACATAAAATGAAGGATTTCCTGGCACAGACTGTTTGTACCTTTAATACATAATATTTAAAATTATCCATAAAAATCACAAGTCCAATCCCGGCTGCATTCATTCTGGAACCGGTTTTGATGAGTCACTGTCCTGTCTGAACAACCAAAACTGTGCCCAAAGTCAAACGTCCAGCAATATATACACTCAGTATCACTTCTATTCTTGGGTTTACTTTGTCAGGGAGTTAAAAATAACACAATACATGACTTCTGGGAACTAAAAATGTCTCCAGAAGTCATATTACTCATGTCTGTGGGCAGCTGCGACCATCCGTCGAACTAGTGATCACTTATCTTCCAGGTATTGCCGGTTTAAAGCTTTGCTTGTTCGCGAGCTGTGCTTGAACATCTGAATCAACTATCTTTCTTACTGTTTACATTTCATAGTAAAACTTGGGACATAATGTGGTAATCCAACAGGAAAATGGTCAAATGCATCTACAAAAGCCCTATTCCCACAAGCACTGCATTTGCATGCATCCGTCAAATAAATATGGTTTAGAACTAATAGACCAAAAGGAATAAAGTGAAGTGAATAAAGTGAAGACAGACAACATACTTACAGTGTCAGACAAACTTTCAGCTTTCAGTCTTTGTTCCTTCAAAGCCTGTTGTAACGCCAGTATCTCGGCCTTATGCTCTTTGACGGCCAGTTCCACTGCCTGACGAGACTCAGTGCTGCGCTGCTCTGCACGAAGCCTGTGATCAGAACCAAAAAATTGTCTAGTAGTAACACTGAAAAATCTAATATATAAAGAGAATGACATTATCAAGTTGTATGTTAATTTGAATTTTTAAAAACCTGTTTTACCTGTTCTGCTTTTCATTATCCAGTAGTCTCTGCAGGTCTCTGGTCCGTCTCTCTGCTTGGTTTTTTTCGTCCTCCAGAGCTCCTCTCCATGCCTCCCACTGTCTCTCTTTCTCCAGCAACTCGTCGTTCAGAGACTCCAGCTCCACCACCTGCTCCTCCAGCATGCTGCATGTCGTCTTCAGAGTCTCAATGTTCTGGGAGCATCAATTTAAGAGAAAAACACAGTTTGTCAATATTATGCCATCATTCTTACTTTACTTTTGCTTTAAATGCTGTTATGTTCCACAAGGTTTTCATGTTACAACAAAATTACTGCGACACTGAATGAGTATTTTAGTTTGCTAGTAATTATTTTTTTGTCTGAATGTATAATTACTATTTTTTTAATTGAAATACATTTCATTCCTCGCCAGCTGAGATTGAAATCCACACCATGCAGATTTTACCAACTCCAATTTATGATTTTTGAAGACTATCATGAATGAACTTTAAGACCTTAATCGCAGCAAATGTACAATAGAAGATTGTATATCTATACATATATACGTATAAGTTGGGAATAGAAGTGAGTTAGTGGCAAAGACGGATGTAATTTAACAAACTGCAGATAAATTTGCATTTACAAATGATAGATGCGACAAAGCCAACAAGGATTTATTAGCAGCTGGTTAGCGGTAGCGTCAAACGCCTGGAGTCAGAATACAATGAAGATGTCTGCGTGCGACTCAAACTTTTGCCTTGCAAAAAATTTCAAACATTAAATAGTCCTGCAACAAGAAAGCTTAAGACCTGTGATAGTCATATTTGAGGCCAAATTTTTATCAATAAATGTAAAACATTTCATGGCCTTGATTTTAGGCCATGAAATTAATTTAAAACTCTTTACGGACACGCTGTTAAAAAAACAATTTAACTGCTCTCATTTAACCTGTTTCTGGTTGTTGAGGTGCATCTCCCGGTCAGCCACCTCTCTCCTGAGGCGGTCCACCTCCTGGCTGAGCTGCATCTTATCCTCCCTCTCATCCGACGCTTCATCGAGCTGTTTTGACAAGTAGAAGTTCTGGCGGTTCAGCTCAGCATTCTCCTGACTCAGCTGCGTAAGCTGCTCCTCCAGGTCAGTGATCACCTGAGGCGAAACAAACAGGTGGAGGCGTTAACCCCATACAGATAAGTGGTCATAATACGTAAATATTTTTTGTTGTGGTGCTAAAATGTAACACGATGCACCACAACTCTTGTATCTGTAATGAGATCCTTAGTAGATTAGTTATTTATTAAACATACTGCACAAATCTTATTGCAAACGTTTGATAGTTGTGATCAGAAAAGAGGGAAATAAAGGCAGTGTCAGCACTTACTGAACAACTGTCCCTTAAGGCATCAAATTTGCGCTGAATATCGTCTCTGTGGTTCTGCAGAAAAAAGATGGCAAAAATAGATATACAATGTGAAATTATGTATTTTTGGTGCCCCAATGTGAAATTATCCTACAACTCCTTACATGGTTCTGAGTTGCCATAATGGAGAAGGACCCGAGGCATTTTGCTGCAGGATATCTACCTGCCTCATCGCCTCTATGCCAAACTTACTGAGCAGCAACTTTCTGATATCTTGTCCTTGTCTGCCTGGAGTAGCGTCTCTTACCCTCAGTGCAGTGATTTCCTCCTCTGCCTCAGCAGTGGTCTCTTCCAGCTCCGTCTTCGCCTGCTGCAGCTGACTCTCCAGGGCGAGGCGTGCAGCCTGCAGGCTACTGATCTGGGACTCTCGCTCTTGAAGAGACAAGGTTAGCTCTGACACCTGTCTCTTAATCTCCAGTTTCTCTTCTTCATGTTCAAGGCCCATCTGCATGGGAAACAAGTAAGCCATTTTAAAGAACTCAAAATTTTCAGCTGGTTTCATGAAATTATGGCAAATACCGCTACTGTTGTCTGGCTTAAAAAAAACACAAAACCTGCATAAAAATAACTGTGAAGTTGGCCGTGAAACATGAATAGATGGATATAACTTAAGATACAGAAAAAAATGTAGCAAGAAATGAATGAACATTTGTCTCTATATTCTGTTTTCTTTTTCGAAACTTATTCAGATTTAAAAACATTTAAATCACAATATTAAGTCAAATTAAACAACAAGGCATGTCGGCTGTTCCTTCAGAAAAACAGAACTGTCCTTCATTGGTTACTCGTCATCTTGCACTTTTGAAATGAGCTTTTATTTACCCATCTTAATTAATAGTAGATTTATGTGCACTCTGCTTTCATCACAGTTTGTGAACAGTTTGTCATGGAACAAGTTACATTTGGAAATGCCATCCTGCTTGAAATTTCAAAGTTGATTGATGTTTACAATTATCAATTGTAATAATTCCTGGTACGGGACAATGAATGGAATGTAAAAAGTCAACTCCAACCATTTGGTCTTTGTAAAATAGGGCTTTGTTCATTTAAAAACAGAGACTCCTCTTGCAAGTACATCACTGAATACTGACTCTGCTCCTAATTTAAATAAATAAAAGAGGAAAAGACTAACAAATATTTTAAATTCTTTCAAATATAATTCCTGAAAAGTAATCCTCTAAAAAAACAATCACCTATCAGAACATTACAAAATCAAAAATCTTTTCCAGGCTAGAATCCTATGGTTTCCTCTGAGATGGCTGAGGAAATCTGTCTGTAAGCTAAAGGACAGCGAGGTGAGTATTTAGTGCCAGGCAGAGTGCGAGAAGGCAAAGACATGACAGCAAGCTGTCTGTCAGCAACATCTACAGACAAGCTCTCAATAAGAGGAGACTAATTAGCAACGTTTTTATCAAACTGGTTGCTACAATACTAAAACATGCATCTTACAAACCAATTTCCTCTCAAGTTTTTGTTTGATTTTTATTCCTTGCTCATTTGTTGAAATCTGGCCAATAAATCTGAAATTTTCATAGTAAGGATTTCTTTCTAATCTATTTCTACATTTGCATGAAAGCTACAGAAGCAGAGTAGCTGATCAGCTCCTTAATCCTGTCATGATGCAAGGCTGGATTCTGTGCTGGTTTAAATGAATGACTTAATCTTGAGCTTACAGATTTAGCACCGTTTGCCTCCTGTTCTCTTACCTCCCGCAGCCGACTCTCCAGCTCCATCAGTCGGCTTCTCCTGGTTTGCTCCTGCTGACTCATTTTCTCCAAGTGCTCCTCCAGTTTGGCGTTCTGAGCCTCTAGCTTGCCTGCTTGAGACTCCAGGTAAAACTTTTGCTGACGAAGTTCTGAGATCATCTCCTCCTGGGCTTTCCTGCCCAGAAAAGGAAACACAAATGTGACTATTATTTATTTGGTTGACTCATTTCTTAAGAAACTTTTCTTTAAAAAAACAAAAAACAAAAACACAGCAATATTCAATATTTGAAATTATAAAGTCCAACGTTGTTTAGATGTATACTATTGGAGACACCAGAGTAAAAATCTCCAGAGAACAGAATGTGCTGGACGCTTCGTTCACTCACATATTCTTCTGGGTGTAGATGCTACTGTTGGCAGCCAGCTTGTTAGCTTCGGACAGCTCAGCGATGCGCTGCTCCAGGTTCTTCATCTTGGAATCCATGGCATTGATGGTCTGCAGTAAAGCAGGGATGCAATGAACACCCAGCCCATCAACATCTGACAAACCCACGCGCCCAGTAGGTTTCTTGATCAGTTTGTGAATAAAAGTCATAAAGAACAACAGCAGATAACTAACCAGCACATTTTTGTTTAAAGTTAGCATGCTGTTAAATGCTTACAAAATCCTATTTGAATCCATTTAGCAGTTGATGATCTGGGAAAGCTTCTTAACGGCTTCCAGGCTAACACATACAGCCCGGGCCTTGTTAAGCAACAAGAACCATTCTGCCAATTAACTTGTCAATCCAGCTCAACTGCAATTAGAAATTACGGAGCCAGCAACCAAATTATATCTGAAGAAATAATCGTACAACCAAATCATTAAATGTTCCCAAGTAGGCAAGTTAAACCCATGCAGGTCTTAACTAAGTAGACATAAGTAACTTCTGAGTCCACTTCAATAAAGAATTAGAGAAAGACTTTGCTGTCTTACAGCTTTCTGTTCGCTGATTAGTTTGCAGTTTTCTCTCGACTCCTCCTCCTGCTGTGCCCTTTTTGCCTCGAGGCTCTCCTTCTCGGCCATGTCTGCCTTCATCTGGGACTCCAGGACCTGGATCAGTCAGAGCCAGAAAATAGGAGACTGGTCAGATTGTATCAGAGATGCTCACGCTTCATTTATAACCACACTTCATGGCTTAACTATGAAACCTGGGGTGGAAACTATAAATAGAGCATTGTCAGGTTTTGCTGTGAAACATATGACGGCGACATTAATTGAAAATTTTCTGACCCACCTTGATCTTATCTTCATAAAGCCTCTCCTTCTGAACCAGCTGGGTTTCCATCCTCTGAGCCGTTGACTGGGCATCCCTCAGGTTCTCCTCCAGTTCCTGGGGAAATTATGAACATTGTAACAACATCAGCAGTAACAACTAAGACAGAACCATCAACTAATGAATTCACTCTCACTCAAAATTACAGGAGAAATAAAACAAAGAAAGAAACTTGCATTAAAAAGTTGGAAATCCACAAGCTGACTGTAGCGGTGCCTGTTCATGCTGGAAATGGTCAAATCCATAAATGTAACACCAAATCTTTTTAAACTATCTGTGAGTCTCGGCTCCCTACGTCCATTTCCTACATCCATTAATGACTGAGCCTTGACCATTATGGGGTTAGAAGGGTGGAAGGCGCAGGGCAGTGGGGAAATTAAGGGTGGAGTCGTGAAGAGTATTAATGAGCTTTAATCTAAGGCTCTCCCACCAGGATCTTTTCGGCCATCTGCTGGATCTGCTGCGATTTGGTCTGAATGTCATCTTTCAGCTTATTCTCCCGACGCTCGACCATCTCCAGCCTCTTCACTTGGTTTTCCAGGGTCTTCCTGCCCTCCTGCTTACACAGCAAGAAGGATCCAGCAGAAAAAGTAAGTGCACTGAAAAGTGGTGATGATGACACAGAAGAATGGAACGCAAACAAATAAATAAAACAGTGGAAGTAACTTGTAGTGCAGGGTAGCAGTGGGTATTTATCATGCCATCTGCCATTTATCTTCAAAAATGTCTTGTCATGATAAGAATTTTGACTTATGATAAATTTCAGCTACTTTTAAAAAAACAACAACAAAAAAACTCACTAAGATGTTATTTTTTACTATTTTTCTCCACTCTTTGTTCCAGACTGGAGAAACTAGTAAATTCAAGAACAGGATTAAATGATGTCCCAATGTGCAGTTTATTGATATAAATCACACTTCTTCAAGTGGCGTCTTGAAGAAACCCATTTCAAATAGAAATGTTTTCCAAACACAGTATTTGTGTTTGTGGCGCTACAAAAACTATGCCTTTGAAGTTACATAAAAGTAAAGAATAAATGGTATCATAAAACACCGTGATAAAATTCTAAGTCCATATCTACCTTAATACAGTGCCTTGGAAAGGTTGAAAGACCCCTTGAACTTTTTCACAACTCATCATATTGCAAACAGAAACTTTGTTTTATTCCAATTGGGATAAGAGACCAACATACAGACCTTGAAAGACCAGAATCATCCTAACTGGCTGGGAAACCTTCTGCCATGTTTGCTGTGGCTCTTAATAGTTTACGGCTGCTAGGAGGTTTTTTTTTTGTTGTTTTTTTTAAATGACTTCTTCTAATCAAAACATGCCAGGTTTGTGGAGTAAACAGCAGCTGGCTTTTCATCTATGTAGATTCCTCAACTCTACCCGTCAATCTCTGCACCTCCTCAAGAGTTCTCAAATGGCTTTCAGCTTTTCTTCCTGACCGTTACTCGCCTTCTCCAACTAGTAATGCTCGGCACCGAGTAGTTCATACAGATTTAGGCTGGTACCTCCGTCTCTCTCAGACGACGCTTTAAAGTATCACTGGAGTCGGTTTTTCCCCGCAGGCGCTCCAGATCCCGCTCCAGTCGCTCTTTGGCCTGTCGGACATTCTGCAGCAGCTCCGTGGCTTCTGTGCTCGCTTTCACTGCCTGGGGAAAAATCAGAAGGTCAAAGGCTGCTAATGTGTCCCAAGACAAGCATCTTGATGTGCTCGTCCAAAGCTTACCCAGGGAGGTCGAAGAAAAAAGAAACAAAAAGCTACTCATGTGAATAAACTGAGTTCTACAGCACAATGCAAATCAGACAAAGCTGCTTGCATCCCTACATTTTTGCAGAGTGCCACAAACATGTGTTCTTTGTTTGAGAAACGGGAAACAATGCAGGTAAATTTACCTTAGACAGTTTGTCTTGGAGCTCTTGGATTTTCACCTGCTGTTCAGAGTTGGTCTACAAGAAAGCAAAGAGTGAATTTAGTGATTCAACTTTGATAGCTGCAGAGTTGCAAAAATAAACAGCAGCCTGATTCCTCATTTACCTTCTCAAGTTTGGAAAGAAGCTCCTCCACTTCAGCTTTTCCCTGCTCTTTAGCCTGAAAACGAATAACCCTCGACAGGTGAGTCAACACGTCCCCACAGAGAACACAGCTTGCTGTTAAATGATGGACTTCTGAGAAATAAAAAGCTTATTATTTCATAGGTCGATTTTAGTGAAATTTATCATTTGAATGTCTATATTTATTACCCAGCAGAAATGTATCCACAAATATCTATAAATTAGTGCAGTTTTTACTACTACTTTTAGTTTATACTGAATTAATCCAAGAGTTTTCAAGCAGTGGAGGGAAAGCAAACACCATGGATCTGCAGTTCTGTTCCGACGCTGGACACGAGGAAGACCTTCATTAAATTTGGATTGTTTCATTTCCACAATAAGCAAATATCAAACTACTAATAACCTGAAGGGAAAACAATGATTTAAAATTGAGGATTCTTTAGATAATCTATAGATCTACTTTGTTTTGATGAAAAAGTAGATAAACCTTTTGGATTCTCTGCTGGTATTCCACAGCTTTCCGTTTAAGTTCTTCGCTTGTTTGTCTGGAGTCTCTCAGCTCGGCTTCGTAGAGGTCGCTGCGACGCCTTGCAGCTGAAAGGTCCTCTTCCAGCTGCCTGATGGTCACTTGCATCTCCTCCAGCTGAGCGTGGTATTCCTGAGGAGCAGCACACGGCGGTGAATAATAACGAAGGGTGGAAAAACATCAAGCAAAAAAGAAGAAGGTGAAGATGTTAATGTTCATTTTGTAGTTAAAAAAATGATTTCGATGGGTCCAGAGATCATCCCTTTTTTCAGATTTGATTTCTAATTAAAAGGAAATAAAATAATGGGATCATTTCAAGGGGGGCAGAGTCCAAAAGTAAATTTATGAACAATGGATATCCATAAATTTACGACGGTGAAAGACACAGCTGTTTTACTAATAGAGCATCTACAGGGATTCAAATCGTAGTTATTTGTGGTTCGCCTCTGCATATTTTACATGCATCTGATGATCCGTTACGTGAAGACTGGGTGTGTTCAAGCCAGTGTAATTACTGGGTGTCCCCCTGCCCTCTGTATGGTGACTGGGAGAACCTCTTGGTCAATTGCTCATGTTTTGAACCTTGCAGGGATGCCATCTGCTCTGATGACCTTTATCAGAGTCGGCCACCCAGAGGGGAAGCCCCGTCTGTGTAACAGGCACACAGAGGGGGGAAATATTATCTCACTGCTTCCTCACTCACTCTCCTATCAAATATGGCTTAAAATAAACCCTGAAAATTTACAGTAGACTTGGAAAAGATTCCAATGTTGTGAGTGGAAAAATGAAACCTTTTTTTTTTTTCCCCCTCTCCCCCCATGACATACTTGTTCCTTAATTTCTTGCAGCTTGTTGCTCTGTTCTCTTATGTCGTGCAGCAGCTGCATGGCCTTATCGTCCTCTCTGGAGACCTCGACGCGTGCCTCCTCCAAGCTCCGCTTCAGGCTCTGCAGACACACGCATGCAAACACAAGGTCCAATCAACACAGTCGGTGGTGTAAAAGTTGCACAGATGTCTGAATGAGCAATCACGCCTTTAACAATAGCACATTCAAACGCTCTCCGGCAGCCTACCAACACATCTGAATGAGCCGGTAGTATGACTCACACTGCACTCAGTAATGTAGGTGGCGAGGTCTTGCTCCAGGATGCTTCTCTGCGTCTCGGATGCCTTCAGCTCCACATCCTTCTGGTGGAGCACTGACTCCAGGTCAGTCATTTTACGCTGGAACCTGGAGATTTCTTGCTCCATCTTAACGCAAAGAAGACACGTTCAAGCGAAGGTTGAAAATTTAACACAATAAAGAAAGAAAGGAACCATGGTTTTATGCTCGGACTGTGAATGTGACCGTACGTTGCATGAAAATGACAAAAATGAGCAGCAATATGTTTGTATGCCAACTCACACTTGGCCAGTAATGCTTATTCTGATTCAGATTATGAGCGATTTCTCTGACCCATCGCACCACCGTGAATGCCGCAAATTACAAAGCTGTGATGTTGTACAAACAAAAAGATTATCTTGGCTTATTGAAGCACAAGCAGAAGCTTCTCTGATCTGTGTTAAGCCAGTCTGCCAGAATAAACACGAGTCTGGTAATAAAACCCACATTGTTGGGTCGATTTTGTTCAAAATCCAAAACGTGCAAACAGAATTTTACAGTTTCCAATAAGGAATTAGTCGCTTTTGGTTTGCATGAAATTTCTTTTTAGAGGATGCTTACAATACAGTTTTGGAACAAAAGCTTGATTTAACAAATCTCCGTTGAGAATGAATGAATGCTTTAGTGACAATGAACTGTGATGAAACATAAAGCGAGGCTTTGCTCTCTTACCTTATGGCATTTGTCTTGAGTTTCCTGTAATTCTTTACTTTTCAGATGAAGCTTCTTTTCCATGGAGTTGGTCTTAGCAGGTGAGTTGAGGCCTGCAGACACTGACCTGAAATAGCAGCATATCAAGAAAGTCTTTAGTGGACTGAAGAAAACACAGGTCCTTCAAACTAGCTGCAAAACACACTACAATCGTAGCATGATACATCGGCAATAACATCAGTATCGCCCGATTTTAGTCTTTTCTTAGCACATCAGCATCGTCCCAATAGGTATACATCGGTGGATAAACACAAAATAAATTGAGGCGTGGCAGTGGCTCCGGAGGTAGGGCTTCATCCTGTAACCTGTAACCAGTTGGAACCTCTAAAAGAATCAAAAGTCAATCCTCCTAATTAAATTATTTTATTTCAGGAACAACCAATATACGGGTTGTGTGGTTCAAGCATACTAATGCATTTCACTCACTACTTTTAAGTTGTTTTTCTGAGGAGAAAAAAAATTTGACCCTAGGAGATAAAACTTATAGATGTACAATTTATATTACATTTTTCTAGACTATAAATTTAAAGGTTTAAATATACTTTAACTGATATTCAAATTTTGTCAAGGATGTTTGTTTTTATATTTAAATTTGGTAAACAGCCTACAGTATACATGCATTTGTGTAATGGCAAAGAAAAACGCAAAACCTAAATGTATCTTTAATTAATTAAAGTAAAGGTATTTGGGGGTGGGCTTAGTAAATGTAATTCAGCCTAAGTCACATAAGGATGGCAGCAAATCCTTGATTCTGTCCAGAAATTATTGCACCATCATTGTTAAAGCTCCCTTAAGGAAGAGGAAGGACACACATTATGACAGGAAGGTTTTATAATGCTGTGATAAAAATTATAATGCCGACACAAAACCCACCATCAAAAATAAACATCAAGGTTTGCCTTGAATCAGTTCTTTCTATTTAGAGGCACATCTAGTCCAGCAATAACACTCCTGCCAACAGTTTGGGTGAGATGCATGAAAGCCTTTCAGAGGAGAGAATATCATCTATTTTCTATTCAATATGGTTTATTCAGAACAAAAACAAACTGCAGGGAAGAAAAATAAAGAGAGACGCATGCATGGAAATATTTCCTCTTTTTCTGACTAAATAATGTGACAGAGAATTTGACTGTGTTGTTGTTGATCGTGGGTCTATCCATCTTTAACTTTGCAGTGAGTTTAACATTCTTATCTTTTCTGATTCGTTTCTTTTGGAGTATTAAGAGCACACACTTGACGCGGTTTAATCCGGCTGTGCTGGAGACAAAACAGCTCTGGAATAAATGAACAAGCCTTTATGAATGAGTTTACAAACACAGCAAAAAGGATCTTTAGCAAAGTTGACTCAGCCTGAGTCACAGTGTTAAAAATAACACCACAAAAGCAATCCCTGCTCTCTGTGCTTGCTGCAGTGAGGAGAGATCCCCTTGAAACATATCAATACATGGAGCATACACTACATAATATAAAGCAGAATCCCCCACCCACCCACTCACATTGAGCCGTGCTACATAAAGACTGAAACGCCACATCAGTCATTTATTTCACGGGAATCCTGATTAAAACTGAAAGCCAACAACAAGCAGCCAACACAATTATGTTAGGAATTCACTTATCTCACTGCTGTTTAGTTGAATAGTTAAAAGAGGCTGTGTCGAGAAAATACTATAGTGATTAAAAAGGTATCCAGCTGCGGTTTTCAGGTTGGGGTCTATCGTTTTTCTATCTATCTTTCATACAAGTGACAAAACGTCAAAAGGAAGACGGATATCATTCTCATAACTCCTTCCTGCACATTGAAAATGAGTATGGGTACAAACTCTATGTGGCTCAAACATACTGTAGGCAAAAGAGAAAAGAAAAACGACAACAACAAAAAAAAGAATACAAAGAATGTACAGGAGAGAAAATATTAGATCCCTCTGTAAAGAACATTGTGGTTGTCGTTTCTTTGAACTGTGGCTGAAAAATAAATGAGGACTCAGTGCAGACCACATTACTGAGGGGAATCAATAAAAGACAGGAACAGGAGGAAGGTATGTATGTTTAAGGCTTATTAGCATTGATCTGGTGTATACACAGAATATATTTATCATGCAAGACAAACATGAATATGAAGAAAATCCACGTAAAGCCACAAGGTTCTAACAGCAGCTAGAAATCGGGATCAAACAAAGCAGTAGTCGGGAAATTGTGTCTTGGAAATCAGTTTTATGCAAATTTCTGATAAATTTGCCTCTTTTTTTTTTACTAAGCAAAACAGTCTAAACATGTCCATGCATTATCTGGTTGCAAAAATCAGCCATATTTTACCAATATTACCATATTTATGAACAAAGATGATGAGGAACAACTTAGGATTGCTTCATTTAAATTAAACTCACATTTTATACTTTCAAAATTGTTCCTTCTAAATGTCTATATAATAAAAGAGCACTTCTTACAGGAAATTGTGAAACAATGAGTGAAAAGCATAAGATCTCCAAACCACGGATCACGACTGATTTGGCAAACAATATCAAGGTATACCAAGATTTTATGGTTATAAACCACAAAAATTAGAGGTTTCTCTGGCTGCCTGAAGCACACAGTATTGAAGATAAGGCCCTCCTTCACTTGTTGCTGCACATTGCCTATCTGCTGACTGAAAAAAGCCGTCCGACAGGCATTTAACAGATTGGAGAAATCTCTGTAAAAACACAGAAGTGCCAGAGGTAAGGAGAACCAGTCAGTGCAATTGGTAAAGTACCTGCTAGGAAGCATCGATCAACATGCTTGTTAAAAAGCTGCCTGCAGAGTAGCTACCCGAGCAGACAGCCTGACTAACTAAAATCCAATTTCAGCTTAGTCTGCATATGTTGCATGAAGATATAACATTTTGTGTGAGGACTGCACATCTGTGTTTCTGTCACTCTGTGTGACCTTTAACATTTTGGGCAATGTCATTTGCATCCAATATGAACATCTACGGCTGTGACAGTCCCTTGTGATATGAATATTGCACACCCTTGTATTGTGATGATGATGATGATGATATACTTGCAATATATTTTGCAGCCCTTTTTAGCTCAATAAGAACTAACACTAAATGTAGCAGGTATTTAGTCTCTGTTTTTTTCTGTTTTGAAAGGTTTACTAAAGGCCAACATGGAGGGAGGAAGTATAAAGGAGTTTTACTTCCTCCCCTACAATATTCAAGTGGGGCAACTGGTGCTAAGAGGTAAGTCTGAAAGCTCCACTTAATGATAGGACATCAAAGCTTCCAACCGTCCTCAGCAGATATCGCCAAAACTGTGGGCATTAGCTGCCAACAAAGCTCACTAAAGAGTAACCTTACACCATGCTATAGCTTTGGACGAGAGTTAAATGGTCAGCTAAATGAATATAACTTATCCTCTGGCGACTTTGAATAAAACTTTTACACCCTGCCAGCCATCTGGCGTCATTCAGGGAATTCTAATAAGGAGCTGTCAACGTATCATACTCTCAACCTAAGTGTTAGATGACAGACCAGAAAGACTTTCTACTCCGCTCTAGTCAATCACGATCATCAGTAGACAAGAGAAACTCCTCAAACAAAACACATTACAGCTACACTGATGAGCATAGGATATAATGAAATGTAACAATGATTTCTTTGCAGCAGGCAACAGAAGGCTGCTCAGAAATGAGGCAAGCGGTGGAGGAGATTTTGTTGTAGAGTTTTCCTAATGAGGAGTCGGGCAATCAAGGTCAACAAGAATGAAAAGCAAATAAATTATGACTGGAAACCCCAAAACACATGATTAGCATTTCATTATGCCTGACTTTTGGCTTATTTCCCTATCCCTTTTTCAGAATTGCAATGAAGATTGTGGACATGCATATGCATGCACCCACACGATACTGAAAGATTGTGGGGGCTTCTCTTTGTCAAACGCCGCAAACGGAACGACTGGCTTCAGTCAGTTAAAAAGCTCTAGCAGATGGGTGATGTTATAACAGCAAGGGACAGAGACATTAGAAGAGGGAGAAAACAAGAGGAGGAGATAAGACTGGTAAAGATGGGGGTGGGGGCTGAAGAGGGGAGGAAAAAAACATCACTGTAGTAACCATAGAAATAGATTTTCTCCCCCAATCTGAGCTCTCAGCCTTTTTTTTTCCTGTCTAATCTGCTAACGCTTTTTATTCCCTTTCTGTTGCTGCTGCTGTCATGATCCGCAGTCTCTCCAGCACCATTAACCGGTCAGAGCACTGGCCCAGGGAGGGGGCTGGAGAACTGAAACCCATCCTCCTGCTTTATTATCAGAGGTTAAGAAGCCAAATACCGTAAAGATAAATTACATTCCCAAGCTTAGGCTGTTAAAGTCAGGAGCTCATTATGTCTCACAGGGAAACGGTGAAACCACAACAACAGCAGTGACGGTGGGAGTGTGCCTGTGTGAGGGGTTCCACGTCTCAGCAAACCTCATTGACACACTCAGCCGCATACCAATCAGTGTTCATGGAAAGATAACGCAGCCCAGCATCCTCTGGTTCATTTATTTTATCTGCCTACGCATCAGATGAACCATGTGCGGTCGCAAAACACGCAAAAAAAGAAAGAAAAATAGAAATCATGAGAAAGAAATATCAGAAATGATCTGTTCTTGTTTTAAAAATCAAATGGACAAATTAATTTTAAGCCCCAACAGGCAGAAAACTATTGACATAGACAAGACCAGCTGCCCAGGCCACAATGCTGGGTCACCTGGAAGAGGGCTACCAGCATATTATGAAGCCCAACAGCAGCAAAGGAGCCAGTGTTAGTATGGGGGAACAACAAAGATGTTACATGAGGCATATGCAAAGGAAATGATGAATACTGTGGATTCACTGTGAATTAAAAGGAAAGAGAAGACCAAAACATATCGGTAAACAGGTAGCACTTACTCAGATTTGGCCAATGCTGCTAATGCTCTGCTGAAGAACCAGCCTAGAAAGGGCAGATCCTGGCCCCGGAAGCCTGCTGGCACAGCTCCTCGCTGGGTTGCTGAGGCTGGCCAGGGGGCAGCCTGCTCCGGCTCCTCAAAATTAGAGGTGTCATCCTCAGCATGCAACGCAGGAACGAAAGGCGGCGGAACTGCAAGAGTAAAAAGGATGAGAGAGGAGGGAACAGGAGAGGGCAAGAAAAAAAAAAAAAAAAAAAAGAGGTAGTAAAAAAATTATGTTTAAAAGAACAACACAAGGAGAAAGGAAAGAGAAAGGAAGGGAGGAGGAGCAGAGCGGTGGGAGCCTAGAGTGCGGCAAGTCGCGCGTTGATGCACATGCTGCCTGTGTTCCTCCCTCCTCCTCTCTCCTCCTTTCATACACATACTCGCTCGCTCTCCCTCACTGCAGCAGAGCGAGCTAATCAGCTGGAGTCACAGCTGAAGCAAAAAGCTCCATCTGTGTTGAACTGTCAATAAACAAGGACCAAATATCCAATGCAAACATGTAAACATGAGGTACTTCTTAAACAGTGTTTTATATCAAGAAAGATTTTTTTTTTTTTTTTTGTATAAAGGTGTTTACTTTTTTCTGGAAAATAATCAACACTTTTCAATTTTCAAGTAGTATCATAAATACTACTTGCAAAGGGGAAATCTTTCAAAAGAAAATATATGACAGGAAAATTTAATGAACACATCAGATCTGGTGAGCAAAAAAAAAAAAGCCCAGTTTGCTTCCAACAAGTGTACTTAACCAGTAAACTGGGATACTGGTCAGGCATGTTTGACAGAAAATATTTCTTCAAGGGCTAAGAGTTGTGCTTTCAGAAGCTGTTCAGCTGATGCTGTCGAATTGAACAGAAACAATGATGTTAAATCATCAGGCGTGTGCTTCCGCCACGGAAAGCCTGCTGGTGTAGCCTGCGTTCAGGATTTGTGCTGCGTCTGTTAAGAAGCAGATGAGTTGCAGATCTTCACCGTCAGCCTTCCTCCCATTTTCTCTCCTACAGAAGGAGCTGGCCCGCTGCCAACGGCTCACAGAGCCTCATTATTTTACAACTGAAAATGCCTTTCATAATGCAATTGCCCTTGCATACATCCAGAAGCATATAACACACCTACAAAGAGACCAAGCATTGTTCATATCATTACTACGAGGTCGAAAATAAAGCGTCAGACGGAGGGGAATCCCCCCACCTTGTCTTAAGTTGTTCCAGTCTACGTTTGAGAAGAAGGCGTGACACCGCAGTCCCTGGTAGCCCAGACGCTCTCTCGCTCCACACACCAAGCTCCGCACCAAGTCAACAAATTGCTTACTGGCATGAGGCTCTTCTGGAAACTTTAAGTAACGCTGGAGGCAAAGGAGATGGGCATTCAATCATTATTCATTACTTGAATAACACAGTGACTGGATTTATTTTTTTCTTGAAATGGTCACCATACCAGACATACCTGAAAATTGAGAATGTTGTTGATGGTCTTGGTAGATGTGGCATCAGAAAAAGGCGACTTGGCATAGATCATCTCATATGCAATAACGCCCAGGGACCACCAGTCGCACTCAACCCCGTAGGTGCTCTGAGAGCCGCCGTTTATGGCTGTCAGGACCTCTGGGGACAGAAAGTCCTGGGTTCCAACAGGGACTGTGGCAGTGGCTACCTGGAAACATTTACAAAATACTTCAAATGGACAACTGTGGGTTACCAGTATTAAGACTAACCAAGGTATTAAATAAATAAATAAATACAAAATACTTTAAAAGCCGCAAAATTTCTTAATCATATCGCTAATGTGGTTTACAGGATTACTATACCGTTCAATGCACAATTCTATATGGTCACAAATTTATAGTTTCAACATTTTTATTTAAATTCTTTACATTTGAGTTAAAACTTAGTTCTCAACTTCCCTGAATCGAAGTTAAGCCTCATCTTGATAAAGTCAAAGCTGCTTTGAAACTCCAAATGGCAAAGTAATCCATAGGTTTTTAAACTTCGCAGTAATACTCGGAAACCTTTACTCAACGTTATCAAATGGCACGACCTCATTCAACCAACCTATTTCAGTGATGTCACTGTTAATAACGCTAAAGTCAAAACCGTGTAATCTACTTACGGTTTTGTTTGCAGTCAACTTGGCAGCTGATCCAAAATCGGCGAGCTTAATGTGACCAGTCCGGTCGATGAGAATGTTCTCTGGTTTGACATCTCTGTAAGGAAATATTTTATAGGACATTTGATACTGCTTTTAAAAAGCTTTTTGTTGCCTCAGTACTTTAACATGTCAGCTACTATAAGTTTAATGGAGCACATTAGGAAACATTGGCGTTGTTTTTTTTATACTTTATGCTGTATGACTCGGACGTCAAAACCAATTTAGTGAAAAACAAAGTAGCAACACCAACTCAGAAACTCTAGTGGCTCTTCCTTTACCACATACTGGAGGGAAAGCAGTAAAAAGATGGATATAGCTTTGAGTGTCTAACCTGTGGACGTAACCCAGCTGGTGGACTGCCTGAATAGCTTCTACCAACTCAGCCAAATAAAACTGAGCCATTGACTCGTCAAATTGATCCTCGTATCGGTTCAGCAGAGACATCAGGTCACCGCCCAGGCAAGTACTCCATGGCCTCAAGACACACAGACAGACAGAGTCAATAGAAAAGAACATAATAATAGAACACAAATAAAATATGATGTAATAAAACACAACATAACATTTTAGAGCTATCCAATATATCGAATTCCAGCCGCAATTTCGAAGTCTGCAACACTGAGAATTACTTGCATCTAATATTTGGTAGCATATAATATTTCAGGGTCCATCCGTTTTGCTTGTTAACATATTTGGCCACTCTGAGGGACTTTCACTTTCTTATATGCCCACACTTGATTTATGTTATGAAACAGCTCTGTGATTAAACAGGCAAGAAAAGATACTGAAGGACCCATTCAATACTCTGTTTGGAGACTATAAGCAACTACCCTAATGGACATGTTACAGCTAACTATTGGACGTGCAATCGTTTTAAACAATCTTTTCTTCCAACTTTTACTTTACTTCTTTATAAATTTGATACCTAGTTTTAATTTTTCCTTTTAAACTTAAAAGAGAAACAAAGAAAGAACAAAAGAAAGAAAGAAAGTCAGAAAGGTGTCATATTTACAGACAAACCAGTGGGAGTTTTAAGTTAGGATGTATTTCATAAACACTAAACATTTATTGTACTGTTGATTTTGGGCCGATCAAATGCAAAATTGGCTGTTTCAACCACTGAATATTTATCATCTACATGAGACAGCAATAAGTGTTGGATCACATAAGATGCATCTGAGCTCACATCAAAGCTATGTTCAGATTAAGCTCATAGGGTATTTCTCCTCATTATAAATTCCTTATGTAAGGAGCGGATACCATTACAGATTTATCTCTGATACCGCAGTCAAAGCATTGCTAAAAATAGACCAAGAATACCCGCAAAATCCCCGTGCCGCATGTATTGCTGTGATCAAAGCATTAAAGAACACCCATCCGGCAAAGCCAACATGCCAGAAATTATATCTCATTCGATATTTGCATACATTTTATCTGAAAACACAAATAACTGAAGATTATTTTGGCAGTCTTCTGCACCTTGAGGAGAAAGAAACTGGTCAAGTTGATTGGAGCTATTCGGTTCCTTCAACACACACACACACTTAACAGGCGAGAGCCCCTGGCGCATGAATGGTCTGAGAGTCTGAATGAACAGGAGCATTCTCTAGCGTTACCTAGCAACAGAGAGACTGGGAGCCTCTCTGACACACGGATAAAGATGGATGCTTTGTATTTTTGTCCATGCTCAGTTAGTGAGCAGGGTGGGAAAGAGGGGGAGTGAAACGGCGATGAAGAAGAATTGAGATTGACACGCAGGGGGCATGAAAATATATATATATGTATATATATAAATGTATGTATAAGGGGGAGGCAGAAAAAAACCCTCACTATGTAATGTACATCTTAAAATCATTTTTCCTTCAACCTCAGTCATTGTGGGGTCAACACAAAGATTGTTTTGTTAGAAAAAAAATATAAAGGTTGCTTTAGAGGCTGAAACACAATTTTTGTAGAAAAATTTCCTTCCCTGAATCTAAATGCACCCTAGAGATGTAAAAAAAAAAAAAAAGAAAAACAAAAATCCTGTGTTTTCATTGGCCAAACAGGAATACATCAAACCAAAAAGACAACTAGCTACACTTTGCCAGACTGATACACTGAAGACGAGAATAGCATGAGTCATGTCATTCATCAAAAGAAGGGGTTAAAATGAGTTCTGCAGGTCTTGCACATGCTTTACTAAATTTTTAAGTCTAGTCTTTGTAGCTGACTCTTTCTCCCTTCTAAATTATTAAACCACTTATCAAGATTTAAAAGTCATTTAAGAACAAAAAGCAACCTGTCTAAGGAAATGATTCAGTGTCATGACTGCTCTTAGCAGAAAGATTTACAACAAAAAAATAAAAAATTAAACAGCTACTTTTGTTTTTTACTAGCAACATGTGTCTCATTAGTCTTAGCTGAATGAATAAAATACCCAAATGGTAAGAGGTTTACAGAATTTGAACTTGAAATAAGTTCAAGTTCAAGTACTTCTTTGTAAAAGATTTCATTTTTTGTAAATACAGAATATGATGCAGAACTTTGAATTTGTTGACTTTCTCTAACCCACACAGAGTCAAACATATACATACAGGTTGAAAATTTCACTTTCATCCTCTAATAAAATGGATGCGAATGCCCTTTTGGGCATAGATGGGAAACCCCACATTTTTTGTAGCCATCAGTGAAGTTCTTATACAATTTCTGCTGCATATTTAGACACAGTTTACCAACAGTGGGTGGAACACTGGCACAGACCTGAAAGTCTCGAGTTTTAAATAGGATTAAAGTATTTTTTGAAGTTTATAGATGGCCTATTTAATCATTTAAAAAAACATTTTTATTTGGGTTTAAAACCATCAGCCTTCTAAAACAACAAATTGTGTGCAAAGACCAAGAAGGTTCCCCAAAAGACAAATCTCATGATTCTACCAACACCATGCTTGATAACCAATAAGGTCTTAAGTCTCATTTTGATGTAAAGACAGATCAATCTTTGTCTCATCTTAATTTTCTGTAAGCCGAGCCTAACGGAGCAGAATTTGGAGTCGCCACGTTCTCGGTCAATGTAAATGTTAATCGTGTCTCACAATGAATCGTAAAACTCTTCTTGTAGTTCATGTGTACCTACTTCAAAAGTTTACGGTTCGTATCGACAGCTTGTGAATTGGACACAGGACAATGTTCCAAAAACAAAGTCAGTACTTGCTTTGTCCTAAATCTAAATACAATAGGCCCTATGCTATCCCCAGCCGTTCACACACTAAGTCAGTATGCACTCAGCTGAGCTTACCTCATAGATCAACAGCACAAAACATCTCAACTGGGCTACATTCTTCTAGTGCAGCAACTTGACCACCAGACAACCAGTCAATTTAGGAAATGCCTTAACCCCTGGCTTTTTAAACATGCTCCAGTCTCACCAGGTAGACGTGATCTTTATCCTGGAAGGCATAAAGAAGCTGTGGAATCCATGGACTACTGTTCAGAGCCAGAATCCTCCGTTCCTCCTCATGAAAAACAACCTGTGAAGAAGTAAAAGGATACAGACACAGTATGTCGACTTAAATGTTTCACGTTACCAAACTTGTACTTTGTGAACAAATACAAAAAGCAGCTTTCAGATGATTTCATTTATCATCTAAAATGATAATAAATCATTTAAATTTCAAATTTAAATGACTTTTTCTTTAATAAATTTCACATATTAAAGGAAAAGCTGTTCAAAACAACTTGGTCACAACTTGTAAAAAAAACCTAATACTGGGTTGTGTCACCCATGGCAACACTAATCAGCATCTAGCATTCCTGAGCCTTCCACGTCTCTGGAGGAATTTGGCCCCCTCTTCTTTCAAAAATTGTTTTAATTCAGCAGCAGCAGGGGGTTTTCAAGCCTATTCAAGATCACACTATGGTCTCTCAATAGGATCTTAATCCACAGTTTGAATAAGCTGCTCCACGGCCTTTACTTTGTTGCCTGTTTTTCTTTGTGCTTTTCAGAGGTTGTCACTAAGATCTGATTTAACAAAAGTGTACTTCAACTTAAGGTCAAAAATTCCTCTTCTTCAGGGTTTTGTGCTAGGGAGCCAAATTTTTGGTTGTATCATATATGGCAAGTTATACAGAAACTGAAGGAGTAAAGCAGACCAAGACCGTCACACTACCACCTCCATGTTTGACTGATGGTATGACATTCTTTCAGTCAAAAAAAATCCTCAGACTAGGTTTTTTGTTCTTTTTGGTTAGTGGACGAATTATCCCATGAATGCTATGTTTTAGCCCATGTTGACAGAGAGGTTGTATTTATATGATGTTTTTGATGCTACAACCTTTTTCAGTCACTTTGGTTATCTGATTAACATAACCAGAGTAATCTGGTTCCACAGGTGCTAAAAATAACTTGTTTGAAACATGTAAATATGAGAAGAAATTTGGGAAGAGGAAAATCCTTTTTCACAGCACTCTGCATGTAGTGAAGGAAACCTCAATGCCTAGTTTCTAGTACTTATCTAGAACACAAGAAAAAAACAAAAAAAAACAACAAAGATCATTATAGGAAATATTAACACACTATTATCAATCATCCGAAAACCTGATATTTGCCATCATACTTTAAAATAATTTTGTTCTATAATAGGATAGACTCCACTTCTCAAATTTCAACAGGACAAAGGCTACTAAATAGGCAAGAGTAGTCTGGAAATTCAGAGGCTATAAGTTTCATTCCTGATTCCCCCATGCCACACAGGACTCCTTGTTGCCCACTGATCTGTGAATCACTGTGTGAAATTTTGTGCCAACGAGTGAATGTGACACGTAGTGAAAGAACGGGTCAGTATGGTGAGAGTGGTCGCTTCATTTACAAAGCAGCTTTCGAAGACGGATGGGTTTTGATAAAAGAACATAAGTATTCAATTCAATTTCAAAATACTTTAATCCTAACAGGAAAATTAAATATAAAGTACAAATGGCATTGGTTACTCAAAAACCACTTCACTGTTCAAGATATCAAACTTGTAAATGATATCAATTCCCTTTTTTTTTTTTTGTTCTTTTGATCCTAAAAATGTAATTTAAAGTTAGAAAATTGGTTCAATGTGGCATAAAGAAATAATTACTTATTCATTCAAAATCGTGCAGTTAGTTGCTCCCTTATCATCACTTCCTGACGTTGCTCACATACTGTTCTGACAGAAATCTGTTCCATTAGTCATATGCCAGGGAACACAGCTGTGAAATACCATATCCAGACTTCTTTCAACGTTATTCAGCCTTACAGCGCTCTCCTGTGGCTCTTTCTGACAGTGCAGCTTAAGAATATTAAGTATACTAAGAACAATATCAATGTATGGATAGTGTTATTCTTCACTTAATATTCTCAAAAGTATTGTCTAAATTTTGCACGTTTGTCACATATTTTTTTGGCTGAGTCAAAAAAAGAGTGTCTTACATTTTCTTTAGTGCGTAGAACGGCCTTGTTCATCATTTTCAGTGCACAAACGTCGCCGGTGGCTTTTTCTCGAACGACTCGAACTTCAGCAAAGCGACCACGGCCGACCACTGCACACAGCTCAAAGTCATGAACCGCTGGCTGCAGGGCGCGCAGCTCGGAGACCGCCTCAGAAACTGTTTGGGAGACGAGCATTGGATGACAGCAAGAAAAACATGTTCATTGTGATGTATTTAGGATTCCTACATACGTCCAATCTCAAAATCCCATACTTTCCAGTTTGTTTTTTTTAAAACGATGTTCTAGCCAATCACATAGAAAATATTTACTACACTGGGTTTTATTACACGTTTATCAAAACATGACAAGATCCAACTACCAGTTTGGTAAAGGACTATTTCAATGCTTCTTTAACATTTAGAGCAACTTATATCAGCTCAGTTTTTTTTTCCTATAAAACATACAATTCCTTACATATTGTGTGACATAGAGTTCACAGTACTTTTTAAAAATTTAAAGTACAAATGCAAGCATTGATAAAAGTTTTTAAAAGACAAATTTGAGACTTTAAAAATAGAACCTGCAAAAGACAAGAACAGGAAGCAAAGCTGATGGGGAAAGAGACAGGAGGATGAATGGATTGTTTTAAATGAATGTAACATATCAGTAACTTAAAAAGATTTTTTAAAAAAACCAATAATTGACACTTTTGTGATGTTTTGTGTTTTATCTGATTTGTATCTTTCAATCAATGGAAAATAAAGAATAAAGTTGGCAAACTCAGTTTTCGCTTTTTGCAATGTATCAAGAGTTTTTGCATATTTATCAAGACTTCTCACTAGATTTGCATTGAGATGAAGTTACTTACATTTGTGGACAAACTTTGCCACATGTTGAATCTTCATTAGCTCAGGGGACGTGCACTCTTGGTAGAGAAGCAACAGAGCCTCCAGAAACTCCTCCCGTCCTAAGCTGCATCCTGCCTGCTGACCGCCGCACAGGCTCACTCTTCCCTGGGGACAAGCACGGGAAAGGGGAGTCATGTGCCGACTAAAATGTGCCGCACAAAGCATATATACTGACAAGGTAGCCGAATGAAAGCAAGACAATTATGATATGGCCATACCTGAAAGAGCTGGTTGAGACGCGAGCTGCGGCTGGTGATTGGGTCAGCGGAGGAGCGAGGTGTTTTCAGGGTTCCCTGACTGACGTATTTAAATTTCAACATGGTTCCCTAACCCCAGGTAACCTGAGTGAAAAGCACGTGGTTATTCACAGTTGAAGTACAGCCAATGTGTTTTTTTGTTTGTTTGTTTTTTATCAGTAAACGGTCCGGCTAACCAAACGTCAACACACCGTCCCTTTAGCTCGCGCTACGTCAACGGTAGCTAACGTCCACTTCTCTAAAATTGCTCACTAACGTAAACACGTCACTCGCTGCTGTTCTCAAATCATATGTATGCACACAAAGTACTGAGATGCTTAACACTTACCACACTGCCATGCAGACGATAATAATACAGTGTTAACATAGACGCAGCAATACACTCATAAGAACACTCTTGCCCTCTACTCCCGCTGTTTCCGGGTGAACTTTCAAATTTTGCGCGTTTCCCGCCCACCTCACGAGCCTAGTGAATGGACGTGCTTCCTGATTGGATATTCCTCATCTTCCTGGGCGGGTCTGTGTATTTTTTTGAACCAATCACTGACCTTTGACGTCAACGGAGGTTTTCTCTGAGGAGGAAATGTTAGGGATGTTGTTATCGCAAACTTTAATCGGAACATTAAGTGGACACAAAGTTAGGGCCTGAAGCATTAATTTGATTTCTCTTTCATCCCGGAAAATCAAAGAAAGCTTTTCAAATGTTTTTTTTTTTTTTGTGCACAAATATCAAATAAGATTAAAATTATTAGTATTAGCTCTCCATGGTTGTTGAAACTGTTTATAGAGAGTCGATATGTTTGCATTTTTCAGCTAGTTTCAGAGGAAGTCTGAGGCCATTTTCACTGTTATTTTCCTGTAAACCTCATTCTGAAACACCTAAATTTAAGCTGCAAGGTAAGAACAAGACAAACGTAACTTTATCATAACCAGGGCCTTCCAAAGGTATTCAACACCACTTGAACATTTTTGTCACATTGCAGGCACAGCGCGCACATCCAGACACTGATACATTTGGTCAATCTTCTTCTTCTCAGATTGTATGGAGATCATCTGTGAACAATGTGCCAATGTGTCTGGCAACAGGACTGGGCTTTGACTGGTCCATTCAAACATGTAAATGTGCTTTAACAAAAAAAAAAAATATTTTTGTTGTATCTCTGGCGGTAAGTTTACCAGCGCCTTTGTCCTGCTAGAAGGACGCAGGCTCCAGTCTTGTCTTTCGCAGGCAATTGCAATTAGTTTTTCTTCAAGGAATGTCCTGTGTTGGCTCCATTCTTATACTGCTGGGGAAAAAAAGGAAATGGTGTGTATACCTTTTTTTTTGCAAACCAAAATGAAAATGGTTTGCATTTTAATTTTCAGACAATGTTTGCATGAAGGCCTTATGGCAATCTGAAAATGTGTCTTCTCATGGTTTTCTTTGACGTTTTGGTGGATGACGTTTTGCTCCGGCTGCATTCGTGAGATGTTCTCACTCACTGAGATGTTCAAGCTTCTCTCTAATTTTATTCCTGCCACTAGCACATAGAAGTTGGACGTTAAAACGTGTCAATATTTGTTCAAATCTGAGTACCATGAATGCATTTACAAGGCAGTTTAAGCACAAAGCAAAACGAAAACTTCAAAGGCATATGCGTTTCTGATTTAATGGAAAATCTATTTAGAAGGTTAGTATTCTAACCTTGGTAGAATAACTCATGTTGGTAACTGTATCCCTCTATCATTTTGAGAAATTTCCATATTATTTCTCATCTCAACTAACTTGTCAAACAGTTCTCTGTGCAGTACATAATCAGTACCATGAAACAAATGTGCTTACAGCCAAAGTCAGGGCCAAAACCTTTATTTCCAGCAGAGATACATGTTTCAATATTACCAGTTCCAGTTTTCCAAAACTGCATGGTCAGGAAGCCTCACCCAAAAAGGAGCATGAAAGAGAAACTGGGGATTGGTCAGCTGCATTCAGCTTCCCCCAGTCAGTGTGGGTGTTGCCAGAGGTGTGCTGTTAAGGCTGGGGTTGAGCTTGGGGTTTGGGAGTGGGTTGGGGATTAGGACTGGGTTTTGGGTTGGGCGGTGCAGGGGAAGGGTCGGGGGCAGGGGCAGGAGCAGGAGCAGGGGCAGGGACCGGGGCAGGTGGAATATAACACCCTCTCTTATGCCACTGCATGTCCCGCACACGTCGGACGGACTGGATCTGAGGTGCAGTGGCTCCCCAAGCATTCCAGTGCTTGAAGTCTCCATGTTCAAAAACGTACTGGCGCCCTCTGTAGCCTGGATATGTGTATCCCACCCACCTTCAAAAGAACAAGAGTAAATTACAAATCATCACTAATGATTTACAAATACTTAAATACTCTTGTTGCTCCAAGCCTTTCAGTTCTACCCTTCAGGCCTTTGGAATGTATCCATTATTCCTTGTGATTGAGAAGGTATATCTTACGTTCCAGAAATAGCCTTAGCACTAGCCACACGGTCTTGGAAGCCATGAACCCAAAGGCTGGGTACGTCATCATCAACAATCTCCATCTTTCGTCCTTCAAATCCTGCCTTCTCAAACAGGTGCAACTTGTGATCCCCGCTTTCCTAAAGAGAGAAAGAACACGGTCGCTTACATTGCACTTAAAATCCGCAAAAGAGCCACGTTTAAATGCTACTTACCACTTTAAGAGGCCTGAAGGAGCTCAGGATGTAGCTACTCTGGCAACTGGTCCAGGTGCTCCACCGAGGATACTCGCCTTTCTCGAGGACAAACTGCTCCCCACCAAAACCCAGGCATTCAAACCCTACCCACCTAACAACACGGGCATACCGCATGACATAAAACTGCCAAACTGTGATGTGAACAAACTCAAAACGACAGAACGATATTGAAAGGCAGATGAGCCACTCACGGTCCTGACTCCACAATGACCGAGCCGACTCTTGGGGTCTTTTCCAACACGTCTTTACACTCGCCGGAAAACTCCATCTTTTTCCCACGAAAGTTCTCAAACTCAAATACAGCCAACTTAAAATAAAAAAAAAAAAAAAGGAACAGGTGAAGGTTGACAGTGTTGTCCAAATGCTACTAAAGTCAATTTAATGGTGTGTGTGCTGAGAGCACCTTATATGTGGCTCCAGCACCTCCTTGGCCCTTCTCTGCAGGCAGCTGGTCTGGGGTTCCCTGCTGTTCTGTCATGTTTTCTTTAGAATCCCCCCCAAAAATCACAAAGTTTAGGGCAAATGAAGAACAACTTGTGTGTTTCAAAACTTTGATCCCGGTAGGTCCAATTTGCACAAACCAAAACAGAATTTTTTTTTTTTTGCTAGAACTTGCCTTAAGAAAAGGATTAATTTACCTTGATGGCTTGTGCTTTGCTGCACCCCGAACAAGCCACGCTCTCCGTCTTTCCTTTTGTCTCGTCTTCTAGCCTCCTGCCTGTCTCAGTTTGAGGGCGTGTGTGGTTGTGGAGGCCTGGCGAGCGGTCGGTGGATGCCAGTGGGGGTATTTATGGTTTATTTCTGGCCACAGCAGCAAAAAGCCTGTTGATACAGCAAGTCTGTCGCACCCATTGTGTCCGTCACACTGCATCTCAATAGCTTTGCCCCCTGTCCCTGGCACTGTGGCAACTGCTGGTCAGGTCTGCCCAGGCTGCCATCCCGATCGTGATCCTATGGGAGCGAATGCACTGACCGCCAGCCAAGAGCATCAACACAGATAAGACTCACTCAGCACTATTGCATCGATCCAGCTTTTCTTTTTTTTTTTTGCATTTTTCATACCCCATCCAAAATCATTCAGCTTCATTCCCCTTACCTCCTATATCATTCAAAAACTGAATGTACATTGCACAGTTTGGACCGCACAGTTCTGTTCATTTGTGTGTCATGTTATCTGGGTAATAGATCTGACTTGTTCTGTTGGATCTCAGTGATGCATGTCATAAAGATGATTGCAAATTTTCACATGTATTAGTGATCAATAGGCTGGTTTAGACACACTGCTCTGACATATTTGAAAATCTTGTTTAAGAGCCAGTGTTAGTGCTGGTGTACCACAGGGCTTAGTGCTTCAACTCATTCTCTTTATTCTCTTTTTTTTAAATTAATTTTTTAATTTAACCTTTATCAGGATAAAAAACATATTTGCATTCTAAATCTATGTATTATATACCCCTTGCAGAATGAGCTGGACAGTGTCACAAGTGAGGGGATGTTTGAATTTTCCTCATTGACCTGTTGCCCCTGCAACTGAGGTTGCACGATTCTGCAACCTCGGATATGCGGAAGGGATGGATGGATGGATGGATGGATGGATGGATGGATGGATGGATGGATGGATGGATGGATGGATGGATGGATGGATGGATGGATGGATGGATGGATGGATGGATGGAATTCAACTGCCATGGTGACGATATTCAGTTATATTCACCCAATCTTATTATTAAACGACAGGCACGTCCTGAAGACATTAAAGGTTGAATCACCTCAGATTTTCTGGTTTTAAATTAAAAAAAGACAGAGGTTGATGTATTTGGAAAAGATTATTTGAAGAACAAACTGCTTAGCCAGGCACATACTTTGGATAGCATTAGGTTGACTTCCAGTGTTAATACAAAGTACCTTGAGCATGTGGTTTGTCCAGGACGTATCCATTAAAACCCATCAACAGAAGCATCCTGTCTCAGATGGCTGCGTGAAACACTGCAGTGCTGCTCTGTTTGTCTTTTTTTTTTTTTTTTAAACAAAGCCACTACTTAACATGTTGTTAAAATTATGTCTCCAGTCCTGGACTCTGCTGCTTTTGGTCCCTCTTGATCCTCAATTGAACATGGTAGATGTGTGTTGATGCCGAGACTGGTTCTGCTGGAGCAGGTAAAAATGAAAGACTTGTTTTCACTGCCACGTTTGCTCGGGACGTGGGTTGTATAGCAAATGTACAACAAGTATGGTGATTTATGTTGTATATCATGATTATGATAAAATAAGAGTAATGTGACTGCACAACTGGACTGGACTGAAATGACATAACTTTTGAAATGAATTTGGACAGATGGTGACACCCTAGTTGTAAACCGAGGGAATAGTTATTGGAATTTGGTATAATATAAATAAGCTTATATAATAGCTTATTATATAAATAAGCTATGAATTGTGTACATCATTTAGAATTGATTAATCAAAAAGTGTTAAAAAACAAAAACAAATCCAGCTTCACTTTCTTAATACACATGAAATATATACTTTCCCACCAAAAGAACACTCAAACCTATTTCTTAAAAAAGAAAAACTTTTATTAAAGTTCCCTCAATTTCCATTAAACATACACTATAAACACCAAAATAGTCACAATTTTCCAGTAATAAAAAGGCACATAGTTTTCTAAGTTTTACAGTCCTGAACGCTTACACACACATATGTAACATACACACTTCCTGAATCTGTTATTGTCCCCAGAGAAAGGAATGGAGCTACAGAATGTGAAACTGACAATGTTGTAACAAAACACAAGAAAAACTCAATTCTCTGCAAAAATAACTTCAAAACATGATTTTGCTATTGCTCAAATTTTATTGCCTGGGTGCAATTATGGTAATATTTTGTTAAAGTGCTTCAAACTTTCCTTGAGAAGAATTGTGACAGCGTATAACAATAATCTGTGCAACTTAAACTAAAAACACACATTCACTTAGTGATTTTGTACATTTCTATGCTTTTGCTATTTGTGTCTCAGAATCTATGTTGTGTGAGGATGTTTATAGTAAGTGTATGGATTTATGTCTGGACCCACACGTCTTCTGAGGGGGTCCGTAACATTTAAAGCTTTGGGTTTAGTAGTAGATTTTGTGTTAAGACAGTTAGTGGTGCAGGTTAGATTATGTAAAAAAAACTGAAAAGTGCCTTATTTTAATAAGCATAATCAGTAAACTGATGAGGTGTAGTGGCATCATTTCCTCTGTGATGGATTTCACACTCACAGATTAAGACACAGAATGGCTTTGCTCTAAAGTACACTCAAACATCCACAGAGCTCTCAGACAGTGCTTGGAGAAATATTTACTTGGCAGAAACATCCAACAGCCTCTGTGCACGGCCATGGCACCATATTTCATTTTTAACATACAAAAAGGTCAATGTTGCCTCTGAGTCCATAAAAAAAAAGCACAATTTCTTCTCTCTCAGGATAGATCCAAAGTAAGGCACTCAAAGTGCAGAACGGAGCAATCGTCATTATATCTCCCATCAGCAAGGAGCTGAAATGATCCAATTCCCGCTGAAGAGTGTGAAAGCCGTGTCTCCTAAAGAAAACAAAATGCATTGGTTGTTATTTTCTATGACAACTGTGAACTTCAAATGCAACTGAAACCTTGAAATGTCCCAAAAATCTAAAAACAATAGCAGTAATTATGCCTATTTTCATCTTTTCATGGTTTCTTTGAAACATAAAAACCCCAACTGTAACGTTCGATATCAAATGAAAGAATTTGGAGACACCGCCTCCAGCCATTAGAGCATGGTTGATGTGCTAGCACTGACGGGACATTTGCGTAAATATTGACACGGTATGGTATGTATAATTTAACTGTTTTAGTTCATTTCAAAGCTAAAAATTTATATGACTCTTGTCTATGATGAGTGAAAGTAAACTTACTTATGTCTGGTTAAGTTTCACCATTCTGCTGAGTCGTCCGCTTCTTAAGCCAAAGCCTAAGAAGATGAGACAAAAAGATGAGGCGTTGCTGATAGCACAGAATGAGCGTTTCAATCAGTTTCTCCAAATGACCTCTAAAATTTGTAGTCATTCTCAGAGCTTACCCTCCGTCTTTACCGACTGCAGGGGGCAGCACTCGTTTAGCTCCTGCGAGATGAGCCGCCAGGCGAGGAGATCCTGAGACCTGCGATGGAGCGACTTTCTTATTTTGACTTTCGGTCTCTTGGTCTCCTCTGTCTTCTGCTGATCCCTCGTCTGCTTTAGCTGCCACGCCACCGGTTTTCCTTTTTAGTCCACTCTGAAATATTGAGCATATTTTACATAATGGTATGGGTCTATGCCATAATAAAGAAGGGACAAAACTAAAACATTTTTAGGTAACTTACAAGTAGATCTGCAGGGCTCAGACCTGGAAACATGGCAACCCTCTGAGTAGATGACGGAGAAGAATAAACTGGCTTTGGCTTAGGTGGTTCCTCTTCTGAGTCTGACTGATTGTCTTTTTCATCTAAGAACAAAACTTCTAGTAAATCACAGTTTTCATGTAAGACAAACTATTAGGAGATATAATGTAATAAGCATTACCATTATGGACACTCAACAATACTCTTGCAGCTTCGGCCGACTCTAATCTGAGAGAGCGAGACGGACGTGTTCGTGTTAGCCTCCTTCCCAAAACTGCTTTAGATTTTTGTGAGCTGTTGTCCAGCAGAGGGGCAGAGTTCTGTGGAGAGCAACGAAAGACATTATTTTCCTAACTTCAAGGTGTCTGTTGCAGAAGAAAATCCTTTATGGCAGAGAGATTTAGATTTATTTTTTTTATACCGACCTCACAGACTGCATCTAAATCCATCTCTCTCTGAGAATCAGTGTTATCCAGATCTTCAGAGGCATCAGGTTCCGGGTCTGAGACATGAGTTGGACTGAAAAGAATAAAAGCTCTTTAGGCTTGAAAAAGTTCTGGCAACTTTTGTGTACAACTTTTCATAGAGAAAAAACAAAAAGTCTTTCAATATCATTTCCAGTCAGGTTTATCAATACGCTGCATTGGTAAAAGGTAAAGATCTCATGTCAATACCTGATCAGGAAAACCGATAACTGAAAGAAAGTTCGAAAAATGTGTGTGTTCATACAGTGGACTGGAGCAAATCTACTCCAGCCCACTGTAGAAAATACAGATGTAATTGGTTTTGGTGCCAAAATTACTATATTAGACATAGAGGCCAGCACTCAACTACGCCCAATAAGACAAAAAGCTATCAAGTCTCGAATTAAACCTAATTTTTAGCATCCACTTTTAGCTTCAGGGCTGCCTCCTTTAAACCATCATTGAAAACTGCTGCATAGTGCATGTTCATCAAAACGGTCCACTATCATTTGATCTATTAATTTCACATATTAGTAATATTTTTGATTAGGATTTTTCTCTTTCTTTTTAATGCGATGTTTAAGGTGTACTATCATTATTTTAATAAATGAATTAGTTTCACAATATTTAATTTATTTTTGCTGCTTATTTTTCTGTAAAGTCCTTAAAATTACCTTGCATTTCAACTGTTCAATACAGATAAACTTTCTATGCCTAACATATTTATTTTTAGGTATAAAAATAAATATGCCAATCAAGCAAAAATCTTAAAGGAATGGTGCGTTCAATTGACCACAAGGGGGCGAATTAATAATAAGCCTGTGTATCGTTCAGGTAGTTATACTTCACTCTTAGGTATGTTATAAACTTTATCTCTTATGGTTATATTTGTATTATTAATATATAAGAAATTGGATGGAATAGCTTGTCAACTAATAAAACATTATCTTTTGGGATCAATAAAGTATATTCTATTCTATTTGACAAATGATTTTATTTTAGAATAAAACTTATTTATCTACCTGTCAGGTCCGGACGTTTGTTCAGAAATCCCATCCTGCTCATTGCGCAACAAAGTCTGAATGAGTTTGTCCTCATCATTTGTGATGTGGCTGTCAACCTGTGGCTGGGAAATGGAGACAGAAATGTAATGACACAATGTTACAAAATCAAATATAACTCAAAAGATGCTTTTAATAATATGGTAGGCTGCAGAGAAGATGGGGAAACTCAACCGTGGCATATTGTTGTTAACAAAGTACAGATATCTTCAAATTTAACTCGACCTATGCTCTGCAGGAAAAGCTCCTCTCTGCTCTGTAAATTGGAGCTGTTTTTTTCTGGGTAGCGAAGGCGGTGGGGGGGGAATAGACTGTGTGCTGATCCAACAGCACTAACTACATGGGGAGGGAAGAAGACTAAGGATCAGCCAAGCATACGTCTTTTAATGAGCTGGTCACAGAGTCTGAGCTGTCCTCAATAAACACCAAGAGCAAGAGCACGCACAGCCACACACACCTAACCCACGCATACACACAACTTGTGATGTCACGCCCTTATGCTGGAATGCACGGGTATGCACACACACACACACACACACCACACACACACTCACAGACACACCAAACCAAAGCTACTCTGTGTACTTCTCTGCAAGCATTCCTCTAAGCTCACCTCATGGCCTGTCAAGCGCCACATCCCACTTTTTGTTTTTCCTGAAACCGTCACCTGGATACAAAGCAACACTCGAGTAAACACCAGCGTCTACGTCTCATCCTCTTCATGGGTCAGTTTATTGCTCCGGGCTCACAGGGCAGGTTAATTTGCACAAAGCCTGTTATCTAGCGGCATAACAGCATGAATGAGTAGGCTTATGGTGATTTTCCTATAACCACAGCCTGCGTTCAGATGCAGCAAACAGGAACAGAGAGGCTGTACACAGAAGGACGGGCTGTACTATAATGCAACCTGTGTTCACCCTAGCAAGGCATCAAGAGGTTAACCTAATATTTAACGCAGTTCCTGCTGAATCAGAAGAAAGGCTCCTAAAGTAAAGAAGGAAAACCTTTGTTGTTTTAGGAACACCTGTTGTTCATGGAAGGTAAAATCTGACTCACCAGCTATGAAGACGAGTTTGTACAACTGAGAATCAGAGTCCTGTAAGGGATTTACATTTTTTTCTGCAATTTGCTGTTTAGCAGTGCCAAAAAAATAGCTGGATGTTTTGTTTTATTTTACTTTTAACACGGCAAATAATCAGTTTGTGCCTCAAAATAGCTACGATATTCACTTTAACTTCAGGAGAATAACGTCACAAAACTTGACATAAACAATATCAAAATAAATTTATAGTCAAAAACAAATGTGGCATCCAACGACACGCATATTTTCACAAACACTCAATATGCTGGCCTTCACCGACACACAAGCCAAGCATTATCAGCAGTTGTTTGTTTTTTTTTTTTGTTTTTTTGTTAAATCCATGAGAACCTTTCCCTGATTCCCCAAACAGAGATTACTTTGAGTGCTGTCTATTTAAGATACAGTAGGTACTTAGAAAAATACTTCACACAAACCCAAATGAAGTTTTTATGCAAAAAATCCTTATTAAGCAAGTATTTAAAATACAACTTTTTAATTAAATCCATCATGTTGCATTGCTCTGCAGTGGTTGAAATATCAAATAACTCATCTTTTCCATGAAGTAATTCTAGACCATTAGGCTGCAAATGAACACAGTAAACATTATGTACCACATCATTTTTTTCCCCCCAACAGATTAATAATAAATGCTGTTGTGGCTTTTATCTACGTTTATCTAAAGACATTTCCTCATACGGTATGTTTGTCTTCGATTTGATATGTTCTACCAGCTCAAGAACAGCTGAACAAGTGTAGACACAGTGATCGCCTCTATTTGTGACAGTATGTGCTAATGAGGCTGGCAGAGGAGGGATGCAAGTCTGGGCAAAGTCTGTGTCAATCCACTTTACTTGCATAAATTTTTTGTTGCGCTCAATGGAATGTATGAGACGCTAGTTGGAGCAGAGTGGAGAAGATGAACAGGACATAAGTGTCACAAACACAAGCAACTTGAGTGAAAAAAAAAAAAAAACTGGCCTCAACATTATAACCAGACATCTTAAGTCTGCCAATTTTATTAAAAGTGACCAGTGCCTCGCAGACATATTGACACTCCTTGAACTTTTTCTGTTTGTCATGTTTGTCATGCCACCGACTTCACAGTTTTGCATTTAGGATTTTTTGTGTTGGGACTAACATAAAGTTGTGCAAAACTAAGAAGCACAAGGAAAATAATACAGTCTTCAAGTTGTTTGAAAATGTGCCACGTAAAGGCTGCAACAAACATGTGGAACATGGTGCTTTGGTTAGACGAAACCAGAAGACACCAGACCTTTTGGTTAGCTGCGCAACGTTATGTGTGTCAGAAAACTATCAATGCACATCACCCTGAAATGCTAGAAGAAAATCTTTCAGAGGCTGCAAAAGATTAAAGACCAATGCAGAATTCAATGCTCTTGTTAGAAACAACCCCAAACATTCAGCCAGTGGTAGAATGGTATGATTTAGAATTGGTAAAATTATATTCGTAGTCAGAATGGTACAGTCAAAGTCCAGATCAAAATCCATTTGTGGCCAGATCAAAAAACTGAGCTGAACTTGAGCTACTTTGCAAAGAAGAATGAGTAAAAATGTCACTCTCTATGATTTCCAAAGCTGGTACAACCTACTTGTACATACTTGTAGCTGTCATTACAGTGAATGGGAGTCCTGCTACAGATACATTCAGGAGGGCAGAACACTAAATGTGGTTTCAGTTTGCAAAAACATCCAAAACTGTGTCATTTTCCTTCCACTTTATGTACCACTTTGTGTTACTTTATTACACAAATGCTAATAAAACCACTAAAGGTTTATGGTCCTAACAAAAAAATAATATTAAAAAGGTTTAGAGATGTGCTTGCTTTTGCAAGGTACTGTATTCACGTTGCACGGAGGAGAATATGAGCTGTGAACAAAACCAAATGAGTGTAAAAACACAAGGCAGATGTGCAAAGCAATAAAAATCCCATCTGATAAAGAGGTCAGAAGTAGTCACACTCTGTGTTTGACCTCAGCTGTATCTGTGAAGCACACAACACAGAAGCAGAAAGGGTTGTCTGAATAAAATATTCAGACAACTTCATCAGATAGCTGCATCCTTCCTGAAACAAACTGCAGGCGCCCCATAAGGATTTGCATAATTGTTTTGTAACACACAGGAGCGTGGGTTTTAGACTAGCTGATCATTGACGGAGAATGAGAGAGAGCGAAATGTGCTGTTGAACATCACTGATTAACTAAGGATTTACAAGACTCCAGGAAATAAATGTCTGTTTGTAAAATATCTAATGCAGGTTTGAACAATTTTTGTTATTCTTTCTTACGGAGCGGGTTTCAGTGGCTCTCTTCTGAAAAGACTGCCGACTTCTGGCGGAGAAGCGTCGCAGGGAACTCCGGCTACGTCTGGCGAAGCTTCGAAGAGGCGACATGGCTCTCTGAAACCTTCCCCCTCCGTCTCCACCTTCCTCTTCTTTGTCGTCGACATCCTCCTCTTCTTCCACCTTCTGCCTCTCATCTGAGGAGCCCCACACCAGATCCAAAGCTCCTTGCAGGGACCGGCGGACGCTGCCCACCCAGCCGGCCACCTGCAGCTGGGCTGCTGACAGCTTTCCTCCCACGTACTGCATGGTCTCACAAAACCAACAGGGTCACCATGGGAATGGGCTCACCAGAAAAAAAAAGGATCCTCAGCTTTGTTTGAAGATAAAAAGGTCTTGCAGGTAGTTCAGACTGACAGGAAGTCTCCATGGTAGTAGATTAAGCCCATCTTTTCATCCATATTTTGTGCAAACTTCCAGACACAAAGTGAGCTGGAAGTAAAGAAAATTTGACTCAGTCCCTGACGTTTTCTATTCTTGTGTTCCCTGTTAAAGCTATGGCATCCTAAATTCATTACGTCAAACCGTAATGAATTTGAAAGAGACTAGAATAAGTTTGCATCATACGCTTCCATTTGTTGTAACTTTGGAGGTTAAAAAAAGTAGATATGACAACTTATCCTCTTTCTCTCTTCATCTAAAACAAGAATTGTTGGAAGTATGATTGTCCCAAAAAGCAACATGGCAAATATCCGCAACTCCAACAATCCAAGACCAAGTAACAAGCAGAAGATGATCCCCTTATCTCCAGCAGAGCTCACTGGTTTCAAAGACATGGAAGAAAACGGCTTTGCACTTGGGTGTGAGAAATCCAGCAGGGAAATAAACAAGTAGGTGTGCCGAGGTGCTCTCTGCACCTCCCTTCAGGGCTCTCTTCCTGTAGGTAAATGCAGTCGGCGAATGAACCAGGTCTTTATGAGAGGGTAAGAGAACAGAAAGCTGGAGTGAAAGCTGAGTTGGTGAAAGAATGGACAGTGGCCCGGTGGAGTTTTTTGTTTGCACGCAAGCCCATCCTCTTGTCTGAACGGAGGGTTGGAGACATTGAGAAAGGGAGACGGACAGAGAGAATGAGAGCATGAAGGAACACCATGTATGGTCATTCTGACATGCTCCCTTGTTGTACAAATCCAAATGTGGACACGCAACACCTTCTTATCATAAAATCCATCTATCCACCTGTCTTTATGTCAGCACCCTGAATAAGGACGCATGGTTAGCTGCATACCAACCGTTTTGCCCAGTAAACATAAAATTACCCAGTTTGCTACAAACTAGCTTCTCTACATTGTTGTCCAGAGTTTAATACTGCAGCATAAAAAGGAGGCATCCTTGTATTTTAAGTCATACAGTTAAGTTTTCAGAGTGCAAAGCACTTCAGGATAATAGAAAATGTGTCAGAATTTCTGTGGCGCAGATGAAGGAAGTATAATTTCCAAGTGCAGTGGCGCCACTCTGTGGTGGAAACAATAATTGCGTGAGATGACCAAAGCAACTCAGTCAGACTCTTTACAGGTGGAGATATGCAATGCACAGTGATGGTGGACATGTAAATTAGGTGTTTGATAGTTTGTTTATTAAAGCAGTGACACAATGACACACAGTTCAGGGCTCCTGGGTTTCGTGTTTCATCACTTCTGCAAATATGTCGCATGTGCAAACAGGTGCTAAAATAATCTCTCTTGATTGGCTCATTTCAGTCCCTCTGATGTAGGAGACAGATTATTGTGTCTCCTACGACTTTGCAGGAGACACAATAACCTGAAGTCAAATACTACCATTTTAAACATAAATACAAAATAATATATTTATTTTAATTTAGAACAGTTTTCTAAATTATGTACCCTGCTATTTATGGTTGAAATATTGTTATCGGATACTTTTGTTCATTGTTATTTTTATTCTAGCATATAAGCTTAAGCAAAATTTGGAAGAAAATTTCAATAATGCTGAATACTGAATTTTACTATTGAATTTTACCACTGAACTTATTCTATTTTGGGAAAATACCAAACATTTTTAGTTTTCACCATGCATCCCATGTAATGGTGTGTTTGACTGTGTAGTAAATGGTTTGAGCTGATCTAATTCCAATCAGGCTCTCAGCCGTGGTAATATAATGCATGAATACTACATTACAATCAATCTAAATGTTATTAGCTGCTAACTACTGAGCTGGCTCAGCAGCATATTTCACATGCGCTAGCACTTCTGGGAGATTAATTCAGTTCTGAAATTGTATAACAATCAGTAATGGGAGACATAAACAATTATACATGCTCACTTCATGTGAAAGGAAAAAAAATAGACCTGTGGGACAAATAACTACAAATGTAACATTTTTTAAGAGAAAAAGCAAGAATGACGGAGACAAAGATAAATAGGAAAGCTATAGCCAATAGACTACATTTTCATCTGAAGTATCACACATGGTGATTTTATTTATTTTCTTTTCATTCTTCTACTAATTCATTACGTAAACATAACAAAAGGAACAATAATCCATTTTTTGCAGAAATATAGACTGGCTCCTAAAAGTGTCTTCACTCCTGCTAAATTATGGGTTTTTGTAATATATAGGATCATTTATCTTGTACAAGTCAACTAAAACGAATTGCCGAAAGGAAAACAATTATTGTATAAATGTGCTCACCCTTAAACACTAATGATGTGGATTTTGCATTTTAAAATATGTTAGGACTCACTGTGATGTTAAAAAAACTGACTGGTATTTGATACAATTTATGATTTGATGGTTTCATCTGAAAAATACTTGTTAGAAATCCCTGCAGATTTGCCAACGTTTCAGTTGAATTACAAATATAACATTTTCAAACATTTCTGAGCCTCATTTCGACGAGGCTCATTTGTTAGATTAAAAGTACCTTTGCAAGGAAACTTTAAGCAGATATTAAAGCAATCTGCTTTAAGCAGATTGCTTTAATATCTGCTACTTAAAGTCATCAGTCATACATTTCAGTATTAAAATGCTTTTTTATTGGTCTGATGTAATATTCCATCTAAATTCCTGTATTTACTAGAAATAAAGGCTTGAAAACATCAGTCAGTGTGAATGGCAGGAAGTTTCATTTATTATTTGACATCTGAGTTTTAACATTTGAACACATAAAATATGTTTCACTTTGTGGTGGAGTTACTCAAATGATTTTAATTTACTGAATATGCCTGCATGTAAAAAAAAGGTTTCTTAAATTATTGTTTTTTTCAGGGGCGTGAGCTCACTTTCAATAGTCTCTGTAGATACTCAGTGATGACTCACAATTATCTGATGTACTGAAATTCCCACCCAACTTTGAGTCCCATCATATTTTCCATTTATAAAACAAAATTCAACAGAAAAGACACAATCTCTTGCCACACAGCTGCCATTTTCAGTCACACTTACACTTTGACACAAACACGTCTCCTCAGGGTAAATGCCACTTATCTGTATTCAGTTCCGAGAGACTAACCAAAACCATATAGCATGACTGGTTCTGAAGCCTGAACTTAACCTTATAAGTACAAACAGGCACATGCCTTGGATGTTGCAGGTTCTTTAGCTCTGTCACTCTTAAGCAAGTATAACAAGTATTTTTTCTTGCGCTACAGGAATGGCAGCGTTTGAGCAGGTAAAGGTGTGAGTCTCTGCCAAGAAGACATAATTCAGCGGTGAAACAGTCACATCTGCTCTCTCACTCCGATCTCTGCTCTCAACCTCGCCCTCTCTTCATGATTGAACGATTAATCATGGTGTAGGCTGGGAACCTTTTTTTTTTTTTTTTTTTCAGATTCTGCAGCAGTTTTGTGGAAGTTTAAGAAAAGCTGACACTGCTTGACTGATCTTAAATATCATCTGAAGGATGATATTTTATAGAGGATGAACAGATGTGAGGCGACTCTCCGTTTGTTTAAGAGCTCTAGGCTGTTTCTGTGCATTTGGAAATTACTACTTTGAACCTGGAAACAAAAGAACTATCGATGAAAATGAAATCAAACGCATTTAAACAGCTAAAACTAAGATTATGCACTAGACAAAAACACCCTGCATATAGAGATCATATGCATAGATTTGTACACAAATCCATTTCTGCCATTAGAATGGCACTTTAGTCTTTGGATCTATGGTCACTCTTTTTATATCATCTTGAGTCCTGCGTCCTTTCCTATTTTATCGTCTCTTCAAAATACCCGGTGTCTGGATTTGGGTCATATTATTGTATGGCAGAAGACACCAAACCCATCAGGAGTATTGAGACGCTTCACCGTCTGGCCAAAGCGAAAGGTTCCACCATAAATCCAAGCAGAGATGAGTAATCTTTACATGTTTACTTTTGATATGGTACGATAAATAAATGTCTTCTACCTGCCATACATCTATTACTGTTGGATGGCATGTCGAGGGTGTGCAATGGTCACTATGTAGACTTGCTTACCGCCAAGATATCACTGTACCAGTAGTAAAAATAAATGAGAATGAATAGTGCCCCATCACACCAGAAAACTAAAACAGCTTCAAACGTAGATTATGTATAAGAAGATCCTTGTTTAACAGGATTGTTATGGGCACCAACTGTTGTGCTTCAAGTTAAACAGAATAATTAAAAACTTATTTATAGATAAGATTTTCAAAAATGTTCAGTTCACATATTATGTCCTTGCAATAAAAGCAAAATTTAAAGGTTTGAGCAAATAGTTACCACGGGTAACAGCAAATTTACGCACTGCCTGCAAGTATGAGTACTGCTTATACACAGGACCTGGTTGTAAAAATTAATATGCAAGGGATTTAAATGAGATCGAACTTTATGTTTACCTCTTTGTTGTCCTTTTCTTCACCGTTGTCTTTCATTTCTGCCACGTTCTCCGTCTCCTCCTCCTCTTTCATCTCTACAGGCTGGTCTGCCACCGGGTTCTCTGCCTCTTCGTCTCCCTCCTCCTTCACACCAAACTCTGCCAACAACCTCTTCACTTTCTCCTCCTCTGGGGTCTCTGGGACCCGGGTGGGAACCAACATTGCTTCTGGTTGCTTTGGTTTGTTTTCTTGCCGAGTTTCTAGAGGTTTGCTGTCGAAGGACAGTAGGAGGTTGTCTTTCCTCAGAGGTTCGACTCTCCGGTCGCTGCTGATGGGAGCAGTTTCCCGCCTTGCCTGGAAAGTCCGTCTCCTGGGTTTGACAGAGAAGTCGTCAAAGTCTACGTCGAGCACAGGGTTCTGGATCGAGAAGTCATCATAAACGACATCGACGAGGCTCTCTGTGTTCTTTGAGACGTGTGATGAGGGGGATGCTGGCGGCTCTTCTGCATCAAAATCGATGAGCTTTTCCTCTCTTTTGTTATCCTCCTCCGCTGTTCTTGGCTGACTCTCTTCCATCTTTTTCTTCAGCTCTTCTGCCATTTCTTTCTCCATCTGTAACTTTATTTCCTCTTTTCTCTTCCTCTCCTCTTCCTCTTTTTCTTGCTGCATCTTCCTCTCCAGCTCCTGTCTTAACTTTTCTTTTTCCAGCTCTTCTTGTCTGAGTCTCTCCTCTTCCTCCTTTCTCATCCTCTCCAGCTCCATCCTTCTTTGCTCATATTTTCTTCTCTCCTCCTCTTCCTCTTTTTCTTGCTGCATCTTCCTCTCCAGCTCTCTCCTATTTCTTTCCTCATCCTCCAGTCTCATCCTCTCCTTCTCTTCCTCCCTTCTGACTTGCTCTCTCTCCAGCTCCTGTCTTAACCTTTCTTTTTCCAGCTCTTCCTGTCTGACTCTCTCCTCTTCCTCCTTTCTCATCCTCTCCAGCTCCATCCTTCTTTGTTCATATTTTCTTCTCTCCTCCTCTTCCTTTTGTCTTTGAGCTTCTTCCAATTTCAGTCGTTCCTCTTCATCTTTCAGCCGCTGTCTTTCTTCCCTCATTCTTGCCTCTTTCCTCTGCTCTTCCTCCAGCCTCACTCTTTCCCTCTCTCTTGCCTCGTCCACCTGTTTTTGTCTCCTTTCCTTTTTTTTTTCCTCCAACCGTTTCCTCTCCAATTCATCCTCTCTTGCCTTCTCTTTCTCCCTTGCGTCTTCATCTTTCATTTGTTTTAACATCTCTTCCATCTTAGATCTTGGATGTTCACTCTCCTCCTCCTTCTGCTGGTGCGTCAGAGTTTCTTGGCTTTGGGTCTCGTCGCTCTTCCTCTGGAGTCTGCCGAAGCGCATCGAGGCGCTGTCCTCCCCTTTTTTCTTGCTTTCAACCTCAGCATGGTCTTCTTGTTTTTCATCTTCACTGGATTCAGGCTCCGGGCCCAGCACCACTGGAGGCGTACCGTCGTCTGCCACCACGGTTCCAAAGCGAACGGAGCGACGATTCTTCTTCTTCTTCCTCTTCAGTTCGGCCAAGTGTTTCTCATCAGCAGCAGCCAACTGGCTGCTCTGCACCTGGACATCATCTTCCTTTGCCTTGACAGTCTCTGCTGGAGTCTCTGTTGCATTCTCTAAGGGTTTATCTTCGAATGGTTCCTCCTTTGGTGGTTCAATTTCACTCCCTGTGGGTGAGGATACCGTTGAACGTGAGTCCACTGGCTGGGTGGGTGTCTCTTCCGCTGCAGGAACTTCCACTCTTGGTGTTTCCGGCTTCAACCTGCCGAAGAGACATAAATCATTAGCATTTAGTGTGTGCTAATAAGTAACCGTTCTAAACACATTCGCAAACAATGAAGCACCATTTTGGACCATGATGCACCTCTTAACCTCACAAAGCTATGGTGAAGACTATTAAGAAAAAGAGGTCAGAAATTGCAGGGATGTCCACTGATGTGACAGATAATATTAATCAGCTCAAAACTGATAGATAGATAGATAGATAGATAGATAGATAGATAGATAGATAGATAGATAGATAGATAGATAGATAGATAGATAGATAGATAGATAGATAGATAGATAGATAGATAGATAGATAGATAGATAGATAGATAGATAGATAGATAGATAGATAGATAGATAGATAGATAGATAGATAGGAACTGTATTAGCTGTGTCTGAAAGCTTTCACGTCATGCTATGTGACTAAAAACCAATGCAAAACATCTTTGAATGTCAAAGAGTTGTTACAGGAAACTGAGCAAGTTATTCCTGGTTCATTCGAAACCTTAGAAGAATGCAGGAAGCTAAAGAAAAATAGGCCCGTATCACGCCATAAAAAACTCAAGAGTTACAGTGAAGGAAGCTGCCATGAGGAGAGTGAGTGACCTGAAAAACCACTCTATCTCTTTTTAAAATATTTCTCCTCGACCGCGGTTTTCAGTCAAAAAAAGATGCTGCAGATATAATTTAGGACGACAGCTGACAATATTGATTATCAGAAAATATAAGTCAATACATTAAGCTATCTGAAAGAGGGGACATATTAAAAAAAAACTTCAGTGCAGTTTTTTTTCATGCTTCTTCTTTGCGTGGACTCAAGGTTCAGTTTGGAGGTGCGACGTCCTGACTTGCAGCGTTTTCTGACATGTTAGATGTTTCCTATCCAACATTAGGAAAGTAAGGAGAGAAACTGGGACACTCTGAGGATACAGAGGATAAAAATTTGACTTCATCCAACTCCCTTTGAGCAATTTAAAATGTTTTTTCCCCCTTTTTTTGCCTATGTGTGTAAAATAATTTTTTATCTTGTCTGCTAACATAAATAAAGAAATGAAATGAAGGAGCGCTGCAGTATTCGGTGAATACACCCTTTGTAATGTCTTGACACATCACAGATGAAAAAGGAGAACTTCTCAAACTTTCCAGTCTGAACAGTTCCAGACTTGCACTCTCCTCCCAATGTTCACAGTAACAAAATGAAAAATAAAAAAACCCCCTCAGACATCTGTTACAGTTACCTCGATGCTACGCGAGGTTAAGAAAACCAGTGACAGACAGCAGTTTGCCTTTTCCTCCTGCAATAATGCTTGACTTAAATCTGACTGACAAAAATGAGAGATTAACGTCAAAATATTTTTAAATGATTGAAACTATTTAGTGGGTTCAACTCGGACTGATTTATGATTTTTAATGACAGTCATTAATCAAATATGATGTTCCTAGTGCGACTAACGACAGCTGATTGATGTCAGTGTGTCAACACTTTGACATAAACTTCTTGCTTGATTGCACCAGTAGGAGATATTTCATGCCTGGTCTTGCACCCAAACCCAGTGAAGAAAGAGCTGAAGGTCTCACTTACGCCTTGGAGCAAACTCCGTCTGCAGCCTGAGGACTCTTCTCGACCTTCTGATCCTCTGGACCTGTTTCTGACGCCCAGGTTTTAATCTGCTCCTTCACACCTCCGATCCCGTTCGCTATTTCTGCCTCCTCTCTCTTGGCCGTGACCTCCGGCTTTGACACAGAGTCAAACAGGAGACTGATTCTCTTCTTAATGCTGTTCCCTCCGGTAAAATCCTCTGCATCAGTATCACTCTCTTTGACAGGAGGCTCTGGTGTTGTGTGAACGTGCTGCGCGTCAGAAGATTCTGGTATTTTGGATTCGTCTTTGGTGATGGGTTTGGGAATGCCGCTGAAAGACTGACGGGGCAAAGGGATCCCGCCTGACTCGAACTTCGAGGTGAGCGCCTTAGGCAGGCGCTTCCTCACGCTTCCCCGCTGGTAAAATGAGTCGTTTGTGGAGGAACCATTGCTGCTTGGCTCTTCTATATTTTGGCTGACAGAAACTGGAGCGTCACTTTGCTTCTCCTCTCCATCTTTCTGCTCTGAGCTAGCAACAGCAAGGGCGGGGGGCTCGTGGTTTGTTTGGATGATGTCTTCCTGCGCTGGCTCTGACTTGGGTTCCTCTTTAGTTGGAGCTGTTTTGGTGGCTGGATCCAGAGCAGCTGTCTCAGCACCAAGACTGTTCTCAATCTGTTGAAGTGTTTCACTTGCTTTCGATGCTTCTGGTTGAGATTTAGGCAGCACACTTGCAGACTGTGGTTTGGAAGCTGAGGCTGAGGTGGGTTGAGGCAGGTTTTTAGCAGGGATGGTCACAGCAGAAGGATTTTCTGTCTGTGGTTGCTCAATCTGATTTGTTTCAGAGTTAAGTGTTTTGGGAGCAGTCTCTGGAGAACTGATGGTTGAGGCAGTTTTTCAGCAGGGGTAGTTACAGTGGTGGTCGGGGAACTTTTTGTCTCTGATCTCTTGGTCTGAGTTGCTTCTGACTTAGGTGTAGGAGCCGTTTTGGAAACAGTCTTTGGAGCTTTGAAAGAGCGAATTGTGCTGTTTTTTTGCAGAGAGAACGGTTTGGGAGCGAGACTGGGTTTGGGAGGAGGAGATGGCTTTGTAGCCAGGCCTCCGCTCTGGGAGGCCTCAATAGTCGTATCCATAGTTGACGTACCTAACAAAAAAAGAGAAAGAAGAAGAGTTAACTTTCAGCAATCCACAGTGGCTTCTGATGATATTCACACCTCTTCAACTTTTCTGTATTCTGTCACCTGACAACTGTAATCTTTTATGTATTTTGTTGGTGTTCTATGTGATTCCCAATGTAAATTAGTGTGTAAATGTGAAGTGAGAGGGATACTATACATAGTTTTCAAAATGTTTTACAAATAAAAATCTGAAAGGTGTGGTATCAACATTCAGGACTACCTTGTATTAAGCTCCATCCATCTTCCTAAGAAATTTGACCTGCTACCTTCTTTCTAACCCTAACCCTCCCCACATCATGATGGGGACACCACCATGTTTAACTAGTGAAATGGTGTTTAAAGGATGACGTGCAGAGTTAAATCTGTTGCTCGGCAAACACGCAAAATGGCTTGCAGCCCCCTCCAGATTCTGTTTACTTCTCTGATTATTCCCCAGCCTGTCAGCTTAGGTGGACAACTATGTCTTGATATGCTGGCAGTGATTCCATACTATTTTTGAGCGATGGTTTGAGCAGTGGCCTGTGGGATGTTCAAAGTTTGGCATATCGCTTTACATATTCGCTCTGAACTTCAACCCTGAACCCTGCTGGGTTTCCTGGTCGTCTGTTTATTCACTCAGACAGGCATGCATCCAGTATGGAGCTGTACATATCTAGCCATTATCTTCCTTTAACCTTTGCAGGGTTAGGCACAGTACAGTGTAGACTGGCCACCAGTCCATTACAAAATGTATGCACATTCACAAGAATGCATACACTCAGATGTAAGGGAATTTTGGAGAGACCAATTAACCAAACGTGCATTTTTTTGGGGCTATGGGAGAACCCATACATGCGACACAAGAACATGCAAACTCCATGCAGAAAGTCCTCCGGCCAGGATTTGAACCTAGAACGTTCTTGCTGAAAGGCAACATTAATACCAACTTTGTCACAACGAAGCCCGTGCCCTGCACACAAATACATACATAGAATGCAAATGCACAACACACTTTTCAGAGTTCTGTTATGGAAAATCATTCACTTTTCACTTCACCGTTTTGCTCTACTTTGTGTTGATCAAATCAAATAACATCCCGATAAAACAGATGGGAGTTTGTGGTTGTAACGTGTATAAAAATTCAAACAGCACGAGGCAATGGATTATAATAAAAACCTTTATTATACCAAGTTAAAACAAAGCCAGCAGGTTATGTTGCAACTAAGAGGACAGGACGAGGCTGGTCTGTCTGGATTTTTTTAAAAGCACATTTCTACCGAAGGGATAAAGTGAAACACATCAATCACTCTGCGCAAACATTCAACTGTCAGGGCCCACGCTAGTCTCATTTTCAATTTGGATGCTATTTAGGCTTCGATAAGCTTTTTAGTTTTTCTCAAAGCAAAAAGACGAAGAAAAAAAAAACAACCTCATTACTTCCATCAAAAATACCTGATAGATTAAACTGTGATCCATCACAGTTAATCTATGATGGATTAAAAGCTGAATGACCAGCTTTTAAAGACTGGTCATTCAGTCACACTCAGAATTATGTCGCCTATTTTCAATCATAATATGTAATTTACTCTGCGTTGTGTTTCTGCGCTTATCACATAATCACACTCTATATCTAGTAAATACACAGGTACTATCAGATGTTTATATCCTCTTAACAGGAAGATGCGTAGCAATCTTTTTATCAACTGATAACACTGTGTTCGGCATTACGACAGAAACGTTATGTTTTGATAGAGACTCAGTTTATATCCAGACATATTAAATTAGTGATTAAAGGAAAAAGAAAGCAGTTCCTCAGTTTTCCCATTTTTACATATCTTTTATTCAGTTTGCAAATGTTAACTTTGCAGACAGTGTTTCAGTTGAAAAAAAACATTTTAGTCACATCTGTGCGATCCCCTGTTGTCAAAGAGGAAGACCTTTGGAAGGGCGCCCCCATTGTCCAAAGATCCAATCCTCAACGATTGGCTGGTTTGTTTTCCGAGTTTGGCCTCTGAATGTCACAGAGCGAGAGGAAGAAAGAAAGAACAAGACTTTGTTTCCAAGCAGTGCACCTGTTAAAAGACTGTAGCTGTGCAACGGCTATTAAATAACAAGTTTCACCGCAGGTACTACTGGTACAGAGTGTCTGAACACACAGTGCTTAATTATTGGAATCCAGGCAGAACATCACACCCATAGGGACACATAGGGAAATATGTCAGAGGTATCACCATGCTCAGGAGTTACTTTTCTTCAGATGTAACTGAACTCCTGAAGAAGTCATGAAAAGTCCTAAAGTCCAGCCAGCTTTCACCCAAAGTATTCGGATGTCTGCTGATAAAGAATAAAATATGTGAAATGATCTTAACTCAGACAAAGTTAAAAGAAACAAAAAAAAAAAAACACAAAGTAAAATAAATACTGAGACAATCTCTTTGATTGTCTCAGCATGAACAAGGTATTGCACTTGAAATATTGACTCTAATTAAATACGGCATCCAAGGAATCCATTGTTGCATATGCTGACATTGTGAGTCAGACTCGATATACTGTACATCTCCAGCACCGGGTAAACATCAGTTTATTCATTTTCTGCATCAGATTTGTTACTGTAAGGTTATATATCTTTAGATCAACTGAATCTTTTTGATAAGAAAAGGCAGGTCTCGTTTTCGATAGCTGGTGAGATTGGTTGACTTTTTTCGAGTCGTTACACAAGAGTGACTGTCAGAGGCTGGAGCAGGCAGTCCAGATGAGTCATAACTCCAGTCTTACTGCTCAAAACACAGAATATCTACTTCTCCCACAGAACCGGGAGTACTGGCGTGGTACACAAACTGCCCTGTGATTGACACTGGAGCGCTTCGGAAAGGATCAGATTCGAAGAACGCCAAGTAAAAGCGATAACAGTGTCGTTTCCAAATCTATTACACTAAATACCACAAAGCATTGTACCCGGCATCCGGTTGGGCCTGTAAGACTTTTTGCACAAACCGGTAAATCCACGTTAGCTTCACGTTGCCACTTTGTAACATCTGCAAAAATGCTCAGGCTGTTTTGATTTCAAACAATAGTGTGCATGTGCAGTGAGGGAGTTCCTGCCTGTGGTATTGTGCTCTAAGTTGCTACAACTATGGGTGTGCATAATATTGTGTAATGGGATCAGCCTGGGATAAAGCTGTGCACACCACACACTTGGGATAAATGAGAATAATGTGCCCTGTTTGTTTCTCCCACCTCATTAGTTTTCCTTACACTTGAATTCCTGGGCAACAAACACAGTCCCACAGATAAAGCTGCTGCAGAGTTGATTTAATGGATTTCTCAGTGGAAAGCCCTCTGCAGCTGCCGCTCTTGCCGGCAGGCCTTTACGTTGCTTTATCTTTGTTTGTCTTCAGTGGATGTCACCCTGCCAAGGCTGTGTTGCCAAGGCTGTGTTGCCCAGGCCGTTTCAGCTTTCCATGTTCATGTTTCTGTGCGGGAGCCCAAAGTGCCCTTTGTTTAGGACTCCAGTCTCACTCATACGTTTTAGGATACGGTTTGCATCAAGTCAGTAAAACAGACATCGCCGCTGCCTTATTACAGGCCGTTTATAAGTCACTAATTAAAACTAATGAACTGACAGTTGTTGAACCAGCGGCGTCCTCCGAAACGTGAGAAAAGTCCATCTGACTTTCGTTCCACCGACTCAGCTGAGCGGAAGCTCAAAAACGCAGCCAACTCAACCGCATTTAACCTAAATACAACCAAAGGTGCGCACCTGTCAGCGAGGCGTTGCTCGGTCAACGAGACATCACTACATGAATCTGAGCAATAAAGTTTCTTTTACCTCCTCGTGTCTTCACGCAGTCATACAGTTCAACGCAGGACGAGGTTAAGGGACGAAACTGTTCCTCGGTTTTCTGTGAGCGCTGTTGTCTGACTGTGTTTTTTTCCCCCCCTTTTTGTTTTGTTTGTCTTCTTTCAAGTCATTCACAGTATGAAGACGTCAGCCTGCAGCTACGCCTCCACCCACCCGGCAGCGGACACTCCCACCGCCCCGCCGCCAGGCTCAGCGCGAGCGTTTCTGCAGTCAAGGTGCGTAGGGAAAGCGATGGGAACCCGGAAGTGCGGGTGTTCTATCTTCAAAATAAAAGTGCGGCCACCTCGTCACTGTCTCCCCTTGTTCTTTGGCCCTACGCTTTTTATTGGAGGCGTCCCAGTTGTTTGTGTGGACTAAAAGGACTAAAAGGGGGAGGCTAAAAGGGAAGCAGCCCCTAAAAGTGCGAACTATTACTGAACACACTCAACAAAGAACTGTAAAAGTTTGTAAATCCCCCCCCCCATTATATTTTCTCTGTTGTATTTTTAGTCACACAATGGCCACTATGACTAATGAAGTGTTCTGACTGAGATATTGTACTTGATAACATTGTTATTCACTACATACATACATACATACATACATACATACATACATACATACATACATACATACATTTTTTATAAAACAGATTTATAAAACCGTTATAACTGCCAAGAGCATTATAACGGTGATATACATAACTCCTGTCATAACACACAAAATACAATGAATGGTTAGTCTTTCTTAACCACCGCTAACATTTCTGCTCTTAAGTCTGAATGAAATAAATAAATAAATAAAATAACCGTAGCCCTTATTTTGAAGTGCAGAAGTTGTGTCGGTGTCTATTCAGCGTCCCTGTAGTTTGGTTTTCAGTGGACTGGATGAACGGGTTCTGATTGAAGAGAAAAGCCACTTTACTCACCAGTGAAAAGGAACTGGATCTGCGCTGCGCTTTTGTGGATGTTGCTGAGGTTACCTGGGGCGTCGGAGCAGGAACTGCCCGTCAGGCCTCACACACAGTAAACACGAATTTGCATGACACCCGAGCCTTTACAACGTTAATTTGCGTTGCTTTTATGGGCCCGGGAGAAGAAAAGAAGGGGGAGCAAGCTCTCAGGAAATCTTGAAACCAAAGAGACCTATTGGGTAGTTCAAAGGGTGAGGAGACATTTGGTTGACCTGAGGTGTGGATGGCTCATAAAACCAAGGCAATATGGTTGATCTAGCAATCACTGAAAGAAAAATAAGAAAAATCTATCTAGCTATCTATCTATCTATCTATCTATCTATCTATCTATCTATCTATCTATCTATCTATCTATCTATCTATCTATCTATCTATCTGTCTGTCTGTCTGTCTGTCTGTCTGTCTATCTATCTATCTATCTATCTATCTACAATATAAAATAAATTTAAAGATATAAACATTTCCAAAAGAGCAGGATTACTTACAATTACTTTGAATATTGTCATTTATTTGCTTTATTACATCTCGGGGCTAATTATTTATTAAAAACATTACCTGGACATGCGACTACTTTTGACATAACAATTTTGCCCCACTGGAGCACCACTGGAATGAAGGATCAGATGTATTTACTAGATAGTTGTAGTTTATCTACGTTAATTTGAAAGTTCAAAAATAATTAGAAATAAGTACTGAACTGGAGCTAATGGATTCTATTTGCTTGACTGGTTGGTTTATCCTTCATTTCCTGCATTCTGGCGCCCCCTCGTGGGTCCCTACCAGATGGCGCTTCTACGTCCTCGGCGCTCATAGAGCCAGTTGTCATGGCAACCGTACAGCATGTGCTCACAAAAACAAGAGCTTGACCGTTCAGTTATCTCGACATTCGACATCTGCAGCGCCATCTTCCTCGTCCTCCGCTGCTTCTCCCAGCGTTTCGTCGGAGGACGGGAGTGAAGAGCGGGCGCTCGCCGGGTTGAGGACGCAGCCGAAGCCGAGGCAGACTCAGTCGGCAGCGATGAGCGGAGCCAAAGCCCGCAGCGACGCGCCTGTTGCTGAAAATGTCTCCAGCGGCGGGCACGGCTCTGCTGCCCCCACTCGGGACCGCAAGCCCGGCGGAGGCGTCTTGAAGCGGCTCAAGTCCCGGCGAAGCCAGGTGGAGAGCAGGCCCGTGACGGAGGAAGAGCTGCGGACGAAGAGCGGGCACGTCTCCCCGGAGGACGTTCTGGGACTTCGAGTTGCGACGAGAGGTTTGGGGGGGTCGCTTTCATTAGCGCGCGAGACTCGCCGAATTGCGGGGAAAACGGGGCGTCAGTGCCGACCGTTTAAAAACGGAGACGAGGGAACGAGCTATGATTCACTGTACCTCATTACAATGGCATCATTAGGAACACAAACAAGTCTTTTTGCGTCACGGGTGATCCTTAACTGTTTCTATATTTAAACAGTGAATGAAGACTGGGCGCGCGTGTTAACAGGAGCAATTATGACAGTGTGATAACTTTATTTGTGCTGCCGTGTGGGTTGTGGTGAAATCATGTATATTGTCATTATTCAGAGATGAAATCAGCCAGTGTTGGAGCAGCGAGGCCCTCTCTGTGCTATATACACTGTGATGGTTAAGTCTTGTCTGTGTCACGGCCTACATTTACAGCTTTTGAAGCTGTGGGGGACAACATTGAAATGTTAATAAGTGCAAGGTGTGTTCTTGTTTTCAGTGACAGCTCTGTGACAAAAGCAACCATAAAGAAGAATCATCCTGTTGCACTATTCCTATTCCAGGAGTCAGAGTACTACACTTCTCTTTATTGTAATATATATATATATATATATATATATATATAAAACAATATTTTTTATTAGGTTTAAGAACAATAAAACAATAGAACTGAAATAACAAAGATAACATTTAATTTAGCTGAAAAATTGGTTATTAAAGTCATTTAGATATGCGTGTACAACGAAGGGGGAAAAACTGAATAAATTGAAAAATAAATAAGGTTTAAAAAAAAAAAAAAATTCTTACACCTTCAGTGAAATTCTGCGTTGTATGCTATATCAAAGGAATACTTCTGGCTACCATAATATCCAAAATCATTTCAATTTCGTCTTAGTCTAATGTCTGCAGCTCTGGAGCCCTTGTCCTGTACCTTTTGTTCACTGTAACGCCATAGTAACGAGACAGTAGCCTCAGAGGTTTTATCTTTCTTTTATGGCTTTATTACTGTAGATTCATATGTCAGTGTGGCTGTGTTTAAACATAATTTTATTTGATTTTCAGTGCAGTAAAGGTTGTGCACATGAAGGTTTCTATGCCTTTAAAAAAAATCAGAGGAAGCCCAGATAATGATTAATGGCTTTGCTAAGGTTTTGGTAGGTTCATTTAGAACATTTGAGCGAATCGGAGGCCCACCTTTGATTGCATTTTTATGTGTGGCGTAATTAGAAATCCAGCAAGATATCAGAGAAAAAAATGTCAAAAATCAGCACGAAAAGTTAGATTGCAGACGACGCACAGAGTTGAAGTCTTGAGTTTTCTGAGACATTCCCTGTGATCTGATGAATCTACAATGAAAGTTCTTAGTCTGTTGGCTAAAAAAGGTCGAAGCTTTATACCGTATAACTGTGAAGTACGGGGGTGGCTGCACCCACCCCTGCATAGCCACTGAGCTTGGATTTGTTTGGACGAAGAGCACGATAGCTGCTGTTGTAGAGATCCTTTTATCTTTCCTGATTTCCACTCTCTGTTTGGCACTTCCTGCACATTCTGTATGATCCCCCTGCCAGGGTTTCAGTTTGGGTAATTTTCATCGTTGGCCAATCAGAGGGTTTTTATTCAGAACGGATGGCAGGCTCTTCTGTGTCGCAGCTCTGCTGCTGCAGCTCTCAAATTTTAACACGAGTAACCTGGCAGTATTCATTAAAATTTGAAAACTCACTGCTCTTTATATTGTTGTTGTTTTTATGTAAATAATTTATTATAAGACTGTATGATTGTTGTTTTAATAATGGCATAGCTCCAAAAGTTCAGACTGATTTCAAATTAAATGAGAGGTTAAAATGTTTAGAGAAACAAATCTCAGTCGCCCTGGCAGTGTTGTCGTAATGTAGTAATGTATTAATACGTGACTTGAAGATCGGCCTGTTATCAATTACTCAGCACACTGAGTTTGTTGAAAACCAAGTTGAAGGCATAACTTTGAGATAAATAATAGAAAAAATCCAGAACAATCCTGTAGGGAAATGAAATCATGAAGAATTTCTAACTATTGAGAGTGATTGTACAAAGTCCCAACTTGGTTCATGATCTGTTCCAATACAACTCGGCCCATATTCACTAAATGGAACAGAGCAACGATTATTCTTTTAAATAATTATTAGGCATTCCTACAGAATCTAGTATAATAAGGATAGTCAGATAAACAGGAGATACCACTGCACGGTTTCCACCAGTGTATTATAAGCCTGGCGGCCCGCCATGCTTCACTAGCTTCACTAGCTTTACTAGCTTTACTAGCTTTACTAGCTCCCCCGCCAGGCTGTGCTTTACTTTCTTTTAGAAAAATAATAAAAAACAAACAAACAAAAAATGCTACCAGTCATTATTTTGTCTATAGTTTGAGACATGCAGAACTGATCTGATCATTTCCATAGCAATGATCAGCCGCAAGACAGTGCCACAGAACTACCGTGAGCTCGTTGATGATGTCATAGATGACCGCATGTACATTGCAACAGATCAAAGAAGGTCTGAGGTTTTGAATGTGTGAATCTCTAAATGCTCAAGCATTTGGCATCCAGACAGTTTATTGAGATTCTCTATTGCACTTTTGAATAATGTTTGGTTTATCTAAGGCTTCAGTCCCTTTTCTAATCCCTCTCGGCTGGGGGCTTGGATACGCGGTGATGACAGGGATGAAGAAAGTATTCAATCGTTACTTTCTCGGGAAGGATTTGGACAAAAGCAGCTCTGAACAAACTGACCCGGCTGGGGAGGTTTGCTTCAAACGAGCGATGGATGTCTGTGAACCCAAGGACTTTGACTCAACTGAGGCTTTGAAGGACAGTACCTCGGATGAGCGTACTGTCTTTGGACAAACTAACCCGGCTGGGGAAGTTTGTCCTATAAGTCACTGGTTTGAGAGCTATGACGGTAGACGACGGTCTTAGGCGTGAGAGGACAGTCGTAGAAAAATCTGACCTGTCGGGGGAAGATTTTTCCAAGGCTGACCTCGAAGCCAAAGGTTTTGCTGAAGTTTTGGCTTCAGCAATTCCGGCAAAGCCAGAGATGTCGCTCAAAGGCACAAGTCTCTGTTGTTATTGAGCTTAACTGTTCCTCGAACAGGGAAGTTCAATTAACAAACAACTCTGAGACCCCAGAGACGTGTGACGTGTTTTGTGACCGTTCCCAAAGACAAGACTGCCCCGGCTGGGGTAACTCTCTCTGGGAACGAGAGCAAAGTCTTTGGGGACAGCTTTCTCACTGCTCCTAAAGGGATAACTAACCCGGCTGGGGACGTTAACCTTTCGGAGCAGCAAGCTGGCTCAGACGTCCTGGATGTGGTGAAGTCCGCACAGCAGGGACTAGCTGTTATGGAAGACCCGGAGAACTTCTTTAAGTTCTCCAACGTCTTCTCAAACAGTTGGATGAACGCCTCATTTCAAACCATCCTAAACCTGAGCGTGACGAGGAGGAGTCTCGCTCGGGAAAGGGTGTTTATTGAGGCATCATCCATCCCGTGCTGTGTGGGTCTTCTCCACTCTGCCGTCCGTCATCCTGGGTAACACATTTCTCCAGAAGAAATCTCCCCAGTTCTCAAGGAGCTGAGGGAGAGAAGACTGGTCTTGGGAAGAGATTTTGAGGTTTCTTGCTTACTGGAGTCTTTGCTCATCTGGCTCGACTCTCTTGGTGGGAAAACGGACAGGGAGTTGTACAGTGCAGGCAGCTGTACAACATGTGGAAGGGACTACTTAGAGCGGCTCAGTAATGGCCCCCTCGTTGTACTTCCACCTTCCACAGCCATAGACAATCTAACATCTCTTTTTAGATATTGGGTAGAATTGGGAGTAACAACAATTTGCTCAGGATGTGGCTCAAAGGTAACACAAACACTGCCTCACTGAAAACAGCGTCCTGGTCTTTTTCCTGCCACAGTTGGCCAGATGTAACAAGAGACTCAGAATCCTTCCCAACGCAACCGTGGATGTTTCTGGAGAATGTGGAACATCAGAATACCACTTGTCCTCTGTCATCTGCCGTGGATCGGACCCTGCAGATTTTTATATGTACTTAACACATGGACAGCAGACGGTGAAGGTTTTTGATGAACATGTCTTCACTGCAGACAGCCGCTGCATGTTCAGAAGGGGCTTCATGTTTGCTTACGAAAAGAGAACAACCTGAGAGGAAAACGCACCTAATTTCTCCAGGCCCTCCTCCCAAAGATGATAAAAGTGCTTTCGGAGAGGAGCTAGTAATATCTGTTTTTGTTGAAGATAATATTCAACATCATAAAATAATCAAGCATTTTGAGGCTGGAGAATGTAAGTGACTGCGACTAAAACGTTCACAAAGATTTATGGGATGAAAAGGGTAAAAAGATTAGACAGGGTTTCCTGTTTGTAGGTTTCTCTCCGGGCGCTCCGGCTTCCTGCCATCGTCTAAAATCACGACTTTGGATAATTGGCCTCAAACATTTTCTTTAGGTGTGAATAAAACATTAAAGTCCTGGATTTTAATCCCCTCTCTCATAACCCTCTTTACTGGAGCCTTTATTTAAGAATAAAGGCTCAGAAATACATTTATCTCTGACATTTAATTACAAAATGTCATAAACACATTTTTTAATTACATTTCTTCAAGAAAATATCAAGATGTTCTTAGTATTTGTAGCAGTCCCTCAGACCCAAGAAAAAACACGGAGAGCCTCGACGGGTGCAGTTTATTCAAATTTACTGGGTTTAAAACCAGTTCTGAATCACCGTGAAAACTAAAGAAAGAACATACAAAACATGAATACATCACATAAACATAAATATATTACATAACCCAAACAAAGCTCCAAAAGATCACCTCGCTCCGCCGTCCGAGGGCTGCAAAGTCCACAGTGGAAAAGCTGCCGTGCTGTCCTAGCTGCTAGCTGCTACTGAAAAATATGAGCGCCAGTTCAGACAGAAGATGCTCTTCCTCTTCCTCCTGTCCATGGGCATTTCGCACCGACTTGACCTGAACTAACTACAGTGCCCCCACTGGACACTATGGGCAACAACCCCCAACCAGAACATACAATGAAATGGGCATTTACAGTATTGCATCTTGAAGCAGAACAATGGTAATCTTCCGGTTGACAAAAGACCAGGAAAAATAACAAAACAAATTTGTTAGTGAAATGCTCAGCCACTCTGTAAAATTTCTAATAGAAATACAATTAGTCAAAAATAAATACCTACCACCACAAGATGACTTGCACCAACAGGAGGCAGTAGATCTGTCGACAAAACAAGCGAGTTACAAGTCTCAAAAAATAGCAGATTTTATTTACAAAGATCACAAATCCCGGGCTCCACATAAATACCTCCGTCCATGTCTTTGAGTGTTGGTATGATGTCGGCTTCCCATGTGCGAAGAAATACGTCTGCCTGTTCACCTGTTAGCCTTCCATACTGACTCCAGCTTTAACAAAGGAAAGCAAAACTTTTTTTTAGAAAATTAGAAGTAGATCGTCGTTGTTTCAGTCCTAATGTTACCGGGGGAAAAGAAGCAGACCCACCAGATTTGACATGTCCAGAAACCATTAATAGCCTTTCTCGTTATTTTGGCATTTAGCGACAGAAGTATTCTTTGTAATCCTAACTGAGTCAGAGATGTTTTGTCTGATTTATTCCTATAAATATTGTTGTTACATTTGCTTGTTTGTATCCATACATTGTAATCCTGTCCTCTATGTGTTCTGGTTGCAGGATACCTCTGTAAACCTGAAGACAACATTTACAACATTGACTTTGTACGTTTTAAAATCAGAGACCTGGAAACCAACACCGTTCTGTTTGAGATTGCCAAACCTCCGCATTCAGGTACTGTATTTCTGTGTTATTTGCACTGTTCTATTTCTGTTCGGTTTCACTTAAAAATAGATGGCTTGGCTCCTCTGACGGCAATAAATAGGTCACAGCCTGTTTGGAAATTTAACCCCAAACCTGTTTATTGTGCTGCAAATTGTGTTGTTTTTGCTGTCAAGACGACGATGAGGAGCACAGCGAAGGAGACGGCACGGCGGGTCGATTTGTTCGCTACCAGTTCACACCGGCTTTCCTGCGACTGAGGACTGTGGGAGCTACGTGAGTGACTCGCACATGCAGCTTGAAAGCAATCAAGCATTGTGTTCCTTATTTTTATTCGGCGTGCGGCGACGATGATCACATTTTACAGCTGTGACATCTCAGCTTTTCTTTGCTCCATTCGATCAGGGTGGAATTCACAGTCGGGAACCGGCCCCTGAACAACTTCCGCATGATCGAGAGGCACTACTTTCGCGATCACCTGCTCAAGAGCTTCGACTTCGACTTCGGCTTCTGCATCCCAAGCAGCCGTAACACCTGTGAACACATCTACGAGTTCCCCCAGCTTTCTGAGACCCTGGGTGAGTCCTGTTGGAAAAAAAAGAAAAAGACGAGGCTTTTACCATTTTTACCTTTCATAGACGATGAGTATTGGAGAGCTGAGCTGAGTTCAGCAGGCTTGGACTTGTACAGATACAATGAAACGATTAAGTATTTTTGTAGTCTATTCTTTAGAGATGATTATACAAGCTTAGATTTTGTGGGGGGGTTTACTCAGAGAAATCAGATATTATTTTATGCAAGCAACTGATTTCCATATTGTTTTGTTTTTTTTAAAGCTCTGATAATGATAAAAGCGATGGCAGGAACAATTTATGACGTTTTCTTAGGTAGCTGTATAGCTGTGACCGCATGGTGCAAACATGAACAAACACAAACACCATTTGGAAAGAAATATGATTTATATTTCTAAACCGAACACAGCAGCTGCCTTTAATCACATTTTCAAATTTACAGATATTTATGGTTGCGCTCATTGCAGAAACAGTGGAGAAAATAGTAAAGAAAACAAATGAATTGGACTTTACCGTCACGACGATAAATCAAAACTCTAATGTTGCAATGCTGCATTCCAAGATAAAACTTAAAAGTACAGCCTGTGGAAGAGCAGACTGACAGAGTTCGTCATCCTTGTCGAAACCGCAGGTTTCAGTGACGAAAATGAAAAACAATTCATAACTTTCTATGCTGTTACTGTGACATTCAAACTGCACGGTTTCACTGAAAAACACAACAAACCAACAAAAACCCTGTAAAATAATGATATGAAGCGCACCAGTCTGTTTGTTTTTTTTTTAATGCTTTTTGTTTTCAGATGAGCCAAATTCAATTTTCCCAAGAACTAACCTGATTGCAGTTACAGTCCACTGCACATAGACAGTTCCTACACAGTTTGGAAAAATGTGGAATTAGATTTTATGGAACTGAATAGATATGGAACCACATTGTTGTGAACAACATTTGGATTGCTAGACATTTACCCGTTTGTCTAAATGTGGTTGTTTCCCAGCCAGCCAGGCATCCTCTGATTTTTGCAGTTATTCCGTTTAAAGCCTGAGCCCAACAGAAATATCTGCAGAAGAGTGATGTCAAGATCTGGCTTAACACAGGCAAATCTTTTAACATATCGTTCCCTCGCTTAGCTAATATGTTCTCACTGTATCAAGGAAGTAATGAGTAGAGCTGAAAATGTCATCCAAGATTCTAAGAGAATTTAAAAAAAAAAAAATCCAGTTTCAAACGCCAATGCCGGTTTGCTAACATGCACACGTTGTCTGTCTTGCAGTTCGTCAGATGGTGGAGTGTCCTTACGAAACGCGGTCGGACAGTTTCTACTTTGTGGACAACAGACTGGTCATGCACAACAAGGCAGACTACGCCTACAACGGAGGACAATGATAGCTGGCACCCTTGCATGCGGCGACCGCTGCCCACATCTGTTGACAGACATGTACACACGCGCATGCATAATGCAAGAACATCCAGCTCAAGCGTTCACACACACACACACACTCCTGCAGCCGTGTTCGAGCGGCCTCTCGTGTTCGTAAAGGCTCGACGCCAGTCGTTCGTTTCATTTTTAGTGCGTTTTGTTTTGCTGGAAGTGGATGGTAGTCTTGACTCTGACGTGCAAATAGGAAGAAACTCCGTGTTGCTTCATTTTATTTAGTTTTAAATATCGATAGATCTCTTTGATACTTAAAAAAAAAAAAAGAAAAGAGGGCTAATCACTAGTGGCTGTGTAACATGTGTTTAAAACAGGTCAAACAGCTATTGGACGGATAATCAGACTCCTTTTAAGTGTCCCAGCGACTATAGAAATCACACAACACACATGTGAACACACACACACACACACACACACACACACACACACACACACACACACACACTCAATCCCCAAGTGGCACCCATAGTGTTTGTCAGAAGCAGCTGTTATCAGAGCTGCCGCCTCCACAATCCACTCCAGACAACATCGGGGGAGAGAGGAGGAGGGGGTGAAAAAGAGAAACCATCCACAAAAAAACACTCATGTCAAACACACGCGGTTACTCCTGCATTCTCCTCTCTGCATCCCTTTCATTTCTACACAAAGAGACACGTCCACACTAGTGCCGAGTCTCATCAAAGGGTTGTTTTTTTTCTTCTTCTTCTTTTAAATTTAAGCCTGTTTGATTGTAACATGAAACAAGATCAGGTAACAGCTAACTCTGCTTTAATTCTTATGATGACCTGTAAAAAAAACAAAAAAAAAACTGTTTTAGATATATAAAAAAAAAAAAGTAAAAATCCTTCCTGTTTTACAAAGTGTTTATATCATGATGCATGGATGATATGATTTAAATATATAAAATTTTAAAAAATGCACCAAGATTCATTTGAGAGATTAAGTAAATGTTGGAGATTTTTTTTTTTTTGTTTTGTTTGTTTGTTTCAAAGTGATGGCGTGTTAAAAAATGTTTCTCATTTGAGAATGTTTAAACTAATCAAGAATAAACCTGAACGGCGATAAAGACAAATGTTAATTTCATGACGTGTCGAAGTGTTGAAAGCGTGTATGAAGAAAAAAAAAGAGAAAATAGTGAAACTGCTGTTTTATCAAAGCAGCTTGTTTACACACTTTTTAAATTTTATTTTATTGCATCCTTTATTGCGTCCTTTTTTCTTTTTCTTGTTTTGCTGCTTTTGCTTCCCCCCTCCCTTTTCCTGCTTTTCCCCCCCCATTATCTGGGTTTAATTATTGCAAGCTCAACAATTTTTGACATTTAAAGTGTTTTCTTGAAAAATGATCTTGACTTGTTTTCACCTTCACTTTCAACATTCTGTCTTTTCCTCTTGTGGTTTTGTAGCAGGTAAATAAAAAAAACGATGTCCTTTTTAAATCTTGTTCTCCTAGTGATCCTAGCTTTATATCTGATGGTAACTTCACATTTTGAAGTTACCACAAAAGACAAGTTGGTGAATGTTGGAAAATTAATTTGTTTCCTGTTTTCTTTAACGTGGACTGTTGTATTTCCTCTTTATGCTTTGTTAAAATGTTGGTGTTTGGGGCTTAAATTGTTTGTAAAATATATACATATATAAATAAATACATATAGTTTGTAAAAAAAAATGAGAGAAGAACTCGATAAATAGACATTTTCAGATACATCACGTGTTGGGATTGTTTCATTTCCCATGCAGGGGGGAAAAGTTAAACCAAAGGAGATTTTTTTTTTTCCCGTCCTGAAATTTGTTTTTAATATGATTGATACAAACAAAGATTTCATTTAATTTGAAACTTTCGTAGAATATGTGTAAGGAAAGAATGCAAAACAATGGTATAAAAAAGAACAGAGAATAGAAGGGCAAAGGAAGATAAGTTGTTGGTGGAAAATTAGCATGCTAGAAACCTTAAAGCTTTTTGTATTAAGCTATGTCTTTTGTTCATTTATGGGATTAAAACAAGCATTAGTTGAGAAATTCAACTTTATTTTTATGAGCATCTTGAGATTTTCCCAGAAAGAGTTTTCAAAAGATGCTTCTTGTGGGGTCATTGAGTTTCCACAAATGGCCACTGGGGGGAGGTATTTTACAACAGCTACACTTTACACTTTACTGGAAGAAACCACTGAAGAAATAATAATAAATCAGAAAAATTTTAGGTCAGGATTAGTATATATTTTTCCTATTTGAATGTTTCCAATAATTATTTTCTACGTCCTTTTATGTTTTCCTAATAATTGTTGTTGTTATTATTATTATCATTATTATTATAATACATAGAATTTAAAATAATGTACTAGACATTCCTATTGTTATCTGCTGATAGCCAGATGTGTTAGTGTTAACAGATGGGTATATTTCACTCTGGGGAGAACAGAATTGGTAAAAGACTTATGTTTATTTTTGATTGATTCTGATATTTATTTTAACCGGCCACACTAAAATCTCAGTCTTTCCATTTTTATTCTCGTTGCTTCGCTCCTTCTCCTTTTTTTTCTATTCCTTTACTTCCCATGCTCCGACTCTTCCAGTCTCCTCTTGCCCTTCTCCGTGTCTGTTTCTCTCCACACCTCTGCAGCCCTCACTCTTGTTTTTCTCTCTCTGCCTCTCTCTTTTCTTTCCTCTTCTCTCACCTGGTAACCAGACCTCTGGAGAGAAGTGTTGAGTTTCCACTTTCCCAGAGAAGAGGACAATCTGAGCCACACAAAGACCCACAATGGACCCCCTCTGCTCACGCCTCCCTTCGCTCCGACTCGGCACAGCTGCACACACATGCACAGTCAGACACACACACACACACACACACACACACACAATGACGATATACACACCCTCTATTTTTATTTGCTCTTTCTTCCTCATTTTATTCCTGTTGCTCCTCTTTGTATGATGTTTTCCTTCATCTCTTTCGTCTAAATCCTCACTGTCTCCCCATAACTGGGCACCGAGCCCATCTCTCATCTTCCTCTGCTCCTTTACAGCACCTATATGCAACCTGTATTATTCCGGCGCATTCTGGGTTTTGAGATAAAAGGCAACTTCTGATGGCCCACTGAGATGTCCCAGACTGTGAGCGTGTTGTTGCAGCTGCGGCTGTGAGGTTATGCAAACAGGAAGTGAACAAAGTTTTCAATTTTACAGCAGAAATAAGTGATTTTTGGAGCTGCTCTGACACGTACAGTGTCACAGTGCGATGCAACACCGGGATCAAGAAATCATGTTTGAGGCACGACTCGGTTCTTTTTTGGGACCTGAGCTCTGAACTCAACTCCTTTTTTGTTTCCTGACTGCAAAACTGCCGCAAAGCATAAATCTTGGACACTTAAAATGAAAGGAGAACAGTAAGTGAAAGGTCATGTTTAGGACGCGCTCCACACAAAAATCCTACTGTCTCTCATTGTGTGCCGTAACATAGAGTATTTGTTGAATATGTTAAAAACCAAAGCAAATGACATCATAACATAAACAATGGAAGTAAATAGTGTTAAATTTGTATCAGATCTGGAATCTAATCAGTTAAAAAGGTTCTGTTGTTTTTTTGTCAAAAAAATCTTTCCGCTGTCTACTGTCTTTACTGTCTTCAGTAAAGACAGTAGTAGTACTGTCTTTACTGACAGTAAAGACAGTACTGTCTTTACAGTAATGACAGTAGTACTGTCTTTACTGTCTTCAGTAAAGACAGTAGTAGTACTGTCTTTACTGAAGACAGTACTACTACTGTCTTTACTGACAATCTTCATAAATTAATTAAAACTGATGTTTTGCATTCATGTGTTTTAAGCATGGCTATTAAAGCCAGTGTCTCTAAGTAATGTACTTGTGAGTTTCATGTTGAACCCAGTGAACAGAAGCATAAAAAAAAAGTTGTATTGAGAGATAAGAAAAGACGCCAAAATGACAAGAATCAGTAATTCAGTAAATTAATACTGAATAAATAAATATTCTGCTTTGGAGAGGCTCCTGCCACGATGCCATGGACGTTGAACTGCTTTCACAATTCAGCTTCCGACACTCCTTTGGTTTGAACTTTACACAAAAGATGGGATTAGAAATGAAACTTCCCGCAGCAGTTCACTGCTCGGCTCAGACTACACAACGTGACACTACAACTCAAAAACTGCAAGGGGTTATACTTTTCTAAAAACCACGGCAACATATTTACTCTAACATTTAGCTCAGCGGGGAAAGGTTTCTTCCAAATCAGTTGGGTGCAAAACCAGCAAACATGCTCTAAAGCACACGGTAGCGGAAGTGTGATTACATGGGCTGCATGCCAAAGGGCTGCTGGGGGTAGCAGTGGAGGAGATTACGTTTCTGGATCTCACAATGATTAACATTTTACTTTCATGGCAAATAGGAAAGCTAGCCTCTTTGGGTAATAGTCCTGTTAATCAGCGTCACATGTTTTTGGTATGTGCGTGGTTTTTCAAATGAAGCTTTAATAATGTTAGATCGCGTGGGTGCGCTTTGTTTTTATTGTATACAAAATTTTATTTGTGAATAAAACTGAGTCCGATTAGAGAAGTTGCTTTGTGTTTGCAAATTCAAATTTTTTTAAGTTCTAATTTTCTTTTTTAAGTTTTACAAAGGTACATTTGTGAGGCCCCTGAGGATCATGGGGACTCCATGACTGCATACAAAATAGACCAGAAAATATTGCAGTGAGCGTATTGCGAAGTAAATCCCTTGCAGGACCTATTACGACAAAAACCTGTTAGAAAAAATAAATCTACTCCTGCGCGCCAGCCTCTCCGACTGGCAAGCCGGAAGACCTGGGAAGCTTGTGACGTCACAGAGTTAAACATACTAATATCACTAAAACACTAATGAGTTATGGTCAATAATATTAAAATCTTTCCTTTGTCCAGAGCAGACAGTCCAAACAGAAATTACATTGCATTTTTTCTTTGTTGTTTTTCTATGTGTGTAAAGAAAAAAAAAGTAACGTTTGTGTTATATATATTGTAAGAATAACAAGTACTATTATTATTATTATTATTATTTTGTTTTTTATAATAATAATTATTGTTCATTGTATTAAATGGTCAACAGCTTTTAAGTGTATGGTTGTTGTTTGACCAGTTTTAAAAAACAGGAAAGTAAAGTAACTTTGCAAATCTTAACTGTCAGGGTTAATACCTGTCTGGTAACCCTTAAAAAAAATAATAATAATAACCTTGTAAACCGTCACAAGTTAATATGGTGTCATTTAATTCTTGAAATGTTTGCTGTTTCATTTTAAAACTTTTTTTTTCTGCTCAAGTTTATTTGTTCTTTCACTGTCTAAACCTCTTTTTTCATTGACTGACATTAAATCGGAATAAAAGTTTCAGTTTTACATCAGTTGTGATTACCAAGATTGTTGATATTTTTTTTCAATCTGAAGGTAACCAGTAAGTTAATCTTCAGGTATTTTCAATCTATGAAGTCTTTCGCTGGCATTTTGGCCCATTCTTTTCAACAAGAACTGGTGAAACCTACTCAGGTTTGTAGGCTGCTTTGCCTTTGTTTTCAAAATTTCAAGGTCTTTGTCCCTGAGTCCATCTACAATCTGAAATGCAGCATTTCAGGTTGCCTTTAGAGTAATGACTCATGATTCTCTCATCCTTTCAGGCCGTGCTGGTAGAAGGCTTGCTTCCAGTGTCCAGCTTTAGTCAGCGTCTTCACAAGATATTTACTTGTTTTGGTCTCCAGATCGACACGCGTTTGGATCGAGCTCCTCTCCTTCCTGAAGATGGCTGCGCGGTCTCACAGCGGAGGCCACAAGTCAGGTTTTTGTTGACTTGTATTTACTTTTCAGTGAAGACACGAAGCGAAGCAGTTCACTTGAGATGTGTCTTAAAATATATGCCCTGTACGTCCCTGTATTTCACACACCAGCACCTGTATTTCATCAAAGTCATGACATGTGAAAAAAAAAAAAAGGATTGAAACCTCTTATTGTGTGGACATCATATTTTAGAACCTAAACCAGGAAAAACCTCGTACATTTTCAAACAAACAAACAAAAAAAATAGGTCTCAACTGCGCTTACAGCATCCATGCATCTCTTTGAAACGCTTAGGTATTTGTTTAAGTGGTCCATTATTCACTGCAAGTGCTAATGGCGTGTCTCAACTAATAGTTTATAGTGTGATGACCAAATGTGTCAGTTGGTGATTAGACCACAAACCAGGGCTCATAAATCAATAACCACAGCCCTCCATCAGGGCTCGAAGGGCCCTGCATGCCGCAGTGCACGTCCAAACAGCTGTTCGGCACCGAACTGCGCGTCGGTACCAAAGGAATCTCAGCGTTTCCCGTCCCGACTCCTCAGAATTAGCACAGGCGCATGTGCAGGCACATCTCCAGCCGAACACCCCAAAACAAACACTTTCCAGGAGTGATTTGTGTGTTCCCAGGTCTTTGTGGTTTACGTTTCAGGAGTCAGTTAGGAGTCAGCGCGCACGCACACGCACGCATGCCGGAAACGACAAGGAAGGTGGGATAAATCGAGCTCATTTAACCCCGTCCTTCTATGTACACACAAACACACCTGGCTTCCGCCGAGATTCTGCTCAATGAGTCAAATCACTCTGAGATTAAGCGTTAGAGACAATGCTTTCTTAAGGTTTTCCTTAAAACAGACACATACTTTCTCTCTCACACACATTCACACACTCTCTCTCTCTGTCTCTTTCTCTCTCTCAGTCACACACACACACAAACACACACTGCACATAGGCAGGGGGGACAGGGGGACAGTGGTGTCCTATAAATAGAACCTAGGAATGGTGATGATAGGTCCCATGAAAAGAAATGGAGGGGGGAGTGGAAAAAGGATTAAAAGAGATACACGGAGTGTGTTGAGAAGCAGCTTGTATGGACTTCTTGTCCCCCCCCCACACAGTCCCCACCTCCAGGTATCTATCCATCCATCCATCCATCCATCCATCCAGCCAAGCTTCTCCGCTCGCACTCATCCTCCTCCTTACTTTCTCTTCCTGTATCTGATTTCCCATTTCTTTCTGCCTTGCTCCCACCCTGCTCCGGCGCCCCGGTGTGAGCTCCATCATGTGCTCGAGCGACATCACCCGCAAAAGAACCGATGAGTCACCGCGCAGCCTTGTCTTCTAGGTCAGCACGACGATGGTCTCGGGGACGGTCGTGACAGCATTCTTGTGTGTGTGTGTGTGTGCAGTTTGTGCGATTCCCAACAAACTTGCCCCGTGACTCCATCGGTTTCCCACCGGAAGAGGTCGGATGAGGCGTCCGCTGTAAATACGAGTGAGCGTCAGCGCTCCACGTGAAAAAGAATACGACTCATTCGTAGTCGCAGCTGCCCTTTTCAAACGCGGTGTGAAAAGGGATCATGCAGTGGCTTGCAAAGGTATTCCCCTTGAACTTTTCCACATTTTATTGTGTTGCGACCGCAGACACCAGTGTGTCTTAGTGGGATTTCACATGGCATATTAATTGTGACGTGGGAGAAAAATGACAGATGCTTTCCCCAATTTTATGCAAATTAAAAACTGAAAAGTGTGGCGTGCATATTTATATAACCCCTCTATCCAATAATGCATCATAATTAACACCCAATGCGAGGAAAGGCTCTCTGTAATCACCCAATTAGTGATTAGTGGGTGATTACAGGAAAGCGTCAGAGGTTTGTGAGAGAACGTTGGTTAACAGAAAACGTCAGGAAGGCCCAGGAATACAACAGGAAGCCTCACGTCATGTGAGAGACACAGCATACACGTGTAAGGAGGTGAACTGGTCGTAAAAAACGCCGTCATGACAACCTAAAACAGTGATGGCAGTATCATGCTGTGGGGATGGACAGGGGCAGAGTTTATGTTAAGACAGAAAGAGCCACATGTAAGTGCAACCAGAGGTTCACCAGATCAAAATTTATGAATCGGAGAGGCCTAGTTAAAGTCCAGAGAAGACGACCCATGAGAATCTGTGGCAAGACTTGAAAAAAAGCTCTTCTTCATCCAGTCGCACTAATAACTCCCCTGCTGGTCAAAACTTAAAGGGCCTCAAAAGACTTGTTCCTACAAGCTGTTGAGTCTAAATTCATGCTACACTTTGTATAGAAAGAAACAGAAACATTTTATGACCTTGCTAAAATAATGCCTGAAGTTATTCATTTGGCAAAAGTGATTTTTTTTTGTTGCTTTTGCCAAAATTACTTTTGACAAAAACAGATTTAGGCAGTTACATCAGGAAGGCCACGATTTTCCGTTTACTTCACGTTTACGCAGCACTTTGTGTTTGTCTTGGGTACAAAATCCAAATGAAATGCTCTCAAGTATGTGACTTTAACATGACAAACAAGAAAAAAAATGTGTTCAAGGATCACAAAAAAGCTCCGCGAGACATCTCACATTCCACTTTTTCAACGCGTTTTCTCAGTTCTGTGAATTCATGCCGTGCCAAGCATAGGTCTGTAGATGTGACATGAGATACAGGATAATTAGATATCTTCTCGTTAATAATGCACCAAGAGCAACAGTGATGGATAGACGGTCCTTTTCCAAACTGCGATCCTCTCAGCAATCGCCATGGCGGCAACTGGGGTATTGACAATCTGTCTTTTAAGTGTTAGGTCTCTGCTGATTTGTAGCCACCAGCCTTTGTGTGACTCCCGGTCGCTTGCTTTTGCTTGTGTGCGCGTGTGTGTGTGTGTGTTCTTGGGTTTGTCCGCCCAGCCGTCTGTCTGTGTGGTATTACAGCACAGATTTCCGCTGTTGCTCAGCCTCCCACCACCACTGCCAGCCACCCCATGCGGCCGTCAGCCAGAAATAGTCCTGTGTCATTAAGGTAGATAGGCAGTGGTGTGTTTGCTCTCGCAGGAAGTCACCTTTGGAAGACACTCTCGTAGCCTCCCCAGCACCGTCGGTCTAGTTTGTTTAGCGAGGCTGTGATTAATAAAAGGTTAACTCAAACTCCAGTCAACTGTTGCATGTAAATCTCCCCTTCAATCTCTTCCTTCCTCTGCCTTTCTCTCCTCCCTTTGTCTGTCTGCCCCTGCCACACCTTCTCCCCTGAGGGATGCCGGGATAGTGATTGGAGGACGGAGGTGGAGCTCCTGGCACGTTCGCAGGTGTGCTTGTTTCCCTCCCATCTCCTCTCTCATGTAATGATTTCTTCCCCTCGCCACCTGCCAGGTGAAAAAGGCAGAAGAAGAAGAAGAAGAAAAAAAACTACTCAGCAAACGGAGAGCTTTCCGAAAGCCTCTTGATTTCCACTTTGAGGGAGTTTTGGATTGTTAAAACTTATCGTTTTCATCCATCTTACTTCATCAGCAGACTTGGTTTTACACAGTGAGGTCATTTTTGAATCGCATTCAAATGAAAGCTTCAGGCTCTGAGAGGCGAGAGGGAGAGCGAGAGCGTATGGCCTTTTAGGTTGTTTACTTAGTCGTCTGTGGAAAAGACATGATTCTGTTGGACTCGGAGAGTTTTACCTGAACTGGTTTAGAAACAATGGATCTAACAGAACTTAGTTTTATACTTTAGACAATAACACATCAGTTCCACTTACAGAATCTACGGGCGTTTCCCAAGAATTTATTTATCCCTATTTTTAAAAAAATTAATTTGGAGTATGTAGCGGTTGGCTAATGATGTCAAAGTGAGTCAGGGTTTCAGACAGTTACAGATTCAAACCAGCACAGTTTGTCACATCAAACTGATTCAGCATTTTGAAATACTTTCAATGAGAGTAACATACTCCTACTTTATGATGATTATATTAACACAACACCGACCCTTCCCCTTTCCCTTATTCCCTTTGATTAACTGGTCCCTCCATGACCCTCACCTGTGGTCATGAGGAATGGGCCGTAACCAAGAGAACAAGACGCCGCCGGGTACAATCCAGGTACAAGTGGCCAAACGAACGTTCTCTGAAGAGTGGCTGGATTCAGGCGTAGAGATGGGATGAGGAGCTCAAAGTAGAGGTGGTCCGGGCGTCAGATCAGGAGACAGACCTGGGCGACTTCATCAGGAGGTTTTCCAGACACGCCGCACGAGGAGGAGACCCTCGTAACGAGATCCAGAACTTTCTGGAGAGACTTCAGCTCCTTCTGGAAGATCCCAAGGCATTCCAAGTCCAGCCAGGATCGGAGGAGAGTGATGTCTGCGGATCAATCCTGGACCTGTTGCTTCATAACGCCACCTTAGATAAAACAATGGATGGATGGATGTTAATTACCATGATTAGCATAATCGTGTGAAGCTGTGACTTACCGCACCATAATAAATGTTCTATTAACATACAAAAACAACAATCCGAGATCAACAAATAATCAGACTATAAAACAGCCTGCTACCATTTATTTTTATAGCCCCTTCTTCCCTCTTCTCCCTTAGGTCCTGCCACTTGCCAAGTTGCAAAATTGTTCTAAATCACCCTGCTTGATTAATATATATATATATATATATATATATATATATATATATATATATATATATATATATATATATATATATATATATATGTAATTTTCTTCACCTTTTGCTATCGAACCTTTCATCATAACATGAAAACTAAATAAGCAAAAAGAAAAGAAAGAAGTTGTTACTAGGACTCTGCAGAGGAAGAGATGCTTTATCTTAATCCCTTCTAGCTAAATAAAGGCTCTGACATTGCTAATATATCGATCCGAACACTGCTTTCTGAGTCCTTTCTAGGGACTCCCCTCCTCAGCTCTTTTTCAAACCGCCTCAAGGGTCTTGGAGGGCAAGTCCCAGGCCCTGACAGGTCAGAGGTCGCTCCCTGACAAAAGGTTCCCTGCTCTGGGTCGGTCGTGGTCAAGGAAACAAAAGCAGTGAGGACCTGCATTAGACAAACAACTGAGGTGGCAGAGTGACAAGACAGAGGGATGGCGACGGGTTAGGGGAGAGGAGTGCAAAGAGTGCACTGAAAAGCTCTCTCAAACACTGACACACCCACGTGCGCACGCACACACACACGCACACACACACACACACACACACACACACACACACACACACACACACACACACACACACACACACACACACATGCTCTCTCACGCAGGCAGTTGTGTAAATTTTGCTTCCACGCAGGGTTTGCCAGATTTTTAAATTAGCCAAAAATGTTGCCTAAGCCCATAAAACAACTTAGTCAAACTTTCTCAAGATGGAAAGAAAAATCCTCAGTCTCTCATTGCTCGTCTGCGCCGCGTGTGCTGGCTGAACAAAAATCGCAACGCTGCGCTAACTTTGGTAGAACGAAAACCTGATCATTTTTTTTTTTTTTTTTGCTCCAATCTGTCTTTTAACAGTGCCCTAACTTGTTCCTCTCCCCTCCCCCATCCTGCTGCTGTCTTTCTCCTCTCTTTTTTTTCATCCAGCACCATTGATCATGCATGCAGAAATTTAGCACGCCCAGCCGCGGCGCAAGCCGGGATAGGTCGGTGAGAGCGAGGCCCTGTCCTACATACTGTTCTCTCTCCATGGTCCACCAGGCCACAGTCACACACTCCCCCTGACCCTGCCCCCCTCCCTCACCACACACACACACACACACAACACACACACACACATACACACACACACATACACAAACACCCTGCGGTCCTTCTCAGAACCGGCACATGCACGGATCATCATGTGGTGCTGGGAATGTTCACTGATCCCAACGAAAAAACTTTCAGTCAGGTGCTGAAAGTAGGAGATTTGGCGTGGATAGAGAGGGAGAGGGGGGGTTGCTCATTTTAGCTCTTCAAACTTACTGCACACATACAGTCTGGGTTTCAATTTAGAGGGGAACAAAGTTTGGGTCTGTCATCTTTCATTTTGTCTGGTCCAAGAAAAACAGCCACGACCATTAGAGACAGCATTATGCGGCCGAGTCCCAGAAGGTGAGGTGCAGGTTGGAACTGCTCAGCTGAGCCTCACTCCGAGCTAAAGCTGCTAATCTGCCACTTAGCCGCTCGGTACAGCCTGTCACATGGGCCGAGGGACAGGGTTATTGGGGGAAATCGGGTTTAGGTGGAAACTGAACCGTGGTGGGGTGAGCGGATGAAGAACTGGGTGAAGGATGTGTGAAGGTGATCGCAGCTGTTTTCAGGAACGACGAGTGATGCAGGATGAACAAGCGATCGCTGCGACGCGGTCGGAGAAACATCATCCAGCACATACTTGGTGTCACTGTGTCATCACACAAGGCCGAACGCGTTCATGTTGAATGCCACTCGATCACTCAATACAATCGATCCTCACTTTTTCTCGTGTTGATCTTATTGCCAATTTGATTTTGCATTTTAGTCTCTTGATTGTTTTAATTTGGGAGCTTATCGTTAGCTGTGTAAGAACTCATGCTGCATCTTGTTTTATTTACCGAGCCCCTCTCGGTGCACTATTTACACAATTACAATCACCAAGTACTGCTTTTGAAACAAAAAAATCGGGAATGCAAACCTTTTGCCTTATTACATTGTAGTGTAGAAACTCTTGACTCACTCAATTGATCAATTTTGCTCTCGTCTCTCATGTGACGAAGCTGACTGAGTCAATTTCTGACCTCTTATGAGGTTTTGTTTCCTCATAAGCTGCACAGCCAGCGCCTCTACTTTTAGTTACAAAACAAACTTTAACCTAGTTGATATAGAACATGCTTGACATATAAAAGGTTTTGTTTTATTTAGCTTTTCTTTGAAATGCTAATTTGCATAAAAGACAATGAGTTTTTTTTTGTAGTTGCTTCATGCATCATGCTGTGGAATTGCGTTTCTTCGTGAGGAAGGCTGCAGCCAGAGCTCCAAATAAATGCGTTAGATCAAACCGTCCTAACACTTCTGCAGAAGCCAACATCCCTGGTTTTCCTGTCTCTGAAGAGCAGCCAATCAGTGTTGAGGAAAATGCATGCCCCTCCACGGTTGGCTTGTTTGCAAACGTCTTCCAATAGTAGGTGAAGTAGCATTGCACTAACGTATTCCATTTTCCAAAGCAAATGTTTAGATTAGTCTGTGAAAAAATACACAAGCAGATGATTTTTTTTTTTCCAATTTAATTTGGAGTTGAGTTCCACAGAAGAATCGATAAGTAGTGAGCTGCTAATTTGATGCGTGAAGAGACCATCCATCCAATAAGAGTAAGTTTGTGCTACTTTGCAAACGAGTGGAAAGTGTTTTACAAGCATGTGAAAAAGCAAGACTACTTTCCTCTTCTGTATTTATCCTGTGAAAAACCTTTGGTGTTCAGGCATGGCCCCAGGTCGATAATTTAAGGGAAGCTGGCTGACTGGCTGGCTGCATGGGCAAATTCATTAAATTTTTTTTTTTTAGGTCTCATTTTGATAATGTTGCACCTTTTAATGTGATTTCGAAGAAAATATGAGAAAACGAGGACAAAAATCTGAGGTTTTTCCAAAATTTGTGAAACTTTGAAAAAAAAAAACCGATCAGGTAGGCTGCTAATAGGCCAGCAGTAAGATTGCGCGGTCGGAGTTTCCAGCAAGAATGCTTTGTGTTTTTATGTGTGAAAATGTTCTGTTGTGTTGTTGTATACACGTTTCAACTAAGCAGCAGGGTTGCACATTATATTCCTTTATTCCAAATGAAACAAAAAAAAAATCTAGCAGAGCCTTCTGGAAGAAAGGATTGTGGTCTGATCAAACTAAAGGGAACTTTTGAAGGTATGTTTGGCTCAGAAACGGCACTCCACATGTCAAAAATAACGCTAACTGTGGAGCATGATGGTGACAGGGTCATGCTCTGGGGTTCCTTTTCTTCAGATGGAGCTGAAGTTCTCGTCAGCGTAGATGAAGCCACAAATATCAGTCAGGTGTCACCCAGAAACACTAGGATGTCCGTTTCAATGATAAGTTTCAAGAGGTTTTTATTTTCCAGAGAGAGGGAAGACATGCGGCAATGCACATGTTTTGTTTTTGTTGAAAAATAAGAAAAAAAATCATATAATAATTTGAAAACTATTTTACATACTCTTGTTTTTGAGTCGTAAAAATCTTAAAATCTGATGTGATGGGAAGATAAACGGAGATAAAGAGCAATCCTGGTAGAAAACCTGTAAAACACTGCAAAATACTTGAGATGTGCTTTAAATCCAGTCCTTTTAATTTGTTAGATGTACTATAAGCTTGAGCTATAATATAGAGAAGAATGGAAAAATATTATGTATACGTTGAAATTTAAGGTTGTAATGTGACTGTAGACTGTAAGTCTTCTGTAAGACACTGTAAATAGTTAAGAACACCGTCATGTGAAATGAAAAAAGAAAAAAAGAAATGTGTATATTAATTCATATTGCTAATGATGCACTTATTTAAAATTGGACTATATATATATATATATATATATATATATATATATATATATATATATATATATATATATATATATATATATATATAAATATATATATATATATATATATATATATATATACAAAAATATGTTTTTTACACATTTTTTAAAAGATGTTATGACAGTGTAAGACAGATAATCTGTGAAAAGATCAAACTCCTTCCCATGCTGTCAAAAACAACCAATCAGAGAAAGGAGGAAGGTCTTAGCGCTGTCAATCAAGCTCATGTACATGCTGAGAAACTGTTTAATCTGCTGTCGTTGGTGGCTGTGCTAACTAGCTTGAGCATTCATGGCAGGCTCTGGTGTGGGGAACGAGCTATAGCGTAACAGAGAGAAATCAATCAATCAATCAATCAATCAATCAATCAAGTTTATTGGTAGCGCACATTGGAGCAACAAGGCACTGAAAAGGGCTTTACATCTTAAAAACACAAAACTAAAAAGTCATACAAACATTGCAGTCACCAATTTCAGAAACCAGTAAGAAATATTGCATTTTGTCAAGTGGCATTATCAAAACCTCTATGTTGGTCAATGCAAGGGGGAGGGTCTGAGCAGCACCTACACAGGATAGATTTACAGGTCTAAGACCCTCCTCCCGGCTCTCATTGGTTGGTTTTTATATATATATATATATATATATATATATATATATATATATATATATATATATATATATATATATATATATATATATATAAAATCATGTCCTCCATTTGCTGTTGTAATTCCACTAGCCTACAGGTTACCGAATTGGCAGAGGACACTGTGGGTCCCGCTCCACTCAATACTCTTTAATGGACCATGCTGCTGTGATCAGCCAATGACAGCAGCGGCGGGGAAACACTACAGAGGGAGCGCCACTGGCAGCATGAACACAGCCAGCCAATGTGCGGGAGGGACGGGGCAGAGGAAAGGGGAGGGGCGGTCTGAGGCTACGGGAGAAAGCTGAGGTAGAGGGGCGGAGTTTGTCCCTGAGCGCGCGCCTGCATTCGTGAGTTTCCTCGCTCACCCCTCCTCTTTTCATCCTCCCCCCCCCCACCTCTGCTGCCCCTCTCCTCCTCCCCTCCCACCCCCCCTCCTCCTCCTCCTCCTCCTGCTGCTGCTGCTCTCATCGAGCCTGCCCGCCCCTGAGTCTGGAGCAGCAGCAGCGGTGGAAGCCTCACTGCCTCTCCTCGCCTCACCAGTGCGGGAACCACAGCAGCAGGAGAGCAGAATGGATACGGAAGGGAGCCAGAGCAGCCTGTCCTCCGGCACGGACAACTCCCCCCACGACCCCTGGTAAACGAGCCGGTCCGGAGCGCCGCCGCTTTCGCTTTTTTTTCCCTTCCCCGGACCCGTTTTTGAGTTCACCTTGGACTTTAGTGGAGTTCCGCGCCGAGACAAAAGACGAGCACGCTGCGTGTGTGTGTGCGCGCGCGCTTGTGTGTGTGTCTGTGTGTGTCTCTCTCTCTCCCTCTCTCCCTCTCTCTCTCTCTGAATGTGTGTGTGTGTGTGTATGTGTGTGTGTGGGATGGATCCACTCACCGGAGGAGACACAGACGCACCGCTTCTTTCCGCCCGCCTGCCTCCCTTCCTCCTCATCCTTCTTGTTTGTTTATTTCTCGCGGTGTTCCTCCGAACGGCCACGCTGCAACTTCTCCATCACCCCCGTCCTTCAGCACCACCATTACTATTCGTTCCTCCTCCTCTGGGGGATTATAACGGCCCCGGCCGGCCGACGGGTGACTTCGCAACATGGCCGATGCTTTCTTCTTTACTTTACTGATGCTAGATTACGCAGAGAAACCCTCCAGATTTGCTCGTAAAAATTGTGCTGGTGGTGGTGGTGGGGGGGGAAGAGGCGCTGTGTGCTGTGTGTGACTTAACATGCGGCTTGTGTTTCTCTCATTCAGCAAAATGTTCATCGGGGGTCTGAGTTGGCAGACAACACAAGGTGAGCTGTCCCGCACTCCACTTTAACACTGTCTGGATGAAACGACCTCCTTCCTCCTCTCTTCTCCCTCCCCTTTATGTGTGAAAACGCGCAGCTTCCATGCGTCTTGAAGTTGCACGGCTGCACAGTTCAAACACAAGAAAGGCTGCCGTTCGCCCAGGATCAGCTCTCGGGATTTAAGACTCGCAAGAGACGCAGGAGATTAACACTGGAAATCGTGCACACATGCAACTAGACTTGTCTGCCTCACCCCCCCCCCCAGCCTCCCCGCCTCCCTCCCCGCCTTCCCCCCTCTCCCTCTCTCCGTCCCTCCCCTCCCCTCCCTCCCCGCCCGCATGTGCGCTCGTTTGCGCAGTTAACAACAGAGGATTTCACCTCTATATTAAAAGATAAATGGCGCAACGTGATAAAAGTTGCCGATTATTCGGAGGCAAAGCCGAAGTTGCGCGCCTGCTTTATTCCCACGCTCCCTCTTGTTGTTTTCCCCTCTCGCCGTCCCCGTTTTATTCCAGGAGACACGCATGCTCACAGTTTATTCTAGTTAGCCGTGTTATTATCCCACAGATGCTGCTGCTGCTGCTCTAAACCTGCAATCTTTTCTTGTTTTTTTTTTTTTTTGTTTTTGTTTTTTTTTTCTTGTGGCCTTCGCTGTAAGCTGGGAGGTCTTGGAAGGGGGACGCAAACACAACGTGGTCCACCCCGACCCCATTGTTTCTCTCCGGCCACCCCAGCAACACATGTGTGTGTGGGTGTGTGCGTGTGTGTGTGAGGGGAGGGTGTCTGCAGGGAGAACTTGTCCCCCTTCCTGAGTTTATTTAACAGTTTGCTGTCCCTCGTTGTCTTCCGCAGAAGGCTTGAGAGAGTACTTCTGCAAATTTGGCGAGGTGAAGGAGTGCATGGTGATGCGGGATCCCGTTACCAAGCGGTCGAGGTAAGAGGGGAAGGAGGCGTGTGCGCCCCGCCGTCCTATCACTGGATGCCTCATGCCTGCTTTCCACGCTTGTTCTCCAGGGGCGCCCCTAGAAAGTTTTTGAACGGGAGGTGGGGTGGGGGTGACCAGATGGTGACCACTGATAGTTTTCCGCTTGCAGGAGTGGCTGGTTGATGCAAAAAGACGTACCATAATTTTATTTAAATACTTATATCTACATGCAGAGCTGGGTAGTGACTAGTTATGTTTACTCGATGTACTTCCAGGAACAGTTTTCTTACCCTGCTGAACTTTTTTTTTTGTTTACATTTCATTTATTGTGAAGCAGTAGTCAGTAATGTCTGGACACTCGTGAGCAGCTTCTCTGAGTGATGGACAAGCTTGTTTTACCTCAAAAACACTCACCAGGCACAGACACACGCCCACAGTTTCCCTGAACGTCGCATACGTCTGACACGGAAAGAAATTGCTTTTTGTTGTTTAGTTGTGATTTTATTTGCCTGAATTATTTTTCTAATTCGGTCCTCGAAACACCGTCACGTTCACGCATTTTCAAATTGTGGTCGGGCTGGTGATTAAATGATTGATGCTTTGATCAGAACCTCAGCAGTCTTTTCACCAAATAAGTTTTTTTCACTCTTCAGTTAAAACAGCGACTTTTTACTTTGTCTTGAAGCAGACCAAAAAAAAACTGTACTTGAGTAGAGTTTTTGGGTTCTCTACCCACCTCCATATGAAAGCAGCTGTTTAAAACTGCGTGGTTTCACAGCCGCTGAAGCTTCTCATTCTTTTTCTGCTGTTTCGGGAGAGTTCATAGTTTTCCTTAGCTTTGCAGGGAATAAATAGCCTGTTGCAGCACACTGCTGGCCGGTCTGGCTGAAAGGAGAAAGTCGACAGGCTCTCCTCCTGACTGTTGCAAAAAAAGAAAAAAAAAAAAAGAGGTAAATTTGGTGGTTCAGGAAATTTTTTTGAATGTGAAAAATTCTGAATTTCCTTAGCAGAAAGTCTGATTAATAAACATGCCCATCAAATCTAAGTTACAGAACAGCAAAAACGTCTAATAATGCGTACATTGGGTGGTTGAAACCCGGATATTGGAACTGGGTGATCCCCATTTGTTTTGCTGGCTGTAGAGATAATTTGCTCAAATACTATAAGCAGTTTTTTTCTGTATGTTTCTTAACTGCATCAAAACCAAAATCTCCAGTTATTTTTTTTAATTTATTTTTTATCAACTGACAACATGCCTTTGGTGCATCCTTCACCTTTTTCAGTTTATTGAAAAAAATCTTACAATGGTCGCAAACGTACCACGATGCATGCAGGATGATGCTGTAATCCTTTACATTTCGATTTAAATTTAGCAAAACTTTGGTTTAAACTGACACAAGTATCTCTGTCAAAGAACCTGCGACACTTTACAGACTCTACACCACTGCCGTGTGCTGCAGTCAGGAATCAGGAGGTCAGGAAAAATGATCCCTGAAAAGCATGATTGGTGACTCTCTGTTCAAATCACCACGTTTAGCAGCTTTAGTAATTGTTACGTTGTATTGTGGTAGCAACGGTGGGAGTGATTGCTGCTAGCTGAAGCTCGTTGCCGAGCTTTGAGTTCGTACTTGTAGAAAATTACTCCTGTAGGACCCCCTTGGCGGGACCACTGAGCTTCTCCACCAAAGGCGGCTGCATGTGTGTGTTTATTTCGTTCCTCTCCTCTTGCAGGGGGTTCGGCTTCGTTACATACGCAGATCAGGCCGGCGTGGAAAAGGTTTTGGCACAAAACAGACATGAATTGGATTCCAAAACGGTGAGTTTTCTATTTTGAAGCGCTTTATGGTTGGCTAACTTTTTCTGTCAGCATGTTTGTTTTTTGGGGGGGGGGTTTAAACTTTTTTTTTTTTTTCATTCTTCTTCCTGCCTCTCTGTGCATTTTGCCTCCCACTGTATGGCTTGTAAAGTTTAGGAGTGCATTTTGGAGCAGCCACCCTTCCCTCCTCCTTCTGCCTCTCCTGTCTGCTCATTTCCCCCCTCCAAATCCCGGTTCAGGGCGCCAACATGAAAGCGTTCTTTCTTGGTCTTCATTGCCATGGTTACCTGGGGGACCTGAATGGGGTAGCGGGAGCCCCTGCTAACACCCCTCGCAGGTTTTATGCACAGCACAGAGCGCACAGAAGTTGCTTGAGCTGAGTTTTAAGGGAAGGGAAAAGTTGTTAGCGTTGAGTCCCAAGCCGGGCAGATTCAGCCTGTGAGATCTCCTCTTCAACATGGATGCAACTGTTTGAGATTTTCAGGGAGTTGAGATGTTCCTGTAAAGAAAAAAAAAAGAAAAAGTCCCCCCTCCTACACTCGTGGAGCAGGAAGATTCAAATGTGGGTAAATGGGACAGACACTTTGGCAGAAAGAAGGTCATGCTTGTGTTTGGTTTTATTAATAAATATTAGAGGGAGACGGGGGAGAAAAGGCATGAGAGGACGTGTGAATCCCAGCGGCTTGCTTCTGGTGTGACTCCGAGCTGCTGACTGAGATTTGAATATCCATGAAGGTGTGAATGTTGCTGTCTTGGTCATGTAGATTCAGTGTGGGAGCGGGGACTGGGTGTGTCTTCGTCAGATTGAACTCACACACACACATACACACACGCCAACGCACGCACACATGCATGCACAATAGGATCATTTGAGAGTGAAAATTGGTGGCACAGAATGGCAGCAGAGCCTAGGGGTGGAGGAAAGGTAGAGCTGGGTGCAGTTGTTGGAGCAAGTCTGTTGCTGGGGGTGACGCCAGCCTCTGGAGACGGTGCTGTAGCGGCACAACCCAATGGGATTCATGTCTCCATAACAACTTCTCAGCTATTTTGCATTAACTTAAGGCGCTGGACCCAGTCGGGCGGCACAGCTCTGACACGGAGAGATAATGTCAAGTCATGCCAGACTTTCACTTTTTATACATCTCATTATTTCAAAGCTGCAGCTTCCAAATATTTGAAGATTTCTATAATTTTTTAAAAATTTTATTTTATTTATTTATTTTTTTTACGGCCGTTATTAGATTTATTACAACACGCCTGTTGCTGCGTTCACTTCAAAGTGGGCTCTGAGCAACTGAGTCATATTACCTCTTTAAACTAGGTGCTGCTGAAGTATCTGAAAGTCAGAACCCTGTTTGCGTGTGTGTGTGTGTGTTTGTGTGTGTGTGTGATTTTGGAAGCTCAGCTTGGCAGGTCGCTGGTTGGGGATTAGACGCTGCCCTGTTATAAACCAAAATACTTTGCGGGGATGTAACGATATGAAAACTGGAGACTCAGGAGTCAATCAGAGATTGGAATCTGCCGATTTTCTCTGACCGGCTTTTATAGGCAGGTCATATACTGAAAAGCTGAGATTTTCTTTTACTTCTCATTAAAACTCCCACTATTTTCTTCTTTAGTTAAAAACATTTCAGCGAACAGAATGTTCTTTTAGGTCCCAAGCATGACATAGGAAAGTGAGGACATATCTATGAACATTATTGTATCATAAATATAGTGTCCTTAATGCTTTTATCATTTGGTAAAATGTGTTAAAAATATGCCTAAGATGTTATGTCTTTTTTCAATTCTTCAAATTTTTTCCCATTATTCGATTGATCTAAATAGGAAGTGTTCAAAGTGTGGCTTGTGGGCCTTTTGTGGCCCACGGACTGATTTTACGCGAGTCCAAACCTCTCGTAAAATACCCACCGCCTGTGCTGGTGGGTACAAATCTGACCCATCAGCACAGCCAGTGTCCACAGACAAAATCAAAGTACTTATCTCTAGTTGACTAAGTTTTTTTTTTTTGCTTTCGGTTTAATTTCTAAGTTAACGGTGCCACAACTAATCAGAAGCTGCTGCTCAAAATCAGCCCTCGGTCCACCTGTTCTTTAAACTTTGCAGAATGCAGCAACTTTGTTGATGAAACAGAGATCCAGGTGTTCTTTTTGCTGAGAGTAGACAAAAACAAAAAAACAAAAAAAAAAGTTTTGCAAATCAATAAAATAGAAGACAATGATTACCCAAAGTTAGACCATTGCTTAGCGGGTAGGGATAATCAGTAAAAGTAAAAATGTCTTCACATCTATTTCAAAATAACATGCAAGCCAACATCGTTCGCTTTCAATTTTGTTAGCGGTTTTTCATATAGCCATTTAATGTGTAACATCCAGGTCTTAGAGTCTTAGCGCTTGCATGCAATATTTGGAGGGAGATTATGTTTCAGGTGCAATGCATTCACACTCTGCATGCCAGGAATGTTTTTGATCAGTTGAAAAGCCATTTAGCGCCCTTCATGCCAACACCTTTTATATTTGTCAGTGGTGGAGATGCTAAAGCTCAGAGAAGGGTGGGGTGTGTTGCTAAAATGACAAACATTATTGCAATAGTTAACAATTGTATTCCAATCAAGGGTTTTGTTGCATAAATGATGTGTATGTTGTACTGAATTACTTGTACAAAATGCACAAAAAACAAACTAAAATGAAACACTTATTTCTGAATATTCAGGATATCAAATATAATTGGAATGAACTAAATTAAAAGTAGAAAAGTAGTTAGTAGGAGCAAATAAGTATCCTGATGGCCTAATCTAAAAGTCGGCTTAGCTTATTCAGAGGGCTGCATGACGCGTAGATCAACACAGCATTACTCTTTCTCCACCTATTGCTGTGGACTGCTGGACAGCTGGCTTTAAAATATTTTTTTTTTTTTTTGCTTGAAAGAATAACAAATTTGCCTGCTTGTAAATATTTTTGCTTTGTAGCCTAAGGAAGGAGCAGCACACATCACTCTACTGCTGTAAATAGGTTCTGTAAAATGCAGTTCTAAATTTAACGGTTGTTAATTTTCTATTTCTAACACCAAAGCTGTTTATTTTGCTGCAAGAAGGTTAATTGTTTGCTTTTTTTGGTTTAAATAAAACTCAGTCAGGTTAAGTTATTATTATTATTATTTTTTATATATAAATTTATTTAGGTTTCTAAACATAACAGAAAAAAAATAAATGCTAAAAACGTAAAAAGAAAAAAAAAAAGATTTATTGTCAGTTTGAAAAACCTGTCAAATATATCGATAATAAAACAGTTTGGTTGCGATGTTAACAGATATAATCTAATTCCCTTTGTTTGTTTTTGCCAACTGTGTGTATGCACTGGATTATTTATTATTTCAGTCTCAGTGGAGCTACAAATAAATCTCAATAACTGGCCATTTTCTGTGGTTGCTCGTAAGCACAACGATGTAATTGGTTCCTGATGTTCCGACTCCAGCTTTTGCTTTTGAAACGGTCTGGACCAGAAGTGGCTGGAAGGCCAAATAAGAAAATTTGCTGCCATTTGTTGTGAAAAGACGAATGTGAGCAACATTTATTCTGCGTAAAGATGAATTTGTTGGTGGGTTTAGGCAGGTTCACGATCTTAGAAATCAAGAGTTAAAAGGCTTTCAAAACCGTTGAAATATTCTGGTATAACTTTCCTGATGTATTACTGCCCCTCCACCGTCTGCTGCCGTCCACTGCTGGTCACCTGGCTGAAAACAAGCTAAACTTTCCTTGTTGCTTATACGAATTTTTATGAACTGATTTGACTGCAAAATGTGCACATATCCAGAGTGAAATTTAAAGGAGAGCTGTCCTTTTCTCTTATTAGAGTTTGTTAAAGTCCAGTTGGCTGTAAAGCAGCGGGCTGCAGGCTAGCAATCTGAATAGACAGCGAGAGCAAACCTTTGATGCTCTAAAGGCAAAACCAGGGAGAGAAAAAAATAATAATATCCTAAGCAGTATTTATTTCTACTATAGTTGTGCTTCAAATCTGCACATAAAGATAAAGATAAATGTTAAAATGTCATACCTAATAATCAACATGCTTTTTTTTTAAACTGATTGCTGCTTTTTTATTGATGTTTTTCCACTACAGTGAGCCACAGGTATACAGGAGCAACTCATACAGGCAAATACTCTGGTTTTCCTACTGGTAAACAATGAAGTACAGGTGTTAAATGCCCAGTAAAACAATGGCTGCGGTGGTGTGGATTATATGCTGAACTAAATGCACCCCCCCATGAGTTCTTCAGGTCTTCAATCCCCCCCTTATCCTCCCAAAAAAATAAAAAAGATGCTGCCTGGGGCACCATACAGCCTCTGGCTAAACAATAATAATAATGTTAATGGGTCAGACGCCGATCTAGCTTTGTTTTCTTCTTACTCAGAGCTGGAAAACGTTGATTTTTGTTCTTTGTTCAGACTGTATTTGCAAAATGCAGCTGCAGGAGTTTACACGTTTTCTCAGTTGTGGCCGTTTTCCAGAAACACCACATAAAAAATAATTGATCTGAAATAGATGGACATCATGTTCAGTGTTGCTAAAATCAACGTATTACTTTTTTTTTTTTTCCTGCAACACAGAAAAAAAAATAGATAAAAAAAAAAACAACAAACAAATAAGACGTCTCTCTCGGGAATGAGGGAGAATAGTCGATGCGCCGTTGTTTTCGCCCTCTAACGCCAAGCCTCAGGTTTGCTGGCGAAAGCCACAAAGGGGCAACGCGGGAGCCAGGGGAAGGTGCATGTGAGGGTTGTTTATCGGAGCAGCGAGGCTCACAGGGCGAGAGGGAAACTACATTAGCTGGTGCAAGGTCCATGCCAGTGGTTAAAAAGGTTATTAAACATTTACAGTACTGTTATGTCCTGGATTGTTTTTAATCCTCGTTTAAAAACGCTGAAAGTCACAGGTGAAATATCAGCAGAGCATTATAAATCCATAAAACAAACCAGAGGTTGCTGATTGTTTTCAGGGAGAGAGGTCTGGTGAGGCTGCTGTTTCTGGTTGGAGGTTAGATTTCCTGTCGGGGGCAAAGTATTGCCTCGGGCCCGTGGTGTGCAGTTGTGTTTTTCTGGACGCGGAGGGGGCATGGCTGGTACGGTGTTTGTTTTTCTCCGCAAAATGCTTCGCTGGAACCAGCTACAGGATTAGGAAGAGACGGGAGCACATGTTCCCAGAAAACGGACCGTCTCTGGGTCCAGTTACCCATAAACGCTGGGCGTGTTATGAGTGATGGATTGTTGAGCTTCATGGGTAGTGCGTCCAGTGGCGATGAGTCAGTAACGTGTGATCACTTAATGTTGTTATTCAATTAGAGGGATTGGGTCAACGTATAATTTTGTAAATAGTGATGGAGCAATTAATCATCCTATTATCTCCTGAGTGGCTCTGAACGCTGATCGGCAGGTCAAAGGGTAAAAAGAAAATCAGCTTTTTCTTTTTTCTCTAAACAACAAACCCATCAAAACTAAAAACTGGTCTCTGGTGTTCACGTTTGGATACAATAACTAGCATGCACATTGACGCTTGTCTATTAGTTTGATCAAAATCGGAGTCTAGATCAGCAGCTGCGTTACTGAAAAGCAGAAAATGATTGGATGTGAATGTATGATGAGGAAATATAAAAAAATTGCAGTTTTTAATGAAATGAAGTTCAAAATAAGCATAAATTTCACATATTTTAAAGGATTACATCTTTTATTTATTTACAGATGTGGAGGAATCAGAATAAAGAGAGGCTTAAGACACAAACACACATCACTTTTCAAATCATATTCCTTCCACTTCACAGTAATGCACCACCTTGTCTCGGCACTTCCAGTAAAACACACAGTTTGTGACTGTAACATAAAGATGCAAGACTTTGTGCTCCAACACCTGGTTACTAGAGCTTGAATGCTAGCAGTGGCCCTTCGACTGGAAGATTAGCTGTTAATGCTGACGTGGACAAAACTGGAGCTGGGGGGTTGGAAGAGAATAGGAGAGGAGGAGGGGGAAGGCTCAGCTCCTGTGCCGTAATCAGTATGGATCTGAAAAGCAACTAATCGGATTGAAGGAAACAAACTGGATTGGCCTTCCTGAGGTTCGGCCTCAGATCCGTGGATACGGCTCAGACCTGCTCTCAAGGTGGGACCAGGACGCGCCCGGCCCGGCTGGGAGGGTTACGGGGTCAGGGGTAGGGTTGGGTCGCCGGCCCTCATTAGCGCGCTTCGTTAACTAATTACTCCACCGTTGTTCGTCTGCGCAGGTCGACCCTGCTGGCCTCAGCCCAAACCAAGTGTCCTTCCCTCATTCATCGACATGCCAAGTTCCCCCTTTTTCCTCTCCTCTAGTGTTTATAGCTTGTTGTTTAGCCTATATTGATTGTGCTGCCATGATGTGGCGGCCTGTGGTGCCTTTTCATCAGTGTGGCTGTTTGCCATTTGGTTGGCGACTCGGCCAGAGTGTCCAGAAGAGGCAAACCCGTCATATGGCCGCTTCAGCCGGTGCTCCTGTCGGATTAAAAGTGCACGCTTGTGTTTGTGTGACATTTGCGCCGCATTACATGGGAACCCATGTGAGCATATACGTAAGGGTGACTGGGAGGGTCACTCAGGAGCCCCCGGTTCCTCTGCGGGGCCCATCTGTTTTGGAGTCTTTGTCCTGTTAATTAATGAAATCAGAGGGGCTGCCTGCTGGGACGGCCCCCGCTGCACCGCAACGCCGGACATGCCCACTTTCTCATGGGCTGACTGTTTCACAAATGAACACCTTCTCTCTCTTCCTGTCCTTTATCTCTTCCTCAACGTCTAATTTCTGCTTTCTACCTCTCCGTCTATTTATTTGACCCTCTGTCCTTCATACTATTTTTGTTTTGTTTTTTTCCAGTTTGTTACACTGGTGGATGCGCAGCGCCAAGCGAGGTGACTATTTGTTGTAGATTAGTGTAGATTTTAAAAGCTAAACCACTAAAGAAGAAGAAGAAGAGAGAATTAAATCATAATTTAGGCTCTGCTGTCACTTTGCTGCTTAGATTGAGCGGAGGTTGGATGTCATGAAGCAGGATGTTAGTCAGACCATTTCACGAACACTCGGTTGTAACTCTTCTCTGTCAGGCTCAGGCAACTTTTTTTTCCCCCTTCCTGTTACATCTTATTTATTTTATAATTTTTTTTAAATTTTTTTTTATTACCACCTACAATTTCACAATCCTGACTGCTTCTGGTCGCAAATCAAGCCTCTGAAGAGTTATTCCTGAGTGTTGAAAACAGTGACCTGGCTACATCTTTTTCTTTTTTCCTCCTCTTCTTGCTTTGTGGCCTTTCTGTCTTCCTCGAGGCTAATCCACCACTCTGACAGATGCTTTAGTTTTCATTTATTTTATTTATTTATTTATTTTTTTTGCCTCCCTCAGAGAACAGCCAGATGTAGAAATTGCATCTTAGATGCATTGTGTTTTTCTACTCAAGTGGAATGATTATTTTTAACAGCATGGCATGATTGTAGCTGTAGTGTCATTATTGCAGACGTTGCTTTAGGTCTAACCTAGAGTAGCTGGTAACCATCGCATTGGGGTGTTTGTTAGTGTACGAGTTCATAGGTGCTTGGTCAAATGGGAAATATAAAATATGTACATGTCACATGAGCGTAATAAATGCTGCCTGATATTACTGAGCTGCATCAGATGGGATTCTCAAGAATGTGATATTTTGGTTGCAAAACTATTCTAATAATGTAGATTTGCATCAATCAGGCTTTTACTGGCCGATGCAGATTTTACAGCTTTTCTGAAGGTCTGGTTTCTTGATTTCTGTTTAATTTCCGGCTATATTGGAGATATTTTGGCTCAGCGATGATTTGGCAAAGCTCTGACTTGCCCATGCTGTTTTCACCCGACTCGCTTTGGAAACTAAAAGTAATGGCAAAGATTTTCCTTTTTCTACTTTCCGAGCAAATGTAAAAGAACGTAAACATGCTTAGGATGATAAAACTACGAAGAATAAATGCATGACATGAATGAAACAATACAGAGGTAACAGGTGTTTCTCTTTGGGTCAATGAAAAATGCGAAAACAGTAAAAACCTCATGGCCATGGGACGGCGTTATCTATAAATAATGAAGCAATGCCTCGTTTAGTCCTCTACAAGACAAATTCACAAACAAACTTACCTGGTTTGTCACATGCCTAATGATGTAAAAATGTACAATATCACAAGATTTTCCCCCACAAGCTCATTTAGTTTAGAATAAGCAGATACTCCACTGGGATATTTCTAACCTCTACTGATCCCAGCATGTTTCATGACGTGCGATATGGAACATGGTGGTCATAATTGGACTTTATAATTGTTTTGTGACACAGGACACATACAGCTTTCTTTGAAAATGGCTTTAGGTGTTTTGTTTTTCCTTATTTTTATCTGCTAACATACTATCGCTGAAAAAAAAAAGCATAATCTCTTTTCTTCCTCGTTCAACAGTGTTCATTTCAGTGCGACCTGGTAGTTCTGAGTTATTGACGATTTATTGGAAAAGTATCTGAGTTCTAGTTTCTAAGGGGTCAATCGTTGACCCTAATCAGCGAAACTGAAAGAGTAATTTGACAGATGTATAATCCAGTAAAACAGATACTTCCCAAAACTATATGACCGTGAACCTTGTTAGATTCTATTTTAGACAAAAACAAAAACATTGTTTTTGCTGATGTGGATGCTTTACTTGGAAAAAAAAAAGTCTTCCGCTTTAATGTGTTCATTTAACGCGATTTCTTTTATTTTCAAGTATTTGACATCTCTCCAGTAAAAATAGGTGGCGTGTGATGGGACGTGTTCAATGATTTTAGTCAGTAAAACATATTTGGTGTCAAAGCCAATCCAGACATTTGGCAAACGTCATGCAGACACAAGAAATCACAACAACAAAAAGTCGGAACAAGTGGGGCTTTTTTTTTTTCCCCTACTTTTTTTTGTGATGTATTTTTGTGTCAAATGTGATTCGGCTTCTGATCGCTGTCAGCCTATGGTGGGTCCATGTCTCTGCCTCTTATGGCCTCAGGCGGCTTTACTTTTCTAGTCATGTCTGACCATTTAAGAGCAGGTGGGCTGATTTCGGCACCAGAGGCTTATAAGTCACTTCCTGGTCAGACTAAACCCACGAACATGCCCCCAACTTTGCACCGAAAATAAATATATAAACATATTTGTCTTTTTGCATTTGTTTCATTTTGGTAATCTTTGCTTTTCTTTCTTTTCTTAAACATATATATATATATATATATATATATATATATATATATATATATATATAAAGGTATTTTTGGAGTGCAGGTGCTCCGTACTCTGCTCTGCACTGATTGAGTACGAGTAACATTTTCTCCTGCATGGTGTTTAAAGACCATGTTACACAGATCTATCATGTTACATTTATCTCAGTTGCGGCAGATACTATAATAAACTGCTTTGTTGCCTCTCTCTTTTTTTTTTTCGTGACCTCGCTCCGTCGTCGTGCTGCCGTTTGCCGTTTGTCGCCGTCGGCTTCTGTCACCTTCCTCTTTGTGCTCAGACCAGCTGGAGGTGACATGACTCTTCTCATCTTTGCGTCCCACTTCAAGGTGCAAAGTCCTTCTGCAATCCCTTTCAAGGGCGCTGCAGCTGCATCTTGGTTACACGGCGTTGTGCTCTCCGAGTGCTGGTAAATCTGAAGCACTTAAAGGCTCTCAAAGGATGTATTTGCCATCAGAAGCGAGCAATTATCACTGTAAAGAGATGAAAGGTTCTTTTCAGAAACGTCGAATGAGGAACCTATTTAATAATGCCTATATTGTTCACGTTATATCTAATTATTTTTGGCTGTTGGGCAGACTGTAGTTGCCAATCGCAATTCAATACACCTAATAGCGGCCATGTGAGACACAAGAGGCTTTGCTTCACAGATCCAATTAATGCGACATAGATGGAAACCCCTAAGACTATTATACACTACAAGGTCCTGTGACCTAAAATCATCTCTCTCAGCTGGCGTGAGTGCGAATAACACGAGATTCCGCGCAAATATAAAATGCCAGGCCGGGCTTTGCATATTTAACATTATTAAAATGCCAGCACATTCAAAGCTCATTTATTTCTAATTTTATCTGCAACCTTGACCACTGCTGAGACATTCCAGTGGAGTGGGGTTGGGGGGGAGGAGGGGACTCTGGATACAGTCAAATCTGACTAATCCAAAATGGTGGTTGTCAGGATTTGTGAGACTTAGAAAAAAAAAACCCACATTCATCTTAAACGTATTCCGAATATTAAATGCTCATTTCAGATCTCGGGCCGCTCCGCTTTGTCTTGTTGGTGGCGGTCCGGCCGTGTCTCAGCAGAAAATTCGGAGAAAGTATGAATTGTCGCCTCGGTGACTAATTTGTTCCCGTTGACTGTTTGTGTGGCTGCTGGGTTTGGATTTGTGGGGGCTTGCATAAACAAGGGGCTACTATACATATTCACAGATTAGCATACATTCTATTTCAGGACTTTAGCGCTTCTTCCCAAGTAGTCAGATTTACAGACTTGTGTGTTGTGACTAATTCTGGTTTTTATTTACCACTGCAAGAATTTGCTGCTTCTGAACAGAATATAGAGCAGATCCAGACTTGGTGACTTTGCTGTATAAATAAAAGATTTTCATGGTGGGTGAGGTCAAAGCCCTGACAATTTGCCACATTATAGTTTGCATTTCTTGTGTTAATACCGAGCTGTGAAGATTTGATTTGCTTTCGAGAAGATTTCTTCTCGTTTTTGCTTTGTCGCCACATTAAACGTTTTAGATTTTGAAACAAATTTTAACATCAAAGATAACCTCAGAAGTTGAAATAAACTTCTTTATAGTAAGGATTTCATTTTGTAAATAAAATAAAAAAAAAAACTATCCAAAACAACCTGATCATGTCAGAAAAAGTAATCAACCCTCTAAATCTGTTGTTGTTACCGTCCTGGGCAACAATAGCTGTCATCGAACAGGTTTTGGCCCACTCTTCTGTGCAGAACTGTTTAATTGCTCATATATTTTTTTTTAATTCAGCCTGTTTAAGGTCATGCCACAACATCTCAGTCAGATGAAAGCCCAGGACTTTGGCTAGGCCAATCCCGAACCTTCATTTTGCTTATTGTGAGGCATTCAGATGTAGACTCGCCGAGCAACATGTGACCGCCACAACGTTTGACTGTCAGTGTGATGTTAATGAACTAAAATGCTCAGTGCACAGAATATTGTCCCTATAGCTTTGAAGATCATCTAGATTTTTCTTTGTTCGTTTGTTTCTCCTGTTTGTCCACAGCGAGTTGTGTCTTACTTTTCACACATGACCAGACAGGCTTGGTTTGATAGTTAATAATGTTGTTGCTTTTTGTTTTGGGCAGGAATGTAATTCTTAATGCAGCTTTTGGTATCTTTTATTCATTTTGACTTTTTGTCATGAAGTTGGATGAGCTGTAACTCGGTGGGAGGCAGATCTTTAAACGATGTAATTAAGCCTAAACATAAATGAAAAGCCCTACAAAACACAAACAGCAAACTCAGGAGGGGAAGGGTTATCACGTCAGTGCTTTACACTGTACTTTAAAATAATCCAGCAATCTTTAATTTTATGTCTGCTCCACCAGCGTTTATAACTGGGTTTAAATCTTTCCCCCTGCAGATCGACCCAAAGGTGGCGTTTCCCCGCCGGGCTCAGCCTAAGGTGAGTGCCCCCTCACAAATGAGTTAACAGCGAGGTGATGATGTCATATATCACCCCTAATCCCTACATCCTGGTTGGCTAGGATAAGACTCAGGCCCGTGATCAGAAAAGAGCTGCAGTTCACTTGTTCAGCCTGACACCGTGACCCCATTCTCTGCTCCCTGACCCCTGTCCTGCCTCCTGAAATGACACAGATGCATCTTTAGTTCCTGCTTCCTCATGAATTCATAGGATTCATACATGAACCGACGCAGATCTGAGCACGCATCAAACTCGTAGAATTAGCAGGCAAATCCTTGAACAGAAACGTGACACCTGCCAATGTACAGTCTGTGTCTCATGAAGGACGTCTTCTCGTTCTGATTGTCTTTCCAGCTTGTGACCAGGACAAAGAAGATCTTTGTCGGAGGACTTTCAGTCAATACAACCATCGAAGATGTGAAGCAATACTTTGACCAGTTTGGAAAGGTGAGTTTTTACAAACAATGCTGTGTTCAGGCCATGACCTGGTGTTATCTTTCATGGAGGCAAACAACAGAATGGAGTTCAAGATGGTTTTATTTTTCATACCATTGCACATTTTTTGCTGCTTTGTTTTTTTATAGTTAGAGTTGAGGAATTAATGCTCTATCCATTAGTTATTTGCACGGAATGAGTTGGGCGTACGCAATCGCTGCCTGACGTCCGCGCTGAATCTGCAAAGACGTCGGAAGGGGCGAGAGTAACACACATTTGCATAAACTTGCATGCAAGGCCTGCATGCAGAGACGTACGAAGAAGGCAGTTTCCCTCACACACTTGCTTTGCAAATTTGTCAGCCTCAAAGTTATGTAGCTTGCGAAATTGTAATTAGTCGGGTAGATATTAGATTTATCAGTTATGTGATCAAATAAACAGAAAATAAAAGTGTTATTTCCAATTGGGATTACAAACATCCATCAGCTAATAAACAAAATTTGTTTGTCTTCTCTTTTGCTCTGATGTGTTCTGACTACGTTTTGCTACAGCTAACAAAGAATATCTATGTATTTTTATAAGCAGGAGCAGGGGAATTAAGTGCAGTAAAACACATGTTCAAGTCATATTCTGTCTCATCAGCAACTCATTTTTTACAAATAATGTTATTTGTTTTCTTCTCGTTTGGCTAGCCGTTAGCTAGCTTAGCTAACACTGCTACTCAAACCATTTTTGAACTACTCGACTTGAAACTATGCATTATTTAAGGAAAAAGGTTTGAAATAAATGCTCTCGTCATTATTTTTGTCACTTATTCTGAACTTTTCATTCATTTTTTTTTCTTCTTGCCTTTTTGCCAGTTATGTTCTTAGCTGAGGCGTTAGCGTCCTGCAGACGACTCATGGCACTTTTTTTAAAACAAGCATTTCAGCTTTTATTTGTTGCTAAATCAAATTAGACTGCAGGCTTTCCGTGTACTCTCACACATGTGAAGGTTCGCCCTACAGAAGAACAGGTGCCTCTGGGCAACCCCAGATTTCTGCAAACCTTTTCTGCTCCGAACAGTTTCCTTTGAAAAATTAGGAGCAGAAACCGAAAGCGCTGGTTGACACTAAACCTGACTCCGCATTCATTGGTGTTTTTGCTAATCTGCCACTGCCCTAACTCAAAAGTGTTCATTCGCCGCCTTTGTGTTGCTGTTTTGCTCATTTCCAATCAAATTGCTGGGGGGGGGGTTCAGCCTCGGCGTTTGTCCTTCTGTAGCCTCTTTGAATGAAATTTGGTCAAAGAAGCCCATGCTGTGGAGACAGATGAGTGGCCGGGGGAGAGGGAGGAAGAGAGCAGGAGGGGAACAGAAGAGCGAGATGGCAGGGGACTGAAAGGGAAGAAGTAGCCCCCCATGGTGACAGAGGAAGGGGATCTCTGGGAAGGTTGAAGGGCAGAGAAAAAGGGAGGGATGCTGAGATGGTGAGGAGCATAAGTAACTGTTAAAGGGGTAAAACGCCATCGGACAAAAATAAATGAAATCTAGTCTTAATGCATTGCATTTTGAGTTACGCTGAGTTGTACTAACTTATCAAAAACAACAGCTGTGCCGTGCTCCTCCTTGTTCCCCCCAAAAATCAGTTCTTCAGACACCATCCCACTCCACATAAACAGCCTGCTCCTGCCCCTCTCTGCTTGTTGCTGTGGTGACCTGCCTTCGCCCATTGTCCCGCTGTAATCCAGTGTATTTTTACCCCCCCCCCCCACCATCCCTTACCCAAAGAGTGAGAAGTGTGCAATTGCATGAACTGAAAGATGTGTGTGCGCGCGCATGACGGTGTGACAGTGTCATCGTCATGGCTGCAGAGGGAGGCGAGCTTGCATACATTTGTGGAAACACAGACAGACAGTGGGGCTCACAGGCACTGATCCAGTTGTCACAAACATTAAGTGTGCGCCTGTGCTGCTGTCGGTGAGCAGGACAGTCTGAAAATGAGCACCGCTTTAGGTTGTTGGCCTAATGGGTTGGAAGAAATTAACAGCGTGAAGCTCCTTCTGTCTTGTGTCTGGATGGGCTTTTTCTATCTCTCTCCGTCTCTCTCTTTTGGCCTCTGACTCATGCCTGCGCTATTACCATATTTCAGGTGCTGGTTCAAATTTAAACGCCTTAATTATTAGTCACGGATGCAGATTCCACGTGTGACCATCACACCCGTTCAGGTAGGCCGTGCTGACACGGATGAGCTTTTCTAAAATGGCAGTTTGCGGTTGTGTGCTGAATCAGTTTTCCTCGGTGATTACACACACTCATATCTAAGACAACAGTCCCTCCGCGGGACGAGGGAATATTTGGACTGTTTGGACATGTGAGAGCAGAGCCGCATCACGGATAGCGGCAATCCCACAGCGCATTCCCGCTGAGCAAGAAGTATTCCTTGTTTATTATCTGAGCCTGGCTGCAAGGTGCAGGTTTAGATGTTACAGAGCCCAGTGTCCCGTTTATTTTTTTATACCGTGGCTCCGCCTCGCAAGAAAAACACAGAATCCACTACGCATTTTGACGCAACTCTTTGATTCTCGCTGGGATTTATTTTTTTTGCAGCAACACATCTCAAAGCAAACTTCACGCGAGTGCGTGTTGACGTCGATTTTTGTATGTTTTTTTTTTTTAGCAGTTTTCGACCAAACCGAAGAGGTGGAGGAGTCTGCTTATGCAGGTTTTCCACCTGAACAAGTCTCAGCTCCTGAGAGCTGGCAACGTTGGTTGAACGTTGCCAGGCCAAGAAGACTGCAACAAGCACGTTTTGTTTGAAAAATTCATCCGGATCCTGAGGTGGAGGTCTTGAAATCCCCCCTCAGCCAAGAACAGTCCTCTGCTTTTTGGCTGAAGCTAAAAATAGAACGTATTGACAACCCAGATGTGTTTTAAACTGGTGCTAACCATCAGACCATTTCATAATTAGCATTTCAGATCTTTTGCTCACATAGCTTCTAGTTCTGGTAAAGCCAGGGAATCCCTGTTTATCCTACCTTCTCCACTCTGCATACCTGAAACTAGGCTACCTGACAAGGAAAGACTCATTTAAACCCCAACCCCCCGTCCAGCTTTTTTTCTCTCTTTTTTTTAAAACTCCTGCAGCAAAATGAGTGGATATGTTAGAGCTTTAACCAAAGAAAGAAGCGGATAAGACAGAAAATGCATCGCGGTCGTGGCAGACGGGGCGGGGGGGGAAAAAGTTGGGACTCCGCTCACCCATGTGAGCTGGCGATTAGAAGGCTTGACTGAACACTTTGTCTGCTGGCCTGTTTAGAAAGAGATGGCCGGAGAGCCAGAGCGAAAACCAAAGAGGGAGATGTGAAGAGACAGCGGGGGGAAAAATGTGAATGCCACCTTTCATAATCTCTCAGAAAAGTTTAATGGACTTGTCAGCAAACACTTGTTCTTTGGACAATAGCCGTACGCTTCGATGGCAATGGAGTATTTTTAAGCCTGGGCTCGAAAGGCGGCTCAGGATCTTGGTTGACCCTTGTTTCTGTACGTCTGGGAGGCCAGAATTTGAGAATACGGCTTAACTTTTCTACTCTCCAGAATAACTAGTGACTGTGCTACTGCTGCTGCTGCTGCACCAATCTCAGACTCCCACTGCTATGCAATCAGATTGTTTTACGGCACCCTCGGAAGAGGACATCGTGAGAGCAACTTTCTTATTGGTTTTGGGTGTAGTCTGAACTCGCACACATGATTGAGTGCTTTACATGCCTGCAGACCTTTACCTGAAGCGCTGGCATTTTTTGTACTTTAGAATATCTTTTCTATTATTATTATTATTTACATAAACGTCAAAGGCCACAAACATGGCGTTTCATTGCCGTATCTTCATACATGCTGCCAATGCTATGTACTGTTTTCCAGCATCCAGGTGAAACTTTGACCCCGTGAAATCTTTTTCACTGACTTTGATTTCTCTTTAAGGTGTATATTATAGTATAAGAAGAAGTAGAAACATGAAGCCATAAGAGCAGCTTTTTTTTTAGGCAATGCTTAGAGGTCACACACCTGATATAGAGGTTACAGTCCTGCAAATCTTTAACTAGAGCACATTAGCATTGTTGTGCATGTTATGTTTACTTTTCGACATGACAAATAGCAAATCCCTCTAATGCTAAAGGCAAGGCTATCTGTTCTTGTGAACAGATTTGAATTGAAAGCGGCTAATTTCCTGAATCCGATTTCTTTTTATAAAGGAGGAAGAGGTGCATAAGATGATGCACTGACAGCAGTGGTTCTGGCAATGTCCAGAACTTGCACGCATTTAGCTGATGGAAATTAACATTTTTGTCTATAACCTTCAAATAAAGAGCACGCATGTTTAGCTATCTGAATTTGAATAGCTTAGCGAATAGCAGCAATGTAACTGGAGATGGACTGAACATTTTTGACGCTGATTTCCAGTATCCAATTTTTCTAAAGTTTTCAACTGCCCAACCCCACTTACTATAAAACTGTTTTAGCTTCATAAAGACAAAAATGATTACATTAGTGCACTTTAGATAAGATATTATATTAGCAGTTAGCCAAGCAAGGATTATGCAAACAGTTTCCGTGATTATATTGTAGAATAGAGATCCTTTGAGGCTTTTAAAAGGGGATTAATGCACTATACATATGGTAGATGTATTGTAATTGGAGGGCCACTGTGTTCAGTATCAGTACCACAAAGAACTGCTTGGACTGCAAAGTGCTTAAGCTAATGTTTGTGGCAGGTATTACATTTTGTGACTGTGTTGTTTCATGCATGTTTTCAATAGAGCCATATTGTTGGGATTACAATAATGAATGTTTTCCAGAATATGGGTAGACTTTCTTACTATTTGTGGCTTATGTTTTCAATGAACCCATAGAAAGCAACACACACACTGTTTAAGGATTAGCTTATTTAGCGGCAGTCACATCACTGTGCAGTTCAACCTTCGTATTATCTACTGAAAATCGTACTCTCTCTTGCAGTCCGTGTGAGACTCCTCAAAAAGTCATGAGAACAAATTTCTTTTAAATTGCTTTTTAATTCTCTGGGCTTTCTCTGAGTTAAATTTTTAAACAATTTTGAACGCCTTAGCCGTACCGGCCAAAACGACTAACACTGAATCCTATTCCCTAAGTGAGAGCTTCTACACTGAAGGTTTGACCTGGTAGTGTGGCTTTAATGATTTACAAGAAAGAAAAAAAACCCTGATTTTTCTGTTTCTGACAAGCTAACCACCCAGATTTATTTATAAAACGCAGAGCAATAAAAAATGTAAAACATAGGAAATAGATTAAAAGCCTATAGGGATAAACCTGCCTGTGCGTTCTACACAGTCACAGATGATTAGCATGTTAGCATGCAGCTACCTATGTGGCGTCCCCACAGCTCTCTGCTGTGTCATTGAGTTTGGACAACCGGAAGGGCGGAAGACATGAGAGATGGCAATGGGGGGAGGATAAAAACTGAATGAAGGACAGAGATAGAGGTTGGGAGGAACTCTGTATGCGCATGTGTGTCGTGCGTGTGTGCGTGCGTGTGTGTGTGTGATCAGGTTATACTTTGACAGAGAACACACAGTCAGGAAGGTTGTTAGAGCAACCTTGATCCCGCGTGTGCTCATCCACCTGAAAGCGAGCATGTCTTGTTTTTCATGTGAGATAAGTGCCTGAAATTGGACGGCTGGATCATCCAGAGGCCTCTGCTGCTCATGTTACACCGGCTTGAGTTTCACCTGATGTTGACACATGGAAATAGCCGTGTGGTCACACTCGGCACGTGTCCGCGCTGCGCCGCACACTCGAAGACGGAAAAGTTTGATTTTGCCCGGTTGTTTGGCTCCTCTGTGCTCCTTCTCCTTATGCCATTGGATCGCCGGGAGAAGCTGCAAACTTTCCTGCCGGTGAAGGACAAGTGAGGGAGGGAGAGAGGCAAGGGGAGGAGGTGGGGAGGAGGAGGTGGAATATGAATAGGGCAGTGGAGTGAGTGCAAAAAGGAAAGAGAGGAGGGAGAATAAAAGAGGAGCGTGCTGACAAAGGCTCTGAATCACTTTGCTTTGCATTTTAAAATTCACAATCTTCTCTAACAGTATTTCCACCCTTCAACCCAACTTTATCCTCGACCGATTTTTTGAAACCATCCCTTTATTTTTCTCCTTCTTTCACATTCGGTCAGTCTTGTTTTCTAGCCCCCTTTACTCTCCATCTCCAGTCTATTCAGTGAAATGAGTTGTGCGGTAGAAAGGAGGGGAGGGGGCTACGAGCCCTTCTAATTGAAATTCTTTACAGAGTCTCCATGGGAATAGTAAACTTTGCAGGGAGGGATAGAAAGACTGTGCGGGCGGACAAACGAGAGGGAAAGATCGAGCTGGGGGAGAGCTGGACAAAGTTTATGAGAAGTGAAGTGAAAGACAGACAAACGGGGAAGAGTTTCTTCCAACTCCTCCTGATTTAATTCTGACGCATCCATTTTCGTTTTGCTTAACTTTTGCCGCCTTTCTTCATCAGTCCTCTCCTCCCAGTCGCCTCCACCTGTCAGCCCTCCCGGTCCTTTGTCCCCCGTCCACCCTCTCCATCTGTTTTCCCTTCTTTACCCTTTTGCTGAAGAGGGACAATGGCACCCCATGCTGGGTAACGATGTGCGAGTGTTACTGTGTCCAAGCTCATGTCTTCTCTGCTTTGTTTCTCCAGGTCGACGACGCTATGCTCATGTTCGACAAAACGACCAACAGACACAGAGGTAAGAGTCGCACACACAAACCTGCACCTCATGTAAACATGCGTTGACATCATGAGATGGGGGCCCTGGGAATGAAAGGAGAAGCAGCGTGATAGAGTCATTAGGTGAACCGCTGCAAAACAGGCTGCGTTTTCCCTCCAATCACATCACTTTGTCTTTCCTCCGCTCTTGCCTCTCCCCTCCTGCTCCATTTATCTCTGTCCGCTCCGTGGGTGAGGGCAGGGCCCGCCGAGGGTCGCCATACAGAGTCAAGATGGCTATGGGCGATGATGTAACGTAACGAGACAAGCAGGAGGAGATGAAGGCAAACGGGGACGACGGCGGCGGCGGGGGGGAGAGAAAGAAGAGCAGTGAAACTGATGATCATCTGGGATCAGTTTTGAAGAAGCCACACCCACTCTAACCCCCTTCTCTATTATTCTTATTTCTGATTGACAACCGTGGCATGCGGAGGTCACCTCCCCTCTCTGCGCTTTGTGTTACGAAGATGAATGCGGAGCAAAATGTTGATTTGATTGCTTGTTTTGTTAGAAGGGGAGCAGGCGATGATGTCGTTCTGTTCTATTTATTTTTTTTTATTTTTTTAAATCTGTTTCTGTTTTATCTGTCCCTTTTAGGTTTCGGTTTTGTCACTTTTGAAAATGAAGACGTAGTTGAGAAAGTTTGTGAGATCCATTTCCACGAGATCAACAACAAAATGGTACGCAGCTGAGAATTACTTCCACACAGGATGTATATAATTTCCAGCTAATTGATTGCACTTAAAACTGATAGGCAGCAGTTTGTCCTAGTGTTCCTAAAATAACATATTATATTATCTATATATTTGTTATAAATCTTTAGTTTTATTCGTTATTTTGATTTACATGCCTAGAAATAATGATAAATATATCAAAAAGGATTGCTTAATTTCCTGCAGAGTCGTTTTCAAGTCTTTATTGTGCAGAATAGTTGCAGCTTTTTACATCCTGCCTATATTAGCTGGTTAATTATCCATGCAAGTCTGTGTTAGAGCCTACAATCTGCATGTTGATTATACGTTGCTAACTGCAGTTTTAAAATAGCGTTACCTTAAATTAGAGTGATTGGTTTAGTTTCTTTTTCTCCGAGGTGCTTAGTTTTTTTTAGTTTTTTTTTATTTGGAATAAATATTTCCAAACAGAGTGTGAGGGGAATAATTGTGGCCTTTTAGTCAGTCTGCTGACCAGCAGTGTGCAGCAACAAGTGGGGGAGATTCAATACTGCATTTTCTTTTACATCTTACAAGCAGACTTGAATCTCTAGTATGTTGGAAAATTTCAGCATGTCTATATGAAACTCACAAACTTATTTTGTGCAGATGTGTAATTTTTAATAAACACTTACTGATGTTCACCTTTGTTCAGGTGGAGTGTAAGAAAGCCCAGCCCAAAGAAGTAATGACGCCGACAGGCTCCGCCAGGGGCCGCTCCAGAGTGATGCCTTATGGGATGGACACCTTCATGCTGGGGATCGGCATGTTAGGTATGATCCACAGCTAAAAATACAGAAATTAATAAATGTAACCTCAGGTTTTGAAGTGAAACTTTGAAAATAGCTGCGTTTTTGTAGATATTTGCCTCAAAACCTGCAAGACGTTTTGAGGCAAATGTACGTCGACACATTCTTCAGCTGCATTGATGACTCTGAAATATTGATTAATGCTGACGGTACGTTTAAGCATGAGAAAATGATTTCCTTTGGGCTAAATATGTACTCTAGTATGTATTTTTACGTTGTGGTGGCTTCGTGAACGCGCCGTCTCAGAAAAAGACGGCCAGTTTGCCTTGAATCGACGCCTTCTCTTTGGTGTTAGTGACGTCTCATTAATGGTGTGTGTCAAACACTGGAGTCAGAGTGAAGGGCTTTTATTGGAGGAAAACGCATTTGAAGATATTCTCATTGAGAAAAAGCAGGAGCTCTGTCTTGTGTGGCTGTATTGCTCCCCCTACTGGCCATTTGAGATAACTCTGCTGTCAGTAACAAAAGCTTGTAAGCATTTAATAAAACTCTGTGACAGTTTAAGATTGGAAATCCAGTGAAATTAGTGTCAAATTTTTTTTTATTAGTAGGATATTTTCTGTTTTAAGATTTCAGATTATTTTCTCTTTCTTTTTTTTTCTTTTCTTTTTTTTACAGGCTACCCAGGTTTTCAGACTACTACCTACACCAGCCGCAGCTACTCTGGAATAGCTCCCGGATACACTTACCAGTTCCCAGGTACGTTTTGTTTTGAACGTCCAACACATCTTGCAACTTTTTCAGAAGGTTTCTGAAAGCATATGGCAATAAACAACAGGAGCCATGTTTTCCTCTGTAGCTTTTGTGTCTTGCCAAAAGCTGGAGACCAAATCTGGATTAAAAGTGATTTGTCTCTCTGTTTGTTGGTCCAAAAGTTCACTGTTTTTTTTCTTTCTGAACCCTGAGTATGAGTTGTTAATATTTTCCTTCAAATTTGTACATCTGTTTCTTCTTTCCTCTTTGGTAATTCTGTTTATTTGATCTACTTATGTAACTCCCTTTCATTTATAGCTCCTCCTTTTCCTTTCGCTCCTGACTTCCTGCCGTCCTTGAAGGATTTTTTTTTTTTTTTTTACTTTCAGTACTTGTGCCTTCGCCTTGCTGTTTTGTGTGTCTGTGGCTTTGTAGTTTCTCTGGTGGATGGCGACTGTATTTACAAAGAGCTCTCTCTCTTGACCTTCTCTGTTTCTAGAGTTCCACTTAGAGCGGACCCCCCTTCTGACATCGTCCCACCCCCCTGAGCTGGCAGGTCAGTGGCTCCTTTCTCTTCTAAAGGCCAAGGGAGTGGAAAAAAAAAAAAAAAAAGAAAAAACATTTAGCAGCAAAACATCAAACCAAACTGTTTGCCCTCGGAGTCTTTGGTGCTAAATAGAGATTAAAAACATCACAGGAGCCTTGTTTGTAGGAAAAGTTGGATGTAGTTGCAGTAGTTTCTGATTCCAGTCAGAGCTTTGCGGCCAGTTTCTGAACTCCAGCTTTTATAGGAACAGATTTTTTGCCAGATTTTGATCCCCCTAAATTAATGGCATTCAGAATATTTGTCTTTTTCAAGCCATCCTTATTAGTTACTTACATTAGGAACAAAGGACGACATCACACTGTACAGAATCGATTTAAAGCAGCGTTTTCCTGCTTTAAGGTAAAGACGAAATGATTTGAAATGTTCTCTCAAGCTGTCTTAATGGTCGGGGTGTTGGCACGATTTAGTGTGTTAGTATTAATAACCATTAACAGCAGCCTCTGTTTGCCCTGGAGCTATGGTTCTCAAACTGTGGCTTGCGTCCTGCTGGTGGTACATGGGCTTCTGCAAAGAATCATTATCAACTTGTTTGGAAGGTGAACTAATAATGTACTTCTTAGTGTTTTGCACTTTCAAACACTCGCAATCTGGTTGGCACTAATTTGTTAAAGATTAAATGAGATAAAAAATATTTGCAAGTGTTAAAATATCTCTCTTATTTATTTATTTATTTATTTATTATAAAATGTTATATGCTGGGGAGCCATGTTGGACTTCCGGCTTTCAACTTTTGGGTAAAAGTGTTACATATTTATGACCAAGCAGTGTTGATAGGTATTATCGACATATTGAGAGGGCTTTTAAAAAGTAGAGGCCCACTTCCCCAAAGAATGTAACTCTTGCCATGTTTCAGTTCTGCTGTTTTGCCTGTTATCACTGTAAAAACGTCTCACACAACCGACCCGCACCGCATCATTTCTGGGTTCCCTTCGGTCCGTCTCTTTGGACCTAACAACAGGCTTTTAGGTTTGGCCTCGCCAGCTGGAGGTGGAAAACGCTCTCCTGACTACAGAACTGACCTGTTCTGGAGAGCATGGCGAAAACGAGGGAAGAAACGAGATTTTCAAAAAGCTGCCAGCATTTTTTTAAGTTCAGCTCGCGGGTGTTTCCTGAAGTTGGTTCCAGGTCACTCCGCCCCATTAACAGTTTGGCGAAACATTTGGCTATAAATTGATGTCTTGTGGCAGACAGCTATTTTTTTGTGTATGAGAAAATCGGGGGCAAAATAACCTAAACTGCAAAGGTTTAAGATGGAGAAACCACCACCAGCCAACAAAATCCAACACTTTGATGCAGCCTAAGCCAGAGGTCTGCATCTGTTTAAATTCAAAGATTAAGTTGGCCCTTTGCTTCTAGTAAAAAAAATGTCTCTTGAGCTGTAAAACAAGAAGATCACAGTTAATTATATAACTACTACATAAAATATGTGTTTCAGTGTTAAATAAAAAAAAACCCAGTTATTTCTATTTTAGGGATTTATTCAGAACAATGAAAATTTCACTTTTACAACAAGCAGATCAACCAGATCTCTACAAAGTACCAACCACAAGCTGTTAAAGGGCTGAAATGTGGTCAAAACCTCCTTCTCTTATATAAAACCTATTTTAGTCGATGTGTGTTTATTTAAGCGTAAGAGCAAAAGAAAACGAAGTGGCTCTGTTATTTTAGTTCAACCTCAAAGCCACAGTCAATTGATTTGATCCAAAATAATACTTTCATTTCATGAAAAAAAAAAAAAAAAAAATCAGTTTTCCATTAATCTTATTCTGTGTGACGTCTCCATGCAGATACTAAATCAAAACCTGTTGGGCAGAGAGGAAGGCAGCCACCATACAAGATTTTGCTTTTTAGGTTTCGTAAATATTCGTACACGGACGTGAAAAAAGAGATTAACGATTCAGAATGATTCAATTTTAGCCTGGAGAAGTAGAGAAAATTGTGCTTTAGCCTCAATATGAGCCTAAATATGAGCCTCAGTCAATTATTGACATATCGGTATTGGTTTGATGCGTAAAGCCGCAGCGATATTTTTAACCGATACGTTTCAGGAGAGTGGCGATATGTAATATCAGTGGATATCAGTTAGCAGTTATGAATATCAGATATTGATCTTTCCAGCGGTTGTAGCTCTTTCTCCTGGTGTGTCCTGATGAACAGAGGTGATGCTTCACGTTTGGCTGACTCACGGTCAGTCGGAGCGACGGCGGCTCTGGTATTTATAACTCTTGAAAGCTCTGCTGCCGATTCGGTTGCGTTCAGGATCAGCTGAATCCTGTGTGACTAAGAAGCTATCATTAGGAAGAACGTCTGGCAGCTGCCGAACACGCTGCCTCCAAAACCCGAAATAGACCTTCAGCCTTTTTTTTTTTTATCTGTAGCACTTTGTAACTTTTTAACCACGAACCTAAATGTGTTTATTTCAAAGTTCGCTGGAATACGGCAATAAGCGACACCTCAAACCAGGTCTGCAAGTGATGATTATTTTACTAATCGATTATAATGCCGATTGATCGGATTAAAAAAAAAAATGGGCAAATTCTGAAGATTTTTTTTTAGAACCACCTGATGTTATTTTACAACATATGAGATATATGTTTTAAAAATGCAAATAAATTACTTCGATTTTAATAAGAAACATTTTGTTGTCAAAAATGCAATAGTGTTCCATTCCTTAGCTCTTCGTTCAACATCAGTACATTGTAGGAGTGATCTGTTGACTATTTTTATTTTTAATTAACCAAATTATAAGAGCAAAAGCTGTTTCTGGCTCTATTTTTTTTTTTTTTTTTAATGTTTTACAGAATTTGAATGCAGCGAAGCCAAAACTGGGACACCTGAGGAGTTCTGGGTAGAACAGATTTATTTAAAGAAGGGTTTTTTAACCTTCAATTCAAAATGTATAAATTAGAGTCTATACACTTCGTAACGACTAATCAGTATCTAAATTAGATGAAAATTATTTCAGTTATCGATTCATCGTAATTAATCCAATTAATTGTTTCAGCTCTGTTCAAAGGACTGATGTGTTTTCCGAGGCCCAGTGGTTGATTTGCAGATCAAATGAGGTCACTGGGCGAAACTCAATATTAGCTAATGCCTGTTGTCAGTCAGTGTTAGTGAGTTTTACCTCCCAGTTCCTGTGTTGTAGATGGAACCACCTTAAGGGGGAAATTCAGGGACTGAGTAACTGTGTAGAGAAACTAAAATAGTAGCAGGTAAAAACTAAACCAAATGTGATATAATGACTGCAGAGGATGCAGCAGACCTGTGGTGTTTTGCCGTTTCCTGATGCAGCAGGACACGTTTAGGTCTGCTTACTGTCTACAAACGACCCAGATTTGCAAGCATCTCTTTTGCAGCTGCGCTTTTAAACCTTCAGGTTCAAAACTTCTCACTCGGACATGTGACTCCGGGCGTTGTTTTTTTTTTTTTTTTTTGCCCCACATCCAGTGAACCCAGAGCCAGATGCTTTATGACGTCGTATCCTGGGTGCATTTTTAACCCTCGTGCAGCAATTGGATTGAAATGCCGTGACAGATGTGTGAGCAGATGTAGATTCAGTCACAGTGAGCTGTAGATTATTGCTTTATGATGTGATATCGGAGAGTGGGCCACAGTGAGACGTTTGTGCTGTAACGCGGTTTGTTGTGTAATCCTCAGCCATTCCCCTCACTGCATACGGACCAATGGCGGCGGCGGCAGCAGCAGCAGTAGTCAGAGGTGGGCTTCTTGTATTTGTATGCTTGCTGTAGATAGAATGCTTGCACAAAAGCTTCCTTGGACAAATAAAGGCGTATTTTTAGAAACGTGTGTGTGTGCGTGTGCGTGTGGGTGTGTGTTGTGTGTGTGAAGCCCTCTGGTGTCCAAGCCTGACTCGTCTCTCCTGCCTCTCAGGCTCCACCCCTTCACGCACAGCTGGCTTTCTGGGCACCAGCAGCCCCGGACCAATGGCCGACCTGTACGCTGCAGCCAACCAAGACTCAGGAGTCAGCAGCTACATCAGCGCCGCTAGCCCCGCCCCCAGCACAGGGTTTGGCCATGGTCTCGGGGTAGGTCATGCCTGCTACGTTTCAAAAACATGCCAGGGTGTACACATGTGCTCACAAAGAGCACATTCATTCCTGTCCCTGTGTCCTCAGGGTCCTCTGATCGCCACTGCGTTTACTAACGGCTACCACTGAGGAGGCTCAGGTCACAGAGGATCGGAGGGCTCCTCCTCTGTCTGCTGTTGTGCCAATCAGAAACGCTGGCTGCCCCTTGATGGCGCAATCTGATTGGCTGGCCACAGGTCTCTAGCGGGCTCTCCTGGCACCGTGTGGCTTCACCCACCGACTGAAGATCTTTTTAAAAACCAGAACTCTTGTTTTGCTGTACTAATCTCACTTCGACATAACGTCCCCGGTTCTTCTGTCTTCACACTAGATCTCGCACATCCCACCGTTTTTCCTCGATTACAATTTCTTTCTTCTACTGAAGCTGAGAAGAGGAACCTGCAAAAAAAAACACAAAAACAAACAAAAAACATTGAGAAACTGTTAAACTGTTGGAGTAGGACAAAGAGGAACTGTTTTGATTCACTTTTTAAATGATTTTATTATAATGTGATGTGTTATTTTATCATGAAATCTTTCAGAAGCTGTTACTGATGTGGTGAAAAAAACAAAAGAATGTGTGAGATGGGGGCATTTTTAACAAAGGAAGAACAAACCCGACAAAAAGTCCTTTTTTTACGCTGCAACTGTCACTGAAAACACAAATGAAAAAAAAAAACGAAACAAAAAGAAAAAAACAAAAACAAACAAAAATGTATATTTTGGTAGTCTTTAAAAACAAAAACCTTTGTAATATTGTTATTAATATTGACATAATAATGATAATCTGTAAGGTATTTTATTCTGTAATTGGTTTTAAAGCAATGTTTTTATGTCTTCCTGTAAGATATTGTACATAGAAGCAGGGACGGGGCGGGGGGGTAGGGTGGACGGCGGGTTCTCATTGGTTGGTTTTGACTGGATGTCATGTGCTACTGTCTGCGAGCATCTCACTACTTTAACAGCATGCATATGGTTAAATGCATATGCATACTGTGGGGCCAGTACGCTCTTGCGTCGCTTCAGCGCAGTGCTGAAATGCGCACGTCTGGGAGCTTATCTGGTGTATTTTCTCCGTTAATTGACCAAATCGTCCCTTTATTTTTTTTTTGCTTTGCTTTACTAAGAGTCCAAAGTTTGACTCTTCCATCTTCATGCAACTTGAAGTTAAAACACAATGGACATCAGGAATAAAGGAAAAGTATCACCTTAAAGCAATAGAAGAAGCAGTGCAGGGCTAAAGTACATTCATTAGGATCTTATTTGGCCTGTTTTCTTTTCTTTTTATTATTGTTTTCTTTGGTTAACAACAAACTTGTCACTTCTCTTGACTGCAAGAATAACTTCCCGCACAGCCTGTTTGAAATAAGTGCAAGGGTCATAAGGACGAATAATGACTTTACAGCAAGTTGCTCTTTTTTTTAAGATCATATTTACTCTTTTAATGAAGAAAGTCGTTCCTTTTTATCGCTCCAGTCCTTCAAAAATGCAACCTGGGCTTCTGGGACAAATCACCAACAATCTTCAAGCTGCATGGAAAGTGCTGTGGCGGATTGCTATTCTCAACAAGTCAAGGAGTTGACAAGTTTGCAAAGTCGCCCCCCTATTTTTTTTTCTGTACTTCCTTAAAAAAAAAAAAAAAAAAACGCATGTTTGCATTTTTGCATGTTCACGACACTTGTTTTAGTTAAACACGACACACTTATGGAAGGATCACCTCAAAGTCCTCGCGTCCATTTGCAGGATGCTTTCAGGCGTGTTTGCTCCGTTGATCAACAAAATCGCCTGTTTCCCGCCTCGCTTCTTCGGACATGCGCGTTTTGACGCCTGAGCGTTTTGACGCCTGAGCGTTTTGACGCCTGCGCGTTTTGACGCCTGCGCGCCTTCACGCGACCTGTTTGAGCGAAACGCGACAGACTCGCGGAAAGAATAACGACCGTAAAGCAGGAGAAACTGGGGATTCAGGGGGGAAACCGGGCTTGACTTCCTCTTTTCGAAAAAAAAAAAATATATATATATATATATATATATTTTGAGCGGTTCTCTTTAATGTTTCTGTTTTTCTGCTCTCTTATTGAAATAGATGTTTCTTTTTATGCGGTGTTTTCCACCGTGACGACAAATGAAGGACATTCTCAGAGAACGCAGTTGTAAAAAAAACAACAAAAAAAACAACAAAACAAAACAAACAAAAAAAAATTTGAAAAAAAAAAAAAACAACAACAAACAAACCACGATCCTGTTTTGTCCTCTTATCACTGTTTGAAGGTGCATGTGGTTGCGTCTGAGCGTGCGTGAGTCCGTGTTTGTGCGCATACATCCAGAGTGTAATATGGAACTACTTCTGGCAGCGGAGGAGCATTTTGATTGCCTTTTTTCTTTGGTACTGAGAGAAAAAAAAAAAGAGAGAGAGAGAGCAAAGAGGTCACCCTGTTCCGTTTCGGCTCGCCTGACTTTCTCCTGTGTTTCTCTGGAACCAACATATTATTGTTTTAGTGATGATGCTGTCGCTCCGTGTGGCGGTGAACAGGCCGAGCCCGGCGAGCGGAACAGGGTGACGCTCCCAGCCGGTTCTGATACCGAGGGCTGTGAACAAGAAGACTCTGGCTGGCAGGAAAAAGCAGGAAAGCTGGAGCAGATTTGCAAAAAAACAAAAACAAGCCTCCTGCCTGTTCGGCCTCCACTTTTTTCTGGCACAGAAAAGTTTCCCGATGCAGCCAGTGGCTCCTCTTTGTCAGACAGGCTGGGACATGGTTTAAAAAGCAAAAGAGAAAGAAATAGAAACTACTGCTGGACACCAACACTGTAACTTTTTAAACGTACAATAAAGCAATAAGTTATTTTTTACCTTACAAATGAAAATAGTACTATTATTGGTAACGGCAGACAAGAAGTGGAAAATTCTGCGGCATTAAGACTTATTTTCTGGAAAAAGTGAACTATATTTTTCTGTTTTGAGAAGTTTTTTGTTTTTTTTTCCCCCCTCTTGTATATTGCTTTTAAAGATGCCTTTTTTTTGTTGTTGTTTTGGTGATGTATGAAAAAGGGCCAATATTTGGTGCGGAGCTCTGTGTGAGCCTGGGTAAAAATTCAGACTGTCCCTCGCCAAGCTTTCCTTTTTTATTTTTATTTTATTATTATTATTTTTTGTTTGTTTGTTTGTTTTCTGACTATTTCAATTTGAAGTTCCTAATAAATTATTCTAAAGCAATTTGTGTTAGTATGCTTGATCATTGATTGTATTTTGTGTTGCCAGGCTGCGGTCTGTTGATTTGGGCATCGGCCTTTAAATGCAGTAACTTGTCAGCGTTATCGCTTATTGATTGGAAAATTACGTCAAAACGATAAATAAATGACACAAAATTGGTCAAATTACAGTTAGACCCAAAATAACTTTTTTTTTTTTTGACAAGTTTGTTATTAAGCACAGCTGTTACCATGACAACAGAATAGCCATATTTTTGCTTTATAGTCTTTACATGTTAAATGTACAAAAAAATCAAGACTACATATTTTGTTTTCCTAATTATTTTGGAGGGACCGACATGAGCAACATGCAGCTCCTCTGCAGCTCTGCATCAAGTGGATGTGGAAAATCATGCTGTGCCTTTACTGACTTTGACAAGACAAAACAAAAAAAAGAAGAAAATTAGCGCACACGCATGTCACAGCCGGTGGGATACAGTAGGACAGAGCGCTACTGGCTGTGTGGGGAGCCAGGTCAGAGTCGGTAAACAGTCTGATCCCCTCGCTGACGGTCAGGCGCTGGACTGAGGCCAGCCGGGTCACAGATCATCTTCCACTTCTCTCCTTTTACCCTCTCTGCCTGCAAACAGAAGAAACCTACAGAGGCAAAATGGAAAACCATCCAAAGGACACCACCTGACTCGATCCGTGGACGTCGGTTTCTGGATAAGCTTTGGGACTTTTAACTCCTCAGGCTGGATTTACCTTCTTTGGGCTCATTTCTTAGTCACATTTTTTGATTTTAATCAGCATTTCTTTTTTTTTTTTTATTGGGCTGTTTTTCGTGTTTTCTTTATTTTTGTAAAATATCACACTGTTCAAGATGTCAGTGGCAGTCGGTGTGCTTGACTCCCAAACAAAAAGCTCCTTAAACGGGAGCACATGTTTTGACCGTGGCTCTTTGAAAGAGCAGGAACTTCCACCTCCCCTCCGGAGCTATCTTTGTTTGACCATGCTGGCGTGCTTCTGTCCGGCGTACCCCGTCAACATAGTGGGCCTGGCCTTCTCTGTCCTGGTAAGTGTGGACTACACGGACCGACCCGGCTGGATTTTAACAATATATGTATCTTTATCCACATAAAACAGCATGTCAGAGAGGCGAAAAGGAGAAACGCGCGGAAGGAAAGGGTGTTTCTGAAATACTGCGGTGACGCTGCCCTCTGACCTGCGAGCGAATCTGTTGGACCCTGAGATGTAACACAGTCACACACACACCTGCTCCGCCTGTCAAACAACTTTTTCTTCTATTTTTATCCTTTTACTGATTCTAACGGCGACAGGACTTAAGTCCATCAAAGTCAAAGTTTGTCTCTCATTGTGTTTTTGTTTGTTTGTTTTTGTTATAGACCAACACTCAGTACTATATAAAAGTGAAAATAATAGATGATTTCTTTAGATTTCTGTAATAAAAATTGGGAAAGTTGGGCTCCCATTTGCGTGTAGAGCGTTTCCAGCTCAGTCTGACGTAGGAGCGTCTCCGGCAGGACGTTTCGGAAACGCATGACCACCTTCTCGCGTCCTGCGGATTCGCATCTACTTGAAAGACACAAATAACTAATATTGTTTTCTTTTCCACTTACCAATTACATTCTGCTTTATTTTGGCCAATCGTATAAAAAGCTTGAGTTTGCAGTGATCAAATGGGAAGATTTAGTGACTTTCTGCAAGTCGCTATACAAGTTATGAATGAAAATAGAAATTTAAAGGTTGGAATTTAAGCTGCCCTGCGCCAAAAGTTGCTGTATAAATAAAGTTGCCTTTCCTGCGCCCGCCTGTTATTTCCCAGTCTAGGAACAGTTACTACCAAGGTGACTACGACGGTTCCAGGAGGCTGGGCAGGAGCGCCTTGTATGTCTCCATAGCGTCCATCCTCATCGGCCTTCTCGTCATCGCCGTCACCTGCATCGTTCATTTCACCACAGTGAGTCAGGCGGCCCGGCTCCATCAGGCGTCGAGCAAAAACAAAATGCTGCAACAACATGCCGTCGTTAACAGCATGTCCGTGCATGAGACTCACTCGGTGTGCAAAAGTGCACCGGCATGCCTTTCAAAGAGCTTCTTTGATGTTTGTGTTTTCTAGTACGTCTTGGTTTCATTGCACGTCTGTGTGTCTTTCAGATGGATTATTAGCAGTGAGAAGAAGGGAGAATAAATATGAGACAAAGCAACAGAAACTGCTGGATGATGGTATCTGGATCGGCTCATGTTACTTCCCCCCCGTTGACGGGAAATGACTCATTTTTACTGCTTCCTATAACTCATACCCCCCCCCCCATTCTTTCCTCTTTTCATTTGAACAATCAATATAAATGTGATGTATTTCTACGCTTGATATCCCACTTGATTCCTACTCAAATGTAGATTTCTAGAAGCAACGGAAATCTAAGAATTTTAGTTTCTACAAGGCTGAGACGCAGGTGTATCTTTTCCTACACTGAGCACAGATTCAGACTGAAGCTCTAATCTATAGCTAGTTTCTTGAAGCCATTCCTTGACTTTAAAAAGATCAACATTTATCTGCCCCAGCCAAATCGAATGCTCTGTTGTTTCTTATTTTGAAGAGAGACAGAAAGTCATGCATTATTTATTAATAGTCCTTTTTTGACACTCTAATTATCCTAAAAGAAAAATCCACTTCCATTTGTGCCAAGGATTATTATCCTGGAGACTTAGCATAGTAAGTTTTCTGAAAACTGCAGTATGAAATTATACTCCTGCTCTTATGTTTGAATTTATTTTAAGGCTTTTTACCAAATTAGCTCTCTGTATTTGTGTGTCAATATTACAAGGTCAATAACTTTTCTTCATAAAATATGATTTTCTATGAATGTGTCTTTTCGCAAAAAACTTTTGTTTACTTTCAACTTATTCGAATGCACCACGCCATTAAAAATGTATTTGCACTCTAATAAGTTTCTTGTCTTTGATCAAACTTGACGTTGCAGACGATCACGCGTATTTCAACATCAGACAAAGACATCCTGTCAGTTCCTGGATTGTTTTTATGGTTTGATTTTAGTTTCAATATTCTGTGTTCCTTAGTCTCTTAGTTTGATTAGCTCTGTGTTTGTTTTACTTTAGTTCAGTGCTCTCTTAGTAAGTCTAGTTATTCTTTAGTTTTTTACGTTTGGTTATTTTTTAAAGATGAATGTTTTTAAGTTCCCGGCTGCCGTCGGCTCTCTCCCCTCACACCTGAAACCTGTCAGATAATCAGCCCAGGTCCTTCGTTCCATCATTCACTCTCCCAGAACCGGATTTCCTCTCACTCCTTCCTCCAGCTAGAGGAACTCCTTGCTGGTTCGTCCAGCTGGATCCTGTTCCCAGTCATGCTTCTTATGACTTTGTCTGTCCCTGGTGCTTTTTGTTCTCCTCTGGGTCCCTGTTCTCTCATGTTTTTCTTCTTCTTCTTTTTTTTCCTTCAGGCTTTCTGCTTTACGGTTCTCTTCGACCGACACATCATGGCCCATCCTAAGTAACGACAACATTGTGCTTTCAAATTGTGATTTAAGTTCTCAAGGTCAAACTACTGACCAAATCACTTGGCCCATTGTGAAAAGGCTCCTGAACCTAACAGCTGTCACCAAGTGTTTGTGATAATTGGTGAGGATGATCTAGTTTCATTCTTTGGGCACCTGGACGTCATAACGTAAGCGATGTAGTAAATTCAGCCTTGGTTTGGATTTGGAGCATCCATTATTTTAAGGATACTCAGAATTCATACAGCTGATTGTCAATTTCAAATTTTTTTTTAAATTTTTTTATACGATGTTAAGAGTTTTCACGCAGTCCGAAAACTTGCATCAACATGCGTGTGAAGTAACCTTTGAACTGAAAAGCTGATTATAGTCTGAAAAACCGGTTTAAAAGATCTAACGCTTTAAATCTTTTGAAGTACCCAAAAGGACTCCTTTCCTTACTTCACTCTGGAGTTACAAAGAAAAACTACAATGTCGCTTTGATTTTGCCATAAGTGCTGAGATCAACTCATCCTCAGCTCACCTGCCTGCTCAGAGTGACAGAAGTTTTTACCTGCAGAGTTCAAACCCTGACGGACGTCTGCAGGTCCCGTCAGTCGTGTGAAGGAGGTTCTGGTCTGGATTTTCCCCCCCAAACCCCCAACACCAGTACTGATTCAACTCATTTGGACACTTCCAGTCTGATTCTTCGGCAAAATGACGCCATGGCTGCGCAGTAAAACGACGCGTTTCACGGCTGTTGCTTTGCTATTGCGCCATATCAGCACGGCTCTCACACCGACCGTGTTCATGACGGCTCTAACGCGCCGCTCCAATTTGATTTGAACTTTCTAGAGAAAAGCTGCTGTAGGCTGACGTTCTAACACATAACACGAAACAAACGTCATCAATTAATTCTGAACAAACATTGGAGGAGTCAAACTACCGTCTTCGAAAAGCTCAAGATCCGCTTCTGCTAATGTCTTCAAGGGAAGCAGACAGCTGACGTGCTAGGCTGACGTTAGCATGGATATGCTAGGTTCTTTATGTGATATATCAGGGGGGTTCCAGGTCATTGTGCACAAATCAAAAATAATGATAAAAAATAAAGCTAAATCTGTTCTCCTACTTTACAAACTTTATGACTCGCTTGATGTATTGGAAAATTATTTGACAAGTGTTTCAGCTGCTCTCTGCTCTCACTGGATTCTTATTTTATTTAATGTCACATTTCCAGCCTTCCGCCTTCAGACGGCTAAAAGAAACCAAATCTTGCAGAGTGTAAATAAAATCAATTATTTGAAACTTTTTTTAGTTTAATTGGCTCATGGTCCTCTTACAGCAAGAAGGTGCATGTAGACCTCTACGATGTTTTCTGGCCAGCAGGAGTATTTTTCCGATTTTTTTTTTTTCTCCAATAGATTATGTTTTTGTGCAGTCTTCCTCTCTTATCAATGAACCTTAATAAAACTGACATTCGAAAACTGCTTTTTCTTTCTCCTAAGGTCACGATTGTCAGAAAATAACGTTAACCTAACAATGAGAAACAGACAAATGTGACAAAAAAAAGAAGAAAAAAGCAACAACAAAAGCAATCTCTAAGAAGGCGAAGACGTTTTTTTTTTTTTTTTTACAGCACAGAGAAACGGTCGTGTCAGTCCGAAATGTTATCTCTTCTGCATTACTTCCCACATGTGCAAACAGCTCTTCCCTGTCGTTTGATATGTCACAGTAGACGACCGGCCAAATATAGAAGATTGGTCTCCATGCAGCCGACTGCCCACTCCATCACGCGGTCAAACCAAACCGGCCCTGCTGCGGAGCGACCGGGACGTGCAAAAAGAGGCCGAAAAGGTAGGAGGGAACAAAAGTGATGATTCAGATGAAGGTTAGCGGAGCTCCACCGTCCTCCGAGTCTGTTTCGGCTCGTGACTCATTCCAGTTTTCCCCGTTGTTTGTTATTTAAAGCAGCTCTTTCCAGCTGTTTTTAGACGTTTCAGGCCTCCTTGAGCTAAAAATTGAGGCCAGAGCGCCCTTGATGACACAAATAACACCTACATGCAACACACACACACACACACACACACACACACACACCCACACACACACACACACACGAAAAAAGAAAAAAAAAAACAACAACCCTTCAGTGAAAACATATCTCCTCCATGCAGGTGGAAGTCAAAAGCAGCTCCCCTCGGAGAATCGGGTTGGAGGCAGTCGTTGTGTTGCACTTGTACGAGTCAGTTTTAGCAGTAATCTTTGCTCTATTATCTACTGTCAGTTGAAAGGGAAATGCAACATGATTGTGGCGCATGCCTCTTTGATGTCGGACCAAAGCAAAACTCGAGAGGATGAGATGAAAAATGAGGGCCGGGATTAGGCGACTTGAAAGAATTTAGGCAGATTATCGAGGGGATCAAGGTAGACTTTGTGTCAGCAGGCCTGACTGACGTACCGTGCGGACGGGGGAGAAAGAAAAACCAAACAGACGCAATTAATCGAAGCAAATTAAAATCGGCTTTATTTTTATGTTGTTTGTTTGATCTCTTTCACGCGCTCGCCTCAAAACCCATTTGATGTCTTTCTTTGCCAGGCGACATCAAGTCACCTGTAGCCACCCTGCTGCGTTATTAGCGACAGCTCTGACTGTGTGTTTTGCTAGCCGTCCATGACTCATGTGAAGCAGGCCTCTCAGACCAGCTCCCTCCATTAGCGCCACATTCTCCATGTACACATATCTCATGACAACATTCCTCCTATTCAGGAGTCGCATGCAGCTGCATAAATGAAACGTGATAATGGTGGGAGCGAGGCAGAGCAGGCAGAGAACATGAAATGCATCCAGGTTGGACGAGATTAAAGACATCAAAAGCAATCTCAGGTATTCGGCTTGTGTCGCTGCGTGTGCATGATTGCATTAAAAAAAAATAAAACCTGTTTCATGTATGGTTAAATAAACGGTTGTCAAATATGTAATGTATTTGACAACCAACAGTCGCCTGTCCTCAGATTCAGCTGATGGCGCATTACGTGCATATATGACATTTAATCTATGAATTATGGTCCTTTATGTCAGGATTTTTTTTCCCCAAATTGTTTTTGATATATATTTTTTAAAAAGCATAAAAAAGAGTGTGGAAATAAAAACATTTTCCACGTGATCAATTGTAATTTTCTCAAAATACAAAGTTTTCACAACTTGATGCCACAATATATATATATATTTTTTTTTTTACCTGCAAGAGTCCTTTATGGTAAAAGGAGGGACTTGCTTTATCATCTGTCTGCTATATTGGATTTAATAAAATTGTTCTTGCGCTTGCAGTGGATGGCCAGTAGTCGATAGTGTAATGAATGTTGCACTAGTGTCCACTTCAATGCTTTGTGCGCATTTATAACACAAGTATCCGCGGGAAACGCAAGAAAATGGGCTTTCAGATTTCTGTCCACTGCAGTGACCTCTATGCATGAAAGACTTAAGACAGGCTGCAAACTGTTTTAAAGATCAAAGCAGCTCAGAGTTTGTGCAATTGTTTACAGTAATGTGAGAGATTTTGTCTGTGTGAGACATACCAGTCACGAGATTTATAAATTCGAACAAGCTAAAGTCCGAAAGACTTCTCCACATTAGACTCACCCACTTGGGGTTTCTTCGGCGTAATTCAGGAGTTGATGACCTTTCAGAAAGAGTCTAATATGAGCCACTGTTCATTAGCGATTTCAGAGGCCAGTATCTCTGATTAACAAATCGGCGGCGCTGCTGACGACCAGCGTGAGAGCCACTCTAATCATACTACTTGTAAGGATCCCCACCCCAACCCAAACATCTAAAGACACATTGACTATCGCTGCCCTTTTCCGGCGCCGCTGACCTTTATGTTTCAGTCCAGATAGATTACGTCCTTCCTTACTTAATTGAGCCGTTTTTGTCAGGATGTGGATATTTATTTCTGTCTAATAAACCAGTATTACGTCACTGTGTGGACATACAGGTACAAATCTTAGCAAAAGTATTCGCATGTCGTGTCAGAAGAAACTTTAATAACACGTGACAAGCCAAAGCAAAGTACTGCATTATCACTCTGTTGTTTCAAAACAAATGAGATGTTTGATCTCAAAGAAACAACAGGTATAAATAAAGGTGAAATAAAATAATGAATGTGAAGTGGATAAAATACACACAGTAAAAAAAAAAAGTCTCTAATTTATGGTAAAATGACAGCAGTGGCGGTTGCCAGAATTTTGCCTTAAAATCCAGCGAAATGAGGAAATTTCTTGTAAATTACAGATGATCTTGGTATTTACAGTGCATATGTATATGAAAAAAAAATCCAAATGAAAATATCAAAGTTTGTTGTGGCGAAACGTCAAATTAAAACAAGCATCAGCAGCATCGATATTTCTGCAAGGCGATGGCGTCAAAATGACAAAAACCTGTCGTCCCGTCGGCAGAAACGCACTTAACGTGATCATCTCATCAAGCTGCACGGTGTGAGTTTTTTCTTCTTTTTGCAAAGCTGCTGTCCCTCCCCGCTTTTCTTTCCGAATGCAACCTTGCCGGACCCCCTCCTACCCGCCCACCCCGACGTGCAGCCATTTGTCTTCGCTGTGACAGGAGTGCCCTTTGAAAACACACACGCGGTTCGAAACTGGGTCACGACTTTGGCCTGTGTGCATTAGAAAATTATGGATGATCTGTATATCTCGTTATGTGTACCATGGCAACTCAGAATACTAATGACTGCTGACATTTATCTCACGAAGACGCACAGGCGCACCAGGCAGACGGACAGCCGACCAAAAACCTTGTTGTTAACGAATGAGAGACAGAGAAAAAGAAAAAGAAAAACAAAACACATACAAAGACCACACAGTCTTGAGATGCGTCCTGACATGTCAGTGGTAATGACTCCTCTAGAGAGGAACTGCTCGGGATGGTTTCTAAAACACCATGCGTTTTCTGTTTGGATGTCATAAAAAAAAACATATATTGCATTTATTAAGACTTTATGGCACTGAAACAAAGATACTTGCAAGTGTAAAAAGTGAGATAATGATGTCGTACGGAGTCCAACTGAGAAATGATCTTTGTTTTTTGGGGTTTTTGTTATTATTATTTATTGTTTTTGTTTTTTTTTACACCCCTGGAAAACAAGAAGCCTTGCACCTTCTAGGCATGCAACGCTCTGATGGTTTGCATCACTGTGGAGAAGGAACCGCAAAAAAAGTCCAAACACACTTCAAAGCTCCACAAAAACTCCTTTACGAAGGAGGAGGAGAGGAGAGGAGAGGATAGCCGGAGCCGAAACAAAACAGACAAAACCCTCGAATGGAACCAGAGAAAACGACTCTTGAAATCAGGCAGATGATTTCATAAGATGATGCGCGACGTCTAACCGGATGCTTCTGGAAGCAGAACGTTGCAGGATCCTCTGGGGAAACGTTCAAACGCTGAAGTGTAAAAAGTCAAAACTCGTCAAAGGCTAACAGGTGCATTTATTTGCGTGTCATGTTCACCAGGAGCAGCGAAACACGCTTTTTTTGCCCGTTTGCTCAGACAACACGGCGAACACGGGAAGCAAGAGCATGACATCTGCAACATGCAAACTGATCAGCTCTGATAGCAGCCATAGGAGTTTTTAACTGAAGACCTGCATAAATTAGTCTGGTACAGCGCTGCAGGGACAGAGGAAAGTGCACTGAACAAAACAAATGAGGCTATTATGCAATCCATATAAAAATACACACTTCAGGGTTCCATCAACACGAATGCATATTAGTGGGATTTCAATTTGGATTTAGGTGGATTTTTATTTATTATTGTCTGTCTATTTATGTTGCAAGTGCATATAAAGAAATAAAAGAAAAGTAAAAAAAAAAAACCCCAAAACAAACAAAAACAAAAAATTGATTTTTTTTTTTGTTAAACTGCTGGACTGAAATTAAACAATGTTTTTGACTCAAGTCACTATTTCTGATATATTCAGGCAATAAACCTGCTGTAAGTTCAAAGTGAGACCTTCAAACTGAAATGACTGTGTGTGTGTGTGTGTGTGTGTGTGTGCGTGCGTGCGTGTGTGTGTGTGTGTGTGTGTGTGTGTGTGTGTGTGTGTGTGTGTGCTCCAGTACTGCTTTTGGCCTCTAGAGGGGCCTCAAGCTGAAGGTTCAATCGCTGCTTTTGGTTCCCAGAAATGAAATCGGCTCTGAAAAACACAGACGTGCAGCAAATGCAAGTTGTGCTGCGCAGCTCGGATTAAACCCCAGATGATTTGCATGAAGCAGTTAGCTGCCTCACAGCTATATGTACTTTTTTTTTTTCTCTGTTCAACATCTGAGTCTCTTATGTGACACAAAACGGCCACACGCATCCAACATTTTTTTCCCCCCCTCTATTCCAAACAAACCTGAGACATAACTAGTTATTTTGTATTTTTTTTTTCCATTTCCCCAGAGAGCTGGACTCTGAGTTCAGACTAATTGTTGCCTATTTGAAACGCAGCTAAAAACACTTTTCATTAAAAAATATCCCAAGAGAGATTTCAAGAGTGATTGCTTTAATGAACCCTCAGAACAGAGACGTTGCCTGAAAAGGCCATTTATTCCTCTCTTCTCGGAGTTCTTTTGGGTACACAGTCTGTTCTCCTTTTAAAATGCGGTGCTAATTAACTTTTCCATCGTGATTGTAATAGAGGGCTCGGCACTGCCATCCACAAAATACAGAAAAACAGCGGTATTTTTGGGACGACGGCTCAAGCAGCTGAAGGCAGCCGTGTTGATGCTGACATTTATTGTGGGGATATCAGAGTAAATCTGCGACAGACTGGCGACCTGTCCAGGGTGTACCCCGCCTCTCGCCCGGAACGCAGCTGGAGATAGGCACCAGCAACTCCCGACCCCGTTGGGGAGAAGGGTGACAGAAAATGGATGGATGGATGGATATCAGAGTAAATGAGCTCATCCTTCTTATTTGTAAATACATAAATCTAGAAGAAGAAGAAGAAAAACCATTTCCTTTCCTTCTAACTCACAATCTGGTCAAAGGAATGTGATGTTTGTGGCTCAAGTGTGAAAAAGCTGCTTAACTTACTTCACCTTGCACTGGTGACTCTGCAGCTGCAGAACAGGCCTGATGACCCAACTTGAAAAAACAACAACACAACTTTACCCAAAATTATACAAAATGTAGAATGGAAGACTTTTTCTTTTTTGTTAGAAATGTGCATTTATGGACTCTATAAGCAGACAGGGTGAGACAAAAGCTCATGTCTCACCCTGACACTGGACACTCGGCAAACTTTCCAGTCGCTTTCCATGTTCTCGTGTCGACAATTTGACCTGCTGGGAACCAGTGAGGCCGCATTGAACGCAGAATCCATTTCCTGCTTGTCCTCTTTGGGCCAAGCAACCAAAATAAAAAGCCTTTTCGATCACGCTGCCGAGCCGAAGGAGAAGAGTTATTGTTTCACCCGCCAAGCGGCGTCGCTCGTTTTCCATCATAACAGCCTCCACATCTCTTGCTCCTCCTGTCTTGCTGTGTAATTACATCCACAGCCTTCTCTCCTCTCCCCTACGGTTGATATCACCGCTGACATCCGCATGCACAGCCTCCCTCCTCCCTCTCTCTCTCTCTCTCTCTCTCTCTTTCCATCCTTGTTCATTGGAAAGCTCTCGCCCTGCCTCTGTGCGGTCCTGCCTCGTCATGCGCGCGGCGCGTCGGGGAGGCAGAGGAAGAGATGAGAGAGGAGGAAGAGGACGACGGGCAGCCGAGGACGGAGCTGTTCCTGTTCTCCACGTGAAAAGGCACAGACGGTAGGAGACGCGGCGGTGTTCCTCCAACAGACGGAACTGGAGGCTGACTCTTGTTGTCTTTTTGGTTTTCTTTTCTTGTGTGTGCTTCATTGGAGAAACTAGATGCGTGTGGTTAAACAAATTGTAAACTGTTGACATCCTCAGTTGTTGTTGTTGTTTTTTTTTTTTAAAGGATTGTTGAGATGGTGACTCAAAAGGCTCCTGGGGTCCATGTCAGCCGCCAGGGGGAAAAAAACAATCATAAAATGTGAAGAATCAGCTGATTAGGAGATGTTCCTGTTCCTGTAATCCACAACGGAAATCTAAAGAAGGATTTTCCAAAATCAGTCATCTGAGTAAACGATGAGGCGCTTTTGCTTTGGATGCTCCAGATGATTTTTTTTGGATCCCTTTCGATGCGGAAGAGCAGCAGCTCAACTCCGAGCTCCTCCTTTTTTATTCATTTATTTTTTTCCAGAACCTCTAGGTCCAGTTACAGCACGCCGTGTTTGTCTCCTGCTCCAGCAAACGAGACACTCGCTTTAAACAGGTTTCAGACAGAAACATAGCTGCCTGGTCGAGTGCTTTATTTACTTTTGCACAATAATAATCCTGATTGTTTATGTTGCACAAAAGTAATCAAGACATTTTAAATAAAGAAGGCGCTTTATCGGTCTTCATTTTATCCTTGTGATGGCAACTTACGTCCAGTGTGCGACTCGTGTCTGTAAAGTTGACCTGGCTGCGTCTCTGTGCATCACAAAACTAACACGTGACGCATTTTCTCACCGCGCCAGGATATCCGTATGGACTTTTAGACAACTAAAGTTCAGTTGCACCATGAATTCAACTCCAAACTAAACTTCAGTTCACACAGAACATTTTTTTTTATTTTTTTTGGTTTTAATTTCCTGACAATTTACATAAACGGTCAAATAATATCAAACCGTCTCTTAAAGCTTCCCGTCATTCATGATAAGCCGCAGCCTGAACGTGAGGCACACGTTTGCACCCGGAGCAGACGGTCCGAACATGCAAACACATGCGCGTGAAAATTCAGAAGTTGACGAGCGACTGCTGATGTGACTGCAGCAGCCCGACAGCGGCGGCTCTGCAGGGGTCGATGAAGCGTTTCACTGAAATGACCTTTGAACCATCCACAGCATCGGCTGCGTGTGGCCAGCCATCCAGGCCAGTTTATTTTGTTTTGTTTTTTTTACTTTTGTTTGTTATCGTTCTATTCTTCAGCCCATCTGACTAATTCTAACATCACACAAAAAGGACTCAAATAGAAAATGCATTTTTCAAATGATGATTTTATTTATAAGGTCAAAACAAAACAAACAAAAAGCTATCCTAACCAAACTGGCCTGGCGTTATAAAGTAATTGCCCCTAAACCTGACATTACTGAGTCTTTCACATCGCTGTCGAGGAATTATGGGGCACTGTTGTGCAAAAATATTTTCAATTCAGCCACACTGGAGTATTTCTGGGCTTTGATTAGGCCATTCAAAACCTTGCTGACTTGAATTGTCTCTTTTCCCTCAGGGGCAGGTTTTGTTTGAATGGCTTGATCATTTTTTAATAATGAATTTGAAGCGCTCATGTGCAACAAAACGTGAAAACAGAAGGAGTCCTAGAGGACTCTTCGCCTGCCTGGTCCAATAAGGAATCATTGTGAAATGAAAAGCGTGACGTTTCTTTGAAGAAATGACGAGCAAATGTTGGATGAAACTGTTTTGTACAAACAAACTGACTGTACAAAAACAAAGCGAGTAGAAGCTACAGCACCTTGTGGATGTGTTTCGAATATTTATTGTAACAATCTGTGTTCACCGTTCTGTTTGTTTCTTCTGCTTCACAGATGCTGACTGCATTTCATGAAATGTACCGGAGTGCGCCCCGCTGTTCAACCCCCGGAGGGCGGCAGGGCTCATTTCTCCTGACTTGTTAAGCGTCGCCTGAAAGGAGCAACCAAGAAAACCAGAGCCAGCGTTTCCCTCTGCTGGGAAACATGCAGACGAACTCTTTCAAATGTTGCTTTGTCTAAATGCTGTGCCAAGTCTCAGAGCTAATCACAAGACTGTTTCCTCTTCTGTTTTTTTTTGTTTTAAATAACTCACTTTATATATGCACAAAAACTAAACATCAGGTTTTTTTTATACGTAAGATAAATGCATATAAAGTAATATTAATGATGATAAATGGGTATGTCACATACCTTATTCATGTTGGACCTAATGCACGCTCCTGCAGATTAAACGTTTTCTAACCGAATCTCAGCAGCTGAGCGTTGGTCATGGAAGCCGCGGAAAACTCCACGGGCTTATCCACAGCCGCCCTGGTGGCCATCGCCTGCAACGCGCTGGTGGCCGTCCTCCTCCTCCTGCTCTGCCTGATTGTTTACCGAGCCTGCGGCGTCCCTTCCAGCCCAGAGAGGCTGCCCGTGTTGGCGCCGAGCGAAGCAGAAACCCAGCAGATGAACAAGCACAAGTACCTGCTGACCTCTTGACTGCAGAACGATGAGTCAAACGTGGCCACAAGTGCGAGACTCGACGCCTGCCTCCACAGCAGCGCTGCTTGGTGACGTACGAGGAGCGAGTGGGAAAGGGAAGAGACAGACTGTCTTCCCGGGCCGATGCGTTCGCCCAGCTATCCCTCAACAAACCCGGCCCTTGGTGTGACAGAGCTCACCACAGAACGACAACGTGAGCGGACGAAACATACCATTGCCACGACCACAAGAGGTGGTGGCGAAAGGTTGGTTTTCGAAAAACATGTTCTCTAATCTCAAAGTGTGGCAGGAAAGAAGCAAGAGCAACAAGACTCGGGAGATTATGTGCAACGTGCGCATGTCGCTATCATCCAAACAGAAATTCGATCGGAACAGGAGAGATTTACTTCAACGCGCGCTTCGCTCTGATGTCTGCTTCTGGCTGCGACGACGGGCCACTCGTCCTGGACTGAGTCACGGAGGAAATGACTGGACGAGACCAGAGGGACTCGGGTCGATGTTTCCTGCACTGTGGCGAATATGTTCATTCAGCAACACGTACACACTTTGTCCTGTAACTTTCCATGTAACAAAAGCATGTAGCACTGTTAAAAGACTATAATATGAACCTTACAGTTCATAATCCTCTGGAGCCTTTCCTGATATCGAGGCTGCACCTATTAAAAGTAAACCGATTGAAACACTCTGACTTTTTTTTTCCTAAAATTGGAGTATTCCCCCAAATGAACAGATAGTTCAGCAATTTTGTAATGTATTTGTTGTGTGTCAGTGATAAATTTAAGATAGTACACCATCTTATGCATTCGTCAGAAACCTCGTATGAAAAACATTCACGTTTCAAGCAGTTTTAGTTTTTGGTGGGTTCCACCAGGTTTAATAAACGGCTTCGCTCTACCCAGTAAAATATTCATAATGGGTCATTATGTCAAAAGGTCGATATAAAATTGATGGTTTGTGTTTTTACTACGAGAGAATATTAGTTTCCCTGTTTTTTTTTTTAAAGGATTCACATCAGTGAAAATATCGCCACAAAGAATAACAACAAAAAAAAAAGTCCCTTTGCATAAACCTCCTGTCCCGGCAGGCCAAATTTATGTCATACTTCAACTAGACCGGCAGCTGGGGGCAACATGAAATCATCCGGAGAACCACCAGTGGCTCATGAATCACAATTTGGCATTGCAAAGCATTTCCACTCAGTAACCACCTGATAGGACAAAAAAACCCCCCCAAACAACAAACTACTTTTATATCAAACACATACTCTGACTGGAAATGCTTCACATGTTCTATTCAAAGCATTGGGAAATTTCTGGTAGTGCGCCAGCTCCTACTCCCAATGTAAATAATCACTGGCGCCAGTAAAATAATCGCCCAATGCAAACTTGACAGAGTTAGAGGGCAAATAAGATTTTAAATGACTGTAACATTTACACAGAAGCTCGCTTCAACGACTTGAACGACCTCTCTAATGTGATTCATGCAGTTTTTCGTTCTTATAATAACACAGCGTGTGTTTCTCATTGACAAAAGCAGCTTTGTTCACATCTCTGCTCAGTATCTGCAAGAAGAAGGAGACGAGACATAACAAGCATCTTACTCTTAACGTGTGGATCTGTTAATGAATGGATCATGCCGGAGGACATGAAGGGCAGAAAGGCTCCTGGTTGGGATCACCGTGGAAACATTACGGCTCCTGGGCGCAACTTCACTGAGTGGTCTGGTTAGAAAGACGGGGAAGAATCACGAGATAGGCAAAAATAAAGACGTTTCAAAGCAACGTCCTCCCTGCAGATTGGAGAATAAAAAATAAAAGCTTCCAGATCAGCGCTGGACCGGTGCCCAAGACGGCGTGTGCGAGCCAAAAGACGAGCTGTCTGGCTGTGCTCCACAAGTGCGCAGTCTTCTACGTCGAGTTATGTCTCGCAACACCCCACCTTCCTCCGCTTAGTGGATTATTATTGCATGAAACAATGAATCCCCTGCAGCCTGGTTGCTCTGTTTCCAACATGTATAAGTGGTTTGAACGAACAAGGTGTCAGGAACATCCCTCTGAGATTTTGGCTGATTTTAGGACATGTCAGTATCAAGGGTTTGCTGCAGATTTGTGTCCAGCCAAGGTGCTCTGTTGGACCGGAGAACAGAAAACTCAAGAAAAGATATCCTTAGAGGAGGTTCTACAGTAGCAGCGCTGCATGTTCGAGTGACTTTGTTGCATTAGTTCTAATTTGTTGTTTCCGTAGACTTTAGTTCATATGTTTTGGGGGGCGGGGGTTTGGCATTGAATGATCGGAACATTATTTCGTTTGATTTTTGATGCTGTGCTGCTGGAAGGATCTTGTTCTTACGTTTATACTTTCAGACAATTATCACATGTAACCGAGGCAACAAGTTTTTTTGTTTTTTTTTTCCCCCCCTAAACAACTGGGAGCAGCTGATTAGCATCTCAAAAGCTGAAATAATACCTGAACTACAACCACAAAACTCAGAGGACCTGAAAAGGAGGCTGGAGGTGGATGAATAGCAGAACCAAAGAGCAGAGAGAGACGGAGGAAGTTCAAACCGTCTCTTTCACTGATCATAACGGGCCATGATTATATCCCAGAATCCAATGTCTCTATGCCAAGCTTTTCTAACCACACAGCCACTCAGAGGTTTATAAAGAAGCAGCAAAAAAACGAATGAGGCGGATTAGCAGTGCTCGCCAACCACTGATGGTGTTACCCAGGTCAGGACATGTTACTGTGGAGCATCATCACTGCAGCCCAGAGAGGCAACAGTGAGGAGCAGCAAGGTGTTAAGACAATCATGACACTGTCATACAGCCACAGTCGTCAGCCGTAGGTCTCTGAAATTTAAGTAACAGCCAGAAGCAGCAGAATGAAGCAAAGCCTGTCAAATGCAAATCGAAAAACTGTGGAAAAGGAGCAAAAACTTTTGGACAATGTAAAAATCCCACCCAAAGAGTCTAAGAAATTTGTGCAGAAGAGCTGAAATTAACTAAAAAGCTAGTTAGTTTTTTTTTTTTTTTAACAACAACAAATCCCAACCCAATTAGAGATTCCCATCAACTCTGAATTGTCCTCTGAAATCTACTCAGTCCAGTCTGTTACAGTTCTCTGTGTCAAAAGGTTTTAATATGTTCATTGACAACAAATTACAAGAAAACACGAAAACATTTTCAGGTAAGACAGACTGCAGTCTCAATTAAACAAATATCAAGAAAAACAACAAATGAATCAAGCCAGTTGAACTCTGCTTTTCTTGACGTTTTCTGAATGAAAGAAAAAACACGTCACAGCTTTTTATGGCAAAAACAAAAAACACATTCTGTGATTTTATGGAGACGCGTCAGTGCCAATATTGCTTACATAACTTGCGAAGAGACGAGTAATAAAGAAGCACACAATAACATTTCCGACAAGTCAATGTTTCCTTGGGGACTAAAGATTGCATGGACATTTGCAGGCCTCTAAATGACTTACAACAAGGCTGTTTCCCAGACGCCTCGCATGCAAATCGGTCTTCTTATTGAGGACCGTCATGAATCTGAAATCATGCTTTGAGTCAAAATGAGACAGGAATCCTTTTGCAGAACAGCAACAACTGTCCAGTTCCCAGAAAATTCAGGTGATATAACTAAACACAATACCACACAGTGACAAGCATTCCTTTTACACTGAGGGTACTTGTGTCTACTCAACATCTCAAAAGCATGAAAAGAAAAAACTATATCAAAAGCAAACAAAAAAAAAAAGTAATTTGGGGCATTCAGAAAGCCGCCCAGCTTTCATTTGACTTTCATCAAGTCAGACTGTAAGAGAACATTTGATCAAATACACAGACTGCAACATGTTCATTTTATTTGCTGCAAACACATATTTAAAAAAAAAGCCACCATATGAGAAGCCACATCGGCTGAGCGGAAGCGGAGTCGGTGTGGCTTCAGTCGAGTTCTGGTTCTCTCAGCAGGACGAGCAGCCTATCCATCTTTAATACCTCTGCTTCTGAACCCTTGGGCAGATCCTGGCCCTTCTTGCTCTAAACACACAAAACCAAACAAACAAAGAGCCAACAATTAATTTCTTCTTCTCACCAGGAAGTAAAGGAAATACAGTGGTGAACACAAAGACAGAATGAAACACGTACAGCTCTGGAAAAATTAGTCCACTGCACTGAATCCCGCTGGTTATTCCACCAACTATTGATCTCTGAACTCTTCCTGAGTTAAAACATTGCTGTATTGCTGTTTCTAAATGAATATGAACTTGTTTTCTTTGCATTATTTGCGTCTTTTTCCTTATTTTGACCATTTCTCATTTTCTGCAAACAAATACTGAACTTTTGCTTGCAGTTTCGGAGACAAGTTGTCGATAGTTCAACACGTGTTCACGTTACTCAAACATAGAAAAAGTAAAATCAGAGAAACTGATCATTTTAAGTGACCTCTTAATGTTTTTTCAGAGATTATGCAGAAAATAAACAAGGTTAAAATGCATGAAGTATAATATATTTCAGAGTGATTAATTTAATGATTTAATTATTATAATTGAATAACAGCCCCTTTCCATATGCATTTTAAATCTTCTGCAAAGTCAGCTGCTTCTTCTGGACATCATTGCGAAGCGAACAGTTATGGCTCGACTTTACTGCCTCACTGTTGAAAGTGATCCAAGCACAAGACAATGTTCAGCAGGCCTGTTAAAGCTCTTTTACAGCTACCAGGTCCTGAGCCTGAGCTGGACTTTGATTTAAGAAGACCAAAAAAGTCAACCACGCTGAACAGGGTCATGTAATCCAAACAATCTGGACAAATCACATTCAAGAAAGTTTGAACATTACCCTCATTGGTGAATCTACACGGGCGGCAAACAAATAGTGTATTTTTTCGAACTTGATGCCTGGGTCGTTCCTACTCATTTTCGGATCTTTCTACAGAGAGAAAGATCTGTAGAAATAACACTCACAGAATATCAATAGTTGTGCCACAACGCTGTTTTTGTATTGGCCGTGCCACCAATAAAGTCACGTGGCTGAAGTACAATGCATGTTGTTTTGAGTTACTAAATTATTTCAGTTGTGACACGTGACAACTTGCTCTAATCCCTCATAAAAAACATCACAGACCTTCAGGCCAAGGCGACTACATGTGCAAAACAACAGCATGAACCAGAACGTGACAACGCAGCTGTGACCACAGCACTCTATATTTTAAACTTATCTGACACCAATAATTAGAACTTATTTCGGATTGAGTATAAAAACTATGACAGATACATGAATGGTTATTTTCCAGCCTTAATGTCGTTTTGAGCTCGCCGTCTTGGTCTGGACAGGCTATCCTTTCAAGACTATTTGCTAAATGTGTTCTTGAGGCTGATGCTTTTTTTTTTTTTTTTTTGTCACACTGGCCTTTAAAATACTCTAAGCATCGTCAGTGATGCTGAACTGTGCAATTATATCACTAATGGACTTTTAAGGAGCAAAGTCAGAATTTGCGGGAGAAGAAGAACTGCGTCTGTGGGTACGCGAGAGCCGCGCGTTATGTTGTATTCATATAATCGTGTGGTTAAAACAGGATGTTTGGAGGAGTCTGCGTAATACAATGTGCAGTGAAGTGTGTTGTGAAAATGAATGCAATGAATGCTTCGCTCTCGTCATTAAAGTTCTGTCTGGTTTACGCGCACTGATGCAAACAACACAAAGGAAACGTGGAAGCGCGGCAGAGCTAACTGTTAATGGGCTCTGATTAAAGTGTTGTGACTCAGTGTGCCATTTGCTTTCCTCCTGTGTTCAGAAGGACTGATGTGATTACTTCTCAGCGTAAGAGAGGCTTCAGGGACTCATCTAGCAGAGGAAGATTAAAGTGGCACTTTGTTTTTCAGCCCAGCTACATTTTGCTATGCTATTATACGCCGCTGACCAAATTGTTTTTCTTTAATTTATTCAAATTGGCATTCTTTCTGTAAACAAGAGAAATAGCGATTCAGATAACTTTGTAACGCGACGGGGAGATTATTCAGGACTGGGGGTCACGACAACTGCAGCTATTATTGGTTTCCATGTCCGTTTAAGTAAACCCGTTTTTAGCAGCCTGTAGGACGGACTGGTTTATCGGTTTGACTTGTTGACAACTTTTCCGATTTGCCAGTCACTGCTGTAGCTGATTGCGCTTGGCAGCACAGTCGATCTAATTATGCCAGCCTGATGAACATCTTTTGTTCTGAGCGTCAACGCAGCAGGTGAAATGAGACACAGCTTATTGCAAACATTTGGCGTATGAGCCAAGACGATTTACTCTCTGTTCATGACAGCAAGTAACATATTTTTAAGATATTTAAATTGGCAGGTGATGATACTTTTCACACACTTACGACAACATTTGACAATGCCACTGTAATATTGATAACTTATGAACGATTAAGTTTTTTTCTTTTTTTTTAATAACCGTACTACAAAAAGATCAAATTAGGGTCAATCTTATTATTTACTGAGCTGAATCAAGTTGTCATCTTAGACTATATTAAATATAGGTAAAGAAATCCAGACTGTTTCCATATATGATATGGTGGTTTCTGAGATAAAAGGAAAAACTAACATGTGCAGAATTCCACAAGCTATGCATGTAGCAGCGCTTTCCTGGATATCCAACTGCCCTGTTACCATTGCACTGCTTAAGAGTGGTGGAGCAAATGAGATTTAATGTTTTTACTGACCTTGGGCTTCTTGCGGAGGTTTGGAGAGAGCTTGAGGCTGGTCACAGTTCCCCGGTCGTCCCCCACAATGATGATAGGATGGATGGGATTAAATTCAATGTGAGTCAGCCTGATCTTCTTGGCAACCACTATCTGATGGCAGATACCTTCAAATTTGTTGATACTCAGGTCAAAGACGTGAACCTGAGAAAGACGCGTCGTTATAACTCTTGTTTCACTTTTTTTCCCCTCATCAAATGTGCTGGTATTTAGCGAAAACAATGTATAAAAGAAAGATCTTAAAACACAGGAAAAATTGCATTTTGCTAAAGTGGTGACAAGAAGAGTACACTGACGTTCAAAAATAGTTCTTCAGCAGGATTGGTGAAAATATCCCCCTACCATGTATACTATTATATTTTTCAGGTTATTATTGATAGAAAATTTCAGAAACCATGCAACCTTTTCCTCTTACTTCAGAATTATGAACCACTTTTTTGTTAGTTTGCTACATAAACCGACATTAAAAACACACAGAGCTTTGTTTTTGTGGACTGACAAAACCTATAGAAGTTCAAAGTGCACGGGATTCATAATTCTGAGTCTTAACTCTCCATATTTGTGGACTGTTGATGTTTCCCATGATGCTGGACTTCCTTATGTGCATGACATCATGTCACAACTTTCATCTTCCACCTTTAATGTATTTTGATAATCTGATGACATCAAATGAATCTATTACAAAGCAGGTCCTACGATTCTTTATCAGAAAGATTAGTGTGCCTGTGCTAGTGAAGTTCTCACAGCACACAAGTGTTCATGCGAAGAACCCTCGTTTGTAACTAATCATCAAACTCCAACGAGGTCTGACTTTCTCTAACCTCTTATCAGAGCAGCTATTAACAACTGTGTTTTTGACGTTCAAATCTACAGACTAATGCAACATTAGTCATGAGTAATTGCAGTGCAATATGACTGCATTTGTAATTCACAAAGCCACTTGGAGTTCAGTTCACTTCACTGAATTTATAATTACCGTGGCTCACATTAGCATAAAACTACAAATTACAGGTCTTAAAATGTTCCCTCCCTAGAATCTTAAAGAGAAGCTTTGTGCCAGAGTTTTGTAGCTCTAAGAAAAGATGTATCTCTTTGAGACTTGCTCAATATTCAAAGACAATGAAGCACTGCACTGTATTTATTTCCGCAATTTGTTTCTAACAAAGGAAATTCCCTGTTTATGCACCTATCACACTGTTATCCATCTTTCCCTGCTAATCCTTGCTGACTGGCGCCTATCTGCAGCTCTCATTAGGCTGCAGATAGGCGCCTAATGATAGGCGCCATTAGGCGGAGAACACTCTGAACATGTCACCTGCAATGTCCTATGGCCATAAAATTTAACTTCCTGCCTGCTTTTTGAATTTTATCTGGGGTAAGTTGCCAGCTGATCAGAACCGTGCCAAGCTGCTCTTTGTCCACAGTGTATTTTTTCTGTAATTCTCAGTAATTACTTAGATGCATGGATTACTGCGTGGCACATTATGAGGACTGCAGAAAGCCATTTTATTTGGACATTTGGCTGCATTTATTTATTATGCAGCCAATAACAGACAGAAAAAGGCCTCAAATGACAACAACTTAATCATGAATAGAATAGAATAGAATAGAATTCAACTTTATTGTCATTGCATTGTCACTTGTACAAGCAACGAAATGTAGTTTGCATCTATCCAGAAGTGCTATACATGATATAAATATTTATAAACAGGTGTATGAAGATATAAACAGAGAATATTGACGTGCTATAAATAAAATGTTTTTTTACAATATAAATATAAATGAGAGCTTATGTACATACTATACAAATTACACAGATTATACAGAATATACAGGAATATGAAGAATGGATTGTATATATATTAGTTGTTTTATGATACAGGTTAAATAATGGGAAATTAGATTTACAGATTATATAAAGATTGTATGTGCATGTGGGTGAGGGGAACAGTCCAGGGATGGGGGGGGACAGTCCTTATAGTTTGTGTCAGGAGGCGTTCAGGAGCGTGACAGCTGTGGGGAAGAAGCTGTTCCGGTGCCTGGTGGTTCTGGTCCGTAAGCTTCTGTAACGCCTCCCAGAGGGCAGGAGAGAGAAGAGTGTGTGTGCAGGGTGAGTCAAGTCCTTGGTGATTTTGCCGGACCCTTTTTCAGACACCGCTTCCTGTAGATGTCATTGATGGCAGGAAGCGATGCCCCGGCGATGTGCTGGGCAGTTTTCACCACCCTTTGCAGCGCTTCCGGTCGGAGACAGAGCAGTTCCCATACCAAACTGTGATGCAGTTGGTGAGGATGCTCTCAATGGTGCAGCGGTAAAAGTTGGTGAGGATCTCTGAGGACAGGTGGTTCTTCCTCAAGGTCCTCATAAAGAAGAGGCGCTGGTGCGCCTTCTTGACGAGTTTGGAGCAGTTGGTCGTCCAGGTCAGGTCCTCGGAGATGTGGACTCCCAGGAACTTAAAGCTGTTCACACGCTCCACCGCTATTCCCTTGATGTGGATGGGTGGGTGGAGGTCAGCGTTCCTCCTGAAGTCCACGATGAGCTCCTTGGTCTTCTCGGTGTTCAACTGCAGGTAGTTCTTGTCGCACCACTCAGCCAGACGGTCCACCTCCTCCCTGTAGGCGGCCTCATCGTTGTCTCTGATGAGGCCGATCACCGTGATGTCATCAGCAAACTTGATGATGGCATTAGAGCCATGGACAGGTCTGCAATCGTGGGTGAAGAGAGAGTAGAGGAAGGGACTCATCACACAGCCTTGTGGCACTCCGGTGTTTATGATGATGGTGGATGAGAAGTGATTGTCCAGCCGGACGTGTTGGGGGTCGACTGGTCAGGAAGTCGAGCAACCAGTTGCACATGAGTGAACTGATGCCGAGGTCTGTGAGTTTGGCAATGAGTTGTGATGGAATGACAGTGTTAAATGCTGAACTAAAGTCTAAGAACAGCATTCTGGCATAAGTGTTCTTGTTGTCTAGGTGGGAAAGGACAGAGTGCAGTGCTATGGAGACTGCATCCTCTGTGCTCCTATTCTGCCTGTATGCAAATTGGTGGGGATCCAGTGTGGGGGGTAGACAGGATCTGAGGTGTGCTAGGACCAGCCGCTCCAAGCACTTGGTGATGATGGGAGTGAGGGCTACCGGACGATAGTCATTGAGTCTGGTCGGGTTGGAATTCTTGGGAATTGGGACGATGGAGGTAGACTTGAAGCAGGTCGGTACCACGGCGCGGGCCAGGGACAGGTTGAAAATGTCCGTCAGCACTCCTGCCAGCTCCCCAGAGCACGCTCTGAGGACACGACCAGGTATGCCATCAGGACCCGCAGCCTTGTTGGATTTAATCCTGCTCAGAGCCGCTTCTACATCAGAGGAGAGGAGAGTCAGTGGATGTTGATCTGGGGGTGGTGGCTGTCTTAATTGCAGTTGTAGTGTTCCCTTCTCTCAAAACGAGCATAGAAGTTGTTAAGCTCGTTGAGGAAGGAGACATCAGCGGAGGCAGTGGAGGTGTTGGAGTTCTTGTAGTCTGTGAGAATCTGAAGGCCTTGCCACATGCGTCGGGGGTTGGAGTTGGAAAAGTGATCCTCCACCTTCCTTTTGTAGTGGTGTTTGGCCTGCTTGATTCCCCTCTTCAGCTCAGCCCTGGCTGCACTGTAGGTCTGTGCATCCCCCGTCCTGAAGGCGATGTTACGGGCCTTCAGCAGGAGACGAACATCTCGGTTCATCCAGGGCTTCTGGTTGGGGTACATGGTGATGCGTTTGTGGATGGTGACACAGTCTATGGTGGTGGAGATGTGGTCCAGTACAGATGAGGCGTACTGATCCAAGTCTGTGTGGTGGAAAGTATTCCAATCTGTATTCCTGAACTGGTCCTGGAGCACAGCGTCTGAGCCCTCTGGCCACACCTTTACTGTCCTCACAGTGGGTTTCACACGTTGGATGAGTGGTGAGTACCGCGGTGTGAGAAACAGGGAGAGATGGTCTGATTGTCCGATGTGGGGGAGGAGTGTCGCCTTGTAAGCTCCAGCCAGATTGGAGTAGACATGGTCCAGGGTCTTGTCTCCTCTGGTGTGGCAGGAGACGTGTTGGTGGAATCTGGGGAGGACTGTCTTCAAGTTGGAGTGGTTGAAGTCACCCGCAACAATAAAAGCAGCCTCAGGGTGTTTAGTTTGGTGTTTGCTAATGGCCGCATAGAGTTCTTTCATGGCTAGCTTGGCATTAGCATCCGGGGGGTGTACACAGCAGTGATGATAATAGAAGTGAATTCCCTTGGGAGGTAATAAGGTCTGCATTTGATCATTAAAAACTCCACATTCTGTGAGCAGTGACTCTCGGTAATAGCAGAGTCTGTGCACCAAGCTTTGTTGATATAAATGCACAAACCTCCGCCTCTGGTCTTACCGGAGTCATCTGCTATCCTGTCGGCTCGGTATGTATGGCGTCCAGTTAACTGGATAGCATTGTCCGGGTAGCTGTTGTTTAGCCATGTTTCGGTGAAAACCATGACATTTGAGTCCATAATCCGTCTGTCACTAGTGATAGACAGACGTAACTCGTCCATTTTATTGGCCAGAGAACGGACATTGGCGAGGAAAATGCTCGGTAAAGGGAGCCGGTGTGGTGTTAGCTTTAGCCTAGCTCGCACCCCTCCACGCTTACCCCGCCTTTGTTTACGTTCTCGTCTCCGCCTACGTGCACTTCCACCCGGTGGAGGGAAGTGGGCCGCCTCCGGTGTTCTGGAGATCTCTGGGATAAGTCTGAGATCGGCGATAAAAGTGTCAGGATTGTAGCTCCAAAGGTCCAAAAGTTCTTGTCTGCTGTAGCACTGCAGCGCGGTGCAGTTCTTGAAAAAAAGTCCGGTGAGAAATAGGTAAAAAACCACTAAATAGCAGGTCCTGGAGAGACACTGAGCCTCGCGTTGTTCACGCGCCGCCATCTTGTTGATACAGTAGTATCAACCAAATTCATACCGCCTGGATTCTCTTAATTTGAAGGGATGGCCATGTAGAACTAAATCTTTGGGAGAGCGTAGGGGGGTACAGCGATTCATTGTTTAGGCTGGCCTTTCAAGTGGACATTATCAGGCTGCTACATTTGAGAAGGAAGGAAAATGTTGAGTCATGGGAAATGATAATGTACCAGCATTACTCCACACGACTGTGTCATCAATTATTGTCCTTCTATGGTCCAGCCCTACACACAAATTACAAGACTAAAATAAGTAATTAAGACATCAATTTTAAAATAAAATGTATCTATCTTATATATTCTGGAGGACTTTAGGTACTGCATTTCTGTGGTCCCCACATGTTGTAGGGAGATTGTAGGATGAAAGAGGTGATTAACAAGTGTTTATGGGTATTGTAAACTGATAACACACCCAGATTCCTAAGATAATTCTGCTGTAGACTCTGACCTGTGATTACAACACAGTTATGCGGCGATAGAGAGACGACATACATCGTGTGCTTGTTCTCGGCAGCTGAGTTGAGCTGAACGTTCTGTGTTGGTCACTTGGGTTAAAACAACTCCGGATCGACCATGTTTGGGATGAACTTGCTTGCGATTTGTGTGCTCCTGTGTGCTACCAGCTGCTCAGCTGAAAACGGTAAGACTATTTTTCACAATTAACTTGGAACCTTGACACATAAGTAAACATTTCGTCCTCTTGAAGATTATTTCAGCACTGCTTGTGCTGTGATAGTTATCTTTCAAATAAAACATTTAATAAGTCAACTGGCGTAAATTATGAACATTACTAAAAAGTAAAGTTGAGTAAAATATTCCATTTTCTTCTTGATTTTACAAATGCATTTATATGGATTTATTTCATCAGCTGTAAGATCAACGAAAAGGACTCTTCAGCCTTGGTTGATTGGTCTGTCAGCTGTCGTTGGCTTCCTGGTCATTGTCTTTATTCTCGTGATCGGAAAAAAACTACTATGTAAAGAAAGGTTTGTATAGCACAGTTATTTTTTCTCAAACACTGATGGTGTTGCACTGTAATCAGTTTCTTTGAGACTTTTTAAAAATCATGTTCTGATGCCAGAGGGATCTTTGTAAAGACAAGTTTCTACTCCGGTCAGAAAATTCAGATTGTTACCTTACTGCGAAACGTTCTGGGGCTCTACCTCAGATGTGTGAAGCATTCAGATAGAGCAAATTATTTCTGAAATGTCGAGATATTTAATCTGTGAAAATGTGGACATACACTGTTATCATTGAAACCTATTTTTGTTGGTTTCTTGCAAATGCAAGAAACCAATGCAACATTGCATTGGTTTAATAATGCAACATTTTTCCATTTAATATATGTTTCAAATTTAACTGTTGAGAAGTTTTCTTTTTGACTAACAAAAAGCCTAGAACAGTATGAATGCAATCATAATCATACTGTGGTAGAGTCCTATTGCTCAGCACAGCTGTTTTGTAATGACGCATTTTTATGTAATTTTCATTGTATAACTGATATTTAAATACAAACTTTTATAACTAAGCAAATTGTAGTAAAGCTCGAATCTAATCTCACAGAGATAACGTCTTTTATTAACAAATATATATGAGCGTGTTAAATTTTAACTTTGGCAAATTGTAGTGTAATCTTTCTTTTGTTGAAGTTTAACTTGGCTCTGCATTAATGTATTGTATGATACTGCAGAATTCTAACTTGATCAAAAAAGTCAATTTCTTTGAACTCTGTAAAGAGGAGTAATGATTAGATTGACCATTGCATCTTTTTTCTTGGTCTAGCATTAAAATAACATTTTTGGGTGTTTTGACGCCATTAAAAATGCAGGTGAAAGTATCCGAGCAAGCCACCAATCAGTGCGTCCGTTGTTGTTCTGTGTTGCAGGGAAACAGAGGAGAAACGGAGCTATGAAAAGACCCAAAAGGAGGATCTGGACCTGTATGAAACCAATCTGTAGAAACTCATCTGCTTTTTAGAAAACTACTGTGCCCACAGAGTGACCAGTCTAATAGTGATGCACATTTTCAACAGAGAATATGGCTGAATTTAATTTACGCTAGCATCCCATGTAATGAGGACTCCTTTTCTAAGTTATCTTTTCTTTATTCTTTTTCTTTACAAGTTATCAAATCTGACTAAAACAGAAAGTCTTTATAGACTTTGTATATACTACAATTATATCACAGATGTTCCTCTTCAGGTTCACAATTATGTGAAGTCACCAAGGATGTAAACACATATATTAAAAATATAAGTACAATGTAGAGTTGGGTTGACATAATATTTTTAACCAACCTTTGATTGCTTACACTCCTATTTTCTTTGAGATAAAAGTGTTGCCATTTGGAAATAGTTTCATTTTGAAAATGACAAATTGAAAATAGTTGAATTCTTAGAGAGAGGGTCAAAATGATCTATGCTCTTTGTAGGTTCAGGTAGTCTCTAAAGACTGGGTGTGATACTAATGCTTTGATTGATGTAGCCCGAGTCCCCACTTGACTATGATAATGAAGTTTTGGAAGGAGCTAAATTTTATGGCAAGGAGGCGTTCTAACCTCAATGCTTTGGACCTCATCAAAAAGACGAAAGGTTAAAAATGCGTGAAGGTTGCCTCTAAGTATAAGTGTTAGTTTGTTGCAACGCAAAGCAAGACTGGAGAAGGATATAAATAATTTACAATCTGTCATTTTTGTTAAGATGTAAATAAAAACAGATTTTCTAAAAATAATACCCTTTGTTCGTTGTCTTGTCTTTTGAGATTTGCTCATTTCATTTCTAGTAAACTACAAAGACTGAAAAATGTGTGTGACAGTTCCTACGGAGAAGGTTGAGAGGACATCCACCAGAAACCGTAAACACAGAGCTTGAAGACTAATCACCAGCAGAGATGACCAGACTTTCTCATTATGTCATCCAGACACTTTTCTACACAGGCAGCTCAGATGGAGGATCAGGGACAGAGAGAATTTGTTTGCGCCACACAACTGTGTGTCATTCTTGCACCTCAGCCTCCAGTCAATGCATTATCCTCATGAACACATGTGCACAAGCTCACACAAACCCACACACTCACACCGTTGTTCCTCTGACATTTTGTGGCGTGGCAGAAGTAACTGAAAGCCACGTTGTCATTACTGGTATACATGCATCAAGGAGCACACGACGTAAATGAGTCACTCAAAGCTCTACTCGAGAGTTGCCACAGAAATTGATTAATGTGCTGCAACGAAACCGCTCTACTGAGAGAGAACATGGAGGTTAACACCAGTCAATAAATGTGATAGTTCTGTGTGTCTTATTTCATTCCTTCTAATCTGAATGAAATAAAACACAGTACTCAGTCTTGATGAAATTGAGAAAATACAACTGAACACAGGGATCAACCTTCAATCCTGTGCTGCATGTCTTCTCCTTCTCTCCTCACCTTTCTTCCTGTCAAACTACTAACTCCACAAACATAAAACACACAAAAACATTGCCAATTCAAACGGCTATTAAAATGAATGCTTTATTCATTCTTTTGAATGTAGAATGAATAAAACATGACTTGTTTTATTGTTTGGGGTGTAGACACCCCAAAGACTACAATAAGGTGGAACTACAGCAAATTTTAAAGTAATCTTCCACAATTAAAGCTAACATAAAATATGAGACAGAGGTGTGGTTGCAAAGATTCAACCACACCTCTGTCTGCTGTGGTTGAATCTTTGCAATTTGAAATGTTGCTCCAAAAAACTCCTTGCCAAAGCTTCTGATAAATGGAAAAGCATCCTGATATTCGTGTTCATTTTCTGGTAAATTTCTACTGCATATACCAGAAATGCAGAGCGGAAACAATTGTCCCGAAAGCAGCCCTGGTTCCACGTCTCAGGCAGGGCAAAAGGTTTCTTTGTGGTATAATGAATTATCCTATGCCACAGCTGGTGCCTGTAGTGACCAAATCCTGGCAGTTGAGAGGACATGATATAAACATGTATGCGATACACAAAGTATCACATAAGGTGTCTCTCAAATTACTCAGCTCTCATTTCCTCTCTGTCATTCTCACTTGACTTCACTTGGCGCACTGCACAGGAAACGTGTCAGACATAACAACCTTGACTTTTATAGTGTTGCACAGACTGAGAGGACCAACAGATGGGGACAGCTTGAAGCCATACAGAAAAAAATATGTGAAGATAAGCAACACGACACTCGCTGAAATTACTTTTGCCTGGAATCAATAACTGGAAGCTTCTTTGTTACATGAAATCAGAGTCTGAACCAACTCGATTTCCTGAGGCTACTTAACTTTGATTTGAGACTCATCCAATATATAAAAAGATTAAAAAGTGAGCGGCAGATGGTAGATGGTATAGCTGTTTGGTGCTTCACATGTTCACTCAAATAAATATAAAGTTATTGTTGATACACAGCGGATACATGTTGCCGCATCTGTGCAATCTCGGAGGCAAGCACGCTGCAGGCTCCGATGAAGGTCTGAAACTGGTGACATGCTTCTCTTAAACATGGGAACACTGGCTAGGAATATTTTGTATGTTCTAAATTCTAAAGGTAGAAAATGATTATAGACATTCTGCTCATTTTACAATGCTGCCTTTTGGAAAAGGAAAAGGAGAGAACTGAAAAAGGCCCTTACCTTTCTGTCTACTGTTACAGCAGCGAATACAGTGGAGGAGTAAGGAGCCCAGCAAACATCTCCAACGGGTGAGCCAAGGTCAAAGGTGAACATCGGAGTCCTGAAATAATTACCAAAGGAAAGTTAAAGTAATATACAGGGAAAGTTGCTCTCCTTAAATATGCAGAAACACATTTTATTTTCTGAGAACAGGCATATTTGATCATTCTTTTGGGAATGCACTCAGGAGCAAGTCTAACACCAAGTGAAAACGGAGGCCGAATTCTTGTTCCTGAATAGAATCCAGATAAAAGAGTGAACGACTCAAAATGCATTGCGCGAAGAATGCATATCAACTTGGACAATCAATACTTCTTGGCACACATTTCATGTGCACATTCAGGTGAGTGTGTTATGCTTGAATCCATTGAAAATTCAAAGCTTGAAAGATTGGAATATAACCGACCAGAATAAAGATAAAAATAAAAAAAAGAAAAGAAATGGCAACACTAATGAAACGCTAGTTTTGTTTAGTTTGACACATTTTTACGCCTGTCACAAAAGGCAATAAATCAATGAATCAATGGTCAGTATTTTTGAGGGAGAATTTTGTTTGCAGAGACATGAGAGATGCTATGTCAAAGAGTTAAAGACCACACTTTGAAATAGTTTTAGTGAAAATGCAATTCATGTTTTATTTTATTTATAGTTTTGGCTTTGTATGTTTTTATGTCCCTTTTTTAATTACGTTTTTTAATATTTAAAATATCATTCAGTTTTAGGCGTTCTTCACAAAATTAAAGTTTGTTGATGCCATTCACAAATAACTTGAAAATGGCTTTGAAGCAATATTTTTTCTATCACAACAATTACTGGGACAATTTGTCATCCAGCAAAATTTGTCAGTGTGACAGGCATACAGCGTTCATTTGTTTGAAAATGTTATTTATTTCATAGCATTCTCTGAGAAACTTCTGAGACCTTCACAGAACAGCTTCACCTGTACCAGAAATAAACAACACACAGCTTCACTGTATTTATAAATGAAGTGGCTTCTGAAAAAAAGACTCCAAACATATTTCCTTGTCTTTCTTGTGTGCCTGCAGGTGGAATTTTGTTTTATTAAAAGATAAAATATCCCCTCACAAAAACTTATGTTATTTAGAACTACTCTATATTTGTGTGTGACGACTTCAGGGCAAATGAAAGTCTAGTCTCTCCACAGTATAAAGCAGAAACTTACTAACATACAGTTTTGAGAAGATGGAGTAATTTTCAATATCCACTGATCTTAATCATAATGCATTCTACTTTCACTGATTTTGGAAGACACGTGTTGTTGAAACTCTTGTGGCCCACAAACACTGCATTGTTTTGCATTGAAGTCTAATCATCAAGAAGATCCACATTCGTTCCTTCATTCATTTATTTACAAGGTTTGCCAGTATTTAATTCCACAGTGAGCTGAGAAGTGAAAGTGTCTGAATTCAGAAATCTTAAGTTTTGTATTTTTAGGTTGTTAAGATCACACTTTGAAATAGTGTCTCTCATGATGAGCAAATGATTACTATCATTATTCAGTCAAGCTGCTTGTGCAGTCAAAATGTGGGAGGATGTGTGGGTTAATCAAATGAGCCAAGAAAATTATGTTTTTATGAGTCTAAGAAGCTCATAAAGACTAACGCACTGCAAAACCATGGAAAGATCAGGGGAATTACTATTACATATCACTGAGTGTCTGATTATTTGCAAACAAAGCATTAAAATGTTGCTCAGGTTATTGTTAAAGCATTATTTAACACACTTTTAAAACTGACAAGAACACATTTTTTGTGTGATTCTTTCATTGGCAAAATGAAAAGAAAATGCATATGATTAGTTGATTATATTATTCAAGTAATCAAAATGATAACAAAAACAGGTTTGTCCGTTGGACGTTAAACATGAATGCGATGTTGACATCAGTCAAATCCTTTCAACCCAAACCTGAGTTTCAAAGAAAGACTGTAACACAAGTCATTACAGCAGTCATGTTCCTTCCCAGAGCTTTCAATCTCCTGTGAAAATGAACTTCTTCCAACGAACACGAATACTTCACAGAACAACACGTACACAGTCTATCAACAGGTTCAGCGCTGCCTATTTTATCCAATGGAAAGTTCAGCTAAGCCAGCAGACACAGATGGAACGCTGGCTCTTGTGATAGTGGGCATGTGTCTTAGCACCACATAAACAACAGTGTCACAGACAAGTGTTGATATATGTGTTGATAAATGGCGTCTCTGATAGTCTGGTGAATAGCCAAGTGGAAAAGCTCACTAACTGTCCAGTTGACTGCCCCAGCAGGCATTAGTCCCAGTAACCCCAGAATGGTAGGATTACAAGGAAGTAGACTGCAAAGAACTGAATACTTATTTAAATTAGATTTAAAGTTAAATGCTATACAAGATAAAAGGTTTGTATTTACAGACCAAACCATGCCTTGTGGGTCATACTGACACCATATAGTAGCTTTGTAACCTATGTTACAGAGCTACTAACCATTGAGGCATGGACATTATTAGACCACTAAAGCGTTCAGTCCGTGATAGCTTGCATCAAACTTTCAGCAGATTATTTAAGTAAGGTGAAATCTTTAGGGGATATGATGCTGTCCGAGTACAATGTGCTACTTTGATTAATTGAAATTGGCCTCTGTCTCTTGAAGAGCGCCTTTTCTATCCAACTCTCTGTCTTCATCATCACAACAATGATTCTCCGTTATGCCCTTTCCAGTGGTTCTTAGGGGAGTTGGACTGAGATGTAGTATGCATGATGAGTTAGGATAAATTTTGATTAAATTCTGATAGTCTGGTGAATAGCCAGACTATCAGAATTTAGGGCATAGACTTATACTTATCAGAAACGGAAAAAAAACCCATATAGTTCTTCTTGCTGTTCATTTGACTGTTATGTATTAATGGCTGATTAGGGTAGAGTTTATTATTTTATGGTTAATAGCTATAAGAAAAGTCAAATGACTCGATTTCTGTTTCTTACTTGACGGTGTGGTCCCAGATCTTCACATTCCAGTCTGAACTGCAAGAAATAAAAAGTTTGGGATGGAAGTGGTTCCACTTAACGGTATCCACTGGCATACGATGGGCATCATATGTCTCTAGGAACTGACTGGAGTAAGTCTTGGAGCACTAGGGAATAAAAAGAAAAAGTTGATGATTACCTACAAATCAAAGTGACAAGAAGGCAATATTCTTAACTCAGCTCCTGTGGTGTCTGCATTTTAGACCTTAATAAAATAAGGCTTATAACATCTACAACATTAAATAAGAATTTATGGAAATGCCTTTATTCAAATAATACCAAATCAAGATCTGGCATATAGATAGACACAAAAGAAAACAGAGTTCAACTAGGATTTTACATTTTACTTTAGTTCATTTATTTTTTTCCCCATATTTTTTAATTCTTGTTTTTTAGTTAACCTCTACAGGATGTGTGATACATTACAATAAGAAAGAGTGTTGAAATGATTTATAATCCTTTTTTACTTAACAAAATTGTGGTATTTTATCAGGGAAATGTGAACCCTATTTGTTATTCTATGCAGATAACTGTATAATGATTTTCCTGTTATTTAGTTTTGTGTATATGCTGTTGGTGTGGTGGTACCGTAAAGTGATTTGGTAACTTAAAGTGAAATATATATCTGACAGATTTAGACCAAATTTGATTTAGGGATTGCGAAAGCAACGAAAATAGAAGAGTTAGATTGCCGGGATAAATTAACAAGACAATCTTAGGTAAACACTTGATGGGTTGTAGACACAGCTGCTGCATTTTCAAACACAGTCAAAATGACTGCTGTCCTGCAGCTCTGTGGAAGATTGTTAATCAGTCCTCTCTATGGTGTCCGTGCCAATGTGACAGAAGGAGGATCTAATTTCACACATATCGGGGGAAGTGTCTGTCAACAAGTTAGCAAGAAGAGCCGAGTGAAGAAAAGGTGATCTTGAGTCTTTTTGCTTTCTTAGTAGAACTGTAAGGTATCAAATATATTTTAAATGTGTTTTATGGTGTCTGAGTTGAAATTCATTTCTATACAAAATTTTAAGATGCAGCCCACTGAGATAGATTCAAAAAAAGGTTAAAGTGGGTCAGTATGGCATGTTTCATTTTATCACTCACCTCCAAAGACTATTGTTAACAGGAGTTAATTAAAAATAATATGTAAAGTTAGAGTTTAGTGTTAATGATTCTGTCACCCCTGGCTTTGTGACATTTAGAGAATGATCCTTTATTCTCATTTAAAATGAATGCACTTTCATTCATGTTTTCCACATAAACGTCTTTTGGCGTGAGAATAAGTTCAGATAGCCTAAAACTGTACGTCAAATTAAGATGTGACTTCTTTTTTCCCTGGAGGTCTGCCTGTCGAAGCGTATCACATCAACAACATTCTTGATGTAATTTTAGAAGTGTCATTCAGCCACATCGGCTTTTGAAATCCTTCACACATACCTTATATATTTTCCCCTCTTCTGTGCCAACTAAGAACAGATAATCAATCTGTTTGTGGAAGTCGAGGGATGTACCACGAGCTGCGCATAAGAGGCATAACGATATACAGTGTCACATATCGCAGTCTCATTTTATAAACTAATTTTTATAAATCAAAAAGAAAACACTATCATAGAGAAATTCTCATAAAAGTTTGTGAGGGAATCTTACAGATGACACTCAGCTGTGAACCATCTGACCCATCAGATGGATCACCTTTCACAGACAGTCTGATAATGTCCGATGACATTAGCTCATTCTGCAATCATTCAAATATACAGTTAGAAAGCAACATACAGATACAAAACAAATACTTTAATAGTTGAAAAAAGAACAAACACATGAATTTATGACCGCAAAATGCGAATACATAAAAAGCGAGAAATAATCATTCAAATAATCAAGTTCCATTTGCAGTGCGTACTGACTGTACAAACCTTCACAAGTGTCCAGGTCACAACTCTGCCATCAGAAGACACTGAACAAAACATGTGGTTGTTGTCCATGTCATCGTTTTGCCAGCGCACCTGAATACAAGATGTCTGTGTGAGAAGACTAAACACATAAACAGATTGAACATTTTGGATTATCTTCAGCATTCAAACTGACAAAAATATGTCTCTATATAACTAAATAACTATCCAAAGTTTCTCCCAAAAAAACTAGGAAAGCCCGACAGGCCATTCATCCAATGGCCTGTCGTGTTTTTGAGTTAAAAGGTGTTTAAAGTTGACAGGAAATTTGAAAATATCAAAATATCACTTGATAATTATGTGTTATTGAAAGATTGAGAGATTAATACCTGAACTATAAAGCCTGAAAAAAAATGCACAAATTTTAAAGAGACTTAAAAAATAAGCAACGCTTTGCCTGGTGGGAGCACAAGTAAACCCTGGTGACCCGCCAGTTTTAAAATACATTGGGGGGGAAACCCTGACTATAATAATACCACTGATTGTTTAAAACTAAATTTCTTTTTTGAAAAATCTACTGAAAAACTAACCTGAGCATGAAAAAAGCAAGCTGAGTACTTCAACATTTAACTGAACACACAAACAGTGAACTCCCCAACCTAATGTCACCTGCCAGACAGGATCTGAGTGCTTTCCGGTGCTTGCGTTACTCTTGTAAACAGGGTCTTTTGTTGTCTCCTTCAAGTTGTAAACAGCGACACAGCCATCATAGAAACCCACTGCCACCAAATACGAGAGTTGTGGATGAATGTCCAGGCAGAGGATCCCAGAGCCTGTGGAGTAGATGTACTCCGGAAAAGCCGAGTTCTTCAATGAGAAGAAGAGCAGCATGCCACTCTCCTGTTTACCGAAGTCATCTAGCCACAACAGAGACAAAAGAAAGATGATTTGGAAAGGATCAGTTTTTAAAAATGATTCAATAAAAGATGTTATAACAACTTCAGTTAGCACTCACATGATCCCAATCCCACAGCAAACAGGTCCTGGTATTTGTTATTCCTATCGAATAATAATCAGTTATCAGTCATCCTTCTCTTTTGAGACAGAAATGAAATACAGAACTGAAAATGTATCAATGGTTCTCTTTACTAATGAATAAAATCCAGACTTCAACGTTTGAAATGAAAATTCAAAATGTTGGACCAATTGCACCTATGAGACATGGGCATCCACTAAATTAACAAAACATTAATCAGAAAAGCAGCTCAAAGACTCTTGGTGACTCAGGAGAAGTTGCATACTGACAAAATGTGACAGAGTTCACAGGGAACCGGAACTTTACAAGCCCCCCGTTATTCAGATTTTGTTTCACAGATTTGATAAATCAACACACCAGCAGAGGGCAGTGACAGCCAAATGCCTGGCTTTTTCATACTGAAACGTCCACAAAGGCAGAAGAGTTCCCTCCTGGTCTCTGAACTCATCTGAGGCATCCTCAAAGTACTTAAAATCTGCAGGTTACAAAAGGAATGCAGTCAGAGAACAACATAGAGCAATGTGTGTTGTAAAACATGTGTTTCACATATGAACGATCATACCTTGTGCTACGTCGTCCATTGTATTTTGGATGACCATTCGTTCAATAATCTTGGCTACCTCGCCCACTTTAGCAACTTTCTCTTTCTGTAATAGAAACACAACAATGTTTTGGGGCCTCTGGGAATACTATTTCAACCAAGTAGGTTATATTAGATTTGATTGTAAATATTAAATGTACACAATAATATATTAAGCAAGTAAAGCTAAAAAAAACTTCACCCCAGAGTCCAGCAACTTTTTCTTGACTTCAAATTCATCTGTTTTCTCCACTGTGGATCTCCTTTTCTTTTCAATTATGTCATGGTGATGCAGTTTGTTCATGTATGCATCGTAGATCTCCCACTGCAAACAATCAGTTATTAAAGTCAACCAATCACTGTTTCACACAAAGAGAAAATAATTCCCCTCACAACATACCAGAACACAAGTGTGCAATGTACCTGATTAGCAGAGCCAGAAAAGGTGATGCGGGGAGGAGGTTCAGTTTGGCAGCTTCTTTCCTGAGAAAAAAGGAACATCTCTTAATCTTAATACATAGTACATCAATACATAAGCAATGACAAATTGTGTTAATACCAATATTATACTACCTACTTTGTAAACATTGCATATGTTAGCTACACACATTAGTTACTGCTTTTTCATACCCTTGAAGGATTATTGCGAGTCTGTCCTGCCCTTTCACTGAAGTTGAATTGATTTGTAATTTTTGCCTCCCTCTTGCGACGTCTTGAGGAACCACCACGTGGTTTGTCCTCATCTCCAGTTTCTTCACTTTCGCCTCCATCCTCCATAGGTGTAGTCTTTTGTGGAAAATCAGCAGAGGGAGGTTCAAGTTCAATATACACAAGTCAATCTTAAGTATTTAATCAAGTATTTACATTAATATTTTGAAAACAATGCCTGAAATCGTTTTAAGAGCTGATATACAGATTTTTTACCGGGGTTTCAGCGTGATCCTCTACTTTACTCTCCCCTGGTACAAACCCTGGGCAAAAATGACACATTTATTCTTAAATTTATAGTTCATAAAGCAAACAAAATACATTCTGTGCATTGTGTAATTCTGCAAACTGTGTTTGTTAGCTTAATAGTGGCATCTAGTGGCTCCAAATATTCACTACACCACAGAAAAAAGAAATAACATAAGCTTAAAGTTAAAAACACTTTATCATACATAAAAGGACAAACATCGTTATGCCCATACAAACCATAAGTCTTCCAAGAACAACACTTAATCTCTATAGTTTTTTTTAAAGCAGATCAATTGTACACAATTTTTTTTCTTGGGAGGGAGGAGCTTTGACATTGATTGAAATACCAAATTCTGTTTCCAATTTTAAATAGTTTTTTTTTTTTCTTTCTCTTTCTACTCTTAAAAGGAAATTAGGGAGCAAATTACTCAAGCATTTTTCTGTGTTATAATTTAACTGTTGTTTTTTTCTTTTTCTTTGAGAGAATATTTGACTGCCCACTGCCCAGTATCCATTTATAACTTTTTCATCTATCACGTTTGCAGTGTTAGTTTAGTTAGTTGAATTACAGGCAGACAAGGCTTGCAGCAGAGTGATTTTAAATCCCCACATTTGGTTTGCTAACTCCTAAAGCTACCAGCGTGATCTCTTGTTATCCATAAAAACTGATTACTGTTAAACTGAAGTTGAAGACATTATCACTACTTTTATCTTGGGTGGTTATTCTGTTGTGCATTGATGACTCACTTCTACATTCCTTAATTAAAATGACCACTCAAGTCTTTTTTTTCTTTCATGTTTTTTTCATGTTTTTTTTTGCCACTTTTCAGATAGGCAGAAAATACAATTGAAAATACAATGGACATCATTAAACAGAAAAAGCAGAATTTCTTTTTTTATGTCCTTTAACCGTCCAGATCAAAATTCCAGGATTCTTTATAGCTGCCATACCTGTAGGTAGCTGAAAGATGCTAAGTCTTCGAGCTTCATCAGAATCTTTATGTAAAAGGTTTCCCTCCAAAGCAAAGTGGACCGCCAAGTGATCCACAGCAGTCACTGGCTTATAGAAACGTTCCTAAAATAGACAAATAAAAATTACCAAAATAAAAATAAATTAAATTTTTCCCCATCACAGTAAAGACTTCAGGCAAAATACCAATTTAAGTTTGTGTCCTCATGAAGAGCCAACAAGCACAGTTGTTTTCATACAACGATCTTAAAATACCTTATTTGGACTGACAGTGGCTATAATTTTTGCAATAATGGTAGCATGTACATTATATTATGTAATTTTATATGCTGAGTTATGACTTCCCTACCTTGAAGCTGTAGCGAACAAGATTTTTGGGAGCATGTGGGTTGTTTGCATTTAGAACTCTTGTAATTTCCTCTTTTAGCTCCTATATAAATCAGAACAGGTCAGAAAACAAAATTACATGTATGTAATGTAAAATAAATATCACCCAGGGCATATAATTTCATAAGAGAGTGAGAGAGAAAAAGAGAGAGAAGAAAAAGAGAGAGACATTTCCACATGACAATATCGCCCATTTCTTGTTCTGTTACCAGTTACAAGATCCACAACAGTGAGTCAAAACAGATACAATTTAATTTCTTTTTAGTATATTACAGAGCTATTAAAACCTAAAGTATTCACAATGAAAGATGCATAAGACCTGTCCAAACTGAACTGGAAAATGAATATCTAGATAAGGAATGGTTAAAATGCTCCCAAAGAGAGATCACAAGATACCCACTGACATCATCTGTCATTCACTGCTGAAAACAAGCAACCACAAAATACACATGAGAGTGTCAATCAAAAGTTATTACATGTGATCTGTTTCTGTCTTAAGTAGGCCTTGTGTCTTGTTTACAGGCCTTTTTCCTAATCATTCATCCAGTTACATCTTTCTCTTACAGCCTCTGTCAGGACCAGTTGATGAGGATGATGATGATGATGGTGGTGGTGATGGTGATGATGATCCGAAGTGGATTTCAAATGGAAAGGGTCGTCCAAGCCATCAGTCGCGTCCCATGCGTCATCGTCGTCCTAGAATGTCAAGCATAGAAATGATAAATGTCCGTAGAGAAGAAAAAATTATATTTTGCTGTACAAATGCACGGCAAAAAGTAATCATATCCCTCGGACTACTCAATAGTTTGTCGTGGTTTGACAACAAATCTCAGTCTTGGTAGTTGAAATGTTACTCCTTCCACTTTACAATCATGACCCAGGTTTTGTTGGTCCACACACACAATTGCAGTTAAATGTATTGCAGTTGGTGGCAAGTAACAAAAAGCAAGTCACTCGCTTTCAATCGTTTACTTCGAACATTTGGGAAATAGACGCACCTTTGAGAAAGTTTTGGATGCCTTCTGACCTGGTGCTTTGTGAACAACGGAAGCCTGTTTGAAAACAAATCAAGACAGGAGTAAAAATGTAAAGTTAATGACCGAGTGCGTGCACAGCGGTCTCGCGATTTTGCTAGTAGCAACTCGACTGAGTAAGATTTGGTAACAATTACCTTTCTGGCAGCCATATTCACGGGAGCTCAGAAAGGAGTCCGGGTTTAAAAGCTTGAGAATATATATCTATGTTTGCTTTTGTCTATAAAAATCAGACAAACTCTTCAAAACGGTCACTAAAGCGAAAGGAGAACGCGCTGAAAGGACGCTGCCTGGCTCCTGCGTACTGGTTACCATGACAACCGCCAGTCTTTCCGTTACCAGCGGTTGTTAGGTTTGTGACAGTTAGTTACGTAGATCCTATGAATAAGGTGTAAAAGTTTAACGTGTCATATAGTTTCCATGCCTTTTACTTTTATTTGATAGTTTCTTTAACATTATTTTTTTAAAGCGTTACATTTAAATTTTGAGTCAAAATGTAACATCGTCACGTCGTTTGAAAAATAATACATGAGTTGTAAAACATCTCAGTTTGATATTTAGACTATAACGGAGTAAAAATAACAGATCTGCGTATTTCCGTGTGTTGTCCTCTGTGATTGGACAAGACCTTCATGAATATTCCACACACCCGGAAGTAGGGCGGTACTACTGGTGCTTTGCTGTCGAGTCACCTCTGTCAAGCGGGATGGAGGAAAAGGAGCCGCTATTATGCTGATAAACGCAGGATCCCGACGGACTGAGCATCAATAACCGACACTGGTTCCGTTTAAACTGAGCGTTTATCCTTAAAATTACTGAATTTGTCTCGTCACAGTTTGCCAAAATGATGGAAGAAATCGACAGGTTCCAAGTGCCTCCTGTCAACGGAGAGACACAGCCTTTGGTAAGAGAGGAAAGACAAAAACCCCATCGTGTTATGCAAATGAATCTTTACTGAATTCAAAGGAAGAGATCCTTCTCTCCTCTATGGCTGACTGTAACAGATGTGTTGCGATATGATGGTGGTGAGCCAACGTGTAGTAATTTGCAGCTTTGGGATACAGTGGATCCTGGGATGGGTGGATATAGCGACCAACTACAGATAAAAAAAAAACAAAGGATGCCGATTACCACCTTCCCTATTTAGTTAAAAAAAATGTATGCATAGTATTTAACGAATAACGCTCAACCCTCTGTATCCGAGTAATTTCACTACGCACTTGGTCAAAATCGTGAGTGTTTAAAGCCCACGTCATATGCGCTTGTTTACATCAATGCTGTCATAGCTTGGTGTTTTTACGTTTCGTCATCGACTGACGTGTTATTTTGGTCGGGATGGGTACCAGACCAAAAGATCGCGTGAAGTGGGTCCCCGCCGTGAGCTGGACTCGTCGGGCGATGCAATGCAGAATGATATTTCCAGATTATTTATTTATTTATTTATTTATTTTGCACCAATTGGTTAAGCTCCAAATTGGTTAAATAATAGCTAATTGTTTTCACAGTTTGTTTTGCAAATAAAAAATTGAATTAAATAATCTTAAATGGGATTAATTCATTTGCACTTCAGTTTAGTTTGAACACCTAACAGAGTTACTTTATAAATTCTAGCTATTGTAGTTCTATTTTCTAAATAATTTTGATGTGCTCATCCTGTTCTTATTCTGTAGTGCTGTAGCAAAGCAATCAGATGCATGCAAACCATCCAACGTGGTGAATGTCATCCTCTCAGATTCGTTTAGATATCCAGGATCAGATTTCTGGATTGTAGCTGCAGTTTTCTCACTTACCATTCTTTCAATAATCACGTCACACTCAAACAACTCCGGATCCTTTTTTGGTATTGTCTTATTCAAACCTCTCAGAGAATTGCTCCGGTTACGCTTCCACACGAACCATAACAAGATCGCAGGTGCTGTGGCACAAATGGTCATGCATTTTGATGCTAATAACCCCATTGTGCTTCCCAAGCTGCATGAATGCACTTGGCACCTGCCAAATTCACGCAGAAATACTTCTTACATAAAACATTGGGTGAAGTAATCATCGCCTACTCCCTTTTTATGTTGCTTTTCTCTGAAAGACAAAATTGCATAAAAAAACAAAAAACAAACAAACAAAAAAATTATACATATTTTTATAAGTAACCACACATTACAAAGCATGAAAATCCTTCAGTACAGCTACCAAATCCTGCAATGGTTCATGGTTTATGCTCATGTGCCCCTGCTTTTCATAATCATATTGTACTATTTATTGTTGCAATTGTTAGAAGATTGTTATAGCATTCATTTGTTTCAGTAGTCACATGATATATCATCCTTCACTAGGATTGGTCGGTGGGTGGCTGCAATGTGTAATCCTACCAATTGCTTAGAGTTCATGCTGTGTCAGCAGCCATGTAGCTTTTCAACATGTGAACAGGAGGACAAACAGATAAATGTGACACACTGAGGGGTATCCAGTGCTTTGTGAAAGTATTCTCGCTCCCGTTTTGACATTCCTCCATTTTATAAGCTCCAACTATGTTTCATTGGGCGTTTGCATGATTATAATAAGGAATGAAAAGATACGTGGCATACGTTTTATTTCACAAATGAAAATCTGAATAGTGTGGCTGGTATTATTCAGCACTCCTGACTGAATACAGGAGTGCTGACTGTTCTGGAAATTCTCCTTTGCTAAAAAGCTGAAGATCAATCAGAATGGATGGAGATTTTCTATGAACATCTATTTTTGAGCTTTGCTTCAAATTCCTAGCTGGAATTAGAATTGGGCTTTGACTGGGTCTCGTGAATATGCTTTAATGTAAACAATTATATCGTAGATCTGGCTTTATAATGAAGGTTGTATTGTTCAAGTGAACTCCTGAATTTATGCTGAGATTAAATTACACACATTTCAGATTTTTGAATTAAATTATTGTAAACGCTGACATTTGTGTTTGCAATGTGACAAAATGTGAAATCATTTAAAGGAGATGTGTAATTTTGCAAAGCACTGAATGTGTGGACAAATGTCATCTTGAGGGAGAGTATTTGTATGTAAATTTATGCAGTAGGTCAGGGCTGTATATCATGTTTTAATGTACATAAATAAGATGAGCTGTCCCAGGTGCTAGAGCCCTATCCATAGTTCAGGTTATATTCTTGCACAGCAGATGCTAATGGAGGAAACTCGAGCCCCTTCTGTGCTTAATATGCTATTTTATATCCCTTTTGAGTATTTTTTTTTTTCCCAGCCGCAATTCCTCAAAGGACTCGATTTTCATGCCAATCATTCTTTTGAGGAATTCCAAATTATCTTATAACTTTTTTACAAAGACTTCTAAATTTATTTTTCGTGTGGCCTGCTTTCTAGTAATGAAGCAGAATAGAATAAATCAATATCAGGCACAGACGGTTTAATTCAAAATATGTTTTCACTTCACACCAGTTTCTTTTGGAGAGAAAAAAAAATCAAGGGATTCCTTTTTTCATCCTCCAACATTATTATATCTTTCTGGTGAAAAGCGCTACAGGAAAAATAATGAAAAAAAAAAACAAAAAAAACAACACACCGGTAAACCCAATCATCTAAAGCAAAAGGCCTGCTATCTGAAAGGAAATACTCGTGCTTCATGCAGTGGGAATAATTTGTCTTTGTGTTTAGATTTCTTTTTTTTTCTACCTGTCTGTGGGCATCATGTTCACAGCTGCAGCTTTCGTTACGTCTCCCATATAAGGGGAAAAAAAGCGGCACTGACAGATAAAGATGAGGCCATTAATGAAGTTGACATGGGTTACTCATCCCATTGCAAGGCAGAGGAGAAATACAGACTAATGTCCAAGGCTGAACCTTAAAAATGCGTTCACAATAGGGTTTCTGTACAGTCTGGAGAAGTGTAGAGTTTGCCTTTATTTTTGTTTTCCAGGTGTGGATTCATTGAGATGACAGACAGTATGAAAACATGTTTGAATCGTCAGATAAGACGATAAGACTAATAAGCATCCAAATTTCATCAGTCATGAATCATGTCTCATTCAACACATCAGTCTCAAATCTATCAAAAAATCTCTTTGCAGGGCACTCTTACTTAATTCTTTAAATATTAATATATACGATGTTTAAGTATATTTTTTCTGTTGATTGTGAGGTTCGGTTGTGGGCAACAAATCCACTGGGGTATAGAAGGAAGGTTTCACAAGTAACAAGATTATATGCAAGGTTGGTGTCTAATTCCTACATGATCTTTATCTATCACTACTTGCTATCATGTTGACAAATGTGTTACTTTTCATTGAGGTTTTTTTTTTAAAGTAGCTCCAAGTCAGCATTTTCTATCCATCCCTTTTCTTGCTAATTTTTTGTGCTAAAAAAACTAATTATTATTATCATCTTATAGCCTGGGCCATGTTGACGAGTCCCTTAAAATATACCTGCAAGCACTGATCCTTGCAAAGCTATTCATACCTCTGGAACTGAACCACAGTTTGTTTCATTACAACCTCCAACATAATTTCATTTTGTAAAGATTTTATTTACCAGAAGTCTTCAAATCCAGGGATCTTGTGTCCTGTAAATTTTAAACTAGGTCCTAGTTTAACACACCAGAATCAAATGACTGTATCTCCTCCTCAGTGCAGTCAACTTCTCCAGAGTGCTGTTAATGACCTGATTGCAAAGGAGAAGAAAAGTGATACATACGTAGTTTTAAGATGTTTTAGCAAATAAATACTTGGAGATCCAAATGTATTTGTCACAGCTTTACCTGGACACAGGTGATTGGAAGATGGAAAGAACTAAATGCAGAACAATCCAGGAAGAGAGCCTGCTAGAGTCTACCAAAGATTTGAGAGTAGGTAGGACAGCCCTAAAAAATGGAATGGTTTACAACAAAACATACTGTATTCATGTGTCAGAGTGGTCCAGTCAAAGTCCAGGCTTCGAGCCAGTTTAGAACACAAGTTAAAGATTCTAATAAGTAATGTCTATAAACACTTCCGTCCAATCTGATAGACTGTGAGTAATTTATTGAAGAATGGGTAAAAATGTCGGTCTATACATGAGCAAATTTGATAATGACATACCCCAAAAAGGTTTTAGCTCTTACTGTCATGACAGATGTTTCAACAAAATATTTTAATTGTAAATCGTTTAAAACTACCATTTTCCTTCCATTTTACAGTGATGTGATTATTTTTTTTGCCTTAACATAAAATTTACATAAAGAGTTTTGTGCTGGTAACATAGTTAGAGCTTTTGCTAGGCATTGTAAATGTCTATCAACCTCCATCCACTACTTGTGAAACATCCCAGGTTTCTCCGTAACGTTATATTGACACCTACAATAATGTATTGCGAAGTCTTCTTTTTTGTTGCTGCACCTAAAATCAGCTGTGAAGCCAGTTTGTTCTTGACCATTTTTCTAAATTGTATAACATAAAAATTTATATGCAAAATAAGCTCTTCACTATCTCTGCTTAATTTCTCATGCATTTTTCATCAAGCCCTCGTGAGACTCATTGAGCTCCGTCGGTTTGTGATTCTGGCCTAAATCGGGGAAGCATTTCTCATTACAGTTAAAGCAACGGTTTGTTGACTTAATTTCAGGGATGCTTGTAGCTTGATGTCTTTTTATGAAACAAAGACATGCCTGGGTTTATAATTCTTTCATTTTATAAATCCTAAATTGTAGGTTTTATTTAAATGAGTATTTTGTGTGCTCCGAGGAACATCTTTGGAATAAAGGAGTAGATCCCTGGAGGTAATGAAACCCAACTGCCTGACAGTCAGCACTCATGTGACTTGCGAAGTTCCTCGGAGTGCAACAAGGAGGCGCCTATAGGAGCAACATAATGCGCTCTCTGTGACTGAAGCAGGCCAAACACATCTCGGCTCCCCCCATTCCCAGTCCGGGGAAGCCATGGCTGCAACAGCAGCCCCCTCTGTTCCTTTACACGGCCGCTTCGCCACGTCATCACCACTCGTTTATGCACAAAAGAGACCGAGCCACCAGCAGAGGCTGAACATTCATGCCTATTGATGCTTCAGCCAAGGCTGCTACGCACGACTCAAGTAGAGACACAAACAGGCCCCGAAGAGGACTGTTTGTCCCAGCCATTTAGGCTTGTGATAAATCAGATTAAAATTTTTTGAGTCTGACTTAGATGTTCACTGGTGAATCTCTCTGACCTTTACATGTTCAGCAAACACTACTGGGAAATTTGATTTGCGGCTTTAGTGGACATTGCACTATCCTCTGAAACACGTTTTGAACGTATTGTCGCTTCACACAATTGATGAAAAAACGATATTTAGTTGCTCACCACTCGAAAAACAACAGCTCGATCAAAGGGGAGCCAAAACTACTCAATCAAGAACAAATAATGGGTTAATGACATTTTTTTTCATGTTTATTAAAGGCTTTTTGTTAAAATAACCCTACTATAATATTTCCCCTGATATTTTAGTGTGGCTTTTGGTCTTGCTGTACCAAGTACTTCTATCATCAAAACTTTTTGGAGACATTACTGAAAGGGAATAAATCTTGGCCAAATAGGATCCAGAAGTTCTATGAAGATGGACTTAATTAGAAACACTCCCATGTGTTTTGACTCAGCAAAATGTAAATATGTCAGTGGGATTTGTGTTTGCTACTTCCTCTGTTCTAAGGAAGACTGAAGCAATCCAGCTGGTTATCAGGACTGCTCTGTTAGGAATCTTGCATATGCAAAATTAAGCGTTAACATTAGAACGCACTGGATTTGTGTCTCCCATTACTTTCTGGTGAAATGCATGTTCATTAACAACACCAACCATTATAACATCTGTGTTTATACTTTCAAAATGTACTGATGTTTTACCTAACACTTTTTGAAAACAGGATTCTGTACTGATAAATTGAGGTAACACCAACTGTTGATGTGGGTGTTAGTGTTACTAGCTAACTTGCTGCATTGAGTTGTTGTTTCTTCTTTTCCTAGGACCCAGCAGCGTCCTCTACTTTGGAGGCGGCAACGGACCCTAAAGGAGAGAGCGTGGCCATGAACTACAAGCCCTCCCCACTGCAAGTCCAGATAGGTATTGCTGCCCTCCTTGGAAATCATCACACATTTTATATCACAGGGGTCACCATTAAGCAGCCATAATAAATGGAAGGCTTTTAACAAACTGGTGAGAGATGAGCTATAAAAAAAGAAATGGGATACAATGGTCTGAGGAGTGCTTTACTTCTGTACATACAGTCTGTAAAAGTGGGGTCTCATAGTATTTCTCAGATGGTATTAGTGAATTTATTTTTAAAAGCACTGAATTCAAGAGGGGTAAAAGATTAGACTTTCAGATGTTAGCTACCATGTTTTTTGTGTGTTCAGTGCACCAAAAAAATGGGCTAAAATGGACAACAAACTAATGCACATTTCAGCTGCTAAGCAGCCTGTGGCACAATTTAAATGAGACTTCTTATGTGTTTTTTTTAAACATAGACTTTCTTCTTACCACTTTTTCATAAAGGCTGGTTTTACTAATGGTATTAATTATCATGTCAACAGATTCTCCCTGCCTGAGCTGTCGTTCCCAGAGCTGTGTCTCTGATTGACTCTCTCCTTTCCCAGTCAGTCAGCGTTAGTCCATGGCCTTGTCTTTGTAGGTTTCCAGACATTTGGGATATCTGCAAACCTACAAAGACCAAATTCAGATCTTAAGCTTCCTGTAGCTTTCACTCAGACTTTCTCTCTTGTGTTAATTCATGGGTCTTCATTATGCTGTAAGTTCACTAATGTTCCCTTACAAACTTCTGAGAATAGGAAATATGGATTTATTCTGAGATTAATTAACAGGTGGACTCAACTACAGCAATTTCAAATGTTTTTGCTTTAATTTGACCACAAATCAAGAAAATGTCAAAAAATTAAAAATGTTTCAGAGAAACTTTATAATTTGTATTTATTGCCATCCACAGATTATCTTAGTTTTCTTGTATTATATGTCAGTAAGATTAAAAGTTGCATTACCCTAATGTAACCCCATACTGCAACAGAAGCGAAAATGTATTGTGGCCCAAAAGCAGAGTTAACAGTGGTTCCCAGTGCTCAGGACCAAGTTGAATACTGCAGCACTCACTCATTTAACACTTTTCCCCCATTCCAAATGATACAACTCTAGAAAATGTGTCCTGCTGTGCTGATTTATTTACTGATGACTTCACATCCTTTGTTGCCTAGAGAAACAGAGGGACCTTGCCAGGAAGGCTTCGGTGAAGAATGGCACCGTGGGAAGTCCTGTCAATCAGCAACCCAAGAAAAACGCCAGGACAAGGTAGCACCTTCCTTCGCGTCTTTGTTCCGCTCTAATTTTTGAGCAGGTTATTAGCATGCTGAGTAACGCAGCAAAATACTGCAAACAACTGAAATGCAAATCATGACATCAGTGCATCCTGCTTTGTAGGGCATTAATTGCTTCACGTCAGCCAGAGACGCTATTAGATTTTCTAACGTTACAACCCATTCAATTCAATCAAGTCACAGCAAGGCTTCCTCAAAGAAAAAGAAATGCATGAAGGCTGATGAAGGAGCCACAACCACTGAGCATAAACCCAGCGCAGCCTGCGCCGTTGACAAGTGGCTCATGCACCTAATCCCACTCTCTTGTGGATTAGTGGGAATATGAGAAACGCTGCCCACTGGTGTGAACCCAAAATGTCTGAGGCTAAAAGATAATTTTGCACTTTCTGCTGACTGAATGCCACCAATTAATTTTGGGAAGAGATGAGCTCATGTTACGAACTACACTGCTTTTTTATTCTTCTCAGTTATATGACGTAAATATTTGCAATGATTGTTGCAAAATGGCTTTTATGTGTTTTAAAATTTTCATTACTAATGCAGAACATGGCTGTGCGCTTTTATAGGTTGGTCGTGCCAAACAAAGGTTACTCCTCTTTAGACCAGAGCCCGGATGAGAAGCCTCTGGTTGCTCTGGACACTGATAGGTAAGCACTCCACTCCTACCATAACCTACACAGCTGGACAAGTCACTTTATAAACTATAGGGTGGTGCGCTTAAGAGAATCTGGCTAAACTTTGCAGACCTCCTTCTGTGTCTTTGGGGCTAATCCGTGGAGCGACTTGACAGTATTCTTAACAGAAATTGTCCTAAAAAAAGGGGGCAAAGCTTCTCCCAAGGCTCAGGATTAGAGCACAGCAGGGTGAGGATTTGGACAGGCAGAAGCAGCTCTGGGAGAGCCCTTCCTCCACCGCCCCACCCATGTACCAGCAGGTCTGTATATTTGCCAGATGAGTCCCAACACTTGTGGACCCCTTCTTTCCTTTGTATGTGCCAAACCCTTTAAAACAAAATCTGCATTGATCCAAAGAGTTTACGTCACTCACTCGCTGACGAGCTGGCTTGTTCACAACTTTAACGTTAACATTTTAGAATGTGTGTGTTACACTGTTGTTTAAAGTGAAAAATGGACATATTTGTTTGTGAGAAAAAAGGTTAACTGGCTGAATTTCTGTGATAGTGTTGTATTTTTTCTCAGATTTTCATCATTCTGACCAAATTTAGCTGCCTTGAATTTTTTTCTTCATATCTGAGCGCGGTAAAGTATCTTTTGTAGGCTCTGAAATCTTGTTTACTCTTGACTTTCATGCTTTTCTTCTTGTATTCTTCTGCTTATCCTAGTGGGTTAAGATCAGAGATGCTTTGAAAAATCAGCTGTTCTTTGGGTTATTTTCAGTTAGATTTTTTTTTTTACAGTTAACACCCCCTTACCAAGTTACTGCTTAAAGGAGACTCAATGACTACGTCTTGGATGTCTGTCTGTTGAGTGTTTAAAAGTAAAGCCATAAAATTGTAAGAGGCTCTCTGAAAAATATACCACTAAAGTACAAAAAGGAATGCTGGTGTTTAAAGCTTTTTTAAACTCTGAATCTCTTTCTATTATGGAAGAGCATTTGGAAATGTGAGATCCATGGAGCAAATATCAAGTTTAGGTGAGAATCTATATTCTCTAGAGAATAGTGGTTTTCGCAATACTAGCCTCTCTAATCGCTGATATGAGATGCTACAGAGAGAAAAAAAATGTGAATTGCATGAACACTCTGTTTTTGAATTCTGTTTGGTATTACCTTGGCCCACATACATGGCTTGGTATTGAATGTTTTTTCAACATCTAAGATTTGTAGAGCCTTGTGGGATCCCCTTTGTGATGTTATTCATCAGGGTAGTTTATGAAGGTTTTCTACTTCTCTAAAACTATGTTTTTCTACTTTTTCAGGATCTTATATCTTATTTAATGTCTGATAGTAAGAAAGAAAGATTGTGTCTATTTCATACAGCCAATGTAAATATGTGCCTTATGCTGTATTAGGCAGCAGGTGAATGTTTCATTATTAAAAGTTGTTGTCTTAGCAGGAAAAATGGAGAAGCATAAGGATTTGAGCGAGACTGCTAGTTACCAAACTGCTGACTAGATGCCTGAGTTAAAGCAAACCCGATGATAATGTGAGAAGTTTCCAGTATCATACGGTGAATAATAAAGTCCTGGGAAGGAGCATTGGTGATCGACAGGATCCTGGACCACCAAGGCTTACTGACTCACAAGTGGTTTACCTGCATGATTCGATCCAACAGACGAGCTACTGTAGCTCTGACTTCTGAAGAAGAAAATGTTGGTTCTGACAGAACGGTGTCAGAACAAACAGTGAATTGCAGTTTGTCGTGTATGGGGGTGCATCGGGGACGGAAAATTTTATAAAGTAATACTGAATAGTTGTGTGCCCTGTTTAATTAAAAAAATGTATTTATAAACTACCTTTTTTTCTTTATTTTTTCCTCACAAACACCTTTGCTCAATCAGTCTAATATTGAAAATGTTTCTGATCTCACTTTGTGTTTTGAAAAAGTAATTAAATACAATATTTTTACAAACAGTTGGTATCTACTGCAGTTTCTATTTCTAATAGTGAACAATGTTTTTCTGCTCATACCGCCATGGAGTTAATATGGAACTTTATTGTTGGAAATAATCCCATCAGGGATACCTACAGGGAAAATAACCATGACAGAGCAATTTAAGATTAGAGCACAAAATGTTACCATAAATTATTATTTTTTTTCCTTTCTGTGAAAGCCCCAACTTAAAAAAAATCCTATTTCATAGTAATTCCTCTATGGTACCATTTGCATATTTTTGGGGTCTCACATAAGACGTTACCTGTCTTTCAGTGATGACGACTTCGACATGTCCAGATACTCTTCATCAGGATACTCCTCAGCCGAGGTGAGATGTCTGAGGGACCAGGTATTTATACAAATATTATATTGTTTCACAGCACCATCTGGCAAAACCACAATCATCGCCATGTTTTACATCACCTTCTTCCTCCTCTGTCACACTGGGTCACAAATGTGCGCTCATTTAAATACAACACTTTGTTTCCACATGTCAGTACTTCGTCATGATTTTCATCCCTTTAAATCTTGTCCCATTTTGTTCGTTCCTGTGTAGCACATCTTCGGGTTTTAGCCTGTGGCGTCCTCTCATCGCCATAATAATTTGATTGCATGTTGTTGCCTTTATGTTTTATTTAATTTTGTTTGCTCCAGTCATTTGTTTACTTAAAGACCAAAGAAACGACCCATTCATCATACGAAAAACGCAAAGTGGTAGGTCGAAGCAGCATGCATTTCCTCTAGGTCGAAAAAAAGAAATCAAATTTGTCAGTTTAAAATGAGCAGATTCATCATTTAACATCTATAAACAATATTTACTTTATACCTCAATTTTGTACAATAAATATTGTTCATTTTAGTAGCCCAGTAGCAAATTTTTCACAAGTTTTGTTTTACACTTTGAATTGAGTTACTGAAATGCATAAACCTTTCAATAGTAGCTTTTAAAGCATATACTCCGTCACGTCTGGACAACATGCCACTACTTTATCTTACGTGCTTTTAACACTGCAATGTGGCTCATACAGTATGTAAATTCTCTCCAGCATGTTTTGAAAAGCTGCACTGCTGCGTGAGTCTCGAGCAAATTTGCGTCAAGATGAAAGTGACAGTGAAAGAGAGATTGAGGAAGTGTGTGTGATGCTGCTAACGTTCTGATATTGAAGAAGACGACTTTAGTGGTTCTAGTGCATAGGAGCAAGATGAAGATAGTGATCAATGACTTTTCCTTGTAGGCTACTGTATTTTCTATTTTCTCTCTAAGCAGCCGTTGTTACACTGTTCAGAAAAAAGCATACATATTTCTTTGAGAGTAAAAACAATACTGATCTGTTTGTTGTTAAGTTGTTGTTTTTGCTGTTTATAAATGTTGAAAGTTTAGCTTAGGGTGAACAGAGTATATTCGACAAAACTGTCATAAAGTTTTGCCGATTATATGTATTTTTTTTTCTATGATTTTTTTGCAGCAAATTAACCAGGACCTGAACATCCAGCTCCTGAAGGATGGGTACCGGCTTGACGAGATCCCAGATGACGAGGACCTGGATCTGATCCCCCCTAAAGCGGTCAATCCCACCTGCATGTGCTGCCAGGCCGCCCCTTCCACAGCCTGTCAGATCCAGTAGCTGCCCCACTCCTCCTTCATCCCTAAATGTTCTTTTTTGCCAGCTGCTGAACAGAATGGCATCGAGGAGGGAAAAAAAAAAACAGTCGACTTGAAAAACAGGCAAAGGCAAAACTAATAGAATGGGGGCGGAGGAAAATGAATATGTACAGTACCTGTGCATGTTCCTCCTATGGCAGGATCTGTGTCTTACGTCTGCGATGTTGGTTCAGCGGGGATGGATTCAACTCATGGCAGAGACCTTACCTCGAAGAAAACAATGCTACTTTTGCTTCTCCTTTGTTCGAGTTGTAGCTCTTGCTTGGGGAGTTTTTGTTTTTTGCATAAAACGATTGTGCAACGTTGCAGAAGAGGAGAAGCGACAAGAAGGGACAAGAAAGAATCGGCCAAATTGCTTTTTTTTTGTCATTACTGCGTCAGTGGGCTGTCCAGGCACTCCACTTCCTCTCCTGGTGTATAATTTGCGATCCAACATGATGGAGTATAGGACATTAGGAGTTTGAACGAGGCCATTTTATTTCCAATTCTCTCATTTCTTTCACCTGGTCTGCTTCGTCTTCCCCTGTATGTGAGAACCAGACTCAAAAACGATGTGTGTGAGTTCGGTCATGCCCAGAAAAAGCAGCGTGAATGAAACACTAGTGCTCACCCTCTCAACACTAAGCTACCAGTCAGTCTGTTCTACTGAGATCTTGTCCTGCTTATATCTGTTTTATATTTAGTTATAAGAAGCAGAAAAATGCTGCGTCCTGATGCCAGATGTGCAGATATTTATTTTATTCTACTGACCCGCAGCCAACTCCTTGTAGTGAAGAAACATTGTGTGCTTTGTAAAATGGAACATCGTCTGTCATATTTAGGTTCACCTGCTGCCATTTTAGTAGATGCAGGGGGAGAAAAGCATCGCAGCACACGTCGTGCGTAAATCCATGTCACAGCATCCTCACACACTGAAGGTTACATCATGGGTTGGACACATGAATGAGGGAAATGAATGAAGACAGAGGCTTAAAATTGTATGTTTTTAGTTTTATTTACTGATGCTTGAACTGTGGCCAAATAATAATAGTAATGCCCCTGGTAAAAATGTGCTAACCCCACCCAAAACCCCCCCCCCCAAAAAAAAACAACAAAAAACCTAAATTCATCTTTCAAATTTCTTAACCAAGGAAATAATCACAGCTGGCAAACGTTACCACCTGAAATGACTTATATAAAATAAATGTAGCTGAAGAATTTCCTAATATATACATATATTTTAAGTTAAACACTTTCTAGGAATGTTTCATTACTAATCCCTGACTTTAGGTTTCTTTGACATGTGAATATGATCCACCCATCCCTTACACTTGCCTGTTTGCAGCAGGGCTGGAGCTTTTATAGTGGTTAATTGGGAGGTGGTACATTGGCGCAACACCCATCCATGCACACGCACACATGCACCCACACAGTCCTGATCTTTACCAGAGATGCCAATATTTGTGTAGGATGCATCTTATGGACAAAAGGCTGTACCTGTAGCACCAGAAACAGTTGTCATTTCATACATCATGCCATTCTTCTTAATTTTTCTTTAGAATTAATGTACACTTTTTACTTAATATTTGAACCACTCACACACCTTTAAGTCTTAGACTGAACAATCTCCCTGTTATTACACCTTTGAAAATAATGATTCTCATGTCCCGGTCATGAGTAGATGTAAACAAATCAGAGTACGTGTCAACACTGCAGTGCAAACATTTTTTTTATTATTATTATTTGTTTACACCTTCTTTAGTTATTCCAACTATTGAGTTGGTATGTTTTAGGTTGAACTCCATATTGGTCCAAACTAATCCCGTCATTTTTAGGGTTTTTACACTTTAATACAAAAAAAGTCTATGAAGCAGCAGGAACAAAAGCAACAGGCGAGTCGTTGACTCACTAAATGGAGATGGTGTGTACTGTACATATACAAATACATTAAGTTATGGTACTGTATAGTGTAAAAATAGAGAAAACTGTATTTTGTTTTTTATTCCATCATTTTTTTTAATTTTATTTGCAGATCTTTGTTTGCGTTAGCATTCCTAACGACATTATCAGGTGTTACGGGTAGAGATAATCTAAAGGACTGTTAGCTACTAATAAAAATGACAGGAGAGACAAACTGTTTCTTTGACAATGGCGCCTCCTCTGGTTAAAAATGTAAAAAAAGCCTTAAAATGATTTGTTTTTATTGCGAGAGCATATTCTCCCACAGAAAATACTGCAGTGCTTCATTTAAAAGCCTTATAGTTTTCTTTTAGTGAAGCACATTAAATCTGCATTACCATTGCTATTAGCTGATGTGTTATCATTTAGCATATTACCATTTGCTTGATTAGATAAAAGGGATACAGCACAGGACCGGAGGCTAATTGTAAAGCAATGTCAGCTTCACGTTGTAGAAAGATTGGGGAAATATATTGCATATCAGTAAATATCAGTTATTGATCTTAACAGCAACCGCAATTTGTTTTACCTTCTTTCTACTCCCTGGACGTTGTGACAAGGTACACTTGCTTTCTTGTACAAGCTTTTTGACTTTAGTTTTCCTTTCTTTTTTTTTCTTTCAAAGCTTCAATAACTGTTCTGACTGGAGAAACTATGTTCCTGTTGTAATTTCCTGACTTGTCGATTAACACGCATTTGTCTTTCTGAAATTGCGAGCTTTCTTATCTTTCCAGTTTAATGAGGGAAACGGCCGCCTGCTACACATTTTATACAGCAGGGTAACAGGAAGTTCATTCATTACTAACAAAAGTTACAAGACAACTGATTAACTGAAGAAAGCAAAGTGTGCATTAAGTACTTCTTATCATGCAGTGTTTTTCCCCACTGAATAAAAGTTTTCAAATTAAAAATGGTACACTAAGGACGCTTTTAGTTGGAAATTTTACTTCTGCTATAAAAGATGAGTCGATTTTAAGGCTTTTTACTCATGAAAAGGAGAGGAGGTGCTTTATGCTACTTTTCCATCTAGATCGTCGTTTCACTGGATGTGCATACATGTCATAATTGGCGTCCCCTGAATGCTCAAAGCTAGTCCTGTGCTGGTTAAGGCACAGCTTCACTTACTCATCGAGTCCAGAATAATGAGTTGTGTGGGTTTTTTCCCCCCTTTATTTTCACTTGTGGGAATTATTTTCTATAGAAACAGGCGCTTTTTCATCTGTCAGATTCTTGTCATGACATGATTGTGAACTGGCTCCATTTAGATTTGAACAGTATTACAGTTCTGTGTATAGTGCAACATATCAAAAATAAATAATGGATATCTCAATGCTCTGTGTATTTTCCAGCTTTTCCTTGTATTGCAATTTCCTGTACATTTTCTTTAATCAATTTAGGGTCAAAATTTTACATACTGGCTTTAATATGAAACTACATTCCACTGAGATTTGGGAATACCTTCTTCAGCAAAGAAACCAAATGTTTTTTGTTTCTAATTATGGTCTAATTATGGCTGGATATATGATCTGACTTTAAGGAATTTGTAACGTTTCCAAAATTATGGAGTTTGACTGCAATTCTTCCAAGTCGAATTAAATACAAATAAAAAAGAAGAAAAAAGAAAACTGGGTTTGGTAAAAATCCTGGGGGGTTTTTTATTGATTTTTTTAAATGTATTTATTAAATACATAGAAAAAAAAATTAAAACACTAGAAGTTTTTAAACTTGGTCTGATTTTGATGCCAGCCAAAGAATTTCTATATTTGAATATAAAAATCTGAAAGGAAAAACGTTTAAGAACCCTGAAGTTCATTGGTTTACTAACACATATTCAGCTTTTGATCATTTTAATACCAGTATGATTAAATTGGAGTTATATTAGAAACTTAAGGTCTGTCTTTTTTATTCACTCCACAGTAGTTTTGCAATGCTCTATCTTTTTGGAGCATCCACATGTCTAATCATAAAACAGAAACACAGCAAATTAGGAACCGCCATGATTTAAGCCTAAGATAAACTGGAAGATGCTGAAATAGCATTTTCATGCTTCACAGGAAAGTTTCATTTCACTATGAACTGAGAAACAAAAAACGATAAACAAAAGGTCCCTACTCAAAAACTGCTTAACTCAAAGACAATCCAAACCCTATGAAGCAATTATTAAAGGGTTGTATGTAAACATTTGAACCTGTATGTATAATTCTGACCATAAGTGGAGGAGAAAACATTCACAAAAAATTCAACTCTAGATTCTGTTTCTACAAAGTGAATAATTTTGCTGAAAGTGCCAAACTTACTCATGCTGATGGTAATTACATGTAAACTTGTAGTCAGCATTATGGAGGTGTAGAGAGTGTGAGGGGTTGGGGGCGGTGCACATGCGATTAGCCTGGAGTTGATCCCTGGGGAGCAGATGGTGAATGGTGGCTTACATACAGGCTCTGAGTCCCAGGAGTTAACGGGAGTCTCCAGTCACGTTGGAAGATGCAATGCTGGCTTTAAAGAAGTCTGAGGACCGTGTCTCCTGAAAGAAGAAAGGTAAGCAATGTACCCATATTTAAGTAGAACATATATAAGTTTACTTGATAGTGGTAGCTACATGTGGTAGCTTTTGACAAGACCATATGGTTTCTCACGCTTCCTTCCAATCAGTCGAATATTTCAGAAAGTGATCAAATCATTGATGTCTTATCTTCTCCGTTCTGCTGAAGTTCTCCAGCAAACACATATTTGGTCTTAGCTTCCTCCTGGTGGTCTTGTGTTTAATCCACCACCTCATCTTACAGACTGGGATCACATCAGACGTGATGTTGCTGAGCAGTGCTGCTGTTTGGCTGCTGCTCTGTGTTCGGTGCCTGCATGGCTCTGCCCTCCCTGCCATGTCCTCCTATGAGTTCACCGCCTACAGGATGCAGCAGTACAACCTGGCGCAGCAGAAACATGGTAGGATCAAGTAAAGGACAGCATACATCTTGCAAGCAAAACGAAAACAAACAAAAAAACATTCCCACAGCATAATGCTGCCTGCACCACGGGTCACTGTGTTGAATTTGCCTTGCTTTATGTTGTGTGAGGCTGCCGTGGAGCCATAGTTGTGGCGGAGGCGCGCTCTGCTGAGAACCGTCGGTGACCCGCCGTTGTGTCGTCATGAAGGTTCAGGACTTCACTGTGGAGAAATACTCTGAAGCCCTGAGGCAGAATGCTGCTGCTGTGCTGATCCTGCTGCCTCAAAATATCTCCGGCGTTCCACACGAGACAATAAAGGTAAAACCTGGAAGTTTGTCTGTGCTCTGAAAGCGGATTAAACGAGATCCTAATTGGTTAAAACACTCGCTTCACGTCTCAGTCCTTCATGGTGAGTGAGAACGAGGCCTTGCAGAAAGAAACTCTGACTCCAGTCTACGTTGTCCCTGAGGATGAACAGCTGCTTTACATGTATGAGGAGGTGAGGCAGGCTGCAGCGTCACGGACCTCATCCATGTTTGTCAGAGGTAACACGGAAAGTGATGTTTTCTAAAAAGGTGTATGCTGCAGTGATGGGCGGGTAGATATGTGCGGACAAGGACAGATTTATGAGGATGTGGGCCACCAGGTTGGAGCCAATCCACCAAGGAGAAATTCCTTTACAAATTACAGGACACAAATGAGTAAAAGAAAGAAGAAAACTTTTTTTTTCGAGACAAAAAAACGTCATCCATGAAAAAAAAAAAATAATAAAAAAAAATAAAATATTATGCATCAGCTTTTTGTAAAAAAGTATGGTGTTGAGGCATGGTAGAATTATTATGTCCTGTAGCCAGTAACTAAATGTTGTTCCCAAAGAAATCAACTAAAACTTAGAAGTTTTTAAAACCTTTTTATATATAATACAATATTTTCAAAACACACATTTATTAAAAGAAAGAGAAAAACACCCTATGAAAAATGGGGCTCTGGTCCACCTACATCTAAACCCTTTCTAAGTCTGGCCCAGTGTGTGGAAGCCACAGGATTGATGGGAAATTTGTAATAAATCGATTGCAGTAAGAGAGAAAGAGCTTCAGAAACTTTTGACTGAAAATGTTTCTACTGTTCGCAGTTCTTCGAAGTATGGTCACTGCTACAGCCTTCCAGATCTTAGTGAGCAACAACAACGCCATTAAGGCCATCACTGACAACACCATAACCACGCTGGAGGTAGGAGCTCAACTTGACATAACATACCGGCTACTGGAAGTTTCAAACCGATCTTTTTTACGGTTTCTTTAAAAGTATCTTTTCCCTGAAGTCCTGCTCCTGTCTGGTCTGTGCAGGGTGTGCTCCCTGGAACCGGAGAGGATGCTCCCACCATCGTCATCACCGCCCACTATGACTCATATGGACTCGCTCCGGTGGGTTGGCCATTAACAAGTTTACAAGTTCAGAGCGTTGACCTGTGAAATGGTTTCAACCTTGGTTTGAAAACCTCCATCCCGCTTAAAAGCTCAGGTCTTTCAGTTCAACCCGGCACTTAAGCTTGGATGTGTTTGTGTAAAACAGTGGCTGTCATATGGAGCAGACTCTAATGGCAGCGGAGTCACCATTCTGCTGGAGCTGGCCCGTCTTTTCCAAAAGCTTTACAGCACCTCCGGTACCAGACCACAGTGAGTTTGAGTTTATTCACGAGTCGTGACATAACTCCAACTAGAAAGCATTAAGAATGTGTGTTTTAATAAGGCCTCGATTGGTCAAATTTAATGCCTCAAACCAGGATGCTAAACTCCCCAATGGAAGATCAAAAAACAAGCGCAGAACCTTAAAAACAAAGTATTTACGCCTACATTCACTCACTTTATTGTTGTTTATTTTTTAATTCACATTATAATGGAACAAAATAATTTCTTGAGTTCGGTTAAGACACTGTACGACCCATTGTCATATAATCTCACCACAACTTCAGCTTCCAGGGAGGCATAATGTGAGCATCATGAATTCTTTTTGAAGGAAACTGTTATGTTTTATCATTATTATTATTAATTATTATTATTTTTGGTGGAAGTACTCAACAAAAATCCTTAAGACGATTGTAATTTATATTTTAGATATAATTTAATGTTTTCCTTGACCGGAGGAGGAAAATACAACTTCCTCGGCACGAAGAGGTGGATCGAGGAGAATCTTGATCACGCCGGTGAGATTACAGCCTGTGATTGTGAGCCGGAAATTAATCCAAAGAAATCACAATTAATAATTAATAATAAAGCCCAACCTTTCTCCTTCAGAGTCCAGCCTGCTTCATGACAACGTGGCGTTCGTCTTGTGCTTGGACTCGCTGGCCAAAGGCGATGAACTCTACATGCACGTGTCTCGCCCTCCGAAGCCTGACACTCCTCTGAACTCCTTCATCGAGCAGCTAGAGGAGGTAACCGCTCTTATTGTGACGGGATGAGAAAGCATAATCACGTCTTGTTAAATTAATGGTGTTGTGTGGTTTACCCCCTAGGTGGTTTCCTCCAGATTCCCCTGGGTCAAGGTGGGATTGGTGCACAAGAAGATCAATCTCGTTGAGTCGACGGTGGCCTGGGAGCACGAGCGCTACAGCCTCCGGAGGATCCAGGGCTTCACTCTGTCTCACGTGGAAGATCCCAAGTCTGAGCTTCGTGGGTCTATGCTAGATACAATGTATGCTTGACTTTATTTTTGTGTTATTGAGTTGGTTGAAGAATATGTAGATTTAAAAAAAAAATAAAAAATTTTTGTTTCTAAAGTTTGTATTTGATAATACATAATTATGTGTAAAAATAAAGATAAACTAACACAGAAATGAATATCTTTCTTCTGCATATCATCTTCTAGGTCCCAAGTCGATTTTAGAAAACTTAAACGAAACGGCATTATCATCGCTGAAGCTCTGGCGCGGTACATGTACAATCTCTCAGACAAGGTGAATAAAGACAGTCGATTTTGATTATATATATGTATCATATTTATATTTTAATTTGTTGTGAAAACACATTGATCTGTGACTATTTTTGTTTTCAGGGGTCACCAAGGGATATTCAAGTTTTTAAGGGTCAGCTGGTGAGTTCCTTGTTCTTTTGCTCCAGGTGCTGCCCTCTGGTGTTCATGCAGAGACATTACAGCGTGCTTAAATTTTCCTAAAGCACTTCTTCTGTATCAATAAAATGCCATGTCAATTTCAATTATTTGTCGCCACTAAAGTGCAAATAGAAAACTTTTATCACAAAGCAGATTTGTAAAAAGTAAGATGAAAAACATCTCCAAACTGACGCTGACATAAATGTATTAGCTTTTTTATTTTTTTAAAACTTAAATGACGTTAGACATTATCGTGAGTCTGCCGTTGTGAACCCACATATTTGTCCTCAATGCAGGACTTTCAGGACAGCCGCATGTCCAGTTTGATGTCCTTTTTGACCTCTGTGCCCCGGGCTGCCCAGCTGCTGCACAAGGAGCCCGGTCAGATCCTACTGGTCAACTCACTGGAGCACGAGTTCAAGCACTACCTGCAGCAGGTCCATCGACACACCTTTCGACAGGACAAGAGGTGAAACATGCAGTAGTCTTTGTGTTTCATTCAACAACTCAAAAGCAACCCAACAACCTCACGATTAACGTTACCTTTTCACGCAGGGACCCTGAGATCACCTTTTTTGATCAAATGAACCAACCAATTGTCATGTACAGGTAAACAGCTGTGCCAAAGTGACTTTTGTGTGTATGCGGAAAATGGTTAAAGGTTCGTAAACTAAAGCAAACCTTTTTCAGGGTGAAGCCAGCAGCATTTGATCTGTTCCTTGGAGGATGCATCACTGCATATTTGGGGATCGTTTACTATTCAATCCAGGTGAGTTGACGTACATTTCACAAAGCATTTCTGCAGCTATCTCAGCAGTCCTGTGACATACATACACAAAAGAAATTGGATTCCAGTAGCCTGATGAAAACTGGTCCCTCTGTGCTACACTTTGCTTCATACAGAGAGTTTGGCTTCTTGGCTAGTGAGAAAGGATTGCTTCCTGGAAGAGTGGTCTGTGTTGAGGTTTTAAATTTTACCCAATTGCTAACGTTTGCCCCTAAGAAGCTTACCGTAAATTGCTTGCGCTGCAAACAACCATCCTTCAATGTGAAGAAAGAGCTGCAGAACAGGATGGAGTGAATGTTAATGTTAGTACAATATTTGGAAGCACGGTCAGCATGGACTGATTGGCTTTGTTCACTTCCTCTGCTGCCTTTGCTAAAACTCCAGGCAGACTACAATTCTAAATCAGCCCAGAAAACCAACGTCATCGTTCACAACATCTCCTTCTGTTCACTGATTTGCCCAGTCAAAAATCTGCCAGAAAATCCAAGTCAAATGGAGAAAACCCAGAACGTTCATGAAGAATTGCACAGCAAGGCGATGGCCAGGCTAGGACTCCATTAGTACATATTTGAGGCCTGTCAAAAGTACTTTGTAGAGCAAGCATGTGAAGAAAGGAGTCGGGGCAGATGAGAACCAAAATTGAACCTTTTCTTTGTACTGTTTCTTCACTGTGGAGCCGAAAACTAACAATAAATACCAGAAAACTCGACCCTCACCAGAAGACTGCATCATGCTGTGGGCTTGAGTTTCTTCAGCAAGGACAGGATATCTAAATACTTTAGGTCTTGCCACATCAGTTCATTCCTCTGTGTTAACTTTCTTAATTATTTCTTTTGTTCTTTTTATTGCATTTTGTTTTAAATTCTCAGCGTTGGCCTCTTTCTCCTTGGATTCCTATTTTTTTTTGTGTGTGTGTTTGGTTTTGTTCCCTTCCCAGTTTGTCCGATTCACTCAGTTTCACTGCTCAGACTCTCCCTCTGATCTGTGTTAGTCTATGAAATCACCCCAGAAATGCACGCCACATACCGGAAGGAGTTCAGTCGCTTTATCTAAGTACATTTTTATCACATCTTCAGTAATTGACTACGGTACTTTACAGATTAGAATTATAGCTACATCTTTTGCATTTCCAGTTTCTATTCTGAGTGGAAAAACGATATTGCTTGTGGTTGTTCAATATTAACCTAAAAATAGGTTAATCTCAGCCGACAAAACTTTGGCACATTTACATAAATACTTAAAATCATTCATCATGATAAAGCTGTACAGACATGGTATTTGTATACCATAAAGTGTACTTATGATACGTCTGGTTGTTTTTTTTTTAAGGTGTCAGTAATGAGAGCTGAATACTTGCTTTTCAGATTTTTTTATCCAGTTCACAGCTGTACGGTTCTGTTGGTCTATCACAGTGTTATAATGCGCCAGAATGTAAAAAAGGGGTTTCAAAATTTTTGCAAGATGTCGTATTTTTTTGTTTTGTTTTAAAGCCCTTGCTAATAAGGAGGATTAAAATAATAAGTTTTCCACCTGTTTTCTCTTGCAGAATTTCGGGCATCTGTACGCTAGACTCAAAGCTGCAGTGAAAACCAAGCATCAGTGACAGCTTCAAGGATACAGGCTTTACGGCTTGCTAAGCTCATGACAGACGTCTGCGTCACAGAACATTAAAGCAATCCAGCGCTGGGTGCATTTGCATTGTGACTGTCAGATGTTCAAAGATGTGTATGCTCCTTAGAAAGGACTTTCTAGAGACTTTCTAGAGATTGCGTAAAAAATACGCAAATCAAGAAATAAAAGTGTTCTGTCGTCAGTCCTGCCGACGGTGTGAATAACTGGGATCTGTCGTCCACTCGATGAAATGCATTTTCTCTCACATTACTATGATCACTCGACATGACGTGTGTGTGTGGGTGTATGTGTGTGTGTGTGAATGAGCTTCGATGCAGCTCCCAGGCGAGGTTCAACCACTGCAATGGACGCTCAGCCAGTCCCTGTCACAGATAACTCAGTGAGATTGCCACAGACACAATGGCCCCCGCAGTGCTCCACGAATTATTAATGCTTGTGTGACGTGCTGACAGTCATTGATTGTGGTAGAGTCTATGAATTCTGCAGGGTTTTTTTTTTTCATTCTTTTTAGTTCTTTAGCTATGCTCAGACCGTTGAAACTTAAAAGCAGCTGAACTGCTGTCGGTGTACGAAGTGAGGGCTGTGTTGTTGATCGGGGCCCTCGGAGCTATGGAAGCAGGTCAAGGGCATTGACCCCAGGTACGCGAGTCTCTGCAGGGGGCTTAAAGCTCAGGGAGATTAGTGAGTGCTCAGGTGGCACACAGAGTGTTGTTCTGCTTCAGCAGGGATGATCTGAACCTGTCCAAAATGGACGAGATTCTTCACAACAGCAACAGGCTAAAGCAGTCGTTTGATCTGTTTTAGGTCTGCAGAGGATTGATGTATTCTGTAGTGATGCAAAATAAAAAATAAAAATAAACAGGTGTTGTGGCACCTTAGATTCAGAGTAAGTGACATACAGCAGTGGAATAAAGATTAAATGCATACTGCTACAACAACTATGTAATCTTCCCAGAAGTAAAAATAGAAGCACGGGAAGCGTTGGGGAACAGATATAGGTAAGGGGCGGAGCTTACAGGATACTGCATGTCTTTCAGGTAAACTGGAGGTAAGGTGTGGATAAACAGTGAGACGGTTTCTGAAGATGGGTCCCCAGCTCTACCTCACAATGTACAAGGAGCATTTCAGGTCTCCGGGCAGGGCAAAAAAAGCTGAACTTCGACCCACCTCAGCCCACCGCAGGAACAACCCTCAGCCCCGGCCGGTAAGATGGACAGCCCAAAAGCTCATGCTTTTTTTTAATTTTTTTTTTTTTGTGGTCATACAATGATTTGTTGATTCTGATAGGAATAGAAAGCTAATAGGTATCGTTTGATATGACATGATTTCTGTTTATTTCTTCAAAATAAACAGAAGGTGAAATCGGCTCTGTGGAACATTATGTACTTACAATATGCTATGTGACTGAAAATAAAAGAAATGTAGAAGTACAGATCATGCAAAAGATTTTCTTTTCTTTTTAAATTTTTAACATGTTCCACAATGTTTAAGAATAAGGACATGACAAATGTCTAGCAGCAATTTAGGAAATTTTTTCTTCATTATAATGTGCCAAATTGAGCTGTAAACATCAAATCAGTCATAATGCTGACTGATTTGCATGCATTTTGTTTATACAAAGAAACAAAATACAGTTTCTTTGCATATATATAAATATATGTATGTATAAACATTATTATTTATTGAAACTATTCCCGTTTTGTCGCATTGAAACCACAAACCTCAAAATGTACATCTAAACATTTTAAAAAACATTCCTAATGAACCTTAATTGGATTTAAGTCTGGACTCTGCCTTTGTTGTTTGGACGCAAGGATTTGCTCTGGCTGCTGTTTACAGTCATTGTTCTGCAGGAAAGTGAACCAGCATCCAATCTTTTGCAGCCTCCATGAGGTTTCCTCGCTGGATGATCCTGTTTTCACGTGCATTGTCAAGTCAAACCAGCTTCCATGTCCTTTCTGAAGAAAATCATCCCCACAGATTGAGATCTATATTAGCAGCAGCAGAAGTACTAGTAATTTTATGCCACAAACAAGATTTATTTAGAGGCCGAAAAGCTTTACACTGGACTCCTCCTGTGTTTTTTTCTAGTAATTTATTTCTTCTTGCCTTTCGTAAAGGTCAGATTTGTGTCGTGCACAATTAGTAGTCATCCTTTCAACAGATTCTGCTAGCTGAGTTCTTGACCTTTGACCTCCAGAGCGAAAGTGGCCTCTTCTTTGCTTCTCTCCTTTTAGAAAACAATTAATAAATCCCCCCAAAATTCAAAAACATTTTGTGGTTGTGATATGACAAAATGCATCGAGTCCAATGTCAATCAATATTTTTGCAAAGTGCATAAAAACCGAATACGAGTGTCCACACAAAGTTTGTGTTAAAATGAGAGTTTTCTAACTTTTGTGCAGGTTTCCTTCTTCAGATTTCTTTGTTTCCAATTTCTATTTGCCTCCACAGGACTTCCTGTTCCCCCGCAGTCTTCGGTCAAGCTGCAGACCAACGCGCACGCTACTCCTCCCTTCGCCCCCTGTGGACACGGGCCGGCCCCTTTTCCCCCCTGTGAGCCATTTTTCAGCTCACAATCCTGTCTTAGCTTTTCCTGAGAATCCCTTAGGCAAAACAAATTCAGACAGCCCACATCACATGCCTCCTATCAAGGCCCACAAACTCCAGCTGATAGAGACTCCTGCTGCGAGTGACGGTCAGGTTCCCACCACTCTGAGGAGCCCTGATAAGTAATTATTAATCAGTTCCCCGTTTCGCTTAAAGGTAACTATAAACACATTCTGACATTGATGGATCTACTCTGCAGGACAGCAGGTTATCAGAAGAATGTCAATCCACTCTCAGCACGACAACTCAGGCGAGTAAACAACCTTTGAACTGAAGTGATACCATTTAAGACATAGAGTTCCTTGCATATTTGTACTTTTTCATCACATTCCTTCCACAATTGTGAAGGGATGACCAACACAAAGTAGAGTAATTGTGAAGTGAAAATAAATTTTGTTGCAAAAAAAAATTCAACTAAATCATTGTAACTCTGCCTGTTTGCTATAATGGTCTCTGAGGTCCTCACATTATGTGATTAAATTACACAATTAGAGTCTGTTTACTAATCCTGTGGCTTCTGTTGACAATTTATTGCATTGGATTTTTGTGAAAATGTAAATACAAACACACACCACACTGCTCATATTATTGTGCGCTAAAATTTAGAGAAAATTATATCGAATGTCCCTTCCACTTTGCAAGCCTCAACTATTTTGTGTTGGACGATAAAAAAACAACAACACACACACACACAAATGCAATAAACAATGAAGTTTTTTTTGTAGCAAATCAAGTAGAATAAATACCTTTGCAAAGAAATAATGCTTTTAAAAATAGAAAATCTGACAGTAAGATCTCTGCCTTACAACAGACCACAAGCAGGAGTTCAGTTTCAGACGAGACCACAAACGAGCAACCCTCCTGCAGCCGCAGCTCCTCTCTGCTTTGCGCGGACGCCTTACAGGAAATGTTGCTCGACCAGAACTCAAGATTTTAGGTGCACTTTCTCTTGCATTTATTATATTTAGTTTTCTTTGTTTACTGGAAGAGGAGGAGGACTTTAATGTTGTTCCTGAAGTCTGACTGTGATCCTGTGCTTTGCCAACAGTGACTGCTACAGCTGCTTTCATGTCGTGAGGCCCTGCCAGGCTGCTCACTACATCATACACCCAGAGTTTGTCTCTGAAAGCCTGTATTAGGAACACCGGAGGTTGCCCTGTTCCAAGCTGGGGAGATTCAGAACAAGAGTCTGTTCAGCTATTCTCTGCTAATTAGGCACACCACTCCTGGCAGAGTAGCATGCGCACTTTTAAATTTCCTTTTTAAATAAACGGCAATGTCTTTCCAAGGGTTGGCTTGTCACAATCGAGTTGGATGAAGAGCAGTCGCTCTCTTGTGGTACCAGTGCATCCGAATATTGTATTGCATTTATACTTTTTCCACATATGTGAAAAATTTCTTCCAATATTTGTACAGCAGAGAAAAATATTTTTGGAAATGTTCTTTTTTTTTTTTTAGTAGATAAATTTTTTAATGGGACCATTGGCATAAAATTTCTCTATACATACAAGTACATTGAGAATGTGGCGCTCACAATTGAATAATATGTGATTAATATGTAAACAGAACTGAGGCAGAAAGCAAAGATAACTTATTTATCTACAGGTGAAGCATGTTAAAGCTGCCATCCCACGTCTTAAATAAATGTCAGTCTGCTTTCTTATGGGACACATTTGTTCAATCCAATCAACTTGAATGCATCTTAAAATATGGATATTGAAATAATAAAAAACACCCAACTATTTTCTAACATTCAGAATGCAACAGGTAAGTGAAGTATCAAAGTTTTTCTAAGTTTAAACATTTCCGAGCTACATCAAATTGACAGCAAGTGTTTTTAAAATCTGAAATGAACAATTAGAAAACAGTAAACATGCTCAAAGTTTATTTTGCACTTTGTATGTTGGAAACTGTGAACTCTGTGTGGTAATTAAACGACTGTGGGTGGCCAAATTGAAGGCATTTCTGTAAGGGGCGCAGTGTGAAATAAAGAGCATCGGTTCTCCACCTGGACTACATTTCCCTTGTCAGCGTGGGCGTGGATGAAGGCGGGGTCAACCCGGCGCGTTCGGGTTCTTCTCTTGGACTGTATTTTTTTTTTTTCTTGAGGATTGTAGCATAGAGACTCCAAACCGCTGAGGAGATCGCTGCAGATCGGTAGGGGCGGAAACACATTTGTTGTTGTTGTTGTAAAACGAACTTTAACAAAAATCTGAATTTGAACGAGAGATACGAGCATTTTGCACTGATCCTGTGTTGTTGTTTTTTTTCTTTACTTAACTTTCTTTTACACCACCCATAATGTCGATTAAAAACAAAACAAAACAAAAACAAAAAACATACTTCTCCCCACATTGGCTGCTAAATTAATAGTGTATGTTGTTCATCCATAACTCATGTTTTGGTGTCTTTAAAGTTGCATTTTCTTAATCAACGTGTTATTGTCATCCGAAAACATGATGGTAGGTGGGGAGGGAAAAAAAAAACAAAAGCCACATCACAAGTGAAGATCGTTGTTTTATTGCTTTCTTGCTCGCTTTATCTGGGTATTAAGTGTGTGATATTCAGCTCTGCCGCGTGTTGGTGTTCAGTGTTATTGACTGCGTCCATAATTAGCATGCGGGAACACGCTGGGAACACCGAGACCTCAGCGCTCTCTCTCTCTCTCTCTCTCTCTCTCTCTCTCCTCTCTCTCTCTCTTTCTGTCTCTCTCTTTCTGTCTTTCTGTCTGTCTGTCTGACTGGAGCAGCTGCACCGACTAGATCAGCACTTCTTCATGTTTCCCCTCCATGTCTGATAATGAATCAGCTGAACTGACAGATGTGAGGCCACTGTAAACAAACAAATGAGACTAACATGGACTGTAAAGCACTTCTGTACAGCACAGTAAAATCAAATGAGTATTAGACTTTTAATGACTCATTTTGATTGGTGCTGCTTGGTTAGCTCGTGTATAAATGAGGTTATTGTTAAAAAAAAAGGGTTCTGCTTCATAGAATTGATTTAAATTAAATGTCAAAAGGTGTACGACTTCCAATGATGGTGGATCAAAGTTTCAGGAAGTTTTCAAATTAACCCCGTCTGGGTCATCATGTGTTTTGCTCCAGCATGGCCTTTATATTTTTTAAATACGTTTCTCACTTAAAGCTAGAAACGATTCGGTCCGAGAATGTTTTATTTTTTGTTTTCATTTTGCGCTTGTGTTCAACTCTAAAGTCCACGATTCGTTAGAAGCAAAGGAACAACTTATTGTCAGACCGAATTAAAACTCAGGGTCTCCAGCTCCAGTCCTCACCACTTCGTGAGGTTCTGCAGAGACCAGACAGCAAGTAATAGTAGTGTACATAATTGTAAAGTGGAAGGAAAGTTGTACCATTTGCAGATTAAAATCAAGAAAGTATGTTTTACCTTGCATTTTCCGAATCGGGAGCCTCCACCCCTATCTCAAATCTTTTGCAATTTCTAACAAGTGTCCCTCTAGGTGTGTGACCTTTATTTATCTCCATTCGTTCCTCCTTCATCGGCCCTGCTGAGAGAAGTGTCGCCTCAGCATCTTCCTGTCACCGCCGTGTGTTTGAGTGTCTGCAGCACCTCCTGAGTTTACGCGGGCCTCTTTGCTGCTGCTTTCAAACCTCCTTGATTTGCCTTTTTAAAAACACAGTTTGCTTCCCTCACACTTTAATCACACATTAAATTATGTGTGGGTCATAAAATTCCAATAAATCTCACAGAGTTTTTCTGTTTCACCGTATTCCCTAGACTTTTTTAATGTTCTGCTGGCAGTACAGAACATTCGGAGAACTTAACCACCTTCACTCCTCTGTGTTTTCATATTCAGTCTGTTCTGATTAATTGCATATCAAACCAAGTTACTCAGTCAATGTTGCTGTTTGATTTGCTGTGAGGGAGAGTAACATTTACATACAACTGGTAATGTAGCTTTTTCTTTGCTCTCTTAAGTGTCAGAGTCTCTCTAGTGTTGTCACATTTGACAACACAAACTGGATCCAGGTTGTGTCCAGTTTGCCTAATCAGGAGAGTTACAACACAGCGTTCAGTATTTCTATCTTGCCTCATTGGCCTTTGCAGGGCTTTAAGGCTGAAATCCCTCTTTCCTGCTTCTTTACACTTCATTCCATACAAATGAGTTGTTGTCAATTGAACCCATGTGTTAGAATTACTTTCAGCAGGATCCACTTAGTCTCTTTAGGGCCAATTTGACAAAGATTTGTTTTCTTAAATCTCAAATACATCATTAAGGTTTACAACAAGACCAGGCTAATACCTTCAAGAGATGTGAAATCACTTTGTTCAGCAATTCAGAGCATGTAAAAGCCAGAGCTTGAAGTGTATTGCAGGCTTTGAGCCAGCATAAAAAAGAGAAATGTAGAGCATGGTTGTTGTTTTTTTTTTTTGTGCTTCACATTTTTCCTAGATTTTTTAGATGGTTGAGATTTTTTTTTTCTTAAAAAAACCCCCCTCTGTTATCTTGTTTCCCCTACAAACTGCAAACAGACGTGACGACGCGCCTAAAGTCCAACCGGAGGCTCCCTGCTCAACATTTTTGATGATCTGCACAACATCACCTCAGGGATTTGGCCTCTAAAAAACACAAGCCATGTACCAAGTGGTGCCCGGCGGTGCCGGGGGCACGATTACAGATGTTATCCCCAAGCAGAAGCACACCAAGGATTCTCGATCCTTGGTTGGAGCCAGGAGTCATCGGCCTGTTTCTGGTCATCGCAGCCGTGACTGCCTGGTGTTACTACATAGCCTCCCTGCGCAAAGCCGAGCTGCTGAAGACTCAGCTGCTGGATCTCAATAAGGACGGCTACATTATCCGCAACCAGGGGGGGGCCATTGTCTTCAGAATGGATTTCAGGTTGGTAATTTTTTTTTAAAATGTGTCTGTATGTGCATATATTTAATACAACTTACTGCATTACATAGGCTGCACCTCAGTAAGATAGAGTATTATCCAAAACTCAGTTTTATTAGATTCAAAAAGTAAAACCTATACATGATCCACCCCTTTGCCCAAAATGTTAAAATAAAAATGCTTTTGACCTTTTCCTATCAAATGATTGTGATACTCATCTTTTCCTGACCTAGCATGTATAATCTCAAAGTTTTACTGCTTAATCTCTTCCAAACATATACGGGACATGAAACGATCATAAAAAGAGATTACTTATATTTTCTGGAGACACAAAGTGATAAAGAAGTGACTTTTGTTTAATTTAACGTTATAGCTTACAACTAAGAGAATAATTGACCCAGTTCCCTGGTAAAGTCTAATAACACAAAAGACCAACATAAGGCCATTTAATAAACAGATTATGACCTATAGAACCTTGGGAGAGGTTGCTAACTTGTCCGTAGTGCAGCAGACATTCACTGACACCGTGTCTGATAGGGGGTTAGTGTTTTAGATGACTGTCTTAATGCTACTGAAAATCCCAAACTCACAAATTAGATTGACAATGAAAACATTTTTTTTATAAACAGAATAGCCAGAAATGTATTTCCATGTACTGGACAAGATATGACAAGAGTACTTGGCTGTGTTTTCAGTGCTTAGAAGACAATATCACAATTTGAAAGTAATTACCAATAGAAGTTAAATTAAATGATCTTCCTATTTATTGCAATATCATTAGTGTTTTTGTTATCAATAAAAGACTGAAAATCAAATGACTTTTTAATCTTGACAGATCAGGGACCCTGGACTTGGACTCCTGCTCCAAAGAGGAGGAAATTCTTCGTTGTGTTCGGACCACTGACAGGAAGCTCAAGTTTTTTATAAAGACAGTGCGGCCCAAGGACACTGTGCAATGCTATCGTGTCCGCTGGGAAGAACTGGTCCCCAACATTCCCGTTGAGCATGCCATGACTTACAAGTTTGCTCACTGGTATGGGGGAGCAGTGTCAGCAATTCAGCACTGGCCTATTTCTATTTCAGGCCAACAGGCTCCCAAGCCCTTTGTCACGAGCGACATTTACTCAAACCGGGAAGAATTTGGAGGAATTTTAGAAAGTTACTGGTTGTCATCCAACGCCACTGCCATCAAGATCAACAACTCTGTACCTTTTCACCTTGGCTGGAATGACACGGAAAAAACCATGTACTTCCAAGCAAGGTATCATGACACCCCTTTTAAGCCAAACCCGGGTGAGGCTCCTTGTGCTGAACTGAGCTACAGAGTCTGCGTAGGTTTGGATGTGACATCCATACACAAGTACATGGTTCGGAGGTACTTCAACAAACCATACAAAGTACCTGCCAAAGTCATGTTTGAGCATCCTATTTGGTCGACCTGGGCTTTATATAAGCGTGACATTGATCAAGAAAAACTTTTGACGTACGCTGCCAACATTCGCAAGTACAATTTTAACTGTAGTCACCTAGAGCTCGACGACCGCTACACTAAACGTTATGGAGATTTCGAGTTTGACCCAGTCAAGTTCCCTAATGCATCTGAAATGTTCCAAAAGTTAAAATCGGATGGATTTCTGGTGTCTCTGTGGATTCATCCTTTCGTTAACTATGACTCTGAAAACTTTCACCCTTTGGTAGAACGAGGGTTGTTTGTCCGAGAGCCAACAGGACGGCTGCCTGCATTGGTTAGTTGGTGGAATGGCATTGGCGGCATCTTGGACTTCACCAACCCAGAGGCCCGGGAATGGTTTGCCTCCCAGCTACGTTCACTGCGCTCAAAGTACGGGGTGTCCTCTTTTAAATTTGATGCAGGGGAGACAAACTACTTGCCTTGGAAATTTAGCACAAAGAATCACATTCGCGACCCCAGTTTTTTCACAAGGCGCTACACAGAGATGGCTATTCACTACAATGATCGAGCTGAGCTGCGCAGTGGTTACCAGTCCCAGAACATATCCTGCTTCTTCAGACCGACTGATAGAGATTCTGTCTGGGGTTATGAGCTGGGCCTCAAATCTCTCATCCCCACAGTGCTCACCATCAGCATCCTTGGGTATCAGTTCATCCTGCCAGACATGATCGGGGGCAACGCTTACCTGAACCACACAAGCGGAGATCGAGCATTACCTGATCGAGAGCTGTACATCCGCTGGCTGGAGCTGTCTGCCTTCTTACCTTCTATGCAGTTTTCTATACCTCCATGGGAATATGATAATGAGGTGGTGGAAATTGCTCGGAAATACACAGCCATTCACGAAAGTATTGTGGCACCGCGGGTCCTCGAGCTGGCAGGGGAGGTTTTGGACACCGGGGACCCAATCATACGGCCACTGTGGTGGATTGCCACTGGGGATGAGACAGCCTATAAAATTGATTCCCAGTTCCTGATTGGGGACGACTTAATGGTAGCTCCAGTTCTAGAGCCTGGAAAGCAAGAACGAGACATATATCTACCCGCTGGGCACTGGAGAAGCTACAAGGGGGAAAGATTTGACATCAAGGAGCCGCTGCACCTCACAGATTATCCGGTAGACCTGGATGAAATTGCCTACTTTCTTTGGGTTTAGCAAGAAAAAAAAATGAAAGACTTGATCATCTCAAACACCTTTCATATTTTGTCACTCTACAAGCATAAAAGTCAACATTTTGTCATGAACTTTTATGTGTTGATTTCCCACAAAGTATTACGTAATCTAACATGAAGTAAAAGGATGCATGGTTTAAAAAAAAATTCTGCAGCTAGAAGTGCAATTATCTTTTTTTCTTGCTTTTCACATCCAGAGACTGAAATGTTTCTCCATTGGTCTTTTCAAAATAGCACAACTTAATCAGATTTGAAGTAGAGCACCCCGACACAGATTCTCATTTCTATTTAGGTCTGGATTTTGGGTAATTTTTAGACGTGCATGTCTAAAGCATTCCAATGTACCTCTGTATGTTTTGGGTTAGGGTATCCTAATGACTTGTGAGAAATTCCAAAATTATGTCCTGTTTCTTTGCTTCAGCAATGACTTTCATGCTGAAAGTCCAGATTAGTAAGGGGCATAACAATTTTTATAAAAATCTTCTAGAATTGAGTTTTTGATCTGAGCAGCTCCTTCATTTACCACAAACTTCATGACTACCTTTCAGATTAATTCTCCACTTGCCTGACTTCAGGATAGTCATGTCGTGGCAGGTTTGCAGTTTTGTGACTTTTTCTATTTTTAGATCACAGATTGAACAGCTCTCTGTGAGATCCTCACAGCGACGGACGGTTTTGTAAGCTTATCAGCAGGTTTATTGATATGTTCTTTGGGCTTTATATTGCTGTTTGTTCCCTTATGTTCTTTAACAAATTGCCTTCAAAAAAACACCTCGATTTATTCATAAAATTGACACAGTGGTTTCTCAAGACAGTTGGTTGCCCTGGATTTTCTTAAGGAACATCAGAGTAAAGGGGCTGCAAGAAAAACGTTTCAGAGTTGCAAAATATCTCGAAAGCCGTGCATCTCTCGTCAACCTTTTCACAATCACTTTGTGTTATGCCACAAAGATCCCAATAAATTAATTCATTGTGGTTTGTGGTTGTAATGTGACAAAATGTGAAAAAGTATAAGGATTTTGGATAGTTTGCCACTTTATAAGTTTAGCAGGTGACATGATGTGAAATGTAAGAAGGTTCACCTTCCCTAAAATAGCTGTGAACAGGAATTTAACTTGTGAAATTGCAGCAGATATGAAAAGCTTGGTCTTTATTTGAATTTAGTATTTTTTTTTATTGCTTATTGTTGCCATATTCTTTAGCATTTGCCACTTTTTTAAAACAGAAATCTGTCATCGTTAGCCAGCACTGGCCACTTTATGCCATTCTGCCTTACCAAGAGCAGCAAAAGAACTAAAAGAACTAATCTCAAGCTTATTGAATGAGCAGGCAGAATCCAGATTCAAGTCTTATGTTAAACATATGGTATAGAGGGAATATATAAGCCAATAATTGTTTGCCATGAAGCTGTTTTATCAGTACCATTAGGCAGTACGCTACATGATGATCTCCTGTTCTCCTGTGACTCTGACTGCTCTTCTCGTCGTTTGTTGATTCTTATCAGAAAGCCAGGTTTAACGCTTCATTTATCAGGACAGGAAGCCGCAGGTTTAATCATTACATTGCTCTCGCTGTGTGACATGGTGCCTTGTAACACGTTTTAGACAAGTAGAAGATGTTTTAAATATTTAACGCTTTTCCTCAGGTAACGGCTTTCTCAGGCTTTGTTGTGTTTAAGATGTGTAACCCTTATTAATGCTTTCAAATAGCAAGAAACATTATAATGTAATGTATATGTGGACGGCTATAACTGGAATCCTAAGTGTTTATTCAGCTTTTTATCAATTAAATGATAAATTCTAATTTTGTAAGTCAGTAACTTAGCTCACCTGGATTCCCAGCCTAAATGGTACAATATTTTTTGTCATATTTCTTTGATGTCATGTTTGTGTATGTTTTTCACTATGTTGCTACAAGCTGCTCATTTGCTCCGTTCCTGTGTAGATGGTGGAACATCAGTTGTTGCAATATAAGCTTTTTTATTAGGGTTTTTTGGGAACTAAAGATGAAACAGATATCAGTCGTCTGATTCTGGATCGGAGCTTCGGACGGATGCGTTTGTCTGACATCTCCAATGGATACCCAAGGATACTTCCTCTGTTTCCCCCAGCCCAAAATAAAATAAGACAAATACTGTGAACAAGTGCCAATTTCATTTGTGCTTCACATATTCAGGCATTTAAAAATTGACATAATTTAAGGTCTCCTTAATAACAGGATTTTTAGTATACTTTTATTTGTGTTAGTCTTTTAAAAAATGTTAGTGAATTCTTGTTCCTTTTTGAAGCTGAAATAAAATATGACATTGAAATTTAAGACCAAGACGTGACCCACTCCTCTCTCTATTAATGTGTGAATTGACCTTTTTTGAAATATTGTATATTAATGCTTTGTGCCTTTGACCCGTAAAGTGGTGCTAACCTGACTTGAGCCTTCAGCTTGCTGCTTCGGCACTGACCTTGATGTGTTTTGTTTTTGTCCTTTGACATCTTGTCAAGAAAACATGGCTACGTATTTATAGCAGCTCTCACTTAGCATCTGTGCCAGACTCATCTTTGGCACCGTTTCTGTCTTACGATCAGACTGACTGCTCTGGCTATTTTTGCTTTTGATTCTTTGAGCTCAGTGTGTGCCTGGGCTGTTCAATGTTTTTATATATATATATATATGTTTGGATGTAACTAAAAGGCTGCATTCAGTCTAATGTAATTTTGTATTAATGTATTAAAAGAATTATGAGACCATCGTTTTTGTTTGCATTTAATCACTAATTATTTTTTGTTCACTAGAAGTACATTGTTTGTTTCACAGGCACATCTTAAAAAATATACTAGAAAAAACAATGCTAATGCATTTAAATGATTTAATAATAAAATTATGTATTTTGGTTTTTGTTCAGATGATTTTTAGATTATGGGTAACGGCAGAACAAAACTTAAATTCTGCATATCGGAAAATTCGATTAAATGTTTTAATGAAAATTATGTTCATTTTAATAAATTAGACTATTATTTAAAAGTTAATGTATTTCTGTGTTATACACAGTCACATGCTGAAACTGATTTATGCTTTATGGTTAAATATGTTGTCTTAGTATTATCCTGCTTTTGTTGACAACTAATACAAAGAACAAATATTTATTGCATCATATGATGGTGCCATGCTGGAACTGACTGAGCTCCCAAGAGCGACTTCTTCTTTTTTGAGTTTTTCTTTGCTGCCAGCCATTATTTTAAAAAGGCACGAAAGATGAACACTTGAAATGCCTCCACTTACCTTTAAAGACCCACTATTTGATTTGAATTACAGAAATAAATTTACCCTCTGATGATGATGATGTAATTTACAGAGATCCACCTGCAAATTTCACAGCTTGTACATACATAGTCACAAACAAAAGACATCATCCAGGTCCAAACACTGACCCCTGATGGACCTCACGAGGCACGTTCTAAATTGTGATGCTGCTTTAAATTACCGTCACATAAGCATGTAAATACAAAAACCGATCAGTGGTTAAATCAGCCAGCTGTCCTTGCAATCACTGAGACACTAACCACCTATAACCTCTCCTGTGTCTGCAAGACATGAAAAATAATGAGCCAGTTGGTCCCATATTGAAAGAGACGCCCTTGAGGGACATCTCCAACTTTTCTTTTTCTTTTTTTTATTTTTTATACCAGACTCATCATAGGGCAATAATGACAAGGTGATGAAACAATAATGCAGGTTATTTGGAGACTTTGTTGAGATCAATAAATCATCTGGTGGTTCATGATGTGAGGCCAGAGAGCAAGTGATATAAAAGTGCATGACCAGACACCGAGAATTAAGGGGGGGAAAGCGTTGAGGGATAAACTCAGAGGCTGTGGAAACAATATTTCTTAGTTACGTCATTAAACTCGGTTGTTCAAAAGTCGGTTCAAGCAGTCTGGCATCTCCATTTCTCAAAGCTGCAGTCAATCTTTCATATATTTGGGGAATTTATTCCATTTCGCAGCGCTGGGATATGGTTTAGAACTAGTTCACTTTATCTGCAGATGCCTCATCTGTCTTCAGAATTGATCTTGACTTGCAGCCTGTGTGGGGAGGACATACATTCATTGATTAGCTGTCCGTGTGCTGCTGGGATCGATATTATTTGTTGGTGTGCTTTCTGCAGTCGCATTGTTTGCTTCTGTCCATCTTTTCAGAGGCAGAGCAAATAATTTATGTAGGATCAAAGTAGCTCAGAGAGAGAGAGAGAGATAGGCTTTTGCCTTCACTAATTAAACATTGTGACGTCCGCTAAGCTTTTCTAAATATCTCACAGATTCAATGCAAAACATGATTAATAAGTTATATTTGTTTACAGTAGACATATTTTGGGGGAATTATTACACTTTTAAAGATTACCACTCCAGCTTGTTGAATTTCCAAAACCAACCAGAAATTTGAAGAAAAAAAAAAGGGAAAAAAAAAAATAACTGTTTATGTGACCAGACCTTGCAGAGCTGCAGTTGTCCAGCAGGGCGCAGTGCAGCTTCACTCTTAATTCCTTGGCTGCCATGTAAGTGGACCGCAGCCCAGATGTTGTCCACACACACACTTGCACACGCACGCAGATGCTTTCGCCAAACAGGACACATAACTGGCAGAGCCCTTCCCCTCTTCCCTCTCCACCTGTGAGCCCACCTGCATGTCCATCTGCAACCCAGAGATGCCAGTTGTTCTGGTTAGGAGCCACTGTGTCTCAAGTACCTGTCCGCGTCCTCAATAAAAGACTTCTGTCTGAGAGCATTTTCAGTCTGACACGCATGATGAAGCGGGCACGTCGTACAGAGAAACGGGGAGTCGAAAAGGAAAACTTAACGTTGCTGAGTCACAAGAAGAAAATGGCTGGTGTATCTATGCACTTAAGGTCACTGCAGAGCTGAAATGTAAATAAGAAATCAAAGAAAAAGCCTTTTGGAGTCTGTTTCTGAAGTGTAGCTAAATTGATCTAGAGCTGATAAAAAACACAACCAATAATAAGCTAATTATTTATCTATTAGTAGAACTTTACTTTTAGGCAAACCTAAGAGAATCGACGACAAACAAGGACGAATATGGTCCGGTTTTAAGGGTGTAGGGGGGAATCCAGCTTCTTCAAATTAAATGCAGACAGGGCATTTACCATGAAACACCACAGGGGAAATAAAACCTCTCTGCACCATCTTGTGTGAAGAAAGAATCTTTGTCCTTAACCCAAGATTTTCCCCCCGTAACTGGAATGACCTCGCATCTGGCGTTGCCATGGCTTGTCTGACAGGAATGCGTCTGTCCTCGGTAGGTAACAAATGAACCCAGCACTCCAGAGACTCGTCTCACAACTGTTTATCTTTTTCACCTGTCTGTTCGGTGCACTGCATCACGCTGACACTCCTGCGCAGCCTTTGTGGATTGCAGAGCACGCGGCCCTGCCATTAGGGCGGCGTCCTCGGAGGAGAATTTTCTAACTTTTAGACCAGGGTTTGCAGATTCCTCTACAATTACCTGAACTTCTGGAATATAAAAGATCTTAAAAATACATCCTTCTTTTATTGCTGCGGCATTATCTAACACTTTGAGAAAGAAAAATTACAGTCATCATCTAAATATTATTCGACTCATGTCACAGATCTTCTGTAAGGACTGAGATGGTCATGGAAGACATTTCAGTGTCTTTGGTTTAGGTGATGAGGCCAATGATAACATTGATGATTACTAGTTAAGTATTCATATTTTTATTTATTCTTCAAAATTGTATTTTTGAAGAAATTTATGAACCAGTTTTGCAGCGTTACATGCCGTCCGCCATACTTATCAATGGAAATAAGCAAACCGGCTTGGAGTGTTTGTGGTCAAAAAGCCCAGCTGGATTCTCATCAGATTGAAGCAGAAAGCTTCAGTAATAGTCTTCGTAGAAATCTATGTTTGACGTGGGATGAAAAAGAAGCCTGTTTCCTGGAAAGCCTCTCAAACTACTGCTAGGTGTAAATGTACCGTCTACAGCTTGTTATAAATACTTAGTGGCTTTAGGGTGTCACTCTGTTGCAGTTCTCTGAGACGGTTCCATGCTTTTTGCCGTTTGTGGATGCCGGCTTTCACTGCAGTTCACTGGCGTCCCAAAGCCTCAGCCTTAGACTTTATGGCCCTTTTCAAACTTTTAATGTTTGATGACTGTTTCTCTTTGGTTCTCAAATTTCCTTAGCTTTTTAAAGACCTCACAGTCCAGGACAAGTTGCCAGATATGCCAGATAAGCTCTGTCTCAGTGATTTTATCTCAGGAAATAATCGGGTTGAGGGTTGCAAGTAAAACTCAATTAAGCTTTCGAGAAAAAAAAAAAGAAAAAGGTGGTCAATCACAGTTAACTCATGAATAAAGAGGGGGCTATTAAAGAGGCACATTAGTTAACATTGTCTTTGAAGCATTTTATTTTTTCTCAACAAACAAAATCAGCATCTGAAAACTGCTTTTTATATTGACTATGGGTATATTTGTCCAACAATACAATTTGTCTGATGAGATGTAACCTTTAATGTGACAAAAGAGCAAAAACAGAAGAAATTTGCAAGAGAAAACAATATTCTTGAAAAGCATTGTTAATACATTTCTGGCTGTAAGAGAAAATGATGCTCCAATTTCTTTGAATTATAAAATTTCAATGTTCAATTTCATAAATATTATAATTCGATCCTGGCCATCAGTCAGCGCCATACCTGAGGACCAGAAGGTGAGACTGATGTGATCTTGAAAGGCTGGTGAAGGCACACAGACATAGGGTGGTAATTCTGCTTTACTGTTGTTGGAAACAGCAGCAGTAAAGCTGTCCGAGATCTACAGTTTACAGTAATGTGTTGTCGTATATTATAATGTAATGAAATCTGAGGAAACGGCAACAGAAGAGAATTCATTCCCAGAAAGTGCAAGTGCAGAAGTGCATGAAGGCAGCATGCAGGATGCTCCCTATGTGGCCCAGAAAAGGCCACATAGGGAGCCTTTTGTTCCCTAAATTTTAGCCACCTGAGAGCAGATGCATAATTGAAACACGGCGTCGCCGCTGCAGCCTCGCACAAGGCTGTTTGATGGATACCGTTTTAGAATACTCCTGTCCGCCTGTCCTCGTGGGGTTTACCTGGGGACAAACCTGGGGAGTGGGAAAGGTGCTTGGGCGGCTCATCTGGGTTTTAGGAGGAAAATTGGTGCTATCCATCACACACTGCGTTTAACAAATGCTAACGTAGGCCTGGCCAACAAAGGATTCGGATAACTGGGAAACATGTTAGGGGCAGGGACTGCTGAGGGTCTATCAATCAGCCAGTCAGTTCCTTTATTTAACAAGCGAGGGCCACAGACCCCGAGGGCCACACTTCATATTCTAGCTGGTTGGCCATGCAGTTTTGCCTTGTAAAAAGAAGGGAAAAAAAGGGGTGGGGGAAGAGAGGGAGGGATGAGGGGTACATACGGTGTGAGTGTGATGGAGGTGTAGGAAGGTTTGGCCTGTGTCCCCCGCTGCGCTGGCGTGCTTCATCTTCTCAGTGCACAGGCCTGGAACTGTTGCTTGATGGGATTTTCAGCCCTGTGGCCTCCGCTGTCCCAGCATCCATCTGGAGGGCTGCCGTGTGCACAGCGGAGAGCCAGCCACTCAGCAGAACAGCCATAAAGAACAACCCGCAGGCCGGGCATCGCCACTGATCTGAGGCTCGCGGCTGTGCTCAGCAGACAGGCCAACACTCTGTGGCACGGTGTCCTGTCAGGGACATGAGCTGATCCCTGAGCTGCTGTGCAACAGAAGACATGCTCTGAGAGGCAGCCTGCATCCAACCACTGACTCCTTCTGAGCTCTGAATCCTGGAAAGGAGGCTTCATTGTTTAGCATAGAGAGGACTACCTCTCTGTCCGTGTCCATCTGTCACACTTAAGAAGGACGCTCATAGCTTGGCAGTATTTAAGCAGCTTGAGAGTCTACTATTTTATCAGAAACTTTTTTCACCGTCTTTCAGTTTCTGGCCTACTTAACAAATGCTCCGTTGATGTTCAATACACTCTAAAAGCAGTTTGGGTGATTCTGGACTTGTCCAGTCCTTTTTTGGATTTAACTTGACAGGTTTGTCTTATGGGTTTGACTTGGCATCCCCATCCATTTCATTAACATAACTTATTTCTAACAGTGATGAAACCATTTCAATGCAGAATTAAACTATCCTAGCAAGAAGGTCCCAGATCTGAATCTTGGGCAGGGCTTTTCAATTCATTGTTTCGTCTGTCGGTAGTCCAATCTTCCGCCATATCCCATGCCATACTAAACACATAAAGCATGAAGTATACAAATGTCTCTATATATATATATATATATATATATATATATATATATATATATATATATATATATATATATATATATATATATATATATATATATATATATATGCATTTGGCATCTTAATCCAAGAGAGAATGAATACATTTGGTCAAACTATGTATTGATATTTTGACCAATAATTTACTCAAAAGGTCATCAGACTTTTTCAGCAGCACTTTCAAGTCTTGGGCTTAATTAAGCTAACAAATGCAATAAATTCTATTCTATTCTATTCTATTCTATTCTATTCTATTCTATTCTATTCTATTCTATTCTATTCTATGGCCCAGCAGATCCCACAGAGCCGACCACCTGTATATTTTGCAGCAGCAAAACATACATTAGATCCAGCCTGCTATAACTTATACCAGAGTGTGGAGAGTATGAAGTAAAAATGTTTCTTTTTGCTCCTCCGGGCTACCCAGCATCATTACCATACCTCTTCTCTCCTGACGACTGTAAATTCAGTGAATGTAGCCTCATTGTGGGTAAGGTGGGCAGACGGCAGACTGTATAAATAAACAGAGTCTGTCTGAGGGCAGAAACTGTGGCCCCCACCTGCCCGCCATCAATCAATATTACAGCGGCCACTGGCAGCCCAATCACCCTTTTATAGGCCTCTGAAATGATCAAACATCTGCTCACAACCATGCTTCATATACAGAGGGATCACATGCGCAATATGAAATCCTGCAACAGCACATAGACAGTACAATACATTTTTATTCAAATGCATGTAGAGTGGTGAGCACAAAAGCCTCTGAGAAAGATCTCAGAATGAATCAGTGCTGCTTAGCGCTCAGTAAACGCTCGCGTTTTGGTCCTGGTGTGCTGAAGATCTACTGGGCTCAACCCGTTCAGCTGCTCGCCGTTTAAAAGTAAGCCGCGTCGACGGAAGTTCAGCGATAAAAGTTGAGGCCAGCAACTAGCTTGGCGGCTGCGGTGGACAAAGGTTGCGAGGGGTCTGGTCCATGGAGAGAAGGAATGAATCCAAGTGGTGCAAGGTTAATGGTGGCTCGGAACAAAATGGATTCAGCGCCAGGGGCGCGCTGACAGGTGATTTGACATGAACAAAGGTGGGCCATCAATCTCCCGTTGACCTATCTGACCCTCCCCCGCCCGTCTGCAGCAGCTAGGGGGCGCTAGGAGTCATGGCGCTCTGACCTGTGCAGGTCTCCAGATAGCCCACCTGCTGTCTGCCTAAAGCTCCCCCTACGGCAAGGAGAGACTCCCATCTCTTCACGCCCGGCTGGCATAATGAAACTGTGATTGGAAGATAGTGAACTGTGACAGGCAGTAGTAGACTCAAAGTCTTCAAGCCAAATTCAAACCTCTTGCTTCAGGATTGCTTTGACAGCGCCGCTTCTCTCATGAATTGCTCTGACAGTTTAATGGCTCAAACGCGATCGTCTGGAGGAATATTCTCTTTAGACTTTGTTGTGTACTGTAAAATAAGGGGATTTACTTACGCAACAGGAGGAAAAATGTCATTCGAGACATATGGCAAGTGTGCTTGCGCCCTCGTTTTTCACCGCGCCAAGGTGCAACCCCAGGCAGATTCGGCCTCACGTTTAAAACCTGACATAAATTCCCCGTCACAAATCCCTGGGGGCAGGTGGGCTTGAAGGCACAAAAGCAAATATTTCCGTTCCCAATCCCTTTTAGCATCCACACCTGCTGACCACCCTCGTCTGAAGCTACCCCAGCACCACAAGCCAGCCATTTGTCACAAAGTAATTATAGAATTATCGATTAGCAAGCAATTAACACCTTTCTTCTCTTTTTTCTCGTCACCAGCCCTTCCCCTCCTCCTCTTCCTCACCTCCAGCCTTTAATTTGAACTGCGAGAGAAAAAGAATCGAAGGTGGGAGGCCGGGGGGGGGGGGCCTCGCTTTAAATTAATAGGGCGACGGGGCAAAATAGCTTTTCTTCTCCTTGCTTTCTCTCCTTTTTACACTCTATGTCTTTTCTGCTGATCCATCTTTAAGTGACAGGGATGTTCTTAGACCAAACGGTTCATTCATGTTGGCATGAATGGATAATGCTACTAAACTTAAGTTGTGAAAGAAGACGTTACCTGCTTCAGTGAACCACACAGGTTTGGTTGTGAATTCGAAACTGTTGTTTCAATTAGAAGAATCACATTTAAATGGTTTTTAGAGATTATTTGTAAGGCATATTATTTGGATACCTTTTATTTTCATTTATTGTTTTGTAACGTCAGTACTAAGTATTAAATTTAACAATCCGTAATTTCAAACTGGGTCACAGCTCTACTTTTCTGGTTTGTTCTTACAAAGTAAATATTAATGAGCAGAAAGTGTAGGATGAGAAACATATTTTCTAATTTCGGGTTTTGAGTTAGAACATTTATTTTCCTCTGCCTGCACCACACAGTTGTTAAGACGTATTCCATAAAGTTATTTGTGTCTGTGAAATGGAGTATATACAGATGCAAAGAGTTCTTAGAAACAAAGCTATAGCTTCACGAGTGACATGATGACAAGAGGAAACTGATTGTTGAATTATGATCAATTCCTCATTATCTTATGAGGAATTTAGAGGTTATGGAAAGATTTCCGCAGTCTGCAGAAATACAAATTTTATCAATACTTGCAAATTCAGCATCCCTGTTGCCCCTGTTCCCTAAAAACACCTTTTTCTAAATGAGAGTGACACTAATTTGACAGCAATTTAGGAACAATTTGAAATCATTTAGGAGTCTTTCTGTGTCGAGCTGTAGCTCCAATCAATGGTTTCCCCCCAGGATGTCATTCAAAACACACGCAGCAATATTCTCTCTTGAAAGAAAAAAAAAAACAAAAACACGATTATATTGACCAGCCTTTTCTGCCCTGCAGCTTCTTCTTGGTTTGTCAAAGAAGAGTCAGCCCAGGGGACGAATAATGCTGTGGCCATTTGGTCTGAACAGGTTTCCTGGATTTTCTGGCTTAGTCACTGTGGCTCTGGAAGTGTGTTAGAGCCGGGACCATTTCCTCATCTACATTAGCTCTGAAGAACCAAACAAATAAACAGCGCTGGGCAATAACAAAGACATACAGTATGTTGGTTATCGACATCTTATCTGTATATTGCCATGGAGAATACACAAATAAAAGTTACATTTACAAAACCCTATTTCCCTGTGATTGGTGGCTTGCTTTTCACATCTGCATACCAAGAGTGACGCTTCGTTCACAAACAGAAACGGCCTGGATAGCGGGGCTTTATACACCTGACGAGTGATTGGAACAGCTGAATTCAATAATTTCAGATCCAATAATCTTGGTAATGTACTCTTACAGCAACTTCAAACACTCACACATCATCATCATGCTACTTAAATATCTCTCATTTCTAGTTTTTAAGAAGTTACTGTATTCTCATATTTGTGTAAACATGGAAGAAAATAACATCGTAAGGCAAAAATAACCCAGATTACCTCATATCTGTTTGTTTTTTGACATCTGTTTGCTCTGAAATAAAGACATTTTTGCCACGTTCTTGACAGAAAATGTTAAGAACATGACTAAAGAGAATATTGCTGGTTGACCACGCTTTGTTGCAAAAGCATTGTTTATTTATGCAGTAAATGATGAAACCTGTAAGTAAGTTGACGAGAAAATATGGATAGATGATCAAACATCCTCTTTCATTCAGCAGAACAGGTTGATGAGGCACTTCTCAGGGAATTTGTGTAATGAGCATGAAAAAAAAAAGCACTAGAGCAACAGTTTAGCCTTTTGGTGATGGTCTGAGGCACACTGGGTGGATAATAGAGATATGGGAATGCTGGGTGGGAACAGGCGTTTCCTGGCAGACCCAGCAAAGGACTGTGAGGCTGGTCTTGTTCCCAGTTGGTCCAAGACCTCTGAGCACAAAGTGGACACGTCTTATCTGCCCCCATCCCCACCTCAACAACTGCCTTCCAGGCTCTCATTTTCCACATGATTAGCTCGCCACCTGTCCTCCGGCTGGCCCTTGGCCTCCGGGCCTTCCACGTCACACCGCCATTTAGCAAGAAAAGATTTTCACAGAGACATGCTTTATCACTATGCACCAGAGGGAATAACGATCTCCCACGCTATTCAAGACACTGTAGTTCAAAGTGAGTTCATTGTTCAAACTAGATATTTGCATCCACTATATAAAAAGACAAAGTCTTTTTTTCCTCCCCCACAGCCTTACATTAAATCAGACTCTTCTGTATGTAACATTGTAGAAAAATCAACAGAAGTCGGGCTAAATATCAGGAGGTGAACTGTGGGGATGGGACTGGGAATCTCCTGTTGAGGAGGGAGAAGGGTTATGTGTTCTAGAGTTGGGTGTACCGTGGTGACCTCTGAGCGGCTCAAAGGTCACACAGAGAGAAGCAGCCATTAGTCTAAAAGCGACATAAAAGCCAGGTTGCAGTTTACAAATGGATGGAGGAAAACAGACCTTCCATTCTGGTGTTGAGATCCTCTTCAGTGGGACACGTCCACTGGTCCTGGTCTGATGAAAGTGAAATTGTGAAATGTTTGGGGCATTTTTGCAGGTGAACCTAAAAGGAAAAAACTGATTTAAGGACACACTTCTAAATATAGAGCGCCGGGGTGGCAGCACTGTGTTACATGGGTGCTTTGCAGTAGGAAGGACTGGTGCACGTCACCAAGTGGATGGCAGCACGAGGAAAGAACATATTCGTTCCTGGGTTCTTTCCAGGAAAGGATAGTTCTTTTCCTGTTCTTTCAAGACATCACCCTGACTGCTGTCTTGAGATCAGCCAGGGTGCTGAATCCTGTACCTACTTAGCTTTTGGTAAAATTGTAAATAACCAGCACTTCATCAAGTCTGAGGACTCCAAAGCACTTTACGCTACCATTCATGCCCTGACGATGAGAAGTAAGTGTAGCCTGGGTCAGACTGACTGAAGTTAGGCTGTCATGCAATTGGCCTCTCAACCACTACCAGCAAGAAATGTCTTGCCCAAGTGACTGAGACAAAGATTTGAACCAGAAATTACAAATGAATGTAGAAACCCTCACTGATCCCAAAGAGGAAAAGTTCAGTCTGATTTAGTGTCAGACAGTAAAAAAGAAAAGCGTGTCATTTTATTGAGTGTAGCTGAAGATCTGGTTATGCTCCAACTTTATAATTAAATCTTGGATCGATCTTTGCTCTGCACATAATCTATTCGCATTTTGGAGAAAATGTATAAATCATGTTTTGTGAAGCTTTTAAGTTGACAAATGCAGAGCACCTATGCTGGAATAAGCAGAGTGTGGGACAGTTCAGATCATAAGGATGAACTCCATAACCCCTGATTTACTAAGTTCATTCTGTTTTACAAGACATTCATTTGCGTGCAATTCTCATAAGCATCAGAGGAAGGCGCTGTTTACCACAGAATAGCTGCTTGAAGGCTCAGCTGACTGCTGAACAATCAGAACCATTTAATCCTCCTGCACAAAGTCGAATAATCTCATCTGTTTTCTGGTAAAATCGCAGCCCTCTTACAATCTGATTAGTCATAAAAAATAATCACTCAAATTCAGTTGCTAAAGTTGTTAGAATCGCCTCAATTAAACGTTTGTCTCTTTATGTCCAAACTACTGATCAAAATGTACGATAAAATTTCTAATCTGGATAATAGTAAGTGGGACGTGCTTTTTTAGTGACAGAGGTTGATTTCATACCTGTTCTCTGAATAAATTTTCCACCTGTTTGGGCCCGTTGTGTGATGCACAGTGGCGCGGAGTGACACACTGTGTTATCCCTTGGTAATTCTACCCACCGGTAAAACACATTTATGCTCCGTTAGAGCAAGGGATTGGCCCTGACCCGTGTTGGCCTTGCCTCTGATGTTGGTGGCTTTAGACAGAGGAGGCCAGAAAAAGAGGGTTACTAAAGAGGGTTTTATGTCACAAAGTGGAAAGGGGAACATACACTTCTTAAAATGTGTATAAAATTGAAGTATAGGTGACAGATTCAGTGGTACTTGGAGAGCTCGGTGAAATGGTGCTTCAGTTTCAGTGAAAAGCGATTCAGTTAAAAGCAATTAAGTCATCAAGTGGTTCCCAATATTGGTGTTGAGATCCTCTTAAAAAAAAAAAAACTGAGAACAGAAATGCCAAATATAACTAGCCAATGTGTTGCAGCAACGCCAGGAGTTTCTTTCAATGTTGTTTGTAGGTCAGGAAACTGGACAGTTCAGGAAGCACTGGCCTGCTGCATGACGGCAAAAACAGTGTAGGTTCATTTTTTTATTAACCCTAAAGTGACAACCCTAATCAGTGCCACAAGCTCCCTCTAGTGTTAAGTTGGTGCTACTGAGCAACTTAATGGGAACTAATATTAACACTGAAACACTGAAATCTCTGATTTAAAGGAATAAGGAACCCAAACCTCAAGGAACGAAGAACACACAATATAGTTCATGCTATAGCTATGACAGATAGCTTGAGCCAGACTATTAAAGAAGTAAACTACAAAAGCAACTATTATTGTAGTTTGTGAGCATAAAGCTTTCTAGATAAGACAATGATTTCATTCAGTGTGTTTTTGTTTTGCCTCTGTCCAAAAGAGTTTAGAAGAATCATACAGCTCTGCTATTCAGAAAAACACAAACATACATGTTTATAATAACCATGTTTTCTGGGAGAATATTCTTTGGACTGGTGACACAAGACCACTAGTCACATCTGTAGGATAAATAAAGATTTCAAAACAAAAGAAAGCCATACCTACTGTGAAACCATGAACTTGATGAGAGAACAGTGAAGTCCAAAGTTCATCATTGAGTGGAACATAAAGCCCAGTGTGAGAAAATGTTAGAACAATTATTATTAAGGAAACATTCAAGTCACAATCACACTCACAAATGATCATTTCAAGGCTTTACTTGATCAAGGAGAAGACGATAAGCTACAGAACGTCAGTCACCTTCACACATGTCTACACATACATTGAGGCGGTGGTCTCTTTGGTTCTGGACAAAAACCCAAACAATGCATCTTCATCTTCTGCAGCCAGCTCTCACCTCATGACGGGAAATGACCCGTAAACTTTAACCTTTTCTCAAACCGTGAAGTCTCATGTGCCAGCTTCCACTTCAACCATCTCCATGTCCATTGTTCTAAACCATTCTATCTTGATGAGATCAGCATCGATAAATAAGTAAAGGTTGATTCCTATCAATGTAATCAAGAAACGCAAAAATAATTACTAGCATAATAAACCAAAAGAGTGAATATGGCAAAGAAGTATCACTGAACGCTAAATAAGTAAAACAAAGATAAGTAAATATATAATATAGTAATGATACCTCATCACATCTAAAAGATAATGATCCCAAACATACAGCTAAAAACTCTCAGTAACTAATAGAAGTAGTGTCCTAAATGCAGTAGCTTGTACCTACTAGAAGTAATTATTTTTTTTTGTACAACTTTAAGTAACAGATCGAATCTCCCCACTGTCAGATATTTTCGCAGAAAGATTCTCCACGCTATGAGGCACAAGACAAATTTGCACATCAGGCCGTTCGATACTAACCCAGGCTTAATTGAACACAGGTGGAACTTTGGCAGCAGGGAGAAAGAGAGCGAAAGAGAGGGGAGGTGGAGGGTGTGAAATAGAGTAAAGTTTTTCAAGTCTTTGTCCCTCCTCAATTTGCATGCCTAATGAAGCTGAGCAGGAGTTAATAGCGGGTGTAATGACTTCTGACTGACTGGGTTGTGGGCTGCTGGGACATGAAAGAGCTCTGAATGGCTAGCTGTGGAGTAAGGAGGGCAGTCTGTGGAAGACGGAGCAGGAGAAGCCAGACTCGGTCTCTGTGCAAACCGCAAGGAGTAATTCACATGCGCCGATGCAAGTATTTTTACTGACATGTTGTTTTGACTGCATGAGAGTTGGCATCATTTCTGGGTACTTGTGTACAATTGTATCCTTATATGTAAAAGTAGCTAGGACTAAATTAAAAGCAAAACACAGCAAAACAAACAAAAAAAAAACAACAAAATTTAGTTTAGAAATAGAAATGGGTAGTTTTATAGACATTTTCTTATTTCCTTCTTTAAGCAAATGTATGGAACATCTTTTTTTTTTGTCAACATGGTTATTATCACCAACATACCATAACTTTCATCTAACAACGTTCAGATCCCATTCTGATTTTTGAAAAGTTTGCTTGTAGGAAATGAAAAGACATTTCCTATGATTTTGTCTGTATTATTTTCAACTTTTTGTTCATTCTTTAACTTGAACACGTGCGTTCAATACGCCATTCAGAACCATGCAGCCAGAAATAAATAGAGCTTAAACAGGCCTGGAAAAAAAACAACAACCTATTTAAAAAGAAATTTAACAGAAAAAAAAAGAATCTCGTCATTGACTCATTAGAATGAGAAGAGCATATCGAAAATACATCAAATAGAGAAGAAAGCTATGGCGAAAATGACAAAATTTGACAGTTTTAAAAGGAGCAGATAAATGAGACTTTAGCAGATAATATTAAGGCATATTTTTACTTCACCTTGTGAAGAATGATGTGTTTTTCTGCTTCTTTAGGTGAATCTCACAGAGAATTGAATCTGGCAGCGACCCCCACACTGGTCACAATGTGCCAACACGTCTTCTGGCCACAGGGCACACATACCTGTCGACACACCCACCCGCCCGCCTGCTAGCCCGTGCACACATGCTATCCTGACGGCCACAGATGTAACTGTGACCGGCCCGTCTCCACCAGGTGTTACTTTATAGCTGTGTCACTTTGAGCTTGAGTCCATCTGTCACACTCAGCAGGAGAAAAAAACAGCCTGTTCTTCACAAAAAAGAAAATCCAGATTTATTTACCAAGTACACCGTGTTCAACGGTCATACAAACACGAAAGCATGTTCTACAGAGATTCTGCAGAGCAAACCTGAGCATTTAGGGAAGTTTCTGTTTATACTTTCACGTCACACTTTTTGTAACAGACTTTTAAAATGATAGTTAGCGCTTCTATTGGCATGTTCTCCCTGTACCTGTTTACATTATCGTAGACATAAACTTCTTCATGCAGAAACTACATGTTGTGTTAGGGGAGCCTTGTGAGAGAGCATGAGTGTGCGCTGCTTGTTGGTCTCTTCGTGCGGACCACATGACACACGACGCCATTTGTTATGCCTGCTGGATGTGTAATTACAGTCAATTGATCTCAACGATGAGCTGAGTTTATCCCTCTAAATTCCACATAAAAATATTTTTGGCCATGACTTATGCATTAAGACAGTAATTGTAGCAGAAGCATAGAAAAAAAAAAGACAAGATGCTTTGTAAATCTGTAGAACATGAAGACAGGAGGAGGAGAAGAGTTTGTTGATTCTACATGTTTAATTCCAGTTTTCTTTTGTTTTTACTTCCTCCAGTCCCCCACCTCCCAACCCAAACACACACACACACGCACACGCACATGCACACACACACACACACACACACACCCACACACCCACACACTATCATGAACAGAATCGAGACAATAGAACGCATTGGTAAAATATTACCTCTTTAATAATCATAATTGTGTAATCAGAATTAATCAAACTCTCTCGTATCACAATAATGGTGTTTACTCGCAAAACCCAATCCTGGATATGAGTCACTGGCGCTGAATCCTAATAGCATTGTTTGGGCTCAGTGATCTGTCATCCCACCAACACATAATGCGATAGCAGAAGAAACAGGCAGAGCAATTAGATTTGTGTTGAACAGTGGGGCGTGTTTTTTCGCCGCTTGCTTGCATTTTTTATCACGGTGCTCTCTCATTTTCGAACGCACCTGGCTTGACAACATCTAAGAGTTTGTGAAAGAGCAAAAGGTTGTCAGAGAGAGTGATCGGAGAGGAAGGCGCTCGTCGTTGACTCATGCATATTTATGCATTTTATAATGATATGTAACGGTGGTGATGGGTAAGATGTGCACAAAAACTCTGGGTAATTTCCATTTACCAGAGACAGACTGCTTCCAAGCATTTATCATAATATACTTTGTGATTAATCTATGCAATTAAGAGACAAAATCTACTATGTAGAAAAAAAGATATTACATTAGGAAGATAGTTGTTCAGGTTTAAAAGAAAATATTACTCTAAACAACTGAGGTTTAAAAAAAATATACAAATACACCCAAAACTTTTACACAGATGCCCTCCCTGCTTGGATCTCGGTAATATTCAGATTGTGTCAGGTTGAAAATCATTGAACAGAAAAAAAAAAACAACTCTGAATGTTTACAAGAAATCTCCACAGGGCCTCTGTGATAAATATATTCCACCACCTGCAGATCTTCTGCTCAAAAATCTCATTTTTGAGAACAGAAGACCTGCGATGTTGTTGGAGGGAGACTCTGCTTTTCTTTTTTCTTTTTCCAAGTCAGCAACATAGTCAGAAAACAGAGACAAGATCTCCAAAACAGCAGTGATGCTTCGCTTGCAAACTGACTCTGCAGCCATATTAATGTCTGACAAAGATAAACTAACCTTTAGGACAAATAGCTGTGTTTTCATCCAACCATCACGCGAATTGTGAGCAAACTCACAATTCGTGACCATACAGCTCAGAAAAATGGAAAGAGGTTTTCAGGAATGTGTTGCCATCAGGCACGTTGTGATCGGTCTGTCAGGTCAGCTCGTTTTGGTGATGCTACGAACTTCCAGAGACGTAGAGAAATAAATGCAATTATAATGATTCTAATGGCGGAAACCGCTGATCAGTCATGTGAGTTAACAGTCTGCTACGTCAGAGCTTATTTGGAAAATGTGTTTCCACCTCCTCAAGCGAACGTAAACCCCCCCCATTTTTTGCAAAACTGAGTTATTTAGAATTTTGTCGTTTGCATCCATTTTTCTGATGCAATGCTTCAAAATGCCAAAAAGAGCGTTGACAGGAACACGATCAACGCTCCATTCCCTGGTGGAATTTTATGAATTGTCCTAAAAGGGCTATTACCTCATAAATATGTTCAAAAGTGATACAAGCTCTTCTTCTTATCAAAGTGTTAGGCAGCACAAAAAACAACTTGATATGTTTCACAAAAATGTCTGCACATCTGTAAAATGAACATTTTTACTAATATAATAATATAAGTTTATTTTTTGCTTATTTGTATTCAGATATATTAGCATTTTTTCCACTTCAGGCTGAGGTTTGGGGCAGCATGCCCAAGATGTCATTGTATTTTTTTATTTCAGCGTTTGCTCATGAACTTCTGCTATTTTTCACCGAAGCGCTGCTGCCTGTGACACTCTTCTCATCACTGCCTTCTGTGATAATCTGGCATCTCTAGATTATTCTATGCTGTGCGTAACAAAACATCAAGTCAGGAGAAACAGAACCGGCACGGTTTAAATCAGATTAGCTCAAATCTGATTGCAAAAACATTCATTTGATCTGATTATCAAATTAGAAGAGACAAAGTGATTCTGACTTGGTTGGAAATGACTGAATTCTTTCGGCACACTAAACTTCCTTTGACTATTTTAATTAGCTGAAGCAAATAATAGAAAGTTCTTTATTTCTTTCTTTGCCATGACATTTCAACATACACACATGACACAATAGGAACATTAAAGTTTCTTATTTTACAGACATAAACATGAACAACTTCCAAGGATTTGCGAGAGGCCAGTTTGTTCACATCTGAAAACACAAACATTTTCTTAGCTGGAAAAAGTTTGCACTTTCTATCATTCTTACGAATGACGACAAAACACACTGATGATTGATATAATTCCTTGGTTATTTGGCATTGAGCTGCTGTGTCCTATTTATAGTGGACTGCTCCTTTTCTACTTTTTTATTTATTTATTTATTTATTTTAACTCCTGATGCGTAATCTGGCCTCGCTTCTCTGTCTCTCTTTTTCTTCCCCTGCATCTGTCCACGTGTCTGTCTGCCAGCCCTACCACCCGTTCTTACCCAAACCCCACTGTCCTCCATCATGAGGAGATGAATGGTGCTCTGTCACGCGCCAGGCTCTTCAGAGGGCCGGTGCTCGGTATGAGGAAAGTGCCAGTCATTAACAGGAGGGGGAGGAGGGAGAGAGGCAGGATGAAAAATGAGTTCATTTACGGGCAAGTCCTGTGAGCCGCGTAACGTCAGCAGCAGCAGCAGCAGCAGCAGCAGCAGCAGCAGCAACCCCGCCCTTACTCTACGCTCCCCGTTTCCTCCCATCACACACTGTGGGCGCTCTGTGTGTGTGTGTGTGTGTGTGTGTGGGGGGGGGAGATAGAAAGAAGTTCAAGTGAGAAAAAGGAGGAGAGAGAGGAGAAGCGTAGGAGTTACTCAGCAGATTTTCATCCAAAAGAAGCCAGAGAGGAACAAGATTAAGAAACAGGTAAATTAAGGGAGGGGAAACTCTAAGCACTGAGAAACGAGGGCAAGCATTAGAAACGGGGGATTAGACAAAGTCTCATTATTCAGATCGGAAGGACCGGGATGAAGTTTAGCCCAAGGTTAACGCCTCTTGTCACCGCTAAGCGTTGAACAAAATCTCTGTTAATTAGGGTTCGGTGACAGTCACCTGTTGCCGCTAAATAGGTATGCAGTGATGCAAACCAGTGTGCATCACTTACATTTAGTTTTAAACACAAACCTTAGCTTAGAGGTGCAACACTGACCCACTAGGAAAAACTTTAATTTCTACCAATAGATCAATATAAGTTAGAAAAGGATATTGTTTTAGTTGGTTTGTTTCTAAAGATAAAGTTTATTTGGTGACATTCAATCCCTTAATTTTTTTTGTAATTTTTTTGTACAAATGAAAATCAAACCACAAATTATTCAAATTACTTTAGGAAGAATAAGATACAAATTTCTATCAGAAATATGTTTCATTTACTGAAATGATTCAAAAACAAACAAACAAAAAAACAACTTTAAAATGTTTATATCTGTTGTTTTGTAATGTGAAAAGAGCCTTTCAAAAATTAAGGAACATGCATAATTTCTCTTTACATTTTATCCACACACAAAAAACCCCCACAGTAATAAATTTGCAGTCTGACTTCAAGCAGATCTCATGACAGTCCATGTAAGTAAGCAAGAAGCGTTATTACAAACAGAAATTTGTTTAAATTTATCACCGAAACTCACATGCTGCCCCTCACAGCATGAAGAGTTATTTAAAGATTTGATGTTTGAATGGTGGGCAAACATCAACCAGCTACAAATGAGTTATGAAATCTAAAACTGACATTTTCACACACATCAAAACAACAAATGCTGGGATAGATGCATATGTTCTTCCCTTCAGTTGAATCCAAAAGAAGACGATCATAATCGACGATAGCTGAGCTGTTCCTGAGGCACATAGCTGCCCAATGCATTAATAACCCCTGAACCTCTTACTGTCTGCATTTATTTATATAACAAGTCTGGATTTAGGTGTCAAACATATTAAAGAAATGTTGATTTTGAAAAAAATAAGTACAGCATGCACAGCTACTTGTTCTGCAAATTTAAGAAGGGAGACATTAATGAACTAGATGGTTGAACCGACTCCCACATAATTTCCAACGAGCAAAGCTGAGATCTGGAGGCTCTGAAACTGCACATTGTCCTCCTCCTCCAGTATGCCTTAAGATCCTGCCACACTCAGATCACAGAGGCCATTCCTTCCAAACACCCCCTTCCAGGTAACTTCATTGTTCCTCACATGGACACGCACAGTAAGTCCCCCAGAACGCCACAGAATCCTGACAGCATCCCACCCAGGACACCGTCCACGACCCACAAGAAGACGATGTCGGTTCATAACCACAGGCAACAGTCAGAAACGTCCCTGTTGCAACCTGGAGTTACTCAGAGAAAACCCTTTGACTCATTGGGGCAAACTTCCCAACACTGGCCTCCAGCCTCTTTTCCTGGGTAAGTCTGTGTGCAGAGAAAGTTTCCAGTTCATCTAGTTGGTATTCTGCCAACATTTTGCTATGTCTTGTTTCCATTTACCAAAAAATATTTTTTGTGTGACTGTTCACAAAATCCATGAACGTTTCGCGAAGAAAAAGCCTGAAGGAAATCCCTCGGCTCGAATTCATGCAGACAAACGTACAAAAAAGAAAATGTTTCGAAGATTGATTTTTCCCAGTTTAGGTCCAAAGCTTTGTCATTGGATTTATTCTCGACAAAGAGTACTTTACACATTATGTATTCAAAGTTTTACTTACTTACACGTCCAGTTTTTGGCTGTTTACATTTCAGTATTAAGAGTTAAACTAAATAAATATGAGATTTGACGTCTGTGGTCTTTCGTAATACTGCTGACGTCGCTTTCAAAGAGGCATTTTTAACAAAAAGCTCATTTGCAGTCATCATTCAGACTTGGGTTAAAGGTTCAAATGCACAGCTAGATTAGCATTTCATTGAGAACCTTGCAAAGATGTTATGCTGTTATATACACTTTTGCTGCTTTATGCGGCAAGTAATAAAGAACTGAAAATGGGAAAACATTTCTGCTTTGCGATCTAATGTTACGCTTCATCCATCCCACCTTAACACTCGTGGTGTAATCACACCAGAACACACACTTTTGTCTTTTCTCCTTGTCCAAATTCTTTCTGTTTTACTCTGCTTGGCTGTAGAGGACCAAGGTGCAGGAGTTGTGATGAATGTTGCTCTTTGAGTGTTGAGCTCAGTCGTGGTGTTATGTATTAGTAAGAGCTTGCAGATGTGTCTGTGTGGGGTCAGTCTGAGTGCAGATAAAAAGAAAACAAAGAATAAAAGATCAAATCTAGATTCAAAAGCGAATGGTAAAAAAACAACAACAAACAAACAGTGTGCCAGATGTAGTTTATACAGATCTGAATTAATGTGATTTTCTATGAAAACTTTTATCCTTCTGTTTTTGCCCTGGACCATTCTCATTAAAAGTTAAAGCAAAACAAAAAAAAAAGGTTCATTCCACAAATCATTCTGTATAATTTCATGCATTTTGTGCCTCACCATCGCTGCACTTCGCTTTCTTGACTGAAGGTGTACAGAGATTTGCAAAGGCGTTTTTTACCCTTTCAATTATCCACATTTTTGTCATGTTACAACCGCAAACATGAATGTATTTATCGAGATTTTATGTGAAGGTCCAACAGAGAATGGTGCATTATTAAGAGTCAATGCTTCACACGACTCTCATTCAGAGACTTTCTCGGCAGTCAGAGCTGCAATTCTTTTGGAGTACGTCGCCGTCAGCTTCACACCGACTTTCTGACAATCCCTAAATAGCTTGATCTCCGTCCAATGACGATCAAGAGCGACTGTGCAATTTTCTAAACTTGTCTAGCCTGGATTTTGACTCGGCCATTCCGACAGATGATTATTCTTTGATCTGAACTTCTGCTCAGCCCCAGTCCTGGAGAGCTGGAATCCTGCAGCTTTTAGAGAGATCCATGTGCCAACATGTCTGAATCAAATAGCTGAATCCCCTCACCAGCAGTCATTCAGCTCTGCAGAGGCCTGGTTATAAGCAGTTCATTTGATTCAGGTGTGTTGGAGAATGGATAAGTCTGATTGTTGCTGCATGCTAGCTCTCACAGACTGGACTTGGACACACCTGATCTAACCACTTCAGTTACAGAGGGGGCAGTATGTTTGGGTTTCATTGCTTCCTATAATAAGAGCCTAAGTCATTTTGCAAAAGCATTTTATTTGCCTAAATTATCTTTTGGCAATAATTTAGTGGGGATTTATTTATTCACTTATTTATTTCGGTAAAAAATTATTTTAGGCAGATTAACCTCTACTGCCATCTCAAGTATTTTGCAGCCTTCAACAAGTGTTTCTTCCCATTAAACTCTGCATTTCAACAGGTTTTCTGTCCTTGCTGAAGAAGTGCAATCCGACAGCATAATGCCACCTTTTCACAAATATTGTGTGTCCACCACACAGCAATTCAAACCATTAGTTCTTTCTGCTTCACAGTGATACGATCTTTGCCGATTTGCATTAAAAGTCCTCAAAAATGTATTGAAGTTTGTAATGGCAAAGTGACAAAATGTGGAGAAGTTAACTGCTGCTGCAAGGCACAGTGGGATTATTGTTGCTTGACTGATAACACTACACTTTAACAATTATATTGCATGCAACACAGATGCTTGGTGTATCGGCTCTCTGTTCTGGATGAATTTTTGCCACTCACAATACAATAATCCCCCCCCCCCACACACACAATCACGCGCACACACACTCTCCCCTGCAGGAACAGCAAACCTTTGTTTATGAGTGAATTTCCCCTCAGGGCTATGTCATTATGTGCTGCTGATTTCCTCCAGCACTGTTTAATTTCAGGCTCCAATTGGAAGTACACATTAAAAGTTAACGGGTGAGAAGGCTATTGACTTTAAGATAAATAACACACATAACAATATAGGCTGGCATTTAATTTTCATTTCTCTTTTCATTACTTTATACTCTCTCCGAGTTCTAGGAAGCCTCTCTTGCTGGTTTGTTTTCCTGCACTTCTTCTCTTCGCCAATGCGCTCTGTTTTGTTTTATTTTCTTATTTTCCACAGGCAACCCATCTTTACTATTTAATAGTTTCTTCTTCTTCTTCTTTTTTTTTTTTTTTTGCCTATTTCACTGGTGTATGGGCGAAATGAACCTGCTGTGAAGGAAAATCTGACCCAAAGCACCGAGGCCACATATGTGCTCTAGGTGGTGCAGCTGCGACTCGGCTCGCGTTGCTGTCTGCTCCCTGCCTGCACCCAGTGGTCTGTCAGGCGGCGAAGCGGGGGAAACGGTGGGATAAATGATTATTTATGATCTGCCACCTCCCATCCTCTCAGCTTTCCCCAGGCCCCATTCATTACAGCTGCAGGCTGCCACTGCGTGGGAGAAAATATGTGCACACATACGCGCGCATACAAATGCTAAGCAGCTTCTTCTCGCATCTATTCACAGACACTGTGCTCAGGCAAGCAAGCAGGCTCACAAAGGTTGTCTATTTTTCCTCATATCTCTATCTTTCCAGATAAAAGTAGCACACCTCTAACACATACAGCCTGCTGTCATATTGAATGCGCCGCAACGCGCATTAGAACTTGGGACCAAACGCACCAAAACTTTCCTCCATCACGCTGTTGCTGCGTGGCGTTAGGCGACGACCCAGCTGATGAGTCTCTTTTGGTATTTATCTTTCCCTACGCATCTCGTTTTTCCTCACGCCACACGTCCGCCAGCTGGACGTGATAAATCCCGGGGAAAACCTAGAACGCTCAGAGTAGCTTAAATAATTGATCAGACCGAGCATGGAGTCTGGCAGCCGACTCGCCCTGAACAACAAGAAAATCACACGATACAACACTCCATGTTCATGTCTGTTTCGGGACTCTTTGTTCTGGAGTTTGACTACACAATCGATACCACAGGTAGATCCTGTTTTTTTTTGTTTTGTTTTGTTTGCAGTATAAATTTTGAAACTTAAGGAAAACATGGACTTTTTCTCTTCGATCCGTCCAACGAAGCAAAATCTTTTCAGAAAACGAGGGAAAGCAGTCCCCAGGTGGAGCTTTGACATGGCGGCGTATTACTCTGCGAGGCCGTTCCGTGTTTTAAAAGCTCCATGTGACGTCTCGTCTATTAAGACAAGAGTTAGGGCTTGCTTTAAATGGAATACACATCACATATATCAAGAACTTGTTAAGAGAATGTACTTTTAAGTCCCACGGCTGAAACTATATGTTACAGCGAGTCCATTTAGCCGAGGATGCATTGTTGCACGTGGGACACCGTAATTGTCCAGTGGGCTTTGGAGACGGTAGTATGTTGAGTCTATATGTGGAAACCTGCCTTGATAACTCACACTAACTGTCCACAGCTGACTATTTAACACGGGGAGCCGGAGCGCCATCTTGCAGAGTGGTGTGTACAAATGATGAATCAATATATAGGATGATAACGTATGAACATGTGCAAAATGACTTTTCATTAGGGGGAGCGGAGGAGGAAGCCGCTTCTCTACCCCCTGACTCTTCGTCTGCCCCTCCATTGTTCCTTGGAGTGAACCATTTTGGTGTTTGACTACGTTCATATCTCATGATATCATTCGTGGGTTGTTCCTTTTAAATTTTCTTCATTACCATCCAATTCTCTTGACCCCGGTTAATCATCACCAGGTCAGCTCAGAAAGTGCTTTGGGACAAAATAAAATATCAGAGATAGGGAAAGAAATGATTTGCAGGTCTTTAGTTACCTTAGACATGTATCCATCTGTTCTGCTTTAGCCCAGGTGGAGCCATTAGGGATTGGTTCACATGTCCAAAAGAAGGCACATAATGTGGGTAAATACACATATTTATTCCTCAAACCATTTTAACTCCATGCTAGGATGTTTCTTATGTGGGTTTCAGCAGCAGGGTCTGCAACTGGACCATTTGTTGAATTATCAAAGTTAATGCTGTATAATGGAAAGTTCACATTTTCTTGACTGAAACGTCATCTTGTTTAAGTCAAGTAGAAAGAAGATAACAGGAATATTTAACCAGTATTAAATGATTGTCCTGCAAAATTTCACCAATAAAGTTGAGTTTGGTGAAAAAAAAATGCAGAAGAAAGTTACCGAGACAGACATGCAGAGCAAACAAAGCAACCATGCAAGCAAATACCCACACCTAAGAACAAATTGTTGTGACTGTAGTCCCAAAACACTGATGTCAGTATTCAAAAGTCACAATGCATTGTTAGATCTAATGTATCGTACCCATATATACACGTATACATACCTATATATATATAAATGAATCTGTTAAACCCTATTTCCACTACAAGTTATATTCATTAGCTCTAGGTGTAGAGTTTGAGTGCTTTTTCTTCTTTTCTTTTCTTTGATGCACCAAAAAACATCAGCTTGTGATCATAAGTAGTCGAAGCTCAATTTCACTTATTGTCTATTAGTGCCTATTCCAGGCAAATGTAATCAGTATACTTAAAAAAAAATCCTCAGCCCTTTGCACTTAAAGTTTCCAGCTGAAGTTTCCTTCTCGTGATCCCAGAGGAAAATGGTTAGGGTTTTCAATAATGGTAGGACATCTATTCAAAGTTAAAGACATTTCCTCCTGCATGCTACGAACATCTGGCTGTGAATGATACAGTAAAGCGCCGCTGTCACCTTTCCTTGTTTATATCTTCTTTCCCTACCAGGACGAACCACAGATAATTACACTCCAATTCCCTCTGGTTTAAAATCTTTTCTTTTTCTGTCTCTTTCCTTCTCACTTTCTATCTCTCCTTTGATTTTCTCAGCTCCACATGTCAACACTGTCAGGTCCCCTGGCACCAACAGAGCTATCCTCTGTCGCCTCCTCCCTCCCTCTGCCCTGTCCCATTACAATGACAATAACAGATAAGAATATTTATTATGTTGGCTCACCACTCCCCGTTCCTCCAAACATCTCTCAGGGGAGCGGCTCCTCACTATCACCCTCAAAAGCCTCATTCAGTTAACAGGAAAAAAAAACCCACATCCACCCCTGGCCTTGATGCTTTCCTTTATCAGTCCAATGAAAGAAGAGCCGGAGCATGAAGGCGTCTCATCTCCTCTGCTCCCTTTCTTCTCTCCCAGCTCTCCCTCCCCACTTTTAATTTTCATCTCTCTTTTCCTGCTTATTTCAGAGAAAGGGGAAGGAGAAAAAGGGGGGACAAGAGGGGTGAGCAAATGAGAGCGGGGCGCTGGTTTGTGATAACTGCCATGCAGAATGGACATCTCCCTTGTTTATTGGCTTTTGAAATCCAATCCATTGTCTGGGATGAGACGTGATAAAGGGAGTGGAAATACAGACGCTCTTATCATGCCAGCTCAGTCAAAGGAACTTTTTTTCCCTCTCTCTCTCCCTCCGTTTCTCCAGATGCCTCAGTTTGTTGTGAGGTACGTTTGTTGTGTGCGCATCGCCAAATCCGAATAATGGGGTCTGAAAGATGCATTCATTCAGCTGATAATTTGGACCCAGCTATGCTACTTACTGCCGTGCTGCAAGGTTTGTGTGTACTCATCACATTTCGAGGCAACACACAATGGAGAGTGGTCACACTTGTCTCATAAGCTTTTCCTTGGATGTGTCATATTCAAACGGTGAAAACGCTCTGGCTCCCCAGACACGTTGCAGCCGATGTTGAACAGTGTGACTATTGTGGCCATTTCGTTAACAACCTTAGCCTTTTCAGCTGCTCTCTTTCGTTGGATTAAATGTCTGACTCATCATGTCTCAAACATCTGTGGTCATCCTCAGTGGGACGCTGCTTTCAGCACGCAGCACGGCTTTGCAAATGGAAAAATTTCAGAGCTATTTCACAAAGCCTGTTAAGTTTTGTCATAATTTTCACACTTGAGGCTAAATTTCTTCTCAGCCGAGTGACTCACTTAAGGATGTTGCACAGATTCTCCAAACTGCCGTACTCAGTTCAGGAAAATTACTAATGCATTTGCATAAAATGCCTAACAGAATTTTCAGTAGAGCCATAAACGTCGATGTGTTTGTTGAGATTTTATGTGAACAACACCGAGCTGTACATAAATAGTGAGGTGGAAGGAAGGTGATGCATTTCTTTCAAAATGTTTTGCAAATGAAAACCTGAAAAGGGTCACACGCATTTGTATTTAGGGTCAGTTTCAATTTGCATCTTCCTGTTGGCAATCACCTGAGTTAAATCTCCACAACTCATCCACTCGTCTATCCTCATCTTAGAATCCGTCCTGATAGTTTGGACTCTCCTACAAAATACTACCTTACTGGAAAATAAACTCTATATATGCACCTCTCAACTTACTAATAAAGGGAAACTATTTATCTGCCATCATCGGTGGCCATGCTACCTCGCCTAAGCTAAATTTCTTCTCAACTGCAGAGCTGAGAAGAAGAAGCTGTTTGAAGAAGCTGTGGCCTTGCAGAGAGCAAGTCCCTCTTGAAAATGAGATCCAGATCTCAGCGGGGTTTACCTGGTTAAATAAAGGAAATAATAATAATAAAAAAGGTGAGGGTGTGAGCAGCGTGTTCTGTGGGGAACAACACTGTCACGGCATAGAGACAGTTGTAAAAAACTAACATTTTTAATAAAGTTTTAATAAGTGCGCACTCACACCAGCCCCGCTTAGTTCACTTTAATCAAGCTTTGGTTCGTTTTCCTAGAAATTGTGTTTTGTTTGGGAAGGTATGAATGTGTAATTGTGCTCTGATGCGGCCCGACGAACCCAGAAATGTAAGTCTCGGTTCGATTTAGTTGAACTCTGGTGCGGTTCGAATGCAAAAGTAAAAGCCAGACAGATCGGAGACCGCTCCAGAAGAAGTACTTCAAGAGATTCATGCACTCTGAACACGCCACCCTCTTTATTGCTTGAGAAGAGGTTTAGAGGGTGGAGAGCTTTCTTTCCTGCAGTCCTCGTTTCCACTGACCTCACCTGTTCCATACACAATGTTCACCAGGTGGTGAACGGCACAGCAAAGTCTTTACTTCTCCAGGAAGCCACGCCGTGTTCATCTCCTCCAGCAGCTGCTGAACAACTTCTACTGCTTCACCATCGAGAACATCCCAACATACAGCTGCTGTACAGCAGAAGACAGAAATGCTATGAGAGAGGCAGAGTGGGTGATTGGGACTGCACAGCTTCCCGTGAAAGACATTTACACCAATAGACTCCAGCAGAAAGCCAGCTGTGTCATCAAAGACCCTTCACACCCGGGATGCTCGCTCTTCTCCCTCTGCCCCTCTGGCAGACGCTACAGGACACTCAGGGCAAAGAGACAAAGACTGAACAAACGCTTCTACCCACAAGTCATCAAGTGCCACGCCCCACACACACCTCACACACAGGGCCAGCAGTAGCTCAGGAGGTAAAGATTAATCCTGTAACTGGTGGGTTGCTGGTTCCAACCCCGACTACAACGGCCTCAGTTCTTGTGTCCATGGCTGAGACGCTTCACCCGGTTCGGATCAGATGAAAAGCGGGACCGGCCTGGAGTGAATGGCAGTTTTCCTTGTGTGGCTGCAAATTGCAACTATTAGTGTGAGGAATATGTTGCTGACTGATCATAGTGGGAATTTCTTCTTGATAAAGATATTCAAGTGTTGGCCGTTTTACTGAAAGTACTAACTGTCTTTTGTTGATGGATTTGAGGAGCTTTCAATGAATAGAACCTGAATAACAGATTCATTAATAGTTTCAGATATTTGAAGAACAATCTAATCGAGCGATGCATCTTCCTGCACCAGAAGACAAAGTTAAATTAATCATAGATATCATGTTGCTTCCAGAAACCTCCAGGAGGTTATGTAATCCAGTCAGTATGCAGCGATGAATATTTAACCATTCACCTGTGGGGATTAGAAAGAGAAGAACAACACACAATAAAATATTCATGAATACTTTTAAATAGACAATCTAAGGAGCGTGTAGACATTTAAGCCTGAGCTTTTAGTTTACACGGTAAAACCGCAGAAATCTGAAGGGTTTCTTATTGAGCCGCCTGTGCTATTAGTAGAAAATGATGAATCTGGTTGATTCCCTCCACAAAGTGTTTGGATGTTTTCAGGGTGCGTATTATAAGACTGTTGTTGGTAATGTGGTAGCCTATTGTGCACATTGTTTCCTGAAAAGCCTCACATGAAGCTGACAGTCCAAAAATCATTCTTGGGTCTGATCAGTAAATTCCCACTTAGAGGAAAGACACCAGTGAGAATAAAAGAGTTTACCCTACTTATTCTTTGCCAGCTATTCTGAATAAACAATGCATCTATCCACAAAGCGAGCGTCACTGGGTACAGTGATGAAATAAATAGAAAGTAACAGCCTCTTCCCACAGAGCTGCTTTCCTGCTATTCCCGACACGTCTGCTGTGGGGCTCTGTCGCCCAGCAAATAGCTCTCTTTCCTCTCTCTTTCTCCCTGCTTCGCCTCCTTTCCCCTCCCTGTCTTTTCCACCACGCTTTTCTTTTGTCACCCATCTCTCTGTGTTTGATCAGGGAGACCTTTCCCTTCTATCTCAGTCATGCAAGTCCTTCACGTGTCACTCTTAACCTTGCTCACAGATCGGACTCTCTGCAAAGCTCACCATGAAAGATGAAATGTAGAAGTTTTTTTTTTATATATGTACAAATGACAAGCCTGGTTTGGGATGTAAAACTATTGGATACATTTTAGCTCTTAATGAAGTAACCTGTTGAAACACTAAGTAGCACTGTAAAACATATAGGTGTTGAAGGCCTCTCTAATTGGATATTAACAATGATTTGTATTAAAATCCCTTAATGTCTTGCCTGGCCTCAAGGTGCAGTGTCACAGTATCGTAGAACATGGTAGTGCTAAGAGGACGTAAGTATTAATTATCCTATTAACTACATAGAACCGACTGTCTATCTCTGGTCTGTCTTTTGTGTAAAAGCAGGCAGTGGAATTAACAGAAGGCTGCATTAATCCCCTCTTATTTTCCACATCAGCACTGGCGCATCTGAAAAACATGGTCCATTCAGGCGTTAATTACATAAAGTTCAACGATGTGTGTGTGCGTGTGTATGCATGAGAGAGAGAGAGAGAGAGAGATTGCGTGTGTGGTGAAAGCAATTTGTTTTTTAGACGACATCAGAAACACATTAATCAATTAGTCTGAGGTGATAAACACACAGAAGCACACCATCACGTTTCACATGGGACTCCTGGGTTTCAAGGTTGCTGCTGTCCACTGACAAGCGTGCAGCCCTGTACACACAGAGGCGCGATGGTAGTGTAACCACACACACACACGCGCGCGCACACACAGATCTAATTAAAACCATTGTTGTGAATAGATCTGATTCTATTTCAGTGTGGTTAACAGTCCTTCATGGATAAGTAATGAGCTGGTGTCGACGGAGGGAGAGCACCTCAAGCCTCCGACTCTGCAGCTCTTTCTGCTTAGCAGCACCGGGTCTCCTCTGGTCGGGTTTAGCGTTGATCTGTGTGTGGCAGCACAACAGATCTGACTGCAAAAGAACTTAAACTCACCCTGTTTGAGAGGCGCTTGCACGAATCATGTTGAGGAAAAAGCACAGACTCAATCAAACAGTTTTGTTGTTTATGATAATCGTAGGAACAAGATGTTCTTTTTGTGATGACAGGATGCAGGATGCAGGCAGGATGACGCTTGTGTTGTGATTGTCAACTTGTTCATTTTTCGGCAGAGCTGGACCAGTCACTGATTTTCTAAACTAATCAGTTGCCGATTGTGATTTCGTCAAATCCAATGTCATTTTCAGGACTTTAAAAAATAACAGAATATTTTATTCAACTTTCTGAATAAGTTGAACCTTTTAGTGGTTTTAGAAATATAATTTATATAGAAAATAATTTTATTCTGAAAAGAATCTAAACCTACACAGCATCCAAAAAGACACTAAAATTTGACAGGTTAAGAGGCGGCATATTTTTTTTCACCTTCACAAGGAAGATTAAATCACATTTGAGTCTAATATGAATAAACAGTTCAGACTGACACTGAAGATTAAACTTAAGCAACACGTAGTTCACCATCTATAAGCCAAAATATATGTATTGTTTTGTTTTCTTTACTATTTTATTGTAGATTTACCTCAATAAAATATACTCTAACAACAAACCAACCTTTGATTCTCCGCACGTGAGTCTGAGAAGCCACAGTAGGTGTTAGTCTGCAGAACAGAGTTCTGCTACATAATGAGCTCAAAGCTTTTTTCTTTTTTCTATTTCTTTAAGTCCTTTGGTGGAGCTCCTGCTGTTCTTAAAGTGCTTTGTAAATACTTTTAAATTGATATTTTCATAAAAGTCAGTCCTTCGCTATGTTTATGCCTTTTGTGGTGTTTTTGACTTTCACTGTGCTGGCAGATCACAAAGTTTAAGTGAAATCAGCAGAGTATGAGAGATGAATGTGCTTTCAAATTAATCAAATTGAGATGATGAAAAGGATCCGAAGATGATCATTATCCTAATCACCACTTGTTTTAACCCTAACTTGATGTCATAGCATATAGCAAGCATAGAATGAGGCTCTGATTCAACATTTACGGATATGATCCTCAGTTTTTTATTTTAGGAAGTTCTGCTTCTTAACATTTGTACATATATTGCAAAATTACAATTGCAGTACTACTGATTGAAAAAATTTATATTTCTGACAGTTTAATGTTAGTAAGACAAAAGTTACAAAAGTTTATGTTTTCCAAGTGCTAGAATATGTTCATTAATTACAAAATAAAGATTAAGTTGTAGAGTGTGATTCTCCATCTCTGAGGAAGGAATGCCCATTAGGTGGCTGAGGATTTTTCTAGTCACTGGCATTAATAACATACCACAGTAAAACCTAAAATCCTAGTAGTTGTAAATTAAGAAAAAAAAAAACAACAAAACAATATTATGCAAATTTTCTACCTGATACAAAGAGAAGCATAGCAATCATATTCATACAACCTTATTACAAAGCCAAATTACTAAATCTCTCCCATAGAACTGATTCAGCCTGCGTCTGCTTTTGTTGTCAAAATGCTGTCTGCAGCTTTCTGAATCAGCTGTAATTAACTCTAATTCCCCAGCAGTCATTTCCAAAGGCTGTATTAAAATAGTGCAGTAGGACTTCAGAATGATTGTGAACTGTATAGTCTGATGACACATTTAGTCTTTCTGGTCGGTCATCCGTGAAAATGACGCACGTGAGGCAGAAAGTACCGGACCTCAATTATAGGGGGCAGTGCTGGGCTTCATACGCACAACGAGCACTTGGTGCTCTTCTTCTACGCATCGAAAGCACTGACCACAGAACAGGTTCAGATGGAACAGAACCCATCGGGGCCGCTCTCTTCGGCTGCCAGATTTCTGAAAATGAAAGACAAATTAGAAACAAGGATTTTTTTTCATTTTCAACAGAGTGACATAGATATTTGAGAAGATAGACAGACATGGACGTCAGATGAAATAAATGCACAATTTTCACCCAACAAAACATTGAAATAATTTAAAAGAATGTGATCATATTAAATATTTTATTGTTTGTTTGTTTTTAAAGTTGCTTAATTTAGACCCAGATGGCACCAGATGGACAGACTAACGCATGGACAAATCAGAGCTCAAAGTAGTTAATAAATCAGTTGTTTCTGCTTCATTGTTTTGCCAATAGTTTCTTAATATTAGTTTTGGGAGTTTCCAAAAAAACTTAATTCTTAATACCAATACATGATTTTAGTTATTTTTGTAACTTGTTAATATAAAGCCAGGAAGTGGTTTTTTCAATGGTAATATCCATAAAACTCCCTGTGCAATTTTACTTTTGCAAAGAATAATTATAGTGACACAATGCCAGCTCATTAAATAAATGATATTGCAAAGTTTAACAAAACATTCAAATACATTCAAATGGAAATAGTGAACATTTGTAATAACCAAGAGTTGGATGGGAAGAATAGAAAGCTATAGAGAGAAAATATGGATCATATTTTATTGAACAAAAATGACCACCAGGCAGACCAGCCACCCAGTTCACTGCTTCGGTATAGCTTGTAGCATTTTCAAGAGCATTAATTCTTTTGCATATCCACAAAACTGGGCAAAAAATGTGTTAAAATTCAGTCCTCCTATCACTGGGGTGAAGTTCTCATCCATTACTAAAGACATGCATTTCATTAAGTTGAATAATCAGATGCATATTTACATATAGCATAATTGGGGAACCAAATACATAGGTATGTAAAAACAAGGCATTACTTTGTGAAGCTGTAACTATGCACTTAGGACTTAATGCAAGGTTTCAAATTAAAATGCTTTCTGATTTTAATTTTAATAAAAAAAAAAAGCCTGTTTCAAAGCAGAGCCATGAATAGTGAAGCATGTGTATGCATGTAATATGCAGAGACTTATTGGACTGACAAAACAAAGTTGTAAGCAGTATACCTATTTTTCTAAGACAAATAAATAGAATTATAAAAATGACCCATCTTTACTTTATGTTTTTTTTTTATCACAATGGCCATCTCTACCACTACATTGTTATGCTCATCAACCGCACAGCTGGTAAATGAACAAAGTTTTAACTGAACTCTTATTAGTTGGATCAATTTTATATTTAACTTGTAAGCAAAGAGTAGGAGAGTCAGCTTCTCTACTGCTGATGGATGGTTGTCGAGAACGAGGCAAAAATATTTACTGTGGAAACTAATAATGAACAAAGGCCTGTTGAGTTGCTATTAACTGATAGAAATCAAGTACAAACAGACCAAAATCAATGAGAGAGCAGTAACTAACTGGAATAAATTAGCATGTGAAAAAAGAAAACAGAACAAGGAAAACAAGAGGGACGAGTAAATGCAATGGTAGAGAAACAAGATGTAACATTTAGCAAAGAAGAAAAAAAAACTACTTCCTCGTTCAAAAATCTATTTTTATGAAGATTTGATGAGGAGAGCAAATCTTCAGAAAAAACTGGCAACACGACAAAGTCTATTAATTGTGTGAAAAATCACAAAATCATGACAATGAACATCATATACCATCTTGAGGCTAAAACTGGTAAGATTGGTTTAAAGAGAAATAAGACTGAACTAAAAAGCCCGACAAAAGCAAGGCGTGTTCCTCCCCATTTGGATAGAGGAGATTTTGTTTTTTGTCTCGGCGACCCTGATGGACCCTGACAGGACCGACCGGAGTGATTTCTCTCCCCTGCAACTGACAGCAAAGGCGTCGGAAGATGAAACAGGACATTCCCCTCCTGTCTGTCTTGCTACCCGGTGGATATAGAAAGTGTGCGACTCGGGCTGCGGGAGTGCAGAATCTCTTCCTTTAACTTATTTTCCTCTCTGTGCCTGTCAGAGGAGCAGCCGGGACACTTTGATCAGAGTGTTATCTGCACTGCTGCGGCCTAATCCGTGTATTTGCTCCGAGTCTTAGCTGGATCACCGCGCTCAAATCAAAGCACTACAGAATCAGGCCAGGAGAGGACGGAGACATGCAGGAACACACACCTTCAAACGCTCGCAGCCATACACCATGCACACATGCTCTCATACGGTCATGTGGCATGCATATGTATTCCCAAAATAAAATCTCAAGCACACACTGAAGCTGTCCCATGCCCATCACACTCCTCAATGACAATTCAGCTTGCACTATTGATGTCGCAAAACTACTAATTGAACATTCTAGGAAAATTGATCAGTGTATAAACGCAGCTTTATTCAATACTTTTTGCATTTTCCCTGATCTCCAAGTAATAACTTTAGATTATTTCATTGTTTTGATGGATTGTTGCTCACATAACAGCTCTTAAGCAGTTGTTCTCCTGGAGTAATGCACGACGATGCTGCATTAAGTAAAAAAGAGAAAACAGTTATGTCTTTCACACATTACTAAGTATCGCTAATTACAATAAAACTGCCTACTCTACATTATAAGACAATCAAAAGATGATTTTGTGTGGCTCCTCACATTCAACAGCTCCTTGTTAATTTCTCCTGTTTGCATCCTAATGACACTCGAAAGCCATTAAACATCTCCCAGCAAAGAGTCGAGCGGAATATCTAAATATCTGGAGCCCTGCGAGGTTTTAATGATTATTTCTTCTGAAACTCCACTTGTGTCAGTGATTCTCACAGGAATCATTAGAACACTTCTAACTGTTTGAGTTCTGAATATTTCATTGTTCGAGTTCAGTGCAACCATTTACCAGATATTAACTTGCTCTCTAACTTCAAAGCCAAATTTAATGTTCTGATTTGGATTAAAAAAAAAAACTTTATTAAAAATAAAAACAACCTTTGTTTATATTAAATCAATCAATGAGACTGCAGCATTTTAATGCAACCAAAATTAAGACAATAAGCTTTTAAACAAGGATTTCTGAGGATAGTTTATTCAATTCCTCAATTATTTGCAATATTACCTCTGTCTCTGCAGAAGAATTGAGACCATATATCTCTTTATCACATGCAGAATGGATTTCAATACCTTTAGATTCCTAATACTTTATTCAATTACCTGAACGTTTTTGCCACTTTGCAATTTTCATTCGTTGAATGCAAAGTTTGTTGCAATATCAGAAACCCAAGTATTTGGCAGACTGAGGTGAGTGAACCTTCTTCAGTGAAGACAAAGCATCTGCATATTAAACTACGAGATCAAATTTTGAAATTTTACCCAATCGCTAATATTGGTTTGTGACGCCAACCCCAACTGGAACCCTGGCATCAACAAAACATCTTATTAATCTGCTCAGATTTTAATTGCTCGGTATCTAGAAGCGTGGCCAACACAGACTGAATGGCTTTGTCCATTTCCTCCTCTGCCATCGTCAAACTACAACTACAGGCAGACTACAACTCTATAAAAGCATAAAAAATTCACATCACCATCGATAACTAGTCCTAATGTTTTCTGATTGGAAATCCAACCAGAAATATTGAGCTCAGTGACAGGAATCCCAGATGGAGTACTGAAGGGAAATGAGAATCAAGATGAATTTCATAGGAAGGCAATAGCCAGGCTAATTTAACGGTATAAAATGACTGGACTGGTTTCTATGATTCAGTATTAGAGATGTGGAAAGGAGACGCTGGATATTTACTAAAAACAACGTGTGTTTTTTATGTGTACATATGCCATGGAAAAACATAAGGCACATAAGAAATAGCACTTCAGGGAACTGTGAAGGCCATGCTGGGAAATAGCTCAAATTATTGCATGCACTTTTACAAAAGGTTTTTTTCAAAAATAGATATTATATAATCTTTTGGTATTGTGAGGAAATAAATACACGATTAATTAGATATTCAAAAGGTGTAGAACAACTGTTCAATCATTAAAAAGATGACTGCACAATGTCCAAATTTTCCTTAGTTCAGATAAGACAGGATGGGGTTTTTTGTTTTACTTCTGGATGCAAAGTTAATAGAAAAAACATTCAACGTGCAGACATTATCTCTCAATGGTAGAGTTATGTTTTCTCTGCTTCTGTTAAATATTGAATTTGTGTCTTATCTGATTATGTGTTACATATTCTATAGGAGCTCACAGGAGCCCGCCCACACCTGTCAGAGTTTGTGCCATAAAAAGTGCATTTTATAATTTCCTTACTTGCTTCATGTAAAAGTTTTATGGACAGATGTGTGGACCAAATGCCTTGTTAACACCATAGTCACTTGGACTCAGACGGCAATATCCATAGACAGCATAAATGTTAGATGAAGCCATCTGCTGTCAGACGTGAAACCAATGCAGAAGCACCTTTAAGTGGAATATAATCAACAGCTACTTGGCACTGGCTTCCAAAACATCTTCTAACATAGTGTTGGATTACATGAAATCAGACTTCTCTTATGAAACACTAAGCCAGTAATTTTTCTCAAAAGTAATTTTGTTCTCGTTCGCTTTGTTCAGCGCCTCTGATTAGTGAGCTGGTGGTCCTTTGAAAACTGATTCAAAGTGCTCAGAGAAACTGACGTTTGTCCAATCAGCCCCTAATGCTTTTTCTCCAGCTCCAGCATCTTTCTAAGAAAAAAGTGACTTCTGGCAAAAGAAGCAGCCAATGTGGCCGTATATCGACTGCCAAGCTTGATGATTTCAGGGAGGTTCCAAAAAAAATAATAATAATGTAGCTGAGGGAAATGAACCATTTCACATTTATATATTAAGCACAGCCAATGCAGGCCAAAAGTAAAACTGCAGTTTCAACATACGTTTACTCAAGTAAACATGTTATTTCAGTTAACAGAAGTCTACATTATTAATATTAGACTCAGAGTAACTCGCATTAACTTCAGAAAATTTAAGGACATTACAAAGAAAAACTGAGTCTCATTTAAGACAGAAAAAAAGTCTGTCTTAAAAGTTACATAAAAAAAAAATGCAGTCAGAAAATACTGATGATTATTCTCCCCTCACCTGTTGAAGGAAGGGAGTCCCTTGTGGTTTCCAGTGATAATGAGAGCAGTGCTTAAGCAAACCTTGATGCTGAGCTTTCTGATCCCCCTGAGACTTCCATGTTAATAAATGAGTTCGCCGGCAAAGCAATACTGCTTTAAACCTATGTATTATGTATGAGGAGTAAGAGAACGGCACTGAAAAGGAGGAATCATCTCGGCACACATAAGTGCCAGAATCCAATCTCAGCTCCATTAGTGCAGGACAAATCCTATACAGTGAGAGGGGGTCTCCATACGTTTCCATGAGGGAGCTCAAGAAGTCATTATGGAAATGAAAGGGGACAAATCACATGTTACAGATCACTGGCTAAAGCAGAAGCAAAATCATGCTACGGTGCACTTCGGAGTGTGTTGTTTTGGACAAAAGTAGGCAGAAATCGGCACAGTTTCTCCCAACGACTTCTAATAAACTCCCAGAGTGGAGGAGGACAGCCTGAGACATCCGTTAGCTCACAATTATGTCATCTTGTATCTACAAATGATGCTTTGCAGATCAAAGATTTCAGCTCCCGCCGCCTGCTTCGTTTTTCATAACGCCGTCGTCTTCCGTGTGTCACGCTAACATATAGTTTATTTGATCACGTGTCAATGTGTTATCTCAATCTGAGCAGAGCGCAGAGCTCATTCAGAGAGCGCTGGGAGACATGGCTGTTGCAGAAGGTTATAGTGGAAGACAATTTGTCTGTGTTTTCCAATGAGTTAGCAACCCCTCTGAGCGTATGCTCCATCACTGTAGATAAAGATCCTTACAAACAATCTCCCAAATGCTAATTGAGGTAATTAAAGCCACAGCATCCAGAGGAAACAGGTGCAGGTGGTGGGTATTATTCATGTCCCCTTGCCCTTGGAGGTAACCCTCTCAATCTAGCGAGGTAAACAAGACAGACAAGGGTGCAGTTTTCACTGTTTTCTTTGTTAAGGTAGGCACACAAGAAGCTATATTTCCCACTGGTGGTGGAGAGTCTTTCCATGTTTGTGTGGCAACAAACGATAAGTAATCTTCCCTCTCAATATCTTTTCACACACGCTCACACATTTTTCTTGAGCTGATGTTGAAGTAAGATTTACACATTTTGAGAGAAATATTCATCTCTTTTTTGTCACAAAGTTGGAACAAGTTCAACACAATAAATTTACTTCACTTTATTTACTCCAGTAATTCACTGAAGGACATGTTTCAAGTGTTTACTTTTAGTTATTTTCTTGACTCTGGGTACAAAACCCAAGAAGTTTCTTAGAATGTTAGAAAAGGGTAAGAAAGAAATAGTTTTACTGCAGAAATGCAAAGTCATCTCCATGTTATGTCCTACACACTTAAGAGAAGAGAGCTGACTCGACCACAGTCCAACAGGAAGTCGATGACACTCGCTACAAAAATATTCTTGTAGAATATGAACACACACTCTCAGTGTTGAATGACCAGCACACACATCAGTCTATCAGAAGGACACAACCAGTGGTCCAAATGTGAAGGTAAAGTTTTCATTTCAATTGAAAATCAAATTCCAGATCTGAGAGGAAAATCAGAAAGGAGTAAAATCCAAGTTTCCACATTTGCTGATGATTTGTGTAGCCATGCTGTTGATCCGCCGTGTTTCATCAGGTCGACAGTCAACACAGCCGTCTATCTGGAAATTTTAGAGCACTTCACACTTCCTTCTACTGAGAAGCTTCATAAAGACACTGATTTTATTTTCCCACAGAACCTGGCACCTGCGCACAGTTTTCCCATTCATCCCCGAGGCGTCCCAAACATCTCCTCGCTGCTTGAATGCTTTATATGTTCAAATGACATTCAAACTGGAATGTCAAATATTAAATGAACTTCTTGCCAAGAAATGAAACTAAAAAGAGAGGAGAAAAAGAAACATGTTCTGGTTGACATGATTTAAAAAAAACCCCTCAATGTTTTACTCAGTTTATAAACTCCCATTAGGACGAATCCATCGTCCATTTTTAAGGGTTTTCCTCCGTCTTCAAATAGAAGAAGTGTGTATTGATGTACTGCATAAAATAGAACATTGTTGAAACGTTTATTTCAAGTGAAACAAATTGTATTGATTAAATACAGATTAATGGTTTTCAGCCTCTTTCTGTTAACTATGTTGAGTTTCTGCTTACAGCTAATTAAAATGCACAGAAAATTGCATTGGTGCACAAATGTAACATAAATGTGGGTTCAATGAAAAGCAGGTTTATTTCCTGCTTAAAGTTCTTTTCTAAGAAACTTTTAATATAACCATGTTCAGTTATTGAAAATGACGGTTCTCTACTTTTCAAAAGCCCAATATTTCTGTATTTAATTAATTTATTATTATTATTATTATTTTGAAGAAGAGCAAAAATAAGCATTCATTCATTGGGTGTCATGAATGAATGCTTAGTTCTGTGTAAGTAGTGTATGATCATTCTCTGAATTTGGCCTCTGATTCTCAGAAACACAACATCTAAATGATGTGTTTCTCCTCTAAGAGTCAAATTCAGACAAAATGAGAGAGGTCATTTTTCCAGCTATCAATATCCCCCTCCCGCCTTGCTCGCCTCAAGAACGTCCTTCAATTTGTTCAGTTTTTTTTTTTTTATCTAATTTTAATGCAAATACCCTCAGCCTAAATGCCAGAGTCAGGAAGTGATGACGGTGGGGGTCTGAAATCATTACAGAAGCCTTGTTTATATCAGACAGTGATTAGATTAATACTCATTAGAGAATATTTGTGTCTGCACCCTTACTGTGGCCCAGAGGCAACCAGGCAACAGGATCTATGGCAATTAAAAATAGAAAGCTGTCATCCTCCATCACCCCTTCATTAAAAAAAATACACACACAGATACTTTCTCAGCTCAGTAATGCACATATTATTATACAAAAGCAAACACTTTGATCAAACAGCTATTAGATTGATGTAGATCAACTCTAGGAGTAAAAATAATATACAGTCCTACAAATCATTTGTTAGCTTTTTCCTGAACAGCAGTTTCACCTCATAGTTTGAAAAAATTGAAGAAATTCTATGATGTGAAGGAGTAAAGTCTCTCATTACTGTTTCATAAACCTTTTTCTTGTGCACGTTTATGGACTTTCACCCGATTCTGACGTTTTGCGATGCTGCTGGAAAAAAAGAGCCGCTATGGTGAAGGTTGGCAAGCGCAAAATAGAAAGATTACTAAGATATCTTTACTAGATGAGTCACACAATCATACAGACTGGTATATGAATAAAATATGACTCCAGTTCTGTTCATGTGTATTGCGGTTTTATTGAAGGGATGTAATAATAATTACTCTGTTTTTTTTTTTTTGCAAAATGAATTAAACTATTTCTCATCCGTCTGTGTAATTCTGTCATCATCCCTGAGTTGAAATCAGTAACGACGTTGTATGAGAGAATATTAGTTCTGGTTGAAAATTACAATTCATGTTGAATAAAGACAATTTTTCTTCTATGAAAACTAAATTATTTTTTTTATCCCATTATGTCTGGAAATAAAAGCTTCTAGATTTGTATTAATTCTGTCCACCAGTTCAGTAGCACAAGGACAATGTGTCATCATATTTGCCACTATTGTCTCAATTATTCACTTTTTTTCCCAAATAGATGCAAACACTGAGTTGTTTCCCCAACACTGACATAATTTCCACGATATCACAAGTGAAAAATGGATATAATTAGATAATTGGTGCTGAATCAAATGTTTAGCCTGAACATGGACTTATGTATGCGTGTCGCCTTAATGCTGAAATCAGGTTTACTGTGCAGGATTTATTGTTCCCGGTACAGATCATCTCAGCTCAGGCTTTTGTCAAATACCCAGTCTGGTATTTCATTAAACTAATGCCATGCTGGAACACTTTATCATCATGCACTGCATTTCATCGATAATAACTGAGTGATATTTTAGATGTTTAGACGACCACATGACACAGTCAGTCATGAAACTGCAGCAGTCAATACAGTCGTTCATTTGGAACTCAGCAAAATAAAATAATGTGCATTTTGCAAGCTGAACACCTGAAATCCACCCATAATTTTTGGCAAAGCAGACTGGGGCAATGCGATAAATAAAAGCACAGGCCAACCCACAACAGCTGGTACCAGGAGTTCAGAAGTGTCAGAAACTTTCATTTAAAAATGCCTTGAAAGTTTCCCTAAATTAATATGAAGTCACTACTGGAACATCTCTTGAAATTTTCTTTAGTTATACATCCAAAACTACTTCACTATTAGTCCAGAACAAATGTTTATTTGTTACTTCAGTTCTTTGTAATTCTTTTAAAGCAACCAACAAATTAACCCCATTAAATGTATAATTAATGTGGTGATAGGCCCTATCATGTCAGCTTCATATAATGCCTTGTGAAGAAGAGATCTGCCACTGGATAACTGACCCATGTCTATTGCTTTAGCTCCTCACTGCTTGTGTGTTTTTGATGGACCACCACATCAGCTAAAGTGGCACAAATCATGAAAACAGACTCTAGGTAATTTCTCAGTGCATCGAGATGAAAAAGTAATTAAAAATACACAAAATAATAAGGCAGTTTTATTATGCCTTCATAAGATGACTGAGTTGCATTTTCATAATGGTGTCATTAGGAGAAGTAAACAGAGAGAAGAGAGCTAGGCAAGAGTTAAAGAGAGGCAAAAAGGTTTAGAAGATGAATGTGAGTCGTGAAATATGCCACCTGTGTCGAATTTATAAAAACGCTACTTGATGGGCAGACAGTTTTGTGATTTCAACAATGGAACTTACCTAAAACTTTACAAATTTTACACAGTTTTATGTAAAATAGTGTTTTGGTAGTTGATCAGGCTGTATTGCTATCTTTACCATTAAAGCCACCTGAAACAGCCATGCCCTCATGTCGTCTGTAATTCAACTAAAGTATAAGACTAGAAGGAGCTTGAACAAAATAGTGTCCTTAGAGGCTTCAAAAGAAAATGGAAGAAATGCTTTCACAGAATTGCAGCCATATAGCCCGACAGGAACAAGATCATAACAGTGATTATGGTGGTTCAAATAAATGATCATGTCTAGCTGTTTGATGGAGCTTTATGACAGACGGTGGATAAGAGAAGGGAAAGACTGTGGGTGAAGATATATATTTTCAGTTTTCTATAGTTTTTTTTTCTCCGCAGAGAACTGCCAACAGTTGTGTGTTTACATATCGATCACGAAACAATGACACGTTTGAAAAATCCTCATCTTTAACGTCACCCTATCCTCAGGACACACAGAAACATCACTAGGAAACCCAAATCAAGCTAATCTGTTCATTAGCTGTGTGTTCATTGGGTCAGAAGGGGATTAATTTAACATGTTCACGCTTCAAGGTTGCACAGTGAAGAGTTTTTCTATTTCAAGTAGACATCTGAACAGACTTCCTGCTCACATCTTTATTTGCTTTGGAGAAGACCACACTCTGCTTATGTCTGTGAGGTAAAAGGTTTCTCAGATGTTCGTTGGCCACTCAGTGCTGCTTTCTGAGGGAATGTGAATCAGCCGGTCTCTGTCTGTGTCCCTTTCTCTATATTACTGTCCTCTATCTACCTACTTGTCCAAGGAAGCCAGCTTTCTCTTCTCCCTTCTCTCCACACCGCTGATTCTCCTTAAAATATCTGATAGACTCAAAGAAGCAACTCAAGAAAAGAGACTAAGAATACGCTGCACCATTACGTAAAAAAAAGTCGTAATGGTGCACAACATGCAACTTCTGATGCAACTTTTAGATGCGTTTCTGGTCCAACACAGAGGTGGACTCTGTTTATGAAACAAGTGACTTTTGACAGCAATTTGTCTCATTGGATTTTATTTACAGGAATCAGAAAAATGGTCTGAATATGTAAGGAAACTGCAATTTTCAAATTTCTATTTGGGAAAAAAAAACAAAATCAATGTTTATCACAATTACTAACACAGCTAATGTCAGTTTAATTGCTAAAACTAAAGTTATTGACTCGTGATTTTGTAACTGGCATTGTATGTAGTAAAATATCAAACCAAACAAAAGACAAAATGGAAACTGTTTTTGGAAGTACATGTAAAAAATACTTTTCTGATCATTCAATGTTGTCCAGCGTCAAAGTGGATTAAACTTTACAAAGGCTTAGACCTCGGAGTTGTAGTAGTTATTTTCTTGTGTCAGTAATAAGAAAACAAAAACAGATATCGGCTTGTCTCAGGTTATTGTGGAGTTGTTTGGGGTGACAGCTTATAAGTTTTTTTTTTTATTGTTGCTGTGTGGTAAAGTGCCATCGTTAGCGCCTCTGGGATCAATATTCTCTTAACACAAACTCCACAGTCACTTAAGTGTAAGTGCTTTGGAGAAAGGGTTTATACACAGAGCCAAAAAGGTATCTTCTCAAAAATCCAATATCAGAAAATGATCAATGTGAGGTGAGATATAGTTAAACTATAGGCAGAATTTTCAGCCCAAATTGGGGATGAAGAGATTTGCTTCTCGTTCTTCAGTCTTTGTTAGCTTAAGGCAGCGATTCCTTCTCTCCAAGAGTGAATTAGGTTGAAAGTCAAAGAGGCTCAGGTTGTTGTCAATACTCATTAGAGTTTGCAGCTGTCCCCGGGTGAAGACCTGTCCCGCTTTGCCGACAGGCTCAGTGCGATTTGGACACATGGGTTCACATCATTTCTATCATCTGCTCAAAACTGTCATTGTGGGGTTTTTTTTTTAAAGTAAGTTAAGTAAAGTATAAAGTTTGCTGGTGGTTTTTTTTTATTTTTTTATTATTTCATAATGTCTAGGGAGCTTTATGCAGAATCAAACAAACGTTAAGAGAAAATATATCCTAAAGCCAGGGGCAGTCTGCAGCAAACCGTTGGCATTTCTCTACTCATTAAACCCAACATGAGTTTTCTGTTTTCAAGCTGCTTACCTGGAAATGGCTGACAACTCTGTCATCTTGAAAAGGACATCAGTAATAATCCCCTAAGATTTAGAGTCACTCTGGCGGCATTTCCAGTCTAAATGAATGTTCCCACTCAAATTAGAATGCACTAATTTGAATTCTGGGTCAGGTTTTTGTACATTTTTGCAATTGTTTTTGCCATTTCTGAGTTCTCTTCCTGCTGCAGGAGCTCCTCAATTTTTCACGGCAAATAATGGCATGTTTGGAAGTGGAGTTGCTGTAAAGCTGAGTTTTACTATTTTAAAAACACAACAAAAATGATTCTCAAGTTGATATTTGGCCTTGGTTTCAACTTCTCATCAGACCGATTTGTACAGTTATCATTTCTAAAACTCTGTAAATAAATGTCTGTGTAAGCATCAAGCTAACCTTGAGATCTCCTAAAGGCTGTCAAAATGTACAAACCCAGCATCTTCTAAGAGATAAAGCAGCTAATTTTCTGTGCTCTATTTAACCTTCCTATTGTGTCAAAAGTGTTGTTCTCTCGCAACCCAATTTAAAGTAGACATGCCTCAAGTTGCTTTAGAAAATAGTTTCGCTTTAAATAGCTTCTTACATTGCAGTGCTTTCTCTAACTTTTATTATAAAGAGCTGAACTCAAAATAGCTAACTTTACCACTTCTTCCTGCTGTCATAATTTCCACATTGAGTGTTGTTGCTAAGGTGACTCGAAAGCGCTTAGATATGGTGGGACCGCTGATTGGAAAATAAATAGGCCGCTAAAAATTGTTTGTGGATTTTGGTTTGCAGACAATTTCCCATTGCATTTCCACTTCTCAAACTTACACTGAGCACTGGCACAGATCTTGTTAGAAACTCTTAGGTTCGTCCTTCGGGCAAAACTAGACCTTCATGCTTCTTCAGCAGATATAATTTGATTAAAGCTGGCGATAAACTGACAAATAGTATTGTTTTTATCGTTGCTCTTGTTGTGTCCTTTTCCCTCTCTCCTTCCTATTGCTTTCCTTGTCCGATTTTTTGCCTGTGAATTGCTGCCAGGTCCTGTTTGCTGCGGTAATTAGGAACCAGAGCAGGCTTTCACGACTCCATTATGAAAACAGCACACGGTCCAGTGGTTTATTGATAAAGCATTACACTCTGCTGCAATACTATATGGAAATGTACACGAAGCCTGCAGCCTTTTCAGGTGGACAAAGCACAGCTCAGATGAAATATGATAATGTTGTAATAGCTCTATCACATGCTCTATATAAAACAAGACATGTCAGAATACAACTTTCCCATTGTATTAGTGAAATTTAATAATTTTTTATTTATTTTTAAAGGAGAAAAATGGAAAAAAAGAGCAAGTGACAACAACATTAGCTGCGCCGTGTTCTGTCAAACAGAGAAAAAGGACCACGGGAAAAAAAAATATAGCCAATCTAATCTGCGGCAGACAGAGACAGTTGAGGAGGTAATTGTGCTCATCAATATGCAAGGACAGCTATTTAAATGTGTTGTTGAAGCTCCAATCAGGTTTCTCAGGGTGCTGTGATATTTAAAAGTGACACGGGTGACCCTCCACATTTGCGAGGTGTCATCATGCATCAATCTTAAAGGTATATATCAAAGCTGCCTGTAATGGTTTGCGCACTGGGATTTATATTTCCAATTAAATCTGCAAATTATATGATTATCCTCTGCACCTTGCCAAGGCCATTTTGGAAACGAATTGTGCTGGTCATTTTGTTTTTCCACAAAGATAATAGTGCCGGTGGGAAACCTGCTTACACAGTGAGAATAATAATGACTGTGGCCTTGTTACACACCTATGTAAATGCACAACTACAAAAATATACATAAGCCATCAGACCCCTGCAGAAACACACTGGAATGCCCCCATGATTAGCAAAGCTTTGTTTGTTTTTTCAGCTTCAGCTGTGCAGAAACTCGGGGGAGAAAAATTTCTGAAGGTGTGTGTGCGTGTGTGTGTGTGCGTGTGTGTGTGTTTCGAAATGTGCAGGACTTGGAAGACACAAACATGGACCTGCTCCTAAAATGGCATCAATAAGTGAAACGCATCTCTCTCTGTGTGCTGACACAGTTAGCATAGATTTAAATCTGGCAACATATGTGCATTTTTGGGAAAGTGGAACTGCATTTCTGTGTGTCTATGAACAATGAAGAGACACCAAATAGCTCTGAATGATAAAAGACCAGAGCCGTTTGCGTTATGCAGATCACGGCCCAAAAAATACCACCTGCTGAAACGCGGTGAAGATGTGTCTGCTTGGTTCTGCAGCATCACTTATCTGGTGTTATTCTAGAAGTCTGTCTGAACCTTGATGGTCTATTAATTACAATGATGTAAAAAAAAAAAAGGTTTCTATATTCAATCACGTTAACACAATTGTTGCCAAATCAAAACTAGGTTGAAATTGTCCCCGTTGTTGTCGTCTTTGTTATCTTATACATTGTGCTTTGTGAATCCAAAGCAAAAAGAAAAGCAAATAGAGGATGAAAAACTATTGTTGAATAAGCAGTAGATTACTCAGCTTTGTGAAATCCCCCCTATGTATGCAAGTCCTGGTTCCTAGAGGCTGGACAACTATAGACGCTGCAAAAACAAAACCACAGTTAAGTTCCGCCTGATTAACCTGTATGCTGTTTTGTTAGAGACACAGACAAATGCACAGAGCACTGAGTTTCTCTGCAAATCGATTCTTGTCTCAACACAATTGTATGCATGTAAACAAACTCCCACTACAAACACATGCAAACCAGCAAAACAAAATGGAATTGATATGTTATTAATGTCAACATGTCAACCAAAAGGCAGTCCAGGATGGTTGGGTGTATTTCTATGCCAGTGGAAATATTCACAGAGTATTCTCTACTCCTGAAATTCTGAAAAATATTGGGAATTTCTTCAAAATTCATTACTTCTATAGCAATTTTAAGATGTTGAGCAGTGGCCTTATCGGCAAAATATAGTAAGTGCGATGCTGCAGGATTAAAAAAAAAAATTATTTTTCAAAACTTCACACTGAGAAACACAACTCTTAGTGTTTTATATATAGCACAAACTGGATTTTGCTTCAGATTATGGGTTTAATTTGACATTTCATGGAATTAAACAAATAAAAATGCAATAGAGGAAAAAAAAGATACTACTACTTAAATTGTTTTTGTGGTTGTACCTTTAGGAACATTAAGCACAACCTGTACTTTACCGCTAATCATCTGCATTTGTCAACAGGTGGTTTAGCACACGCTTCCTGAGCAAATCATTCAGACCACAGGTGTCAAACTCCAGTCCTCAAGGGCCGCTGTCCTGCAGTTTTTAGATGTGCCACAGGTACAAAACACTGGAATGAAATGGCTTAATTACCTCCTCCTTGTGTAGATTAGTTCTCCAGTGTCTTGCTAATGACCTAATTATTCTATTCAGGTGTGGTGCAGCAGAGGCACATCTAAAAGTTGCAGGACACCGGGCCTTGAGGACTGGAGTTTGACACCCCTGGTTTAGACTGTCTCAGATTTGAAGAGTGGCATCTGCAGACTGCAGTTTTCTGATCGCTTCATAGATGTTCCCTCATCCCTTGTCACATTCTAAAATAATGGAAGTACTCATTAAAAAATTACTCTTAACGCAATGAGTTTTCAGGAATAATGAAGCACTACACAATTAAAACCAAAAGGTTTAACCTCACCTGTGTTGAAGCTGATCTGTTTTGACCTCTTCTTTAAATAACAGCCAAGTTGTGACATGATAAAACAGGCAGCATCACTCCTAAAAGCTCCATGATGTAACATAAGGTGGCTCGCAAAATAATGCCTTAAAAGGGAATAAAATAAAATTATAAGTTCTCTAAAGTCTCTAAGTGACAAACATGATTATGCGTTACACTTATGGCATTTTGTAAATGTCCATCAGGTTCTTGCAAGCAATATCGTTTCAGAAATTAGCCCCTACCTGGGAGGAGATAGTTTAGGATGTTCGCTCTGCTTTGAAAGACTGCCAGATTGTCTCATAGGAAGGGGTAGAACAGGGGCTGCAAGGTGTAAAGTGTCCTTAAAGATGTTGGAAGCCCGCTGTTGGGGATGTCTCAGGTTGATGTCACTCAAGTGTGATTACAGAAACCTGACAACCCACTGGGCTGTTCTTAAAACATCTGCTGTAAACTCCCTACTTTCTACCGCATTGCAATGGGAGTGCCAGACTGTGCAGCAATAAGTTAAGATGCTCTCTGTGGTGCAGCAGTGTAAATTAATGAGCAGCTTTTGTGGAACTCTGCTGCTTTTTGGGCCTTCTTGCATGAGGTATTAAGGCTTCAGATGAGCTCCTCAGATATATGGACTCATAGGAATTTCAAGCTGGAGACCCTCTTAATCTCCGCCTGGCCAGTGCAGTTCTGAGTGCAGTTGTATTTTCTTGTTTTTCCAAAGGTCCATGAATCTTTTGTTCTTTGATTTGCATTTAAGTTGTGGTAATTTTCTTTGCACCAAAGAGAGACTTTCCTGGCCTCCTCCACATACGCTGCTCGTTGCAAGTGATTTCCCAGATTTGTAATAATTGCCTGTTCAGCGAATTCAGCTTTCAATTACGCTTAAAATATCTTTGAAATCTACAGAGGACAGGGCAGTGCATTACCGGATAGAGTCCTTAGGGTGACATGGCTACGTTATCCTGCCACAACAAAGAGTTCATGCTTCATTAAGCAGGGATGGTACTATAGGAATAAACCTCGACAATAGGCCCACTGATACACAACTGATGCTTAAGCAATCAGGTTTTGAGTGCTGTTTCTTCTCAACATCGCTATCACCAAGACAGCTTTTCTGCATAACACACTTTTCACACTGTTGCATATCTGCCTTGTGTGTCCTAAGGGTGTCAAGACGTCAGTTGCAACAATATAATTTCATCTCAAGCAGATCTTCCATGGACTTTTTCGTATGTTGTAATTTTCTGGGCATAATGCTCTGCTGCCATGAAACTGACGCAAAATGTCACAGAAATGTAGCAATGACCTGATAACGATACAACGTAATCTTTTGTTACGCTTCCCCAATGCTCTGATGAAGATCCACTCACTTCGCAATGCTGAGAGGCTAAAGTGGTTTCCATTGGAGTGAACTTGATCTTATTATTTAATAATTATTTGACCACTTTTACCTCACACTGAAATTGCAGCCAATATGACTTTCTCTGTTATATGCTGCAACTTCCTTTACCTTCATTCTTGTATAGAAGCAAACGATCCTCAGGTTAGTTTTTCTTAAATTTTAAAATTCCCAGGATATTTTTGACATTTAAGGTTAATCATGTTTAGAAATCATTTATCACTAGAAGTATGCACACTGCACTACCACTGTACATTTCAGGTTGTCATGACCTAATGTTTTAGAAAATGCTCTTCATTTCTTTTTCTTCACATATGCATGAATATAATCTGAGACTAAATGAGACGACAGCTTAACAAAACGTATTTCTCCACAACACTTAATGCATCCAAATACATGCTCCTTTCATTTGTACACGTTGATATAAAACCAGAGTTTAGCAAAAGCACTTACTCTGCTGATGAAAGTTGAGAATATCCAGCTTGCTAAAGATTTTTAATTAAATATTAAGGACGCTTCATTCTTTTTCTATCCATACGGAAAAGCTCATTTATGAAGCTTTATTTGATCAATCTTACAAAACTTTATGCAGTACCGTCATGTCAGCAGGACCATAGAAAAACATCACTTTGGACAGAATCCAAAGAGTGCAGCTTTAAGTCTCTGAAGAGGCGCTGAAGTGGAAAGCCTTATTCTGAACTTTTTCTGGAGAACCTCTCAACACATCCCTTGTTTATGAAACAGAGGTGATTTGTCAAGTGGAAGATTTTGAATGCACAAGTGACTAAATGACAAACTTGTCGAGAAAAACATCTTGCCATCCTTCAATGATGATAATCTCCTCCGTGCTAATGCACATCTCGGCATCCTCGGCAACACATGTCAGAGTGTTGTTTATGACAAGTATGGATTGCGCTACAGCAGCCTGCTAATCCTCACCCTAAAGGAACACAAGCGTATCTCCCATCTAATCAGATTTATTTGATGCCTTCATGGGATTCATTTCTACCATTGCCATTAGGTTTTCTAAATGAAACATGTCATGAAAATTCTCTCCAAAGCTTAGCAGACTCCTGTATTTTCCCTATTAACCCACATGAAGGATGTAGGAGATGGAGGCTGGAGGTGCAGGAGGAGCGGTGTGGAAGAAAGCGGCACGCTGCCATGACTAACCAAAGCACCTGTCAATTGTGATGCTGAATTTAATTAAATAACAATAATAATAATAATAATAAAACACTTTTCCAAGACACTGTGTTTGTAATGAGTGTGACAAATAAGTACTTCTTACCTGCATTTGACTGTTTTAATTAAGAAGACATTGAAGTATGTTTCGCTCCCAAATAAACTCGTTGAAGTGAATTAATAAGCTGTTGAATTTTTCATCATTAACAGGAAAATAATAGAATTTGAAACGCCCGAAACAATTAATCACAGGTTCCAGCTGGGCATGAAAGATTACCATAAAATACCGTTTCTCAAGATTTAGTCTTATACGGCTCTAAGAAAGCGTTACAAAGTACTTTTACAGCCTGTTTGGTTCGAGCGCTGAGGTTATCGGGCTTGGAGGAAGATGATAATGGTGATGTCAGGAAGGCCATTGTGAAGCCAAAAATGATTTCAGTGCTAAGAACAGAGAAATCATTTTAAGCCGTTCAAACGCGCACCTTTCGATAACTGCAAGGCAACAACTTCTGAGAGTGTTTGGGAAGAAATGTGGAGTTGTGGACCTGGTAATTAGAGCTAACCCTGGTGAGTTGTGTTCAGCCGTGCTGCGAGTGAAAGACAGTTTTAGCCTTGTATAAAGCTTTCAATCTAAAGCAGGGATTAGACTATATGGAGTCTGGGGAGATGTAAGATAGAAATGTCACGACAGGGCATCTCTATCTTATGTCTCAGTCGGTACATCTCTGCAATGCGCTGTTTGTGCATCAGCACTCTGCGCTTGTTTTGAATTTGTAAAATTGAAAAGTAAGCTAGTAATATCTAAGGTCATTTTAGGTAGAGCTAAAGTCATTTTTTCTCTTTATCTAAATCTCCCCCATCGATAATCACGCTGTCCGACCTTAAGGCAGCGCGGAGGGACTAAGATTGTGCAAAACGATAAAGCTCAGGGGAAAAAAGGAAAGCTGGGAGTAAGAAATGTAGGGGGCAGGTGGCGCACTAGAGATTTGATAGATTCAATTTTATGGCTAAGCAGAATTTGAAAAATCATCACATGTGGGATAGAGATCACAGCAACTCGGCCTGCTGCTCATTTTTCTCCTGATGCGAACAAGTTGCAGAGAAAAAAAAATCAGAGAGGTGAGACAATTTCTCTCTGCTTGCTGAATGTTAGAAGAACACTGACACACACACACACACGCACACACACGCAAAAAACTAAATAAATATATAAAAATACTGTAAGCGCATTTTGCTGCAATGCATTTTACATATTTGGCTCGGGTTAAAAAAAAGGATTAGCATCTGCAGATGAACTAACTGACTGGATTAGTGCTCAGAAAAAAACAGGGCAAGGCTTTCATGCCTCACATCCCATCACAGCGCTTTGGTACCAAAATGATTTTCTATGATTAAGCAGTCAACAAGCATTCTAGTTGTTTTCCCCAACACCCTGCCAGCAAAAAATAGACCAGCAGGGCTACGGTCCTTTCTGCCAAAGCATGTTAGGGAAAAGGCAGCAGGAGCTCATATGTATCTAAGGCCAGCTACTATCACAGCCCGAACAGCACAATTCTGTGCTCAATCTGATCCCAGCGGATAACTTGTGTGTGTCTCAGCATGTGCGATCGTGTGTGAAACATGATTGTACACCCAAGTGCAAACATCAATTCAGCAGTAGGAAACAGATGAGAATGCCTCCTTCTCCTGTTTGCCTTCATCTCCATCTCAACCCGTCGGTTCGACTCCTGTCCTCCCGCTCCACGTAACCATGGAGACGTGGTGGTGGTTAATTAAATATCCTCCCTCCCCTGATTTTTTTTTTTCCACAAAGTACAACCAATTAGTGCTTTCTGGATGCGTACATACTAATGTTTGGTTTCGACACACTGCAACACGTTTGCTTTTTAGCGTGGGATTTTTTTTATTTTCTGTTTTTTAAGATGAACGTGACAAACAATGTCTGTAAATCTGGGAATAGTAAGCAGACAAAGCAGTGTTCTGTTTACAAATTGCACATATTCATCAATACATCTGAAGCTGAGGTTAGATTACTGCATGTCTTTTGTTAGCAGAGTAGGTTAATTAGTTTGTTGCCTTGTAGACTTTTAGCATAATCAGACATTAGCCTAACATTTTCTGCTATTCAACTTGGGAAAGATGCGTTGTGTGTTCTCTCAATACCCATATCACACTATTGCACATCTGCATTTCTTTTTAAGACAGAGGATTTTATTTGAGGATTCACTCATTTGCAGATTTTTTTTTTGGACAGCATATCTATAATTTCCAAAAGAACATTCATTGCTGTGTGACACACTAAGGGCTGCCTCTTGCACAGAAGCAAATCCATTAGTACTGTTTATTTTCCTTCATGTTGATTGGCTGTACGCCAAGATAAAGAATATTGTAATAATTAGCTCATGTGGTAGTTTTCTCAATGCATATAAAGTTATATGATTTTGAACCTAAGCTTTAAGTGGGTTGGTATGTACTTTTTCTGTAGTTCAAGTTCTGATTCTCAATGTACCAGTACTTTTTTTTCGGTTTCGGGACATTATTTGGTATTACATCAGGCTGAATTTCCAATTTGATACGTGTTTCCCCCTACAGCTCACTCCAGGGCTTTAGCTGGCATTTTCTGTTCTTTGTCAACCCTGAAAGCACACACTTCCTGTTTTGGTGAAGTCAATCCTTTGCTATGATTTTAAGGAGCTTTCATTTTATATCTTCATTGTTTCAATAGTATTATTCATGTTCACGTCAAAGCCACGAGGCTTAAATTTAATAAAAGTGGATCCACAATGGTTTGTATTTGGCTGATATAGATTTGATTTAGAACTAGCTTTGTTCTTTTATTTATAATTTCTGTACAAAAAAATATTGAGCAGTAGATCAATAGATGAAAATATCACCCATGTTTCTGTCCTGTATTTATATAACATTAAGGGGAGAACTGGCACTTTTTTTGTACGTAAAACACTGGTAAAGTAAAGTGCACACATATTGAAAATTTGATTAAATTTAAAAGCATCTTATTTTTGTGAAAATGCTTTTCCCTGCCTACCTTACAAAGCGACAGAGGAGCGGTACTTTTTGAGTCTCCTGAGGCTAAAGCAGCTCCTCTATGGTTTCATCTCAAATTACACAGACATTCATGCTGCCAGCATAAATGAAGGTATACAAATAAACACTAAGTAGCAGGTCATAAAGCACTGAATTGACACAGAGCTGCTTTAGTAGCAAAGAGCAGTGCTGAAGTTTAAGCAAGACTCAACTAATTGGCAGTAGATGGTTTACAATCACTCCTTAAAGCTATGTCCAATTTTTTTAACCAAACACCTACAAAATGGTAATTTTGGTAAAATGGCAAGACCAAAATATTAACACATCACTCAGAACATTTTTATTTTATTGTAGCTAATATCCCTGCACATCGTCATGTGTCGTAACAACGTTATCAATATTCTCCTAGTCGTTTTGGGCCTGCCTCCATGTAAAGCCTCATTTTATTCTGAAATGCTTTCCACAGAAAGTCAATATGTAGCTGTGTTGAGAAAACTATTTTACATTTGTCAAATTTATAGTCTATTACCAAAACTACAAGAAGCACTAGAAATAGGTGCAGAATGGCGAGATGAGGTATTTAAAACCATTTCAGCTGTTTCATAATCAGTTGTTTTTGTTTCAGGTGAGCGAAAAGACAGCGAACCTCTTTATGTGTTCATTTACATGGAGCTCATCTCTGTTTCCTGCATAGATGATCTTTGTCCCCAAAGTGTCACATCCACTTCCTGTTTCTGTCAAGAAAGGATATAAACACCGGGCACCGCAGACAGTGATGGTGTGGTAACAGATGCCGCATCGTCATCCATGCACTGTTGTGTTCTCCTGTTATAGAGTCTCAGTAGGATGCATCACCAAAGAACGTTTTAAATTCCTTGTTCGCTTTTGAAAAAAGAAACAATGCAAAGGCCAACTGTGATTTATTCATGCTTAATCCTGGTGATTGGACTGATTTTGCCTTTGAGCCCTTGATATGAATATTTTTTTTTCTCTTCCGATGACTTTCCCCTCAAGCTTTCCAAATCTCCATTTAACCCTACTCTCTTATTTGTATTGTGCGTCATACATTTTTTTCCAAACCACCAAAAAAAGCCAGAACCGCAGCAGTCGCCTAGGAGCTTTCTCAAGCAGAGGGTTTCTCAGAGTAAAATGTTTCAGCCTGTGCTAATCATGCTGGGGTTTTCATGCGTCACTTGCAGCACCTCTGATGCTATTGTTGGTGTGTCTAATTAACACCCCTGTGCGGGACTAAAGCTCAGCAATACCTGTACCGAGGTTATCATGTGAAAAAAACAAAACAAAAAAAATCCTCACAATATCAGAAATTTTGTAAGGAGAGCTGGTTTTTTTTTTTTTTTTTTTTTTAGAATAAAAATGCAGGTGCTCAACATTTGTCTTGCATGTGTTAAGACGAGAGGCAGCAGGTGTTTCGGGGGAGACTCAGCAGGTATGACACGCTCATGCCCAGGGGTGCTGCTCACACTGATGGGTGCACATGCATAATACTACACAGAAACAGATGGATCAGAACATGACAACGTCTGGCAGGTTGCAGAAACGAAGGTCTGTCGGCGGTTTAATGTATATTCTTTTAAAAAATGTTCCCCCTCAGTCTGCCGAGAGAAAATAATGATGTTTTCTTGCCAACGTGTCTTGCAGAAGAGGGTGTTTGTGAATTTGCATTTACACTCTACAGCAAAATTCATCACACTTATTGAGCTGCTGTTAAACTGCAAGTGTACAGTTATAATCTGCGTAAAGTATGTGTGTGTCTTTTAATGAATATGGATCTGCATACTGGATGCATCTCAATGTGTTCCCACATCTGCATATATGCAGTGCCTCGCGAACGTATTAAAGCAAGCATTTATTAACACTTCATCATGCAGCAACCACATTTTTTAAGTTGCAACCTCATATTTCACTGTACTTTATTCTGAATTTATGTGATAGACCAAAAAAAGTTGTTCGTAATTGAGAAATAGATGCGAAATGATGAGTGGGTCACAATTATTTCCCCTACAAATACTGTAAGTCTTATACATATGGCAAAAAACCCCAGAAAACAGCATGTGGCATGTAATCGTATTCCAGGAATTACATGTCACATTTGAGGTATGTCTTTACTGTGTTGGTTGCATAAGTTCTAACTTTGTGCCATTTCTGCTTTACAAAATAGCTCAAGCTCTGTCAGATTAGATATGGGGTGTTTGTAACTGTTACCACAGATTCTTACTTGGATTTAGGTCTGTACTGTGACTAGACCCTTCAAACTCATAAACATACTTTGATCTAAATCTATGGTAGCTTTGGCTGCATGTTTATGGTTGTTGTTCTTTTGCTCTTACAGCTGCGTACAGCAAGTTTTCTTTCAGTACTTCTCTGTGTTCAGCTCCACCCATCTTCCCAAAAATCATGACTAGCTTCCCCGCAACACTAAAGTGAACAGCATTCCCGAAGCATAATGCCGGGATATTTGATCTTCCTGTCAATCCCAATTTATCTACTACTTTATTTAGTTTGAGCCAGTGTGTGGTTTGAAATATCCGACATGTACGGCATACAGCAGGTCTTCAGGAATGCTCCACGCAGTCATCTTGTAATCAGGATTTAAAAGGCCCTGACTGAGGTCTTTAAAGTCATGCCAGGTATTTGGGGTTGAAAGTTATCTAGCTGGCAACAGATGGTGCATTTATGGAGATTTCAGTTCCTACACATGGATTAACAGCATAAAGTCAGGTGATTTTCTACCATTTCATTCTTGTGTGTATGTTCCACAAAAAGTCCAATCCAAATATGTTCAGTCTGCCTTTCTGTAAAACTCTCACTTCGTCAGCCTGTCAGCAGAGACAAACATTACTCAAGATGCAGGTAAATAGTGTATTTGTCGTGGGGCTATTTTCAGCTGACGATGTGATGCACTAATGAGGAGTTTTGGCACCAGGATAATCTGTTTGGAATTCACTTAGAATATACTACACTGTCTATGTCATTTATAATGAAGGAACAAAATGTCAGGCACTGACACGATGTGGTTTAACAATGTCCTTTTTGGTTTGCTCCAAGAGGGATTTAAGCTGCAGGCTATGATTTCAATGTCAGTGTCAATGTCAGAGAGAAGTGAAGAATCAAAAAGGTTTAAGTTTTTTCTCTCACACACCTTTGACTACTTGTTGGTAGGTATGGGCTGAAATGCAACAATATATTGAAAAACTTTTTTTCCCCCACATTTGTCATCTTCTAAACTATATATATTTTTTATTTTTATTTTTTAATGTATGCTATTGCTAAATTAAATTTATTTTATTGGGGTTTGTTGTGATGGACGAATGAGAATAATAATTTTATTCTAAGGTTTTTTCTGTATCTGAGCTTAATATCTTTGGTTCTTTAACCTAACAGTGTTGCTTAAAGCAAAGTAAAAATAGAACTAAAACATGAAGTTAACTACGACTAAATGTGAATAAAAAAATAATAAAAAAACAACAACTCTGCTTTCAAAATCTATTTTTTTTGCTACGTTTAACTTGTTCTATGTCAGACACACAGAAAACCTGGCCTGACAGAAAACTGTTTTCCTCTCTGAAGGAGAAAATTCAGGGTTTCTCTGTCTTTCCGACATGTTTGGCAGCTTGAATGTTGGGAATTTAGTCAACTATTCCAGTGTATGATGTTGTTCCCGGTCTCTCTGTGTAGCAGAGTGCATGTACAGATCAGAACTAAGCAACAGCTTTAAATGTGTGAACTACAATGCTGTTCACACATTTCTGACAAAAGAGGCAACCGTTGTAATCACAAGTGATGGGATGACAGAAAAAAAAAACTTTTTAAAAAGAGAAATTTTGTGGGAAAACCTGCTTGTTATCTATGCAGGAACTCAGGAGGCACAAACTGGGAAAATTCCCCCAAGACGAATGTTAAGCTGTAGACTGGGGAGCTGAAAGCAGGGGGCAGCAAAACCGAACTGAGAATGAATCGAAGCATTTGCACATTGGCATCGTCCTGACGGGTTCGTACATGAATGCATAAAGACATGAATGCTTTGCAGAAGCAGCATTAGGCAGATGACTCTTCATATCTCCCCACATGCCTGAGGCAAATCACACAGGGAGAGACTTCAAAGTCTTCAGATAAGAACATAAACACCTCATGCTGAACCTGAGGGACCTTGACAATTTTAATAATGGAAGGGCGTTCTGTGTGTCGAAAGCTTGCTTGCTCCAACTTTAATCCTACTTTGGTCAACAAGTGATCAATTTGTGATGGAAATAAACTAGGATGCATCTTTGTTTCATTTTTTTTTTAGAAAATGATTTGTAAGGTTCCTTGTCTCCTATTTGTTTCCTTTACACCATTAGTTGTCCTTTCTCCTTGATATGAGCCTTGTTTGCTTTCAGTAAAAGGTGGGGGGAGATGATGATGCTGTGCTTCTTCTTTTATTTTTTCCGCTGCATAGTCGGAAAGATTGTATGTAGAGATGGCCTGGTGTAGAAGAAGGGGCTTTAGTCTGTTTATATGAGTGGCTGGGTGGAGCTGCGTGTGTGTGTGTGTGTGTATATGCCAAAGTGTGCTGGGGTTGTTGCTGCAGGGGGAGGGGGAGGCTGGTTGCCTGTGGGACCTGCCTCTCAGAGTAATTGAAAAATGTGACCTGGAAAATGTTTGCCCAACGGAGCATGAAAGTTACCTCCACAGCGATGGTGGAATGCTCAACTGCAGCTCACCTGGCCCCTGACAGGGAGAGCTCTGTATTGGGTGCTAGTGAAAGTTAAAAGCCACTTTATCCTTCCCCCAAAAGCAGGTGCATGCATTATTTAGGTGTGCCAAAGAATTTGAGACTGACCAAGATAAAAAGGCAAAGATTCAAATGGAACCTCCGTCAGAAAGATGTAAAAAAGAAAACTGATCTCATAAAAAGGAAGAGAGAGTGCCAAATGAATTGTTTCATTGTCACCAAAAAGAAGGTATTGTTTGCCTCGGTGGGTGTGTGACCTTGTCCTGTCTTCACAGTTAATGTTGTATAAAGAGTCACACTGCAAGGAACAGCTTTCAGTATCAGAGCTATTAATTGTAGCGATAGCATACATAAAAAAAAAATTAAAAAAAACCTCAGCTGTATAAAACACAGATTGCTAAATTTATCAAGTTCTTTACAACCACACATTTTGAAGACTTTTAGAGGGAGTTTATGTTAAGTGCAAGGAAAAATAGACATCTTTTTTTACAAAATCTGAAAGACAGTTCTGTGTAGTTGTTTATCCCCATTTTCTCCATCATCAGCAAAGACAGTTCTTTGCCAGTAAAAGTTGTTTTCAATATACATACAGCAGATCTGCATGGCAGTCAGAAGTTTAATGGAGAACATCACGAAGTCAAAGGGCAGCAGACAGGTCAGGAATAAGTTCTTTTTTAGGTTACAAATCAATTAAAGCATTTAACACGTCACATCACCCTGTATAATCAGTCGTTCAAAAGTTAAGAGTGTGGCACAAGTGCAGGTCAAGGCTAGGAGAGCCATAATCAGATAATCTGCCATAACTCTGGATAAGCTGCAGGGATGTGCAGCTCAGGTGGGAAGACCTTAACAGACCTTAACAGTTAATATTCATTAAATATTCATAGTTAAGGCTTAACTATTAGCTATGCTCCCACGTAGTTGACCTTTGGTGGAGCAGCAAGAAGAAAGCTACAGTATAAAAAGTCCTATTTCCAGTTTTCCACAAGCCATGTTGGGCAGCAGCAGATATGCTTAGGAAGGTACTCTGGTCTGATGAGAGTGTCATTAAACATTTTGGCCTCCAAGCACAATTGCTGTAGAAACGTAACACTAAACCCTAAATAACACACAGTGGTTGCATCATGCAGTGAGGAAGGCTTTTTCCCAGCAGGCTCAGGGAAGTTGATCTAAGTAGATGGGAAGATGAAAGGAGAAAAATGCAGAGCAATCCTGGCAGAAAAGCTTAGAAAATACTACAGACTGATACAGGGGTTCATCTTTCAACATTTTCCAACAAACCTAAACAGGCACTGCTCCCAATAAAATGGTTTAGATCCATTTCTATTTGTGTTAGAAAGTCTAAATCTAATTGAGATTCGCAGATAATCTCTGCCCAATGTGACCGACGTTGAGCAATTTTACATTAAAGAATATAGATGACAGTATTCATTTCCAGACTTGCAAAACATTTGGTAAAAAAATTCCCTTCCACTTCACAATTACAATTATCTGTAGATGCATTACATTAACTCCCAATGAACCTCCTTAGAAGTGGGTGGTTGTAACATGAAAAAATGTAAAAACAAAAAAGTGGTTAAATTTATGAACCAATATAAGAGTGCAGAGCCTCTGTAGGACATGAAGATGAAACATTAGGAGTGCAGCATTGATGTAGTGGCTGACAGATAAGTGAAGGTTTACATTAGAAATCTAATGTGCACTTTAAGTGGCATGGGAACCTAAAGTGGTGCAATGAGATGGCAGAGCAACAAGGATATTGTCAGTAAGATGTCTGAAGTGTCTTAGTATTATAGATTGCCCCAATCACACAACAACCTGTGGGGATACATACTAAACGAGGGAGCCTTAAGGGCAGATGTAATCAGCGTAAATATGGAAGACATGTGAATAGCCTTAAAGGAGACTATAACAGCAAGTCTTTTTTTTTTTTTTTTACCATCTTGGGTTTTTTTTTCCATCTTGTTTTATTTCCGCAATATAGATAAAAACAAGATAGCAAATCTGTTACTGGTGGACAGATTTTGAAAGAAATACGTAGTTGTGATTGTGTCTGAGAGTTTAACCTTGTTCATCTGTGGACATTATGTGATCAACAAGTGGGGCAGAATAAATGTTATCTAATATATGAACCACTTGTGATGGGTCACCCAGGAAAGGTGAATTTTGTTGTATAATTGCACAACTTTGTAAATGTTTCTGTATTGTACAATTAATCAATCGAACACGTTTATTTGTATATTTCATCAACAAGGCAGTTCAAAGTGCTCTATATCATAAAAACACCTACATTCAAAGTGATATGAGAAGCCATGGAGTCAACATTTGTATAAAAGAAAGAAGATTTCTTGAGGTTTCTCTCCAAAATAAGATAAGTGGAGAGAAATCATTGCTGCATATCTGGAAGGACAGACAGCTGCCTCTAATGTTTTGTAGTCGTAGATGATCTTTGATTGTAATAAATAATAAGAAACTAAAATTTCTTTTCAGATTTACATGCAACAACAACTACCTCCGTATAATCACTGCTGATGTCTTTCCTTTTATGGCACATCAAATCAGGAAACAACCCACACAACATTTCAGGAGTCTGTGAGCATCTCGCAGCAGACTGCAGCTGAATCAGCAGCAGGATATCAAACTTTGAAAACACAAAAGAGAGCTGGAGCTTGCTTATTAATTTCACCTCATGTTTTACAAACTTTATAAACTTTTCTTTCCTCTGATGAAGACACAGTTGGTGTTGAAACATTATTGTGTTCCAGTTTTGCACCATAAAAGCAAAACACCAGCTCTGATTTGTACCATCATTTTGGCTTAGTTTCAAGAAAATAAATGCTCACACATTGCGAAATGTCATGTGAAGTATTGTTTGTTCTAATACTGTGCTGACCAGATGATTTCCAGGTTTTATTTTGAAATATGCAAGTCTTGTCTATAAAATATAAAGTGTTTCTTACTGAACCAGTTGTTATGGGAGGGAATGCATAATTCTTCATGACACTAAATATGAAGTTTGATAGGACGCATCCAGAGGACATTGAGAAAATCCCACCTCTTGTGAGGAAAGATACATCTTACACAATTCTGACAATTAAAAAAATCATACAAAGTCAAATAATTATATATGTATTAAAAAAAAACCTCAAAGGAAAATCTCAAGGATCACACAGTTTGGACACCTGCAGCTTGTAGACAAGTACAGCCCTTATACTCATTTTGATCAAGGTAGTTTTTCTGAAAGAATTTGGTAACTTTTATTTATGCTTAAAGTTTGGGGTGCAGCTTATATTCAGGTACGCTCAACAGTCCGGTGATTATAGTAAGTCTTTTTCAATGTCTATTAACATTGGAGGCTAACTCTTAAGACAAACTTGGAAATCAGATTTTCTTTTTCTGACTTGAAATTGTCAGAGATTTTGCTGGAAGCCTCGCAGCCGCACTTTGCATCATTGTACAAGCACCGAGTCAGTCTAACGCTGTGCTTGTTGGCCTCAGACAGTATTATGGTAAATGCTTCAGGGCCAGTGCAGCGAACAAGCTAATTATGGATCGACTGTGTGTAAAAGGGACTTGTGCTTCCGTCTTTAATGAGGACATTTGCATCTTCCATTAAACTGATGTATGAGTGCATACATCACGTTATTGAATATACCAAACGAGCCGGAGGAGTAAAACTTGTGAAGTTTTAACTACAGCTGGAAGGATCGATCGGTCAGCCTTGGGCCGTCTTCGACGTTTCATCTTTTCTGAAATGTATAGTTAAAACTCACCGATGTTTTCATGTAACCGGTATGTAAAGCAGTGGCGAGTCACGTGACGGTGTCGGTTTTGTTGACGAAATATATGCCGTGTGCATTGTCTCCTCCACCTCAAGCACCACCATCATCAACAGCCTCTACAAGCCCCCGACATGAGATAAAAGAAAGCCATATCAGGTAATGTATAAATGAGAGTACAAACAAGCTAGTAAATAGTGTGAATCTAATTAAAAGATAATGTCAGCTATTTTGTCTCAAATGTTTCTACTGCTGTGGGGCCTATCTTCCCGCCCCAGGGCTCGCTATCTGTTGAGTGCTGCTGCTCTCTACATGCAGGCTGTATCTTTAGTTACGCTGCTATCTCCTCTTCCTCACACTGGACTATATCCCTCTGACTTGGTGGTATTTCTGCTGGCCGTCACTCTTGATAGTGTACACCCCATTTCTCTCACTTGAAGATCAAATATCCTGTTTAGATTCTCGCAGCCCATAGGTTTCTGAATCTATATGAGAACAGAGCTCAGAAAGCAGATATAGGGTTGCATACTGTACATTTGATGAGCCTTGTCGGACCGCTTTCCCATGTGTAGGCAAAATTGTGACATTTTGTGATTTTTTTTTCACTCCCCCCCTTTTTTTTTTCCAGTTACAGTAACAGCAATAAAGTGGATTGAAATTCTGCGAACAAAAAACAACCATGCGTTTTGCACCCCGCTGAATATGCCTTTCTTTCTCTTTGAGGATGGCTGGATGCCAAGCAAACATGTCTAGCTGGAAGGATAATATTTCTGACAGGAGGATTGACCAACCCTATCTCCAGAGCAGCAACTGCACATTCAAAATGAACATCGCCCCGCAAACCGGCCGCTGGAGGGGAACTTGAAAGAACAGGAGGGAGAGCACCTCTGACGATGGTTTAGCATCGAACACTGACAGCTGACTTCAAAGAGCCAGTTATGAACATGACAGGCAGCCGGCGCAACAGCCTTTGAATCCAGTGCACATTTTATCAAGAATTTATGCTCTATTTTGGAGAGATTTCTTTTTTTTTTTTCCCTCCTTCTTCTTCTTTCCGTTGCAGCACCAGGAATTTGATTTAACTACATACTTCGTGGTAACTCTCACAGGTTTCTTCTCCATGTTGATGTTTATGGGACTTGTATTTTTATGAGCGCGTGATGTTATTCTGCATGGCAGCCGCTGATATTAGCGCCTTTGATTCCTGAAGCGTTCTGAAGAAATGCTGCGAAGAAAGCACCCTAAAGGCACGACTTGTTTATTTGCCCAGATATGTATTAATCTAATCCATTTGCCTCAACTCACACCTTGTGGTGAATTGCAATGGAGCTGATGTAAGAGTAAACTACTTAGAGTAAAACTAATTCTTCGAGACAGAATTTTAGAGAGCTTAATAAGGGTATAATTTGCTGTTTGAGCATTCAGCGGCCTACCTGCAGTTTTACGACATGATGCTAAGTTGCTTCTTAATGCTGCTCTCAATAAAATGCAAACAAAGTGAATTTTGGACAAAAAATACTTATATACCTGAAACTTCAACGTATTTTGGGTCATTTTATGTGATTAATAGAATAGCAAAAAATAGTGCATAACTATGAAATCCAGAAAAAAATGACACAAATTTTAGTTTTTGCAAAACGTTTAGCATGCATGCAGTAGTTTTTACCCTTTGCTGAAGAGACACAGTTTTGTTTAGTTTCATTTTTTCCCCAAATAATCAATAAAATCAGCAATGGAAGAAACGGCAACACCCTTAGGAAGTCTGGAGATGAAGGAGCTCAGAATAATGCAATACTTTTAAGGATACGTGCAAAGTGCTATAACTGAACAAAAAGTAAAAGTACACATCACACTAACATGCTAATCTTCACAATGACATTTGTTGGGGGCAGAATAAGGAGTTGTGAATGATTTTGGGGAGGACGATGCAGGGCAATAAAACCTATTGGACCCTGGATGTTCACTTTCCAGCAAGAAAATTACCTTAAACACGCAACCAGACAGTTTTGATTAAATCATTAGTATGATTTAATCAAAACATATTTATGTCTTACTACCCTCCAATTTTAGTCTAGACTGAAAGTCTTGAATGTATATGTGACATGTTCTCTTTTCATTTTTGTATAAAATATGCAACAGGAAATATTTGTATTTATGTTTGAAGTACAAAAACACTGTGAAGTTCTGACTTCTGCAACTAAAAATAGACAAAGTGTGCCTCGACCGTTGCGATAATTTCTCCTAGTGTTCTTTCCACGACCATTCTGGTGGCATATCCTGTTCTCTCACCTCATCAACCATAAAGACATGGCAGCACTGCCTCTTGTTTGCATGGTGTTGAAGGGATGTGTTGATGAACCTAGGCATAAGGTCATGTGTGATTGCCTGTGTGTGCCCAAGCATGTTTACTTGATTATGCTGTGTTGTCATCCCAGCCTGGAAAATTACTTACTAAAATGAAATTAGTTAGTGCCTTGACCCATGGCAAACAGCATGAGCTGCAATTTGTCTAGCAGTTGAGCTGTGAATAAAATCTGATTGGCAATAATTTGACTTTGCTGTTGATACCAGCGTCCCATTCGTGACATCTTTTTTTCCCCGCATCCAGATGCCTTGCCATGGATGTGTTGATAGGAGGGACGGGGGATCACGTAGTGAACTGAGGTCAGCGAGCGCAGCGGAGTGAATTTTGCCAAGTGGTTTGTCGTGTGATTGGGACGTTGCTGATGCTGAATGCCAAAACTGATCACCGATTAAAGGCTGGACGCCTTGGTAGTCTTTTGTGTGCGCAGACTGACAAGTCTGCAGAAAGCTATTGAAGCAGTTGTCTTACCCTCTTGCTTTATGTCACATCAGCACATGTGTTTGGGACTGAGCACAAATAGATCATCGTTATGAGGGCCGGCTCATTTGTTTCATAAAGGCCATTTGCTGTGGTCATCCTAAAATAGAAAACAATTACAAGCAGTTCTTTCCAATTTATCTCATTTGTCCGTTTTAATAAATGTCTTTTTCCTCCACATGCAGAGAAAAAGAACTGAGCCTGTATGATAGAAGGAATGATAGAGGTGGGTAATGGAGGCAGAGTGTTAAAGACCGCGGTGCAATGGTGGCCTTGGACAGGTTGATGTAGTTCCAGCAATGAGCAGCTCATAAAAAGTGCTATCCGTAGGCCTTAGGAAGATATTCTATCTCTCCGCTGCCAACGGCGCAGCCTAAAATCACCTGCTCCATCAAAGTCAGGCCCCCCTCTATAACATAAAACGCACGAGGAAAACAGCAGGGGAAACAATAAGATGGTGTGTGCTTTATTATTTGCGAGGAGACATTAGCTTTATTTAGCCGCAGGATTGGGAGGCTCAGTGCAAAGCAGGTGGTTGTGAAATTGCGCTTTTTTGGGGGGGAGGATTTATTCAAATGCTGGATCACAGTGTTTTATGAAACTGCTTTTGCTCCACATCTTTGTTTTTTCGGGTCCTACAATCTTCCCTTCTGTAATTTTGAACTTTCATCAGTAAATCCGTTTCTACAGATTTTCTTTTTCTTCTGCTATTATCTAAAATAGAGAGTTATAAACTAGGGTTTGCCAGAGGTCTTATCTTTTTTTGCTTCAAACAACTTTTGACAACAGACTTACATATTCAAAGTAAATATAAACACAGTTTTCAAATAATTTTATTTATTTATTCCCACCAATCTGGGCTGAATAAGTGATAAAGTAACCAACCCCCTGTAAAATCTCAATTACCTATAATTAAACATACTTTTTAGGTCCAGTTTCATCACTTACGCTCAGGCCTCATTATTTTCTGTCACAGAATTTAGAAATCACTTAAGTGGAGCCCATCTGACATCTTGAAGTAGGCTAAAAGATCTCAAAAAGCAGCACATCATGTGACGACCTAAAGAAATTCAAGAACAAAAAGGACAAAAATTAAATTAAATAAATCACTGTGGAAACATTTAGCAAACCAGAAGCATGTAGAGCAACGTTCCCTGAATTTTCAGGCCAACCAAGATTATTTCCTGCCTCCTCCTTGGTAAACATTGGTATCAGAAATGAACAATAAGAAAGAACATGTGAAACTACCATTTTCACTCACAGAATGCTATTAAAAAACAACAACAAACATTTGGGCACTTTTCTGTCAGAATTTCATTCAATCCACATGAGCTTTTAGTTTATAGGTGTTGAACAATTGATTAAACTCAACTGAGCTGTGTGTCAGTTGAAATTAGTTTGATTACTAATTACTGAGCTCTGCTACAAGCTTATGTGGCTCATCCTCCCTATTAAGGAAGAAGTTAGTATTTTTTTAATCTTAAATGTACTTATTATTTTAAGCATTTTATGTTGCCTAGTGTTTTTTAAAGTGGGATCTTTTCAGACAAGCCCCACGCTTGACAAATTAAAGCAATAAATCCTTTGAATCTGACCTCTACTTTTCATTTTAAATGCTTTAATTGTTCTTTTATAGTTTCATGAATGATTAAAGGATACTTTGATCACATTTCCCTATTACTTAATGTTATTTTTGTTCTTATTTCTGGTCCCATACATATTTGTACATGGAAATCTGACAGATGTAGCAGTGTATAATATATTGCATGCTCTTGCATAAGGGCAATTTGCATTACCGTCCCAATGACATAAATCAAAGCAAGCTTTACTTTGCATGGGATGAAAAGGCTACTGATATCTTAACTCCAGGAATATCTCGCTGTGTTGTGGAGCTTAAATGTTTGAGACCACAAAGAGCCAAGATTTTCTTTAAAGTTTGTTTGAGAAATCTGCAACAAGTGATTCCGTTGGAAGAAAGGCACTAAAACAAAACTTTCCTTTTTCAATTTAACAAAGTGACTGAATTGTTTAATGGAAAAATGGGGTTTTGTTGTTGAGCCAAATTTGGGAATCAATGTGAAAAATGATTGACTGTTAAAGTACAGTATACCGAGCCCTTTGCTGATAAATGGTCTAAATAGGTTTCTTAGCATTCTATCTTTATGTTTCTGTGCAAAATCTAACATTTTTGTGTAGATTTGTTTAATTTGGCAATATCTGACCTAAAACCATCCCATAATTGACCTCCTTTGGTCAAATAGTTCGTAGGCATTTGAATTGTCTTATTGGTTGCTGCTGCACAACCTGCACTGCTTGGGCTCATGACGGGCACCAGGGCTGCAGAGCGTTGTCGCCATAAACGTCTCCAATAACGCAGAAAAAGAGCTGCACTACTGGAATTTTTCAGAAAAGTTGCAAGAGGAATCTGAAAAGTTTATAAATATGGTGACAAAATAAATAAGTTGACAAAAGAGATTATAGCCTCACTTACACCCTGTGCTCTGCCCACTTCAGTGGAATTTTCAAAAGTTGTCAGGATTGGGGTTTTGCCTTCACAGGGTGTATTTGCAGCCAAGATAAAAATAAATTAATTTACCTTCTGTGAATTTCAGTGCATGTGCTTCTTAACATATGGACTACCGTACATTAAATAGGAAAGAATATGCCAAATGCGGTTAATAGGGCCCTATAGACATCAGTAAATATAATCAGTTTAGGTAAGCTGCATACATATAAGTAAATATTTAGATTGTGCTTTAATTGCTAACACATACACAAGTCCATTAACTCAGCTATACATGCTTATTTTTAAGCATCAAACAGCATTCTACAGCATGCAACTTTTTTAGGCTTCTTATGCAGTCTTTTTTTAAGTCGACATGTTTTATCTTTTTTGGGAATGCCTTTGGGCAAAGCAGCGGAGGTGGGGGGAGAGTGGGGAGAAGATGCAGGGGGTGCACACCGTCAACAACAATAAATTCTCCATAAATAGTTTCCCTGTATTGCTGCATATGCCCCTTTACTGCGAGAAAAACACAACATCCAGATAACAGTAAATGTGAAACATTGGCAAAATATAGATGCCTGTGATCAACTTTTAAAGTTAGTGTAAAAAAAAACACATTTCTTTTTCCTTCAGATGATCCTAACTGAGAAAACCTTCGGTTTTGACTGAAGTGGGAGCGCTGTGCAAAACGGATGAGAAATATATTTGATCCGTGTTTTTGGAGAGGCGCGTCGCATTTACAGCCATGAAATGAGAATGTTCCAAACTGCAAGCTGCAAAGCCATAAGCTGTTAAAGCGGGAGAATAATTACAGTCATTATTACGACCAACACAATCATCACAAATCCTGCTATCAGGTGTTGCTTGTCCATTGGAACTACATTTTCCATCAGCAGATGATATCCACGCTGGCCTATGTCCATGAACGGCCTGCTCTAAAGCTCTGCAAGCTCACTGCTGTAAATTAACACATCATGATCCTAAATGTCTCCTTCCTACTTTAAACCATTTTCACTGACATAACTATTTAGTGGTGAACCTCCTGACTCATTTTAGGGTCGTGCTGTTGTCATCTGTCACATGACAATGGGGGCACTTTGTGTCTGCACTCGAGTCCTCCTCTGGAGACAGCGGACTTAAATTTCCCCTCAGAGCTAATAGAAATTTAACTCTGCCCATAACTCCGCAAAGTCCTCCAGGCTCGACACCAGCCAGGGCCCGGGAGGAAATAGCTTCAGATGTCATTTACTTTACTGTTCTCTTCTTATCTCTTTCATTTCTTCCCCCTTCTCTGCTCCCATATCTTTTTATGATGCCTGCTGTCATTGACAGTGGTGAGAGCAGCCATGTTGTGGAAATATTGATTTCCATTTTTTCCAGCCTCCTCCACTATCCTTCTGCTCTCTTCTTTTGGCCTGTGCAGCATCTGAGGATTTGGGTTGAACCATGACCAACCTACTTCACTGGCAGCTCATCCTGCTTCAGTTCATAGCATTTTCTTTTGTTTGCTCATGTGTGTGGGTGGGTGTGTGGGTGTGCGTGTTTTCTTATTGTTTTGCCCCTGAGACCCAAGTCTGACATCCTGGTCTGGCGTCACTTTCTCTGAAAGCACTTTCCATTATGGAGGAGCTGCGAGTTGGAAATGTAGAGATTCTCTCCACCATCACTTCACTGTATTCTTCCCTACATCCATCAAAGCAGCAGAGGCCTGTGTTCAGGCACTTGGCTCGCTGTCGACCTCAGGCACTGACAACTCATTCCCCCTGACAAGACACAAATAACTGTAAACTTTTGCTTTTAGTGGGGTCACTATAAAGTGAAACGTCTCTCTCAAAGTGTGTTTGCTCATACACGTTTTCTATTTGGCAGGAACGAAAACTCCAAGACTTTCACTCCTTGTGCGAGTAAAAGCAGAGGAATGTTTAATTGTAATAATAAATTGGTGTCAAAGCAAACTGTAAGGTGGCCATTTTGTATACTATTTTTATTAAACCCACTAAAAAATACAACTTAATTGATTTTTAAAAACGAGGATTGTGTGAACAGGTTGGGATTTAGAGAGGCTTTAAAATGTATAAACACTGTAACAACTGTAAAACATGGTGGAGGCAGCATCATGTAGAGGGATTGTTTTACTGTCAAATAGCTGCTACATCTCAACTAGGTAAATGGAATATGAATATAATTAATTTGGCCGTAGCCTCAATAAAAACATCTGTTTATTGAATTTTAATCCTCTTTGCCATTTCTGAGTAAACAGGTTGAATATGTCACCAAAATTATGTCAGGACTTTAGATTTCTTCAAGAAGTGTGGTTTCATTATAATGTAGTGAGAGGCAAGTATCCAAATCATGTATAAATTATTAGACTGTGCATAAACATCTGCCCTTATATGAGAATTAGTTTGTACAACAAGTTGGTTGTTCTGTCACGGGTCCACTGCAAAAAGAATCGTTCACATCAATCAACAGAGGCCTGAATTAATGATTGGTCAGACCTTTTGGGAGTAGGGACATTATGATGAGGAAACATATTATCCAGCTAGAAGATACTGCAGCACCATTTTCGCTGTTCATTTAATAAAGAAATAAAATCCAACTCTGTTTTGCTGTGACAGCATGTATGCTGATCCCTGTTTAGAAGCATTGGTTTCTCACTGTCTTCTCCCTGAAATGAGGCCAGTGACTGCCAGAGCAGGATGCTGACTGACTGACAAGATCTTGCAAATCTCATGAGAATCCAGCACTGTCATGAGAAAAATATATTAACTGTCAGTTGTATGGCAGCACCCTGTGGACATAAAATGACGTTTGAGCTTTTCTTTAACTATGGGTTCTTCACTTTATATAAAACGTTTGGCAGCATTTGAGCTTTAGTTTGAAAAAGCATCTGGGAAACGTAGCATGCTACACTAGAGAGAATCATATTCTTTTAGATACGTTTTTGTTTCAAATTAGTTCTTAAGATTATTACTAGTTATCTTTTAGCTCATTTTCTATATAGAACTTGTTTTTGAGGCTCTGGATGGGTTGTTCTTTATTCACAAGTGATCTGAATACTAAACTACAAAGAGACTACAAGTATGTTGGTAAAGACTGGAAGTGAACAGTAAACATTGTAAACTTAGCAAGCAAATAAGAAATGTGCTCCTGTCCTCTCTCCCTTGTTCAGTTTTGTGTCGCTGCATGGTGTTAGTCATGAGACGTCACTCCTTACAACGTAAAATGACAAAAAAGGGTTAAGAAGACTGAGTTAAACAAGTAACTTTATCCTAATTACTGATTTGGAAACAGTTGCGCTATTACATTATCATTGATATAACAATGAAAATTCAAAAAGATAAATACCCTCCTGCAAGTATTTCATTTAGCACATGCACAAATGAGTCAACGGTATGGATTGTGTTTCTGGGACCGATTGTGCAGTGATGGGTTCTTTGTCGGGTCCTTGTCTAGACGTCTCGTCTCGTCTTGGTCAAGTTAGCTCATTCTGTGCTAACTGGACTTGGATTATGATTTGTTTCATCATTAAATTCATCACTTCATTCTCAACAACCTGGGTCCACAGTGTTTCCCTTGTGGGTATTTTATGTCCATGTCTTGGGGAGGTCTTTGATTGGCTCACCTTACAGTAACATAAATGAAACACTAATGGTTATTGGTCAACTGCTCCATGAAGTCTATGAAGTATGAGCGAAATGTTGCTAACAAAGCAATTAGTGGGGAGATTTTTGTGTTTGCTTTTTTCCTAAAGATAAAGCTGCTTGCATCTGTTGGAATCTATTTCTTCTAAGGAAATTAATTGTTTGCTTGTAATCTGTATGTGGTATAATGTGTGCTTTTTTTACAGCACTTTACTTTTCAAGTTACAGTTTGCTGTGCTTTGTCTTTTCTCTGCTTTGACACTGCAGTTCTCAAACTTCTCAAAGACTTTTATAAAACTGATATTTTTTCCCAGACATCTAACAGCAAGAAACCTTCACCACTTTAGGTATACACGCAACTGCAGGCACTTAAGATTGTGCAACTACAAGGAACTTCCTTTATATTGTTTAGAACTTAGAGCTGTTTTCTAATCTAGTTTACCTCATTTAAGTCGATGATTCTTCAAAGTTTGGACAACAAACGAGAAATTATGCATTACTAGTTAAAAAGCCAAGAGATAACAAAAGTAGCTCCATCTGCACACTGTTATTAATAGTTGGTTTGCATCTTTTTCCAAAGGGTATTGACATAATTATCTATTTTCAACAGTTTCCAAATGGGAATTTATTTTCCCAGATATTTCTGAAATAAAAAGGTCAAAGCTAAACAGCATTCAAAAGCAATTTGGTTAAATCTGGTAACCAAAGCTAGCAAAACACAGAGTTGACGCTGTCAATCAGTAAAAACAAGGGATGCACGAGTACCATGTCTCACCCTTCAAATCTTGCTAACACAGTGATGGTGTCCAAAATGACCACCTGCACACTTATCATCAGGTCTGAATGAGGTCGTTGACACCATAGAAATGCTTCCACATAATATATTGACAAGTGGTAACATGAAATACAGGAACGTTCACACAGTTAAATCCAGATATTTACTTACTCTAAAAGTACACAAACTCTTTATAACCTCACTGTCGTCAATAATTTATGTTTTAGGCAACTTGTAATGATTTCTAATAATTAGAATGAAGCTACATTTACAAACTGCCAAAACATTGTGAGAGAAAATGTTTTGGATATTTCTTATGCCTCTCTTCAGATTCTGATGTTTTCTTACATTAAAATTAGTGTGCCTATGATCAATTTGAGAAAGACCAAATGATTGTTTCATGAGTAAATTTGTAAACATTTTATAAATCCTGGAACTATGTCCCTTTGAGTTTGAGAACTTCTGAGTCTAATGAGTGTTTTAAAGAGACAATTACAACAATTTTTTTTTGTTAAAAATGTTGTTTTTCCTTATCTATCTATGTTCACTGGTGTCTTGTGCAGAACTTTGCAAGCTACCTGTTCAAATATGCTATATGGATCACATTTAATTTAATTCTGTGTGATATCGAGGAAACCTTTCAAAGAACTCATCCAAGATTTCCACAGTTTTGCTCATTTGAAATGACATTTCTTCTATTATTTGCATAGTCCTGTTAATTGGCCAGATTTTACAAATTGTAAATAGTCTGTTGTCTTCTAATACTCAAATATGCATGCACATTTTACATTTCTTGAATTGGAGTAAGTTAATTTGATAACTGCACAGCACTTTGTATTGTAATTTTGTCCTCAACATACAGTAAACTATTCTTGATTTTGTTTGTGTATTCTTTATCTTTGTGTGAGCCAACATGGCTCAACTGCAGATAACTTCACTAGTGTTACTCCTGAATTTCCCAACATTTTGACAATAAATAGTGCTTCTATTTCTATTTAGAAGATATTAGGAGGAGAACTCTGGACCTACGTGTGTCTGGCTCGTCCTTGGGTACAGCCGGAAGGTCATGGATTGCTATTCTCTCTTTCAGGAAAGAGAGAATGTGTCCCACAAGTGTGCACCACATGTTTTGGTGCAAAATGCGTGTATTAACCAGAGAATGAAAGCAAAAGATATCAGCTGAAGTTCCAAAAGCTGCATAAAAAGAGTTTAAAGTTTTTCAATTCATTCAAGCATAAAGGAATTATTGATTACATGTCTTGAGATCTAATAAAAATTAAAGTATTTGGTTATAAGTTGCATTGAGAAAATGGAATCTTTTGAGCCAGAGAATGCCATCCCAACTTTCAAGCATTAGGTTGTTGTTGTGTAGCGGTGCTTTGCTTCAAGAGAGACTTGTGCAAACTGCAAAATAAATGATGACACAAGGGGAGTGTATTGTTTGGAAATGTTGAATCAACATCTAAAGACAGCCAGGAAGTTTAAGCTTGAGTATAAATTAGCCATCGACATAACCAATGAGGGTACACATGAATCTGCATCAACTCCAAAGTGGATCAAAGACAACATAAACAGTTTTGAGTATATATCACAATCTCCTGACCTCAGTCCCATGGAAAATGTTTAAGCATTGCTGAAACGGTGCAAGTACCTCTCAACCTGATTCAGGTAAATCAGTTTTGGAGCAAATTTCCGACAACATCCAAACTATTTGACCCAAGTCCTAAGGCAGCTCTAACAAATAGTGAGGAAATATAATGTCCCTGAAGATTAAAAAAAATAAATAAAAAAAAATCCAAGGAATTCTGTCATTATTTTTGACATTTAACAAATATAAATATATTTAGTAATCTTTACTGACCTTGAACAAAAGGTCCTGAGTTAAGGCCAGACAGTAAGGAAAAAGGAAACAAACAAAAAATATCTGGACTCTTTGCAAATATCTGGTTGAGTTTTAAGGAAATAATGTCCAAATAAAAAGAAGTTGCTCTGAAAAGTACACAACATAGTGTACTTAGGTTCCGTTTTATGCTAAAGAAACCTAGCATCCAGAACATTCTTAGACTTCAAAGATGCATATCAATGACTGTGAGTGCTTTGTCCGATTACAAACCCCTATTGACAACCACAAAGCATGTGCCTAGAGTCTGCTTCTCAAGAGGACATTAGCGTTGTAGCTTTACTAGCTCCCATTAGTGGTAAACAAATGCACCTGTCTCTGTTTACCATCTCTGCTATATTTGCTGTGACAACACACCGACGCCAAGTCATAAAAACAGAGGAGCAATTCATCTTTATTGCAGGCAATCACTCTAAACATGCACATGGGCAATCTTTTTTTCTCTCACACACAGGTAGGGTGGCAGAGAGATCTCTACCTTAGAGATCCTGTTGGTCCAAAGTCAGGAAACTGATCGAATTAACCATAAGGTATGGTGATAGTTTTTCCACATCTTCTTGGAAACTGTGCATCAGCCTAGCATGTTACCAACAGCTGCTACACGGTGTGAGTTACAGTGGGCTTTGTGATGTATTGGCTTTTATTAGGAAGCATGATTAAAGCCAACCAGGAGGGGGAGCGGGCAGGTGCAGGGCTGATGAGCAGAGTGACAGTGTTAATAGACTGAGGCTCCAGGGAGGTGGCCCCCGTTTGCAGCACCAATCCGTCTTGATTTCTGCGCATTGCCTTCTTCAATTACACTAAGTGTTTAGCTCTGGTCACTGGCAACATGGGCGTGCAGAGACCAAAGCTGGGGTAAGAGAGCAATACCTTTCATTATGCACCGTGAAGTGTGCATTGAAATGTGAAACACAAGGTTTTTTGTTTCCCCTTTGTTAGTATCTGCAGCTGCAGCTGGGGATTGGATATGAACTGGCGTGTAATCGCTAGCTGCTCCTCCTCTATCTCTAAGATGTGTCCGAGCGAGAGATGATGCAAAGATAAAGCATTGAGGGATATTTTCTTCTCACACAAACCTGGAGGGAATTAAAAGTGTCCTTTACCGTCCGGAAAGAAAAAAAAAAAGGTTATTATCTCCATCACCTGCGCCTGACTTCACGCAGCACCTTTACCCAAGATAAGACCTAATCTGGACTCTTGCTTATGTCTTTATTTACTTGCATCAAGGTTATGAGCTTGATGCTGTGCCATCAAAGCATCAAAGCATGCAATGTGAAGATGGATAAAGTGAGAAAAATAAACAAATGTACTGTGTATTATACGAGCGTAAATCAGGGTTAGAATTAAAGAATAAAATAAACAACCTACTATTTGGTGAAGGAGGTTTTTGAATTTATTGTCTTCTCCAAAGTGAATCAAGGAGAAAGCAAGAGTTCTTAATAACAGCCTGAGCCAAACTATTGTTTGACACTCAGGTACAGCATCACTGCCCAGTCGGTGGTAATCTTTGCTCTACTAAGTCATTCAACCTGATAAGATAACTTTAAATCTTCTTCCCTTTTTCTCTGTGCCTTACACATTTTCACACCTTTTGGACCTCTTTACATTTTGTCACATTTCAACCACAATTTTCAGTTTCTGTCATTGGGATTTATATTTGGCAAACTGACAAAAGTCAATGTGTATTTGTGAAGTGGTATTCAAAAAGGGAAAAAAATGGCTTGCATTTGTGTTTTTCCAATTTCTCCGTGACAACTCTAAATAAAATCCAAAGATAAAGAGCTCTGTGTAAGAAGGGTTAGGGTATAAAACAATGGCTGAAGTTGAACATTTCAGAGAACGCCGTTCAGTTTTTTTTTATCTTGGAAAGAATATAGCACAACCAAGTTTGCATGAACTTTATTTCACTGTGGTTACCAAAATGATAAGTTCCCAACTCTCTATCTATTTCTGCCTCAGCAAAATAGTGTTATTTTTTTCTCTCTTTTCTCTTCAGTTGCCATTGTTAATCATGAAATAACATGATCATCTGGCTCATTTAAATGCACACTGAAATTCATGAGGTGCTTTGCATCAACCATTTATGGTTGAACGTGGGCATGTAAAGGGCAGAACCCGAGGCAGAACCGTGTGCACAAACTTTGAGGTACAGCTGTGATTTATAAAGGAAAATTGCTTGCTGGTGTGCGTATGCATGGCTTTATAATCTAGATTTTTTTCGGGGTGGGGATTGGCCATTTTGGTCGTTCACCTTAGCTGGTTGGCTGGTTAAGGAAAGCATTAATTACAGATGCCGCCAAGACGCCCATGGTAATTCTGGTGGAACAGCAGAGATCTACACCTGACAATCATAGTAAGTGTTATCTTTACACTGCAATCTGGGAATAAGTGGCATAATTATTTATGAAAACCCAGTAAACATCTCTTGGAACAAAATGCTATTTGTGGAAAATATTTTATGCCGCACCTGCACGGAAACATGGTGTTTTAGATTAAAGTGTTTTCGTGTGGTAGAATGAAGTCCAGAACTAAAACCGATTGAAAATCTGTGACACACCTCTAAAATTTATGTTCACCTACTCACTCCATAAAATTTGCCTGAGCTTGAGTAAGATGACAAAAAAAAAAAAAAGCATGAGCTACAATGAGCAACAAATACACACACCAATACATAAGTCTTAGGGTTATGGCGCATTACCCTTTGGATTGGTAATTCCCTATTGATGACACACCTGTAGGTCTTTTACGATTAAAAAAACAAGGGGAATTTTTCTTACAGTTTGCAAGTAGGCTCTTCTTTGCATTATTTAATATAAAATATGAATAATATACATTAAAATTGGTGGTTGCAAAGTAGAAAACTATGACCAAGTTTGAAAGGCGTGAGCACTTGGTAAACACTGCGAAAGCAGGTTATATTTTCTAAAAGACTGAATGAGACCGACACAAACGAAGAAGAGGCTTTTGATGACTCTTTGCTCGAACAAATGATTTTTCTTTGTTTATCTTGGAACAATAAAGACTATCAAGGGAACAACTGCCAGCAGATATATACATTTTGCCAGGTAATGGTACACATTAAGTGAAATAGGCTTCCTGTGGCAGCACATCTTCAGTGCAAGAATAAATGTGAATTCCTCCTCCTCCAGAGAGAGCAGATTGCTATGAGCAATGCTGATGACAGGCACTGAATCTAAATTCCTATAGACTGTTTCTGTAACCTTTCTCTGCTGAGGAATAACAAGGACGTGATCCTGGCACCATTGCTCTTTAGATTGCTCCCTTGCTTTTACTTGAAGCAAATAAGACAGCGACGCCTGGGATGTGCCGCTGCGTACCTCTGCATCGAACCGAGGGGCAGGACGCCCCGTCTTTTGACCCCCTGATGCATTTCGAAAAAGGTCAATCTGACAGTCATCATCGCATCAGTCCGCTGTTGTGACTCTGTCACTCTTCTCTGGGACCCCTTTGGAGGCAGGTGGGAAATGTTTGCGTGCAAGAATCCACATTTTGAGTTTCCATCCCTCCCTGATGCCTTGCCTGGGAAGAAAAGTTTGCGGAGGTGGGGCGTGGAGCTGGTGTGACCTTTGTGACCACCTTATCTTGTGGAAAGGTCATCACAAGGCCCCCTGAAAACCAGAGGGGTGGGAGGGAATCGATCCGGAGGCTTTCTTTTATTTATCTCAGTAGACATGGTGCTCCTGGTGTTTTTCCAGACCAGTGTTGAGTAGGGGGGGTCGAAGGGAGTGTGTGTGTGTGTGTGTGTGTGTGTGTGTGCGTGTGTGCGTGTGTGTGCGTGTGTAGGGGTAGGTGGGGGTTGGGGAAGATAACGATCTATTAGTGTTGCAGATATCCTTCTCCTTACCTCCCTCTCCCTCGCTTTTCTTGTCCCATACTCTGACTCTATAGATGCCCCTGGCTCTGAGCCAGAGGCATTTTGGTGAGGGGAAATGTGGAAGTCATCAGAACAGGATGTTTGACACCTTGGGGTCAACACAACCAAGCCATGTCATTGCTTAATAAAGTGCATTGAAGGGTTAGAAATCAGGGTGCCCTTACAGAAGCCGCAGCCTTATTAGATCTAGAGGATCGTGCAGGGGAGGGTGGGGGACATCACATTTACTTTTCTGTTCTGTCCCGCTTTGACTTCTGTGGTGCAGTGTATTAATGGCCTGCTCTTATCACCATTTATCTTGTGAACAGTGCAATATACAGGAGGAGGCTGCATCATTAGAGGGAAAACAAAGGTGAGATAGAGACGTTTACAGTATTGAGGGCGTTGCTGGAAACTCGGATGATTTAATTAAAAAGTTCTTTCCTTCTGTTTTAGGTGTGAGTTTCATCTGGAGACACAAAATGAAACAAATGATTTATCGATGCTACCGTGTTGTCCCTGATGCAGAGATGAAACTGTTACCAGATTTTAATGATTTCCATGATGAAATTTCCATAGTTAGCCTTACCGTTTTGAAAGGAAATCACCATTAAGCTGTACTTCACAATGGCACTATTAAAAATTTCACTGTCTCTCAAAAGCATCATTACAAGTGCTTTGTCACAGATGGAAGCTGTGCAGTAAAAATGAAGTGGGGCTTTTTCAGCCACAAAAGAATGGAAAATATTAAATTTTGCTTTGCGTTGGACTTCATATCTGGGCTTTCAAAATATATTTTTGTCCTCATTAGAAGGAAATGGTCTGGCCATTGTAGTAACATGGGTTCTATTTGTAGTTGTAAAAGAAGTCAATAATAATGCATAACAGGAGCTGTACTACCGCAGTTAAAACTGTCGTAACTTGTAAAAATACAACACATTTCTGGGTAAAATGTGTGCTTTTGGTTGCAGGTTAGAGGTTGTTTATTAAAACAGTTCAAGGCAGCATTAGATATCATCTCTGTGTGTTTTGTCGCATAGCTTAGCGAGGAGAGAAGTTTACTAGGTGCTGTTTTGTCCCTGATTGGTCAATCAAGGTTGTCAAAGCCCAGAATCAGCCGACTTGTGTACACAGATTGTCTATTTGTGCATTTTCAGACCCTGCAAAGCCAAATTTCATACTTTAAATTAACAATCTCTGTTTACAATTATCCTGTGATGTACAACAAATGCAAATTTTTATCGAAAGAAAATTCAACAAAATTCCTTTTTGGACAAAAAAAATGCGTTTCTTTGATTAACGGATTGTTGAGAAATATAAAGATTTCAAGATTTATTAGCAAAAATTAATTAGTGACTAACCTAAAACTTCCCATAATAAGTTTAATGTTAAAACTGTTGTGAATTAAATTTAAAATTTCAGTGAGTCTTTGCTAGTAAGAAGTAAATAAGACAGTTTAATTTGTTTCAAACTTTAGCTTCATTTACACAGTTAATCTCATTGAGACATGGTGTCTCCTTTTTAAGCCAAAACCTATCATTAAGAATAGAGTAATATGTTGCTTTTCAGGAACCATTTACACACAGTTGATGGCAAGGTACTGGATTGCAGCCACTGCTACCAGACTGGTGGTGCCGTCTGACAGAAGCATCACCAGCAGGCAAGCTGGGTGAGGTGTCATGTCCAAGGTGGCTCAAACCTGCGACCAATGTGATTATTTTGTGCGACCAATGTGATTATTTTGGTACGTTTTCGACACATTTTAACAACAATTGTTTCACAGTCATCGTAAATGAATTTGCACAGAATGATCATGATGCAAAATCTTGATATTGTGACATCTCGACCCTAAACTTGTTCTGAACTCCAGCACTGATGGCACTCATCTAGTAGTCTTGTTGTGCATCACAAACATGCAAATTTCATCGCACCTATACGTCGTAAGTCTACTTTTATTTACTAAGCACACGTTGTCACCACATTTGCATGTAATAAAATCACTCCGCCCTAACATGCTTGGTATATTTCTTCATTACCTGATCATTATGGTCAATTAGGCCCCAACTTTCTCCACCTTTTATCTCCTTAAGCAGTGTTCTCATCTGCTGCTTGTGTCACAGAGCCTGCAGATAAATAATTTAGCAGGGGGAGGGCAGAGAATTTACAGCTCCCGTCTTACTCAGCCAGGTTGTAAATTCTCAATGTGGGGAAACGGGAGAATATATTAGGGGGAAAAGAAAAGAGGGAGAGGAAGATGAGGGAGGAGAAAGGCTATGGGGAAGTGGTCCCTGGGGGGCCATAACCTTACGCCAGCAACACCATAAAGTCACCATTAGAATGCTGTATTTATAACAGTGGGTTTGCCCCGGGCTGCAGGTCTGCCTTCCAAACATACTTTGTCAAACACACTAATCACAAATACACAGACACACGCGTTCACTTGCTACACACCAACCGTATCCACATGATAATGGTATTTTTCTCAGTATTAGTAGAGCCTCTCCATAAAACCCACACTGTGTCCATCTCCTGGCACCGTCGTCCCTATATATGGTGTTCAGCAGGGTGCCAGCATCACAGAATATCAATGGCTTAATGAGGCAAAAGCTCTTTCTGATGTGCCGCAACATTGACTCTTTGAGAGGAACATGGAGAGTGAAACAACTCTGAAGAGATAACAACGCCCCCCGATGGACCTCTGGCCAGCTCAGAGCATGCTTACTAGTGCCTGACATAATGCCTGCGTGTAATGATGGAAAATATCTGAGTTCCCAAATGTCCATCGTTTTATACAGCGTTTCATAATACTAATACTTTAAAGGCTACTGTCCCTCAGTGTTATGATTTCAAAAAGTAAACTTTTTATTTATTCAAACTATATATATATATATATATATATATATATATATATATATATATATATATATATATATATATATATATATATATATATATATACATATATATATATATATATATATACTGCTCAAAAAAATAAAGGGAAAACTCAAATAACACATCCTAGATCTGAATGAATGAAATATTCTCATTGAATACTTTGTTAATGAATTTGATTTCCATTGATGATTTTTGTGTGATTTTGTTGACCATCCCTTGGCTGCCCCTATAATCCTCTCCACCACCAAGACCTGCATGTTCTCCACTCTTTGCTCTTTACTCCTCAAGATTTGCCATCAACCTCCCTGAACATTAACTCATCTCCTTATAGATGCTCTTTTGTGACAGAACAGGACGTCAAAAATCATTGTTAGAACTTGTTGAACCTCATGAAACCAGGAGCCTAAATGGGATTTATTGTTGCTTTTTACTGCGAGGTAACAGTGACAGGTAATAGCGATGCATTAAATTACCACTACATAATTAATCACTCTTAAAAATGTATCAATTGATAAGTAATAACCCAAGTAACAACAAATAATATGAATATATATGGAGAATAATATGAGGAGAAACCCGTAGCTACTTCTGCTGATAATTAAAAATAACTTCAGAAACAATTAATGAACATCCTTCAATCTTATTACTCAACAGTTATCCAGACAGTTTTCTAAATGGGTTTCCAGACGTCTTCAGACGTTCACAAAACCTGGAGAAAAAGGATCATCAACAAAAACAAAGGGGTAGGTTGGTCTGGAAAGCTTTTTTCCTTGATAAAATATATTTTTTGCATTAACATTTGATAAATTTGATCATTTGAAATATTTATGTGTGACAAAAGTAAAAACATTGAATCTCCTAGGGGACAATCACTTTTCCACAGTATCATGTACCTTAAAAATAACAAGCTGCCTAAAATCCGAAGATGCTAAGAAAAAGTGTGGGTAATGTGGGGCAAGTCGTTAAGCCGCATATTATGAAGTCAGATGTGGCAGAGGAAAGCCAACAGAGGGCAAAAATATTCAGAGGAGCCAGTAAACATAGCACAGTAAACCCACCAAATCCCCTGTGCCTTTTCATGCACTCTGTTGAAAAGCAATAAGAGGAGGTACAGTACCTTTTGTTTATCTGTCCCACTCATGCTTTTATTGTCAAACCTTGTTTAGGAATATAATTTCCCCTTAACTGGCCTTTTGCTTTCCTCGCACTATTCAGGCTCTTTCATGTCAGCGGTCTACAGTGGGGCTGCTGCCTCGGAATAAACTGCTTTTATTTAAAGCTAGCCAGAGGGGTCAGAGAGCCTGATCTGTCATTTGTGGTGTAATAAACACAGAAGGAGACTTTCACATAAACACCTCCAACCAATATGAACAGCCCACTACAGGAAATGAAAATGTAGCCATAGGAAGTTAACCCTTTATGGCTGAGGAAGACAGTATAAAAACACCAGTGCGAGCTATGATGGTCAGTCGAAGGCCTTCATTTCTTTTGATTGGGTTATTGTAGGGGGCAATTCCTCAGCTTGGTCAAACATTCATTAATTAGCTGTCATGGGAATGTGAATGGAATGACAGTGTTGAGTCCAGTTTAATGAGAGAATAAAATTGTCTCTCACTGAAGGCAGATAGGAGGAACTGTTTTGACCTCGGGTGGTGCTTGTGAATAACCAGTCGTCTCCCTCAATCGATTGCAACACAATGAGAGACAACACAAACCGAAGAGCCCAACATTATTTGCAAGTCACACCGAAGGTCAGAACACATGTAGGATGTATCAACACCTCCTTTGAAATTTCTCCCAGGTTTTCTTTTTGATCCCATGCAGTTGACTCATCAGATTGCTTTTCTGTCACACCGTCCTCTGTGCTTTATCAGTCCGGCCTTTACCGTTCATCCATGCATGGTCATTTAGCTCAACGCTGCATGATTCTCAATGAGGCAATGCCAGAAGCCGACTTGACCCTTTGAGGGCACTTCTCTGACTGGCTCCTTTTTCTATTTTTTTTTTTCTACCCATTCTCGCCCGTCTTATTCCCCACAGTCTGCCTGTCAAAGGGCCAAAGCCTTGGATGCTTGTTGCGCATGCTAACACACCGGTCTGAAAGATGGGACAGAAAGCAAGAAGGAGAGAGGGAGGGAGACAGACCGAGGCTGTTATTGCTATGGCCGCCGACCACCGACAGACTTTGAAAGTTGAGTGAATAAATGCCCTGTCTTCTTGGGACAGGGTGCACTCACTCTCACAAACCAGCTCGCATGCATAAAACCCTGGGGGTTTGAGGCCGGGGAGTGGAGAGATTGATAATGCCCCCCATCCCCACCTTGCTTCAAACAACGGACAATCCAAGCAAGCCCAATGTGACTTTTAAAATGCCGATGAATAGTGCATGGAGACAGGTCAAGGGCAGGATGGGTAGGGGAGTTTTTCTTATCAATCAGAGAGTCACTGAGGGAATGCAAGAAGAGAAGCACCAAGCTGGGCTTGTTAGAGGTTGAGGTGGTGGCGGCATGATAAAGCTTCTTTGATAGCTGTGAAAAAGAGAACCAGATGCAGGGAGGTGGAAAGGGTAGAACAACTCGTGATAGTAAATACTCCTGGGTATTGAGCCCTTTAGGTCTATGCCACTGGGGTCATATTTTACTAGCCTGACTGAAGTTAATGTGTTTTCTGAGGTGAGAAGAAAGCAAAAGTATCTAAGCAGAAATATATTACTTTGCGTCATTATATTTGTTTTACTGCATGAGAGTTTGTGGTCAGTGACTGAGTCCTCAGTTTTGGGACATACAGGCCTGCAAAAACTCTGTTATTTAAACACAAACATAGACACTCTCTTACACAAGTAATAACTGCACTGAATTTAAGGGCATCAGAGTAAAGGCACACTTTTAAGATATTTCTCTTTTAATGTATTTCAATAGAAGTGTATACATTTCTTTCCATTTAACAGTGACTTATGACCTATTTTGTCTTTGTCTATCATATAAATTCTGAACTAAATATGTAGGAGTTTATATTTTCAACACGGCAAGATGTGTAAAAGTTAAAATAAGTAAGTAAAATAATAATTGTAACAGTTTTTTGTTTTTTTTACCTATTTCTGCAGAGCCTTTTAGGAGTGCCGTTGATGACAACCCAGTCTGATGGGCCAAAGTAAACCACTGAGTGACATAGTTAGAGCTTCATGACTGAAGATGATTCTTTCTATTCAAAGAACCGCAGAGAAGAATAACAGGTGAAAAGCACTTTTACAATAGCAAATCAATAGAGAGAATTCTACACCGAGTTCACCCTAAATGCCACCACACCCTTTGCCCTCTTATCAGCACCCAATCACAGGCAATCAAGCTCTTTTAAAGACTGATTTAACCCTGATGAAACCTACCTTGGATGAACACCCACACAGAGGCTCGCACACGCACGCACACACGTAAGCACACAAAACACTTTCCGCAATATTGCAGCAGAGATTAAAGCCAAATGAAAGAGGTAGAGACAAAGGTGACGTCTCTTCTTTTGAAATGGCAAGAGCGTGGCTTGACATGAAGCGAGTGGGTGAGTGCCTGGGTGAACAAAAGGCTGGCGCTGTGTGAGAAAAGGGCAGAGGCGGGAGCAGGGCAGCGGCGGTGGGGGGCAGGCCTTTAATTAAAAGGATTATATTGAGGTGCACAGTGCTGCAGAGGAGCTGTCCACTGGGCCTAGATTGACTACAGTAATGAAACCTATCCTTGTCAGAGGAGAAGGAGAAGCCACAGGAGAAGAAATGGGGGATGCATCATTGAAAGTTGGTCAGGAAATGACTTCAGGAAGGTAAACATCAGGACTAAACACATGTAATGAGGGCTTATCAAGCGGAATTTGGTGACAGGAGCTCAAAATCAAAAATATATAAGGTCATAAAGAATAATAACAATGAATGAACTATGGCATTAAATTAGAAGTTTTTACAGATTAAAGTCATTACAGATATGCTCCCGGCCAATGGAGTTTCCCTCTTTAATGTAAATGAATTCTAAGTTTGGCATATCCATCTAGTGTCTCTGCTTCTCATTAATTTTTATCTCTGCAGATATAATGAAGTCATAATAGCGGGGAGTCTGATGAGTTGTCAATTAGAAACTTGAATGATCCCCGTACTGAAAATGAGAAAAAGGTTAGTGAATTTCCTGCTCTGTGTAACTCAGCGCCAACCATTACCTGCCAACTGTTATTCCCTCGTCATCCTGTATCCTTCATTTAGTGCCTGATGCCAGTTGACACAATCGTTAAAGGATGAACTGACGGCGCTCTCGTGTCGTTCTGCTTCAAGAACGCCAACTTATTGGAGAAAGTCAAGAATTTTTCTGTCACGCATGGTCAGCCCCAAAAACTTTTTCAGCGTGCAGATAAGTACCCCATGTCTGCCTCTGACTATATTTGTGTTATCGTCCCAATCCGTTGTGTTGTGTGGAACTGCACGGCTTCCCACTGCTGCTGACCAAGATTAACATTATCTCTGACCACTCTGCCAGAAAACCAGACACTGCAGTAAATGAATTAGATAGAAGCAAGGCGGGAGGGGTGGGATAGAACAACTTCTCGTACTTTTTAGGTTTGCCATTTTCGCTATGTTTGTCCCACATATACTAAAACACACATCAATCATTAGATTGACAATGTAAGGGAATACAGATGTGTACTGAAAACTCCTATCGGAGCCAAGAAGCAGAAAACAAGCTCCATCTAAATGATTTTATGTTATGCTGTGTTATGCTGTGGTCTGTCTGTTAATGTTTGAAATAATTTCTTGATCTACAGGTTAAATTGGAAAACTAATGACCTTGGCAATGGTTTATTGTTGGATATGCTGAAAGGTTTTAGAGAGTTCATTCACTGATTAATTTTTGCTTTACCGTACTTCCTCCACAGACTCTTTATTTTGGCCATGGACACCCAAGAACAAGCAGTATAGGAGGAGCATCACGTGGTGCAGTAACCTCATGGTTTGATTCCTGACCTCAGTATTCGTGCTGCATGTCTTCCCTTTGTCTTGTGTACCTTCTTTCAAAAAAATGGAAAAAGGCCACTAGTGCCAGAAAAAAAAAACTGATTATATGTACGTGAAAAGACCTGTGGTTATGCTGCTGCAATTAGTGGCTGTAGGTTATGTTAGCATTTTAGCAGTAAATGCATTTGATTCCCAGCTAAGAGTAAAGCAAGAATGCAAATATACTGTAGTGAATTATCCATGGCACATCTGTGCATCTCAAATGATCCCGTTTTCATGATTTTCTATTATGGCACTGTCAATATGGAACATAAAGCAAATAATGGGTTTCGAGAAGCTGAAGTACTGTCCTGGAAACAGCTTTTACTGGAGCCATAAATCATCTACACATTACATGCTTTGTCTTTTTCTTTATGAAGTAAATGGCACTTCCTCAAGGAAATAGTTGATCTATTGGGTCAAGAACTGACGCTTACAGACAGTGACATATGTGACTTTAAAATAAATGTGATATTTTAAATCTGGTTTAATTCCATCCGCATAAGCCTGAGCCTGACAACTCCTACTTTAGAACATGACATGAGAATACATTAGAACAAACTTTAATGTATTTTAACAACTTTTTGAAGAACAAATTCAGACAAAGTTTGACTACGACTAATGCACTTCCCATTCTGTGAGTCTGATCATTAAGCCTGGCAGACTTTTAGAAAACTGCAGGAGTTATGTTTTGCAATAACGAGAATTATGTGCTTACATATTTTGAAGCTAATGAGTGGAAAGAGATTTAGTTCTTATCAGAAAATGAAAACCATTTAATGAATTTTAAAGGCTGCATTATGTAATCTACAAACGTTTCAAAAGTTGCCTATGTATTGGCTTAGCATTGTGGGAAGGAAGGCACTCCTGAAGTGAGTGTGCCTGAGGAGGTATGAAATGAATTTCATACCTTTTCCCCTCCTTCATTTGCCCAACGTTTTTTAGCTGGTCTCCCCTGCTCAAGCTATGTGTCTCACCATTACAGAGCTAATCCATCCATGACAATGTTCAATTTCCTCTGGGGAATATGAAGTGCAGTGGGGAAAATTTGCAACCCTGTGGCTCATCTAAGTACCATTAACGACAGCGACCACATTCCTCCGAGCTTTGTCTCTCTCATTTGAATTGAGCAGCTTGATTTGGTGATCTGGTAATGCTGTGAAATAATCTTTTAATGCAGGCTTCTTTATGTGATAGACACCTGAAAGAAGACTGGTTATAAGATTTTAGATACATAGTTCCACTTAAAGAAAGCCAATCTTGTATTCAAAGACGGTGTAATTGACTAATCAATTCAAAGGTTCCCTATGTGATGGAGAGATAAGCCTGTTTTAGGCTCGTCTCACAGCATTGCAGTAAAATCAAGATTTGATTCAGAGCAAAACTTTTCTTTTCCCAGTTCTCAGTCAGTCCTCTGTGGATTTATTGCTATATTTTGGTTACTGTCATATTATTCTGCTTCAGCTTTCATCTTTCACAGATAGTCTCACCTTTTCCTCAAGTACCCACTGATAAATAAACAAAAAGAGTGCTGGACTCAATGATAGTCACTCACCAAAGCATGTCACGTCTCCCTCAGTGCTTCACTCATGTGAGGGTCTTGTTGGATCTTTTTGGATGGCTGTAATTAGTTGATGCCATGTCTCCTGTTTTGATGTCCTGATAACTCAGCTTTACACATCCGTCCAAATAAATTATTTCAGATTCCTCGCTCCTCCTTATCTTCTTCAATGTCTGAACATTTTTCGTCTGTTCTCCATATTTTACTTAGAGACCAAATGGTTCCTGTATTTTACTCTCCAGTGAAAGATGTGCAGCCTCCGTTTGTACAGACAGGCACTTTCCCATCATCCCAGCAGCCCATGATTGCATTTTAGGGCTTTTAGAGACTGTTTTTAGCATCACACAAACTACTTTTAGGATGAACTTACTTGCATGGCCAGATTAGGGAACCAAGTCAGCATTTTGAATGTCCTCCACTTGTAGACTATTTTACAATGGAATGGCTAAACTCAAATAATTTCTTTATCAGACTAATACTCTGGTAAGATCTTTCAAACTGAGGTTTGAACAGAGGAAACACATTTTAAAATCCTGAGTATCAATTTAAGGTGTGAATAAGGTGAGTATATATGTATCTTTGGAAAAAGATTTTAAAATAATCTGAAATTCAGTGGGTTAGTCGAGCTTCCTGTGGATTGTCATCGGTTTGAACCCTCACAGCATATTTGAACTGAAACTGTCTTTCAGTTCCTTTCCAGTTCATTTGCCCATTCTTGTTTTTAAGTGATTGAAAAAGTCTTTGAAATGTATTTTGTTTCTGCTATTCTGGCAAGAAAATAAACATTTGGCTATGTTAATAAGTTTTCAGTATCACTGGGGTGGTTCTGTTCAAGCTTGACGAATAATCACATCATGGCAACACACTAAACCCAAAACCTGCTTCAAAACAATTTCCACTTCTATCGCCTTACTCTTCTGAAGATATTTCAGACAAAAAAAAAAAATGTTTCAAAATGATGCAAGATGACAACACTATATAGAAACAAGCAATGTTTCTATATTTATATATTTTATCAGGCTCGTTCACACATAAGAACACAAAAAGCCCATAAATCAGTTTCTGCAATGGTATAAAATTATTGCACCGATGTCTTTAAAATTTTAGCAGATGATAAACATATATCATTTAATTGTTTGCCTAGTCGTCAGTTTTAGATGACGACTAGGCATCTAAAACTTATCTTCATTAATAAGATAAGTGGTCAAATGTGAAGACTTGAACTTTTCTGAAACCTGCCAATGAAAAGAAGGCATGGACAATGTTAAGTTTACTCTTATGATGGAAACAGCTGTTTTTAATTATTTAAGGCTTTAAGATGGATTTAATCTATAGCTTATGCTTCTATAAAAGCTTTAACTGGATAGGTTAGATTAGTTTGAATTAATGTTCATGTACGTCTCTCTTTCTCAGTGACGTATAAAACCCAGACAGCAGGGTGACTCATTTTACTGGCAGCTGAATAGTACTTCGCTGTCAGGATGAGGTGACTGTGTTCTTGGTTTGATTGCCATTAAAGTTGTCCTGCTGACTGGCTGAGCTAAACCAAAGTGACACTTGTCTAGCTCTTACTTATGGAAAAAAGATTTTATTTAGCTTATAAAATTATGATGGCCTCTGACTACTGCCATTGTTTTCATCCAGGTTTATGGCGCCTGGCTTCTTCTGGTGAAGAACTACGCATTTTGAATATTGCATTTTGTATTTACTCAGCATATCTTCATCATGGATTGAAAGCAGCTGTACGATACATTTGTAATCAAAACAGACAAAATATTTCAGGAGTTACGTGATTATTCCCAGCACTCTATATCAAACCGACCACAAGATAAACATGTGTATTCCCCAACACTTAAGGCAGCAAAACAACAAATCCATTACACTGCAACTGTTGTAGTTTTACTTTTTGTATCAATCGTCTAAATGTAATGTGTACAGACCCCTGGTCTATAAGCTCAACCCTTGAGTGCTTTGGTGTTGTTATTGTCCTAATATAGCCACCATATTTTATCCCATGCTGTGCTGCCTTTCAGTTGCTTCCAAAATGTGCATCTGTCTGGCTCTCGGTGTGTCGGCTCGATACACTATCGACAGACCAATCATTCTACAATCATGCTCAGCACACCATCTTTATTACTGACTATTGACCAGGTCATCACTGCCTGCACAGCAACCTCGCACCGACATCAGGTGCCAGGAGAAAGAGAGACAAGCTGGGAATCTGTCAGCGCTCTGATGAGCTGATCTACTGCAGGATTTTTGGATTTGCCAGTGACCTACAAGTGGCAATTAAATGTCAAGACATTTAGGTTCCAATTCTGGTCTGTTTCTGAGTCACATATGTCATGAGGTAAATTCAGATCTGTCAAAGAAACTGGGTAGTTTCTCTCAAATGTAAGCTGTTGCCTACAAGGGGTCTCTGCCCTTAGCTGCCCTTCACTTATTTGTCAGACTGTGGCAGAATGAGAAAGTAGAAAACGAATCAAGAGTTACAAACTTCTTTCGGTAAAGTTACTGTCCTATTCACAATCGTATTAGAATCCTTACACTTTATTATCCGGACACACAATTAGTCCAAGCATTTTAAAAGAAAAAAGTAAATATGATATATATTTTCTACCATACGCTGCCATTTAAATTAGAATATTTGAGAAACTGATTGAATCTTAAACAAAAAAAACACAAATTTTTGGAAAACAGCAAGTTAAGTTATGAAGTACATGTGTTGAGATCTCCCTGTTTATCCGTGCATCTTAGAATGAAGGTTGGAAAACATCTTACAGCCTTTGTGGACATACTCCATTTCTTTGCAGTGTGGAAGCACCCAGGATGCAGAGGTGAGGGGAATCTTCCACTGTGCAGACTGAGAGCCTGCATAGCAAAACATGATTAACTGAAGCTATTATAACCAGAGCATGTGAACATGATTGAATATGATTATTTGATGTTTCTCCATCTGTTTCTTCTTAGTTTTAGAATTAATTAAAACATTTTACTTTGAACAGATGAACAAATAATATTGCTTACACCTGCCAAAGTTGGACATTTAATGTAAAAAGGTTTTGAACTGTCCAAAAATAAAGATTTGAGCATATTTTTATGGAAAGGTGACACTGTAGTGACTGAAATGCAAGTTGCATGTCAATATCCTAGATACGCAAGGCTGTGATAAGGTAACTGAACAAAATTAAACAAACTAACTTGAAAGTAACAATAAAGCAAATAACATTTCTTTCTAATGAAATTAATTGAAAAACATAGTTGAAGCATCTTTGTAGCTGTCAACAACTAAAATGACTGCTGCTCAGTGTTTAAACAAGATAATTATGTTACTTTTATTAGAGATGTTTATGGCTGAAAATATGCTCACGCTTTAAAGACTGTTTGTGTGAACTAGGTTCACACAAAAAACACCAAAGGACAATAACAACACCAAACATTTCTCCCTGAAATCAGTTCAAAGTATTTCTGTATTTACTGCAGTGTAGCATGTGCAGCCATTAATTCAAATAAGCAGATTCAAACACACACGCACACGCGCACACACACACGAGCTATATTTCAGTTATCGATATTGTGTTTTTTCCATTCTCATCACATATCACGTGTGTGCTGTTGGTGGTATAAGATGAATGCCAATGAGGTTTCGCGAGACATCCTGACATCTGCTGCATCTCCAAGGTCAGCATCTGATTCAGCTCTTGATTTCTCACACAGTGAATCCATCAGCCATGTTTTTTTCTTCTTCTTTTTCAGTGAAGATCCATTACATCCTTCGGCTTCTCTTCTCTGTCAGTCAAACAAGGTGTAATTGAACCAATAATTATACTTGGTTGTCGGTCGTCTCAGTTGTCAGAGAAGCGTCTGATCAAGGAGCGTTTTGAAAATCTTTAAGGATTTCAGCCTTAGAGGCTTCAAAACTCATAAAGGTAAAAAGCTTAGAAAATCTGTCACAACAAAAAGCCGCTGTGAATAGCAATAATCACAAAAAATCTGTTTGCTTTCCAATATATCCAAGATATGAACTCACTGCTTTAACTGTACTCATGTGTTTTATCCAAATCCAGTGCATATGGTTAAAGTGGGAATAGAGAAAACTATCATCATTATTATTGCAAGAACTGCTTTGTTTCTAGCCCAACCTGACCCAAATGTGCTTACACATAATCACAAGTTCAAAGAGCTGAGCATAAATTCCTCAGTTTTGTTTTGCCAAAAATATGTTGGAGGTGTTGATGTATTTATGCTATGACAATTTGACACAACTGTAATCCACTGGAACTAATGAGATTTACTGCAACTGACTTTAAAGTTTTTGATGGAATAAACTAAAAAGCTTGACAGGTACCATTTTACATTCACATGCAATGTCTGACATTTTAAATGTTTGTTTTTTTTAAACTAGGGTCTGTACAGGGGAATACTATTCTTGAAGCAATGATTTATTTCAGATTAGAATCAGTGAGGAATGCAGAAAACTAAATGTTCTGCACATTTTCAAAGTTTATTTTGGCAGGAAACAATAAGCTCTGTAGAGAGTTGAAAGTCACGCAGGGAATCTATAAAATAAAATATGAATCGTCCAATACCTTGCAAAAGTATACACATGTACCGAAAAATGTTCACATTTTGTTACATTATGTTGTGGTGGATCAAGACAAAGCACATCGCTGTGAATTGGTAGGATAGTAAAATACTGTCTTCGAAAACCTTGGTTCCATGAAATAAATGTCAAAATGTGTCATTTAAATGCATGTATCCCCTCCTGAGTCAGTAGTTCTTAGTCTAACATCTGGTTATAGTTTTTTAAACAATAACCAAATGTTAGACTTTTCGATGACATGTATGGACTTTACACTGCTCCCTCCTCTAGCTGAACCAAGGCCCTCATGTTGTCTTTGCCTCGCCTGTCAGTTTAGATGGATATTTTGGGAGCTTTCAGTTGGCCATGCTTCTTCCATTTCCAGAAGATGGAACAAGTAGTACTCCATTAGGTGAATGTAGCTTTGTTTTATCATCTAATGCTCTCTAGCATTACATGTAAGGCACAAGTGTCGAACTCGAGGCTTTTTGGCCAAATATGCCCCTCCATAACTTTTTATGTGGTCAGGGGGCCTCTCAAAAAGGACCTTCAAAACAACAATAGGGTGCACAAACAACAACAAACCACATTTGTTGTTGTTTGTGTATTACTGAGGCAGTGATTTGGTAATATATTAACTGTTTGTTAATGAGTAATTTTATCAAAACTACCTACCTTCACATGTTTTTGCAAATGTACTTTTTAAATGTTTGTCAAAAATGAAACATTTAAAACCAGTTTCACATCATGTATCCCAGTAAAACAAGAGTTTTGTGGTTGCACTTTCCAGTGCAAAATACTTTTGCACAGCACAATTTATAACACTTCTCTCATTGTGGTATTAACTTTAATTATGATGTATCCAGGAAGAAATCCAGAGCATTGTTTACAGACATTAGGGGGGACATTACATATTTACAGCACTACCTGTGGTTTTATTCTTGGCAAACAGGGAGACTTTTAGCTCCATTTATTATTTTTATTCAGATTTATAACAATCCTTAGAGGCACCGTTGCTTTAATGACAAAAGTACAGAGGGCTTGTGAAATTCTGATTAGTTTGGTTCAGCTTGAAAGGAATTTAATTACTTATGAAAACTCTTTTACAGCTTTTGTGATCCAAAACCTTCAAATTGCTTCACCTGCTCTGTGGGAAAAACTGCAAGCTCAGGGTAGGTTTGGAGCAATCTCAGTCACCCATGAGGAGTTTGTGGTGGCGCATTTGTCTCATGAAAAAAAAAAAAAGAAAGAAAAGAAAAGAAATAGTTTGATGCTACCAAATAATGGCAAAAATATGCACGCTGGCAAGTCCGGCTAATTAGTGTGGAACACCAGGATTATGAGTGACATAAAATGCATTAGGTGCCAGCAGAGTAATTTGTGATGTAAGACAGTTTGCAGCTTTAAAGCCTGCCTGTTGGGACCTGGTGGGGAATAAATGGAATTCATGTTTGCATACATTACTGTAGTAAAGTTTTAACAGCCGAGTGCTGAGCTGATTACACATTAGCTCCTGCAAAAGAGCGGACATTAGCATTGTTCTGCAGCTGTCAGAAACTCTTATCCAAAAGCCTGCAACCAGACGGATACTTGTTCATCGGGTCCTCAGAGAACCGTTGCTAACGACATTACTGTCTCCAAAGGTCGTTGAAATTGCCACATGAGGCTTTAAGTTCTTGGCTGTGAAAGATGGTTGTGATCAATAAGGTGTCACCTGGTCACTTAGGGATGGGAGAGATCTGAATGTGAAAGCCAGGATTTCAGGAGGAGGAGAAGAAGAAAAAAAAAGCCTTCCTGTCTTCTGATTCCAGCGTCTTGCTCTGCTGTGTGGGGACATTTGTTGGTGCATACATTATCTTTGTAAATTATTCATTGACAAATGGATTCTCAGTCTGGGCTATTTGTATAAAGTCACAGATTAAGTCCACAATGGCTTTGACCTTGTGCCAAACTCGAGCCCCTTCAGACACATTCTTCTCTTTTTTTTTTCTTTTTTTTTGTTTACTACCACTGAACCTGAGAATTTACTGCAGGGCCAAAGAGTAATTGTGCATATAATGTCAAGGACTGTTGTCAGTACCCATACATCATATCCACATATGGTATAGATGGCGGTGTTAAAAATACATGCTCCTATGAAATATACATGACCAGAGTAGGCATGCAAAGCCTGTCGCTGCCGCGGGACGGATTAGTTACCTGAAGATGTAATTCACACGCGTCCCACCGAACCACGGTGATCATATCTGACTACCTTCATGTGTTTCATCTTCTCTCAAGGAAAATTATCACAGCAGTGTTGCACAAGGCCAAATCGGACTATATGAATCTGAAATGTGTGTTCAGCCTCACTTTCGAATAAAGTTTATTGCCATTTGCACAGATACATTGGATTAAAGGAAAATTTTAATTATAGTGCGTTTCACCAACTCGAATATAGTAAAAGTTCCTTCAGAAGTCAAGGAATCTCTAAATGGAGTCCATGTGTGTGCAATCTGCTTTCAGGTTAGACTGCTTTCATAATGTAAAGCAGATTCAGATTATTATATTGAGAGCATTAATTTAAAAAAGCATCTCAGAGTGTAATGGTATCTCTGGAGGAACTGTAATGACTCAAAGCTCAAGTATCTCCTCAGAGAATAACTATTAACCATGCACCCAAATGCTGCAAGCATTCAAGAAGACATGTTGGAGTCATGTCCAATATGGTGCTCTGGCCCCATCTCCGCTGTAACACAATTACAGTGCTACAGTGCTTTTTTCTTCATTAGAAAAAACAAAAAATGGGGTACATATCTACCTTCAAGCAACAAAACAACACAAAACACAGAGTTTGTGTTGGTTGTAAATAACATCCTAATAAAAGCCATTGATGTTTGGTTTAGTGATGTGTCAGAAAAAACAAAAAACGAGAGAAAATGAGGCAATGTGCTGTGAATGACACTCTTACAAATGTCAGAGGACAACAAGGGCAAAAACTAAATAAAACTTCCATGACTCGTAGGATTGTTTACTCTGCAGAGCTCCATATTTACCTCTCAATAACGAGAACATAAAAGCATTAAATAAATTACTTTTGCGTTTGTATATCTTTTTGTCTTCCACGTGAACGCTCAACACAAAGAGTTAATTTGTCGGGGAGCGGGGAATGTGTGTGAGAGAAAGGCTTCCCTATTATCAGGGGATGAGAGTGCTAATAAAACACTGGAGCTGCCGAGGTCCAGAGGTCAGATGCACATGTAATGAATGGAGAAATTTAACTCATCCAATTATAGGAAACCAAGGCAAAAATCCATACTGTTACTCTGGGCAGGGGGCCCAAATGCAAAACTAATAATGTCAGGCAAAGCTCAGCTCTGTGTGGTGCTGACGTGCATGTGATGCATAAACATGTGTGCAGGTGGGTGGGCTTGTGAGTGAAACAAAAGCTTTAGAATGAGGTGACGCTGAGCAAAAAGAGTAAAAGTCTGAAAGGTGTGTAGTGCAGCAATGGCTCGGCATGGCGTTTGATTAACAACTTGAGGCTCTTATTAGGGTTTTTTGATTGAGTCAGTGGATGTAGAAAATAAACAAAGTGCTTAATAACTAAGAAGATCATCGAAGCCGACAAGGTAGCAGTTTGGGTTCTCGCAAACTCTTGCATTGCATGAATGTATTTAAATGAACTTCCTCTATGGGGAACTAGATTCAACTGGTTTGTCTAGTCTACTTTAACAACTGTCAAAATCGCTTAAAGCTGGGATGAGATGTATTTATGCTGTCTTGATGTAATTTATTTTAATGGGCCAGTGGAGGGACGGACGTCAACCAGCCACTCCTTTCTGAGTGGTCATGTGAGGGATTGGTGGTCCTGTGTTGGTCAGAAGAGTAACTTTGTGTTTGTTTCACCACTGATTTAGCAATGGGACTTCATTATAGGTGTTACAGTGAAACATGTAACAATATGGAACTTTATATGGATAGGAAATGGAAATCCTTGTGTGAATACGTACCCGTTCACAGCTTGAATCCCAAAGATTAAATAACTTGTGTGTCATCAATTAAGACTCTGAGAATCCTGAAAAGAAAACAAAAAGGTAAACAGACTACAAAGATGAAATTATAGCCTTACTTTAAAGAATGCATAATCTTTTCTGTTATGAATGGGATATTAAAAATGTTAAGATTATTTAATTTTGCATTGCTTCCAATAGGTCAAATTGAATTTTTTACCATTAAGGTTACTCCAATTACATGTTATAAACTATCAGATAAAAAAAAAAAAAAGCAAATATTTAATTATAATCCATGAAGTTGGCTTGATGTGAGTTTTGTACCTTTAAACTCCAAACACTGGAGTGTGCACGGGCCTTTGACTTAATGACCGTCCATGTAAACAAAGACTGAAAAAGGGCAAGCTCGTTACTGAGGAGACACTTTGATTAAATGAGTGGCGCGCTGATTAAATGATTAGATTTATTTGTCCTAAGGAAAAAAAAAGGAGAGAGACAGAAAGAAGACTGAGAAGGGGAATTAATATCGCAGATTCATTTTTGCTCCCATTTTTATTTAGATTTTTTTTAATTGGGAACCATACCCCCTTGGAGGCAAAGTCATTAGGCCTTATACATAACCATTGCTGCCACATTAAAATCACATTACACAACAACGATAATCATTGCATTCAATTACACATGGTAATAAATACTTGACGCCATCTCCAGTAAATCCATTAGCCTGGGAGACCCACACAACACATGCAGCCATTAGAGGATCTCAGTGTTTGGACCCCTGGTTTCCTAGATAGCTCTCAATTGGTCTTATGGATACATCAACTGTTTACATTGTCTGATCGGAACACATTATGAGGTGATTACAGTAACATTTGGCATAAGTGGAGCATACAGCATAATTGCACTTGTTTTTAATAAGGCACAATATACAAAAGATTTCCTAGCACAACAATAAAAAACCTGCTTTAATGAAGGCCAAAAGGTAGAACTGACCCGCTTCAGTCCACTAAATCCTCAGCAATACATCAAATAAGTCCCATTTACTCCAGTTCCACAGTTTTATGCTACATTACTCTTTAAAAATGTCTTTGCAACTTTCAGGCTGCATCTCTTTTCTGCTCAGTAAGACGTTCAAGACTCTTCAGTGTCTTTCCTGTGCCGTGCATCTATCACTCAAATGACCCAAGATATAAACAAACTTACAACAAGCAGGATTTTTGTCTCACTTCATTAACAGGTGTGGTAAGGGGAGAACGCTAACATACAGCAGCTTGCTGTGCACATCTTAGTGTTATTAAAAACAGAAAGTGCCAGAAGTGAAAGGTCTAACAAGTAGGAGTCTATATGAGGGAAAATATCACTTACATGCATATACAAGCATCTTCAGCTTGCATTGCTTTTAATTTCATATCTCCTGCTCTTAACCGCTCAATATTTCTCCACCTTCCCTTTTGCCTTACAGTCCATTCCACACCCTCCACTCTACCTTTTCTTTGGCTTCAGCCTCCTTCTCTCCTTCTCTCTCTCCTTCTTGTTTGATGGCAGCCTCACTTGTAATTAACTGTTATGTGGGGGATTGATTGCGGACAGCTTAGCATTGACCAGCTTCATTATGGAGTCCCTTCAAAGTGGGATTCTGGGCCTGCCAATACTCCTGAGTTTATTTCAGAGAGGGGATCAATAGCCTGCGCATTAAAAGCTTTATTTGGGCTTTGTCCGCCCCACAAGTACCTTTGCCCTGGCTGCTCTGTGGAGCTTTCAGGTGTCACAAAAAAGGTGGTTTTGGCCTTTTCACAGAACTACCCTCACAGTTGGGCGGGCAGTGTGATTAGAGGCACATGCTGAAAACGATAGTCGGTGTGGAATTTCACATCGCCTGCAAGACCGTGAAAAATCATTCACTGTCATGTCACAGACAAAGACTTCAGTTCACTGTGGTGTTTCATCCAACCTGTGCAGCTTCGACTCTTTTGATGAGGCAACATCACAATTTTTCACAATATTTTCCAAGGCACATTTCTGAACCAACAAAAAATGGAGGACAAAAAAGGTTGGCTCAAATTCTTGCTGTAGTTTATTCATTTTTGCTTCTATAAACCACCCAGGTCTGTTTACCAGTTCCAGTACCCGGACTAGAACCATTCAATGTCATTACTTTGAGAAATAATGAGATTTGGTCTAGTATAAAACAGGTCATAATGCCAAAAATGATTAAATATTCATACAAATGGAACAAATACAGAGTAACATTCACCATCCAGCACTGGGCTTCACTTACCACACATTAGAGGTGACACCAAGCAAAGATTGTAGTGCGAGTTCAGCTTTTATTCTTCTCCTCATTCTGTTCCCTCCCTAAACGGTGGTGTAATCAGTTTCATTTTGTTAATGCGTGACTGTCGCCAGTCTTATGTGGTATGTTTATGTAAGCAGCAGCGATGTGCGTGTAAGCAGATAAAAGAGAGAGGAAAACACAGAATCTTTCCTTAAAGAACTTTCACATCCATGTTAAAAAAGAAAAGCTGTTCCCATGAGAAATTGGTCAAAATATCTCAGTATGGTCAGCTTCTATCCCTGGAACAAGAATATCTTAATTTTGAGATTTGGCCATATTGCAAGAAGATAACAGTCTATCATGGTGCCATGTTGAAATTGTCTAAACTCCTTAGAAGAATAAATTCTGTGGAAAATGTTTGTACAAGCACTCTGCATGCCGAGGAGCACAACTTAATACAAACCAATTGATGTGAATTGGGGTGATATAGATAAACAATTTGAAGATTTAAAGTGTTGGAAACAGATTTTTATTTTACTTCGTCTCTTGTTGGTCTCCCACCCAAAGTCTCAATAAAATGGAAAGTTTATAGTTACAATGCAAAAATAATGCCTAGTTCATTTAATTAAATATGCAATATCCACGGTTAGATGACTTCAATTTTACACATTGGCCACATAAAAGTTTACAGTAACAGAGGCATAAACAGTGATGGTGTGTTCCGAAACACATTTTAGCGCCTATCCAGATGTTGAAGTGTGTGACACTTCGTCGCCACGGTGAAAAAAACCTTGCAATATCTTCACTTTGCCAGTGGAGCTCGACACTCAGTTTCAAAGTTTACTCCACAGACAGCAGGCTGCAAACACTCCTCCATGAGAGCAATACACACCATGATGTCTAGGGACGCAGCTCTCTCTCTCTCACACACACACAGATATAAATGGGGGGCCCTCTGATGAGATATCATTTTGTCATTTACCATGCTGTGTTACAAGATGTATCTCCCCTGCCAAAACATCAGCAGCCACCCCAGCACCGTCCTTGTCTTGTGCTTCCCCTAAGGCTACACACATCGGAAAGGAGCAACAAACACATCATGGACATGGGAGGATAGAAAGCCACTTTATGAATGCTGGAGAGAAACTTTGTTTTTTTTTTTATGTGCTTTTTCACTCTTACTTCTGCTTTATTTTTCCCCGTTTTCAGATACACACCAGTGCAGTCTTCCACTCACCAGTTGCTAGTCGAGACCATTACACAGATGTAGACCGTGGGCGACACACACAGAAATTATGGTCTTGCCCCAAAGCTTCCTTTTAACGCTCTGAATTTGATGTATAATGGAGCGGTACTATACTAAAAAAATCTCTTCGCTTTTCTATCCTCATTGGGCCCTCTCGCAATTCTTGTTAAATAATTTTCTTTTAAACGGTGAAATATCGTCCTGCTCAAATCATATTTTACCACATGGACACCCACAGTGGGTCCCTGTGGGATTCTTTGTACCTAATGGCCAAAGGTGACAGAAAGATGAGTAAAGAAACTACAAATGTGTCCCAGTTACCCTGGGTGGAGGGACACTTAAATAATAAACACTTTGGGAAGTCTTTTTCTGGTTTGGAGGACTGAGGTCAAATCATTTGTTGGTTAGAAAACAAAGCACATTCCCACTGATGCACACATACACAAGCATGTGGATTTAATTCAGAAAATAGGAGACTATTTCTGTGCATATCAGATCACATGTTTAATAAGGACATTGATACTAGTGACTATTGTCTTAAGTTGCAGTGTATCGTATTAATTAGAAACATTTGAACATTAAATATATAAACCCTTTTTCGAGCAGGAAAAAATATTTTGGGTGTCATTTCATAATGTAAGCTTCATCATGCTGCATTTGTTCCACATCTGGACGTTGACAAAGTTTTTACTCATGCTTAGCCTGTTTCGAGCCGAGCTCAAAATGCCCTGAAAAAGTACTTTTAAATGTACTTATTCTCATCCAAAACGCAGAGAACTTCTAGGTATTTATTCATTTGTTTACTTCTGTCCATTTTCAATTGTTCAATATTGAAAACACAAAGACGTAGCAGCAAAGTGCAACAGTGTGCCAGAGGGCAGCCGGCAGGTCTTAGATGCTAATGGTTTCTTCATGCATGACACATTTCAAAACAAAACATCTGATGCCCCCTCCAATCGGACCAGCAGGACAACATTAGCGAGGAAAGATCTAACAGTCAGATAGTACAAAGGAGATTAATTACAATATGCCCTCATCTCGTACTGCGATGAGACGTCTAACTGGATCAAAATGTGTATTTATGAGGCTGCTTCAGGGTATTTCGTGGGTCCCTCCTAACACAGAGGTGCTGAGATAGAAACGCATAAATAATAGAATGTTTTTGGGGGGTTTTTTTGCAAGTAAACCCTCTGTAGGTTTTTAATTTGAAGTGAGAAGAGCAGACAGAACATGCAGTTGGTGTTTGATGAGGAGAACCATCTGTTTTATAAAAATCACAACTAAGTAAAGTCATGTTTTGAGCAGGAAGACCTTCTTGAGTATTGGACAATGTTTTTGGCTTCATCAGTTCCAATGTAAATAGTTGATGGGGTGAAGTAATTAGTCATAAATTGCTCATTTTCCAGACTGACAGAATGTCAATATTCATAAGATGTCTGTTCTTTTCTTTAAGTATCTCTAGACGGGACAGGGACTGTCAAAACATCCCCCATGTCAAATGGAAGTGGGAAAAAAAAAGATTTCTATTTAATTCTGACATTTCTTTCATGAATAATCTTCCTCATGCATAAATATCAATAGACAAATAATTGGTAAATCATTAATATGAATGAAAATCAACAGGGAGGCTCTGTAATTTCACTGCGCATTCCAATATAATTAAATGATATTAACTACCAATTAATTTTGGTATTTTTTAAACATTTGTTCTGATTCAGAGTTTCAGCTTGTATACATATTATTTTTTTTAACAACTGCATTATTTAATCATGGCTTCCCATCTAAAAATGATGTATTTATTATCATACTGTGAAAATGTGTCTCTGTCAGAGACTATGGGAGTTTAACACTTCAATGTGGCAGAAATTATATTTGCCTGTGCATTTATATGATTTGGGGAATTTTAAAGTATATTGTCAACAAACATTGATTGGATATGGTTTTTTGGATAAGTTTCCTGAGCTTTTGCATGCAAACCTGTATGACGGCCATACTGTATAAGGTACCATGTAAATGTCACAGATTATTTACAAAGATATTTACAGTGAAGGGAGGCTGACATGTCTCCTTTGATTTCCCCACATGACAGCAAAGTAAAAGTTTACAAGCAGCAGAAGCAAGACAAGAGGTCAAAAGCAGAACACCTTTTTCTTTAAGGCATTCAAAACGTTTATGTTCCCACGTAAATGTTTTAAATGTAGATTTTGTAGATTGAGTATGATTTCCTGTTGTAAATAAAACAGACCAACTTATAGAAAGTCTGCAGGAAACCCTCCAGAAACCACACACACTGCAGAATTTAGTGCAGGAGTTGGAATATGTGCATAGAGATTAAAAGCTGTTAACTAATTCATCACAAGAAAGCTCTTTGTTTGAATCATTCAGAAAGTTAACAGGTTTTATTTTAATTAGCATGAATTTCTGTTTATATTTCTAATGGGATAAATATTGCACTTTTATCAATATTCAAAATGATATAAAGGAACCTAAAACTGTTTGCATGCTGAATGAAATGTTAACAGTGGAATTAAGATCAAGCTGTAATTCTTAAATATTCATGTGGCAAATTAGGCCCAAAGACAAAAGGTGGAGGGTTAAACTTCCAGCTCACACCACTAGACAGACTACATGACATACAGTATAGAGTTGACACTTGATGGGGACTTTGTAAAAAAATATTTAAACAATTCTGGGCCAAAGTCACGATACTGATGAAGATTGCATTTTTTAAAAATTAGACATAATGTTTTAGAAACGTTTAAAAGCATATAAAATGCATTAATTTCAAATTATTAAAAGAAAAACTTGATTAAGACATCCCTAAAGCTGACAACCCAATGGATTGAGGTAAAACTCTTGTGACTAGTGATGTGAAAAAAATATTCCTTAACAAGAGTATATTTCTTCCTCATGCTATGCACCAATGATTTTGTGGAGCTCAGCACAGATGGTCTTCCCTTTGGTGAAGAAAAGGGTGCCGTGTTTGATCTTAAAGAGAACAGCCGATCCTGGTAAGTTATGGGTCGGAAAAGTCACACAAAGATTAGTCCTGAGCTTCAAGGATCTAACTCCTGCTGTTTTATGACACCAAGTGTATGTCTTTGTAAGGTGATCAATCTTATGGCAAGGCTATTCATATAATCTAAAAGAAGAATGAGGTGAGGATCGTAATATAAACCTTTCCATCACATTGGTGAGCAGAATTAAGAGCCGGCCAGACTTTCGATGGCCTCAGTTGTCTCTGGCTGCTGTGTTGTCCACTTTCTGCATTCGCTATTTTCCACATCATCTCGTCAACACAGGGATGCTATTTGTCCAACAAAAGATAAGCTCTCAGAAGTTTGATGTTCCTACATCGTTTCTACTTTTTTAGGTCACGATCAACTTTGCTACAAATGTCTCCACATCAGTGTTCTGTTTAAAAGTTTGCCAAGTTGATCTCAATGTGAAAAGTTCTTGTCTGCCATTAGCTGACATCCTCGGCTAATGGTAATCACCCCAACAGTAGGGATTTTGACAGATGGCTGTACATGAAAACATGAAAGAGATAAACAAAATAAGGATTTTACTTAGTATGAGCATCAAGCTCGATGGGATTTGAAAGTTGAAGTGATTTTAAAAATGATAGGAGAAAAACATTATAGATTGATTTATAGTCAGACTTTTTTGCTTCTGAAAACAAGATGGTTAATCAGACTGTTAAAGTCTGATTGAGTCTGAATAGAGTTGCTTTCATATTATACTGTAAAACACCTGACAAGAAATAAAAGAAGTGAAGAATGGAAAGTCCAGTAGATAGCTCCGTTCCATACTTGAAAATATTTTTCACAAAATGAAAAAAGGACAAAAGTGAGGAGAAACTACTGTCTACAGATTTAATTCTCTCCCTAAAACTATGTGCAATTTTGACAAAGACACCTCTGACTTCTGGATGCCAAATACATTAAACATCAAGCTTTGGTAAACACAGAATAATGTTACCCAGCATGCTCTGGCGTGCGTCCACATGCCACTCAACAAGGGTTCACGTTTACTTGCATGCGGCCTTCCACCTGCCCATTTATCATGTCTCTCTGCACCAGAGATCGACCGTTTCACTAATGACACCTATTAATTGGAAACATTCGTGCATCTCAAAGATTAACATTCCTTGGTAAATGAAGCAACGGGGGTGAGGGAAAGGTGTTAGGCTTTAGTGTAGATATCAAAGCCTAAACAATTGGTGCACAGTGTGGATTCTGGTGATTAGCAGGAAACATGGGTTAAACAGAGGGTGGAATTAGAAACCACAGAGATATGATCAAAGACAACAGATGACTTGCAAGAGAATGTAAATGCACGGCTCAGGAGTGGAGGAGTTGGAAGACAAGCTGTCCAGATGAGATTGTCTCTCGTTATCTTTCTAATATCTTTAAATAAACAAGGGAAATGTTCCCTGTTGATGTTTAAAACGTTGGAATAGAATGTGTGAATGTAAGTTTTTCCACACTTTGAATTAACTTTGGATTTTAGGATTTGCCACAAATCTGAATTTAAATTGCCTGTCCCTTTTAGAGCTAACTTTCAAGGCTCCATAACTTTCTCAAAGATTACCCTTAATTATTATGCACACCTTTCTCATTCCACATGCATAGACAGTGTTCCAGAGGCAGAGAAAGGGAATCAAAAGGGCATACTCACTCTTAGGCTTGTGGGTGTGGCTCCTGCCTGCCAGACAGAGATGATAATAAGTGGGGGAAGCTTCCTGCCTCTAAGCGTCCATATCAGCCAGGTGTCCACGAAGGAGATACGGTGAGGAGGGCGAGCGAGGCAGGCTGGGTGGGAAGATTGGAGTGGGGTGAGGTGATGGAGTTAGAGAGGGTGTGTGGGTGGGAGAAGAAGACAGCATGTACCAAAGCAAGATGAGCAGTTTTTTTGTAGTCTGAAATTCAAGTCTTTTGATAATCATATGCACATAAAAAAAAACTGCAAACAAATAGAAATAAATGTAGTTTTTCCTTTTGCATCCATCCATTGAAGTCTATTAGACTTCAATGTGTAGCTCTTCCTACATAGCTTCCTTTGACCAATGTCATGCTTGCCATGTTGAATTGTTGCTTCACAAGTGCATGTGTCTACTCACATTACCTTTATATTGCTGCCTTTCTGAGAATAATGTCTTTGAATTACGTAGTAACCCTGATATTTGTGCAATTCTTCTGCTATTCATGTTCAGTATTTTCCTTTTGCTTAATCATCTTGAAAAGCCACTTCATTGGTTCAAAAACAGTGTTACGTATTAGAGGTGGCAGGTTTTTCAGATACATCAAAAGATGTATCTGCATATGAATTAAAAGCAAAGCATGCAATGGATTCCTCTTCGTAGACAGGAGGAAGACAGGAGAAGACAGGCTTCTCCTGTCTTCCTCACCTCTCCTCCCATCATTTTCCTGGACTGTCACACACCTGGCCATCTGCCCTCCTCCCCTCACACACCCACCAAAGGAAATATTGGGAAAAATCTCCAAATAAACTCTGGCACCAGCCGACCTACAGCAGGAAATATGGCACACACTCTTTAGAGATCCTCATTCACCCAACCAAGAAAGACACTGAACAACAACTTTATTTTCTCATAACTCACTCCGCTTGTCTGTAGGCCAGGACTTATAGAAGAGCTTCGATTTCCTTCAGTTCTTCTAAGAAAACTTTGTGGGACAAGAAAATTATAAATCATTTATATCTGTTATAAAAAAATAAAAAATAAAAATAAATAAAAATAAAAAATCAACTATATATCATAATGTCTGGACGATAAGGTGCTAGTTCAAATACTTCGAATACTGCAATGTGGTTAATATTAGTTTTTTTTTTTTTTTTTTAAAAAGGTTTTGAAAGGCTTGAAGAAGAAGATAGCACACACTCCAGAGCAAAACAAAAGTGACATTGAGCGCAACAACAAAAGGAAGTGTGTGTGATGCTGTTCTATTCCGATACTGAAAAAGACAACTGTGGTGGTGATAGAGCGGAGGAAGAAGATGAAGAAAGCAATGGATGACATTCCTGGTAGACGATGCTATTTTCTGTTTTTTTTTAAGCAACTGTTACATGTGGTGGTTAGAAAAAGCATTTATGGCACATATTTGTGTATATTACTGAAACGTATTGAATGAAAAGTTAATTTTTGTTAATAAAAGTTAGATACTTTAGTCAGTGGGTATGACTTCTATTCAGGTGAAAACAATAGTTCAGAAATCATGGCAGAGCTGGGTATTTTTTTTAGCATTGTTCTCTTTGCTCGAGAGACTCAGACAGACAAACTAAAAAATATGATGCACTTGTTGTTTTCTAAATGAAAATGCAGGCTGGGCATGTCATATTAAAAAGATATTTTGCAGAATATTTGTCAGACATGTCATTCAGCTTTGACATTCCAGTTTCTCAGTGATCTAGTTTGACATAAACCCTGTAAAACTAACACAAAGAACACTTCCACTGGTGCTTCCATGCTCTAGTGGGCAGCATTGTTTACAAATCTTTTCTCTCTCAGCTTGCCAGCCACTCACCCCAACCCAATTACCGAGTAAAACCCTGGCTTAGTTTTCCCCCAAGTTCTGCCCCGCATCCTGCATCCGTCTCGGGCCCTGGAGAGTTTCCTCTCCGCTCTCCACCGGTGTCATTTACACCTCCATCTTCCGCCCTGGCTTAGTCTGCCTTCCCCCTGCTACACGCTGCCAACTACAGCTACCCCCTGCTGATCAAGAGCACACCATCCACAAGTAAAACGGGGTTACTAGGAAATAGAGACGAAGTATATGACACAGCGAGACATCTCATTACAGCAGTAGAAGACTTTTTGCTGCTGTTTGCCTTCACTCACATCATCAGACAAAAAGAGAAGACTTGTTCTTGATTCAGTTTTTTTTAGGGGGTGGGGGGGACAGGATGGAAAAAATATGGAGGGAGAAAGCAATTCTTGGATGAATTAGAGGGATGAGCTGCTGAACCAGGAGAGATGGGCAGTAGAGGTAAAACCCCACTGTACTCGGGATTCTGCAGGAAATGAAGTTGCATTGGGAACGAAGGGAGGAAGAAGCGACACGAAGCTGGGTTAGCTGTGGGGGCAGGTGGGTGGTGACAAAGCCATTGAAGCTGAGCAGGGGTTGAGTGGGGTTGAAGCCACACTGTAAGCCCTTCTTTCCCCCTGAGACAGACAGAGTTAGAGGGCCGGTATGGGACTGGGTTACAGGGAAGGACCCGGGGCCATTTCATTACAGAAAGTGTCTGTCCGGAAGATGGGAAAGGGATTATCCTCCAAACAGGATTTATTGGAGGGGATAATTCATTGGCTGAACCCACAGTGGGGAAGTGCCGCATAGGTTGAGGTTACAATATCGCTTCATTCACAGCTTCCAACTGCCTGGTTTTCAGCAATGTATGTGTTTGTGTGTGTGTTGGGCATTTGTTCACAGGGAAGTAAAAGCATTTGTGGAGAAGTGGATGTGTGTGTGTCAGAATCAGCCTGTTTGTGTGAGGTCTCTGCTCACACAAAAAGTTTGGTGGCCAAAGGCAATAGGGAACGATTACAATGCCTTAACCCTACTTAACATTGTTGACAACACAAAAACACATTTAAATGCATTTCATTGAGGTACCTAGTGAAACCGAGTTACAAATGTATTGTATCCCACTGTCCATGTTGCATTATAAATGTGTGAATTATTATTTTTTTGATGAATCCTAATTTTTAAAGTTATGGGACTGAAGTTGTATTCTCTACGCACGTTGTGTGAGCACATAGTTCCCTCTGCTTTTCATTAGTCAATCAATCAATCAATCAATCAATCAATCAATCAATCAATCAATCAATCAATCAATAGGTTTATTCCCTCAACAAAACACATTTCATCACCAGTGTACAAAAACACTGTCTTGTAACACTTCACCTACATAAGTGAAAGGAAGCACAAAGAAAAACCTTGCAAAAACCTGCTCCTTTCCCAATAATTACAAAATATATATATATATATATATATATATATATATATATATATATATATATATATATATATATATATATATATATATATATATATTTTTCTTGGCCGAATATATTAAAATAAGAATATAACTTACAAATAATATATAATTCTCCTCATTGTTAACTCAAAAGTGTATAAGACAATAACTTTTTTCTTATAAAGTATTTAGAATTGGTTTAAAGTGGGACATTTTTCATTATTTCTTGTGAGTTGTGAATATGATCAGTATTGATTTCAAAATATTATTGAGCGGTTTGTCTTTAGTCTCTATGTGGTAAATATATAAACATAAATAAGTAAATAAATATAAACAAATCTGGCAAATTTGCTTACTGTGTTCCTTTTTATCTGCTGTGTGGTTCTGTTGTATTTAAAGTTCACTGTTGAAATGGTATTTTTTATATTTTTTTTCTTTAATTTCTAAACTCCAATGAATAAGTGTTTAGATGTTCAACTTATATGTTTCGGTAGATTATGTAAGATTATTGCATTCCCTATTGTGTCACAAAAATAAGCGTAATTCTAATAGCTATCATTGCTGCCAATCACTGGGAGGGATCCAGTAGAGCACAGTGAAAACCAGAAGGGAATCAATCCTTTTTATTGTTTGTGTATGAGGTTTATTACGACTAAAAACTAGTTGAATGCTTTGCAACACAATACTCTTTGTCCTAATTGTTACCTAAGCGGTTCTAAACCAAGCTAACAGGTAATAGATACAGTATAATACATGGAAAATACCTGCCACAATCACTTAAGTCCCACATCCCAAATTAAAAGAAGCAAATTGCCTCTCCTTGCATTTACATTTACTGTGCAAATTGTGTACACTGTATTCCCTTATTTGCTGCTTGTTAGGAAACAGCTGAGGTGTAAAAAAAACAAGAAAGGAAAAGAGGAATTGGGAGTGATTTGCTGTCTTTGGGCCTGCAGGGCAGTTGACAAAACACTGATGGAGACATAGAGAAACACAGCAGTGATTTGCATTTAACAAAGTGATATCTCCTCGTTTGTCATGATATATTAAATCTAACGGAGGATTGCCATGATATTGTCTCTCTTCATGCAATAACATGACTGCTTACATAAAACGTTGGGGACTAACTGAGCAGGAGGACGACGGGTCAGAAGATTCCAGTTGGTTGTAAATACAGCCGAGAATACTTCCACTGGTGTTCTTTATCATTGTCTTCCTCTTATCCAGGTCCAGGAGGGAAACACAGAGATGCTTCTTCCCAGGCTCACTCTGTAGATCATCTAGGGGATCCACAGGTGTCCCCAGGTCATAAGGGAAAGGTAAATACTCCTATTGGGACTTGGCTAGAAAATCTCACAAGGCATTTTGATCAGCTATCTGAACCACCTCAGCTAATTTTTTAATATGGAGAAGGAGGAGTGACTCCAGGGAAGCTTGCTTCAGTTGCCTGCACTTGGGTTGTGCTTTTTCCGTCATGAGTCGTATCTGTTGACCACAGCTAATGGGCTGAACATAGACCAATACATGTACTTATTGGTTCTGCTCTTTCTTCAGTGGAGCCAAGCAAATCAATGCCCACATTGACAAAGACCAAAAGCCATCTGTGTATCTCTAGCATCTTACTGACACTCTTGAGCAAGGCACCTAGAAGTTTCAATGTCTTTGCTTTATGTAGAGACTGACCCCCATCCCAGATAAGATAATCCATCTTTTCCATGAGCTTTTTCACTTTCAGAACCTTCCGTTTGGACAGAGATTAGCTGACTCTCAAATCAGATGCTTTGTAGGAAGTTGGAAAAAGATCATGATTTGTCAAAAATAAATTAATTTGTCCATTCTACTTGTTGCACAGACAAACTGGATCTTCCAAAAGAGGCTCCATTTACATTGGTGTATGCTACACATAACTAGGACATTTGCATTTTCTTCTTGCCCTTTCATATTTTTCTGAGGATTGCCAAAATGAGTCTGAAATCATTTCCTTAAAAGGCCGTTGATTGGGGTGCCGAGGTCTGTAATTTGCAATTAACGAACGGGCTCTGGAATTTGATTTGGGTCAAGGTCTTCATTTGCATACTCTTTTTCTGACTAGTACAAAGACTCCAGGGGTGCTCTGTCTCGATGACACCATCTCGTTGTCTGATTTATGTTCACCAGACATGGTGGAGGGTTTGGGGGGGAGGGCAAAAAAACGCCAAGCAGTGGTACCCTGCTTCACATTACTGTGCTTCTTGTGACTCGTCACGCTCCTGCAGCTAATGAATTCTGAGCACGGGCTCTGATTTCTACTGGTTCATCTCAATTGCCTGTTAATAGCAGGGTCGTTAGGCCAGGGAAATAGCAAAGTCCACATCCAGTCTCTTGGGGTGGTTACTGCAAGCTGACACTTTGATCAGTGAACTGTTCAGGTGATGGATGTTTCTTTTTTGGATTTCACCTGCTGACACTACAGATAGTGAAACCCACTGATCGCAAACAAGCAAGGTGCTTCAAAACCCAGCTTTAGTGCTTTGGTTCATTAAGTCCAGCAGGTAAAGGAAATACATTCCACCAATGTTGTTGGGACTTTCTGAAGTGCATCTGAGCCTTCCTGATCAAAGCACATGGAGAGGCATCTTCAGGAGTTAAAAACTCATGTAAATATCAATGCATTTTGGTGTATGTGTAAATAAAAATTTGTTTTGAGCATTTTGGCTTACAACTAATACAAACCCAACCTGATGGAAGACAAACTTCTATCACAGCAGTAACTTATAGTTTAATGAGTTTCTGGTGTTCGACAGAATTCTTGATTCTTTTGACAGACTTGAGGTGGAGCGATCATCTTTTCTTGAGAAACAAAAAACTGTCGATCTTGCAAATGTTACACAAAATTAAACCTGACTTTATTTAAATCTAGCGGCCAGTTTGGCACTGATAATAATTAAGCCAGTGAACTAGTAATGTGTGGTTGGAGCCAGCAGTCCTTTAAGCTGGACGTAGATGATGTTTAACAGGTAACAGGCGTTTCTCTTCAGCATGAAGGTACACGCTAATGGCTCCACCTCACACTGTCTGTAAACTTAACACACATGTTCCTTGTATTGTTTAGGAATGTAGCAAAGTTTCCTGAAGTGTCATTACTAGCAAACTGTATTACTATAGTTATTACTCCACAAGTTAGTTATGTTTTAGCTTCACAAAATAAAGCCACCTTTGATTTCTGGAAGTTTTTATTTGACGGCATTGTCACGATACTTTGCAGCACTGTGATGGAGTAATTTGCTAGATTATACATCATGGAGAACTGATGTATAATTTAATTAAAGAACGCATAACAGTGAATGTATTACTGACTAACTTGATGCCCAACTAATTAAACTTCACTTATATAGTGAAGGAAAACACAGTCTTTTTGGTTTCTTTAAACATGAGGAACATTTTTGTTCTCCTGGATACAGTAAAACAAGGGCGGTGGGTGGACGTTAGCAGCCATGCTAATTCAGCAAGAAGAAAGAAGAAATGGGGGTAGGAAAAACCCCACGAAAAATAAGAAACATTCTTGAATAACTCAATGCATTTATTTAACGTAGAACATGAGACACGAACTAAACGAAGGCGCCCAGTACCTTAAATGTATTCTTCAACATCGTCATCATTCTCACTGTTTTTACCTTTTCTCATTTACTCCTTGTTGGTAGCTCCACCTAGTGGCTTGGGGTGATTTAATACTACATAAGACACATGACGCTTTTTGACAGACTCCAATACACACCTACATATTTTTCCATGCCTATAAGTAGATGGTCAGGAGTAATTCTAATGGCATAACTATGAAGTGTCATCTCAAAGATGCTGAGCATCTGCTCATGCTGATAATCTTTGGTCCCATATTGGAAGTGAACTCAGCCCCTACTAATGGGATGAGTACATCACAGTGTGAGGCAAGACAATAAAATGCTGCCCCTGGGAGCCACCAGCTTTGATAGCAGTCTCTTGCTTTTTCTGATGGATCAAGAAAAGAAAATGAGATATTTCAAAATCAAGTTATATCCTTTATTGAAATATGCACAATCAACACTTTGTGCATATTTCATATCAGGACTTGTACTTACTGGTTGTACAGGTCCTGACAGAAAATGCATGTCAGGAAGAAATGTATTAGTATATTTTTCTATCCAACCATCAAGATGAATGGATTGGGTCTTGGTAGTGGGTGGATTGGGTCCAGCAGAAAAACCCAGGCTGCTCTCCAGCTCCTCCACATAATCACCTTTAACTAAACAAGGCGATTATGTTTATTTTCAAGATAAACATTTTCAAAATTTTCAAGAGTTTTTTTTTTATTGCAATGTATTTGCATGACAAGAGGAGAATCATGTCGATCAACACGTATAACAGTTTTAAGTTTTTCATCTCCCAATATTGAATTGTGTTGGTGATGTCCGACTGTCCGACATGTTTTTGCAAGCACTGCTTCATTTAGTTTTAAGACTAAAATTGCATCTTGTTTGTCTGCTATCACCTGGAGAAAACCTGCAGTTATTTATTTCAAACACCACACTTGTGCTGTAGTTTAGGTATTGGTGCTTACAGCTCAATTTCCCCAAGTTCATTACTGCTCACTGTATCTGTGGAGTGTGTTTAGTTGGGGAGCCCGTGGCTTGGCAGTCCCCAGGGTGGAGTGTGTTTGTTTAGGGCCAGTGCTCTGCTTGGACACTGAGATGCAGATGGTGCAGGGAGCCGGCCCTGGAGTGCCTTTGGACACGCTCTGGCAGAGTGCAGGGTCATGTTCTTTCACCGACTACAAGACAGGAAATCCATTTAATTACCTGTGAAGCAGAAGAAGGTGGTGTGGGGGGCTGACAGAGGAGGACTGTGTTCCCCAAGCACTCTGCCAGGGAAAAGGGGCAGGGGAAAAAATGGCACTATGCAAGGAAGTCAGAAAGAGGTAGAAGAGTTACTGTATAGAAAAGGCGGAAGAAAGCAAGCAGAGAATGTGGTTACTTTCAAATTCTCTGATTACTCCATTAATTGTAAAAATAATCAATAGAGTGCTTGTATACTAAAATATTCTTTTACAACAACCCCAGCTGAAATAAATACAAACTGAGATAAAGAAGGAATGAAGCTTTTTACCACACTGTCAAATCAGAAGAATTGGGTTTCCGAAACATACAAATAACAACTAGCTAAATATTTTTTCAGCAGCAATTTCAAGAATTTAAAGACAACTTTTGTTCGCATGCATACAAATTTTGACTCAGTTTCAGCACATATTTTAGCATTTTATCTCAAAAACCATCTTCTGCTTTCATAGTTTCACTCGACGCAGTTTGGAGGAATACTGGTGCACACCATGCATCAAAATGGTTTCGTGACTTCAAGTTCTCAGTGTAGGAGCAACATGGCTTTCCAGTTAATGTGGTAAGAAAGGCAACAGTAGGCTTTCCCAGATTGAAGCCTAGAACTGTCACATCAGAGGAAAAGCTTCGCCCACAGCCATTTCCTGGAACATTCACCATGACACTCTGTTGGCTGGTTCTTTTCTCAGATCTGTGCCTCTAAAGGGCAGAGGAAAGAGCAATGGGATCAGAAAATATTAACATTAGCCTGCACATATTTACACTGGAAAAGGTAAAAATAATTCTCTATATTCCAGGGGGGATGAAAAGATGGTGATATTACATAACTACCTCAATTTGCTTATTTTTTAAATTATTTTTAATTAGATTAGAAGACAAATTTGAAATAGAAAATTAACCAAAAATACTGATTAACACCATGACTAAATGTTTTCTATGTCTACCACACAGTAGTACAGCTCTGATGCCAGTGTGGTCTTTTCTGGTTTGATAATTATCAGAATGTTACTTTTCAGCTGTGCGAGAAAGCCACAAGTAATGCAGTGTATGGGTTTAGTCATAAGTGGGCTCAGCTGGAAGAAAATTACAGTTCTGTTTTTAAACTGGTCAATTACTTTGAAAGAAGTTGCTTGACACTGAGGAGGATGTGCGTCTGCACTTTACTAAGTTTTCTTTGTAAATTACAGTAGACATAATGACATGCATCACCTGTAATGATGCAGGGAAAGAAAGTTTGACTTCAGGAGAAATTACAAAGAAGTTAGAAACATGATCTTTGATTGTTACACTGGCCTTGTTATCAATTAAATCAGCGAAACTTTTGTTTCAGAAATTTTCAGAGTGCCCACTTAAAATGTGACTGCTACAGTTCCACCTTAACACATAAATCAATTTTCATCATCCATCTAAAACAGAGCATCACCGATGATGGCCGTTTTAAAGCTAGAACAGAGGTCAACTCTGAGACACCTGTTTAATACACTGGAACTTTGAGAGATGAGCTTAATTCGTTCCGTGACCAAGTTCATAAGCCAATCTGCTCAAGTTTCAAACTAATTTTCTCCATTTAAAATAACTATAATACATTTAATCCGTTCCAGCCTTGTAAGACATCTCCATCCCACACTTCTTTTAAGGTTTTTTTTTCTTCTTTTAAGGTTTTTACCGCCACCAAGTGGAAATCCTGGTTCTGTCCAATAAACATCCTTCTTTTCTTTGTCTGGATCAACAAGGCATGGTATCAGTTGGTATCCTGAGTTAGCTCAACTCCTAACTCAGGTTTCTGGTCCTATTTCAGACAAAAATATTGACTGAACGATGGCTCGTATTTCAAAATACTCAGATGTTGATATGCTCATATGTTGAGGTTCCACTCCCTCTTAGTTGGCTTCAAATATCCTCCAACCAGCTCACCAGCTGCAAGAAATGCCGTTTGGAGCCGTGGCTTTCAAAACAGAGAAATTAGTCGAGATTCTTTCCAATCTTAAGGTATTCGGTGATTTCAAAATGTTGCTGGTACAAAACTATTGGTCACACCTTTCCAATGTTTTGAACTTCTTTCAATAAAATATTAGAGAAAATGGCAAAGAGTTGTTGGGCCATAAAAGCTTGCTGATACACTCAGAGTAAAAATAAGATAATCCGATGGTACGTTGCACTTAAAGTATTCTTTTAAGTTTATTAATGCAAAAAGTCACGTGAGATTTTTTGAATTTATCGGCACAATATAAAGTTACATTTATGTAACTTTGTATGTAAGTTTATAAAGTGGTCATTTTTGGTTGGTCTGGTGACAGTTTTCTTTTCTCCAAAAGCAGCATCTCTCTTCCTGTAAGCAGAGAGATTTTTTTAACAATATTGGTTGAATAAGTCCATCGACAGACAGATCTACCCTTATTAGAACTTTGTATCATCCACTGATTTTAATTACTGCATTCATGCCTAACCCAAGCATTTCCTTACCTCTTGCCATTCCTAATTTATTCCTAACCTTAATCTTAACCAAAGCCTATCTCACAGCAAAAGTTTAAAACTTCTCATCCTAAACAAGTGGGTCCACTGTGTTAGGACGGGGCTTTGGCCCCCCAATCGGAGCCAGTATGCCAGAAATGGCTCTAAATAGGACAGCAAAGCAATTACACACACACAAAGACTTTTTTAAATTTGACATTTTGCTTTTTCATGCTTATTACAGCAGCAGTGAGAACATACAGGTTTCTCTGAGAAGCTTGGAAAAGCATCTTGGAAAAAACAAGATCATCAGGCAACACAAGCCGCTATGCTCTGAGGACTTGTTTGGTACCTTCTAGTTTAAGTGGGTGCTGCAGTCTCTTTGTCAGGCACTTTGCTGTATTCCTGCCGGAGTACAAATTAAAGGCAGATCTGATTGATTGCGAGATGCCTGTGTGGCAAATTTATCAATTCAGTATCTCTCAGTGTCATGCTGGCTTAAGAATCCTAATAATTGTGCTATTTGCGTAATCTGCTCATGATTACACAAAGGTGTGTGGAAGCAGGTATGTGCACAAAGGCTGTAAAGGCTTTGGCGAGCCCAAACAATCAGCTTTTTATTTATGAGTTGGAAGAAGTGCAGGGCAGGAAAGAAATGAGGTGAGGCACAGAGCGAGTTGAGAGAATTTTATTATGCTGTAGTCTGCATGCATCAGGGGGGTCACAGCTTGTTCTGTGCCTGGGTAAGTAAATTGGCATGCAGTACCACCAACACTGTGCACTACTGACTGCATGGCGCATCTCCATCCGCCCCTTTCCACCCCCCTCCTTGCCGTTGCTCCCTTTATTGCTTGTTTTCTCCAAGCTAACCCTTAGCTTCTTTTCGTCTTTCCTGATGGGTCATGCAACTAACGATCTGTCCAACTAAAGAGCCCAGGAGACTCAGTTCAACTCCAGTTCAGGCCATGACTGGGAGAGGGGAACAAGAGAGAGTGAGAGGGAAGACAGAGAGGGATGGATGAGGAATCACTGAGGAGATGTGTTCAGTATTCATCACCCTGTTTGATCATTTGTCAGTCCAGCCTTTTGCTCCATTACTGTTGTTTTTGTCCCAAAATTGCAAGAGAAACCGTCCCCAAACTCTGATCCTGTTGTTCAGAACAGCAGCAGATGTGTGCTGATTTATTTCAAAATCCAGAATAGCTACATTTTAAAATTTTATCGCAGAGCAGTGCATTCACAATGCATGAATATCACCACAGTCTTGAATGTATAATAACAGAAGTATTTGTTCACCGCAATGCCTTGCAAAAAGAATCTGTAGAACAAAACATTGAAGTGGCTTAACTTTAGTTCATGCAAAGCCACAAACTTAAATGAGTTTTAATGGCTACTTGGGTAGCAGACCAACACTAAACAGTGCCGAATTCAGAACTAAAATGTAAAACAATGCATTGTTTTATGTTAGGATGTTATTATGCTTATGTGCCTGTCCAGTGGGAGCCACATGCATGCACAAAAATAAGTGTTCAATACCTTCATTTAATGACTTTGGTGCAGAATATTAATTTGATGTTGTTTTTCTTTCTCTTGAAGATCCTCTTATGTTTCATCTCCAAAGTCATCAGAATTTCACAATAAAGTTTAGGAGACGGAATTTAAACTATAGCAACATCCTTGAAAAGATACAACAAACACAGCCATGATAAGAAAATGTGAATGAAAGTGAAGGATTAAAAAAAAAAAAAAAATTTGTTTTTTTGCAAATTGTGTACATGACTTGGCATATGAAGTTTATATGAAGTGTTCAGAGAACAAAAAAACCAAACAAATCCTCAACATGTAAACCTTTACTTAACCATAAATCATGCAGTCTCCCAACATCACTCACAATGCTGCTTCCCCCCATTTTTTTTAATAATGTAAATTCAATTGCTCAAAGAACTGACAAAAATACTGGTACAACACCCTTAACTGTAGGTTTTGTAAATTTTACGCACACATTTAGGACATGCCAGAATTTATTCCCACCTGACCATGAAAGTAACTTTTCTTACATCTCAATCTTGGTTCTTCGTGGAATGTATTTATCTTTCATGATTTCTTGAATGAAGAAATGTTTCTCCATATATAATCACTTGTATTATATTGGAGCTCAGTAACACTCAATGGGGAGCTTCAGCCTTCCTGAAAAAAAGGCTGAATAATGTTCAAGGTTTTATGGCTGAAACCAGTCCTTGAATTATTTTATTTAAAAACAATTTTCAAGGTGAGATCTCTGCTATGTGGATATGTTGTGTTTCACAGGAGACACTAACGGAAGATGAACAACATGCTTCTGTTTATATTAAATATGCAGAAGACTATCAAGACAAAATGAAAGTAAAATGGGAAAAAAAACCCCAACAGACTTAAGCCATAGGTTTAGGCGCAACAAGAACAAAAGAGAATCAAACCTATTCTATCAGCTCAACCCTGGTTCTAAAATATGCAGATTTCTGACCTGATCTTCCCCTTCTGACAATCTTAATGACGTCTCATGAGATATTCCTGCCGTGTGTGGTGTGTTCAGCGGGATCTAGTCTACTCTGAAGTTCTCCGACCTAAAACCTGGAATATTTAACATGTTGAATTGTCTCGACCTGGGATCAGAGCGTGTGTGGTGTAGTATTTAGATGATGTGAACCACTTCTTTGCGTGTTTCTAAGTTTATTCGAAGAATTTTCTTTGTTTAGCTTCTCCTATCATCCCATTTCTTCTGAACATTTTCTCTGTATGCATGACCCCACCACCAGGATATTGTGTGACAACCCAATAATTGTAAGCAAAACATGCAACATTTAAATGACATTGTCAGAGGAAGCAACAAAATCAAGTCATCTTTCTGGTTTGCTAAGGCATTTCCATGTTTGCCAATCCACGTGAGAGCAGCAAAACGTGAGCTGCTGCTGGGTGTGGAAAGGTGCTTTTGTTTGTTTTTCTCTTTTTGAAGTCATACTTAGATATGTGCCAGCTGAGAAATGTGTTACTATTAACTTTTGCTTCAGAGTCCATGATACTGTGTGCTCACAGCATTTTATAGCACATTACCTTCTTCCAGCGCAATGGGCCACATCTCTCAGACCCACACTGTAATATCACAGCTAGGAAATCAGCTTTTTAACAGACGGATGCCTGGCTGTCACCTGGCAACAGCTTCTGGAGAGGCTTTATAAAACCTTAAGTGCAACACATAGCCTTCTTGATGCCCTGACAGCAGGTTGGTGATGGTTTGTGTTCAGACTTACCTAATGACGCTGGAGCTTAGAGAACTCTTTGGTGCAGTAGATCCAGAAGGAGGCCAGCTGAGCCCATCATGTTGAAAATAATTGATAATGCATTTAATAAATAGCTCCTGAGCCAGTGATGTACCCTCACCATCTGCTCCAGTATAATTCCCTCCCTTTATTAATGCTAGGTAGCTATTAGATCACTATGGAGATGATATAATAACTCATGGCATTGTTCACATGTTATTTGTCTCTTCAAATTCCAGACTGGAAAGTGTTTCTGCAGTTATCTCATCAAATTAATGACTTGAAACAGTTAGATAAGGTCTTCAGTTCCAAGTTTAACAAAGTTGTTTCAAAGGAAGATTGCAATTATATACACCTGTGGCCACAAACATAATTTGTTGGAACTTCATACTGTTATTTGGTGAAATTGGATTATGTTGAGTATGCATCAGTATGTATTAGCCTATTCCAGATGGTTATCTGGATGAAGCTGTCTGCCAGATAAAAGTAATGTTCCCCAGGTGACTTTCAGAATAATGGTCTCCACAGGCGCAGTAAGCCAACATGTTTTTTTTGCTCAGCTAAAAGCATATTTTCACAGCTCTCTCTGACAGAGCTATTTGATCCAACATGAATCATTTAATGTATGCACTTTGGTTTGAAGGCTAACATTGATTTTAAGTTTCCAGCAAAAGGCCAATATGTGATTGAAAGTGAAACTCGGTGAGTTGCGCTGAGACGCACCACCACAACCAACCCACGTACTTAATGCGCTGCTCTTGGGTAGTGTTTAATGTTGAATACTGTGTCTGCGCTCCACCTGTCAGACCAAATTCTCCTTGTAAACCTTGTTAGTCTTCTCTGCCCTTTATAAAAACAACCCACATGACATTCTGGTTTCGTACATAAATCTGGGAATGCGTCTAACCTTGGGGACTGTGTCACGGAGGGCTTCTAAAATGAAAAGTCCTTCTTGTAAATCTTTAAGTGCTTTGGCTGTTTAAATTGTATTAAAGCTTAAGGGTCAAAGTAGTCAGCATCCTTTATACTACCATTGTACATTTTTGCAAGCTACAGGTAAGTAGATATTTCTTTTTTTGCCTCTGAACCTTTTATCAGTAACTCTGCTGCTGCACTTTTTTCTATCTAGTCTTCTGTTTTGGTTTTCAGTTTGCAACATATTTGGAAAATGTTGATCTGCGATGTTATTGCTCAATCAACTACAATAAACCTAAATTTCCCCGGCTCTTTTCTTTCCATCCTTCATCATTGTGTTACACCACTCTATGCTTTTGTAGCATGAATGTAACTTGAAATACAATATCTGACCAAATATTGCACCCAAGCAGTCCATATGAATGCAAATTTTGGTATTGCTAAGACGACTGCAAATTGTTATATTGTTTATGTTTCTAAAGGAACACTGCAAGTGAAATATGAAGAAACTAAGCACATTTTGTTAATGTGCTTAGTTTGTTAGCTGTAAGTCCATGAAGAATACAACATGTGCTTCTTACAATTCCCTGTGCTAGCACATAAAGACGAAGTACGTTTTGCAATAATTAATGATCACCTGTCCTTCTTGAGTTGACCGTACCAGAGATCTTCAAATCCAGACCTCCAGGGCCAGTGTCCTGCAAATATTGGATGTGTCCCTTCCTGGCCCTGAATCACATAGCGGAATCTCCCCCCTTTCCTGCTAATGACCTGATTATTTGACTCAGGTGTGTTGAAGATCTAAAAGTTGCAGGACACTGGCCCTCGAGGCCTGCAGTTGAAGAAATCATACATAAATTTTGTAGCGACGGCTCTGTGAGGAACTGGGGGATGAGCCACATCCAAGTTGTGGAAGTCATGCCACCCTTTTTTTGTCCATGTTAATAAATCCATAGCAACTTGGATTAGCTGGCAATCAAATTATGCAAGGTTCGGTATTAAAAAAAGTCCATTTTAAAATCTACAGGATGAAAGACACTTCGTTTAGTTTAAACACAGCCAGTCAGAATGACAAACGCCAAATCAATGCTTCTTTGATTAGGATGATATGGCAAACGGATGGATACATGGTTGGAAACTGTTTTTCAACATTCTGCTTTACATTAGCTAGAGTTGAAGAATACAATGAAGGAATCCAGCAAAGATGGACTGACCAGAAGGGTGTAAATACTGAGAGAGTTTTTACAGGGTATTGAATACAGGTTAGTGTAATGACTGAATGTAATGTAATTGTATGGGGACCATGACTGCAAAAAGCTGAAGGAGAGGGATCAACATCCTGGCATCTTGTGGGTGAATAAACAATCAGAAAACAGAACATATGTATTGACCCATTAAATTAATTACGATTTTATGGATATGTTTATATCCATCAATTCATTAGGTTACCACATTGTATGTGCTTAGTTACACAGCGACTGATGTTTTCAAGCCTTCATTCTTGTTAATTATAATAAATTTTCTTCTCACACTCATTGCAAACATTCACAATTAGAATATTAGAACATAGCAATGAAAAAAAGAATCATTGGCATCATTAACATAGAAATGTGGGCTTCATGAAATATATGCTTAGTACATGCTTAAAAGTTTTTATTTTCAAAAGGTGCCTTTATTCTGACAAATGAGCCTCATCATGAGAACAGATAAACCAAAGGCCCGCAGATTGTGACTGACCCCTCCTGTTTACTGCACAGCTTTTATTATTGTTTTGTTTTTATATTTGATTTGTCACGTAGGCAGTCAAACTTAATTATTTAAAAGTGAGACAATATTCTACTAAGCCAAAAATCTCGAATCTATCTGTGCCTATATTAAGGTTTAATCTCAATATAACTTTTAGTGCAAATAACTGATGTACTTCGGTACTCAGGCGGATGACACAGTTAAAAGTGTTGCTAGGGATTTTGATGCCAGAATGGTAGAAAACAACATAAAACATATCAATGTGGCCGTTTCCGCCTCTAATCCAAACCGGGTTGTAAATGTATCTAAAGGCTGTTGCTCAGAAATGATAGTTTTGGGTGAAGTTTCTTCATTAAGATACCTCTGCAGGAATGACAGCTCATGCCCAGCGGTTCATTATTGGGTATGGGTTTCCCCACAGGAGCCTTTTGTTTGTCTTTGTGTTCAAGCAGAAATCGAAAAGGTCTGGGTTGATGCTTTCTGCATAGAGGGCGATCAGTCACTTCTGATTAGAGCACGGATGGCAGGTCAAACAGAACAGAAGAATACAGTTGACTTCATGTGACTGAGATAAATATATCTAGACAAAAATTATTAAAATGGGCCGTGGGGAAAGGCATCTAAACTTTGATTGGATAATATTATGTATACTAAAGATGTTTATGTATACAATTAAAATCCAGATAAGCTATTTTTTTTCTCACCGACATCAATTGGTACTAAATGTTCCAGATTTATGTCACTTCATAAAAATTGTTCCTATTTTCTAAATGCTAAAACAACGAGAGTGTGAATTTCTAAGGGATGCTTTGCATGCTTTGGTGATAGAAAGAGGCATTTATTCCATCAATAATAAGCAGAACTGCCTCTAAATTGTCAATTGATTCAAACATTTTCGGTAGCCTTCAACAATCGTAGGCTTACTGTCCATTTTGAAATTCCCTTTGTGCCTTTACTTGACTGATGTTTGTTGTCAACCCTGTGAGGATTTCTGACAAAAGTATTTACAAGGTATTTCACTTTTGTTGTGGGTCTGAAACAAACATTCAACACCAAAACACATCTGTGGGTGATTGCCTCCTACTTAAACATTACAATGCCTGAAAAATCCCAGGAAACTGCAAACCATGTCAAGGTTTGCAGTTCTGTTCAGGCTGTTTTTCATGACTTTCTGTGATTTTTCCCATATGGCTTAAAAAGATGTCTGAAAAATAAACTTTCCAAACGTTTGTTTTTAACAGACACCTAATTTTGGTAATCATTACAGACTGAAAATAAAAAAGTATGTCTGATTTAACATCAGACAGTGAAAAATAAGATTCTTCCCTAAGACAGTGTATGTAAATATCTGGTTTCAGTTGTACATGGAAACAGGTTTTGCAATGAGCATTTCAAATAAACCTCCATAAATCTACATCAAATGTTATGTTCTGCAAGGTTCAATAAATCAAGGTCACCATAACATCTACGGCCACACAAAACATGATCAGCAGTGCCCCTCAGGTAAAATACAGCGTCATGGAAATGTAATAAGGCGATGGTGGTTTTGGGGGAGGAAATCACCTCCGACTCCCTTCACATCTTTGAAGTTGTGAAAATCAATGCACTGTTGAATCTGGGAATTGCATGTTCTAGTGAATGATTTATACCATTTCTCAAACAAAGAAACTGCTACAATCTTCCTGCCAGCACTTCCTCTCCACCTCTTTGAAAGCTTACGCCTTTGTAGCTTGTGCAACAATATGTGCGTCTGGAAAATATGTGTGCCATAAATTAAGGTTGACTGGACAAAGCTTGGATTCTGCCCTTGTGCTACAAAGGGGTATTATTGTGCGGTGGAGAGGCAGAGGAAAAGCGAAGTCATCTGCATCTGGACGGACGAAAAGTGGGCTCTTGCATTCAGTTTGAGTCCCTCTGTGGCTGCGGAGGCCAGGCCTGCTGCTGCAGATAGACTTGTTCCAGCTCGCAGCCCTCCCTGGCTCCTCACCCTGCCTCATCCCAGGAACAGATGGAGAGAGGGGAGCGAGGCAAGGGAGGGTGTTGAAATAGTTCCTTTTTCAGGGCCTCATAATAAATGTATGGATCGAAACTGTCGGCTTACTGTACAACTAACAGTTTAGAGAGGCGGCATTTCATTGATGCTGATGGAGAATGAAAAATGATGTAGGACTTGGTTGACATTTACAAGAGATGCACAAATAAAGACAACTGTAACAAAAATATAACTGTAACACTTTCCTTCAAGACATCAAGTTTAATAGGTAAATTTAAAAACTCCCCCAAAAACCAGTGCAGGATCCAAGAAGTTTGACCTGGAGATTTATTGGAAACATTAGTTCTTTCTAAAAGATATCCTCAATAAACTGAACTCAAATGTAAAGCCTTGGTCATAATCAGCATCACTACGAGTTTTTGATTGGTACACTAATAGGAAATACACTGTCACACCCTTTTTTAGATTTATGTCTGAAATTGTAACTGAACCATTTAAATAACATTTAAATAACAAAGGATCCCAGGAAGAGAAGAGATTTGTCTGCTGTTTTTTATGGCTATGTGTTAACACACTAATATACATCTGATGATCTTTGGATGAAGGTTCAGTGCAAAATGGGTGAGGGCCCTACGTAGTCAAATAATTATTTTCAATACTATTAATCATAAAATATGTCTGACTCGTGTTGGAGCCACTTCAAGCAATCAGCATTCCGAGGTGAGTGTCTGCAAACATTTCATGACATCAAGTAATGTTATTGTCAGTTCATGGATGCCACATTCCAGTCACACTTGTTTAAAGGCAAAATTTGACATTTTTTATGCTTGGAAACTTTTACAGTAATCAAACATGATAGCAGACCTATCACATTCAGAGAAATTGTTTTATTTTCAGCTAGAGTCAGATCCAGGGTAACTTTTTTAATCAGGTTCTGTAGATGCCTGCTGTCTTTCCAGCATCAAATTTTCCTCACTTAGTTTACCATGTTATTCTGTGTGTTGATATGCTTGAGATTTGCACCTCAAGTGATTCCTATCAGATTTTACTACAAGCTCGGTTACTGCGGGATTTGTGTCTCCTTATTCTGGTCCCTTATGTGTTGTTGTAACCACCAGTAATATGCAAAATGACCTCCACTTCTTCTAACCCTCCTTTATTTCAGTCAAGCAGCAGGTTATTGGACTGAGGAGATGGTAATGTGGCGTGGCACAAGAGGTGCAGCCGATGGCATTAGGCTCTCACATCAAACCCTGGTGAACCCAGCTGATTAAAGAAACACATCTGCCAATGTCAAACTCACCACCATGTTTAAAACTGAGAAACAATGAGCAAGACCGCATTTTTAATTACCAATAAACAATTGTTAGCATTCAAGTGAACTGAAAGAAGCACGACGAAGTCTGAAGCCGTGCAAAGAATGATGCTACAAACGCAAAACAGACAAGTCAAGGAGCTTCTTGTCAGAACACATATGTCCTGGTGAGCTCTGGAATAATAATGATGCCAAGTGAAGATCACTCATGACGCAGTTCAGAGACTACAAAGACATCATACCTTTGAAAGAGTCATGAGATGGAAAAGCTGGAGGCATGAATTAAGACGAACAACACCTCCCGCGGCTTTGTACGCGGTCCGATGTATTGCAAACAGCAGCTCTGTGCCAGATAAGAAGCCAAAAGAGTGATGCGTGTGGGAGCAAATTGATCCAATCTAACAGGGTTCAGAAAACCTTAGCCCAGATCAAAGCTCACTTGGGCACTCAGATCACCCACTGAAAAGGGAAAGATGCTCGGAAGAAAAGAAAAGAGGGGGAGTGTCTTGTCCTTTCTAATTATACATTTCAGACAGTTTGCCACCAATTATCTCCCCTTCAGTAGCATCTGCCCTTCACACGACCGCATAGATAATGTGTGGCAAGCCCACCATTGTGTTGAAAACCGAAACTCAATCTATGAAATTTCCCTGATGTCTGTTGATGGAGATTTCAAGGTGACGCAAAGATTTCAACTTAGTTTATAGTTCATCACAAATAAAAACACATATGGACAGTTCTGACTCTTAAACGCGTACCAGAAATAAACAGCTCCTTCTGCAGTTCCATCCCATGCTCCTGTCTGCCTTGTTGAGCCCATCGGGTAATAAAGACCAGAGGAGGTGTTGCAGTTGTTAGAGTGACCACTGTTTTCGCTCAGGACCGGAGGCCGAATTATGTTTAAGAAGCAGTGAAGCAGTACGCAGCCTTCACGTAGGTCCCAACAAACTCCCTTAGGCGGCTTCACTGGCTGCACAGAGCAAAATATCAACTCAAAGACGAGGGAACTGTCAAGGCAATGTGGAGGTGCAGAGAAATGTTGTGATCAAATGTGCCACAAAACCAGGTGAGCGGTTAAAACAATGGCTGTTGCCGTGAAGGATACATGGACAAAAAGCCTCAACAAATAAAAATAGTCAGAAAACAAATTTTACCAAGCAAATTCAGAAAATAATTTAAAACACTGAAGTGCACTTTTACAATTTGACCCACACCTTAGCAACCAAGCTCTAGTATTCAAATTAGCCTGACAATAAATAGTGAGGGTGAAGGCAAAGCACCCATTTTAAATGTCCTTTGCATAATTTTTGGGCTAAAAGTTGATGAGAAGGAACTTTTTAACCTGTCGGCTGCTATAACTTCTCATGGGCTATTGCTGTAAATTCACCTCAAACCGCCACGTATCTCAGGGTTCAGACATCTCACACTAATGCCTGCTGATGCATATTCATACACTGCACAAAGGATGACATCAGAAGCCCTTTCTTGCTATCCGGCAGTCTTCATTATGCTCACTTACACCTAAATTTGCAAAGCTGCACCGTAATTATTTAAATGTATTTGTTTGTGTTTTTATCCCATCAGCCTACACTTTATTCATAATCAGATTTCCAGATTTACTTTGTTTGAGAGTCAGAATTTCTTTTGACTGATTTCCATGTTTTATTTTGTAGAGGTTTGACCTGCAAATGCTATTAGAAAGCTGTTGTTGTAAATCAGCTTTGCAACAATATTTCAGAACAAAGACAAAATAGCCATGGAGTTAAACCATTTTTAGTGTCGTATATTGGCAGATAGCATGATTAATATCACTAAAACAGCAGTTCTGCTGTGCATTCCCTAAAGAATTTAAATCTCACATTAAAATTGAGAGTTTCAAAAGGTTAGGCATAACACCTTCATGGGCCTGAGAATAATTGGATTTTGGAGTTTCCAGTCAGATCAGTCAGCTAAAAATCATCTGATTCCACTCACCAGCTGTTTTATTAGTTAATTTTTAAACATATTTGCTGTGGTCTGGAATGTCAGTGGAGGAACGTTTGAATGCAACAGGCAGGATGATGTTCACTGTAGTGTGTTCATCTTTCAACTTTTATGTCTATTTGACTAGTGATGCTTTCAAATAGCAGATAAACAGAGTCAGCTACCTACTGAGTCAGCTAAAATGCTAACAAAAAGGTTTTGTTTGTTCCACGTTTTCTTTTTTTGATATTAAATGTTATTAAATAATATTTTGATATTATGTAGCCAGGATGCAGATTTGTCTGCATGTAAGCAGGGTTAGAAGACATGCCTTTGGTTAAAGTTTTAATATTGTTGAATACAGACTTTTTGTAACAATCAAAAACAGTTAAACAGTTGTATTTGTTCAATGCAAATATTTTTCTTAAACAACTGAAGTTAAGAGGGAGTGCATTGAAATTGCTCTTCTGACACCAATATAATAAATGCCCATCTAAATACTGCATTTTAATGTTGTGAAGGTAAATTATGCACAGGATATTGCGCATAATTTGTCCCCGAATTTTGTTTTTAACTTTTAATCTAAATGTTGTTACATCATCTTCATCACTTAAAACTGCTTATAAAAATCTGTCTTCTCAGAAAAGAAAAAAAAAATCATTCACTAAGTTTAAAATGCTGAAGTCTTCTGGGGGGGAAAAAAATAACAAAAAGATTCTTGACTGGAAAAGCTGAAATGATTTTACAACAACTCTGAATGCTCCGACTTGCTGGCTAAGATAAATCGTGCAGTTGGAGGTCTGTAGGCTCCAGCAAAGTGAATCAACCAGATGCAGAAGTATGTGTGTAAGTGCATGTGCATGTGTGTGTCCATGAAAAGAGCAGACCTTTCCCACATGGCAAAAGGCTTCACTGGAGCAGACAATTGCAATGTAGCCATGTGAGAACGGGGCGAGATGGAGTCACTTCTGCTGACGGCTCATAGAAAACCCAACAGTTTTGATAGGGGAAGACACTGTGCCGAAGGCTGGACAAACACGTACAAAGTCTCCACAAAGGTCCTGAAATGCCTGCTGTGGAGATGCTCCTTGCTGCTAAAATTACATTTAACCCATGCGTCTGAACATGTGCGCTGCATGCATCAGTGATGGGGGCGGGGGGTTTGTAGGTGAACATTAATCAGCAAGAATGATCGATGAGCTACAGTGCCAAGCAAAAGTATTCATGCCCACTTTTTCCACATTTTGTCACATTAAACTTCAAAGTCTTTCATGTGGACTTCATGGGACAGATTAACCCATATTTATGAAGTGGAAGGAAAAAGGTTTTTACTAATAAAAGAAATCTGCAAACTACATTTTTTTTACTTTCCCCCGGCACCCCTAAATAAAGTCCAGTGGAGCCTGTTACCTTGATAATATGCAGAAATGTTGTGCAATTCACGTATTTCCCTTTATTACATTGAAACCGCTTCAGCTGTTTACTTTTGTGTGGAAGACAATACCTGTGCAACCACAGGGGTCTGAAGTTATATCTTGTCTTATTTCACCTTCACTACGTTGCTTGACAAGTATAATTTAATTTTGTACTCATTTTATAGCCAATTTCAACCACGATATGCAAAAAATACCAAAGGTTTTAAAACCTTTATGGGGTTTTATTGATCTACAAATATGTATGTAGAACGTGGCATTTGAATAGTTTAGACTTGTGTAGTATTTTCTGTTTTAATTCCATCTATTTAAAGCTGCAGAATGTAACTTTTATTTTAAAAAAAAAATCAGTTTCTTACTTCATGTTTGTTTAGACTGTCCTCTGTCATGACAGTATAGTATGAGACAGATATCTGTGAAAAAAAATCAATCTCTTCCAACACTTCCCAGCGGTTGTTTCTGACCAGGAGTGGTGCATTTCTGCAAACGGCGACAGGAGGAGTTTGATTTTTTTCAGATCATATGTATCATACCATCCCGTTATGACACGGTGACAGTTTTGTGTAAATATATATATATATATATATATATATATATATATATATATATATATATATATATATATATATATATATATATATATATATATATATATATATATATATATATAATTTTTTTTTTGGTAAAAGTTATATGCTGTAGCTTTAATCATAAATATATTAAACGTTTGAAACATGTATTTTAAGGTTCATTAAGATGAGACCCAAAACTAACTTAGTTACCTTTTTCAAAAAAAGCAGCTACAAACTATAACTAATTACTTTTTTAAAGTAACTTATCCAATAGTTGGGTTGATTAAGACACAATAAAAACTTCAATGTTCTTTTGCTTGGTGGGTTAGTTTAAGGTATTAGAACAATAACAACAACAACACCAAAAAAGTATTTTTATTTATTTTTTTGTCAATGTAATGAAAGAAAGTGAAAAATGCCATGCAGTTCTATCACACTTTTACAGATCAATCGTCTTGTTTACATGATCTACTTTTAATGAAGTGGAGGTGCTGCTTTAAATCCAATTAGTATTGTTATTTTATCCCTGAGGATTTCTGCCCTTTTTAAGACGTACAGCACAGAGCCAATGAGGTGGCACTGAGCCATGCTGCCTCTCACATGACAGAGCTTATTAGCTGCACTGTATCTAATGGCCATCAGTCCGACCATTGCGGTATTATTTACAGCCGTCATAATGAGGCCTATACTTAAAGATGTAATGTTAGATGTTAGTGTACAAAGAAAGCATGTGATATTGGATGAACGATTGTACAATCGTAAAGAATGATTAATTGGATTGATGATCCAGATTTATAAAGAGAGTGATTGCAAAATGAAGCATTCGCACATCCAATTTACGTCTGAATTCAAGTGTAGCCCAAGAAATGGCTGCAACATTATTAATACTCCGATATATACATCAGCACCGCTGCATAATCACCTGCGCATTGTCACCCCAACATAACAGGCTTCATAAAAAAAGAAAAAAAAATCATTGAACGCTATTTTCTTCTCATCTCTATGGTCCATTCAGCCATGTAATGTCAGCCCTCACGTCGCTGATGTACACATTTTGCTATCTTTACTGCGAGATCAAGTTGATATGTCAGGCGTGCCATAATGCTTTCAAAGTTCCAACCATACAACTCGACAATGTCAGACTCATAATCCAATAAGTCACATCAACTATTACCTTAAAGAGAAAATGTGGGATCGGATCATTGGAGCACATCGTCCAAGGAAAAAGAACGATTCACATTTTGAACAAATTTCTTTCATATCAATTGAGAGACAATAAATTGGACAAAACCTTTACTGACTTAGATGCGTTAGGGCAAGTCTCATAGAAATATCTGTGTGAGCAAGATGGCCCTTAAACATGACTCAGCAGTTCTGTCAGGATGAATGGGTCAAAATTACAACAAACAATCAGGCAGCTAACGAATGATTTTGATTTCGAATAACTTTGCATTTGCAAAGAGTTGGACATTTAGGGGGGGGGAAAGCATCTAGTTTCACAATTTTGAAATCCCACTGGATGAAAATGACGTTGATGTAAACACACAAACACTAAAATCTAATTCCAGTTTGGCCTTTAGCCACTTTCTTCTTCTTTCTCTTTCTCCTTCTCTCTCTCTCCATTTTCATCCTCCTCTCCTTCAGGAGATAAAGCCAATCTCGGGGCTGGCTCCTGCCACAAAACGTTCTGTAATATTCTAATTGTGGCTAATGGTTTGTGCAGCTAATTAAAGTGTATGAATTACAATAATCAGTGAGCCGCATTGAGGCCAGTGCAGCTTCACGCTGTTCGTCCAAGCATAGAAGGCCAAAACCAGGGAGTGAGGGGGGGTGTAGCAGGAAGGAGAGGGGGTGGGGTGCTAAGGAGGAAGGTGAGATGAAAGTGATGAAAAGAAGGAGTGACAAATTCTTGAAAACAAAATCCCAAGGCCGTTTGGCTGCATCGTTGCGATAACACGTTTGGTAGGAAGAACAAAGAAGGATGGCGTTATGTTGTGGGCAGAGAAGAAAACTGGATATTAATATGGATTGAATGGTAGGCCATGAGCGGTGGGGACACAGAGACAACAAACATTACATTACTTGGTGGAAGTCAAACTGGATTTGTGTTTTTCCAAGCTCTCGGCACATAAAAAAATCGCCAAAACTGCAAAGCCGACATACAACAGTCAGTGATACTTTGGTAATGGATCGTTTGCATGTGATAACTATTACTTGTGGTTGTGGATAAAAGATGGTTTCCCAGGTCTTTCTTTGCAATCTTAATTCAGTTTCTATAATTTTTTATTATTCATTAGCTATAAATGCTTATACTATTTGCGTGATTGTCCCCAGCACACACTGTAGAACAAAAAACACAGCCTTTTGATGTGAGTCATCCCATAAAAATCTTATTTTATACATTGGATGTTATTGCGACGTTGCAAAATGCAACGGTTTGAATAGTTTATAATGAAGGAGGTGGAACGTTTTCATATTTAGAACTCAACTAAATTCCTTCTTCAAATATGAATTGAAGAAATTATCAAAAATATTACTCACAATACTCCACAAGCAAAAGCTCATTTTGCTTTTTTATACCAGAAAATAATGCTCATACTGTATTTGCATGTGAGGGCAGTTCCTTCAGGATTCACAGGTTTAACAAGCTGGATATGAGTTTTTATTAAAGATGCTCAAAAGATGCTGCTACATTTATCCTGTTGCATACGGACACGAACCGAGTACACAATTATTCTGCAAATATGAGTAGCTCCAACTTCACCTTCCAGCCAAACGCATGCATTAATTTTCCATTTTTTATAACGCTGTCTTTCAGATGATCAAATATTGGAGAAAAGACTAAAGCAGGTTTATTAATAGCAATCCACTCTGCATCATCTGAGTTCTCTCAGCACATTAAGCCCAGTGACTAAACAGAGCAATGAATGCAAAGTATTATTTCCAAATAGTGGCTCTGCATTCGAAAGCCAATTAGGAAGACTCACCGGCTGCTTTTTTCCCCAACCGGATCAAACCGCCTTCTGTAAACTACAAGCAGTGGCCCCCTCCTTTGTTTAAGTGCACATAATGGCAGTAGTAAAGTTTTACAAGTTGGCCCTGAGATCATTACTTTGAGCACAAAGTGTCTCCTTGTCAGTTATATGTTAAACAAATGAGCAGAGGAGTCATAAAAAATGCCCTTGTAAAATATACAAAAGCATTCGCTACTCACTCAGCGACACAGACACAGCAAATACGGTTTGTCTGTGGAACGACCGGAGGATTTATTTCTTCCATTAGCTTCTGAGGAATGACGTTGACAGTCGCCGGTATTCTATAGATGGAGGACAAAAGACGGAGTGAAGTGAAGAAACTGAAAATGACTGATTGCCAGGCTACACAAACAGGGGGGGACAAAACGGGAAGCAAGACATAAAACATAAACCGTGAGAGGTGATGACAGAGCACAGGACGCCGGCAACAGTAAATCCTGATGGACACGGAGCACAGATGTTGGTGCGGCAACAAAACTGCGATGACAGATTTTATAAAAGAAATTCAGAGAATGAATAATAGAGGCTCACACTCTGTTTAGGCTTGTCAAATCAAATGGGCATTTTAGCAACTTGTCCAAACAGCAACTGCAGAAGAAGAAAGGGAATCAATTATTCATGATACAGAGAGCTACTTAATACGTGATAGTGAGATATACACGCACACACACACGCGCACGCACACTATTTCCTAGATGGTGAAATGACTTAGTAACCAGGCGATTTATTCCCTTTTAATAGGGTCTGAATTGCAGCAGCCACACTCAGACAAATGAGCAAACAAGTCAGCGAGTGACAGTGATATCCATTATGTGTTTAATTATCTTCAAAGTTCCAGTGAAGGGCATTTCTTTGGCTAATGGAAAGACAGTTTTAAGTGTCACAGCAAATTGCTCCTCGAACGCGCTAACAAAACTAACTATTTTCTTCTTTTTTGCCGACTCCAATCTGAGTTTTGACAGGCATTGTTACATTTGGCAAATTGGCACAATCGGTGTCCTCGTCAAAACGAGCAAACATTTTTTTTTGTTTTTTTTTTTGTTTTTTTTTCATTTGTTTATTTTTGTCTTTTGCAATTCCTAGTCTAATTTCCTTGGAGATAATTTGCCTGAGTCCCATTAGTCGGCATTGAACAAGGCGCGCTGATTGGTGTATTCGAGGTGAGATGATTTAGGCAAAGATTGAGGCCCGGGCCGAAATGTCATTTTTAAGTGGCTCTGATTGCATTGTGGCGAAGAAGAAGAAAATAAAAGCCTGTGAATTTTTACTCAGGCAATAATCACACAGACATTAATGGGAAATCTTTGACAAAGACACCCAGAGTGTTGCCTGGATGTTCAAGAAAGAGAGTAAAATGAAATATTTACCATTTCTGCATGCTTTCTGCAACTCTCCAAAGACAATTGTGCAAATTAGATTAACAAATCCAACTTTTACAATTTGTCTCCTAAAACTCACCTAGTCGCCTAATCTAATTTAAACAAACACTTACTAAACACAGTCATATATTTAAATTGTTAAAAATAAAAATACACACAACCACAATTATCTTAATTGAAAAACTCTATAGGCTGGAAGGTGAATATGTATTTAAACCATATTTTTTAGGTGTTTTGTAGACCTTTGACATCCCCAATGTAGACTATAATTTAACACTTCTGTATTTAAATAAAAACTACTTTTTGGGGGAATATTTTATATTTCTCAAATACTGATCCTAAGGATTTTATCTAGCTGCTGCCCTGAACAATCATGAGCCAAAAATCAAGCCTTTATAATATATCACTTTGTGTTTGGTAAATCAGTTGAGTGAATTGTTGATTTGATTGCAAAATAATGTTACAATTTCTTAAGATGCACATGCGTGAGCTGGCATTTTACAAAAGTTCGTTTCCTTGTGAGAAAAGAGCCCCGTTTTTCTTCACACTTGTTTTATTTGATTATTTTTGCTCTACAGCTGTTTGTGTTTGTGCTGGACGGCTACAGGGAAGGTCCTTTTGAACAAAGAAATAGCTGAATGTTCAAACAACTCAGGTTGGAGAACGAAAAAGTAGTTTAACGTTTCGAAATAAGATTGTGCAGCCTAGAAATATTTTATGTCTTACACAGGAGAGTCGAGGTTTAATGCTACTCAGAATAGAGGACAGGCATCAAAAACTACTTGGACCATTGCATGCAACACCACTGATTGTGTTTATAGGTGGGGAAAAACCCTCCACCATCGAGTCTTCAAGATGAGTAACCATGCAGATGCAGTCAAATTTCTGTAAAGTCATGTTTCTTATATATACAGTGTTTTTATTTCTACTTGATTGTGCAATACAATGACACGATGGACTTGGAAAATACATAATACCTCCCCTTTAATGTTAATGTACTTTCTGATCTTGGAGAGTTTCTCCTAAATGTCACCTCAGTTTTTTATCTAAGATTTGATGTGTTTGTTTACATTCATGATGCACATCTATCTATCTATCTATCTATCTATCTATCTATCTATCTATCTATCTATCTATCTATCTATCTATCTATCTATCTATCTATCTATCTATCTATCTATCTATCTATCTATCTATCTATCTATCTATCTCCCCTTTAATGTTATATAGATAGATACATATATAAACCACATTGTTTCAGGTTTAACCCACCATATTCGCTTTATATCTCACCAAGGACAAATAATAAAATATTTGTTACTATGTTTTGTTTTGTTTTTTGGGCAAGAAGAAAGACAGATGCAAATGATTTAATTATACAGACAAGAGAGTTATTTTAATTGTGCTGATTTTTCATGAATATGAGCCAAAGCTTTCTTCCAGTACTGTTTCTGAAATTGACTACATAATAAGGCAGGTGGAATATTTAAGAATCCCCAACAAAGGTGGATGCGAACCTGTGTGGTATTTTAAATACATTTTCAGGATTTGGCAAAGTGAATCCTGTTGTTAGTGTGTTTGTTTCTTAAAAGGAAAGTTCATTGCTTTCTCCTCTGTTGCTTTGTAACATATGTCTCTTGTCATTGTTCAAATCTGGATGTTTGTACCAGAACAAGAACAAGAGAGACATTCAAGATGTAGGAAGGGGCCGCTGAAGTGCCTGCAGATGATTCGAAGCATCAATCTTTCATTTGCTTTGAAGCCACTTCAAATCAATTTTTAGCCCAGACGCTTCCAGGCCAATCATGTGGCAGAGGACAGGCAACATGCCAGGTCTGTTTGGATGGAGGAAAAAGACAGTCACATAGACAGATAAGCAGACAGACAGACACACATCCCAAACCTGCACTTGGGCAGATATGGGAAGTGGCTGATCGGAAATGACAGGCAGTCACCCATTCCCACCTTTACATTGTTTGCACTCTGTTTTTGTATACAAATTTATTCTGCTGTGCACTGTACACTACTGCATTCGTAAAATGTGAGAAGTTCCCTTCTCAAATGTAGTCCACAGCCAAAAACTGTGGACAAAAGATGAAATTGGTATGTCTAGAGTAATGAACTTGTGTATTAATATACAACACAAAAATTGTGATGATGAATTCTCCAGCTCGGATTGGAGTTAAGAAAGTAAAGATTTATATGTACATTTATTTAGTTAGAGATGGGATGGGCCCAGTTTTTCTGTAATTTATGAAGTCAGCAATAAAAACTTTTAACAAAAGCTGTAATTCAAAACACTACAAATTTTGCAACCTTCTGTTTAGATATTCCAGTTTCTGCTCAGGTTATGACCAGCATTGTTACTCTGATGTTCACAAGCTCATCTGTTTAGTGTCACTGAGTAGTGTCAATTGATTCACTTTATTTTAGAGGAAGGAATCAAAAACCTTTTCATTTCTGGCCGCATCATTGTCAAATATATGTGTGTAGTTTTCTCTGTTTTCAGTTAAAAAAAAAATTCTTGACATTTTTTCTTATAGATGTACTGTTGTCCTCTACAAATGAACACCAAACTGATCTGACTTACAAAATAATATTTAAGCACACAACTGTTATCTTAAATTCATTATATATGGCCCTCTATTGTATAGAGGGCCATATACAATAGAGGGCCCTCTATTGTATAGAGGGCCATATACAATAGAGGGCCCTCTATTGTATAGAGGGCCATATATAATGGTTGTGGTGGGCCAGATTTGGCCTGCAAGCCTTGAGTTTGACAGCCGTATTTTACAGACATGAGTAGATTGTTGAAATCTCACTTTTCACCACTTAATCACTTCCCATTTAGACAATGGGAGAAGTAAAAACCCTCAGAAGGCAGCTGAAGCCAAATCTTTTCTCCTTTTATTTGGCTCAAAAGATTTTAATCTACCACTGACTATTGTAAATAAACACACAGGATAATTATTTTTGGAAAGAAATTACTTTAACATGGCATGTTGACGTCAGCTGCCATTTTGTAATGACAGGAAATATAAAACCATGCTTAAGGAAGACATTTTGTTACCTGGTAGTCTTTATGTTTAAACAACGTCTTGGTGATCGGGCTGTTTGCTCTCTCCTTGGGCTGTTTATTTTAGTCATGGCAGGAACTGCATCCTTTTCTTTACTTTTGGTTGTTGATTCTCTTGAATGTTGTTCACATTTTTCTGCACAGATGATCTGAGCAGCTAAAGCACTCTGTACATTGTTTTTATGCCTAAAACCATCAATCCAGTCACAAAAGTAATCAATTTCTGTTCACAGCGATAGAGAAAGACAAGATTTAATCCAGTCCTATTGCAGATCATCCATCTATGTATTTAGTGGGTCTGATTCAAAAGGCCATATTTGTGTTTGAAAGGTGATTGTTGTAATTACTAAACCTGCCCTAAAAAACAGTGGAAGTTATTATTTATCGACAATTCAAGCTTACAAGAGTGTTAGGATTTGTTAATCTGAAGATATTTCAGATATGTTCTGTTTATCCTCCTCAATGTTACACTATATTAGGCTTAAAAAAACCTCCACTGCTATCTTGGCATCTGATTCAATCAACAGAAAAGTTTGATATGAATACAAAATATGTGACATATTTTTGTGACATAGTTCAATGCGTGTAATGTAGAAATAGAGCGTGCAACCCACAGATAACTCCTCGCATTCTGCTGCTCAGTTAGTGGCGCATATGTACACTGAGCACGGCTGCTGTGTTTATTCTATTGACTTATTTGTTCTGTCCATTGACTGTGTTTCCCCATAGCCATGCTTTGCTTTTCTCCCTTTAAATCACCACCTTCTAATTATCTGTCACATTTTCTCCTATTCTGTGCCAAAGACACACAATGGCCAATAATGACCCCATAGACAGCATCTATCAGGTGCTCCATCATTGATTCTTCTCTCCCCTCATTTTCCCCATGCAGCTCCTTTGGTCTACATCCTGCTCTTTTTTTTTTCTTTTTTTTTTGTCTTTTCTAAACTGCTCACATCCCCTCCTCTCACTTTGTTTCTTTGTCACTTTGTGTGAGCCTCTGCAACTCAAGGGCGTTTTTAATGGATATGCACTTTTCTCTCTGTTGCTCTTGATCAGGACCGGCGAAAAACGTGCAAACGGTGAAAGTCGTACTGGAGCCGTACGTAGTGGCAGGAGTGTGAGTCTGGAAAAGTGCCCCTAGTGGAAGCTGTTTAGTTTCTGACTGAACCGAAAGCAGGGAGTCAAAGCGGGTGATGGGCCAATGTTTGGCCAGAGCAGGACTCCTGTATGACAGTAATGTAGTTTGAGTGTTAGCCGCCCGAGGGCTGGAGAGAAACTCGTTCCCCTCCCACAGTTTCAGCTGGCATCTGTCCCCTTTTTTTTTTTTTTTCTTTTTCCATCTCACCCACAGTTCCAATCCTCCCGTCCCCTCTGCCTCCCCGCAAGCCTCACCCTGCCGAGAGCACAGGAGCTCAGGTCATTACAGCAAGCCGTCAAGGCTGGCTGTCACCGGGCCCGGAATGCTGGCGTCACTGTCCCCATGTCCTGACGAGCCGGGCTTGTTCTTAGTACAAACATAGCATCCATCTTCTCACCTACATATCTGACACACCGAGCTGCACTCTGAGAAAAGTCAACATGTTTTAAATGGATACACTGCAAAGGAAAATGGTTGCAAACCGTCCGCTTCGACTTTGTTTTCAATTTGGCTCCAGTAACTTCATGTCTGATGTTTTTACTTTTCGGACCCGATATGATCGACGTTTGGTTTTTCTTTGTGGTTATTATCGAAACAGCAAACAAAATTATTGAAATTTCACCAACAGCGTCAAGATGTATTAGAAGTAATTTAAATCCATAATGTTCAGCATGTCCGCCCTGAGCAAATAGACGTTTTTCTTCACTTGTCTAGTGCGAAAAAAATATAGTAATTATTGTCTTTCATATATATTGTTTACATCAACTTGCAAATATTTTTTATATCCCTCAGACATATAGATTTACATTTCATAACATAAAACTTAAACTTATTCTAATTGGAAAAAGATTGACACAAAAGTACAGGGCATAATTTTACTCTGCAAATGAAAATATAAATAGTGTGAGGCACTTTAATCTGATACCACTAAATTACACTGCAAATAATTGCCTTTGCAAACTGAGTTCACCTTTCGCGCAATTCATTCTCAGTATAAATCAAGCTATTAATGATTAATAGATTTTTTTGGAGACTATTACGCCAAGTTGGGTCGTCTGTTCTCTGTTCGGATGAGAACAAAACTTGTTGATCTCTGGGCGGAAAACTATCACTGCAACACCGTCCCTACAGTGAAAGACAGAGATGGCAACATCGTGCTTTAGGGACGTTTTTACTTAGCTAGGATCCGGGAACCTGGATGCAAATCTCTTTCCAAAAAACTGTCCAACATTGCAGCAGGACAACAATCCTAAACATTAAGCCAGAGAAGCAATAGAAACCTAGATAACCTGCCAAACAGACGTACATCCAATTAAAAAGCTGAATTTGAAAGTTGCTTTCCACAGATGCTTTCTCTCCTGTCTAACTGAGCCTGAGAGATGGTGGCTCTGTAGTAGGGAAACCTTATACACAGGCCACGGTTCTCGAAGCAGCTGTCCCAGGTTGTATTCCTGGTCCCGGGCTATTTCCCTTCTCCCTCTGCCCTTCTTCCTGTCGTGCTACTAATAAGTAGAACCCCAAACATCCTTTAAAATAAATACATAAGTTTGTGATAAGCAAAAAACCAGTGTCATTAATGGTGAAATCCCAGAGGGAGCACTGAAGGGAGAGGAAAACTCGATTGGAGTCGGGTAGGAAGGCAACGGCCAGACTAACAAATAACATGTCACTACAAGACCTGCAGCTTAGAAAGTTATGAAATTTCACCTGCTTAATGTAATTTAACGTTCACATTCATGTCCCTCATTTCTCTTGATACCCTCCATACCAGAATCGTGACACTGGGAAATCAAAACCATTTTCAGTTCTTCTCTTTTTCCAGGAAGTGCCTCACAACTTCCACATCAGGCAAGTAAATAAATGAAGACGTTCTTGTTTTAACTTCAAATGATGGCACATTAAACAGTAAATTGGCCGAGGAGAATCTTTATGTGCCATGCAGATTAATTAATTTAAATGCTCTTTTCTTCACTAGTTGCACTTAAACAAATGCAAACATATTGGGGCCTGCTGTGAAGGAATGCATTACACATTACAAGGACAAACCATAAGTAAATCTGCTACTCTTGTTCTATTTACTCTGGCGCTCTGTGAATACATAATATGGGTTGTAAACAAACTTATTTTAGGAGTTTGCAGGAGCCTCTTATTACTCTCCCATGGGCTATTAGAGAGACTATAATCGTATGTATGATTTTGTAGATTGTATCTGCTTGATAGTTTCCAATTTTAGCACAATGATTAAGAAGACAGCTTTCCAGAAATCACATTTATATTTGACCATAAATAATGAAGAAATAATATTACTGTAAAGTTATCAAGAGTTCCCTGTCTCTTTCAGAGGACAAAATCAATGTCCAACCACTAACTAAAGACACAGAAACTTGAGTTAATTTCTAAAACAACTCATAACACCATTCATAATCTTGAGCGGACTAGTTTAGGCATCCAGAAGTCTTGAAACAATGTCGACCCGACCAAATATAATTTCCTTACATTGAAGTGAAACATGATATTCTGCTTGAAATGAGTTGCTAAAAAATTGTCCATCTTCTTAACTCTGAATTCGATTTTTCTTTTTAAAACCATCTTGCGGTAAAATTTGTGCTTCTGACGATGTCTGCTTTGCAAACGTGCATCACTTTCAGCTGCTGACCAAAAAAAAATAAAAAGAAAGAAAGAAAGAGAGGAGAAGAAACCCTGTAGGGAAGGAGATTCTGACACCCCGAAACAGGAGGAGAAGTGTTGTTTTATTACTGGAGGGGCAATAACAGTGAAGATAGCATCTATCAGTGGGGTGCTGAGGAGAGCCAGAAGATAAACCGTGGAACACCTGAGCACAGACGAGGCTTGACACTTCAGAGGGAGACGAGGCTTGGACTGCTGACAGAGTTTGTGACACCCCCACATTGCATCGGCAGCAGATGCACCGAGGGGAGAGCAGAAAATATCAAACACTAAACTGAACAAAATAAATAAATAAAATAATGTATCGTTGTGTGTGTGTGTGCGTGTGTGTGTGTGTTTAGAATACCTGGTACAAAGCCTGCAACACTGAAACACTGGTGCTACAAATGTAAAATGCCTCTGACATTAATAGAGTGTTTTGTGAATTTTACAGAGAGCGTATGTGACCGGGGTTTGTTATACACAGAGTGTGCGCTGTTCGCTCTCTCTGTGTCAGTATGTGTGCGATTGTGCACACCTAGTCAGCTCCCTGGGGCCCTCTCTCTGGGTGAGTCAGTCTAGTTGCTGTAATCACTCTGCTCACTACCCTCCACTCCAAACCTGATTTGGCCAGATTGTTTCGTTTTCTGTTTCCTGGCTCCTGCCCCTCATTCCTCCATCTCTTTCCTCTCATCTCACATGTCTGCCCTCCATCTTCTTTTCCCTCTTCTCTTTCACTCCGTCTCATCCTCTCTCTCTCTTTAACATTCTTGTGTCTGAATCCATCCTGCCTCTTGTTTCCTTCCCCCACCTCTGTCCTTCCTTCCTCTTTGCAGTAATGGCAGCTGATTGATGGAGTTTGTTTTTCTTTAATTACACTGCAGGTGAGTGGCCATGCCTGTTCATGCCACTGAAGCAGAAAACCCAACTCGGTTAAGTCAGAAATTGGATTTCCCAAAGTGAAAACACCATATAGGGGGAAAGGTCCTCCGACTATTGTCTTTTATTACTGTTTAGTTGCTTCTCGTTTCTCTCCGACTCATTTCCTCTTCATCTCTTGAGCTCATTAGTGGTACACTATCTAGCATAAAGTTGCTACAACTGAACATTCAGGTTTCAAGTGTTATTTTCCCCACATCAACCCCAACCAGAGTATTAGGGGCTGCTCATCTTCTTTCTTTTACCTCACATTTCTGAACTTTATGTTGATGCGTCACATAAAATCCTATTAAAATACATTGAAATTTCCGGTATTTTAGGAAGCCACAGGAGACAAGCTTGAAGTTTTCTTTTTAAAAATTAGTCAGATCTGTCCTGCTGACGATGTTCACTCGCTCAATCAGAATGCTTCCTTCATTACCAGACACGTCGAGAAGCTCAGTAAACAATTTTTGACCGCGTGTGCCTCACTGATGAAGAACGTCTGCACAAAGGATTAATTTAGCCTGAATAAAATACCCCACAGGATTATTCTTGCAGCGAAGTGCTTCATGTTCACAGCCTGTTGATATTATTTACCGCATGCAATTAACTTGTTCATCTAATCACTCCTTGGCGAGTGAGAGACCAAATGTACAAAACTTTTCCTTAAGGAGAAAGTGCGTAGTTGAGAGCTGCATCTATCAGAGCACTTTGGGCAGGCACTAACACACTTCCACATAACTGGATTTACTTTTGCCAAAATGGGCTAATATGTTGTCGATGTTCACACTGCATGAGCTGTGAATAGCTTGATTTACCGTGAGTGAATAGCAGCAAAATTAATTATCAGCACTCAATGCCGTACTCTTTCGCAACCGAGGCATTCATGCAAGCGAAAAATAGTCGGCTTATTCAAGAGAAATATATGAGAGCACCTTTCAAAAGGAATAGCAAAAATGGGTCAAAATGTTGAGGCTGGAAAACAAAAATGTAATGTAGGAAGAGGGAGTGATGACTGTATGATTTATTTTAAATAAATGGTGTCTGAGGTCTGTACCAGGTCATCAGTAAAAGCAAACTGAGCTTTCTCATACTGTATGGCTCTTGTAATTTGCAAAAACAAACTGATTCCTTGAATGTCTTGCATGAATTGATTCGCTGTTCACTCAAACACACACACAGTATTTCAATAATAGCTAAAAAAAAAAAGAAATAGAAAGAAAAGAATAAGCTTTAAAGTGGATGGGGAGAGGGAAGTCTGAGCCTCCATTCTGAAACTACTACCCCTGTGACCCGAGAGAAAGAAAATGGATGGATGGATGGATGGATGGATGGATGGATGGATGGATGGATGGATGGATGGATGGATGGATGGATGGATGGATGGATGGATGGATGGATGGATGGATGGATGGATGGATGGATGGATGGATGGATGGATGGTTTCCACTCATCAATGTTTGAAAACTAAGGCAGCAACATCACTCTTGTTAGTTCGCAAGCTTTCACCAGATAATCTGATACATTAATTAGCTAGTATAAACTTTTTATGCTTACATAATAAAACAGAAACTCAAAAACGTGTAAAATTCTGCTTAATTATTACCTAAAAACTGCTGCGAATTTTAGCAGCCGTTCAGTCAGGGACATTGAATAACTCCAAAAAGTCCAAATAGAGTGTGAACAAATATTTTCATGTCAATTTTCACCACAAAAGATGATATTTAAGAACTAAAACTGAGTCTGTTGACCCATGCGGTACGTGTGCATCCAAAAGCATGCAAAGCATTGTGATTTGCAGTAAAATCTGTAATCCAGGTTCCTTGTCAAGCAGCCTTTCGCGTTTTTGAAATTTAAAATATGAGCTTACTTCTGTGGAGACCAGCAGTACAGTGTACGACGCTAAACCACATAAAACCCCCGTGCTCCCACTGGTTTTTGATACGTGTTTCAAGACCATTACCAAAATCTCTCAGCAAGCTGGGAGTGCTTGCCTTCTGATTGCTGTCATCAGCACTGAATGAATATTGACTTCTCCCTTGCTGGACTCACATCAGCCATATCTTGATATACTCATAACTTTCTATTAAGTTTGTGAAGGCTGACTCTGCTGTGCTCCACTTCCATATCATCAGCCCTTCGCCTGCATTCATTACTCTCAGGCTCAGCCCTGATCACAGTGGACATGTTTAGGCATAGATTCTCATAGGCTCCACCCTGACCGTTTACACCTTTCCAACTTGATTAGAAATGATGCGAGCGGGAACAAATCGTGTAAGTGATTTCGCACCACCCAGGCTCGTGGCAGAGATAAATATGGATGATATGGCGAGCATCGCACGCCATATATTGTTGTTAATGTAGCTATTTATTGTCGCTTTGGTGCCGTGCAGGAACAGAGCAGCGGTGTCATCTTTATTTCAAATCACTCAATCCTTTAAAATGTACAGGAATAAACAGAAGATATGATCAATGCAGTGGAGGAGCCAATAGTTAGAATTAATGAGAAAAGCTGGGCTCACACAGTTTATCTGCTGTGCATCTGAGTCATTCTATTTCACTGTCTAATTTCTTATTGCTTCAAACATCTCTTTCCCTGCAGCGGTTTGAAAAATCTTGATGAGCTATCACTGGTTGGCAGATAAATCCCCTCCAGGACCTTCTTGGGCATTCTGGGTAAATGTAATGCACAGTTTGATTTTAGCCCAATTTTGTGACAGCAATATAATCCTCCACCATTTGACAGATGGAGAGTCGTTGATTATTCATGAAACATCACAAAATATTAGGGGAAAAGTTCCTGATGCATTGCTTTGCAAAAGTATTCATACTCCCTAAACGTTTGTTGTGTTTTGTTCGGACACGGCGACAAACTGTAGTGTGAATTTTAAACAATGGACCTCGTAATTGTCAATGGGATGCATTGACAATGTGTAAAATTTTAAATTGTTTATTTATATAAAGAAAACTGAAAGCCCCGTTTCCTTTTCCTTCCACTTCCCAATCATGTAGTGTCTTGTGTTTTTATCTAATACACACAATTCCAATAAAATACCCAATATTTTCTGTTGAAAATGCAAGAAATTTAAAAAATGATATGAATACTTGCTAGGATCTAGTTTTGGCAAGTTTGGCAGATGCACAACTCATCCGATATGCTGACATTGCTCAAAAATCCCAACAAATAAAAAGAAGATTATACAACATTCCCCTCAAAGCGGTAACCTTTAGTGAAAAAATGAAAGTAAATAAATGAGTGAATTCCTTGTGCCAAACTGAGACAGCCTCCTCCGATGTGAAGCCTTAAGCATTTATCAAACATTGATAAGAGCCACACAAATCTTGGCTGTTGCCATTAAAAAGCTGGCAGGCATTCACCCCGGAATGTATTAGCAGCAGGAGTCTATGAAATACACAGGGAAGATATAATGAGCCTCTTTTTCTGACTCGGAAAAAAAAATGGACACACTCGAAATGAACACAGAATTTCAGACTGGACCTCAAAGGATCTCTTTGACACAAACGCAATCAGATTCACGTCTGTCGGTTTGGTGCTCACACATCAAATCAGCTTTTCTCTCAGTCCGCCAGAGAGCATGAGGCACAATCATCAGGCCGGAGTGTTTAAGAAGCAGGCAGAAATTCATTCTGATAAGTGAAAGGGGCTGGACTCTGCGTGGGGCAGCAATCACAGAGAGGCTCCTCAACTGGAGAGCTGGGCAAATGCACATCAACAAAGGCCTTTTTGATCTTCACAGAAGCAAAAATATTGATTTCAGTGCTATGTGGCCAGTTAGCTTCTGCATTCAGAAATAAAGCGTGGTGGTTGGCTGGGTTAGAAACAACCTTAGGCTAGTGTGTCTCCTGTGCCGAAGGCGTTGGGGCTGAGACAGCAACAGGTGGCCACCATGCTTCAGGGTAAAATCTCACCTTGTGGATGCAGCAGTACAACCCCCACCAAGAGAAGTGAAGTTTTTGATCTCCAGTGAAAGGCAACAGGGGGAATTCGTAATCCCTGGGTTAATAGACACATACACTTGGTCATGTATGTTGTAAATAGAGATTTTGCTGTTCAAAAGGGAGAGGAATGGCATCATTCATACAGCAAGAGGCCTCTTAAGGTTTGGTTAACCTTACTGGGGCTGCTGTGACTCAGAAAGAAGAGCAGGAGCCTCTGTCAGAAGATTGGTAGTTCAGTTTCAGTGAGGAAAAACACTGAACATTACCCCCTTGTCTGTGAATTTATGTGTGATGCATGTTTGAAAGATGTCTTTCAAACATGCATCACACATGAAAGATAAAACACAGAAGTATCATACCAGGACAAGTATGACATATCGCAGTATGACATATTTTTTCCTCTATGTTGGCAATATTAATTAATTAGAACCAATAAAGTTGACCCTTAAAAGTGCTCAGCAGAGTAATGTAAGTTAAACTGCACTTTGAGCAAAAGGTCATGGCAAAATAAATTTCCCAAGCGGGAGAAGTTGCAGAAAATGTTAAAACTTTGGGACCTCTGGCCATGAAGGGCTGAATACAAAATTTTGGTACAAAAATTTGATTGAACACTGCACTGCATAAACCTACTTTCAGCAGGAGGAAGAGGAGGAGTTTCAGGAAGGAGTCTCTGATGTCATGAGGCTCTTAAAGCCAACAACTAGCAAAAAGTCTTCCTAGTTCATCTGTTTCTCAAGAGGGCAGCATCAGGGAGACACTGCGCCACCCGAAACTCCGGCTTCACCGTCCTAAGAGCGCCGGATACAAATATACAAGTGATTTGAATGTAATCACCTGTAATAAACCTCGATTCTGGTTTTATTCAGAATTCTGAAGAATGAGCCTTATAATTACTGGTTTCCCAAGAAGCTGTCAAAAACCCAACACTGGCTGCTTTCTCCCTCATTGGAGAAACACCCAATTTATCTCTGCTAAATGCTGCTGATGACCTGAGGTTGAGAGGAAGATTCTGGTTGCAGAAATAATAACCTAGAATGAACAATGTAAGTGTTTTACTGCATATTTGTAACAGGATTTCTACACCATAAATACACGAAATTGCCCATAGACAAGAACTTTGTCTATGGGTGTACAGAATTTGAAAAGCTTCATATGAAAAAGGAAATCTGGAGAAAGGAAACTCCATAAATTGCTCTCACAGACTTTTCATCTTTTCAGATGTGACTGACATTTGCAGAAAGAGGCAAAGAATTCAAGTTGCATTGTGAAGTTTCTGCAGTCAGAACTATTTATTTTTATATTTTACCAGGAAAAGCACATACTTCCCTCTGCTGACAGATGGTTCGTGGAAATACTGGTTTCATTTTTGCAGTAGGATCTGGTTCCCGCCAACACTGCCAAAGAAACAGCTCTTGGTTGGGTACTCATCAACTTTACGCTGCACCAAACCGAGGCAATAATTTGTGCAAATGGATCCCTGATTAAGAATAGAGTACAATTCCTCTAAGGTACACAGGCATCATTTTCAGTAGGCCAATATTTATTTATCAAAATTTGAATGGATGGATAGATAAATGGATTTATTAACCTGTGCATTAGAACATAAAGACAAAATTCTTAATTCCAAAATATTGCAGAAGTTCCATTTGCAGTGTCCTAATATTGTTTACCAAGAACTTCAACTTGATCTTTTCATGCATTACTCAAAAATAAAAATAAAAATAAAAAGTTCCATTAAAAAAACAGCACCCAAAGCAAACTTCCAAATCTCAGAAAAACAATTGAAACATTTTAATATGCAAAAATGTTTTACAAGCTTCTCAACTTTTGAAACTATGAGAAGAACTTTGATGCACTCATTAGTTTTGCATCTCCAGTGTGCAAAGTGTCTCATTGTAATACGCAACGCAAATGCAAATGACTGTTTAATTGGTCAGTTTAACTGCGTAGTGAATGTGAGTGAGGAGAAAACTAAACTGTCTGACACTAAACGTGACTCTTTTGGATTCTCTGCAAAGTGCTTCGATGTGCCAGTGCCAGTCCCTGTGCAAAGCCTCCAGCTGTGAAGGCAAAACGCTCATAAACAACTCAGTGAAACTCTTCATGGTATTGCCCAGAGCTAAGGCGATGAAAACATAATTGGCGCTGTTAACGTTGTTTGCAAAAATCCTCCCATAATTCCGTCTTATCACCTCTGATATCTCTTTTAGCGTGTTTATGATCAATCGGGGGATAACAACATTTGTAATTATTATTATTCTGTGGTGCATAAAGGGGCAAGAACCAGCTTTAATTCCAATTGCAGTAAGTAATTTTCATTAAATGTCAATTTGTTATTAATTCAGAGCACCGCTGAAATCAAATAGTGTTCATTAATCACAGTGCCGTCCGGCGGTCTGCTAATTAAAATGTTGGGGGCGAGCTCGTTATTCACTGGCAGACCTGATTGTTAATGTCGACTCATTGTCCTCCACCACCATGCTATCATTTATTTTCTTTGGTTTTTCTTGTAAACTCTTGTTAATTATTAAATTGCTTTTTTAGACCCCTTGTGACACGTTTCTGATAATCATCTGTGTGCCGTCGTTGAATGGAAGTCGGCCCTTTTGTCTCAAATAGTGCCTTGCAAACAAGCACATTAAAAAATGCAATTATTTAATTTTGCACATTTAAATATATGAAAGATGTCTAATGTTTATAAGATACTGTGAATACTATTAGTAACTGTAAGAACTGCATTCATTTCAGCTCTGGACATCGTGATATTATTTGGAACTGCTGACATGTGCTAATTAGCAGCACTTTCTAACGTGCCTGAAAGACGAGATATCATCAATCCACACAAATGTTTCAGCTCTTAGCTTGCCATGATTAAATAATTAGTACTAGGTGTTTAAGCTGAGGTCCATTTCCAAAGCAGTGGGCACACCAGCACACCAAGGTCGGCGTGTTTGACTCACAGACACCCCAGACAGGGATATAACCTGTTTTCCTTCCCCTCAATTATGCATGTTGTCCAACAGCAGCCATATGTCTCTGTCAATACCTTTTCCTAGCATTCAGTGGCGGTCTGTGTGGGATTTGTGTGCGTTAAATAATGCAGTACTGAAAGGTCAGGAGAGAGAGGAGGAGAGGGTCAACGCTTTGGTGAGCTGCACAGACCAGGGAGGAGGAGGGGGGTACGAGTTGAAACTGAGAAGCTGCCGTTAATTTCCAGGTCAGTTCCAATAATGAAATGCATACGGTAAATGTCAGCGCCCGTTGACGAGTAATCCACCTTAGCTGGGAAATAATGAATGGCTTTCTTTAAGATTTGAGCTAACTCCTTCCAGCAAAGACCTTTGCTTGAACTCACACACAGCTAGGTCATATTTATATACAATCAGATTTTCTCTGTGTGCTTTAGTTCTGTGGTTGCAGGTTTTAGCATGACTAATCTACCTAAGCTATGACTATAAAGGCTAAATTTCTGCGAGTAATGGCAGCTCTGATGGAACAGAGTTTACTTAAGCTAATGGTACAATCTTCACCAATCCATTAGTGGGCGCCATTCGTTGATTATCGCTCGCTTGCATTCCCAGTCAGAGAATGGGTTTCCCAAAGTGTTGTTGAAGAATAAGGTCTTTTAGATAGTGCTGGGAGCTTAATCTGACTCCCAGAAACTGATTAAACTTTTACTGGATAATTTTACACTTAACAAAGATTCTGTCTGATATTTATTTAGGTGCATTGAAAAAAGTTCAAGTATTCCAACTCACTGCATTTGCAAGTTTTCCACATTATGTAAATAGACTCTTGAGCATCTGCAATGTTTTTTTTTACCTCCCATGTTACCATTGAATATTTTAAAAAATACATTTTGTCCAACAAGCCTAGCTGGTGTAAGCATTTTCATATTTAGCATAAGCCCATGGAGTCTTTTTTCTTCTTCAAAAAAGTAGGAGAACATCCCCGTTCAAACACTGTCGCAGCTCTCACTTGTGGTAAATCAAGGAACTGCTGCGTCTCATCAAAAACAATAAGCGACGTACGCCTCTCTTAGTTTCACTGTCGTAAATAATTGAAGTGATTGTGGAGAAAAAAAAACAACAATGCTGCTGCTTTTCAGAGACGACGAAAGCTGTATTGAGAGAGGAATCCAAGGTGAGCGTGACTCACAGACTACATTATCTTTTGGTTGCTCTTCTCCAATGTCAGCAGCAAAGACAGATTCTCCTTTCATCTATGCCCTTGTTCTGTTTTCTCAAGTGTGCGGGACTATTAAATATGCCGGGTTTTTGTGGGTAAACTCCATACGTGCCAAACTGGAGGAATCACTGGAGAAGCATCAGTTAGTTTGAGAGGCATTGGGAGGGCGGGCTGGTTGTTGGGTGGAGGGAGTACGGGAGGGTGGAAATGACTAACGGTCTTTTGTGTAATTAATGAGGACAGCGTTGATTTCCGCCGATAATTTAGCATGGTTGCCAGCGCTTGACTTCTGATCCCCATTTACCCTAGCTCTGTCTCTATTTAGATCAGCCTAGTGTGGGAGGAGTGTGTTAACCTTGGAGAACAGACACAAATCACAGGCAGATGCACAGAAACACACAAAGCCTCAGCCACATCCACGTACGGGACCCCCCGAAGCCAACACCACGTACACACGCAAACATTTATACCCTGATCATCTATTTTGCACTTTCTGCCCGTTTTCTTTTTTTTTCTTCTTCTTTTTTTGCATGCATAGATCAACCGTGAGCACATGCAAACAAGAAAAAAAAAAAGGCATTTGAAAGCACTGCTTCACACACATGCACACAAACACCCACAAGCACCTGAGGCAATGGAATAAATGCATCTTTAATGATAGCAGATAAGGACTCCCAACCAGGGCTGTAGTCATAGCTCAGTGATTTGGTTAGCAGGGAAAGGGATTGTGAGAATGAAAAACAAGCCGATGGAAACTTCTGGCCCTCCAGGAGTCGGCAACTGAAAATCTACAGTCAGTCGGACTGAGAGGAAAAGCTCCGAGGTACTCTTTCGGTGTGCTGTCAGATGCTAAACAGAATATCTATGAAAACAACAAAGGTCTGATGGTTTCAGCATGCAAGAATTAGCGTCTAATTCATAACCTATCCATATATTTGCCTGAGTGAGCACATGAGGAATGCTGTGGTTTCCTGTGATCAGTTGCTGTCACTGATGGAAATGCTAATCATTTTATATTGTGACAAGTTGATGTGACAGATGTTAATTTCAAACATGCACCATGTACAACTGATGCAGTCACAAATGAGTCGTCATGTAAAATAGCTTCCATCTCCAATATTGTTTTCTTACTGGACGGCTTGAATGCACTGATCAGCCATGACATTATCACCGCTGAATAACAATGATTATCTCTTCACTGTGGCACTCATTTTTGACAGCATTTTGTCAAAAACGAGTTAATTTTTGTCAACAAATTTGATGCATGAAAGCAGGAAGCGTAGAACAGACGAAGGATTTAAGAGTTGTGCATTTGTCATGGGACATCTCCAAAACTGACCAGCCGGTGGCATACTCCTGGCCTGCACTGGTCAATGTCTATTGAAAGCGGTGAAAGGAAGCAGCATGAACTTGTGGCAGAGTTATGGTCTGTTGATCCGTATGGAAAGTTGGCCCATGCCGTAGCTTCAATTGCTGAACAACAAAATGCTGGTTCTGAAGGAAATGGGACAGATGCTGACCAGTCAGGATACTTATGACCCCTGTTCACTGCTGTGGTGCCAATATTAGGTAAAAGAGCTTCATGTAATACAAAACAGTGCCCTGATTGGAGGACTTTCTTTCTTCAATGTCAGATGGATGACTAGGTGGGAGTCGTCCATTACTTCGAATGCACATGGCACCAGGATGGACTGTGGGACAGCGGCAACCTGGCAGAAGTATTTCATTATTTGGAGAATGTTCTGCTGGAAAAAAAACTTTGGACCTGCCAAACATTTGGATGCTAATTTGCCACGGCCCATCGACCAAACTGTTGTTGCAGATCCTCTACGCCCTTTCATGGAAGTTCACTGTATTCCCAGATGGCAGCGTTGTCATTTAGCAGGGTAACATGGCCAGCCACAAACCCAAAAATGGTTAATGGCTTGAGGAGGATATCTAGTTCAAGCCAACATGACACTGCTGACAATTCTCTTAACACACGACTGAGGAATTTGATCAGAGGTCCAGCAATCCTTATCAATGCTTCTGGTAAAACAATCCGTGACTGAAGTTGAGTAGTCTGTTCTGTCTCAGCACTTTACAGCTCGCGTGTTAAAGGGGCCGACTGAAACAGAGGTGTTGATAAGACGCCCTGAGGAGCTTTACGTGCTTTACCATTTTGAGGACTATCAGGCGTTTGATAGAGTCCGTGACTCGACTCTTGATGGGTCACAGTTTGTTTGGCAGGGAAAAGGCGACCAACGCACTGTTAGGCAGGCATTCATAACGTATTGCCTGATCTGTGAACGTTGGCTTTGGGTTTCACGTGTGAATTCCAGATTGAAATGCAAGTGTAGGCATGCTTTATTCATTCATTCACTTCTATCCAAACATAAATGACACCAGACTGCATCACAAACCATTGCCTAAACAAATAGCAGGTGGCTCCCTCGGGCCTTGCTGCTGACATTTACTGGATTTATTATGCATGTGGATGAGCTGCAGGGAATTCGGGTGCAACTCGATAGTACTGGCAGAATAACAGTGGGTTTGTTCATCCTACAACAAAACAAATGCCCACATGGCACTCTGGAACTGGCTGAAGACTTGTTGGAGTTCAGTGGTCAGAGCCTTCCTGTTGAGAACTCACCTTTAATATTCTCAATTTATTGTGGTGTAAAAAGTTGAAAAATGCAAATATGACGCCGAAAGAGTTAGGGGCTCACAATATTTTCTCAGAGTCAAGGATGATGGTTAATAATTAAAATCATTGATACTAGGAGCAAGTGCATTTGTGGGTCTATTTAAAGTCTGAGTCACAAAGCACACCTGTAGGCACATTTCTCACCTAATTTAGGGAAGTACTGTGTAATTAGGCCCTAAAAATACCAGTGCGGCATGAAACCCCCCTGAACAAATATAAATTAAACATGATGTGACTATGTTTTAAGGGGGATGACAGCAACCTTGGAAAAAAAAAAACTTTACAGCATGCAAATTTAGAAAAAGAAATCACTCTTCTGGGCAGTGCCATGGTGCTGCATTTCATACATATTCTCCCTTCGACCGTTTCCAGACTGCTGTGCCACACAAGATAAGCTCTCCATTCATTTGTTAAACAGGGGCAGCTGGGTCGCCCAAGTGATCCTAGAGCTGGACTTTTGATGAGAGCACCTCCAAATGCCACATGAAACTCATTAATCAGGGACAAGGTGATGCCATTGTTAACGGGGGGATTGCGGCTGAAGTCCTGGCTGTAGGTTAAATTTGCTTTCACAAGTGAGAGGAGTTACTTCTTTTTTTTTTTTTTTTTTGAAATGCAAAGAATGTGTATCTCTGTAGAATGCCTGTCTGGATGGTTGTTGCAACCATCATAAAGCACAAATCATGACAACAGGGAGCAGGTCCATAAATATGTTCTCCTTCCCACACAATGGTCAAGCCTCATCAGATCACCAATTGTGTCTTTAAGTCGCTGCTGCACATCTGTAATTCAGGCAATCGAATTGAAGAATCACTGCTAAGATATGGATATTTATACTATTATTACAACATAAAAAGAACAGAGTTCTTTAATCCCAGGGTAAAATAAAAAACAATAAAAAAGTTTTAAATATTCTAATTTGTAAGACGTTATGACAGTGAGAGTTTGTAAAGCTCATCATATCAGGTTAATGAAGATCTATTTGCTTTGGTCCAGTCTTTATCAATACTTTTATGATACCAGCATCAAGAAAAACAAGCCTATAGTTTTAGAATAACTAATTTCTACATATTAGGCAATTAGACAAACCTTGAGTCTAATGAAACTGACAGATTAACTTGCTCTTCTTTACACGAGTGAGGAGAGCTCCATCAAAATCCTCAGTCATTGGATAATTAAACATTATCCAAATGTGCATTAATCATTACTAAGCTTATATAATGCTGTTTTTTTCCAAGGTTAAATAAATTAAAATAATCTCCCCACTCCCAGCTGCAAAGATGGACAAGCAAAACAATGATATTCCACAGCTGACTGGTAGCTGTTTTTTGGAGTATTTTTGACATTGTGTCGCCGTCGTTTGTGCCGTATTACCAAAAAGAAAAAATGCATCACTTCTGGGGTGATATTTTTGGACTGGCTTCATTGTTGCACATATGTTGCATATCTTGGCCTTGGTAAAGACCACGTCATGTATTAGACACCGTATTTTCTTTTCAGAATTATTGTAGATATTTTTGCACTTTTTTTTTAAATCAATATATCATGACTGTTTTCTTACTGTTTGCCTTACAAGACTTTTAAATACAGGGTTTCTGATGATAAGAACAACTGGAACTGCCCTGAGTTAAAAACAAATCCCCAGAACAGGACTCTAAGAGAATCTCTCAGCTTTGGTGTCCCACTGTGTTTTGAAATGCAATATTATCATATTGTACTGTATTATATCACTTCAAGTTGTGGCATGAACAGCAAAACTTTATTGTGGCCAATGAAGCCATATGAAAAACATTGGAAACATTAAAAGCATTGTGTGGTCTTGGTATAATGATTCCAATACCCATAATCATTTCCCACTCGCAGTCTGTACCAAAGCATTTCAACATTCATGGTCTCAGTAATAGTAAGAAGTGTTTCATAGAGATGGATTCTCGGTCAAAACAGAAAAAGGAAAATCCTTTCAAAGACTATATCAAAGTGTGTGAGAAAGAAAGCCATAGATCAAAGCATGGGACAGCCATTTGTTCCTGAGGAATAATAGCTGTGATGTGTGTCGGCCCCGCTGACCCACTGGAACAATAAAGCTGAGCCGCCGATGCCTAAGAGCAATGACCTTGTGGAACTACAACCAACTCAGAAAAAGGGACAGAGAGCGATAGAGAGAGACGGACCAAGAAGAAACAAATACACTTCGTAAAGAGACTAATTCTTGACCAACACGGGCAGAGAAGATTGTTGTTGCCCTTGTCATATATATATATATATATATATATATATATATATATATATAGCATGATAGCTCAAAATTTGGTTATTTAAAACATGCTGTGAGTTTTGAAAAATGTATCGTCGTGTAGCTTTTTAGGCAACCAGTTGCTTTACCTTTGTTTTGTGCAACAAAGCTGTGCACTTTCATTGAAATCATGAGATAAATTGGGTTTACAAGTCTAACTTTAGGTAAGGCATCCAAAGGCCAATACATCACGCCACATTGTCACATCTGAAAAGTGCAAAAGAGACATGTTCAGTGTGGGAGGAGAAATGGCAAGTTACAAATCAAAGGAAGAAGTCATTCAGGCACATCAGAGATAGGTAACAAAAGGCTTTCCATGAGGTGTAGGCTTCTCAGCAGATAAAACTCTGTCTGGCAGACAGGGCGACAGACTGGTATCCATTGTGCTTCCAGGGGAGCGTGGAGACAGTGGTGTGAAAGGAGCCATCAAGGTTGAATGGGTGAGAAAAAGGGATCTGTGGGAGCAAATGAAAAGGACCTGGATCAAGCATGCCATTGGTCTCAATAGGATGAAATGACAGCACCGTGTATGGAGGTAATCTCAACTTGTGACCACCACCAACAGTTCAACTACAATGCCAGAGAGTGTAGATGAGAAACCTAGGGAGCCTCTGTTTCGAAGAATTTCAAGCCAAATAATTATTTTGTAGAGATATGATTACAATCCCTGAAAACACCTTGACTGACATTCATGCATAAGCAGCTGTGGAAAAAAAAAAATGCTTAAAACTGAAACACTAATATCTAAATTTCTGTATGACATACTTTGGCAGCACAGTAAGATTCGGTTGCTCTATTGTTCTGGATTATTGGAACAAACTGTTTTGAGACTAGATAGTGAAAATTAAGGCCAACTTGAAGTAGGCGGGTATAGATTAGTCACGTGTGTAAGAATAAATGTGGCAAATCTAAAGCCAAGAAAGTGGCAGTCAGGCCTGTTCGTGTGTGAAGGTTTTCTAATAATATCACTCTGCGTTATAGCTCTGGGGGTAACTGATTCATAAGTCATGGCAACATTTGTAATGAGTACAGTTTTCACCCCAATCCTCAAACCTCCAACTGGCAAGGCCCACTGGGTGAGACTGGAAGTATTTCACGCTTGCAGGGATTCACTCTTTCTCCCCGCCACACCCTCCAAAGTTGGTCTCTCCCTCCTCCAGACACCAGGTGGTGTCACTGCAGTCTGCTGGCATGCAAATGTCATCATCAACAATCCGTCAACTGTCCCAATCCCACAATTTTTTATGGGCAACATTGACTATCAATAACTCTGGATCCAGAATTAGAGCTGTACAAAGGCATTCCCGCTGCGTGAGGAATCCATCCTCTTCCTAAACCATACCCTCTTGTTTTCACCTCCGTGTCCTTGTTATTTTTGTAAATCATGTCGATTCCCCCCCCACCCCCCCACAAAGAATTATTAGTCAACTGCACAGCAGCTTCAAAAACTGAAACTCAAGAGGACGTCGCATTACCCTTCCAGATGGTGCGCTAATCTTGAACTGGATATCAAGGTGTTCCAACTCATCATAATAAGAGGGATCAATTGGCGTCAACTGTCATTGAGCCATAACCTTGCAACAATACATGACATCACAGCGGAGGGTCATGAGGGGAAACCTTGTCTTGAGGACAACAAAGTGACACATGTTGATAGATGGAACGTGCTAAATGGTTGTGGGTAGTCAGTAGCAGTTAGAAGAGGTCATGGATTGTAATTATGTGCCACCTCATTTAAAGAGCTATTATTATTCCCATGCTACAGTTATTTGCATGACAGGATTGGGGTCAACTCATGTCACAGTAGCGTCGGTTGAGAAAATGAATGCAAATTTAAAGTGGTATTTAAGTACATCCTCCGAGCAGAGGAGGGACTTTGGTTATTGTGTGTAATCTTAAACATAGTTGTGCTTCCCCCCCCCCGTCTGTAGCCATAATACAATTACAGACATGTTATCTTTGCGAGTGCGCAACCTCACCTTTGACAGCGCAAACCAAATACTAATGGAAAGTAAGGACAAACAGTCAGGCGACATGAAATCTCTTCATGAGTACCCTTCCCCATTTCTTCAAGAACAGACAGAGGCATTTTATGCCAAGCCACCCTCTGTCATGTATTTATGAGTGCCGCGCCGCCATAATGAATGCAAAGCCAGCGTGCAGACGTTCAGTCATGGCAGAAGGACAGCAGTTCTGCCTTACAGTCAGAGAAGACAACAGCGTACATCCCACTTTCTCTTCCCCTTCCCCTCCTTTCTTGCTGTGGTAATGGTTTCTCTGACCTCTGTCTCCCCATTACTGTACGCTTCACCCAACATCAACCGTCAGACGGCATCACTCATCCGCACACTTCAGACATCATGAAAGCAGCAGTGTCGCCGCCCATTGCCTGATGCCCGCCGCATTAGCCGGTGACAGCCGGTGTTTTGAGAATGATAGAGATGAAGGCAGCTCTCTGTTAGATGGCAGCGATGACCCTGGAGATGACCTAATTAGTGGAGTGTTTTTCAAAACTGGGTAGGAAAGAAGTAAAAGAAGAGTAAAAAATAAAGACATTGAAATGCTTTTTACACCGGGGCAATAGTTAAACATTTTCTGTTTGCTCTTTTGGAGTAGATTTGTGTTGTTCTGCATATTTTTAATAGAAACAAATTAGAGCATATAAATATTCATATGTCTAGCATTTCAAGGAATTTAGAAAAGGGTAAATATTTTAAAATGTACATTTTTATCTAACTGTAACTGGTTGAAAACACTCCAACACATTGAATGGCATCACAGGTTACACTGGCCAAATTGGCCTCTGTCTCTTTAAGAAGCTCCCACTCTTACAAATGGCTGCCACAGAAGTTTAAAGGATTTCTCAAACATGATGAAAGAATCAAGGCAACACTCTGGGTATGTTTTAATGAGAGAATGATATTATGAAGCCCAAAAAGTCTTTTTTTTTTAGCTTAATGTCAAACATTATCCCAGGGGACTCACAGAAACTTAAAACTGCGAAATTAGACTCTGCCTCTTTCAAAGTGACAATGTGACAGGTCTCAAATTACATCAGTACCGGAATTTCTTCTGTAATCTATAAGGGGTCTTGATTTTTCACATTTTACTCTACGTAAAATTTACTTATCTCCACTTCCTTTGTCCCTTCAACTCTAAATCGTAACTCTTTGAATCTCTACTCCTTGAAATTCTAGAGATCACAAATGGTGCTGAGTAAAAGTACAAATCGACTCTTGATTTTCACCCTGTCTTCAATCATGTATAAAGGTAGAGCAGACATGATTTTATTTTTCAATCCATAACACTAGATTTAAGGGATTGCACAAGTTTAGCGAGATCTAACATACTCCATCTCCAATAGTCAAATATAAATTTTCTGTCTTGCTGCACCTGTTCTCAGCGTGAGATGGATCATGGTTCTTAATTTGCAGCCATAACATATGCTTTCACCTCATACACACACATGGCCAGCCTGTGAAGAAGATTCATGATCTGGTTGAACCAACGCAAGTCTTGTGTGTGTAGCAGCTCATAGACAGAAACCAAGTAAAGCAAAAAAAAAAAAGAAAAGAAAAGAAAAAAAAAGAAGGAATTAAAAAAAAAAAAAACTTTCCGTCTGTTCTTTTCTTCTTAATCAATATTACTTTCCCGCAGGGCAGGATTAAGAAAAAAGGTTTTCCTGATAGTCATACAAATTCAATTTTAAATTGAATTGTTCTTCTTGCGGGCAGGTGCGTTTTGTCACATGTTAACATTTTATCACTGATGCCATCTTGACAGTCTCCCTTGGCAATGCTCAGATGGTAGGTTATTAACACACGCTGAGAGGTGGAAAATCCATATTCCACAACTTGTTGTTTGTCAGTTTGACAGTCGTCAGCATTACCAACATAGCCAGCCTGCAGCAAATGGAGCAATTACCTCTAGACTCTCGATTAATGAGCTTTATGAAAATGTTATTACTATTACAGAACCTTATCAGACCATGGCAGGCTCTTTTCTTTCCTTCCTCTTAAAAGGACTGAGCGCTGAGTGCATGATATATTTGTTTAATATTGAAGATTTCATATCTGTTTTCGCTCCAAAATGTGTCCGCCTGCATTTCTCGACAAATGGCCACTTTTAAATTGGAGGCTTTCTGCATTTAGGTACTGATAAAAAGACATAGTAAAAAATGCACCAAATTAAGCTTGTTTCCTGTGGGGTGGGGAAATAACAATATAGTTACTAATGTGGAGCAGAGCAGTTGCGAAAAAACAAAGATGGTGCCTTTATTGGAAGGTAATGAGGTTGTTTACCAGAGAGAGTCTAGAAGGTTGGATCTTTTGAAAGAGCTAAAGATTAAGACATAATTTAACATGGATTTTGTTTTATCTGCTTTAACTTCCCTAAAATAAGAGGATGCAAAACTACGGACACAACAAAAAGAGTCATCAACATTTAATCAATTGAAAAAGGCACCATAGACAGAATAACTTAGCAATGCATAAGGACTTAAATGTGTGCATAATGCAATATACAATTGGAGTAGCAGCAGAGCGCGTGGCCAACACGTCCTACTCAAGCAGGTATTCATGAACAATTCAATTAAATCTTTACAAAACTAATGTCTCCAACATCAAAATATGTAGACTCTAATTTATACCAATACCATACAGACCACAAAGTCAGACTAAGATCTAATTACATGTAATACAGTCAAATACATCTGTGCAATTAATGCTGGTTGGTAAAAAGTATGCACTTCTCAGAAATAACTTATCGTAGCAGGAAAACCATTTATCTGCCATCGGTCAGGATCCTGGGTTATTTTCATTTGTTTTGGGGTTTTATTCATTGATCATTGTTTCATTATTATTCTGTGTTCCTTAGTCTATTTCTTTTCTTTTTTTTGTAAATACTTATTCATATTTTTTTCCAGAACAAGGAAAAAATTACCAGGACTGAATATGAAGAGAGGAATCTGTCTCTCTGCCTTTGGAGCCATCGTCACCACAACTATCATCATGACACGTCACTGGTGGCGTGGCGAGGCTCTTTTGTGAGAAACTAATTGTAGCATAGCAGAGAGCAAATGGGAGCGTGTGAGAAGTGCATACAGAAGGATGATTGACAGCGTTAATATGCTCCGCCTTGATCTGACTGGTAGTTTTTGACCACCTGGTGTATTTCTGCAGAAAGCAATAGGACCACATTGTCTTATGTTATGCGGCCATGATATGGTAATAGATATGTTAAAAACATATTGATTATAAAAGTTACACACTGCAGCTTTATGTCCATTAATGACACCAGTGAACAAAAATACATTGTGTCTCAAACACAATTAAATTAAATAATTCTATTAAATGTAATAACCTATTAAATTTAATTCTGTGCTCTACTAATTGTGTAGTTAAAGATAAATTAAAAAAACATTCCCAAGGAGATATTGCTAGCATCAGAATAAGAAAACAAATAGTGCAATGAGTGAAAACATGAACCTAGAAAGAGTAGAGTCTCTCTTTTTCATTCACTTTTTCCCAACTAACCATTTATGAAATGACATTGCCCATATGAGCACACACTCATCCAATTTAATGTTGCAAATCTGTTGGTAGGAGGTCTGAAAGATGCTCGGGGACTATTGAATGGGCAATTTGGATGGCACATAAATTCCGCCGAACACTAACAAAATTTCCTTTCATTGTTCCTCATCGCTGCAGTGTTTTAACAACAAGCACACATATTTCTTAATCTGCCCTTCCAGCACATAGTGTGCGAGCTCGTTCTACGACTTTTGTTAGAAAGTGCAGTTCAGGAGGACCAAAACACTAATGGTATAGAGCAGTTTTACAACGCAACATCCATTTCTCGATATTCCTCCTTCAAACATATGATGTCCATATCACTGTCAGCATCTGTAAACCATACGTCCAGCATCACCCTCCCTGTCCAACCAGTCTCACCAGTTCTGGTCCCAGATGGAAATGGTGTAAGACTGTGAAAGAATTTTGTTGACAGAATTCAGAACCCAGTTAAAAGTCTTACTTTGACAAGATGAATCCTAGCCTCGGGCTTCCTTCTGCCTTTACATCGAGTTCTCCTCATTCCTCCCGCTCACATTCTTTCTCTCTTCTGCCCCGTCTGTCTCTTTCTGCCTTCTGTCTCTTTGAGCATGGGTATTGGCAGAATTTCAAGGCTTCTTATTTATTTATCAACTCGTTATGATTCCCGCTAGCATCTCAATCCCTGCAGAGGTATTTCTGGGGAAAGATTCAAAAAACAACCATTATCTCAAGTCTTCTTTGTCCCCACGTTCTGAGGACGTGTTTAACAGGATTATTCAGGTTACACAATTCATTATACATTCGGTCGGAAAAGAGAAAGTGATTTTACATTAGGAATAAATTTCCCTCCCTTGTCGACTTCATTTCATTCCTTACTAAAATGCAAAGGAAAGGCCTTCACTTAAAACAAAGTAGAGATATGAGACATAGCTGGTACATTATTGAAATGTATTCAACAATCACTCATGTGAGGAAACAAACTAAAGCTGCAAGAATATGAATGTACGCTCTTGGATTTCTGCCAGAATGTGTCCTTACATGTTGTGTTGAAGCATTACTGGAGAACGACAATTGAGAACAACTGAAATTTGTGGATAAAGAACTTCAGTAACTCTGTTCATCCTTCTTTTTTTCCACAATGTTTTATAAAAAAGCAAAAATTAAAAAAAACAAAGGAGGCATGAAGTCTGTCCTAAATTTTTTCCTGCATGAAGCATAATTAAAGCTGCAAGCAGCGTTGAACAACTCTCACAGCACAGTGCAGGTCCAACACACACACACACACACACACACACACACACACACACACACACACACACCCCCACACACCCCCACACACGCACATGCACACACACCTAAACACATACATACATGCATACGTGTATATATACATACACACATGTAGAAGAATACATACATGCATTCTTCTGTTGGCTCCTATCTTCTACGATGCCTCATCAGTAATTCTGCCGCCGTACAAAAAAAGCTGGTCGTTAACACAGTAAGTTAGTGTTTGTTTTGGTATTTTGATCCCAAACCCATGATCTTGATCTGATGGGTGGATCTTTATCAGCCATATTGGTTGCAGGATAACGACCATGTTGATAGCATGTGTGACTATCATGTGCTTAGGCATCATATATTGCGTGAAACATCATGCCGTACTTTTGTTTGTGTTAAGAAATGCAAGATGAAAGCTGCTGTTTAATCCAAAATGCTAATTATTTTCAGGAATGAGTCTGAAAACTGAAAGGAAGACATTATCTGTTTATGAAACACTTATCAGAACCTTCTGGCTCCAAAGCAAATAAAAAACAGAAGACATAAACTCCTGCAAACAATTACATGCTGCCTTGCATTTGTAATATAACATAGTCTTTTAGTTCAAATTTTAATTGCAGATTGCTTATATTTACTTTCCAGCTACATCTTAATTAACATAACTGAACACTGCCCGGATAGTTCTCCTCTACTCATGACTATAGAGAAAGAAAAAATGAAACGGGGTGAAACGAGCAGGATGGTTGAAGCGCACAGACACCTTTCAGCACTTCCTTTGAACCGTTTGTGCACCGGTTCTCCAGTCAGATTGAGAGACTCAACGATGGAAGCAGCTTCCCCCACTATGTGGTAAATGGTTTGTGACTGGTACTGAGTGATGCAGCCGCTCTAGGATACCTAAAGCTAATGTCTTCTGCACATGGTGTTTCATGCCACAAGGTGACAGAATATCTCTCTGGAAAATGTTTTTGTACGTGAAGAAGAACACAAACGGTAAACACCAGATGAGAAAACTCTCTGAAATAGGTTTTCTAATTGTGCTGCGCAAAAATGATTAACGTGAAATCAGTCATAAAACATTAGGAAAAGCTCCCCAATGAAATTTTAATGCTTCATTGTGAAAATTTTAATGTTTCTTCAAGTTGGGAGAGAAAGCAGACTTTCAGCAAACAGGAAGGCTGCATAACATACAACAATGCTGCTCTGTTTTATTTGTTTGGACTTTCACCTTCAACGTCCTGGAAGTATTGGCAACCATTTGGAAATCTAAGGTCTATATTCTGCTGTTTTACTATCCATGCTGTGGAGAATATCCTTTCTCCATCTTAATGTATGAGGTTCAAGAAGAGTCAGTGAGTTGAATTCATGAATTTCATTTATTAAGACTAAAATACAGTCCTGGTCCATTTTTCATGCTATCCTTATGGGCTAAGACGACAAAACGGTTTCTTATTCCTCTTGCTGGCCTCTATCTAAGGGATATGCTAGGTTGTCATTTCCTTAGCTTTGTGCCGATGCGCCCTATGCATGTGCATATACACAAGTAGCTAAAAGAGCTGGAGGAAAACACAGAATTATTTATCCCCAACAATGCCATCCATGGTAACCATGGCAATTGCTAAAGTAAGCTGCTGAAGCCAGTTTGAAATATTAGCCCTGATAGCAGCTTGTTTTTACTTTAGAATAGCAGATCACTGTTTAACACCAACTCCTTACATTTGTTCATAATATAAATTACCGGTTAGCTCTCTATTCTCCTGTCTTTTTCTGGAAGGAACGTCTTTGAGTCGGGTACAGACTCCAGGAAAAAGCAGTTAAAAAAAAGAAAGACCTAGTCTGATCTTTGCCTGCTGACAAATTAGGAACTTCTGTTTTTGATTTGCTTTTAAGACGAAATTGTATTTTGTGGTGAAGTTTACGCATCTCAGACGCCGCCTCCTTTCTTGCTTGTGTCTAAACCGGCTGTTTGACTCGCATGACCTCAGTTAACTACAATGGAGCAGCGTTATGTGATCAGTTATTTCTGGCAGGCCTTTGACAACTGTTTTCATCTTTATGCCCTCATATTGATGAGTTAATGTGCTCTTTTAGCTTTTCATTTGAGCCAGCTGCCTGGCAAGGTGAATCTCCCCCAGGCTTTAATGGCCTGCTGTACAGCAGAAAGTCAATCCTACAACAGACTGAAAGATAAATCACACACAAGAAGAAGAGAGAGCGAGGAGCGAAGGTGTATGTAGAACGACTGACTGTGGCGATGGGGGAGAGCAGAGAGTTTTTCCACATATATTTTGTACTTATAGCTTCTTCACAGCACAGCAGAGAGTGGTAGAAAATCCACTCCTCAACTTTATTTTTTTTTTCCCATTTAAAAAAAAGTGAATGACCAATGTACTTTATGTGAAAAGAAACAAGATGGAAACTTGTGATGATGGCCACTCTATTTGGCAGAAAAATTGACTCTGACATCCTCATTTCCTCTTGCAGTGGCTTCAATACCCCACCCCACCCCGTCGCCCCCATCATATTTTTGACAAAATGAATCTACATCGTTGAAGCTGTCACACAGCCGAGGGATGTTAGAGGATGCTGTTTAATGCGACTGCTCTACTCCGCTGATTAATTTGATTGAAGGGATGCAATAGAATGAAAATATCCATTTGAAAGCCCATTTCATCTTTCTAACTGTGTTTCTTTAAAGATGATGCGCCAACTAACTCCCCCCCACCCCTCTTTCCTCCTCCACTTGCATTTGACCTGAGTTGAGAACATTCCCACACAGAAACACTTCATAATTTTCTCCTTGAAAAAATGCAGTGTTTAAAATGACCCTCCTTGATAGTGACACTCTGCTGTGTCTCATCAAATTAATTAACTGTCTGATGGATCATAAATCAGCCAACACATTAATGGGGGAGTTTTTTCTGCTGATTCAAGCCATAAAACATTGCAGAGAATATATGGTACAAACTCTCGTTTGATAAGCACTAAATCACAATTGACCTCTTATTATATTGTCATATATCTCAAATCTGTAAAATCACACACTTGTGTGTATATATATTTATTGCATTGAATCTCTATATTTAAAGGATACATAAAAAATGAAAGTGGGAACATTTTAAATCTCTTGTCACTTTTCTTCAACTGTTATAAACATAAATGAGCAATTTTCTTTCTTCAATAATTATAATTATGGTTATTTTCTAAATCCAAGTAAATTCTTCAGGCTAAATTCAGTTTTTTTTTTTTTTTCTTCTTTTTTTATCTCCAGATGGCGTGCTGCTCATGCCTGGGTGTGTGAGACGACATGATGTGGTACAGACTCTGACCTCTTGACTGTGCCTCTCTGTACACAGCTGTGAATCAAATGCTTCATTGGTCTCCAAAATGTTCCAGTAACCAGATCCTCAGATTTGGTGGCAGCTCCCTTAAAAAAAGACAACATTTATATTTGCAGGGCAGTGACTTTACTTCCAGACAGATTTGGATCCCCGATACCCAAAAGCTGTGCCCTGAGTCAATGTGTCTATTTAGAGATGCAGCATTTATAGTACACATAAAACACTTGAGTTTATTCTCTGTTCCTTCTCAAATGGAGGCAAACATCTGAGCACTGAGAAGCTTTCACATCCTAAAGGATATGCAAATACACACAGCAACGATAAACATTTTCTAATAGGAAACTGAAATAAAATAGTAATTTGGTTTAATAGCATTATCAAGTTAATTTCATTCCCCTCACTTTCCTGTCAGGTCATTATTTTAAACAAAAATTTTCTCTTAATAGCTTAGATAGTTAAATAAAGGTTGAATGAAATAGGGTTTTTTTTAACAATTAAGTTTTAGGCTATGATCATGGTGATCACTGTGTGGTGATTATGTCAACATAAACACTTGGATTGGTTCCTGTTGCTAGTTTAAGCTAATTTAAATAAAGGCCAATTGCCTCTTAGCAGTTTAATTAAAGTCACAAGTGGTGACAGATATTATTCCACGACAAAACTTCATTAAGAAGCCTACATGTCATTAATTCAATTCGCAAACATTGGCGTAAGTCTGAGGTCTTTTTGGCAAACTTTTTTTGTTGTTGTTGTTTTTTAGAGAGGAAAGTTTTTCTCTTCACGCACCACACATAAAAACAGGCTAAATTTTCCAAATGCTGAGTGGCAATGTGTAAATAATTTGGTATTAATACAGTAGAGATGTGCATAAAGTTTGCTTATTTAAGAATCAATAATATTAAAAGATATGTAACAGTAAATAACTACGCTTCTCTTTAGTTTTTGTTGCTTTAAATTGCTTGTTTTTTTTCAGTACTACTAAATTGACAAACATTGGTATCATTATCTCACTTAATAGAAAATATTTTTGAAATGCTCTTGATTGCAAAATCCTGGTGATTTCCTAAAGTAAAAAATAAATTAAATAAAAAAAGAATTGTAGTGAACTTTTATGAAGTAATGTCAAGATTTGTGGTCCTTTTCATCATAATCCTGTCTGATGAAAACAGTGAGTGTGATGCCACATGCAAACTGTGTTTCACCAGAGGGGGGTCTCTGTGCACACAACCAGATTTCAAATCAAAATCTAATTAAACTTTTATCACAAATAAATTGTCAAACCATTCCAGAGAGCGACTGCAGCTGTTCCTCTGTCTCATCTTCACTATAGGAAGTATGTCAGGGATGAGCCAAGGTATTAGTCACTTCAAAAAGTTTGAGCAAAATCAAGAGGGACTAATGGGCTCGTGCCAGCTCCTCCTCCAGTGAAATGATGTCCTAATCCTTGAGTGTTTTGGGAGGATAAGAAGCACCGTTGCCTCACAGAGACAATTCTTTCAAGCTTGATTCCATCAACTTCTCGGGAAAGGGTCCCCATCCAATGTTCTTCCCTTTTGTTGTGCCACGACTTGTGTCATCTCCCAATTTATCGCACTTTGAGCGGGCAGTTTTTATCATGAAAGGTTTTCTCCGCCTCCTTTGCCCTCCCACTCCTGCTCCTTGGCCCCCACTGTCATTCGTTCTCCTCTCTGTTCTGCTCTGTTTGCCGCTGCTCAGGTCTTATAGGAATGTGCCGGCATTGACACAATGTGGTCACAATTCACAAGACTGATTATCTTCCTCCCATTTATAAAGGTACCGAAAGCTATTTCTGTCGACTCCCACTGCACGACTGGGAGCTTGATAGATTCTTGAGTTTGTGAGAATAGTTCAGGAAAAGGACATTTCAGATAAACTTCAGAGTAATTGGAAGAATATTATAAGTAAATTCATGGGTTTCATTATCTTCAAACGAGTTCCCCCACACCTTCTTAATGTCTCTTTTTAAACCTTATTTTCACCTGCATTTTTTTTTATTTTTTATTTTTTATAATGTTTAACGTTTGAGTTGCCTACAGATAATTCAACGTTCAGATCTGGGAATTCTGTCACACTGAGTGCATTGCAGTTGTAAGTCTTAAAATCAATGGGGTTTGCAATCTGTCAAGGTGATCACTAGCAACAATGCAACCTGATAAAATTAGATCTCTCCACATTTTATGTGTTCAAAAACTAAAACAACATGCCCACAAACAGGGGCTGCACAACACTGGGTTGGTCACACTAAAAATAATGCCACTTTTAACCACAGGCTAATTTCTTGGTGCATCTGAAGTCAGAAACAAACTTGGATAAAAGCGTCAACGTTAAAAACAAGACAGAGACTTCTGTTAATTTTCTGTCATTTTGTTTATGTCATGTCAGTCTGTCATCAGCGAGCAACTCAATGCATATCCAAATGCAACAATCTGCAATACCGCTGGCAATCACGGGGGGCAGTGTGGCACAGTTTAGCTTACATGTGGTCAGCAAACGAAGGAGAGAACGGGCAACAGTGGTAGAAACTCTCCATCCTTGTGCCACAGTGTGTTTGATGAGAGCACACACTGCCTTTGTGTACATGGTGGTCTGTGCTCCTTTCTGAGAATGTACATTTTGACAGTTTCCTCCACCTGGTTTGGTTTTCTCTGAAACTTTATTCACAATTCAGCTTCAGAATTCACAAGTTAACTCAAAACTGCCCTCTAGTGGAGGTAATATCTTTCCAGCTAAAAGAAATGCACTGGAAGGAAGATGATATTAGTGAAGCGTTACACATGAAAATAAATAAATAAATGCAAGAGTCTTAATGGTTGATTTTCAAGTTTAAGATACCTTTACAGATATAATATGGAAATTAATTTAATCCAACTCAATTCTGTTTGTTTATCCATTTCCAAATTGCTGCAAAAGTAATTGGTGAGCAGATCCAATGAAGTACGAAACACATCACTACACAGCGAGAAAGTTTAGCTGTGAAGTTGCTGCTGTAATTTCAATATTCACTGCAGGGAGAGAACTTTGACAGCAAACAAATGAAACTATGAGTTGAAATGTAGTTAAGAATACATTCGACATTTCTCTTCAGTGGCCTCGCAAAAGAGGCCACATCTCCTCGGAGGCTCTCTGGAGCTTACTTCAAATGTTTCATCCAACAACATTGTAGGCTGCCGATGACAGAAACATAAGGGTGTGATAAATAGAGCCATTTTAGCTGGGTGGGGAGAAGTATAAGCTCCTTCAAACAGGGATCAGGTGGTAAAGAGGATAAGGAGTGGCTAGGTTCAGGAAACACACCAGAACTAGTGGATTCTCCAGACGCTTTCATTTATGACAGGGACGGTTTTCCTTTGTCTCTCTCCGCAGTTTTGCCGGCTCTTCCTCAAGGGGCATCAATCATTGAGCCCCCTCATTGCCACAAACCATTCATGTTGCCTGCCCTGTGCCCTAAAAAAGAATGGCCTGTCATTTCTATGGTTAAATTCAATCCCATCCACTTGAACATGCATCGACAGGGACCCGTCGGGACGAGAGCGTCATTCATCACGGCTCAGCTGCTGCTGTTGTTGCTGTGCATAGTGGTTTACGTGTGTGTTTGTGGCATCAGCCCAGATTTGTCTTGGAGACGCCAGGGAAAGATGATGGGAGCGCAACGTGATCGGCAAAGCAATAGAGCATTTAAGCCAACATCAGACAGCGTGAGATTATGATTCTTCCCCCCCCCCCCCCTGTTTTTTTCTGTGTGTAACAGGCAAGAGAAGTGAACAGCTGTGGCTGTGTTGTTTAGAACAACTTCCTTCGCTCTCACTGGTCCCACTGAGCTTCTTTTTTGGAGATTTTAGAGGTTATAGTTTCCAGTGGCAGGTTAAATGGATCTATGGTTAGGCTGTCTACATAGAAATTCATTTTCATCTTTTTTTAAAAAAATTACTTCCTCAAATGCAAAATACCATGCACCATTGCTCTATTGTGACATGAACCCCATGGAGAGATCCCAACCAAAGCAGCTGTCCAACATTGAGGAGAAGATGAGCAATGGCTAAAATAAAACGATTGTGGTTCAAGATCAACATCACAAATCAATTTACAAAAAAACAAAATAGTTAAAGTTGCATGTACACAAGCATGATTGACAGTACAAAGATCCTCCTCCTGGCTCTGAATGATTGTTTCTGACTGCAGTTGGACCACAGAGAGAAGGCAGAGGAGCTTGATTTTTTTTTTTTTTTTCATGTATCTCATGTTAACAACTTAGTAACATTTTTAACAAATACGTAAAATAAATAAATAAATAAAAAAATAACAAAAAGCTAAATATTTTTCAAATGCAGCTTTAATATAATATGATTGGTTGGTTTAATTGTCATTCATATCAATTACCCCATAGAGTTATTATCTCAACGTCCTCTGATAATTTTCAGGGGGGCAAATCCATCACAGGGCTGACAGAGGCCCGGTTCTGGCCAGCAGTCGCCAGAACAGGGCAACAGAGTGTAATGAATTCAGACAGGAGGAAACTGGCTGCTTTCAAATGAAATTTGACATTTTCTAATCGAGTAAGTTAATTCTTTTAGAAAATATTTAAACTATAAATGTAATTTGAATGTAATTTTTAGTAATTCAGATTCAACTGAAAAATATTATGTTCATCACAGGAATCCTCTCTGTGAAATATAAAACTTTATTTTATTTAATTTTCTAAATGAAGTATGTAAACCTCATTCACTGTCACAATATACTCTGCATTGGCCCATTGCTTTAAATTGCAGTTCATATTCTTAAGGTTTTAGGTTGTGACATGACTAAATGTGAAAATGTACCAGGGATAGTTTAGAGGGGCATTGCGCAATAAAAAAGATACCATCATCATTGTGTACATAATGAAAAATGAGAAGAGAAGAATCTTGTGTTATTTGCCGTTATTAAGCCAAATTTATTAAACTAAGTCACAATGTGTTTGGCAGCCTTACTCCAAAAGTTAAGACAATTGGTCGCATTTAGACATAATCATTAGATTAAAGTATCCCAGAGACAATTAGTGTGGCAGTATGCATCAACAATTCAAATGTTGTCTATTGTCACTTTTCACTCCTTTAAGATGTCTTTGAGTTCTTGAAAATCGTCGTCCTTGTCATGTTTGCAAAACAAAGTGAATGACATTGATAATGATGCTAATCGTCTCTCTCAATTTACGGCCATTGTTTTGTCTGCTGTTGTGTTTTCAGGCCCATCTGAACTCCCCACCCCCACCTCCACCCTCTGTAATCATCTTTATAATGAGCATGTTGTCTGCTGCTGGCATTTTAAGTAATAGCAAGACATGCCATCAATTTTGATAAATGTAATTCGTTTAGTGACTCATTTATGCTTCGTCCTTGGAATTGTCTACAGCAGTGCTGGCTGCACAGAGTGAAACAATTTCTCATTTTCTGTGTGTTTTTTGTCTCTTTGTGCCTGTTTTCAGAGTCAACGTACAAGTTCATCTCAGCAAGTTAAAATTCAATCTGCAATAAAAAAAAAAATTCCAAGTAATTCATTACAAAAAGTGAAAGTCAATCACAAAACTTTGTTACACATAGAGGGTTTAAAAAAACATACACACAGGCACACACACACAAACATATCCACATAAATTTTGATGCTTATGACTCACACGTTAAAAAAAATGTAAAAAACAGAAATATAATATAGAAACAATGAAAAAGGATGTTTAAAACAAAATGTAAGCTTACTGGAATCTATGTTCTTGTACTAGAACAAACAAAATAAAATTAGTTAAAATCCACAAAAATAACTATTTAAAAAATAATAATAAATCTGTTTTTAACTGCAGTGTGAGAACTCCTAAACTTTATTTTGTAAATCAAAAGAAAAAAAGCTAATTTTTTTAGACCTTCAAGTAATCCAGAATGTGCCGTCTCCCCTTATAATTTTGTAGACCTGCTAATGATCATAATAAAAACATTTCTACATTAACATATAAACTATTGTCATCAAAAATGAACAAAAATGAGCACATGAAACATCATTTTGTGAGTAATGGATTCATAAACGATGTTTTATGTTTTATTTCTTTAGTGAAATAACTAAAATAAATAAATTCTCAGTAATATTCTCATTTATTACTCAATATCTAGTGAAGTACTATTTTCTTTTTTCTTCAAGCCTAAACTCGAAGAAATAAGTTCTAACTGTTGGCAATGCACACTTGTCTGAAATACAGAGCAAAGTCGTACATTTCTATTTTGAAGCTGTAAAGTAGTTGCTCGGTGCGATTCGACGGAAAGTAATCATCGTTGTGAAAGTAATTCTCCAAGTTCAAACTTTGAATATGTGAAATATTTGGTGCTATCTTAAAGAAGATGGCTGTGGCGCCGCCAGCTCTCTTTGCCCAGCAGGGTTGTGCCATAAATCAAGGAAGCCTCAGTGTCCTCTTTGTCAGCCGAGTGGGGAAAATTCCCTCCTGTTAAAGTGTTTGGCCCCTCCGGCTAAGCCAGGCACAAACAGTTATGGAGCTTTATTGGACTTATATATCTGTTTTATGTATTAGCAGGCACATAGCTGTGAAATATTTACATTATTCTAGACACAGGCGAGGAGAGTTCGCAAAGTGCCCGCAATCTAAAAACAATAAAGAGCAGTCTATCTCTTTATCGCTGCCATTTTATGAAATGACTTGAGGCAGAAGATGATTTTATTGCTGGAAAGTGGAGAGTCCGGAGCTTTCGGCTTCTTTCTCAGAGTCCTCTAAGGTAGCAGCTTTTATGAAGTGCATTTTAATGCTGCACCTCAGGAGAGCGACTGAGAGTTTTTATTTTTTTATTTTTATTTTTTTTTTTGAGAAAAGAAAAGCTGTCATACAGTCTTCTCCTAATAAATCACTCACTTGTTTCTCTTTCCGCAGTATGTTGGAGAAATACATCAAAATGTCTCTGCTGCAACTACAGTGTTGCCCACTCTGTACACAAGGATGAAATATTTCTCTACTTATTTAACTTTTGCCCTACGTGGTCAATTAGCCATCTTATGACTTTATTTACTGTGAACTCTAATGGAGCTTAGATGACAGTAGTCTTAAAGCATGACAAACAGAATCCCACACATGCATACAGACATGTGCAAAAGCCTTAAAATGAATGGTTGTTATGGTAACCAGGTGAACCCGAGACGCCACACTCAGCTGCAGTTGTCTAACATTAATGGAGAGGTACATTTTATTAACTCTTCACTTTCTTTCTCACTGCAAGTGGTAGAAGAATAAAGTTGGATTCTCATCGAGAATCGAGAGGCTTGGATATTTTTACCATGCCCCTGGCCACATACTAAAGACCGTATCTAGATGCATACATGTCAGCTTTTGATAAAATTTGACACGGAGATGTTATGATTTTATAGGGTCTTCAATCCATAGTTTGCGTCTTTATATAAACTGTGATTTTTATTTTCTGGATGTACATTAACATAAGATTGTCATGAAGTAGAGTAAGGAAAAAAATACAGTGACATAAACTTTATCGCTGCCTTTTTTCTTTGATTTTGTTTTGTTTGTTTGCTATTTTCATCCCTCTGAGCTTTGAGGTTAATTGACTTATTTTGTTTGCTTAATTTCTTTTCCTTTTGTTCAAGCTTTTGTACTGTGTAAAAAAAAATGCATCTATTAATACTTTAATGAGGGATTTAAGTACTACATGGAGTATATATCCTTTCACAAGTCATTTCCATGACCTTTGAGATTTCTGTGCATCACATTGAACTGCAATGTGAACTTAAACAAAAAATAATAAGCAAGATATACAAAAGCAGATTGAATAAAAGCTAATTTACTCTAACAGTGTATGTTGTAGCAACAACACGTTTTTGAAACATTTCTAATTACCCTCAAACATGGTACGGATCTTACACCTTGGTGACTAACTCCTGTTTATGTCTGACCTCATCAAGAGTTTGCTCTGGTGTGACCCTTGAACAGCTTGATCGGTCTGACACACATATGCATTCCTCTTCCGAAGAAGTCCAGATCGCCAAACAGCTGCTGCCCTCCTGACCAGACGAACGCCACCCACAAATCATCCAACATGCTGCAGGGGAAGACTAATAACACAGGCGAAGAACGCGTTATATATACCATAGAGCAGGGGTTCTCAAACTCCTGATCAAAGACCCAGATTGGGTTTTTAGAAAAGGTGAAAGGTCTGGAACAGCCAGTGATCTCTGCCAGGAAATTTGTTTTCTTAAATTTGCTTACATCTTGGAAATCCTTAATCAAACGTGATTAACCCAATCACTTCCTTCACATACACATGAGATTAAACAAAATTAATAAACTTAACTTGAATTTCGAAAAGAAAATCTTTTCGACAAACTCGGCTACTTATGATTGATCATTTTCAATACTAGAAGTAGAATAGATCTTAGCTCTAAATCTCACTCCATTGTTTTAGCCTACATGCTTTAACCTGAATGGGACAATGCTATCACAAAGTATTCAAAGACGTCACAGGATTTGATATTCCACAAAATTGTCTTTATTTCTTACAAGCCAGAAGTTGTGACAAGATGGAGAACAGTGTGAAAGCCACCTAAAGGTCCATCTAACTATCCACTTTCACCACAGTAAAACCAGAGCCGAAATGCATCTCACTCTGCTGAGCACAAGGAAAGCATTGCTATGGTGCCAACGTAGTGTTTGCTTCCTCTCGGTTTTGATAGAACTCATTGATAAATTTGCCTCAAAACTGCCTTGTGTTGTTGATACGCTTCATAAAATACTTTGCTTTGAAGCTTGTCATTTTTATTGAATGATGTCACAGCAGTTGTACTCGAGTCTTTCCCACATGGCACTGGGTTGACGCTCCATTGAATGTGTCCTTGAAATAGGCTGCGGACTCATTCCATATTGACGTGCCATTCTGTACCGACCTATACGAAGACATGTAGGATCAGGGTTGTAGACACATGCCACATGATGCATAGACTCACATGAAGAGGAATCCTTGAACCTGATTCTTGCTCAGAGTATTACGAGTGCCCTTTTCACAAATTCACTACCCCGTGCATGCATAAATAAGCAGAAGAATAAAGCTTAACAGGTGGATGTAAAAGCTGTCAAGAGATTATACAGTTGACCGTTTCTACAAACACAACAATGGAAACCATTTACACGTTCCCTATTTTTCTGTTGCTGGTGTGCAATCATGTCAGCTGAACCTTGAGGAAACAATTCAGTGTGTGAGCAAATCAAGAATCAATGTTATGATATGGCCCATTAAGTTATGAAATGAGGTTCTTCACAAATTGTTTTGCTTTTAGTAGATTTCGCCAAACAGGTTGTTGTGTAATGGGTTCGAAAGACAAACGTCTTTGTCAGTAAAGTCAGCATCAAACTCTTATATTGGTATCTGGAAATGTGTTGCTGGTGTGATTCTGTAAGAGGCCAATTGATTAGTTTTCTACTTTGAAAGACATTGTTTTTTTGTTGTTTGTTTTGTTTTTCAATGCATTTAGTATTGCAGGATACAGTTCATTAATGCAAAAGTGAGCATCACAGAATAACTGATGACAAATGTAACCTCAACCACTAGTGTCACGTATTCAAACGCATGCTGTATATTAAGTCAAATGCACAGCATCCAACAGGCCACATTGACTACAATGTTAATTTTATTAGCTATGACTAAGTCAATGAGCTGTGACCATCATGATTATCAACACAATACTGAATGCAAGCCCCCCATCATGACCAGGGTCATTTGAGAATCAGTTCAGCAATCACATATGTAGTGTGATATTTAAAACCCCCGTCCACTGCAGCAGGGTGTTAGCACCACTTATCTAATTAAACACTGAACAACATCCAAAACCAATGAATTCCAGATTAGCTGCAGGAAAAAATAACAGACAGACAAATATGCACTGAATGAGAATAAGTTCCAGGAAGCCTTAAAGCCTTCTGTGTTTTGAAAGATTTGCTAACATTTATGATTGCTGGTAATCATAAATGTTTAGCCCCTCAAAAACATTTCTGATATTTTTTGAGGCGGTAAGAATTTCAATTAATAATGTTGAATGTAAATGAATATGTCATAACCCGGAGTGTGCCATCTACCATTTAACATCGTAATTTCAAGCAGCAGCTTAAAGGGCAGCTCTTGCTGCTTTGATAAATTCGTCAATTTATATGTTTGCATATTTAAGAGGAGAGTGCGACTTTAGCATTTAGTATGCATAATAATGTAAGGTACATGAAAATCACTGTATCTGCTCCCTGATGAAAAGATCTACGTCAAAGACTTAAAACCCTGCAACTCTATTTGAATTTATTAAATGAGGTAGCAAACGCATTATTTATGTATCACTGAATGGGAAGGAAACAGTTGGTAATTCAAATGACAACGTTAGACCTTCAGCTATGAAGGACTGACTACCAGAAGCTAGTGTAACTATATGATTTGACAAAGCACTGCATCTACCCTCTTTCAGCTTCAACAGGAAGAGGAGGAGTCTCAGGAATGAAACTCTGTGTTGCCACAGGGACCTTTATAACACAGCACTTGGACGACACCTACCCTCTTTCTGAGCTAATGTCACATTGGAGAGGGCAAAGCATGCCAAACATGAATCCTTCTTTCGTTGGCAGAGGAAGGCCACTCCTTGTCCAGGAGTTTTGGATCCAAGACAATAAATAGATTACAGCTTTGCGCATCCAATACCTATACGTCTTGGCCAAAGGAATAAACCTAGATCCTGGTTTTATTCCGAATTCTGCAGGCAGAACCTTGAAGCTACAGGTTTCCCAAGATTGCAGACAGTAACCAGCGTTGCACATTACGTCAGTAACATTGATTACTGACGTAATGTGGTCTTTCAAGGGAGAAGCTAATTGATGCTGGCTCCCCACCAGATGCATGCAGCTCGATCACAGAACCTACCTTCCAGAACCTACATGGTGTCATTCTCTGGAGCTTGAAACATGACTCCACACATCTGATGGCTACTGATCGTCAATTAAAATACTCTGTCTTGAAGTCTGCAAAAAAACAAAACAAAAACCTCCATAAATGCACATTCATAAAATGAACTTGAGATCATTATTTGGTTGTGGCGTGGGGCTTTAAAATAAACTTAGCAGCTGTCATAATGTAGCCCCTGTGGATCACAGGTCATTAATGCAGCAGCCTACAAATCCATAGAGGTGGTATTGGGTATTGATTACAAACCTGCCACCGTGTATATATACTCTTACAGACATGCACACACCCTGCACCTGACCCGCGTTAGCCTTTTATACATTGGGCCCAGAGTTGATGATTCAGCGCTTTTCCTGCAGCAGCAGAGTGGAGCTAAACACATGACAAGAAAGGAAGGAAGGAGGAGGAGAAGGAAAGTTAATAGTGGCAGGCTGCCAGCCCGTCAGAGGGGAAACAGTAAGGTGGGCAGAAGGATAAAAGTTGCAGAATGGGGATCGATGGTGATGTCATGTGACGCTAAGAGTGATGGACTCTTACAGAGCTTACAGTGACTCGAATCCGCCATACAAACCCACTTTCTGAAGAAACGCTTCCTGAAGTGGTTAATTTTTGCTGGTGATGAGAATATGTATGCAACTTTCATTGTGTCTTTTATGTTTAACATGAGAAATAATCAGTGTGGGCCTACATTCTTTCCAGCACACCCAGGAATCTTCTCACGTACGGAAGCAGAGTTTTCTCCTGGTATTATAGCACTTCTTTGGCTCTGATGTCTTGTCACTTATCTTAAGCACTTGGAAGACGTGCACTGCAGGGGGAGAGTGCGGAGGGAGAGATGACACAGAAGCTTCATTCTGCTGACAGCTCAACTTTAGGCGTTGGCGAGCGCAGATTAACAATGACGGAAGGTACTAACATCTATCGGAGGCAAGCGGTGATTCATTTTCACTTTTTTCGCCAGAAGATTCAAAGTCATCTCAAGTCTCATCTGACAGAAAGCCATCAGACCTTTGATGTCGATATATGATTAATCAAATCCCGCGCTGGCCTTCGCTGATGTGTTTTTTACAAGAAGACTTTTAAAAAGTGAGTGTGAGGCAGGTGCCAAGAAGGATCACAGTGGAAATAATAAATGTATTTTTATTTCACCTAAAACTTTTTTGACTTGAAGCTTCAGAAAGTTTGATGTAAAGAGTTTCTAGTAATGAATCCAGATGGTGTCAAAATACTTAGATGGTCAGCAGTGACTAAACTCTTGAGCATAGATGATGAATAAATGGTGCTACCTTCAGGGTTCCTACAGATCTTTCGCACAGAAATTTTAAATTTTCCATGTGCAAGTTCTCAAATTTCCTAGTTATTTATGCCCATTTAATAATAGAAGATATGGATGTTCTCTATCAAGTTATTGAAAGATACAGTGGCAACATAGTGGCCTGCAAAAGACAAAAATTGGAAGGAAGGAAGGAAAGAAACAACAGAGAAAGGAAGGACATGGATAGTTGGAAGAAATGACAAAAGCAGGATAAAACATTTACATACATTTGATCTGAAAACGCTCATTTTTCTTTTTTTCCCCCACATGTAGACTTGAGAAATACTGAAGCGAAATCCTATGCTTTCCACTGCTAAATGTCTCTTTCATTATTCTGTGTGCTACATCATCGCTTTGAGCACGACCCCATTTACTTTCCTGAAAAAAAAAACTGACTCATTCCCCTCACCTGAAATATTAATTTCTCCTCCATTTCAAACTTCCATGGATGAACATGTTTGTTTCCTTTGAGGACTAGTTTGGTACACGGGGAGGATTTTGTTTCTTTCTGCTTGTCTTCCTTTCTCCTCTCCTTTTTTTTCTCTCACTGTCACATTCTCTTGCTCCCTTATGAGCTTTCATTCCCTCTCACTCCTTTGTCAACCTCATCTTGCAAAGAGGGTTGAACGTCTATTTTAAGCAATGTGTCATGCAACCACCCCCACACTGCAGACTGAAGGCAACGGAAAAGACTGGCACATCTCAGGCACGCTGGGTGTAAATATCTGTGCGTGCCAGTGCAGTGGGCTGGGAAGAGCATACTCTTTTATCCATAACTTTAAGATCATCAAGCTTAAAAGAAGCCATTCGGTGAGCGGGTTTTGGTGGAAGTTATCGCCTTCAAGAATGTTTTCTTGAACTTTCACTGCACAGATCATGCAGTGAAAGTTCACGTCTAATCAGGAATCACAAGCTAGTTGCCTACGGGTGTGAGGCCGGTGTGACCACACAGATGTAGGGCATCAGTAAAACAGACCACGGGGGCGCTGGGTGGGAGACGGCCACACCACCACCTCCCACCCATTTCCCATGATGGCCTGAGGCCCCGCACCAACCCCAGATAGCAAGACCAGCACTCAGCAGAAAACCCGTCGAGAATCCACTTGCTTTATGGCCTCATTTAAAACCAAACAGAAAAACAAACTTCAGTTTCAAGGGATCATTTGAAACTTCAAGAGGAACTGAAGTCTGCTGCAACTGCTGCAATATTTTCGCTGCATTTGATAAACCGGATTAAACTGAAGGACGCTGAATGGTAAGTTTTACTACATTCACACTTAAATTGGGTGTGAACTCAGTGGTAGATTTAAATCAAAAGGCCTTAATTAGCTGGTAGGAGCATTTCTATTCGCTGTGAAATGAGCCTTATACCAAAATGGGCTGAAAAACAAGAACACTGGATAAAGAAAATAATGCATTCTACAAACACACTGAGACAAAGACTTTAATTTCTACATGCTTCCTTTGATCTGATTAAACATTAATTTAAGTGTAAAGACCACTTTTCTGTTTGAATGTAGGCAGGGAAAGCTTGCAGGTCTGATGCCATCCAAAATGTGAAGTAGTTGGTGGAAGCATCATGTTGTGTGTGTTTTTCTGAAGAATAGACTGGATTGAGCTTTATGGATAAAACTTTTCTCTGTAATGTACATGAATTATAGGTACGTAGTTTATTTATTTTCCAAATTTATGTTCTTTCTTGTTACATCCAGCTATGGGTTAGCCTTAAAACTTGCATTTTTGTGTCGCTTCCGATTCACACAGAGGTTGAAAAGGCAACATGTGTTAATTATTTTAGCTTCGTGTTTCTCCTTTTGCCATTAACACAACTGTGCAGCTTTCAAAGTACTTCAACCAGTTTTTGTTAAGAAAATCCCACATGCATGTGTTATTTTCTTATTGAAGTCCAAGTGTGTATAAGGCACACTAAAGACCTTAAAACAAGCACATCAACCAATTTCAATGTGTGAAATTGCTGGGGGGGTTTTTCCATTTCCAGTTTGTTCAGATATGTGATTTTAATCTTTTTGTTTCTCATCTTCCAAATATCTCTCCCGAGTTGGCTTCTTCTTCTTCTTCTCCCCCCCTCCACTCCCTCAAACTCTCCCGCTCTGATAGCTGCATGAGATGACTCAAAGGACACAGCAAAGCACCAGACGCAACGCGGCACTCAGGTAATGAGAAATGATGTTGGTGTCGACGGTGGAATCGCCCAAATCATCCCTGAGCCTAGTTACATAATTCAAATATCATTCTTTTTTACTCCCCCTCCCTCCTCTTTTATCCGCTATCACTGCTTTGTCCTCTGGCGCTCTCCCTTGCTCGCTTCTCAGTTGAAACAGATTTGATTTCTATTCCTCTATGTTCGGGTGACATCGCTGCTCCTCCGAGAGGTTTGCGCAGGGATTGGAACGGGGATCAAGTCACCTGTCACAGCAAAGAAGGCCAGGCCGCAGAGAACCTGAGCATGTATGCCTGGATATGACTGTAGACTTGCTTTTATCTTTTGTTTACGGTTTTTTTTTTGTTCGGGATGGTGTTTGTGTTTGGTGCTGCTGCATTTTTGCTTTTTGATTTATATATATTTTTTGTTTTTCTCTTTGTGTTGTCTTAGCCTCAAAGCACCTTGTAAGACATTTACAGTGCCTTGCAAAAGTTTTCATCCCCCTTGAACTTTTTCACATGTTGTCTCATTGACTTTAGTATATTTCATTGGAATAAAATAATGTACAACAGTGAAACAGAGAGAAAATGAGACATGGTTTTTAATTTTTTTTTTTACAAAACGATCTTAGAAGTGTGGCAAGCATTCACAATCACCGCCCCTCAGCAACTAGCATTGCTCCAGGTATTTCAGCTTCCCACTCTGCATATTCTTTTAAATATTTAACGTGTGTGCTAGAATGAATAATAATGAATAACTTCACAGTCATATTCCACAAAAAATCAGCACATCATGATTTGCAAACACTGAATAGCGAACACTTAACGGCCACTGTACATTAAAATTTGTGGCTTTTAAATGGAGAATGCAATTAAATGGGCACGAAAACTTTACAGCAATGAAAGGAAATCAACCTTGGCAAAAGAAAGTACTTTCTATCCACACTTTTGGGAACACTTCTGCTCAAAGGGGCTGTTTACATCTGTCAGCCGGGGCACATGGAAATGAAGTTCACAAGATTGTGTTTTTTCAATCTGAATTGAAAAACTTTTCAGGCCAGGGCTGAGCTTGTTCAGGATAGATTGATGCGAGATAGAGTGGAGAACTCAGAGGAGTGAGATGAAGTTGACCCCTACTTTCTTTCTCCGTCCCTACTCCACCACTCAGCACTGGCGCCTTCTTGGCAAGGTTACAGAAAAGGTACTGTTACACTGAATCACTTCAGCTTCTGTCTCATTTTATTTTCAACCACTGCTATTCAGTCTGATTCATTGTTTCCTTGCACTCACTGTCTGAAGAGAGGTGCTCGCACTTCATACGTCTTTGTCCACGTACAAGTTCTTGCGCGTACTCCCACACACAGAGTCTCTCTCATTTTTTAAACATTTCGTCTACTCCATCTCTTTGGCTTTTTCCTTCGCTCATTCACCTCCTCTCCAGCAGCGGCTGAAATCTTTGGATGTATTGGCATGTCTCCTCTCATTCCACCCACATTTGCGAAGAGGATCGAGGAGGGTTTATGGACCTGGGAAGGAGTGTGTTGAGGCGTAAAGGACCCTCTCAGCCCTAAGCCAAGTCCTGTCCATCCAACGGAGAGCCCAGACGGTGTGATTCAGCCCCTCCTGAAGCCTGGCAAGCACTCACTCATACACATCCACGCAGACACACACACACTCACACACACTCAAAAAGAAAGTCACTGACATCCTTCTTCATTTTAAGTCAACAAAGTAAGGCTACAAGAGAAAAAAAAAAAAAGAGGGACAGAGGGGCAGCTCTGTATTTCTAAATCCTCTGGGCAAGGTCACCTTCACCTGGGTAAGCATGCAGAAGTGGTCGAGGGACTAAAAATAAAAAATGTGCAGGTGAAGTTTTGCTTCTTACAAACTTCCATGCAAACAGATTCAACTCCCTCCAGGGTAAACACATCAACCGATGTACGTGTATGGGGCAGCTGGCATGTTTTAGACGCGCATGCATGATTTAGTGGGAGGGAGAATTGAGTGATGGACAGGGTTATAAGCAGGAATCCATAAATCGCTGAGGCTTTGACTTGCATTTTTGTGTGCTTGTAATATTGCATGAACCACTAACAATATAGGTGGGAAAAAGCACTGAACATCTGAAATGTTTTTTTCTCAGTAACTATATTTCTAAAGGGCTTGCCAACTTGAAATTCAAGTCAGACGTTATTAGCAACTTAAGTAATCTACACAAAGAAATAAAAACAAACTAGTCCACAATTTAAACAACATGGAAGTCATAGGTTTTGAAAGTGGTGTTCAACACAGTTGAAAAGCTTTGAGACATCTCTGGTCTAGACAAGCTAGCAACGTTCAGGTCTCATTTTTCACCATTTTTTCACATACACTGTCTTCAAATCTTGGAGTTTCTTAAGCCTCGGACATATTTCACTCCACAAAGATCCACTCTTACTCGAGACGGACTCAGATCGGACGTCTGCCAAACACATCAGTGTAAAGGTCTATTTTTACAACTGTATGCTGGGTGTTGCACAGTCAACTGCACGGTGGGAAACAATGCTCACATGGAACTGTTTTGTATACGACTGCGAGGTGTTAAGGTAGAGAGTCGACACAACCGGTCACAGGGATGTGCTACGGGACGCATGCTTCAGTTTTTAGCAACCTGCACCAGCGATTCACTTTGTTGTTTATACCTGTAATGTACATGCAGTCAGTTGTAGTAGGTAATCTTAAAAACCCACAGTGGATTATCAGTATTCTAGCAAAAGTGGAATAGAGTCTCTTTGGTTTATGATGAAATTGTATATTTTCTGGCACTCATCGATTGCTTGGTTGATCCTGGGAATACTCTGGGGATTTCATGTCAAAAGCCCAATTAGCCCTACATTTACTACTGAGAAAAACACTGAAATGCTCAGTACTTATTATTCTCTCTGTAATTCTAGAGCTATGGAACAAAACTGGGTGTTTTTCAAGTGATCTTCTTTAAATAGTTTTAAACTTTTAATATGAAAACAACTCTAACATTTGAACTACAAGACTCAAAAAGAAAATTAAATCTTTAAAGCTTATCAATAACATCAGAGGGAATCAAGATGAATAACAAGGGATTGCAATCTCCCACAGCAAATTCGCCCAGTTCAAACGGGAATCTTTTCATCAAGCGCATCCATCACTGCACTGAATTTATTATTTAGGCATGACATGTGATAACACATGCAGGCTTGTATTTCTTATTACATCTGAATCTAGCAGTGTCGGGCCCGTTACATCCTTCAACGCTGGCCTCATTGTGTCCAGGTGATTAGCGTCATAACACTGCTGCTGCTGTGGGCTCCTTGAGTGACCCGAAGACCTTCTCTGCTTGGCATTGTATGCTCCCTCCCTTCCCCCCGTTCCTTCAAAACTCTTCCCCCGAGGTGCCCAAAGGGAGGACACAAAGAAAGGATGACCTGCTACAAAGTTCACACTAGTGCGTCCATATCAAAGCCCGGAGGCAGTCGAAGCAGGTTCAGTTCACCCACACTGGTAACCTTTGACTTTATGGTTTTGTTGTCATAATGTATCCGGACACAAGTACCAGTAGGTCTTGAATTCATACGGATAGCGAAAAATATGTTTTCAGGTAAGTGTAGCATTTTCAACAGAAACGGCAATAAAAAAAAAAAAAAAGTATCGAAAGTGGCCAAAAGTACAGGACAAAAGAAGAGCAGGAAAAGCGAAGGAGAAAATAGAGAGGAAGAGAGGGAGAGTGTGACAACCGCCATAACGTCCTCAGAGATGCATTTGGACAGAGTGAGCATCTGTCAAAACAAGGCAGCCTCAGCGGCCGCCTCACTAATGGCTGTGGACGTGAGCGACAGAGAGGGGAGGAAGGATGGGAGGGAGAGGCAGAAGACTGTTACATACACACACGTTCACACACACACACACACCCACACACACCCCCACACACACACCCACACACACACACACACACACACACAACAGATGCAACTTTTATTTTTCTGTTCATTGCTTGAAGCAGATTCCACCAATCATTTGATACCAAATATCTTCAAAGCTACACTGTAATAGCTATTGAACTACTTTCATGTTTGTGCGTGTGCATGTGTGCGCGTGTTTATTAAAGTGTCTGCGTGCAAGCATAACGTGGGGATGTTTACCTTCCAACTGTGTTTTTGGTCACAGATTCTTTCCACCATCACTCATGGTGATGAATAGGACGGCGTGTCAATCTGTTATCTGAATTGTTTTTTCTTTTCTTTTTTTTTTTTTTCTTGTTTTTTCAAGGCGATCCCGAGTAGTTATGTTATTTTTCTCACAAATTCTCCCTGAAAAATAACCATGAGCAATCATTCTGGGCTGTAAATTATCGCATTTGAAGGAAATGCCTACTGGCACTTTTAACAAATACACCACCTTCAATGGCTCCGACTTGAATCTGAAACCTTCCAACATTTACTCTTTGACAATTAAAAATGTTGATTAACTACATTGTAGTTTAAAGTGATTAGATTTATCTTTTTTCTGCCCTGTTCAGGGTAGAAATATGATTAAAAAACAGAAAAAACAATCTTATCCAGATCTGCCAAAGGCAGCTACAATTGAGAGATAGGAGGAACTTGTTCAAAAACACAAAGCACTTTTGTATTGTATTTACAGTGTCTGTAATAGACGCTGCAGACAAGATTAGGGACAATCACTGCACATCGTACACACTCAAGTACAACCAACTAAATTAACAGGGAGAAGGGTTGCCTTTAGTCTCATCTGTGATGTTCAGAATATATCATCAAATGTATATTCACAGTGTGTTTAGCTTTAGAGCGAAGTGATCAGATATAAATATCCAGGTAGAGCAGTTCAAAGGGCTGAAACATTTTATGTACGCCAGGTTAATATTTTATGACGGTTTTGGACATGGACAAGATGGCTCCCCACCCAGGTAAACAAGGTATATGAGTGGTACCACTAGCACTCAAAAAAAAGCACTGAGTTTGAAGTGGGTTCTATAAAGAACATTGTGCCACACAGTAGAGTTTTCTTAACAAAATTAAAATAGCTTGCAGGTAATGCAAGGTAATGTAAGGTAATGATAGATGGATGGTAGCTAAACTTTGCAACGATTGAAATACCTGCTTCATGCAAAATCACATAGTCATCAAACTACTCAGTGCTTTACTATTGTTAAGAAATGAGAATCAAGCCAAAATTTAAAACCCATAAAAGTAAAACCACATATATTTTGTAAAACCTCAGATTTAAAAGCAGTATAAATTTTTTTTAAGATGACTGTACACACCAATTTACTCATCATCTGTACCTACTTTGGAAAATTGTGCAAAATGCGTCTCAAACCACTCCATTTAGATATATATAAAAAAAAGGTCTTCTTATACTCTGCCTTTTCCTTCTGTTGAAATAAAACTCAGTCCTACAGCAGTGCAGAAGTCTGATAGTATGTTTTTATGTTGGCATGTTTTCTCCCCCGACCTAAATCATCATAAGGCTGCTTTAACATCAGATGAAGTGTGCAGTTGCCACGGGGGCACAGAGCGGAGCAGGAGAGATGGGCACACAGGCATGCAAAACATCCAAGTTTGGCACCAGTAGCTTGGGGACCAAAAACACATCAAGGAAATGGCTAGTTCTCCCAGCTGCAGACCCGAATGTGGGATGCATGTAGGAATCTATCTGTCAGGTTGTCAGATGAAAGCCCTGGCATGATTTCCACTGAAGATGATGAGGAGGAAGAGATGAACAGCAGGTTTATGGGTTTACATTAACTGCGGAGTTTTGAGAATTTACACTTGGAGTCTCACATCCACACTTCCAGGTCTTTTCATGCAAAAGTAGGGCCCTGTTTAGGCAAGTTGTGATAACACTGATTAAGATAAAGGATCATCTTAAGCAGTAGAAACCTAAGTCTTGAATTTTGTAAACAATAGTGATGTGTGCGCCCCCGTTTTTTTGGCAAAGTCTTTGGTGAATCCTTAAAAGTGTGATTATTATTTTTTCTTGCGGAATAGCATGAGCTAGCACAGTCACACCAAAAATCTCCAGGAAAATGAATATTTTATCAAACTTACTTTTGCAGTGAAGAACTTAAATAATGCAAAAGGAAAACTAGGATTTGCTTGTTTCATATAGCTAAACAAGGGTTATAGACTGCAAGGTGGGCCAGGGATTGGGACTTTTGCCTTGAAGCAGAAGGATCCATGTTTAAATCATCTCTCTGTATGAGAGATGATGAAGTTTGGATATTCTCCCCATGCAGGCATGTGTTCTCTCTGAGTTACTGTTGCTTTCTCCCACAATACAAAATTATGAACATTAGCTTATATAGTCTCTGTTCCATTTGCCTTCAGATAAAAATTTGGCTGTGCGTTGTTCTATGTCCTGTATGTCTTTGTGTGTCGCTTATTAATGCTGAAGAAATTGGCTGTAATTTCCAGCACAAAATTAGAGTTATGGTACAAGAGCTGATTTGTTATTAAGTTTTTTTTTCCTTAATTGTCCATTCCTTTGAAATATTCTATTAAAATATTTATTATTTTGATCTAAAACTTTAATGTTTTTCTAAGATTGAAAGCAAATAAATGTGGTTCTTTAAGTGTAAAGCAAATGCATATTATGTAGATTAAACCACATAGAACTTGATAAATTGTGTTTGTTTTTCTTGTGTCTTTTGCTTTGGCTTTGTGGCTGTGGGCAGTTTTTTGACTGCAAATGATGCAGAGTTTCGTGCTGAGTGAACAAGTTCAAACTTGTAGTTCAACGGGTTCTATCATTTGCAGTGTGATTAAAAGTATATTTAGTAAAGTGTCTTGAAAGATTGATCACATTTTTGCCGTCAGTGGAAACGAGCAACACAGAAAACAAAGCTAAGTGCAGAAAAACAGGCAGACTACAAACTGGCAGAAGATTCGGGGTAAATATGCTGATCTTCATGAATGTTAAGAAACATAAAACCCTCACATATTTAGACTAATGTAAGAAAAAAAACAAAAAACAGCTGTCTTGGTGTAGTGCTGAAAAGAGAGTTTAGTTTCTCTGAGTATGGGATCCCCTTACATCTATTTGTAGATGCGTATCTTATAATCGGTAAGAGATTTGGATGATCGGACTGAGTGAAGAAACCTGAGACAGAATGACACAGCAGCACAACTATTAATAAGCTAAAAAAAACTTTTGAACACCAAAGTCCCCATCAAAATTCACTCTTGAGTTGTGTTTTGGATTTTTAGTCCTCCAAAAGCTAAAACAGAGTTAAATGTCAAGACCTAACCAATGACTGATCCCAATATAACTGTGACATTGCAAACAACGGCAGGTTTCAAGCAATCTTTCCATTTTACCAATGTCTGTCTCTAAACTGCAAATGATACTAAAGCCTCAAGGATTTGAAACTCATCACTTAACATAAACTCTCAAAATAATCAGAGGAAATATACATCATCAAAATTTATTACATTGCTGTGGCCAATAAAGCTTTTTTCATTGATTAATGACATGGCAATAAATAACTTTTGACATGCTGTTTAATCAAATGTAAAGAAAAACAAAACAAAAAATATATATATACATATTGTTTTATATTTGTCTTTTGTATCTTTGCCCATTAGAAATAAACTTCATGTCTAAGTGAAAAAAGCAAATGTTTAAATTTGCCAGGGGTTTGAATAATTTGGATTTTATCTGTATATTAGGCCCAGTGGCGATATCACACTGTGAGTGTATGTGAAAGAGAGAGCTGGTGATACACAGCTCCACAGGCGTTCTTTTACTATGGCATCAAACTAAACACACAGTTATTACAGTTACCATTTCTACATTTTTTAGCCTTTTATATCGCAATACCAACATCTGTCTCTGTACAGTAAGTACTGTCATACTTGAGAATATTTCCAAAATACTTCTCCTAATTTACCATGTTCAGCCACACCCAGAATTGGACCCCATTTGTGGTTAATAGATTAAAGTTATAGGGGCTTTTACATATACCCCTAAACTCATCTCTGTGTGCCTCTTAAACATAAATCCAGCAGCTCACCAAACATTTGCTCTGACCATTTCCAGTGTTGAAGCTGTCCTCCATCCACTGCAGCTTGTGTTTACCGCTAGTCCCTTATTATTATTTGTGATACATTTAATCTTTCTACAGTTGGTCATAATACTTTCATTTAAATATTACTTTGCTTCACTCACTGTCCTGTAGCAGGTAGCATCATGTTGCAGTTCACATCTATGTATATGGTTAAGCTAAAGCTAACACTTTTGGACTATTGGATGGATATATTTCTTTTGTTTCAAGGTATATTTGTAATAAATTATTTTTGGGGGGTTTTTCTTGTTGTTTTTTATTCGCCAATGTTTGTTCCTTTCAGATGCAATGGCCTGGGCATGGGAGGGGCCGGTCCGGCATTTCCTGCTTAAATGGCTGAATGATGTCATTGATTGCATCACTGGGTTCTACTAAATGGAGGGGTTTCTTTTGTTATTGTATTGTTTGGTTTTTGAGTTAACCTTTCGAGTTGCCCTGTATAATATATTTTATTTTGCAGACCATTTAGTTATGTAAATTGCATTAATGATCTTATTGCTGTTCCTCTGTCAGATTTTGTTGCTTGGTTTGACTTGTTCTGTTTTGGTCTAATGAAGTGCAGGCGTGTTGCCAATTTGCTATAAGACCAGAAACATTTCAGATGCTCAGGTTGGATGTCAGAACCTAAAAAAATGTTCAACAATAAAATTAATCCAAAGAAACTGGAGCTGGCAACTGGTACTGGTTTTTGTTCACCTGTTTTGACCATTTGACTAGACTGCTTTTATGATAACAGGTTACTAGGTCACGTTTTTCTGAAAACGAAATACATAAAATGATAAAAATCCATGCAAATTAGACATAATTTCTGCTGCAGAAAATGTTATTTTAAGCTAGAATTTAGAAAATGTTGCTAGACCATATCGTCCAAAAAGTTATTTTTATTAAATCCAAATTTTAATATAAACATTTCCATGCATGTATTACTGTTGCAATTTCCAGTCAGTCTGACATTTTTGTACAAACTTTATGCTCTAGTGAGACTATTTCAGAAATGCTCATTAAAATTTAAGCAATCAGCAAGAAAAGATATCAGTCAGCGATATCTCCAAACAAGAAAGGAATTCAAAGCACACCTTCTTCTTGCACACACACAGCATCTGGGTCAAGTTTCTAAAAAACTGATTTGATTTGACTGACAATCCTTGTTCTGAAACCATGTTAGTTACACACACAAACTCCAACTCTTTTTCCGTATCTCTTTCTTTCTCTCTCTTTCTGTCTCTCTCTCACACACAAACACACATTCTCTCACACGGGGAGCAATGCATGGTGTGTTTTTGTTGGAATTTTGACAAACAACAACAGTGACCTTTAAGGGAGGCGAGGCAGCATGGCTGTGATCACAGGGAATGGAAACGGAGCCAGAGTGAAATGTCAACCGTCCCTGTGGTCTTAGCACTGACGCAAAACTGCAAGAAGAGGGAGAGAGTGTGTGTGCAAGTGATTCTGTAGGGCTGTGAGTTGTTAATCTCCCAGGCATAGTTCTGAGTATCTGTGTGTAGTATGTGGGTCTATCAAGACTGTAAGTTGCATATAAGTATGGAATATTTTATTGTATTTTATTATTGGTTTATTGGGTGATATTTTTACATGAAGTCATTTGACAGAGGGTTCATCATTTTCTCTGGATGGCAATAAAGTTGAATAGTGGCTCCAACTCAATGCATTTACACTTTTAAACATAGTGAAGATGATTTCATGATCCAATGAGCAGCAGAATCAAGAAGAATGAGGATGACTTGGGTCAGTTAGAAAACGGGATGATTATTAACATCAGTCTACAATGAAGGACAGAAGTTGACAGACTTGCACAATAACACCAGAAATATTTAAGTGGCCCAATAAATACATCAATATACTTGATTTTAAAAAGGTGGATTAATATTATGTTTTATAATTTAACTGCTATTCATATTTATTTCAAGTTTAGTTCCAACAGATTATATTGAAGCATATCAAGTTTTTAAATTTGTTGTTATTTATCTTCATGCAACAGCTTTTTGTAATTGCCTAAATCCAATAAAGTAAAAAGAATCTTCTGCAGTGATGAGTATCATCCATATGTGGATGTTACATCAATTTGGTCACAGGAATCCTCCGTTGGACGAGCCATCTGGACATTTGGTCGGAGATCATAGATCCACCCCATCCTGAGAAGAACTCCCTTGACAGGATTTTGGATTGGAAGATGGTGACATGTGTTGACTTGAAATTGAAGTTGTTGCTGACACCAATTTAACACAAAAATGTTACATCCTCCGAGAAAACAGTTTCTCATCTGGTGCATTTTTGCAGGTGACCTGTTGCATTTGTTTAATATAATTTATTTACCCAATTGGTGTGCCACTAATTATTAACTAGTGGACCTGGTGGTCCTTATAATATGAAGGAAAGTATCACACAAAAGGAACGACACAAAGAAAATACGAGACAAAAACCAACACAAGTCACAGCCATTGTGAGGATTACAACCATAACGACAGCTTTGTGTCATCAAAATCTCAATGCCATTTAGAAATTGCTTGTTTCTGAATGTGACACAGTGACTGGTGCAGGGATTAAACCACACAAAGATTGATGTTTATGAGTCCCAAAGACTCCAGTGTTGTTTTTGTATGTTGGTTTTAGTCGGTTCAAAATAATTTCTCACTCTGGAGATTTCTGTTTATATAGTGTCATGGTTTAATTTATCTTTACGCCACAGTGTGGATGTATACCTAGTTTTGTTTGACAACAGAGCATCAATTATTCTTTAAAGACCCTCTGCACTTTTAGCTTTACTTTTTAAATATGTGCATGCACGTCCATTCTGGATTGGTTGGTTGAACAATTATACACTGTAATTTCCGGACTGAGTGATATAAGCCACACCCACTAACTTTGAAAAGAAAAAGAAAATGACATGTATATGCTGCACTTGACTGTAAGTCACAGGAGTACACATTGTGTGTGATACGAAGTTTTCCTTTGAGTTTTTAGAACATGTTTTATCATAATTATTTGACTTATTTGTCTCTCCTTTATTCTAAACATACTAGTGTGGTAAAAAAAAAAGTATTTTGTGTCAAAATGTGCTGTAGGTACATCTGTGTGTGTGGGTTTATATTCATCCTAAATTAATTGTAACTAGTTTGTTTACTTTTGTTTATTAACGAGCTGGCACCTTTTCCATAAGGTAAACGTGACTGTGTAATGAATCTAACTAAGAATGAGTAAACAGACTTTAAAACATTTAAATCTTGTGGAAACGTTTGCCAAAAAGAGTAGAAATGAAGCTAATGTCACTTTACCTGCTCCCCCTTTAGCTGTCGCAGACATGGAACCTGGGAACCAGCAGGAGGAGAGTTCACTTTGAACAGGTAGGATTTGTTTTCCTTTTTTATCATTTAGAGTAATTTGTGACAAAATAGGCTACGTAAGCATACACATATGCGAGTGTGTGCAGCGCATTGTGCATGTTGTGTGGGTCAGATGTGCTGTTTTTGTACACCTTGTGCATCACGCATGGCATATTTCTGTGGGGCAAGAATTTACTGTGAGGTCTTCAGTGTTTCGTCACTGTTTCTGTGTGCCATTGTGCTGCTTTTTTGCGCTCTGAGCAAAGATGCTCATTGGGAATGTGTTGACGTTAACCAATGTTAGACAACTTCCAGAGTGACGTTCCTATGGCACCTAAAACTGGTCTTATAGGGTCTTCTTTTTAGAAAATCAATTTTAAGCATGCAAAAGGCTAACGGTTGCAGTAGTTCAATGGGTTAAAATCACGTCAACTTTTTGGTCCTTATAGAACAGCCTTACAAACAAACAGATGCATTTTCAATTCTTCCAGGCAAGTTGCATTGAGTGCTAAAATGCACCCAATGCATTTTAGCACTCAATGCAACTCTCTCTTGGCACTCACATGCCGAGAGAGATAGTGGTCTTACTTTTTATGCAGGGCTCATTTAACACACCTGGAATTACATCACATGCAATCTTACTGTAAGACTCATCATTCTTTTGAAGAGCTTTGGGTGAATGTCAGAATAACCTTATCATCTTTTAAGAAGAGCATTCTGTTGTTGATATTTAAGTTGTGTTTTTTTTTTAAGAGTAGGTGTGACATTGCTTATCCAAAGCACAATCAAGCTCATAGCAGTCTATCCACTCTAAAAACACACCAGCCCATCTGCACAACAACTCCTTGTTTCTGCATAGGTGCTGTTAGCAAGTTCCACTTCATGCAGTTGTGACGCCCAGGTCACAGAGGGAGGCATGACTTGTGTGTACCTGTCAGAGTTCCAACAGAGGGACCCATCTGGCATCGCAGAAGTACAGACACAGCACATAGACACAAACAAGACCTTTCTCAAATGGAGTAAAGATAATCATTGCCGTTGCTCCTGTACGCAGGCTCTTCTTACCAGTAATCTTACTGTATTAGACCACGTCACATGCTGTTCTGTATTACATGGTATTGTAGCCTTTTATATCAAAACACTGTTATAAATATGTCTCTTTAGTTTAAGTATTCTCAAGTTTTTAATGTACTTTCTTATCCAGTGTATCAATCAGAGTCCCAGTCACAGCATTTTGAAATTTTCAGAATTGTATTCGTTGACCTATTTCAGCTACCAATACCTGTTGGTAGCTGAAATAGCAAAATGAATGTTGCTGGTCATTCATTTTATTTCTGACATTTTGCTTGCATTATTTTGATAATTTGGCAAGAAGTTTTCATAAGTTTCTGGAGGACTTTGCATTACCCTGTCTATGAACATTTCCATACAGGAGACCTGGGACTTTAACCTGTTAATTTTGATGAATTAATTTGGTAGCTCCTAAGGCACTAAACGTTTTAACTCAGTCACGATTTCCTGTCTTGTAAGTTTGTAAGTCTGATGCACAAGCACAATAGTAATGGAGAATGCTTCTCCTGACCCTCTGGGCGTAATTTTTGCTCCTGAAAATGATCTGAAACAACGTTGGAAAAGACTATTGCTGTGCAAAACAAAGTTGGCCTGTTACCTAAGCTATTCAGGTTTAAAATATATTTTCAGTGCAAAACATGTTGCAGCAAGCACAGACCTCCTGAACGCTAATGCCAGCAATCACAGTTTACATTACTAAATAAATATATATTTTGAAAAAGTTACAAGATTGATCAGGGCTTCCTGAAACACTTGAAAGCTGAAAAGGTATAATAGCACTGTGCACTAGTCGGATGGTTAAATAACATAAGTAACAAAATAAAAATAATATCTTTATTGTTGAACTTATATGTCTATTTATTCAACAATACATTATTGTCAATACATAGTTTTTTATTAAAACATGATTAATTGCAGACTGTGCAATTAACTCGATTAAATATTTTAATGGAGTTTCACCACTATTATACAGATAAACATCCCTTTCCAACAAATTGCCAACATCACTAAAGTTGACTGAATCTAAATAATCCGTCATGTTAACGTTTTCTTTATTAAAAACATTAACAAAGAAGATGATTTAACTTTTGGCCGTGATGCTCCATCTCAACACAAAGGCAGCTGCACTGTGAAGAGGTGCTATTTTTGCTAATGTCTTCAACATTTCTCTGGATGTGACTTTAATGAATATTTGAACTAAATGGTTTTGTTGACCTCCTCTGCTGCCATTGCCAAACTACAAGCAATGCCAAAAATTTTCATCATTGCAGCTCGTCCCTCTGTTTGCTGATTGGTCAGGGTGAAATGCTTCCTTAGAAATCGAGCACAGTGGGACAAATAATAAATGGACGACTGAAATTAGGGAATAGACGCAGACATCGGCAAATGCCTGTTCTTAAATTACTTTGATCAGTATCAAAGACAAAACAATCCCAATATGGACAGCCACAATATATGTCTTTCCTAGTTATGTATTTGTGCCAAAGTTTAAAATGGACAGATTTGCAAGGAAGCTATTCAGAATTTCAAAGGTTTACAATTTCCTGTGTGCTCAGGTGGTTAAAAACCATTTGTACTCTGTAAAAACTTCTCGTCCGCAAAATTATTGTTGCTCAAAAGAAAGTTCAACCACATGTGAGAAGAAGTGAGCTTGTGTGCGAGGACATGTGAGTGTGAATAACGGAATGAGCTGCTGGCCTGTATTGGTATTTTAAAAAGTGATTGACGGGGGAAAAGTCTATTAGGTGAGATTGTTAACAGGGTTGAGCCTGTTATCTGCTCCAGGCAGCCGTGAGAGGGGGCTGGCTGATTCACAAGGAAGCTATTGAGAATTTCAAAGGTGTTGTCTGACTGATTTTGGCACAGCCTTGCATTACACTGAGATCGCAAGCCGGCTTGTTCTCAAATCCACTCTGATCAACGTGCAACCATGTCCTCCTTTCTATGCTACTCTTTCGCTGCTTGTGAGGGAGGAAAAGAAAGTTTCTCTTTTTTCACATTTCTTCAAGCATTTAAAGTCTTCTTTTGTTTACTCTTTGCAAACTTGGCATTTTTCTTGGTCTGCGTTACAAATTATGTCCTCTGTAGTCTGCTGCATTTTACAACACAGCAGAAACTTTGCTTACACTGAACACAACTTAATCCGCACAATTAAGCATATATGGAGGCAACTAATCAAGTTAAGCCTTTTCAGAGGCGAGCCTAAAAGCAAATAAAGTTTGATTTGCTTACACTGTACTTCCCATCCTTGTTTCAGCTGCATGAATATTTTATATCCTTTTTGTTTATGGTGCTTGTAAGCATTAGTAGAAAAGTCATCCTCACCCCATGATTTTTTTTTTCTTTTTTCGAAAGCAGTTCTTTTAAACAAGTGAACGCTCGCTTTCCAGTTGCTGCACGAAGATTGTAAAGCTGCGTAGAAATATGGAAATAATAAGCAAGAAATGAATGCATTTGTCTGGTTTTGTCAAGCCAATGTGTACACAGTAAACTCTGTGTGACCTTGAGTTTGATTCACCAAACATCGCCGAGGGGATGCAGTGAATTAATACGCATTTGTCTCTGTGTGCAAACACTTGTGCGAAGTTGTGTGTGGCAGTGTGCAAGGTTATCCATTGGCTAAGGCAAATGAAATATGACATGCAGCCACGCATCGTGTTCGGAGCGGCTCAAAACATACACGCACAAAGGACTGTGTGTACAGTTTTTATTTATTTCATTTTTGCTGAACTGTGAGCAAGACCCGGAGGCTGTCTGTTGGGCTTCCTGAGCTCAGGATTTAAGGGATGTGATTAGCAAGTTCAGACCAGGGTGAGATGAGGTAAAAAGTACAAGCATGTTGCCAAACAAGTGCGTCTGCTATCAGAGGATTGCTGTGTAATGTGATTGTTAGATTCTTTTTTTTTTTTTTCAAAGTTGTGTACTTTTGAACTTGTTTAATCTGCAAATTATGTATCTGCAGACTAATGCCTCACTGCTGATGGACCAATAAGCATTTTTGTCTCTAATAACAAGATTTGAGCCATTTATGAAAAGGCTTCAGCCAGCATCCGGGTCCAGGTCTGATGGTACTTTAAAATAATCACTGTGATACAACAAATTGCGTGCCCAACATTAGAATTGATTGTGTCTCATTTTCACTCACAGAGACATTTTGGACACATTCAAATTTTTTCTGAAAGCAACAAATTGTTTTTGTTGCTTAACTAGAGTTTTCACATTTGCTTCGGCTGACATTAAAACCAGACATTGACATTCACTGTAGAATCTTGTATATATTGTCTGAAATGAAATATGACAACTTAGTTTCAAGTCAGCTACGATTGCCACAACTTTATTTAAGTGCCAAGACAACAAGAAAGATAATATGTCTGACAGAATCTGACAGAATGTTTTATTTCTGTCAGATGTTTACAAAATCTAAGATTTCTATGCCTTTAAATAATTTGGGGAAATAATAACATTATTGCTTCTTTAACTTTTATATTTTATGTTAGCCTCCTTAAAGCACCACCTCACACTGCCTCCTTGTGTGGCATTGTGGGGAAAAGAAACTACTAAAAACAAATTCATCCTTGCAAAATTTCCAGATACTTCAAGATGCCACAGTCATCAGATACATGTAAATATGGACCATAAAAGCTTCCAGGCATCAAATCATTGGGGTAAACACATCCAGCTTCTCTAAAAAGCATCATTGCACCACCTTACCTGTGTTTTGCAGTATTTCAGTGATGTTGCATCAGAGCTGACTCCTCATCTAAGATTTAAACATGTAGCCAGGAAAGCAAGACGTTACTGGAGATTTTGAAGGATGGTAAAATAAACTGAATTCAAAGTTGTAATATTGTCAATCTTTTAAAAATGCTTAGTTTATGTTACGGTCATTCGTAATAAATAAGGTTTAATAAGCATATCTTTCTTTTAAAATAATTTTCAGAACAATAACCATCCCTTGAAGTGTTGTTTTGAAATTTTTTTTTCCTGGATCAACCCGTAATAACAGCTTCAGGTCAGATCAGTCAGTGGTGTCATCAAATCTTTGCTATATGAAGAGTAAATGACACAGCATTGGAGTTGGTTCAAGTTTTAACAAATACAGCTGAATCCTAAAATTGCTTCAATTGTCAAATGAGGAAACTGAATGAACTGCACTTGGTTCAAAAAGTTCATACTCTGTTGACGTTTGTAGCTCTGACGCAGAAACTGTGTAATTAATGGGAAGTGGAAAAAAGAAGTGCTTTAATCATACCAGTGCATTCAGAAAACACTTGAGACATGAATAAACTTTTAATAATTGGTTATGCTATGGCATGTCTCTGAATATGTTAATTGCCATAGATTCAGTTTATTCTTTCTAGAACTTACAACTCAGACAAAGAATGGGATGTAATGAGTGAATATGGAAAAATATTTATTTTTCTTGTTCTGCACCCCCTGAATATTTATTATCCCAAAGATTCCAAACATAAATACAAAATAAATTAGCCATTGTCCAACATTTCTCATTATATTCAGGACGCTGCTAAGCTTAACCACCAATAGTAGCAATTCTTGCTGCGGCACCAAAGCTTCAATAGCAACTTTTTTACTCCTATGTTTGATTTCTTACTTGCTAAAATGATTGCATTGTTCCTCTGTTACTTCAGTCATTGGCTCACTGGGTGATTTGCAGTGTTTGCGTTGGTACTTATTTACTTGGATGTGTGAACAGGTAAAGAATACTTTGTTGGTGGTAGCTCTGGTATGAAAAGGATGCACCAGACAGTCTTAAACACATTTTTTCTGTACTTTTTAATTTACTTTTGTAACTTATACCATTCCTGAAGTAAAATTCCATTATTCTAGCAATCTAAAATTGAAACATGCTTATAAAAAGTCTGATTGCATTTAGCCCTGATTTGTAAGGACAGCTGCAGACTGTGGCTGCCTCTGGGAAGAATAGTGTGAAGTGAGCAGCGATACTCCAGTAACCCACTTTTGTTGGACCGACTGAAAGTACATTTTCTGACTGCTTTGGCTTTTCTTGTGCTACACAGTAGCAACTATGCACACATTAAATAATATCCTAAGGCTGCGCAATATACACTGCTCAAAAAAATAAAGGGAACAGTCAAATAACACATCCTAGATCTGAATGAATGAAATATTCTCATTGAATACTTTGTCCTGTACAAAGCTGAATGTGCTGACAACAAAATCATTGTTGATTGTCAATCAGTGTTGCTTCCTAAGTGGACAGTTTGATTTCACAGAAGTTTGATGTACTTGGATTTATATTGTGTTGTTTGAGTGTTCCCTTTATTTTTTTGAGCAGTATTTATATATTGTGATCACATTATCAGTGTGTGCAAGGCTCACATTAGTTAATTATTAATGGCTAATATTTCAGGTGTTATAAAACTGCGTTTTACATTAATATGCAATATTTAGCCAGTTGGGTAGGCTCATGGCAGCAGACTCCCACTCTGGATACATGACATTACCCAAAATGCTAAGACATAAGACAAGGTTGTCTCCATCAGAAGATGTTTTAATATCATGCAGCCATTCACGTTTGTGTGAACTTTCTGAACTTGTGTATGTAGCGTACAGTGGATGGCAGAAACTGGGACAGACGATTAAAATAGCTCTAAGAAAAATGGGTGATATGTTTGTAGGAAGTCCTGCTTGCTAAAAAAATATTGATTAAAAAATATTATGTTGCTGTATCCAACTTCAAACCTTAGCAGGTGTTCAGAAACTAAACTCAACAAGTGTACAAAAGTTTGTAAGAATGAGAGGGTATTAAAAAAATGGGATTAAAAATCAAAAATCATGCTGGCTTACTCATCTGGAAAATGTATAAATTGATTTATTAAAAGCCATCTGATCAGCTTTTATTTCACCAATAAAACAGTTCAAACAAAAGCCCTGCATCCTTTTGTCCCCTGCATAGTGCAGATTAAATTTTGTCACTGCTAGTGTTTTATTGTCTTGACCTGTCTGAGCAAGTAAAGCACTTAGCCACCAAAAAACAGCTCAGCGTAATTAGATTTAGCATCCAAGAGTAGAGATCAAAAAGCCCCACAGACAGTTGCATTAGTGACTTAGAAGTTCTGTGTTGATTCTTGCTTTATGCTTATTTCCTCAGAGGCACGGAGTAGATGAACACATCAAGGTGCGAAATAAATATCGCATGATGGGAAGTGTGTAAATACTGCATTCTCTAAACTGCCCCACATACACTTCTCCACACAGACAACAACTGCATGTCGCAGGGATGAAAGCGGTAACTGGCATCTGAGATAAGCAAATGCCTTTGAGCAGCGTCCCTCACATCCACACCAATGCATTATTGATCTTGACTTCTCATAGCATGGGGAGTTAGCAACGCTAGCAAATACCCCATGGTAAGCATTAGCAGATGAGCCACGAGTTTTCATTTGTGCACAATTTTGAGAACGCCTGAAAAGAAAAACGAAAATATTAATCTGTTTTGAGTTTTTCTTATTTAAACATATTCATGTATTGACTGTTTGTGATATAGTATCAACCATGGCAGAAAGGATTTGTACAAATATACTTGATGATTGGGTGAATATGGCAGAAATTCAATAAGTTCTGTTGGTTTACTCAAATGGATAACCTTTTCCTGATTGTATATTTTAATCTGACGCTATTAGGTTTTTATGCATGGATTGAATCTGTGTAATTGGGTTTAATCTGGATCTGACTCTATTATATTTAAGTACATTTGAAAGATCTGAATAAAATTAATTTGGACTGAATTTCATTGTGCATAATTGCAAATGATTGTAGCTGTTTTATCAGGCACCGTGCCTGTAGTTGCGTATTGGTGCAACACATAAATAAACTCATGTGATAATTTTTTTGTTTATGCCAGAGGCATATTGGCTCACACAACTACAGAGGGACATGGAGCTTTCCTTAAATGCAGAAAAAACCCACAAAATATAACACTTTCTCTTAAACATTTTTACCAAGAACAAAGGGAATGATTTTCAGACAGACAACTTTGAACTTGTACAAAGAAATTCTGAATCTGATATAGGGACATGAAGGAATAAATGATTAGATAATAAACTACTAACACTTTTCTAAACATTTCTAAAACAAAAAAGAAATTAGTGTCAGTTAGGATGTAACCATGGAATATGAAAGAGGCAGCTGTTAAAGAAACATTCAGCAAAATGATGTTGAAAGAAGTTTGTCTTTTCAGAACCAGCAGTGCCATATTGTAAGAAGATTTAGGGTGTCTTGGGGGATGTCATTGCCAAAGGCCGCAAACCACCGTTGAATGTCAATGGCCTTCGAGCCTTTGGATGCTGAGACCTAATCGCAATGCCCAAAAGGGTTAAGGAAAATCCTCGGAAAACCATTTTCAATCAACAGCTGTATCCAGAAGTTAAGAATAAAACAGCATCATGCAGCAAGAGAAGCATATATCTGTTATAAGCAAATACCCCTCATTCAGAATAAATGTTTCCATCATACATGGCTGTTTAGAAATACAAATATTTGACCTTTGTATTATTTGTCTTTTACAAACGAAAATATAATCCATCAGAGTTGTGGCAAACTGTGAAGTGATCATGGTAAAAAATTTAAATGTTTTGTTATTTCTAAGCTACCAAGTTCCCTTGGATAGAATTTTAAAATGCATTTAACTCAGTAATTTTAATGCTAACAAGAAATAATACAAGTGCAGGATTGTTTTATTCTTTATTGTTAGCTGGCTTGTCCTTTTGACTTTTAATTGCTAGGTTTAAATTGTTGTTAATTATGCTGTGTTCTCTCTCACTACCTTGCCCAATAACAAAAGTGCATTGCACACACACACACACGCATACACACACATACACACTCTCTCTCTCTTACTCTTTGCTACAGATTACAGGCCACTGTTACTTGCCTTACATTGCAATAGTCTCCCAGTAATAGGAAAGCTGGCTTTGACTGTTCTCGTTAGCTTGGTTAAATACTCCCTGCTATGCTTTAATTAGTTTGAAAAGATTAATGATGTATAAAAGGAGCAGGAAGGTTTTCTGCTAACTCTTTGGTGGCAATTCAGTTTCAGTATAATTCGAATGAAAGAACTCAACGTATCTTTTTCTTTCTTTTTTTGTGAAACCTTATAAATTACTAAAATATGTTGTGAAATTCAAGAAAGGTAACTTAAATACATCATCGCTACACTTACTAAATTACAGAGTTGGTAAATGTTGTTTATGTGGAGCTGATGACATGATTGTCAAACAAAACTGTCAGCTGGGTAATTAATCATGAAATTTATAGAATCCACAGGTCACTGGGGAAATATGTTGACAAGTTAACTACTAGTTGTCAACTCCAAAATCTGGACTTTGAGGAAAATGCCGGTGCTGAAAGAAAGCCTAAAGAAATCAATGCTGCAGTTTGTTCTAATCAGATAAAACCAAATTTAAAGTTTTTGACTGAGCAGCTTAAACAGGCTGTCCTTGTTGGTTGCAGGAAGTGGCAGCATCATTGTTTTGGGTATTTGCAGCAGAATATAAATATGAAACATGAAGCCAGAGCTTTGGAGGATAGTTTAAGTTGCAGCATTTTCATGTGTAAGAAAGGACCAATCAAAGTCCAAATCTAAATGCAAACAAGACTCTTACAACAACACTTTATACTGTTTTTTTAGTTTATTATGTTTAAACAATTCTACTTTTTGTTCACTTCACTACTAAGCACTACTTTACGTAACATAAAAACCCAATGACAAACATTTATGTTTTTGTTTACAGCCACAACACATGAAAACCTCATGGTTTATGCTCTTTGTTTATACATACTTTCAAAAATCATAAACACATTTGTTCTCTGTACCAAAGATGAATTCGCCCCCTCTCATTCAGCCTTATCCCCTCCAGGATTCTTCAGCTTCTGGGCTGGAGACCACCTCCACCAATCCCTTCCTCCATCCCTTCCAGCTTGTTGCTATCTCTAAGCAGTTGGACTAATCCACTCCTCCCCATGTCCCTCATGCCTGCTCCAGTCAGCGGTACCCAGGATTATCTCCCCTCAGCCTCCATGTTCAGGTGGCACAGCTAAGGAGGAAAGTGCTACACTCATTGTGTTGTCTAACTAGAGACGCTTCAAGTGGAAATGGCAGTTAGCAAATCACTGTTTCCTGTAATGGGGATGGAAGAAAAATTCACCGTTCCACGCAGGCGGGTTAATGTTGCGTTAATGCAGCTGTCCATCAATTTTTGAAGGATTTGAATTAACACTTGATTTTCTGTGTGACAGTCCAAATTGTTTAGACAAAAGATCTTATTTTGCCTTCATGAAATTATATGAATAATCAAATGATCATTTATCCAAATAAAAATAGTAAAATGATGTCACATTTTTAATGTAATATTCTGGGTAAAAATCTAACTTATAGAAGTTACAGTTGTCAAACTTGGTAACAATTTGACTACTGATACAAATGGATCATTAAATATTAAATACCCCTTAAAGTAGGGATGAATCAAGAAACAAACAAAGCTTCAGTGTGATCATCCCTGACTGGTAACAAGCTGGTCAGAAACTTAAATCTGATGGGGTTTTTTTTTATTTTTTTAGGACACCTTATACCCAAACCATAACTAAGCCAGCATATATCACTGCCAACCAAACTCAGTGTGGAAGTTGCTGCCACAACAAAACTCGGTGCGTCATGCATAGGATCAGTGAGCTTTTGAAAATTAAGTCAGAGAAACCATGAATTATTCCATAATCTCAGATATTGGGACAATTATGGTGTTAAATAAAAGTGGCGCAAGAACAGAGCCTTGGGGGACTCCACATTTGAATTTTGCACCAGTAAAATTTTTGAATCAGTTTAATATATCAGTCCATCCTGCCAACTTTTATCATCTCTGTCACTGAAATCTATTAGAACCAATGTAGATAGTTTTGATACATCATTCATAAGTGTAATATACACAGCAGAATTTATTCCAAATTTATATCAACACTAGTCATTTTATGCATACATACTTTAATATGTTACTTTTCTTTCAAGGTATCAACCAGCCACACAGGCATTATGTTTGTCACCAAGGTAATGTAGGTCCTAGACTTTGCAAAAGCATTTTTATACAAGGTATTTCCGCGTAATTGTAGATGACAATGCCATAAATTCAGCCTGAAATGTCTAACTCATGAAGTATAGGACTAATTATTGTTAGACTCTATAATATTAAGTTAATATCAGTAGATTTAAAAGAATAAAAGACAGAAAAGGAATATTTCTTCAAATGCGTAGCTTTAACCTACGGGCTGTAGTTGATTTACAGTCCATTCTGGGTTATATCTTGATTTCTATTTCATTTATTCCACTTGCTGCCTTCTTATTCAACCCCTTCTCCCCAAAACACTTTCTCATCCAATTTTCTCTCTTTCTCTCCCATTTTCTCTTCTCTTCTCTCTCTCTCCTCCTCCCTCCCACCTCTTACTGTTCAGTTTAGGTTCAGCGATGGAAAGCTTCATAAACAATTTTCTCCCTTTGCTGTTGAGCTACTTTTACCCAGGCAATGTGTGAACGCCATGCCAATTTCCTGAATCCATACTTCACAGACTCCCACCCCCCCATACCCCACTGCAACACACTTCTTCCTCTCCCGCTCCTCACTCCCTCTGTCCGTCGAAACAATGTCCATGTCAAGACAATTATATCCACTGACTGCCACACACACTAACTTGCTGTGTTTACCACCGAAGGGCTGGTGGCAGCAAAGCAATTTCCTCCTGATGTGAATGCTGTATCTCTCTCCCTCACTCTCATTCACAGTCTCTCGTGGCTCCTCTGGCCCTGCAGACATCTGATCTCATAAGCGATATATCCGCTGTTATAGCCACTGGCACCTCCTTGCATCTGGTCACCAGCTCTGCCAGTGCCGGTTATTTCTGCTGGGAGGTGGCAGAAATGTGACAGGCAAAGCAGCAGCAGCAACAGTACAAACCAAGGGCCACCAGCTCCATGCTCTGGGCTAGGCGTACGTATCGTTCCTCCACCCAAAACCTGCAGACACGTCCATCGCCTGCTCCACCCCCTTGCCGACTTTGTCTTTCTTAAAGTGTTGCCATCTTGATCTCACAAGTCACGTACATTCCTCTTGCCGCTTCCACTCTGGGCTTAGTTGGAGAAACAAGCAGCCTGAGTCACAACTTTATGAAAGCGTCCATCATGGCCTTATGCTGAGCAGCCCTGCCTTCCAGCTGCCGGGAAAAGTTGATGAAAGACGTGATTTATCCCTGCAGAGATGAGTGAATGTTTAAAGTGGTTGGAAGCTAAGGCCTGGAGGCAAGCGTCAGAAAAGTACTCAAACATGGCGGCACATAAACCGTATGTAAATGTGGAGAGCCCAGTTAATATTTCCTTGAGGTAGATAAAGTATCCGTATATACATATGAAATGTGTTTATATTTTGCTGTTTTGCTGGTGGCAGCTAATAGGGCTGAGGTGATAAGGTGTAAATAAATGCTGATGCCTGAAGGCAAGATATACTGTGTCTTTAACTCTGGGTTTAAATATTTCAGACTTTTACAAACTCAACCCCAGAACTCTTAGTTCTTTAATGTCTTTTCAAGACGTGAAATACAAAGATTTTCTATCAGTTATGACAAATGTTTCTGCAGTGAACAATCAGCAAGAAGAAAAGAACATAGAGGTAGAGAAGTAAGGTAGGCCACATTGAAGAAAAGGAAGCAAGGAAAGTAGAACATAGAGGAAATGATACAAGGAGACAGTGGACTAATAAAGGATGGGTCCAAGAACACAAGAAGATATAAATAAAACATACTTCCTAATAGTATTTATTGCCAAATGTTTATTGTTAATTATACTGACGTGGCTTTCATGTGTGTGAATTCTCAATTTAGACTTTGAGCATAAGAGGAAACAACAAGTTAACAGTCCAATATCATGTCCGTGGCATGTTGCTCGCTGAGACTTGTGCTCGGCAAATGAGTTTGATCTCAGCTGACAGCCCCTGAGGTTTTCCTCATGTTGGGTCACAAGCATTTTCCTCCAGGCCATCCCTTGCGGCAGCAGGAAGTATTTGTGATTCCCTTTCTAATCTCTGCCCGTTACAAATGTCATCTTGAAAGCTGAATTGGAGTCAAGCACTTATTAGTAAAGCTTTGGACAATGCATTCTTGACGGTCGCTTTACTAAGTGGCTCTGGTTTAATCCTGGCGTTAAGGTAAAGTTTAAACTCTTTAATTTAAACATTGGAAGCCAAAATTATTTCTTCTCTTTCAGTATTTGTCTTACTACGGCCTCAGGGAAAGGAAAGACTGTGCCTATTTCTTCATGAGAAAAGCATGGCAATGTGAATCCGCGCAGACAAAACAGGTAGAAATCAGGGTGGTACGGCAGCAGGACGGTTTTGGGTGAACATTAAACCAAAGGCAGGGTTTTACAATGTTTTACGAAATTTTTGTCATTGCTTCTTGGTGGAATATTCAGAGAATTTTCATTTTAGTCTTCATCTAATTTAAGCTACACTGATCTTTTCTGTTCACTATTTAAATGAGGTAGCTAATATTTTTATTGGCAAACAAAACAGTCACTAATGTTGACTATTGGGATGCTAGTTTTCAAATGCACAAAAAATACACCTAAAGTTAGAGGAAATATTAATGAAATGAAGCAATTTGTCAGGGATTTAAAGCAACAATGCTGTTAGTTTACAGCCTTAAGTCCCAGGACAGGAATTAAAACAATCACAAGCCTCCACAGGATTGCGTATTAGTACATTTTTAAGTTTAAAGGAAGCAGACACCTGGTGGGCCTGTGCTTTGCTCCAAAGGTAGATAAAGGGATTCTACATAAGTTCTAAGTTATTAGGCTTGTTCTGTGACAGAACCATCCGTTATGGTTTTATTGCTGAAATTCACAGCTTTTGTTTTCACAGCTGGGCCTCTTTTCCTCTTCTCTGCACACAAAGGAGTCAGGATTGGTGCAGTTCATTAAAAATCCACTCTGTTTGCACATTTCCACAAAGTTTACAAAAACCGTCTTTTAAACTCTAATTGCTTTTAAATGAAGGGATATTATTGCTGTGTTGGTTTAACTGTATTAATTGTTTTGTGCATTTTGCTTTTTCTACATCAATTTGTTCGTCTGGAACTCATTTTACTGGTTTTTATTGTTAGTTGTGAATAAAAAAAAGTTTGTTTAGTGTCACTTCACCAGGATTCCTCATAGTCCTCTTCAAGAAAGTCCACGCTAAAGTGCATGGCTGCAGAACAAAGTGGTCTTTTCTCTGCCGCTCAGTCTGTGGCCTCACTCAGAAGGAGAACTTTTCAGAAACTAATTACAGAGAAATCGTCTTCATCACATTGCCATTACAGGGGGATAGGGGACAAGCCTGCTGACTCCCCGGGCTCCCGTGGCGAGTGCGGCTCTGATACACTTAGCCACAGCCCCGCTTTAATTGTGCAGAAAATGTGATTTGTGCCCCAACCTCACTTTCTAGGGAAAATGGTGTTCGCAGCTGGGGGTGTTCCAGTCATATGAATAGCTCTGCTTTTCAACCACCCAGGGACCTTTGAATGTTTGGGTACATCTGTGCACTTGCATGGCATTTTCTGAGCATCTGTATTCCAACTTGAGCAGTAAATAAGATTTGTAGTCATTTATTTGATGTAAGCAACAAGGAATATCTAAAGAAAAAGAAAATCTATTTGGTTCCAGACTCAACTTTACAGAGATCTTTGCCTTTTATGGTCAGCGTTGATTAAAACTAACTCACAACAATTTTAGGGTGCATATATGGCACTGGAAGAAAGGAAGGAAGGTTACGGAAGAAACGTGAAAAGGAAACGCAGAGGGAAAGACACAAAAAGATGGAAGGAGGTTAAGAAGATCAGGAGGAGGAAGAAAGCCAGAATGCAGAAGAAACACAAGAAAGAAAAGAAAAGTTGGAAAAAGTAGAGCCTAGAAGGGATGGGCATAGAAAAGAAGGGAAGACATGCAGTACATAAAAGGACAGAATGAAAAACTCAACAATTACGACATTTCTATCTTACAAAATAAACCTTTGGCAATACAAATATTTTCCTCTTAATTTATTTTTTTCAAACCCAGAAAACTCTTAAAATCAAATCTCATCCTTAGACCCGATGCTCTTCTGAGCACCTTAATCATAAAACTGAAATTTGTCCCATTGTCTACATAATGCAACAGTAAGAGGATGAAGTAAGGATGAAATGAATGATGACTGAAGAACAGAAGGTGAAGTGCTGCCACATACAGCATAAGTCTGTCTGAAATTAGAAAATTTTGATTAAAAAGGAAGCCATAATGCCTGGAGAGAGTGACACACACTTTGAAGCATCATGCAGAAGACAGAAGAGAAGTGTAAAGAGAGGAGGAGAACGAAGAAGAGACATGTTGGCAGAGGATGAGAGGAACTAAGAGGTGGGGGTGGGTGGGACTGAAAGAGACTGATAGGGGGAAAGGAAGAAATTCTTAACATACACCCCTTACCTGGATATGGTGCTTGTGAGTTTCGCTAAAAAAAAACTGCTGATGTGACACCAGGAGCGAGAGCTAGCTTTTCAGCGCAGAGAAAAGTGCTTACTGGCTCTTCTTGTAAGGGAAAAAGGCTTGAGGTACACGCCTCACATATCCTCTTTGTTTGGAGACTTTGCAGTGGCCAGCACTTTCTATCTTGGCCCTATCTGTTCTCCATTTTTTTCATTTTCTTATTCATTCCGTTTGTTCTTCTCCTCCCTCAACACTTTCCGAGGACACAGTTGCATTGCCTGGCAGGCTACTTTTCGGATGGATTCGTTCCAGAATAATCTCTGGCAGTATGGCTCTGGCTGAAGTTTACTGTTGCTCCTTGTATTAGCAGTGTTTCGCAGTGGGAGTGTGGTTATGGATTAAAATCAGTGAGAAGTTGTTGTTTGGGCTGCGAAGAGGCCTTTTCATTTGCCCCTGAAAGACACCACCATGTGCTTGATTTATTAAAGACCATTCATTCAAAGCACAGTCACATATGTCTTCTCTTAATGTGTTTCAGAATCCAATTTTGGGACATAGATTTATGTTCCCAAAAATAGGTTCTGTCTTAAAAATTATTACAATTACACAATTTTGCATCAACTACAGTAAGTTTAGGATTTTATTTTCACACAGAACTTAATTTGTTGCTCATTCTGCTGTTTTAGAGTCACTGTGACAAGCCTTTGGTCAATTGTTTAACAGTTGCACTTCTAGTTAAACTACTATAGGTAAGTTCTATTTTAACTAAAGTAATTTACCTTAACGTAAGTGGCACTAGTTTTCATCCTATTGTTGTTACGCTTTTTCTAAACTAGAAATACAATTGGCCAATTCTGAACTTATTTTAAGGATGAAAACATGTTACTCTATGCTACATAGGACCAAGAAAACACATGTCACTTCAGCACATTCACTGACACTTAATTGAAACTACTTGTAGGAACAGCATGATAGTCTATTTTTAATTAATATTCTTTAACATGGTAAGCTGGCCATGCCTATTACATGCTGACCTAACTTCCAAGTCAGTCTGGATGCAGCGTGCAGCTTATGCAAAAAATGAAAAATAATTTTTTAAAAATGAGACCGATTCTCTGGTGGCTCTTTTTGAAAACTAATGTTGTGTTACATTCTGTGGTGTTTTCTTGAAATTTACTAGTAATCAAAAGTCAGGTCTTTTGCAATACAGATCTGTGAAAATACACTTTTGTATAATTCAATATGTGAAAGATGAGAATGATTAAAAGTGGAAAAAAAAATACCTCTTGTGGAAAGTCTTGCCAATGCACAATGAGACACTGTTCAGTTCAATAACTGCATAGATGTGTGAATTCAGATTAAAGAGACAGACAGACCAAGCAATTAACGTGCCAACTGGCCTGGAAGCTGAACATACAAATGTACTTTGAACAATTATGCCCATTTTTCCACATAACATGAAAAAAGTAATTGGCCCTGAGAATGTGATTGTGAGTCATGCCTTCAAACAAGTTAAAGCTTGAGATTCTATTAGATTAAAAAACTTTTGCGGATGGATTGTTGGTTTTGGTGAGAGGCTTAACAATCTGAAAGAGATTGTTCAAAACTCAGGGTTTGTTTTCCGTTTCCAAATCCCTGTAGTATTGTAATCAGTCTTTCTAAACCATCTTAATCTCTTAATTCACTTGTATGGCTTGCTCATTCTTTCCACCAGCGGCACTTTGTAGCGTCTAATCCTCTAAACTGCAAGAGATTTCCTGACCGGTACCAACCCCAGCACACATTTAGACACATAACCAAAATATATGTGCGTTCATGAGCGCAGGATAACAGCTCTCACTGGAGAAGACATTAAACTGGCTTTGGGTCTTCTGGTCAGTAAATCTCCTGCAGTGATTCTGAGTGTAATCCCACTGTTACTAATACAACCCATGTCGTCTCGGTGGAAGTAATTAGAGATAATTTCTCATAAGGTAGAACGGGTAGTCATTGGTTTTAGTCTCTATTGAAGAAAAAAAACTGATGATTTTGGAGACATTGAAGAACCAAGATTACAAAAAAATAAATTAAAATAAAAAACTAGTGCTAAATGCAGAAGAGACTTGTACTTCTCCATAAAAAGTACAGATACTTTTTGAGGATGAGTATAAAAGTATTTAGCCAAATTTACTTTTGGCTAAATACACTTAGCCAGAAGTAAATGTATTTTTGGTTAGACTTACTTTACTATTTCAGCTACCATTACAGAGATTTCAAGTTACTGTGAATTTGCAGAATAGGTTTAGTCATCAAGGTGAAGAAAAAACATTTGTCACCATTTTGACTTCTAAGAGCAGCTTGTTGGGTTTCTGGTATTTTCTAAACACCAAGATGTTCCCTGATTTTAGCTTCTTGCCTTTGAAGCTAAAAAAAAAACGGCATTTAGTTTATTTATGTGGTTTAACACGGTAAATAAAACTCGAATCTTTTCCAAGTTTAAGTTCCTTTGTGTTTGTTGGGGTTATTTTATTGTTGTAAGCTCAATTACAAAGCCTCTAACTACTAAGTTTTAAATTGATTAAATTCTTTTTTGTACAGAAAAAACGTCAAAGAAACTGAGCTCCATGTAACCCTCAGCCTTCTGTGTTGGTTAGCTACATTAAGTAGCCCGGGCCTTTTACTGTAAACGTAGGATGAATGTGTTATTTTCATCTCAGAAGTTATTCGAAAATCTCAATCATCCGGTGGAAGCTCTCCAGTATCACCAGACGAACAACTCCAATGCTTATTTCAGCATGTGAGTCATTGCTGTGTCTCGTCTCTTTTCCCCAATGAGCAAATGACCGCTGATGTCTCGCCCCTGGAAGACCTGCTCCCTCTCTCCCAAATAGCATCCTCCTTTTATCTAATGGAGAGGGAGGAGAAAAAAAGAGAAAAATGTTTCAATGCCTCTGTCTGACGGACAAAATAAATTGCACTTACAAGACCCAAATTACATTGTTTAACCTCAAAATGATTGGCCCGGGCCCCTCTCCCAAGGCCTGATCAGCTGGGTGATGTATGACTTTAGTTTACTCCAGCTCTGCAAGCCTAGCACTGCACAGTGCTCTGTAAGCCTCTGGGGCAGCGCCGGGAGGGGAGGGATGTGTTCGGCTCGACACAGCCAGAGGACGTTTAATGTTTAATAAGCCCCCTTTTCTTGCACTCGACTTTAATTTGGAAATATGAAGCGGCACGTGTTGAAAGAGGGGATTATTAGCTGGTGCTAATCTCTTTTTCTCTTTCTGTCCTTGTTTACTGCAGCTCTCCTCCTCTGCCCTCATCCTCAATCCTAAACAGAATGAAAGAAAATGACAGTGAGGGCGTAGAAGCAGGAGGGAAAAGGAGAGAGGGAGGCGAGGGGAAAAAAATGAAATTGGTGTTCTTGTTTGTTGTGCGTCGTTGTGTTCTGAGCGTGTAATAAGGCTCAAAATGTCACTGGTCCAAACAGTCACCCCCAGGCAGTGTGGGATTGTGGGGATTTATCTAGCGGTATGTGTGTGCATTGATTGCACACAATTTTGTAGGATTAAAAACTCTAATCCTCTCTGAGTTTGTTAGATGGGTGTCATAAAGTTTGTTTGTTAAAAAACAGAAGAAAAACCAACATTGTGACTTAAACGTTATGTGAAGATGATTAGTGAGGATGTACATTATCTTACGGGAGTATGAGAAATAAGGGAATGCATCTAACAGAGGTCATTTTAGTGTTTTGTCTTTGCACTGAGAAGTAATTGATTTAATCGCTGTGTTTTTCCTCGTTTTTGTCCTTCTCTCCAATAAAGATCCCCTCCCTGTCTGCCAGTGGTGGTATCTTTTCACAACGTAGGAGGCGCCATCTGGAAGTGAAAAATATTAATGAAAAACCCAGATCCCAGCATGTCTTGCTGTTCTAATCAGCCAGCTTTTGGTTCCTTACTGCTCTGTGTTTCTGGGGAGTGACAAAGAGCCTGAGTGGTGGGATGGTGTGTGTGTGTAAAAAAAAAAAAAAAAAAAGAAAGAAAGTGGGGGTTGGTGGGCAGCATGTGTGCTAAAGCACGATTGATGCTTTGTGTAGCTTCTGAATACAAATGAAGGATTTGTCAAACTGCAATATTTGGGTCCCAATAGATTACCACACGGCACCAGGGTAATTATGCACACAGTTGATTGAATGGAGTCAAAACAGGGGGAATGTGTAAACTTGTGGCTGCTGCTGCATTTGATTTCCATGGAAATGGAGCGAGCTACACAGGCAGAAACGCATGCAAATACGCCGACAAATGCGTAATCACAGGCACCCGTTAGTGAACATTTAAATATATGAGCAAATACAGGTAAACGTACAGTAAGCATGAACATACAAAAGGAGGCGGAGGATGCAGACATTTTTTTCAGATGTTACGAGGACGACCAAATGCAACATGAAATGAGGAAAGTTGAGGTTTTTATAACGTAAATAGAAAATGTACTGATGTTGCGTAAGGAAAGCAAGACAGAGTGCAGTAGAAGTAACAGAGAGTAATGGCCAGGAACAGCAAAAACCATGGAGTTTATATACTGAAGTGAGACTGGAGAACAACATTGGCTGTGGGTGAGCTAATCATGGAGAACAGCTGTGAAGGAGAAGAAAACAGGAAAATTAAGAAAAGGTAAATAATTTACACGGTGGGAACGAAGCTGGTCTCAATGAAAACGGCAAACTAAGGGGGAAAATACTAACCCTGATCCAAAGCAGAAACTAAATTACATAGAAAAGAGAACACATAAAATACTGTATGTCAGAAACTAAACCTAAATAGATTAACCTACATAGCAACACCTTTCTATCAATAATGACAATGAAGAAGAAAACTGAGTAGAAACCAAAATAACTCTGAGTGACCTGCAGGTTAACATACTTTTGTATTATCATATAACTGCAAGGGAGTTCAGCAGATTATAAGTTGAGTATAAAAAATTATTTAAAACCTGCCATTGACAGAGAAGTAAAGTGCCCAAGACAGGTACTCATAAATGCATAGCAGATCCAAGCAACCTATGGACAATTTGAACCAGAATAAAAGACAAGAACAAATCTTGCAAGTTCTAAAAATACAACCAGACTCTGTTTGTAGGGAGTTTGCTTGCATGTATTGATTTTTTTTTTCTAGATAAGCTGATGTACTGCAACAGTCAATAAACATGCATGCTAAGTCAATAAATTGTCTGTATTACACGTCCATAGAAACCAAGCATCTGAGCTTTTGACTAAAGTGATTGCCTCCCAGCCGCCATGAACAGTTTTTAGTTGGGATACGAACTTAGACATTTTTAAATGACCCATATTAGTGTTCCTGAATTATCCATGAATGTCAATTTTAAGGCATTGACATTCATGGTGTTTATTGTTTTGTACCAAAAAAGAATGCTGGTCCATTTTTGTTTGCACAGTTTGACAAACGATGTTAGACTGTGGATGATGTTTTGTTATTTTTGGACCAATTAACCATTTACAATAACTTTTACAGTGTAAGAGAGACTGTTGCATCTTTCAGTATGTCACATGTCATTACTACTTTCAGTTTTTTCCAGTTACACATGAAAACATCGCAGGCACGCTAGTTGTATTACCACTAAGCCATTTTGTCTATGAAGCAAGAGAACATATTCAGTCCAGTCAAACACATTAGCTAATAAAATCAATGTACATGCTTGGAAACTCCATAGCTTCAAAGTGAGATGAAATGATACTCTACTCTCCTACTTACTCATTATTACTCTTATCTTACTTTTGTCCTGTTATACCTTCTTGCATCAACCCGACCGGCGCTTCTACGGGACGGCCTTCGTTTCAGCTCCAGTATTTTCAGTTAAGAAAGCTTCTGTATAAATTTCTGACATTCTCATTTAAAACAAAACATGCATATACTTATCTTTATTTTTTAAGATATGTGACTTGACACTTACAGTAAACTCACGTTTTGCTCCTGATAGTGTTTAGATGAAGAGCAGTTTAGTAACGTGCTAAGCTAAAGCTGCATGCTCTCTGTCTTGTTTATAATTCGGCTCATAACTAATTTAAATGCTGTTCAAGCAAATTGTGATGTAACACTTAAGTTGTCTTGAAATGTACCACTTTTAGATAGAACTTGATTTCCCTTCAAACTGAAAAACGTTTGTAAAAGTATGAAGGTAAAAACATGTAAGTAAAGCACAAGAAAGACGTTAAGATTGAATTCCTGAACCTGGACGTCAATGCATGGATGGACACTCAAGGAGAAAGTTGTAATATCAAAGCCTTGAGGTGGAATTTGATTTAATAAAGTTAATATTTATATGTTGGATGAGGAGGATGTGGAAGTCAGGAAAAGTAGCGGAGACCTGATAAACTGGCACCCACACTTAGATTTTAAATGACTCAGCAGTGGCCTGCATACATTTCACCACAGTCACAAGTGACTGCTTTTGACAAAAACTGTAATAAGAAACATTAAAATTCTGGCAGCATTCCCACAGGCTCGGTAATTTCCCCAACAGTTCTGACCATCCATGTTACACTGACATCAGCATTCTCATTTCTGCAAACAACCGGGCCAAAAAAATGTCCTACTTTATATTAATGAGCCATGTTGATCTAAGTCTTACTTTCTGCCACATATTCAATTTATGCAGAGGAAATTCAAGTGAAGGTTTAACTGCATTACAATAATGTATTAATATGAGAACTCCATCTGCATTGGCTCCTTAGATGCTACTGGATGTGTTCACGTTTAGTTTTCTCAAACTTCAAGGTATATCAAACTAACGGTACAAATGGGATGCCTTAAAGAGAATACAATGTGCTGATGCCTTAAGTTAATCGGCATTTATACTGTATTTTGTCAATGTCTGAGTTAACGTGGAGAAAAATATACACACACTTGACATACTAATAATCACAGGCAGTGGTGGAGAAAGTGCTCAAATAATGTACTTTAGTAAAAGTAAAAAAATACTTAAGTATTAAAAGTAAAATTACTTGCTGGATGTGATACGTAATCGCTAATACAATGTCATTAAGTGTACTTATTGTATTTAATTTAAATATATCAGCAATACATTTCATGAACAATGTCACAGATAAAGCATATTTTTATTCTGTTTACTTTCTGTGACACAATTTAAATTTAGATTTACCATGGATATAGTCAAGACCACCTAACCCAAGACTTTAAGACCAAGACCGGTGCTACATCACACAACAAAATGCGAAATATGATCAAAATTGCTTCTCAAATTGATCTGAAAGATTCACATTCCCATAAAAACACATAGATATTAAATATTTAGACCTGAAATAAGTTTAACCAATATCATCAGTTCAAACTCTTCTTCATTCCCCCTTGCTTCGATCTCTGTGCTACAAACCGCGGTGGTCTCATGCCATCTCTAAAAAGATACAAGACACAAGCGAAACATCTGAAATGAGAGTTATTGATTTAATAATAAAGTCCACGGAAGTCAAAAACCACAGTTGAAGTATTTTCTTACTGCATTAACTAAATGTTGACAACGCCATCGCGCACTTTGATGATCTGGCTTTTGAAAACGTTGGATGAACTGTGATGTATCGTCTTTCCTTTTTTTGTCTCACTTTGTTGCACAAAAAGAGCAAAATAATTTGGTTGATTATTTTCAGACCAATGGATTAACAGCTACACACAGGATTATTTAGGTAAAGTTATGCTGGTTTGTCGTTTAAAAAAAGCCTGATATAAAGTAAGCCACACAGGAGCAAATGACGCTACATAACAGAGTCTGACTGTGTCTCATTCACTTAGAGACTGATGTGACCGAATCTTGGGTGGAGAAGCCAAATCTTAAGTTTGAGAGGGCATCTGCTGATTGGTGTGGACGTTTCAGATCACCACCTGCTCCCTTTGCTCACACCCACATACACACATTATTTTTACCAGTACATATAGGCATCCATGTGCACATGACGTATTTTCACACCAACACACAAACACGTTGCGGCTGCACAAACACAGACAGTATCCACAGGGGACAGGTGGCACTGACCATATGCTGGTGATGCAGCGACCACAGAAGTGATTCTTTTACTACCAGCACAGTATCTGATTCTACAGGGTAACCTTTGTAAATCAAGGACACAGGAAGACAATCTGACAACACCAGCCTCTACAGATGCCCTGCAAGGTTTTCTGTGCACCTGAGCTCACCAAAATGTACCAGAAAGTCTTGCTTTCCACCTGTCACATTATGATTTTCTGACATAGGAAAAAGTTTCCCTGATAAAGAAAATAATAGATTACTATAGCAAACAGAACTCAAAGTAGTCAGCTTTAAAGGTATGAGTGCATGTTGAATCGCAATGTTTAAGACCAAGGCCGTATTCAGTGTGTCACTCAATTGCAACGGCTGCAAACTGAGTTTGTCAAAAGTGCATAATGAGATTCAGTCTGGGAGAAATGAGAACGGGCAGAGAGGAAAGCCATTGTGAAAGGAAAATATCACCTGTGATATTGCTTTTGAATAGGAAATCGAATGCATTGCACAATTTCTGAATAATCTCCGACTTTGAATAAAAGCAAAATTGAAATGACCCAAACCTTTCTACACATTGCATGCCTTCAAAGGTTCAGTACTTACACTGAACACGGCTGAAGGCTGAAATGCTTTCTGTAAAGGCCAAGACATACAGGACGGGCTTTTGGCTGAACAAACATTTGAAAAAGAATAAATGTCAGTGAAATTTACATGATTTAAACTGAATCAAAGAATATTTTTGTGCGCATTTCTTTCATACCCTCGGCATTCCAATTTCCACAAAATACACATCCATTTGAAATGAAACCACAAATTGTTGTGTGCTGATGAATTCAATCTCCGAAGAAAAGACTCATGGAGGGATGAGGATAATGAAAGAACTAAAATACATTGCGCATCTTTATGATGATTGCAATAGTAGTGTGTGCTGCAATGTGACAATAATACATAACACAATTGCCTGTAGCATTTATTTCATGCTGTGTTTAATCCTGCAGGAATAATGATAAAGGGAAACAATCAGAGTGTGTGTGAACACAATAAAGAGCTTGACGGAATGGGCTATTGCTCTCCCACAGAGAATAATTGAGTCCTAACCGGGGGTCAGCAGAATAAATCATCTTCCTATCTACAATAACTTATGACCTCCAGTACACCTACTAATTTTGCCTCAGAGTTTTAGCGTCCAGCTGTGGCCTTAATGTTGAGATTTATGTATACACATATATTTATTGTTCTATTATTGCTGTTCTTATGTGTGTATTTTTTTTTTATCCTTTCCCCAACCTCATGAGACTTTGACTCAAAAACAAATCCAAAAACAGGCAGATCACAAATAAAAATAAATATTGATTTTACAAAAATAAGAATATAAGATGCTAAATGTTTCTTTCTAAAACTGCCTCAAGATCCCCACCCCTGCAAAAAATAAACTTGTGTAAAGCCCGGTGATTGGAGCGCTAGGGCAGTCATTCATCCTGCGGCCCGTCGTGTTTTGGAGTTAAAAAATGTTTAAAGTTGACAGGAAATTTGAAAATATTACTTGATTATTATGTGTTATTGAAAGATTCTGAGAATAATACCTGAACACCAACTATAAAGTCCTAAAAAAAAAGACTTAAAAAAAAAAATGCTTAGGCTGGTGGGGGCTCAAATAAAGCCTGGCTGCCTGGGGAACCTGGTGTCTCTAAAACCCTTGTTCAAGATTTTAGAGGCGAGGTTTTGCTAAAAGGGTCTTAAGTCAAGTGAAGTTTATTTGCATTGCACATTTCAGCAACAAGGTAGTTCAAAGTATTATTCAAAATTAAAACATAATAAAATAACCAATTATGAAACAAGCAACAGACACTACTTTATGCCACCATTAAGAATAATTAACATCAAATATACATCAAACATAATAATTGTTGTTCCAGTTGTTTTAAATCAAAGACAGTTCTAAAAGAAATTAGATATTTAGGCTTGAATTAAAAGAAACTCAGTGTTTCAGCTGGTTTGCAGTTTTCTGCTAGTTTTAATTAGATTTGTGCAACATAAAATCTAAATGTTGCTTCTCCATATTTGTTTCTAACTCTGTTAGCAGAAGACTTGAAGAGCTGAATAGTCTAGCAGGTTGATGGGATTTATAAACCAGCAACAGTATTTTAAAGCCTTTTCTCTTACCTACATGGAACCAGAGGAAGGAATTTAGAACCGAGGTGAAATGCTCTGTTTTCCTAGTTTTAGAGAGGATGTGAGCAGCAGCGTTCTGGTTCAGCTGAACTTGTCTGATTGGCTTTATAGGCAGACCTGGGAAGACGCTGTTGCAGTTATCAATTCGACAAAGAAATGAATTTCTCTAGATCTTGCTGGGACATCAGTCCTGTAGTCCTAGAAAAGCTCTTCAACTTTGTAGTTGTCTTTATGTGTGTCTGAGGATTCAGGTTAGGATCTGTATGATCATTAGTTTCTAGCTGTAATAATTAAAAATGTGTGCAGACTTTTGATTGTTCCTCTTAGGACAGTAAATTCAGTTTTGTTTTACAAAACATAGAATAAAATACCTGTACACATAAGCTCATCACAACAATCTTAAACCATCCCTTTAATCAATGTTAATACGTTTTCAAGCAAATCATAAACCCTTCTTTGCAGTGGAATTTATTAATATTAGTGGGGAAATGAGTAGTGTAGCTCCTTGCACACTTTGATCCCATTAGATATTATTTTTTATGTATTTGCATGACTCTTTTTTCTCCCTGTTTATGTAGAAAAAGTGTCTTTTTTTAAGTGTTTGTGCATTGCCTCAGAGCTTCTTTTTTGCTCCAGTTTTGATGTTTAGCAAGATGTGATTCAATTACTGCATAGTTACACAGCGACCTGATTCCTTTGCCTTGTGCAGGTTTCTGTCTAATCATATTTAAAAATGTAAGCATTCAGCTCTCTTCTGAGAGGTGGTGGGAATGACCCTGCAATCAGACACTTCACTTTTGTTTTGGAACTGCAGGATAAAATTATTTCACCATCATGCAGAAAAATACATCTGAAAATCTGCTGGTATTTGGTGGCTATGACTAAAGGAAGAGGAGCTATAGTGGATAAAGGTTTAATAAAATGCAGGTATTCTACCCCTACAAATGAACAAAAACATTCAGCTTAGGGTAAATAGACTTTGAAGATACCATTAAGTCCATGCCACATTAAATGTAACATTATTTTGTTTCAACCAGTGATTTATCTTTGCTGATTAATTCAAACTCTTTGTGGTAGGAAGGCCTCTTTGCCATCAGCCTAATCTTTAGCTGCTTGCACCGATTCTTTATCAGATGTAAGAAAGGAACTTAAATCTGAATGTTGGTCAAATTAAAACATTCCTTAAAAACTAAATCTGCCATGTAGTTTTGGTTTAACTAAGGTTTGCTGGTCTCTGTAGGGATTTTTCAGAACCAACAAAGCATTTGCTGAATGTCCTATTATTTTTTTATAGGCCGTGCTTCTATGAGGAGAAAATTCACAAAGCAAAGCCTGGAGGCATTTTAAAACCTGAAAGCTTTGCTGGATTTTAAATTGTACTTTTTTATTTATTTTTGGAAGAAAAAGAATCTGGTAACAAGAACCAATTGGGTGTTTAAAAAATGAAATTCTAAAATGAAAAAATGTTTTTGATCGCTTACATTGTAATTTAAGAGTCCATTTTAGTAAGACAGTTAATCTTTTGAATATAGTAAGTACATTTTTTTATACAACTTTGATTAATGTCATTCTTCTGTTGACACAGTTGCACATTTTAATCACCCAAACAGATTCTGCATGCAGCTTGAATAGTTTCTCTGAAACCAAAGTAACATTGGAAAATGATATAATATGTCCTGTTGCACATTTCACTATATTGTGGTAAATTAATTAGTTTTAAATTTAGTCACATCTGTAGTGCCTTACTAAATCTTCCGTGTCTCAAACGTTTTCATGTTACGTTGCAGTCAGTTTTTAATGTATTTTATTTGCTATTTTATATGCGTCTCAGTCACACACACCTGTAAAGTAAAAGGAAAATGATACATTTTCAAAATTGTTCCAAACTGAAATGTGAAACATGTAGGATGAATTTCTATTCCATCTACTTTCCTCCTGTATCCTTAGATGAATGTCTTTCTTAGTAAAAATAAAAAAAAAAAATCCTCAGAAAGAAATGTGTTTTGAAGGAGGACCGGAAAACAACGACTGAAAAGAGAATTTAAGATGAAGAAAGTTTATGGGAATCTCTGGAGTTGCGACAGATGCGCTGACTTATACATGTGAAGCTGGCCATTGTTCCGAACCAAACCATGAAACATAGATTTAAAAACAAGTAGATTACAAAGAATAAAGTTTATGATTTCACTGACGATACCCTTTAGAAATGCAGCGTATTTGTCATATTACACCAGCTCACATGGTTATCCTCGCTTGCAATAGCTCCTGTTGTTGACAAATATGATGTAGTTGTTTGTCTTGGATTGTCCTGAATTCAGTGATGAGGATTTAAAAGTCTGTTTGCTCTACTGGCAGAATTTTCTCTCCAGCTGCACATTTTATTTTGATCTCTCGTTGGAGATGCTTATCAGACGCTTTCCAATGTCTGCCATCCCTCTGTATGTCTTGTCGAATCACTCACTTAACGTCTGTCTGGAGGAAAAATTGTACCTGTGTGAGACAGAGATCCCTCCTGCCTGGCTGGCGGAGCATGTCAAAAGGTTACCGATTGAAAAAAGTTTGGCCATAGACAGGGTAAAGAAAAGAGAGTCTCTGTGAGCAATTGCAGTTTTGATCATTTTTCGCCCCCACCTTTGTCTCTTTAATAGAGGTCCTTGATTAATTTCAGGAAGCTTTTCTCCCATTTTTCTTCTGACTTTTTCATTTTCATTAAACGTCCCTGTTGGAGCTCCACTCACTCTGGATCATACAAGCTGGCTAAGCCAAGAGAGCACGGATGTGTCCGGCCAGGTTTTATTACAACCCGTGTCTTCGCAGCGTGATGTAAATCAGCAGGTCAGAAGGTCATCAAAACACATTAATTTAACAATGTGGATAAAACCATTAGTAAATTTTTGCTCCTAAGGCTTTGTATCATGTCTCACTCCACCTCATTTCATCTCTTGCAACAATGTCCCGAACAAGGACATTTAAAACATTGTTTTAAATGTTCATCTTGACAGCAATATCTGAGGTCAGATCCACCAGCATTGGGGAGGAAAACATTGTCCAAAAAAGCTTTAATGATCTGGTCACCATTAAAATTTCCACATTTTAAGTTAACTTCATTAGGTGATTTGCTAAATTAGCATTGCCTGATAAATAAGATCCACGATACAAGGTTTTTGTTGGTTTTGTTTTCAAAGACTTTTAGTTATGCACTTTTGCTGTAAGTAATTTTATAATTTATCTTATTTAAGTGGTTTTTATGTTGTGGTTTGTAATGTAAACAGTGCCTTGCAAAAGTATTCACGTGCTTGCATAATTTTTTGTGTGTGTTTTTGCTACATCAGCAACAAAGATTCAATGCCGATAGTCTCGGTGTGCAATACTGCATAATTTAGAATCATATGAAAATGTTCAGCTGATGTGAAAAAATGTACAAAGTGAGAAACATAAAATTCTCTTGACATCATATTAATCAAGACGTAGTGTGTCTAATCTCTCCAAAGAGGAATTTTCTAACTTCAGATGAGGTAGTGAGGAAAACAGGGATTTTACTTTTGAGGAGTTCTCATGTTTGTCTCAGTAAGCACTTAAATCCTTCTCATTTTCCATAAAACCGCACTGAAGACTTCAGATATGGTGCGAACTCCACGGTGTACATACACAACGGAAATGTATTTTTAAATAAAATCTCCTATCCCTGTGGGGGTACTTAGTTCATGTTATGAATCCTCACAAAAATGATTGCACTATCCACAAAAATCAGATTATGGGATCACTTCTAATCTCCACCTTCTTAATTTGCATTTTACAAGCCCCTCAAGGAATGGGCACCGGATATTAGGCAAATCTGTAAATGATCTACTGAGTGGCATTTGTTTAAGCACCTTACCTTAAACAAATAGTTTTTCATCTTTTATATGTACAATAGCTTGCAGGTATTCATTACATCAACCTCAAGTTGGTAAATTGGTTAAACATGGAGGTTTTCCTTTAGTTGTATTACTAATTATTACACTTTTGCCTTGATTCTTTCATGTTTAATAAAAATCAAATGGACACCAAATGTTAACTCACATGGTAAAAGAATATGTTTTACTCCATAAAACCAGATTTTACTGTTTGGTTTCTGACGGAAAATCATATAACACATTGCCTCTGCCTCCTTTTCAATTTTAAGTAGTTGTACAAGTGCCACTGATTCTGAAGAAAATTGTGCTGCTTTATTTTGTGATCTTTCTAAAGCTTTGGAGACCAACCAATATATTTTCTTTATCTCTTGTTGTAGTTTGAAGTTGGTTTACGTTGTCTTCAAAAAGTGTTGAGGTGCAGAGCACATCTCCTAGTTGCTTTCTGATTTAACACAAAACTCTGATCAATATCATATGTCTGAGATATTGATCAGGGAAATGTTCATACATTAAAACTCCTGCTCAATTCTGATCAATCTAAAATATTTAGAAAGATTTGACTTTTTTTGTCCAATGATCCTATCTAGCGTCAAAGGAGAACAAGTCAAAATGTTAGATTCTATTACGAAGCATCAAGATTTGTAACGGATTCTTGCATTTTTACGCATTTCATGTATTGTTGCAAACCGGAGGCTGTCTATGCAAAACAGTTGATTAAAACATTGGTAAATCTTCTTTTACCAGGTGATTAGATGATTTGTCTCCTTATTTATATTCTCTCCTCCCTCCTAAAATCACCATTGCTCCAATTTTTCTCATGTATGTCATTCCACAAACTATTTTTTTGTTTTTTTGTAAAAAGTGCATAGCACTAGAAGTTCCTGGATTCAACTCCCAGTGTTGAACAGATGTTTCTCTGTGGACTTTGCATGCTGGGTCGTCTGGGTTTTCTCAGGGCAGTAGTACCACTGTCCAGAAATGTAACTTTTGGGTAAATTGATCTCTCTAAATAGCCTCCAGGTATGAGTGATTGTTTGTCTTGTGTGTCTTAGTGCTGCCCTATGATAGACCAGCAATGTGCTTTTCCATCACCACATTCAACCCCAGCCACCCGTGGCCTTACAGGATTAAGCAGGTTTAGAAGACAGATGGATGCATGTTTAAGTACTGAATGTACACGCCTTGCTACCAAAAGCCGCTGATGGTGTTATTGCGTTTGTAAATTGCCAGTTGTTTTAAACAGTGTGTATTATAATGTGTATTTCATCATGTTGTGGTTTTAATGTGAAACTATTACGCTGCAGTCTTATCTTAGACGTCCTTGCCAAAGAGATTTTTAATCTCATTGGGATTATTACCAGTAATATAAAAGGCAGATTTATTCATTTAAAAGAAAAAAAAGAAGCAAATGGTCTCTCTTCATTTGCAGTAGCCCTGCAAAAATCCCCAAATAAATGGCAGCTTCCTTTAAATATTCCATTAAAATGCATGATGAAGAAACAATTAAAGGGAGGGGGAAAAACGATGGAAAGCAATTGAAAGATGTGTGCACTCAGGTGTACGCAATACACAGGGCTAATATGCTGCTTTTTGCTCAGAGTGTATGGATAGGTGTGTTGGCGATGCAGCCTAATCACCTACTGCTACAGTGAGCCCAGAACCCTCTCAGTGGACGCCCCTTTTGGGCGCAGAGTTTTCGTCTCACAGCACTCTTTAATTAATAATCAAGCTAATTGGATTGAGATCCCCCACTGTGCGGGGCATGTGTGTGGCATGTGTGTGTGAGTGAAGGGTGTATAGCATCAGTGCGTCGGGCTGCATCAGACCACACGATCGAGTGCGTTTTAGAGACTCTGTCTGCATGAGAGGGAAAAGAGGCTACTTCTTATTCTGTTCCTCTCCCTGTGAGAGCTAAAGATGATCATAAAACCTGATAGCGCTCACGAGGCAGCTCTCATTTTATAGGAATGTCTTCCTTATAGGTTGTAAAACATGCACCTTTCTCTACCCTCTACTCTCCAAAGGTACAATAAAATGATAAAGTAGCGTGTTTATTGCATAAACACCGTCGGAAAAAAAAGTCGTGGTTCATCCTGAAAGTTTATTTGATTTTAAACGTTCATATTATTTCTCCTGACAACCTTTGACAAATAAATAAATAAATTCCACAGATTCAGTTCATAAACACATTAGTCACCTGAGTTAAAAGTGGAAAATCAACTCTTTCCCCCCCACCCCCCCTTTTCATTCCTCTTGTTGACAAATCGCCACGAGTGACACAGGCAAAGTTGTGTCAAAGCACCTTTGGGAGATTTCTTGCTTCTTTGCCTGCAAGGATTTACTTTGTGTGTGTGTGTGCGTGTGCGTGTGTGTGTGTAGTTACTTTTTAACTTTATTTCTAAAGAGGACTTCTGAGAATTCAGACCCTCTCCATCTCATTTCACCTCAGCTTCCTTGCTTCCCACAACGCTTGCACAAACAGAAATAATCTACAGCTTTCTTATTTTTATATATTTGCTTAGAGCCATCACTGACACAGCCCAACACAACATCCCAAATGAACCACCGGCCTCCACATGAAGTAATTGAAAGTGTCAGACTTTAAACTGCTCCTCAGCTACTATTGTTTGACATTTTGATTCACACAATGTGGCTATTAAAGCCTACATCGGTAGTCGGCCACCGGTTTTTGGACAACATAAACACACACAAAAAAATAATGTCAACACAAATTCTGTGCTCGGCGTTGCACTTCATCTCTCTAGTCTTTCTTTTCAAACGGGGTGGGAGGGAGGAGCTGTAGGCCACTTCTCTATATTAGATGTCTCAGATACAGACTCCGGCCTGTGGGTAAACACTTTGACAGCTTCTACAGAGGATATTTTGTCCATGAAATGGAGTCTGGATTACTGCAGGTGAAGAAAGACAGAAAGGCAAAGGCACCCTTGCTCTTTGACAAAAACCCTCATTTCTTTAGAGTCAAGAAATGCATTTGTGATAAAAACAAGATGGCATCAAAACACATGCAGAATTTGTTCGGACAGAGTTTTGCTTCTCCTTGATTCAGTGAGTACATCCTCTTTTGAGCTAAGGTGCTTGCTTTAAAATCCGATTTGGAAATAGAAGTCTAATATCACGAGTGCAAAACACACAAGCGATTCCACATTTGAACACTAAATTCAATTAGTAATTTTTTTTACAGGACTTGTAGAGGTGTTTGGACCAAGCTTTAGTTCTCAGCGAGAGACTCAACAAAACATCTGTACAGAGAAGATTTCTTGGTTGGATCAAAAAATGCAAACTGGTTCACATCATCGTCATCATCGTTCTGCCTGGATGCTTATCAATGGGTAAAGCATCTCTTTTCTGCATTTCATAGTTTGCTTTCCTGTGAGTGTTTTTTCAATGTTTTGGTAACGATGGTTTTCTGTGTTGCCTGCTTTAACCAGGACCTTCTCGCCACATCTCAGCTGCCTGCACACCCGAGCAATCTCTCATACACTCACCGGTCTTGTAATCCAGAAGTAAAGCTGTCCGGTCAATATTGTGCTTGGTTTTCTTTGTCCTCTATTGTCGTAACCAACCTGTTTTGTTGATTTAGTGAGTTAATTTCCTAATAAAACTAGATGTTGTCATACACCTCCATTTTTTGTGCACTTAAGCCTCAGTTGGGTCCTTCTATTTCACACCACCTCCTGAAAGTGTTTGGTTTTAGCCAATTATGACACAGTGCACATAGCTCCTCTGCTCTATAGGGCATTGTTCCTGCAGTCTTGTGACTCATTCAGACGCAAGTTTGCAATCCTAAGTAGTGCTGTCATATTGGTAAGAGGCAACACACATTTCTTACCTTCAGTTCCTCTCTGTTAACGATATTTACTGAGGGCTTTAGAGTCTGGGACGGAGCCCTTTCATTTTTTGCCATTACCATTACTCTGAGCACTGAGCTTTCTAACACTGAGGTGATGTCCACTTCTCCAAAGATTTCTAAAATATTTTCACTTGTGAAGTATTTTGTCACAGTGGAATGACGGACTTTGGAAATTAGTCCACAACCTTTCAGACTGATGAGTATCAACATCTGCTTCTCTAAGGTCATTGCTAATAACACACACCTGAGGCACACAGCTGTGTGTGTAGTAACACACACCCATGTGGTCCAGATCAGAAAACTGTCCAAATTTAGCCTTTTTCTTTTTTTTAAATTCATTAGTAACTGGACATCAAAAAGAGGCGAAGAGAGGGAGCGGGTAGGTGGGGGGCTTCAGTAAATGGCCTGGGGCCAGGAGTCGACCTCAGTACAGCTGCATTGAGGGCTGTTGTTTCAGCACATGATACCTGCTTTACCGCTGAGCCATGTAGTGTCCAAAAACTGCTTTTATGGGGGTGATCACACCAGCTGACAATGATTTGAACACATTTTAATTAGCACCACTGGTGCACTTCTTCTCTTCTTCTATTGAGAAAGCAAGAGTTTATAGCTTTTGCAATTTTCTGTTACATTTATCCAATAAATATTCACAACATGGATGCCGTGGAATCTGTTTGTTTTTTTTAAACGCGTGAGGTGAAGGTATTAGAGCATGTGGGTTTGGATAGAGTTCATTTAGGTGTTACTCTGCTTAACTAAGAGCAATGATAATCCCTGAACATGCCTTTTACAGAATTGAATCAAACCGAATAAAAACTAAGTAGCTTTAACTGCTTTAGATGATCTGTGTTCGCATGCAGTCATAAACCACCTGCAATAAAATTTTCAAGAAAAAATAAATAAATATAGGGATTTTATGTGACATCCTCCCTTTTTGATGGCATTAAAAAACATGAGAATGTGCATTTATACGTGCGCGTATGTGTGTAACACCAGGGGGAGGGCATATAGGAGAATTTCTTGGTTGCATGGGCTTCAGTGTGGCAAATTAAATTTGAATGCAAATGCAGCGGTATTTCTTGACAGTCGGTGATAAAAACCCTATTATGTTTAATGATATGCTTTGTGAATGTGCATGAGTGGAGAGTGGCCTGCAACTCAGGGGGGCATCTTCAAACGTATGACTACCCACTTTGCGGCGGCTTTGATCAGCAGCACTGCACATACACAAGTACACGCATTCATATGTGCATGTCATCATGTTGATGAAGTTTGCAGTGCAGCAACTTTCCTCAATTCGGTTTCCCCAGAAGGCCATAAATTTTCTCTGAAACATGTTATATTTACCTTAGCTCATAAAGATTTGGAGCACAATATGTTCTGGAGAGCTCAGCTGGACTTTCTTTGAATTTAAACTTGTTTTATGTATTTTTTATAGCTTCATGCTGCTTTTTGAGTCTGCATACATTCCCCAATGTAACTTTTGGACCTTTTATTTTATTTTTTATTATGTTAAAAATGATATATTCCACATTTTTCATAGCAACTCATGCAGTGTGCAAGCAGCAGAAAAGCGTAATGCTTTGGCTGAATTTAATTTTATTTTTATCGTATTTCTGTTTTTTGCTTGCCGTTCTCAACAATGCCAAGGTTAATGTCGAGTCCTCAAGTCTTCACTTTAGTACTCTTAATTGATAAGCACACCTGGAATTACAACCTTTTGTTCGGTCACTGCAGACCACAGGTTTGATCCAAATATGACCAAATATGCTTTGATATGATTTGTTGATAATCCAGCTGGTGACATTATGTGGTTGTAGTTAAATGTTTGCTAACAAATTAACAGAAAAATGTATCTAGCTTAATAATTTAATAACTTACTCTGATTGGATGTGGCAAAACGTAGCTGTGCTCCTCTAAGGATGTCCCTGCTAACTGATCTAAACTAACTGATCTGGCAGAGAAGGTTATATGATACAAGACTCAAGTTTTTGGCATTTTTTTTTAACATTGATGTCATCATTGCACTGTGAAAATCATAATAATCATAATTAAAAAAATTTTTTTTAAATCATAGCAATAAGGTTTGTAAACTGGACATGAACATAACTTTGAAACCCCTGATCAGAGCCCCACAATCCACTAACTGGGAAGGAATTCATCGTAAAAGGTCTCAGGGACAAAAGATAATTTTGCTATTCCATCACGCATAGTTAATTTGACCTGGAAATGAATTGGAAATTCTTCCAAAAATAAAACTATACAATCATATTTGCAAAGGCCGTTAATTTCAAGGTGATTAAAAATCAGAAAAACCAGTAATGTCAACATGTTCAGGACAAACCATGCCCAATGACTGCTGAACGGTTCCAGCACCCCCACAACCCTGAGCATGATCAACCATTGAATAAATAAATTATAGATTTATCTATTGAATAAATAGATAAATAATCTTCACATGTGTATGTATATATATATATATATATATATTTATTTATTTATTTATTCATTTTCTTTTGCGTGATTTTATAGATTTAAAAGAAATCAAATATATACAATGCAGAAGAGCTTAGCACGGCTGCTGAAAGACCTGAGAAGGATTTGGAGCCGTGTGCTTTCTGCTCGCATCACTTGGGCTCTGTCCTGTGGAGACGCTCTGGGGTTGGCTCCAGCCAGGTGGAATGAGAACAAACAAGCTGTCGGAAGTAATCACATCTCCCAGAATCTGGACATGTGAATGCACCGGTATTATCTATCCATCAGGAATCAGAGCCATTGGACTTTGTTAGCCCCCTCTGCCCCCTACCTCCTCCAAACTGAAGGGTGTGCGCTGATGAAAACTGTTCTCTTTATACTCCAGGTAGGATAATCATGTTCAATTGTTTTCTTTACCTAAAACATTGTATACTCAAGAAAAATTAATAATATTAAGTACGAGCAACACTTGGAAAAAGTCAGGTCTTTAAGAATAAAAGTTGGTCCAGTTTAGCACACAGAAAACAATACATCACAGTAAAAGTGAATCCCTGGAGTATTATAACAGTACATTTTCTTAATTACTGTTGTTGCCACTATTCTTTTGTATTACTTACACAATGTTATTTACAGAAACAGGTGCTTCCATGAATGAGGACTGCAGGGACACAAGAAAGGAACTGAAGGGAAATAAATTATTTTGTGCCAAACCCAGGGGAAAGTTTCTGTTTACCTGCAAAAGAAACAGTTGTGTTCTTTCTAGTTTAATCCTTTCCTTTTGAATGACAGGATTATTTTGTGGGCAAAAAAAATAAATAAATAACAACAAACAAACATTTGAGATAAGTATTACTATCTTCCATCTCTCCAACTGCAAGTTATTGAATATCCCAGTGGAGGGGAAAAACTAATTACAAAACATGTCTGGCTAAGAGAGTTATCTGTAAGATAGCCTGCAGTGCTGCCATGTTTTGGCCCTTTTAGTTTTTTATTTTTTTTGTTGCGCAAACTAATTAGGTTTTATTTTCTTCGTCTTTTTCTGATGGAGAAATACTCGGCTGCTCCCCAAACTAGTAATGACCTTCCATTGGAATTATGACACCAGCAGATGTAAAGCTTTTGATTAAGCCCATTTACACGGAGCCTGTGCTAGTTGAGACGTTCAGCTCTGATGCTCCGGATTATGATTCCCATTCTGTTTTGCCGTAGGTGGACTGCTATTCTAAATTACTTTCATTATGAATGCTAAATCTCTCCCTAAACTTTGATGAAACCTTGAGATGATAAATTTCCTTGAGCTTCCGTTTTTCACAACCTTTTTCTTGCAAAACACTGCCAAGTAGCTATCAAAGGCACATGCATGAGTTCATTTCACAAATTTTGTAGCACGAACTGCTTAAAAACCTAAGCTCTTCATTTAAAATTAAAATTGACTTGGTTAAAGTAGTTTGGATGCACTGTATTAGTTCAGCATTTTGGTCCTTAGGTCGGGATAAAACAACACAATTAGCCGTTCAAGCGGATCACTGCCCAAATCCATAAATTGCGTTGGGGGGTATTAGACTTTGTATTAGTGAAAATGCAAAAGTCATGTTGACCATTTTAACACGAACAGATTACTCGCTATAGGAACATTATAACGGGTAATCTGCTTACGAAGGTGCAGCAGGTCTACTAGGACAAAGGAAAATTGGTGGGCATGTTATTATTTTTATGATGTTGTCTTTTCATTTGTGCTTGAACTTGTATCTCACTGCAGCGGTATTAACTTCCATGTCCGCATTTAAGAAAAAATAAATAAATAAATACATAAAAGAAAAAAAACTGAGAAGCTTGGCGTCAATGAATAGCATAATTGCCTCACAAAAAGATAGTAGAGCCTCAAGCTTTCTAATAGAATTTGAAAAAAATTAGGATATGGCCATTTGAATGCTGCCACTCTGCAAACGAGAGATTGGTGAGAAAATGGGTGTCAAAGTTTCTACCTTTACCCAAGTCATCTGGGGGTGTAAGTGAAGACTTTATTTAGATTGCAGTAACCCCTGCCTACAGGATTCACTGTTAGCTGGCATGACTAGGAAAGTGAGCTTTTGTTTTTAGCTATTATCCCATTTTCCAGTACGGATGTAAGCTTCTGTCTTGTGAGTCTTTGTCCTGGAGTTTGTGAACCCTGAACTTTAGTGAAATTAAACCATGCCTAAGTACAATTTGTTAGACTGATTTCTTTAGGCGCTAAGAAAGCTTGATTATAAATAGTTATTTTATTGTAGGTGTTATAACAATCAGGTCATGCTTGATTTCTGGGCCAAATCTTGGTGGGCATTTGGCCTGGACCAGTAAACTGAACTGGGCTCATGTCTTTATCCACGTCTTTGTAGCCTGTAACCAGCGTGGATCTGGATTACAGATGTGGGACAACTCTGAATCAGAGGTGGCCCAAAGGGGAAATAAAAATACCACCTTCAGCCAAGATGTGGCAAAGATAGGAAATTCTTTCATTTTTAGGCTTGATTTGGTCCAAACCTGGACCAGATCCAAACCTGGTCCAGGTCCAAAACGTTTTTTGCAGACAGGCGGGTTCCTAATCCTTGCCTGGGACGGAGCTGGCACATGTGCACAAACCTTCTCTGAGTGTTATGCAGATTTGGCGACCAGTAAATGGATTTGCCCCAAATCTGAATGGTGTCTAAGACCCACCTGGTCACCGTCACAACATACTCAACCCAGCCACAGTAGTGCAGGTCCGGGGAGGCTCTGATCTGAATGCTGGTGGCGCCGTGCAGGTTTCCATGACAGGTTCGTGTGCAGGATGCAGCAGAGCAGACTTGAGAGCGTGTTGGACAACAAGACCTATCATTTTACATTATGTTACGCTGCAAGTCTTGTATTTATGCTTTATTGCACTGGAATTGTGTTCTAAAAATAACACAAAAATTTTTTTTAACTCAATCTATGAGAAATTGGAGTTTTCCAGCAAACTTCAATGCCTTCAATCTAGCATGTTTTTTTGTTATTTTTATTTCTTTCTGGTGGATGTTGTCATTTGAAGTAAGGACTGTGTACTGGTAAGCTTCAAGATGTCTAATTATTCTTATGTCCTGCCACTCTTTCTGCTGCTGAAGAATAATGTGGAGAAAGTTAGCAGCTTTTTCAGGGTGGATAATTATCTTTTCTTCCCTTGCAGCTTCAATTGTTGTGGTAGCAATTTTGAGAATCCTTCTGTTTCTTTCAAACCTCCAGCTAACAGGCCAAAAGCAATTAAAAATAGCATGTGATCAGCAAAGTGAACTGTGAGTTTGAAATGAAACACCTCTGTAAAGAAGATGAATTAAAACTCAGTTTAACATTTTTAAACCTGTGAAACTGCTTCTGGTTGCAGGATGTGACCTCAATCACTTTGGACTGATTGTGGACGGTTTTTACCTTTTACCCCATTTAAAACAGACAGAAGTGGATGTGAGCAGGCACACTGGCCGAACTGTTGTTTTGCTCTCCTGTTGACCTTTTGTGTTGTTTTCCATTCAGCACTTAATATATTGGATACATTCAAACGTGTGTAGTAATAATATCAGTACAAGATGCCCCCGTAAGACAACCCCGCTGCCCCCAAAGAGCCCAGTGATATCCACGATGTTGTCAACCTCACGTAGGTCCCTGATTCCTGTATTTACTGTGACGCGTTACCACATCGTCTCCAGCAACAAATCTCCAACTGTGAGGTACAAGTGCAAACTGCCGCTGCAGTAAAAGCTCAGACTAAATTGTCAGCACATTCTCATGGGCATTTTCGATGTTCACGTGTGAAAATAGCTTCATGGAGCTGGGTGAGTAAAAACAGGACACAGACGCTTTCCATTCTAAATGTTCTCCTCTGGGTCTTTGCGGCTCTCCTTTTCCCACATGTTAATGGTTTTTTTCTTCTTTTGTCTCATCTTACTTGAAAAAGCTGTTTACTACATTAAAAGAATCTCAAGATATTCAATTTAACATTGTTTTAACTCCATATATGCAATAATAGATTTTGAAACAAACATAATAAATCCTCTGTGTCTTTTTGAGATGAAACACCAAAGTGGGTAAATAAAAGCCTGAAATATAAATAGAATTTATGAATGTTTTTTTATGAGAGGATCCCAGAAAACAGTACGACTTTATAGTGTAGAGGTATTTTGCAAAAACACATGAAAGGAAGGGGGAAAAAGACAGGGAGAACAGCAGAAAATAGGTTTCCTTTAGTATGTGCAGCAGTACGTGTTCCTGGGGACTTATCTACTGTGCCCGCGTTGCTGATCTGTTAATGGCTAGCATCATAACTCTCTGTCCAGAGGTTGTATTGCTTTTGTCACAGGTTCATCACCACACTAAAAGCTTAATACTCTGCACAGAAACAGCAAAGCCTGTTATGTGAGGAGGGAAAAACTCCTAGTTAGTGTATCCGCTGGTGTGACAAAACCCTAGAACAGGCTCAAAGAAAGCAAATCCTTTCCCAATTAGAACGAGACAAGAATAACGAAGCAAAAAAGCACAACTGTTAAATGTGTTGGTGATTTTGATGTAGATCACAGTAATAATCACTTACTGACTGATAAATCAGTCCAATAAATCCAACCATTTGCACAGGAAGCAATTGGGAATATTAAGCAATGGCATCCCTAATTTTAACATTAAAGTTCAAGAGAATATATGAAACAATTGCCAGAAGGCATTTTCCTCCCACAAATGTTAAAGTATTTAATTCAGCACCTCTGGTTCATTCACACAGGCTTTTCATTCAGGTGAAGAGCATCTGAATTCTGCAGTGAGCAACCTCAATTACTGTTTTTATGTTTATAACAAGAGGTTTTGTATTGTGAGTTTGTACAAATTGTTTTTTTAATCTGTAGTCTGTTTGTTAGATGTTTAGGTGGTTATAATGCCGGTACAGCCATTACACTTTGTTTTTAATTACCACTGGTTAATGATATTTAATACTGCAGAATATCATAAAAATTTTTCAATTTATCAACAGTATTTAACTTTATCAGCTTTGAGGGATTTTTCTTTTTTTCTTTTTTTTTTGTGGATGTATTAGAGGTTCCAAAAATAACTTTCTTTGAACCCTTGCTGTTAATTACACCATGAGCCCTGAAGTAAACTGTACTCAGCATCTTCTTGTTTGTGTTTAGACTCTTTGTACTCCTCCTACATGCAGGCTGTAATAATCCCGCCTTCGTCAGGAAACCGTGCAGATCGGTGGTGTGATATTATGACATTTTGAGACATTAGAGTCACTCAAATAGATAAAACCGCTAATGTACAAACATTGACATTGGTATGAACCCTATTCTAATCTTTGGTAATCTACATTTCATTTTGATCCCCAAATGAGTCATTTTATTGGAAATCCACAAGGGATGTATCAATGAAAAGGTGTTTTGTTCTCGATGTGCAGCGTTCAAGTGGCCTTAGGGTAAGGTGATGGTACACTGCAATCATATGCAGACATGAAGGTTTTCACTACTAGCTCCTATACTTCTCTTCCAAATGTCTCTCTAAAATTATTTCATACTGATTATTTAAGTACATAAAACAAATGAAAATGCATGGGAAGGTTTAAAACCATCCCTATAGAGATGAACATTCTTGGCCTTGATCAACAATTTTGCAGGTTTCTGGAGGTTTTTCAACTTGTGCTGCTTTTAGGTCTTCCTTGGTCCATCACCTAAGCAATCTCAGAGGAATCTTGTCTTTCGCTTAGTTTACTAGGAACAAGCGAAAGTTTGTGAGGAAGAATCAATCAAAATCCCACTTCACCATCCAATTGGACTATTTTCTCCATTTAGGTAGAATCTTACATTTGTCACCAAAAACAGTTAGGAGAAATATTAGGAGTGTTGACATGTTTAATGCTTATTTTATAAACTTTACATGTTTTGTATGCATCCTGGAACAGACTTTACTTTGCTACCTTCCTTTACGGGCTTCTGATACGTTTAATTACTTTTTTCCCCATTGCTAGCCTGAGAGTAACTTGATTGACCGGTCTTTTGCATATTTGAACCTCTTACTAGCTTGTATGCCTTTTAGAAAGTAGTCAGATTAAATAATATTTCTTTTTTGCTTTGCAGATGTTTCATTTATTCCTTTGATTTTTCTTTTTTTTTTTCTTTTGAATTAAAGTGTGTGCCATTTGATCCACGGCATCTGATCATTTTTGTGGGTCATACAGTTGTAAAGAAGATAAAGATAAAGAAGATCAAAAGACTCCCTTATTCATGCAATGTCATTTATAAAAATTTAACTGTGGCTAAAAAAAGAAAAGAAAAAGAAAAATTGGGTTAGAGTTATGGGTGATCAATGAAAAAGTGAAAAATAAACCCTCTAATATAACAGAGTCCTCTGTTTTACACTTCACAGGGGTTTGGTCCCTTTGTACTTTAGAATGAGCCTTGTCAGCTACTGTAACATTTGGCTTAAGAGGAACTGCTATTAGTGCCCTGCTCTCGTCAGGGTCAGCGCCTTTTCAAAGGTTCCCACTGCACTTACAAAGTTTGCTGTGTTTGTTCAGTCTGTTGTGGGAGTACGAAGCATCCGGACCCTCAGAGGACATGACCCTATATGAGATGAAGGAAACAAATTGCAATTAAACATGTAAGATAGAGACGTGGCCAAAATGTAATGAGACATTGCATTGCCAAAAGCTCTAGTCTAGTTGACCTTCAGTGTACCTTCAACCAGCAACACGCAGATGAACGCTGATTGATCAGTGTGAGGTTTGGAGACTTTTTGACATGTGAACTGATGTTGGTAGAGATCAAACCACAGAATTTGTGATTGGTGGATAGCCACACAGCTTCCAGATTTATGGTGATCATAGTCCAACCTAAACTGAGTGTGGAGGGCAGGCTTCCCACACTGGAGTAGAAATCTGATGACTTCTTCAATCTAAGGAAAGATCACCCCACAGTGCTCACAGAGTAAAGGTTTAATTGCTTTTCTTTTAACATGTGTTAACCCATTGTGGTCTAGAAAAAAGGATAAATGTAACATTGATTTTGTTATGTCTAACAAAATCTAACTAAAACTGCTGACTAAAAACAGGTTTGGTTTTAGTTAGCAGCTTCCCCTTGTAATGGCGACATAATCTGCATCTAACGCAGGTTAACCCGCCACTCATGTTTTATAGATCCTCGATGTTCCAGTTTTTCTGCTTCTGCAAAAGTTATCACACAATCCTTGTCTGAGCGAACAGAAAATAGAATATTTTATGAATGAGATTTGCAGAAAAGAAAGGCAGCAAAGAGAGAGCTTTTGTCATGGACCTTATGCTCTTCTGACACCTGTCATTAGTCACTCTAGTGCAGCAGAAGAACAGTTTCATTTTGCGAAGCGAGAAAGAAAATAGTATTGAACAACCCCAACGGTCAAATAATTTTTGAGGAACTTCAGGCAGTGTGATAAGATACGTGACCCTGTGGATCGATAGTGCTGTTGCTTTTCAAAGGTTTTCATGGGATTTGTCAAATTAGGGGCCTGGGAGAAGTTCATCACTCTGACTTTTCTGTAATTTTGCACCTATCAACGTGAAAGCTGTACAAAACAGGGCACATTTATGTGTAGCTGTAGCTTAGTGCTTTTAGTTCCATTCAAAAGAAATCCATTTTACATAAGTCGCATTAATGATGCATATTCCTGTGGTTGTTATACATATACTTATCATTAATGCACCAGACCAATGCGAAGTAGTATATAATTGAAAGGATGGAGGAAAATTATTAAAAGATTTTAAAATACTCCACAAATAAATGCATCATCAGGGAGATGATGCATTTATTTGCTCTTGTTGATGCATTTGGCTTCTCGGGATTTTATTTAAAACTATTAGAGTAAAGGAGGGTGAATATAAAATGGAGATCACACCTTTCAGACCTGTGATTGAAAAAAAAAACTTCATCATCATGTGTCTTTTTTTTCTTCTGCTTCATAAAATCCATAGTTAAATCCGTCTACCGAAGGCTGTGCAAAGGCCTATTGTGTCCTTAGTGTTTATTCATAGCTGTAATGAGATAAAACGTAAAAAGGAAAAAGGTTCAAGGGGAAGAACACTTTTGAAAGGCACTGTAAGAAAGGAATTGCATTGCTTGATTTTATAAAGAACGCTCTTGAATGCAAATTAAATTTTCTGAATTATACCCTAATATAATGGTATGTCACCTAATTATATATAATGTGGTGCACAAACATGTCATTTAATTACATAATGTGTATGGGTATGTTCTGCCTCAGCAGCTGAAGAATGCTGTCTTGTCACTGTGTTGCCTTGCAAAGCCCTCAGCTCTTTGTCTCCATTATGTTGCCCTGTAGATTCTTATGTTACACACAGGGATGCAAAAAAAATGTGACATACTGTCATTTGCTCTTACATAGGCTCCACTCGCTCCAACTTCTGGCATGCTAATGGTTGGGAGTCTTAATTAAAATGTCAAGGTGGCGTGATGTCCCATTAAGGCTCCTTTCCCCTCCCCGTTCCCTTCCTGTGTCTGATCCTCCCCAGGGACCTATTAAGCCCAGGCCAAAATGATTGAAGTTCAAAGAGGTGAGCCCGAAGGTTGGATGCTCATCGCTTCGCGCTTCATCGTCGTCCCAGCATCCTCCTACCCTGACCTTTAGCAAGACAGCTATCCCCGCTAATGTGCTCGCATATCTAATGAGAGGGGGCTTTAGACTCAGCCCTCCCTGTCAGGCATCTAGGCGATAATGCCACCAACCGTTACCGTAACTGGTCTCTCTCTACTTCCCCAGCTGTCTTTCTCTTTTCTTTACCTGTTTTGTCTCGCTGTGTCTTCTTCCCTCCCAGGAAAGGTTATTGGAAAGGACAGGCCGCTGCCTGCTTTTCATAACAGGCGGTGTGGATGTCACTGCCATGGCAGGGCCATTCTAATAAGCTTCTCTCATATATCAGCGTAATGGCGTTCCAAGCACATAAATCATATTATGAGACGTTGCCAATAATGCATATGTTATTCCAATAACAAGACTCAGACTATACATCGACAGACAGTTTTGTTGGTAAGATGAAAACCTATGTAGGTGGGACTATCTGTCAGAAGTCCAGAGTGTGGGAAGCAAACCCTGAGAGACCAACACGAGATGGTTGAACTAGAGCTTTGCCATAAATTGCTCTATTTTTCCTGACAAAAACAAGGGACCTAATCACAAGTTTGATGCAGAAATGAACTGAGTCAAATGACGATGATCTGTAGCAAAAATGTATGTGCATGAGGAATATGTGGCAAAGGTTTTCACAACTAATGTCGTAAATGTGTTTTACCTACCAGGTTATGTGTGACAGCCCGAAACAAAGTAAGGCAGAATAGTGAAGTCGAACATAAGATATTTTTCTTTTTTTAAACATATAAATATTTATAAGAATGTGTGGGCTGCAAGTGTATTTAGCCACTGTGTGTCAATGCTCTGTGAGGACTTTGAGTTAGAATTGCATCTGCATGCATTTTAGGGCTGTTTGCAACTTTTCTGGCTGTTTTAAGTAATTTTGTTCTGCCTGGCAGTCTTTATTTAAAGTTGGTAGGTTTGGAGGTCCGTCATACTCATTCCATCCTTATATAATTTAGTGAAGAGTGTGCCGTAGAGCTGTAACTTGACTCTTTGGTCTTCATGAAGCTGTTTATTTGAGGCCTTCAAAGAAAATTTTATACTGATTTGGATATATGGAGATTATGTTATCTCCAGATGACGTTAGCATGAATCTCATTTACTTCATTTACTGAAGTAAATGAATATCTCTTCTACATTTTTCTTCATTTGAAGTTTTGAAAACCATCAATGCTTTTCCTTTGTCCTCAACTACTTTGTGTTGGTCCATTTAAAAAAATTGGCTGCAAAGTTAGAACAACTGAATCCCGACTCGGAGTCTTTCCCCTTGGAGTTTGCATGTTCTGATGGGGCATGAAATGCTTCTCTGGGTCGTCCAGCTTCATATCAGTCCAAAAACATGACTGGTTAATTAGACTGTCTAAATTGTCCTGGGGTGAGTGTGTGCTTGCGTGTGTGTGTGTTGTTGTTTGTTATGTGTGTATGTTTTGTTACCTTGTGAAGGACCGGTGACCAGGGTGTAGCCCAATGACCACTGGAAATACACACCTGACCCTGTAATTATCAACAAGTGTAGACAAGGTATTGATAAAACACAGATTTTTGTGGATGCAGAGTGTCCAAATGTGAAAAAGTTCAAGAGGTATGAATATTTGCGTGGTACTGTAGATAGCATGGCAGATTATAGAGAAAAGCAACAGCTTATGGGCTTGAGGTGAGAAATACTGCATGTGTATGTCCCTGACTTGTGTGATTTGTTTCTCACTTAAGCCCCCTTATCACTGAAATCATTAATCACACTCTCCGGAGAGCCTCAGTCCCACAGGCCTTAAAAACAGCCTTGATTAGACCCATTTTGGATTTTGAAGAAATGGAAAACTATCGTTCGATCACCAATCTTCTCTTTCTGTCTAATGTTTTGGAAAAAATCCCTTCAGCCCATCATCGGGACTACTTGAAAGGATTCAGTTATGTTTGAACATTTTTTTGTTAAAGCTTCTGGTCTTCCTACAGAAACATTACCACAGGAGGCCGTTTTCCAAGTCTTCCCATCACTATTCATCTTTCTAAACCTCATAGCTTCTTTAAAAAATATCCATCATAATGTTCATCGTCTCAAGCATGAAACTGGCTTTGTGGAGCTGCTCTGAATCAGTTCAGGTCCTACCTCAAACACAGCTGATCCTGTGCCTCTAGAGAATCCTGGGCCTCATACTCACACCTGTGGGGGTCCCAAACAGACCAACTCTCTCTTCAACATATATGCAACTTCTGGGTCACATAATTTGCAAGCAAAAACATCTGCTCCACAAACAGAAACTACATCTGTCGCCCCAGGTTCAAACTGTGTCCCCAAGGCTCTGGAATGCACTGCAGGAGAGCCTGAGAGCAGACTGGAGACCATTGCAAAAATGCCTGCTAGCCAGAGTCCAATACTAATCTATTCCTGCTCTTTGGCGTTTCATCTTTTACATTGCACTTTGTGGTTTGCTTAAAATGAAAAGAGCTCCATAAATAAAATTAATTATTATTGTTATTATTTGAGCACATGAGTGTGCATGATTGTGGACACCAATTTTGTTCAAGTGTTAATTGCATCTCTACTTGTACTTCCAACAGAACAAAAAAAAAAAAAAACCCCACACCTCAACCTTCGCTCTTGACCTCCCGAGAGACAATTATCCCTTCCAAACAGCCCACCCACCCCACTCTCCTCAACTTCCAGCAACTTCTTAATGGATATGTGGTAGGATGGGTTCAAGGTAATCAGTGGGCCATGCATATTTGTACCCACTCACTTCATCAGTTCAAGATTACCAACAGGGAAATCAATGAGCAGTGCCCTAATGAAGGATCTGCACTTATGCCCAATGGACCTGTTAGTTTTGATCTTTTTCCTAACATGGTATCAATGAGGTCCCTGGATACTGTGGCTCATGTATCATACAGTACGCAGCCCTGGTAGTCATGTGCGCACAGTCATGCGGCGAAGGAAGCAGTCATGACGTTCTCAAACTGTGCTGGATGTACAAAACTTTTAGCGAATTCAAGGTTTTTATCACGCTGAGTGGCTTTCATTAGCAATCAAGCTGAACAAGCTTCCACAGGCTGAGTGGGCTACATTACATTCATGCCATAAAAGAACTCCACGCTCTGTCAATAAAAATAATACAGCCCTCACAATGTTGTTAGGGGATGATATTGGTGTTTTATGCTAGAGACTGTTCATTTTTATATGATCTCTGATGGAATTATGTGAAAACAATAATGCATTGTCGCTGAGCACAATTTCATGTTTTATAGTGCTGTTAGGGATGAATATTTCCAAAATATGAGACGGAGACATTGTGTTGAATTGTGTGGAGGTTTTGGGACGTGATATCCTCACTTCATGCGTGTTATCAAAACTTGTTTCAGCTTGACATCCACTTCAAATTGGCAGCTGTCGCATGTCTCACAGATGATACATATCAGACGTGTAAAATGTGTGCAAATGCAATCGTCCAGAAAGGAAAACTAATGTTTGTACCTCTATTTTGCTTCATCTGATGTTCGCCATTTACTCCTACACGGGATCAGTAACCAGAAAATACCTTTTACAGTGCTTCACTGATTATTTACAACTGTATTTGTCAATTTAAGCTAATAGTTCCAGTTTACATTCACCTCAGAAGAATAGTTTTAATATGTATTGTCTTGGATGTAGATCAGTTTCCTCAACTTGAACAAAAAATTAAAAGCAAATTATTATTTTTGAGAATTCAACTGAGCGCAGTGTCACTGGCACCCCAACATGTTTTTGTTTTTAATATACTACAACCAGAAACCTTGATGCGTGCTTGGTTTTAATAGCTCTTATAATCAAGATAGTTTTACCTGTAGCTTAATTTTCTACACTTTTATTATTTCCTCATACTATGTTAGATTGCTTTATAATTTGCCCATATAGACCACTTGTGCAGCTGATGTTTGTAAAATATGATTCAAAATAAAATATATGAAACTCTGATTCCTACATATTCCTTTTCTACTGCACAAACACACATGCACCCACACACGCTAATGCACATATATCGAGATAGGTCTGCATACACCCGACTGTCTGGCCTTCGGTCTGCCGCGCTCCAGCGACCCTATCTTATTAAAGCCTGTCAGCATAGCTAGCACTATCATAAGCTTTTTATTATTGACTCGGAAAATATGATAATTTGGAAATCACATGCCGCCTCCTAAAGACTCCACCGTCACTTTCAATTTTAGCTGCTCTCCCTTCTTTAATGGGAAGGATGTGATAGCTGGAAGTTCATAGGCTTTTTTGTTTATCACACACTTTTCCTACCATTCCCCAGTACAATAAAAAATATTTATTATTTATGTTTTCCTTTAATTAGTACATCGTAATTGAGGTCTGTCACCTATTGCACCTTCAAAGAAAGCTTAAACAAATTTAATTAAAAGCTGTATCTCGTCCAGTGAAAATTTAATTATGTTAGAAGTAGGAGAGATTGCCAGCCGACAAAATGTTTTCTTTATTAAATCTGTTTCTATGTCTGATACTTTGCTTTAGAAAGCTGCTGGAAAAATAATCCCTATGTAAATTAATAACTGATAACTTGTGCACTGCCAGTGTTTTAACTGATGTGACTGATAACGCTAGTTAAATAATTAAATGCATTTTCCGTCTACAAGGGAAAAGCAAAGAAAGAGCACCAACTGAACTCCTTATTTTTGTCATTATTACAGCCTTCAGTTTGTTGTAATTTGTTCTTTTATCTCCTTCTTAAATTGTTCCCTTTAATTTTTTATAATCCCTTTTCCCCCGGCATCGTCTCTCATGACATTAGGTCAAATAAGTCAACTTTGCATAACCACAAATTTCTATCTTTTCCAATTTTGTAGAGCAAATTTCACTGGACACTGCAAGGCAACCGAAATAATCATACCGTTTGCAAAAGCTGCGAAGTCAGGATCCAAGCATAAATGCTTGCCACACATAATTTTACTGGACAAGTGCATAAAGGTATTTACAACTCTGAAATCAGGCATACAGACGGAACCATTTCAAAAATTGTTCTACAGAGCAATAGACATTCTCTGTGGCAATGCTGCTTGCCCTCAATTAAATGAGGCGTTGTGGATGCAGTTGGGAACAGTCCCCTGTATTTATGTATATTTATATATGTAAATCGTAGCTGCAGCAAGTTGCATTCTCACAGACCAGAGATGTTTATGTTTTTCAAATCACATAAGAATTTTACATATGCTTGGAAATTTTGGCAGAGGGGTAGAAAAGGTGAAAACAGCAACGTGTTGCACTGCTGATTTTCAAAAACTGGGACAAAGAAGAATTCTTTCTATTTCATTAAGGTCTGCCTGTTAGGCGTAGAATAATTTTTCTGAAAAGAAAAATATATGGACTGTTTTCACGTTCATGGTGATGTCACATGCATGGAGATATTATAGCGTGCATCAAAGTCTGCAACTGCAAGTTTTGGACGGGATTGCCATGTCCTCTAAATTCCCATCTACGCATTTTTATCTAGTCAATTAAAACAAGGGCTCTAAATAAAAAGGCTAACCTACCAATACTATGATACCAAATAAGAGCAAGCCTACCAAGATGTCTTGATGTTTTTGTCACTCTTATCAACTATGGCCTCTCTCTCCTCCCTCACAGGTCACTCAGCACTCTGGGATTACCTCGCTATCTATTCTTTGCATTCCCAGGGGCTGTGTGATCCATAATTCAACAGTTTCCCCTATTTCTCGCCCAGACTAGAATTTGAACTGTCCCATAATCTCCATCAGGCACTTGGAGGCTTAATCGGAGTAAACACTGTTGCTTCAATATTTTATTGACCCTCCATCTTGATAAGACGTAAATGTCATTTCTAATCTGGAGTGAAGAAATCTCTGAACAGGGCCACAGTTCAGCCAAGTGGAGCACCGTATGGGTGGTCATTCTGAGGAGCTGCCAAGGAAATGGGAAAAAGGAGAGCTGGACTAGCATCCAGGGTAGTAAGCTGTCTTTAAAAATGCTTTTTTTTTTTAAACCAAGGCAACGCTTAGTCCTCAGACGTTGCAAAAGCAAAGTGCCTCCAAACTGCAGTCGAAAAGAAATCCTCTGTAATTATAACGTTAAATGTTTTCTGTATTTAAAGTGAGTTGACCCAGAGAAAACTCAACAAGAAAGAAAAACTGCAATGCAGAAATATCACTTACAAAAGTCTGGTAGGGAAAAATAAAAAGATGCCAACATCAATTAAGGATAAATGTATTAATTAGTGCTTGAATTATTGTCACATGACTCTCAAAACCACGATCAAACCTGGCCCTCCAAATTTGTTGACATTCTTAATGAAGTCATAAATTATGCACTTAGCATAACCTCACAGGGAAGAAAAATCCAATCTTTGAGTACAGTTATCCTGTGGAGAAAAACCCTCATCAAGACATGATTGTAACAAATCTGTAAGAGGAAAAATTCTTGCATGTTTACACTTCCTGTCAATGCTTTGCATATCTCCATTTTTCCAGTGAGACATCTTGGAGTCTTTCGCTGCAGCATTTCCGAATGTTGGCGCAGACAGAGAGCGGCATCTTTGACCGTTGCTCCTTGCACAGCTGAAGAATCCTCTCTTATGGTATCTTCTCTTCAGCTGACCCTACAGGTTTTATTATAGGATTTAGGCCTTGAGTCGGGGTAGTAATGGAAGAAGAGGATTTGGTCAGATTTTTTTGGAATCAATATCCCGAGACATCTATTAATAATCTATTCTTTTGTTAGTTGTTTTTTTATGAGGTTTTGTTAAATATGTTGATCTGTTTAGGAAGGACCAGATCATTGGCATGTAACATAGAAAACTGACACATTATTAATAATTGGAAAAATAGCCAGGAAACATCCTTTTTACATTGCCAACATCCTTGATAAATTACATTTTTTACATATGTTTAGTCTTTCTGATTGGTCATAAATGTGCAGTAAAAATATACAGTGTGAGGGAGAAAGTACTGCAAGTCACAGATAGAGGACAGCACTGAGCCCCATAGACACAACAGAAACTCTTCTTCTACATACTGACTAGACTGAAAACAGTCAGAAAAATACAGTTGGAACAGAACCGTTCAAAGCCGTTCTCCTTGGCAATCCACCCTACTAGTATTTAAAAAATGACAAGAAAAAAAATGTCACCTCTACAAGAAGATTATATATATATATATATATATATATATATATATATATATATATATATATATATATATATATATATATATATATATAATTTGGTATTTTGGTGTATATAGTTTCAGATTTCCCAGTGTTTACTGCGTGCATGTACAATGTGTTTTAAATGAGTATAGACACATCGTAATAGAAGCAGTACTATAAAAATTCAACTCTTAAAATAATATTTTGGAGAATAGCAGCTGCTGCATTATATTGCTTATATTTTCCATTATGTGGGCAAAGGCACAAAGATATTACACACAGCACCTTAAATGCTGCTTTGCTCGCTCAGCCACAGATGCAATTTTTTTTCCCCTTTTTAGGCGGCTCTTTGCAATTTCACCCCCTTCTCCACATTTTCCCTTTGATCTCGCCCGTCGCAATCCCAGTTTTGTGGAGGTGGTTTCTTGGCCTCTTGCCAGCCTGTCCCCTCCATCCCCCCGATAAAAAGCTGGATCAGTTCCTGAAACTTCTTAAATTGTCCTAAAAGTTTAAATTCCAGCAGGCAGAATGATATCCTGTTAACAATTCACGCACCTGCATACAATTTCACACCGGCTTTAACAACAGAATGCTTTCGCAAGGGAGGGAAAACATCCAGCAGTTATGTATTTGCGAGCATTTTACATTGAAAATAGATTCCATTAGGGCCAAAGGTATTTATGCCGGGACCAGATCTTGTGAGAGTGAGAACGATGAGAAATTGGCCGAGGCGAGCGGCTCACAGCTAATGGATCAAAATTACCCCTGTCACAAAGTTTAGACCAAAGCTGACAAAATTGCTTTCGCCAACCCCTTTTCTCTCCCATCCCTTCGTTCCCCTTCTCCTGTATACCATCTCAATATGAAACAGACACAGAAATCCATCTGTAACACAGGCATTGTCAGCGGCTTGCAATTTACACCCATCCTTCTCTGCAGCTGTTCCTGTGCTTGATGGCGTGATAAATTAATCTTTTTCCGTGCCACTGCGTCAATTCTTTTAAAAGAATACATTAAGACGCGTTAGAGATATTTTTTTCCTGAAGTAAACATTTTTTTCTATCTCCTCTCTCAGTCACCATGACAAATCATAGTCTCAGATGAAGAGAGAAAGCGGTGAGGAGAAAAGAAGAAAAAAAAGAGCGGATGGTGGAGAAATGAGAGGAGGGAGTGATGGGGATGAGGAGAGGAAGATTTTGGGGCGGGGGGGGGACAACGTGTATGGCTGCAACCTCAGTCAAAATGTGTAATTTAAGTATTCGTCAACATTTCCGGGGAAAGAATGTTGCGGTCGTAGCTGATCAGGCATAGCGTCTGACATTCATTCTAATCATCAGGGATGACAGAATGAGCGCTCAGATTGATTCTAGATGTAATCTGAGCCACAAAAATTACCAGGCACCTCTCATTTGTCTGTTTGTCACTAAAGCGTAGCAAATTGTCAATTAACTACAGCACACATCATAGCCAAATTTCTTTTTGCACCTGCCATTCCTCTGCTTTTTAGCTTTCAGAGATCAAAATGTCCTCCATCTGCTCCCGCAAGACGCACTCCGTCAGCCAGCTGAGGAATGATATTCCTGAATGACTGTTGTCTTATCTTTTTCTCAAAACAAAACTAGTAAACTCTGATATAAGAAAAGAACTAACTTAATAATGATGAATAAACATTGGCTAGCTAAAATGGATGGATGGATAGATTGTATAAAACTATTACCTTTCATACCACTGGGTGAAAGTTATTTGGTATTCAAGCAAAGCATGAATTAGTCCTTACTGGAACAACCACATCCTGAAACACTCATCCAAAACTGAAGCAACATTTAAACATTTACAGTTTTGCTCAGAAGAAATAAAGAAGCTCTCATACAAAGCATTCATTTGTATCAGCTTGTCTTAATCCAATCTTGTTCAAAGCCCCCTGCATTGAAATATCATAATGAGTCTCCACTGTATAACTTCCGATCATTGTAGTTTATTTAATTTGATCAGGTGTCATCATTTGTTGTATAGACTGCTTATATGATCAGAACCACGATTTTATTGAAATAGGATATAACGTAAAATTTCCATTAAGCAATATTACGGTAAATTGACTTTAGCAAATTTTTTTTTTTTTTTAATCTAATCTTCACGGTTTATGAAAATTTAACTCCTGAGACAGGTCAATAATAATTACTTGGGTATTATAGAGTGTTAGCAGGCAAGGAAAAAAAAGAGAACTGTTTTGACAACGTGTAAACAAAGCTAATCTGCTATCAGTATTCCATTAAAGAGAATCATTTCTGTCATCTAAACTTTCATGGTAAGTTGCCAAGTTGACCTCATCTCTTGGCTCTCTGTGAGGTTGCCCGGTAACCTCAGCATAAAAACAGCCCAGTTTCCACCTCCAAGCATGACCAGGGGGTGAGTGCACTCATATATCAGCGTGCATATTTACTCTAGTCACTACCTAAATGGGTGACATTTATACTATTTTAGTTGGTCCAATTAACTTGCTTAATCAACATCCCAAAATCAAAGCATTGAAACTTGTCTGGGCAAAGACAAGCTCCATGGTCGAAATAACAAGCGTCCGCAGTCAGAGAGGCTTTGAATGAGAGCAAACTCAGGTGCACGTGGAGATGGATGAGAGGGGATCAAGGTACCCCAGGGATGCAGAGACCTCCAACTCCCCACAGAGCATCTCCTGCTGGGCAAATGGATCTCTCAGCCTTTTGCTCTTTGAAAAGACCTGAAACCACTTTAAAAAGAAAAAGGGCACAACAAATCTGCTTCACTGGAGATAGGAGATTTTCGAGCCATTTTCTTTCCCTAAATATACAATGAAGAGAAAAGCTCAGGCATCCTACACACCTACACCGGGCCGAACCCACCTAAAAACTCACCAATGCCCAGCTTGTACAGAATACCCAGACGGGTAAGATAGAGTATGCATAGAGTTGAATATTTTAACTTTTAAGTCCGAGTGCATGGTGTGCAACCAAGACGTTACATGGTCAGTAATGGTTATAAAGTGCTTTTTTTAAAGCATGTTTTGGGCTCTACAAAGTCCTATACAGTATGTTTCTCTTTTCACACAGTATTGTAGATCTGTTGGATGTGTGTATTTTCGATTAAGCAAAGAGAAGCACTAATCAGATATTTTTTAAGCAGGTTGGTTGAAGCAGTATGTCAAAATGTTGTAGGATAATGTTTGAAACCCCTGCTCTGGAGAGTGCACTTCCTAAATTTAAATTTAAGAATATTTCTATTCTGAAGTTCATTGGGAGAGGTTGACTGCTTAAAAGGAGGATCCAGATCAACTTTGTTGTACTCAAATCTGCCTTCCTGTTATCCGTTTGAAGCCCTACTCTCTCCTGTGCTATTGCAGCCTCAGTGAATCGTGTACATGTGCCAACATGTAGTAGAAAATCATCTTTTTAACAGCTTCTTACATTTCCGTGATTCCTCTAATATGCAGACAAAAAACAAACTTCAAGTCTTCTTCCTGTAATTACAACTTCATTGTTTTCACTGCGACCTTAACGCTGGTGAGCGCACTTTGGCGTAGTCGGTGATAAGAAAAATATTGGATTTTTAAGAATCTTTCATGAAGATATGTTTTGTGATAAAGGTCATGTTCTAAGTCATTCTTCTATCCATATGTTACATTTCTGTTTCAAACAGGCACATTTACATATTTAAAACAACACAAACAGAAAATTCAAACAGTTTCTGATTAGAGCTATTTTTACGGGAGTCATCTTTTATTGGTGGTATTTTCTATAACTTCACTTACCTTAGCTGCACTGCATACAAAAACACAACTATTTCCTCTGAGCCAGTTCCCATGGAGACTTGCCGAGGCCATAAAGCAGGTACGGTTCTCACACCACGCGAAGGACAATAAGTTCAACTCCGCCGTGCTCTTGAGTCATGTGCACGCACCTTACCTTAATAACAGAAACGTCACATCACGTTTCATCGCCTTCTCCCATGTGACAAAAATAAAAATAAGGAAGTTACACAGCTGTAAATACCATGTCGACAACAAGACACTTATAGTCCCAGTCATGTCCGTGAACTTGGTGAGGTCAGACAAGTCTTTTGGGACATTAAAGGGAGAGCTCTGAATGTTCTTGGCAGAATTTCTATGTGAGTTTACTGGAGAGCCCCCGTTGTGACCAAATTAAAGGATCTTCCTTTGTTTGACAAACTCCACAGGGAAGATCAAGCGTAGGCAAAAACCCTTTTTGCTGCTGTTTCTAAGATTTCTGTCTCCTTTTTTTTTTTTTTTTTCTAAGGAAGAAAGGATATGAGACACTGTCAAGACAAACCCCCTGCAAAGAAGCAATTAAAAGCTCGGCCTTGTGAAGGTCTCTGCAGTACCGCCAGAAAAACAGCCTTGTGGCCGGGTGAAACGGAAAATGAAAAGCTTCCATCGGCCGTTTGATAACGCTTTGTTACAAGTTTACAGGGAGAAAAATGAAAGAAAGGAGACCCGCACCTGCTTGTCAGTGATAAAACGCATTCAGTCGAGTTGAAACCCATGCTATGCTGATGAAATATGCACTCGTAAGACTTGAAGAGGAAGCAAAACTGTGCTTTGATATTATAGAGAAAGAAATATTTTTGCGAAAAGAGAGAAGACAGCAGTGAAAAGCAGAGTTTCAAATCCTTTCACATTTTTTCAGCAAGCTCTTTGGTCAAGGAATCTTCAAAATGCTCATTTAAGCAACTATATCCAATCTTGATTCTGATTTGCCTTATTTGGTGTAAGAGGTCTGACGGAGCTGATTTTGTACTCGTGATGCAATCCTGGGTAAGGTGTGCTTGCACGACACTTTACAGGTCTGTCAGCTCCCTTTTGCATGTGTAATTCTGATAACACTCAAGATGGCAACTATGCGGGAACATGTTGAACATTTATAGTAACGATGCAAAATTGTTGTCGTGGTGAATTAGCATTATAGTTCAGTTTGTGCGTAGGGTGACATAAGAAAAAAAAAAAAACTTGTCTTCGCTTGCCGCTGCCAGTTGGCATCAAGAGATGGGGTTTCTGAAACACAGAGGAGAAGTGTGGGAGGGAAAGAGGATAAGAGAGATTTTCAGAGGAAGAGGGAGCTCGATTATCACAGCACTATGACTTCAGAAGGATGAAGATTTATAAAGGCAGACGCAGGAGTGAGACACACACAAGAAGATACAGTAATGCTGGATAAGCATTACAGATATGATTACAAATATTGGGAGACAATTCTCTGCAACATTTTTATAAGCATCAATAATATGAAATAAGGGATAAATTAAAGTCAAAGCCTGCAGTCGACCACATGTGCTTTTGTGTGAAAGTGTCTTACCACATGATGGCCGGGCTTTATCTTGTCACGCACTCTTCAGGTTTTTGTTGCGTTCACACCAAACGCGTTTGGAGCATCAGACGCGTCTGCTTTACACGCGCTAGAAAGAGTAGGAGCTTCTTAAAGAGACATTAGTCAATTTCAAGGCATCAAATTGCAAAGTCAGATTTCTTTGAAGTTATGTTTGATATATGCAGCATTTTCCGTACCTATTCTGCAAATTTTCCACATCATCTGATAAGGAATGATCTGGCTCCTTTAATGCATTTTCTTGTTGCACCTAATTTGCCGATATGAGATTTGGTTTCCTTTGTAGATGTAACATGTCAAAACCTGCTTGGTGTACCGCATCTAGAATTATTTTTCTTTTCAACAGACAACTTCAAACTAAATCCAGTACATACTTTTTTTTTTAATGTAAGATCTATGCTCCTGAAAATATTTGATCACAGTTGAAATGTATTAGTGGGTGTGTTTTTGTTTTTTTTTATATAAGAATCGTATCCGTTCGGTCAAAAAATATATATATTTGCACAGAACGTTTTTTCATAATTAGCTTCATTGATGACCCAAAATAATTCGTTTTCAAGAAAATGCTCATATTTTGCCCAACTTGCATTCATTTAAATTTTTACGTTAGAAATAGATATATTCCAATTACACCCAAGTTACGGGTAGATTCTGAACCAATTTCAAACTTGAATAGAGAAATTAAAGCTTCCTTCAGATCTTGACATATAAAGTCAAGTTCTTCTATTTCTATTTACCCCCAGAGGTCCATACTTATATAAAGTACAGAGGCTCCTATTTGCTGAACATCATTCTCATCTGTTCTACATCATGATTTCCTATCGAACTCTCAGCTCCGTCTAACACACCGAATGCCTCAAAGCAAATGCTACAGAAAGGAGAACAAAATTCATATTACTTTTTTGCGTTCCATGTGTCAAGTTGTTAATGGATGGTGAGTGGAAGTGAAAAGCGAGAGCATTTTCATCTTTCCTTTTTCTGTCTCTATTACACTCAGCAAGGAAGCACATGTAAATTGGCTTCGAAAGAAGAGGTGAAAAACAATTATGGGAGCGATGCGCCCGAGAAAAATGAGTCTATTGCTTGACCTGTAATGAAGTGGAAAGTTGACAAGCCAGCTTTGTGCAACTCGCAGATTTGAATGCGAGGAAATGAGTCCTCTGTACTGTCAACCAACAGGAAGAGATTGCCAATTATAAGTGTTGGCCTTCCACCGGCACCTTGCAGGGATCCTGATGGGCGAGGAGAGACATGAATATTCAATGAACATAAATATTAATGCTAACATTTCATAGTAATGTCTTCAAAAAGACCTTAACAAACAGTTTGTCAATAATTAATTAAACATGAACAATTGCAATATATACATATTTTTCAAAAGATTAGAATGAAATGTGAAGATATACATTAAGTCACCTTTGAAAGATTTTTATTTATTATTCTTTATAGGCATTGTTACTACTATTCTTCTACTATGTTGATGTTTTCTCCTATTTCCACTTTCGTTCATGGATCAATGTGTATTTAAAAAAAAAATTTCTGAGAACTTTAATTAATAAATGTACAGTTTGATTACTAAATGTTTCACCCTGATAATCCTGTGTAGCAATTACAGCAACTTTAACAAGCAACTGCAACATCATCCATTCATCCACTACTTGCCTGTTTAAGCAATTATGCTCAAGAAATTATGTCCCTACTGTTTACTATTTTAAAAAATTCAACTTGTTTTAGAGCAAGCTGAGAGCTTCACTTCAGCAAAATGTCTCTACTTGGAGTTAAAAGAGCCAGCTGGCCTGCGTAAGTTGACCAGACACACCACGACACACCTAATATGTTTTCTTTCGCCTAAGAGTGTAGATGTCGTGTTGAAGCCTTCACCTGTAGGCAGCCCATCTAGGTTTTAAAGGGATACACTTTAGTGGAGGAAAAGCGGTGACATGGTTGTTTCTGCAGGTCAACTCAAATCCATGTCTGGCTAACTGCTCTGCTACCAAGCCTCCATCTCTGGACACTTTGGGTTCCTTCAGTCTTCACTTGGACAGCATCAGCATTTGGTAAGGCAGCTTCTCTTCCGCCGCTGGCTGACCTGCATTTATCAAGGAAAACGTTGTCGTTTCCTTTGAAAACTGAAACTCAACCCCTCTCTGTTTAGTCAAAACATCTTGTTTTCTGGATCAAGACAACCTACTGCAGACTAATGCACAGCTATCCTTGAATTAAAGAATCCTGTTTAAGATTAGCAGTTTACAAAACATTCATGCATGTTGTCGGGCATGTTGGGATGTCTTGTGAAGATTTAGAGCGTGGTCTCGTATTTGCTTTCTCTTAGTAAGTTGCAACATTATTTCTGATTTGTGTAAAATGATTATTGTTTCAGGATTTGCAGACCTTCAGTAGTTTTTTTTTTTAAGCTGTTTTGTCTCTTGAGGTTTAATGTCAGGGTGCATTGTGGTGGTGTACTCTTATGGGCTGCTGCTGTGTGTTTCCAATTCGAGTGTATTTAACGAGATATCTCACTTCCTCCCTTTCTTTTTAATCTGGATTCTATTTCTTGCGTGCACACAGGGGAGAAGAATTCATTCACACTTGCTTTTTCTTCCCGCCTTTCCTCTTTACTCTGCTCAAATTGTCATCCTGTTTTTTTAGTGAAAAGGTAATGTTCTTCAGCAAGTGATTGCTGTTCCTTTTCAAATTAGTTTGGGCTGATCTACCATGCTATGACATCTCAACTTGCTGAACAGTATTACTTTCTATGGAGCATGAGGATGATAGCATCGAGTCGAATGTGACGTTTCAACTAGAGATGCATCAATCAAAATGTTAAAGACAATTTTCAATTTTTTGGGCATGTCGATGCCGATTTCAGCTGGCAGATGTCTCTAACAAAGAACAAAGGTATAAAAAAAGGGTTTAAACTATTGTTTCTCAACTTGATACATGAGCTTTCCGTAAGAATGGCATTAGGAGCCAAGGTGAAAGAGCGGGCTTTGTTTGGTACCTTCAAAAAAAATGTCAAAATGAACTGGAGTTGACACTTCAAAATAATATTAGAATCTTACATCAGCAAGTAGTGCGGCTACCATGAAACAAACAGCAGTCTCCCTGTGCTTTCCCAAGAGAGGTTTTCATGACTTTTGATTGTCCAAAAGACTCCTAACATTTCTAATTCCACCTTGACAGACTGAAGGTGAAAACTCAAAGCAGAGAAACATTGCTTTACTCTTTTTAGCCTTCTTCTTACATGCTGAAAGTCTTGCTGTCTCACTCTTTCACAGCCTTATCAATTCACAGAAATATCTTGAAATTTTGTAGAAAATACAGTAGCGCTGTGCTTTTTTTCATTTTAAACACCACATTGAGGCTTGAAATGGACAACTTTGAGTCTCCCTCCCTTGAAAACAACATCCACATTGAAGACCTTTGCCAATACAACAAGCTAGTAGCTATCAGGTAAGGTGGAGTCGCTGATCCGGAGCGTAATTTTTCAGCTTCCCAGCGCTCCGTCACCGGTCAGTGCTGGTGAATCTCAATATCATCCAATTCTGGTCCCAAGCCAATGTCTTCCTGTTTGTCTAATTTTGCCTGCACATTTGGCATGCTGCCTTGGAAGCTGATTGTCTTCTTTCTTCAGTGAATTTTACATATTTACAAATAGACTTATGCATTTTGCCAAATCTCTATTTAATGACAACATACACCGGATGTGTGGCTGGATGCATCCGTATCACTCTACGTGCTGCTGTCTGTCGATCTGAGTGACTGACTGACTGACAAAAGGCACTCAAGAGGATGAAGGCGTGACAACGGCTCACCCTTGCAGTGTCATTCACTATAGTACAGGAGCCATTAAGTTTTAAAGCCAGGCTTCGCTAACAGTAAGCCCCACGCCGTTTAACTTCCCCTCTGCTACTCTTCAAACGCCCGTGATGGACAGGAGTCAGACCTCTGCGGCTCGGCGGGGTTGTAGGGCGGCGCTCTCTGCCCCTTCCCCATAATGTGCCAGCGCTGGCATCGTCGGCACCGTTGGCGCCCCGACTCCGATTGCGTACGCGTGCAAGTGTGTGTGGTACGTGTTGGACACCGGGGTCGAGAAAATGCATCTTGATTGACAAGCCTCATCAGGGATAACTTAATGGCACCGCTACCTAACAATTAGAAGTCATCAAGGTCTCCAATTGAAAGTGGTTAATAAATAATGTATAGCCACAGTAATACCACATAATCTGGATATCAAAAAGTCAAAGGTGGATGCATTATTAATGGGGCCAAATTGGACTTTAATAACTGTTCCACTGAATCCCACACCACAGCAGAATTCACTTATGTTAATATGCCTTTATTATTAATGGGCAGCCATTTTCTAAAATGTTAACCGAGCGGGCTGCTCCAGAGGCAGTTGCCAAGATTGACGAGCCTCGTGTCTGAGGAGAAAGAGGTGGGTGTAGTGGGGAGTTGGTTATTTATTTATTCGCCAACCTGTAGCACGTCGGCCCACATCACTGTGTCAATAATTTGCTGGTAAAGCCATTAGGCACGATCACAGAAGCCCAATTAACTCTGCAATGTGTGAGATGACAATCGTACATCATTAGCTGTATAATGACATGCAGTGCCACAGCCTCTTTAAAAACAAACAGCAAGGCTATTACAAGAGTTATATGCCATTGTCATTGCTGTTGATTCAGCCGTTTTGATAAGTGGTGAAATGCCCCGTTGGGGATATGCATGTCAAGTGTCAGGAGACATTGGGACAAATGGGTTTCATAAAACTATTCAAGTTTTGTTTAGATTTCTCACAATGCTTGCATTTTTTTAAGCGATAATAGATAGGTCTCCGGTAAAGTCTGTGTGAGATGTTTACTTACTTTTAAAGTGGGAATGGTGTTATTGGGGCCTGCCATAGCGATGCATAGGAGAGCGTTGAAATGCCTTGCAAAGCATTTCTTGAAACCAAGTGCCACGAAGTAAACGTCTGATTTTTACTTTTCCGAAATTCACTAATTGTGTCTAAGCAGATAAGAAGTATTTCAAAATAGCTAATGTGTCACAAACAATAATTAATTTGGTATTAAGAGATGAGTGTTTTTTTCTGTTAACGAACTGCCACAAAGTATAAATCAGAATTTTACTTCTGTGTTGAATGTCTGTTCTATAATATATTCACCACCACTGATCAGAAAAGAAGAAAAAAAAAACATTTTTCCACTTTCCTGCTAAATTCACCAACTGCACAATTCCTGTGCAGTAGAAACTAGAGCAAGATAATCAGTTTTTCAAATGAGCAGAAAAAATCGTTTTTGAACAATAACAATATTTGTTGTTAATCTGTTGCTAAGAGATGAGAGCGTTTTCTGGTAACCAAGTGCCACAAAGGAAACGTCTCACTTTTAAATTTCCAAAATTTACCAGCTGTAAAACTCTTGTGTCTAAGTGGGTAAGCAGTATTTCAAAAATACATTATGTTTTTTTAAACAATAATTAATTTGGTGTTGAGAGATTAATTTTTTTTTTTCTGTTAACGAACTGACACAAAGTATAAATCAGAGCTTTAATGTTGATTGTCTGTTTTATAATATATTTACCACGAATGACAAAAAAAAACACTTTTTCACTTTTCTGCTAAATTCACTTACTGCACAATTCTTGTTCACCAGTAAATAGTGTAAGATAAATAGTTTTTCAAAGGAGCAGAAAAAGTTTTTTTTTAACAATAACAGTATTTGTTGTTAATCTGTTGCTGAGAGATGAGCTTGTTGTCTGGTAACCAAGAGACACAAAGTAAACGTCTGACTTTTACTTTTGCTAAATTCAGCTGTAAAATTCTTGTGTCTAAGTAGGTAAACAGTTTTTCAAAATTGCTTATGTCTGAAATGATATCACTTGTTGAATGTCTGTTTTATAATATATTTACCACCAATGTCAAAAAAGAATGCAGGAAAAAACAAAAAAAACATTTTCACTTTCCTGTCATATTCACCAAATGCACAAGTCTGGTTAAGTAAGTAGCCTAAAATAAGTAAAGTAGTATTTCAAAAGAGCACAAGAAATCTAATGTTTTTTGAACAATAACAATAGTTGTTGTTAATCTGTTGCTAAGAGATGAGCACGTTTTCTGGCAACCAAGTGCCACGAAGTAAACGTCTGACATTTACTTGTGCAAAATTTACCAACTGTAAAATTCTTGTTTCTAAGTAGGTAAGCAGTATTTCAAAATAGCTTATGTTTTTTAAACAATAATCAATTGAAAAACAATTAATTAATGTGATAGGAGATGAGAGCTTTTGTCTGTCAATGAACTGCCACGAAGTATCAATGAGATTTTTACTTTTCTGTTGAATATTTGTTGTTTTTATAACTTATTAACCATCTATGACAAAAAAGAAAAAAACTACTTTATCTTTTCTGAAAAAATCACAAACTGAACAATTTAGTAGTATGAGTTAAGTAATATTTCAAAAGGGAGAAGAAATCTTGTTATTTGAACAATATTTGTTGCTAATCTGTTGCTAAGAGATGAGCGTGATTTCTTGTAACCAAGTGCCATGAAGTAAACATCAGAAGGCAGTGCATTAACATTAGCACAAATATTAGCAGTAGCCTTTTCCCTAAAATAAGCTTTTTAGCTATTTTGTTCACTTATTAGCTATGTTTGCTACTCAGAATGGATAAAACAGGGAACAAAACAAATCATTCTAAAACTGGCCTTCTGTAAACCTTTAAATGTAGAGCAAATGCTTTGAACTCAAGTTCACATGAAGCAACCCATTAAGTGGATAAATGTTCAAAGATCCTTGCAGATCAGAGATACAAAACATGTGGTTTCTCAGCACCGTGCCTAAGAATATCTAACCAATTGTATGAAAAGTTTGACTCTGTGTGGATTGAATAAAACTTTTGTCTTTTAAGATCTCTATAGAAGTATGTTTTATAATAAACCCCAACCCAACCTGAAAAAATAACAGCTCTAAAGAGACTTCTCTCTGGCACCGTATTTTCATGTGGGAGCTGAAGAAGAAACATGTTTAGACCTTTAATGTGTTGATGCTGACATTGCATATGTTCAGTGTACACATATGAAAGGTGGGAACAGCAGCTCAAAATGCTAGAAAGACTGCTCTGACATGCCGATTTAAATTTACCCATTCCTCGGCTCAGTGGGAGCTCAGTGCGACTTCTGAGACAATTTGGTGGAGGCATCTCTGAGGGGAACCGATAGACTAGCTAATATGTTCTCTTATGGTATTTGCATAATGTCCATGGTGCATTGCCAGAAAGCTGTTCTGCTCCAGTTGCTCCTTGTAATATATCTGGCAGCGTTTCCAAAATGCAGTTGTCAGTGGCACCGGCTTACAAATCAGATGTTAAAGCCTCAAACAGGATATCAAAAAGAACATGGCTTCAAAATGTTTGTTTGCCATCCGTTTTTGGACTGAATCCTTCCTAAATAAACTCGATAAGACAAACTATTTTCGCAATTTTTTTTCTCTTCTTTTTTATGAAAATTCTCCAACATGTTAAATATGGAAAAGATCGACTGTGAAACCTCTCACTCTCCTTTGCACAGCAGATCCACCTCCTCCTCAATCCCTCTGTGCTTTCATTCCAAGAACTGTTTGTCCAAATTGGAGCAGAGACAGGATTCATCTCTGTGTCACTTCTGCATGAAGAATATTGTAAATATTTGTCCGTTTTAATCTTGTCCTTGCAGGCGGCTCCAATACAGACATGATGGGCTTATGTTGGTATGTTTTATTTGTAAGACCAATTCTTTCTTCTGGGTTATTATATTCTCGGCTTTTGGAAGTTGGAGAATTTACAGTGCCTCTAAAAAGTGTTCACACCCATTGAACCTTTTTATATTTCAGCATGCAACAACAACAAACTTCCATCTATTTTACTGGGATTGTTGGTGAAAACCCAGCACATAGTTGTGCGTGTTTGCGAACCAACATTAAGATGCAGTTTTCAGAAGCCGCACTGAAACCCTGTCTTGTGTGATGGTCGTAGGAGAATCTTCTGCAGAACTGGAAAGCTGATCAGAGTTGATGGGAAGACAGATGCTAGCAAATGCAAAGCAATTCAGGAGGAAAACCTGTTTGACTTCAAAAGATTTCAGACTGAGGTGAAGGGTCACCTTGCATTAGAAGAACTATCACAAACACCCAGGCTGAGATCAAATGAAACAATGTAGACCTACATTTTATGAGATACGGTGGCCCTACCTGTTCATATCTGAGCTGAGTTTGAGATATTTTTGAAAGAACGGATTGATCTAAAGAAAAAAAGAATCCCAGAATAATCCAAACTTTATGACTTGAAACATCCTAAATCGATTCCGATGCTTTCAAAGGAAGAGGGGGAATCTGAAGGTTTTTACTCTTTTGTTTCTGAAGTGTTTTCATTTTTGCAGTTAAAGAAATCTTTGCTTCTGTCTGAGGATATTCCTCGAAAACATGAAGCACTTTAAACAAGTCGCTTCAATCTCATAATGTCATTATTCACTCCCATTATGTATTTAAGATATTTTTGGCAGTGTAATATAATTTTAGCTTTAACAAATATGGAAAAACATTTTTTTTTACTAACGTTATATTCTGCAGCTTGAACAAAAAGCAACAACATAGCATTTGTTTAGAAGTCTGGATTGCTTTGTTTATATTTTGCAAATGTTGCTGGTGGGGAGAGATATTTCAATGAGCTAACACTAATAAAAAAAAAAAATTAAGCTGTATTTTATGTGGACTATTTCATGTAAAATAGTGAATATTGTGCTAGTATCAGAACTGAACCAAGGAAAACAAGGCAGCTGCAAGCCTTTAAAATTGTGACGTTTTAATGGGTCGAATAGACTCAAGAGAGTGAAACAGAAGCTGCAAAAGGGGGGCCCAGTTAAATTTTTTGTCATGGGGCCCAAGATCCCTGGCAACGCCCCTGCCCTCTGTACAGAGTCTGCTACAGTCTCCACTAAATGGATCGTTTAAATACTTTTAAGTGAAGCTTTGTGACAGCATTAGGTAATAAGTAATAGTTTAGTCAATAACTCCTCAGAGCAGAATGGCATTAACATTTAGTTAAACAAGAGCCTCCCAGTTTTAGCACATTTTTACAATTCAAAACTACTTCTATGAAAAATGTACATCACCTAAGGTTAAAAGGCTTTATTGGCAACGACAAATATTATCTACAGTCTCGCTATAGACCATTGATTGTGGCTTGTTTTCTCAGCCAAACTGCCTCAGTGCTTCACTATGCGGGTTGTGCTGGTGGACGCTGCTGGCTGCGTCTGTCCACCTGATTAACTGAGTGTGAGTCTCAAAACAAGCTCAAACCTCGGAAAAAACAGATACTTGCCATCTTTGACGCAGCCGCCCAAATGAAAGCCTGCGACAGAATCGAAAGGTTTGCTCCCCTCTTGGAGCAGATTGACAGGCTGCAGCTGATCCGGCAATTCATACAGCGGGCGGTTTGCGGCTAAAGTGGCTTCAGTGATTCACAGAGGTTGTTTGGCTAAGAAAATAGCAGCAAACTTTACACTGTTGTTAAACCGTAGATGTTTATTATCTGCAAATACATCATTTTAAGGTCCAAGCTCTGAGTCATTTTGAATGTATTGCTATAAAAATAAAGATTTGATTGTCACTACAGATTTCTTTGTAGTTTTTGATTTTTGTTGCTTTTAGATGTTTCATCTATGCATCTGTCATTTTAAGCTTTTTTTTCCATTTTTGCTTTTTTTCCATTATTCTGCGCTAAAAAAAAGGCGCCATCATCTTTAACATTTACAGATGCGTATTTTATCACTTTTTTGTCACAGGATGCACCAAAAACAGATTTTTTTTGCCCCTGGCTAAGTAGCCCTCTATGACTCTCTAAATATGCTGCTATCGCCACTGCAACAGCACTAAACAGTTTTAAAAAATAAAACAAAGTTACCCTGAATGACACCCTCAGACAACAAAACCCCACAGTCTTGTCTCGTAACAGCAAGCTCTGTTTGTTGGGGCTGATAAACTGCCAGTATTGATAAAATAATTGACACAAACCTCCTTCTCCTCCTCTGTCAGTCCATTCTCATTAGTCATCTCGCCTCAGTGGCCCTTTGTTCCTCCTGTCAGTGTTGGAATCTAATGGACTGAGCAGGTGTTTTCCACCTCTAGCAGGAATTTGCAAAGCAGAGCCGAGAAGTGGAGGGATAAAGTGTACAGTAAGGGGGACTGTGCGTGACAAGGCTGGGGCTCTGTCAAAACTATAAAAAAAAAACGGGGGGAAAAAAAACATCTGTTTTCAAAGTTTTTGACATTCAGTCAATATATTGACAGCGTTTGTCACTACAGTGCAGCTTTAGCTTGAGCAATGAGATGCCTTCCAACCCAGGTCGACCTGTCATGCTTCGATTCGCTGTCGCGCTGCCTCTTTGCTGGCAAAAATCCCAAAGCACAGAAGACAGGTAATTCTGACAGCGAGGACAGTTTTTCTATCTCAAAAGTGGCTTTGGCATCCTGTGGCACTTTTTTAGGCTCCACGATGGCAGTTAAAAACTTCTCACCTGAATAATAAGGTGAAGAGGATCGATGAAAGTTTAATTCTACATCAAAACGGGATGGAAAACCCTGATCACATTGACTTAGCTTAGCTAAAGGAACCCACCGATACACACAACACTGTGACTGAAACTCACTTGGTCTTTCAAAAGGTTGTTTTGTATTTAGGAGAGCAACGGAATAAGGAATAGGAAGAAAAAAAATAACTTGAAAGAAATTAGAAAAACCACAACTTCAGCACAAACAAATAGGCTGAAAATCAAGGTTGAGGGACGCTGAACACAGGCCTGTTAAGTGAAAGATCAGAGATGCTGAGATTACCTGTGGAGGCTTCTGATATGGACTGTGTTGCTCTCTAATGAGGCTCTGTATATTTTCAAAGAGAAATTGGGCAGAAGTCAGTGGTATATGGCACAGACACCAAAGAACTGCTTCCTATGAGTGTTCAATCCCGACATGCTCCTGAACATGAAATCGAGACGAAGTAAACTAAAGACCAATGAACATCTATTTCTACCTCATATCCAGCTTCATACCTTGAGTTCGAGGTAGTCTGTATTAATATTAGATCTCTATTTGTTATATGTTTTGCAAATGAAACTAGAGGTGCAATGATTTATCAGCCAGGTGACTGACAGACCGGCCCTCCAAGTTATAGCTGCACATTTACAATTAATAATAATAGTGACCCCACTGTTGCTGACTCAACAACTTTCTTGCTATATCAAGCAACATTTTAGACAAAACAAAATTGGTATTGGCCAAAATCGGTTTACTTTTTATTTTTATCTCAATTTGTCATCTATGAATAGAAAGTACTCGATACTTTTTATTTGTAAGTTCATGATATTACATCAGTATACCACAAGTGGGGGAAAAAATGGAAGGAATTTGTTTATAGTAGAAATAAAACAGTTTTTTAGTTTCAGTTCAAGCTTTCAGGCATTTTATAGACAGTTTTAAGACTTTAGTTTAAGCTAAGATTATTTTTATACAACAGAGTTTTGCTTGTTCTAAACCTTGACAAACATACAGGTGAAAATCATCAGTCACATCTATGTACAGCTACACAAAATCTATGTCGAAGTCTAGTCTTGCTCACTGGGATTGAATTGCAAATTTAGGAGCAATATTCTTTTAAATTGCTAAAATCATTGAAATATGAAATTCTGCAAGTCCTGCTGTAATCGACTTAACTATAAACTCCTTGCCTTCCAACATGTTTCTGCAACAGGTAAGAGAAATAGTGGTAATAACTTCACAGGGCCTCACTTCAAAAAATCTCAACTACCCTTTCAATTAGTGAAAGTAGTAACAGACCAGACAGCTGCTAAGAACTCATAGCATGACTTCTTAGCAGGTATTGAATTATTTAAAATTGATTTTTTTTTTTCTTTTTTTTCTTTTTGCATTGTCTAAGTTCTGTATTTTGGGTGCTTTCAGTATTTTCTATCTTTAGATCTTTTTCATTCGAAACTTCATTGTACCTTGAGTTATTCCACATCTGATGTCTTTAATCTCATTACTTCCTTAGCCTTGCTTCCCACTCAGCTGCCGTTCGTTGTGTTTACTGTACTCACCTGGTTGCCATGACAATCACTTCTCGGTGGTATTTAGGCTCCTTGGTTTCTTTTTCTGGATGCTACTGCCTCTCTCGCCCCGGTTCCTGTGTTTGCTCCTCATGTTCTGCACGTGCCACAGTTTCATCATTAAACTGTCTCCAGAATGCATCTGCCTCTGCCCTGCTGCCATTTGGATCCTCCTAAAAAATAATAAAAAAAAGACAACAAACATGACATCTTTAGAGATCAAACCAACTGTCAGAAAACTAAACTGCTGAGGCAGTAGAGTAAGAAAGAACTGTGCTTTGCCACGTCCTTGTTAGCTCAGATAACATTTCTTTTCCCCCTTACTGTACTTTGTGAGCTCAGTCGCAACAGCTGCCTAACTGATGCAATGAGGACGTTGCTCCCTAATAAAGATGTCATTCAGAGTAATGTATAACTGAAACTGAGGATCGGACAAACGCATAAAACTTAATGAAGGTAGTAATTTATAACGCATGTTCGGATGCAGCGCCTCACCTCGAGGAGTCGTCCTCGTATTTTCTTAATTTGCCTATACATGTCAGACCTTTGTTCTTTTTTTCTTTTTTTTTTTTTTGCACCTTTCCCACCTGCTATTTCTTATGAATTTTATCTACCTCATTGTTCATTTTATAGGTGAGTATCTGTCAGTCGGGAGAACCGCTGCTGATCCCCACAGAGGCCTTCCCCACATTGCATCTCTCCGCCCATCATCATAACCCTCATATTCTCATTCAATACATGCCGGTATGCATCTCACAGGATGGGTCGCTCCTTACTCATGAAACCGGTGTTGTACAGATTTTTCTCTGCACCGGCTGCATTAAATCAGATAAACGAGCTGCGTGTAAGAGCGGCCCTAACTATTTGGATTTCATTCGTATTTGGCGCAAACTACCTGAGATCAAGCAGTGAAAGACGAGGAATCGAAACTGACAGTAAAAATAGATAGAAATGTAACTTGAAAAGCTTTGTGAGCTTATGTTTGGAGAAGAAAACTGCCTTTGTGATAACTTTCACACTGCATTTAGTCCCATCATGGAAAATTTCTTTTCTTTTCTTTTCTTTTTTTTTTTAATGGTTTGGCGTCTGTGCCTCCGCACCACACCCTTTCAAATGGCAACCAAAGGAGCTAAACATGAACACTCCAGGAGGATGAAAATGTCAGATGTTCCTCTTTTCTTTCCTCCTTTGGTAATCCGCCGCTGTCTCACAGCTCCATTTTTCCTTGCCTCTTTTGTGTTCGTCTTCGCTCCCTTTCAGCGAAGATGCAGAGGGGAAGGGAAGTGGTGCCAGCAATGTCACGGCTGGAGAAAGCTTATCCAAGGCAGTGGGGTCTGTGTATAGAGTCAATCAGAGCTGTACAAACCCTTGATTGCCATTGACATTTACCTGGCCCCCATTTCCAATTAATCTTCAAGGGCCTTCACCTCTTGAAGCCTGATTACAATCCCCCCCCCCTCCAACAAACTGGCTAATTTGTAATTGGCCATGTGTCTGTTACAGGAGACGCTTCGTTATCACGGCTCGATTGAGACATGGGGAAAAAAGCACATTGAGAGGGGGGAAAAGATTCCCACCTAGTGTGCATGTTCAAAATATTTTTGTAAATGTAACACCACCGAAATATAAATATTGGCTTCAGAGTAGGTGATTTTTCTTTTTTTCGTCAGCGTAGTGAAATTTAGTAGAGCAAATTGTGAACTGTACTGCATGCCAGCTGGACTTCTGGGCTTGTTCGTTTTGGCTCAATAATGTATGACAGCCCATTTCACAATCAGTGGTCGAGTTCACCGAGAACTGATTTAACATCTTCAAATGTTTCGAAGTTCATGGATTCATAAAAACTTTACAAGAGTAAGAAGAGAAAAATCCTGCATCGTCATAGATTCAGAACCATATTGCGTGCCCAAAAGTGGGGCTGAGGTACGTCGCCACGTTTCCATTCTTCCTGCAGTACCGAACCCGCGCTGCAGTATTTGTTGTGGAAAAGTTCAGTTATAATCTCACTGGAAAATTATTACTTCTGGCATCACTCCAAAGCAACTGTTTGGCAGTAAGATGGCTTCTCTTGGTTGTTATATAGACTTGACAAGATGCCATTCTTTGCTTAATGTCTCTTAACAGTGAGCTTCTGAGTTATAATACTGCTCTGATAAATGTGGCTCCTCCTCCAGCCCAGCGGCCCTGGCTGAAAGAAATGGTTCCTCTGTCACATCAGAGACACAGAAGGTCATGGATTACTGATTAAATGTTGGGATTTTTTTTTCCTTTGTGAACGTACTCACATAAAAGATTTTTTTTTAAATTCCAAGTAGTCCTGACAAAATGTGCTTGTGTCTAAAAATTGTTTCAAAAATGAGACTTAAGGAGTAAATTCAGTTTAGTTATACGACCTTAACCTTCTTAAAATCTGTTTTTCAAACAATAGTATTTAATTAAACAGCATAGCTTGTTGATCAACGCATTAAACCGCATTCGAGGTTACAGTGTAATTCTTTTAAGATAAGAGCCCAGCTGAACCTCCAGTTGCCATAGTTATATAATCAAGTAATTAAATTCTGCACAAAAGTCAGATAAGTTTTTTTTGTTTGTTTTAAGTGTTGATTGTTTTGGCTTAATGTAAAGAGCTTTGGTGATGACTTCCAGCCAATTACTGTCATGTCTTTCTGAGCCACACACAGGAACACGAGACGAACGGTTAAAGAGATTTATTTACAAAGTGGCACAGAGGATAGACATAACATGAAAGCAGCTAGAAACAATGGGAGAATCCAGCAAGGAGTGAATGAAAGAGTGTCTATACTGGAATGGGAGATGACGAGAAAAAAGAACTGATTTATGGAAAACCAAGGCTGAGTAAAATAACCAGCAGGCAAGATGTTAGTAAGCAGGATAAACCCACAACGTCATCAGTGAAAATGACAAAACAAAATCCAAGTTCTTTAGATTGTGACGCCGACCACTCACTTCATAATAACTATATATAGGGCTCCAGAAAGCTTACATTTTTAAATATTTATTCAAGGAGCAGAATGCATGATATTGACTGGTGGTCTGGTTGCCGGGTCATGAGCTCAGCACCTTTTTTGCTCTCTTTGAACAGTTGTAAAATAATTAAAAGTGTACATTTTACCAGGTTTCAACATCTCACCATTTTAGCAAAAAAATCTGTCAAATAAGACATCTGAAATATTGTCTGTTTTGCTGTTTTGCCGCCTCAGCCTGCGAGTGTTTCTCCAGATTGTGGCTCTCGATGTACATATTGCATCTTTAGGCCATATTGGCTGATGAGAGCAGCAGCGGCACTCAAAGCCAAGACTCTCACATGATGTATATTGAGCTTTATCACCAACTGTGACCACATACATGGATACATAAAAGACATGCTGGGAGGTGTAGACATGTGAAGAGCTGACTCACCATAGGAGCCCTTACAGAGCAGACAAGCAGGCGAGACAGGAGGATGATTTTATATGAATACAGCGCGTTTCTATGTATAGTTTCGTTTGTATCGTGACGGTGTCAAGCGTGTTTTTCTTTAGTCTTGTGTGTCGTCGGTAAAAAAACCCTTCACACCTCAAGAGAAGTTTGTTTGCAGTCAGTTCTTCTCCAAGCAATGTGTTTGTGTTAAACAGTGAAATAGTGTTTAATTTATTTATACAGTAAAACTTTTTCAAATCTGTTCACTTCTTCCTATTTTGTTCTTTTTCAATCTATATTCTATTGTCCTATGTCTTTTTTTTTTTTTCTTCTTTTGTTGCTCCTGGACGACTGGACTGGATCACTAAGAGGGACAGCGGTAATAAAAGTGGGATTCCCAGTCTGTCTAACCCAGCAACTGCACTGGCTTGATAACACTGTCCCTATTCCCCCACGGCCACATCCCACTACTCCTCCCTCTGCCCCGGGCGTCTGTGCTCTGCAGGCCGGTGCCCATGGCAAAGCCACCCAGGAATCTTATCTTCTGCCCAGGCTCATTCTTGGCCCAGCCTGTGTGGGTGGTTGCGTGGTGCATGTGTCTTCTCTGCACCTGTCCACTTGCAGCACTCTCTCTCTCTCTCTCTCTCAGTCTCTCTTTGTCTCTCTCTTTTTCTCTCTGCCTTCCTGTTTCACTTTCTTTCCCTCCAGAAGTTTGGAGTTTCCCCAGAATTCCTGTCTTGACCAGAGCATGGACACCAGCCTCAGTTTGTCTTAATGCGTGTCTGCTGGGAAGCCACATTTTCATCAGTCCTGTGGAGATTCCATAACTGTCTGTCAGCAATGATGCTTGTCTCACCCATGTTGTTATGTCTTCCTGTATCAGTCTCTATCTCTGTTTGTTTTCCTACCTGTCATCTTACTGTACAGTAAGCACTTGGCTCGCTCTCTGTCAGTCTTCTTTCTGTCCAGCAGCATGTTTTGACTGCACACCTCGCTGTCAGCTCTTGTTAATGTCTTTCTTTTAACAATCAACTCTGCTCTGCAGGAGTATTGCTTGTGTGCCACACTAGACCCGTATCAGAGATTAAAGCTTCTCTGATTAAGATAAAGCAATAACCAGTAAATAACGAATTTATTATAATGGCCATAACCTTTACAATCTAAGTATTTTTTTATATTTAAACAAAAGGAAAAAAAATCACACATTTCAAATTGACATGATCCAGCTGAGCAGTACAAACTGTCGTTAACAATAACTTGCTTTCCTGATGACTAAATTAGTCGAGAAATTAGAAAAGAGTAGGGAAGGTAGATACTAGTTCTGCAATCATTCTTAATATTATTTGGTCTGCATTGTTAATTGTTGTTGCAGCCAAAAGGAGCTTTTATGTGTGCATGAAAGAATCTGAAACGTACCGACGCACCTGTCAGAGTTTTGTGAAATCATTCACAAAGTTTGTACTGCGTTGTCAGTTTAGCCCACTCAAGTCTCTCATTAAGTACTGAGATGTAAGAATGTGTTAAAATATGATTTTCTAGCCTTTCTGCTGTGAGATATCATTACATTTCCCTAAGCAGATAATTAATAAAGAAATAATGCTAATGCTAAACCAGCCATTCAGTCATCCATCTGTTCTGGTTCGTGTGTAGGTTTGAAAAATTGCCAAAACCAGACTGTGAATTCTTGAAATTTGAATCTGGAAATCTTTCTGCATGAACCCCGTCGACATTTAATGTTCGGAGCAGATGTGATATTGAGCCAAATGTGAAAGAGGGGTCTCTGCAAAAATATGTTTTTGCCATTATCATAAAAAGTCCTGCAAAATGATTCCAGAAATGACATTTTTAGCTAAAGACACCAGTTTATCATTTTGACATGGCACCCATGGTGATATTAGAGGCTAATTTTAGTATCTTGCAATAGCATGTTTAGAGCAGATAGCTCAGCTGAAGCAGCTAAAGCAGAAAACCCACAGAATGTTGAACCTTTCCTTAAAAACTGCCAAAAGACTGCCAGCTGTTCCAAATCCAGCTTTATCAGGCCAGACAGGGTTTGAAATACAAAAAGCAAAAACACAGCAACTTTCTGTAACACGTTTAGCCTTCCTGTTACCTGTTGAAAATCTCGCCCTCGTTGGCTGAGCCACACAGAGAGTTGTTGTGGTTCTTCATAGCAACCAGAAACTTCTTCAGCTTATCACACAGTTACAAAATCAAAAAAAGCTTTTTTATTTGCTTTTCAGATCCATATCCTTATCAGATCGCGAGGGCGATGGGACGTGGATGGGAATCTCAGAGAGTTTGATCCCAGTTAGAAGCGTGTGAAGTGAGCAGGAACAGCTGAACTCGGTTTTAGAGGTAGGATGGAGAATTTGGTCACTCAGGTATAACTTGGAGAGAGATACTTGAGTTTACCTCTGTGACACAGCTGTAGTTAAGCAAAAGACTTTGCAAAATTTCTTAGGAACTTGATCAATTCTTGATGAACCCGGCCAGCGCTTGATGACGTTGTAAACGAGTTAAAGCGGGTCTAACGTGATCGTTCCTGCCAGCGAATTGAAGACACGTCCAGGAAAACTGACATGGCCGTTGATAGGCACACATCATACCACATTCAGTTATATCAGCTGACAGATTTCATTCATTACTGTGTAACTTGTGGACATGACAATTTAAAAAAAAAAGAAATAAAAAGGAAGATGACAGCTGGATAGAAAGTCGGATGCCTTGCAGCACTGTCTGGATAGCTGACATGAGTAATGAGGCATCTCCATGACACACCACTCAAATCCACTTCGCATCTTTGATCATGTTTGAGACATTGTCCATTTGATATTTGTTCCGTTTCGTCATCACCTGCGTTGCATTTGTCAAACGACGATTCACGTGTGGAAACTCCCTTCCCCGAGCTCCGTCTGTGTCTGAAACGACTGACGCTTAAGCTTCTGTGTTGAATTGGTGAGTGATGGCAGCGGTGGGGAAACGATACATGCTTTTCAAAAATATTCTTCTCATAAAAGTCCTAAGTGCGGAGCTGCATTTGTGCTAAACCTCTTTTACTTTTTTGTCTCCTGACAAAATTAAGTGCAACCAATTGCCATCGTATGTCCACATGGCGATGTCAGAGTCGTGCTGTGGGAATAGTTTTCCTCAGTAGTGACAGTGAACCTGACTAGAAAACATCAATGGAGATAAATGCAGGGCAGTTAAGAAAAACCTGTTCAAAGTCTGATGGAGACATATTGATACATTTGCTCTGCTATTATAAAAGATTTACCTACCAGCGGCTGCATCCAGTAGAAATTAAGGTAAAGCAATTAAAGCAAAAACATTTCTGCTTTTATGTAGAATCAAATATAACAATAACTCTTGTAAATCTGCTACCTTATATTTCTTCGCTGAAGTTATCAGAGAAATGATTGCATGGCGTTTTAACTCAATAGGCCAAGGCCACACTATAGCCATGTGTGGCGGACACATGCTGTGTAAACTGGGTTAGTGGGAATGTTTCAGCTTTTGTTTTTCCTTAAACCATGTTACGATCTAATAGTAAAAGACAGCTCTTTCTTCAAAATAAATCGGGCTTGTTCCGAATTCATTGTCAGATCAGCTTCCTCTGAAGACAGATTAGTGCTGCTGGCAGACATGATGTAATTCTATTAGAGCAAACGTCCCTGCACGGCGTTTCCTGTTCAACGTTTGACTCAGCAAGTTTGTTTCCTACACAAATTCCTTTCTTTATGGCGTTTCAGCCGCGTGAGTCATCAGACCCTGTTTTCACATCTTCTAAGATGAAATTTCTTAAAAAATGTTTGAATGAAGAATAAGTGCATTAAAAGTATATTGTGTAAAATTTGCAAGGATTTCATGCAGATTCCCATAAACCTCATAGTATTCTGTCAACAGTCCCGTGTAAATGCTGTCGTCTGGCTCAAACTAACATGCATTTGAACACTTTAAAACAATATTAGACAATTACTTGAAGAAAGATGGATTCCTTTTTTTAACAGGCAATTTTCCTAACACATTGTTTTCAGCAAAAAAAACAAAAAAAAAACTTTTACCCACAGCATGCTGATTCTGTTCTCTGAAATTCAATTTCTTTATCATACAAACATAAAGACATCTCCATATATTTCACTTTTTAAATGTCTTGCTAACTTTTCCATAAGACCTGTCCTCATTCTGCTAATGATATTTGTGGAAAGCACTTTAAATAGTAGTCTAGCATAAAGATTTACAATAAACATTCCTTTTTTATTTAATAGATAAAAAAATTAAAATACTTCCTTTTAGGTTTAGGGCAGACTTATTTTAACACTTCTACACAGATTTAGGAAAAAAGGCAGCTGAATCTAGTATATTAATCTGAAATTTGCAAATATTAAATGAATCCCATGGAGCTCTACTAATTACATGAACCAAGTAAATCCTTGAAGCCAAAAGCCTGGCAGATTTAATGTAAGAGAAAGTTTGGACAGAGAAAAGATTTTGTGCACAAAATGTTCAGTAGTGGAAGAACATGATGAGGCTTAAGGGGAAACAACTCGCTTTAGAAAATTGGTTTTCATCTAACGATGTTGTAATTCCAATCCAATGCAGGAGACCTGCAGACGGGCAGCACAACCTAGCATTATCATCAAACAGGACCTCAGAATTATAAGGCTAGATCGGAAAAATAAAATAATAATGATAAAAACAAAAAAGTGGAAAGTAGAAACTTGTCAGTGGATTTTTACCTTTTTGATTTTTCTACTCTGTTGTTCCCATGTATTGAGCTACATTTACAGGAAAATCCCTGCGAACCGCACTAATGTGTCGGCTTCAATTACTTCCCAGATTAAGAAGTTGAAATAGATTTTTCTTTGCACGTTGCTAACACAATAGTCAGCAGAAGAGAAACACAAAACATGGCATATGTAGTATTAAAAACCTAATGATGTAAGATAATTATACACAATACACAAGGGTCATTTTAGTGCAGATTGTGTGTTTTCAATTTAGATACAAACTACATTAAGCTCATAATACAAAAGGGACTTATTATGAACGATTTTTCCATTATGTTAGCATTCCTTTCACTTTACAACACCCTAAGGTTTTTCCTACAGCTGCAACCTGTCAAATTTGTACCCAGTCTGTTTTTTTTTTTCCTCCTGGTGCAAACTGGGAAAACATGCAATACGGTTTCTAAGCAGGTTACACAGACTAATTCTCAGAGCATGATAGGTTCCAATCAGTTCTGCAGTTAGGGTGACTTCAAGTCTAACGTGAAGTTACATTCGATGTTATGTTGAGCTTCAAAAAATTCAATCTTCTTGGCCAAGTCGACTTTTTGTCAGATTTCAATGTATTTTGGAGGGAATTTTATAAGCAAAGCAATAACAGTTCATAGTTAATAATAAATTGAACTGACCGTTTGATGTTCTGAAATATTTCTTATATTCAGATAATCTCAAATTCAAAAATACTCAGAAATACCAAAGGGAACTTAAATAATAATAAAAATAATAATAAAAAAACTACAAATAAAACTCTAAAAAATTCCACATTTAGCTACAAGTTCAGGTGCAGATCTTTCCTCTAGCTTTGCCCACTGAGGGGCAGAAATGTATTCTTTGCGAATTAACTCAAGTTTATTAACATAAATTTTCTGTACAGTTATGAGAATGAAGAAAAATACAAATGCAAAATTCTGTCACAAATTTTTCAGCTCTTATTATTAAAAAAAAAAATCTGCTTTTCAAGGACGCACTACTTTGTGTTGCTCTATCCCGCAAAACTCAAAAGCACTCAGGTGAGGTTGTGATGTGATGAAATGTGAGATTTCAAAGGAATTAACAGAAATGTGTAAAATTTCTGTTCATGCCGAACTGCTCTCGTTCACCACAGCTCGCTTCCATTTAGAATATGATCATCCTTGATGATGCAAGTTGGGTGGAAAGCAACAACAACAACAACAGAAACAAAACGTCCAAATCTCACACTCGATGTAAATTGGCGGCACGGTTCTGTTTCTGTGGATCCAAATGAACCGGAGTGGAAGCATCAATTCCCCAACACGCCTCAGAGACATCTGGTTCCCTGCAGGCTTTGTGTCAGAGCCACACTTCCAGTCAGGTGCATTTTCCTTTGTGTTTAAGACAGCGGAGCAGAGTGCTGCAGTGTAGAGGAGATCGATCCAACCCGGGAAGTGTTGTCTCTGCCACTGCATGACACGAGGTTCTAACTCAAAAGGATAGGTCACCCAGGTGGAGTCAGGCACCTGTGTTCATAAAGTGTGTGTGTGCATGTGTGTGTGTGTGTGGGAGAGGGGGTGCGTGCGTGTGTGTGTGTGTGTATGTGTGCGTTTGTGCATGTACAGATTTTTGCGAAAATACTATTCTGTCACAAATTTTCACAGCAAAATGTCACTAAATACAAAAACAAAAAGCAAAACAAAAAAAAACATGCAGAGGAAGAAAAACTGCTTCGTGTGTTTTTGAGTGAATGACGTCAGGAACTCAAGAATCAATCTAATCAGTCATTGTTGGTAAACATTTTGGTTTGATAATCTGACAATTTCTGAAGCATTTTAGTTGCATTTGAGGCCTTTTTTCCACACCTGATAATCATGTAATCCCAGGTCAGTCAGGGCCGACACACATTCTGCTGGTTCGTTTGACAAACACAGTTTGTCAAACGAACTGGACATTTGGAATGACAAATTCCTTTCTTGGACTTTAGTGGTGCCGAGGATGGAATATGAATCATTACGACGAGGAAACATGTTTTTTTTCTTCTCAAACTAATAATTTTAAGACTTATTAGTTTGAGGGCTTTCACCTCATTCTTATTCCCCGATTGCCACTAGTGATTTCTCGGGGCTCTCTTGCTACAAGTGTATTTGTCTGAGTTGTGTTTAGCCGCAGTGAGCTGCATGAGTCCCGTGTTTTAAGATGGACCAGATGTCGCCTCTTTGATCCGGAAGATCCTTTAAGCTGGAGTTCAGTTCGACAGAGCAGGTGTGAATGCGCCTTTAGGGTGTTTTCACACCTGATAATCTGGTAGACTCTGATCAATTGGGGTCTAGAAAGGCATCGTTTGTTACATTTTCAGCTGGTGGTGTTCACATTCACACTGCACTGTCAAAAGAACCAAACACTTTGAAAAAACTGTTCACCCCTTGGCCTGTGGTGGCGCTGCGGCAAGAACGACTCAAGGAGACGACACTAAAAAAACCTCTGAACAAGATATGAGCACAGCTTGCAAAGGACCTTGAGTCATTTTTCCCTCTAGAGAGACTCACACGTTTGATTTGGTTGCATTTAACCAGAAGTCACACCTTCCTAAGAGAACTGGACCTTTTAGACAAACAAGTTAAAGTGGAATAAACAGGGCTGATGTGAATGCACGTTTAGTATCAAGAGGTTCAATCTTACATGCTGGAGCAAAACTTACAGCAGAATACAAGTAAATGGCATTGAAGGAGGGACTTGGTTAAAATGTGTACATGAAAAAGGCAATAAAAGAAAACCAGTGGGAGCTTGTTTTCTTTTTGAGGGCTTAGATTAGGCCGCCCGCTCATCTTTCTTAGACCTTCTGTGATGTCACCAGAGGCATGAGAGCATAAAAAGCAGCTTTTGGGAGGTTTGAATAAAACTTTATAACAAAGATGGAAAATTTAAAAATTTAATTTGGAATGTTGTTTCTGTGTGTACATAGAGGGGAAAAAAAACTGTCTTGCACCTTTAATGTCTGTTTTCAAAACCTATACTGAAACGAATCAAGTTGTGAATAGGCTCGTGTTTATAAAGGATTATGTTCTAAAGGGAATATTTCTTGGAAGCAGCATCATCCTACGATCCAGTGATTCTGTACCTTGTTAATGAGAAAAATGAGAGTGAGAAATTAACAAGCCCCCTTGTCATTTCTCTCTTTGAGTAGCAGTGCACAAAATAATAAACTTTTCTCTCTTTTTTACCTATGTTCAACAATCTAAGTATTCATCATTATTTTTATTATTAGTGTGTTTGTTCTATAAAATCAGCTCCATATAGATGAACAAACCTATTACAGCAGAGAATACGGCATTGTAATATGGAATCAGCTTGTAAATAAATACCACAGCTTCTTCCACGACAGTATAGTGCTGTAATTTCTTGACGGCTGCATGAGTGAGCTCAACAGAAAACCAGTGAAGGCCACACAGAACTGTGCGATTTGTCTTTCCCTGTGGGCTTGCTATATCCAGATTAAGGCAGAGTTCACAGGGAGGCGACAGGGCCCCAGCACCCACATCCAATCAGACTGTTCCCTGAGGGGAACCATGTGCCGCACACATATGTGGCCCCGGCCTCACAGCGTGACACCGCGGCGTCCTCCAGGAGTCCTCCACGAGGATCAGGAGACGCTGCGAGGGAGAGAGCCACACACAGCGCAAAGACGCCGCGATGTATTCAAAGATTAGGCCGCCCGCTCACAAACACTGGCAAAACATTTCCCGGTTTGCGTCAGGTCCTCTCGCCAAGGACTGAAGACAGCACAATGGAAAGCAGCAGAGGAGGGAGGGAACGTGTTCGTCTGTTGTTGCCTGCCTTTCTGAAGTCTGACACTTTCCAAGGCTCTCCCTCCTTCTTTTCAAAAGCTTTTCTGAAAGTCTATTTCTAAGATGTCTCACTCCGTTTCTGCTCATTTTTTGTAACGGCTCAATAAGGTTTATATGCCGATGTCGACTGCAGTGAGTGTCTGAAGATGCTGTTTCTGGTCAACAACAATGCACAATTAGGGCTCCCCTCCTCCCCCCTAATGAGTAGATTCAACGTGTATAATACACACCTATCGATATGAAGCTTTTCAGAAACATCAATGATCCTTTTGCTTGCATTGGTGTGAGATTTTTATTTATTTATTTATTTGTAACTGCTTTAATCAAAGGCTGTAAAGATTTTGCCTTTACAGCCTCAAGAGGAATCCTCATTCAAACAGCCTAGGTCTGTTTACTGTTCGCAGTGCCTGGTAAAAGTATTTAAACATCTTTGAGATTTTTTTTTTTTTCCACATCATCTCATATTACAACCTGGAACGTAAAAGTCATTTGGGGGATTTTATGCCACAGAGCAACACAAAATAATGCCGGTTTGTGAAGTAGAAGAAAAGGGACACTTGGTTGGAAAATATTTTTTGCCAATAAAAATTTGAGAAGGTCTCAGTGCATTTGTATTCAGCTCCCATATTTTTTTGTAGCGTTTCTTCTCACTGCGTTTACAACTGATGGGCTGCATCTCTGCCAGGTTTGCACATCTAGAAAATATATTTTTTTTTCTCCGTTCTTCTTTGCAAAATGCCTCGAGCTCAGCGAGATTGAACAGGGAATTTACAGTTTGGGCATAAAATCTCAACAGCATTTAGATCTGGACGCTGACCGGGTCACTGCCCTGCCGGAAGTCGATCTCAAATCTCAAGTCTAGATGTGCTTTTCTGAAAAGCGTCCCCCACATCATGCTTCTGCCTCTACCATGTTTCACAGAGAGAATGCTGTGTTTGGAGGTTTGTGAAGTGGCAGGCCAAAAAACCTGGCTTTCTGATTAGAAAGTCTTCTTCTTTATGTTCCCCACTTTTCCTTCATTTTTTAGAGCAAACTGTAAATGGGATTCCCCGGGTGTGTTTTTTTTCTTTGTCTTCTTTTAACCTAAACTGGCTTTGAATTTCTGTAGAACTTTCCTCCTGATCTGTCTGGTGTGTTGAAGCTTGTCAAAGTAAAGGGCCTGAATACCTTTTGTAAATGTTACACTTTCACTTTTGCTTGTTTTGAACGTGAATAAAAGCATATTCTAATGATAGAATTTGAAAATACAGAGTAAAAATGCGCACACATGCATTTTTAGAAAGATATAAATTTACAAAACAATTAAAAAAATAATGAATCTTTTTTTTCCCCACTTCATTGCTATGCACAAGTTTGTGTCTGTATTTCAAATCAAATTTCAATGAAATACTGACGTTTATGGCCAGCTGTCAATTTGCATTTGTCATTTTTCTTTTTGTAAGACAAGGTCAACTGGCCTTGATATCCATCCATTCAGATATAGATACAAATCTACAGAGACCGTATTACAGTTTATTAAAAAATAAATAAATAAATAAATAAAATTCACATAATGACACTCAGCTGCGGAAAAGCAACTGATCCAGAGCTGTCGCGCTTAATCCTGGGATGAATGAATCCCGCTGTGCTACTATTTCTCCCTCATCTTCCTTCCTGGCCCTCCAGAACCAAAGCGGGACCGAAGCTTACATTCCCACCGACTGAAGAGGGGACAGACAAAGGCTTGTGAAAAAAAATGCTTTAATAAACGCTACAGGAAAGGTAGAGAGGGAGGAGATTGCAGGGGGAATGGTAACCTTTTTCAGTTGCTGATTTAGTATTCATAATTAATGACCTTTTGTCCACCTGAGCGAAGCTTATTGCCAGGAGCCCCCTTCGTGTTTGTGTCTTCCAGAAGCCGGGGGCAGATGCTGCGGCCTTGTTGACTGATTGATTCCTACGCTTTATATGCGTCTTTCACACAGATACTGTTTAATTTGTCCCGCAGAGTCCACACGCTGTGCAAAGAAGAGTATGAAGGCTGTGTGCGGGGTGTTAAAAGATCAGAACGGCACGCCAGACACAAATTAGGGGTCACGAAAGCACGTTTGGTCGTTTGGCATTTGCATTGTCTGTCTTTGCCTGACAGGAGAGAGGACGGGCGCTGCAAGGACGTCGTCGGCAGAAGGGGGAGGAACTGGCCTCTCCTCAGCAACCCGTGCTGCATTTGCTACTTTCTACCTCATCAACAAGGACTTTCATGTTAATTGATCTTAAAGAGCAGCCATGCATGCGGCGCATTGTGATCAGGAAGGCTGCGTGTGTTTGTGAGTTTCGAGACAACCTGGCTAAATGTGCTCAGTCAGGCTCGACATTTAATTCACAGCACCCACACCGGGCAATCACTCCCACACGGTGAGAAACACACTCCCAACAAAGAAGATTCCAACTTACAGTACATCTGAGTTTTCTATCCCTACACCCGTCTGTTTGTCTAGCAATCCCGGCCATCAGTGTGCTTTTCTTTTGTCTGTCTGCTGCCATTTACCTGTCATTATCAGGGGAAAAAAATGTAATACCTATCTCCTCTTTTCAGCCGACAAAGCGCAACTCATCACTTAGGCGAAAACAGAGGAGTCACCTCAATTTCACCATTATTTCTTTTGTTGTTCTTTTTCCACTCGGAGACTAAAAAGCATGTCTCCGTTTTAGCTCTTTGTCTAACCAGATGTCAGAGTACTGCGTTGTAATCGTCCGCTCTCCTTTCTGCCGAAAAACATTTTATAGGTTCTACATTTTATTTTAAAATTAAAATTCTCAAAAGTGTGGCATGCATTTATTACACCCTCCCTGTGTCAATGACTTATACAAACACCTTTTTCTGTAGCTACAGCTGCAGTGATATAAATATTCATTTCACATATAGTATTGAATTCAAACACTTGCCTTGACACATCCTAACACATCAGAAACATTTGATCTAAACCAGTGGCTGTCAAGCTTTTCATTATAAATAGCTCCTCAATATAGCCACAATGAAAGAGTGGCGATTATGTTGACCTCTTTCAGATCAATGTACCATAAAATACATAAACAGAATAATCTGAACCACTGCTACAGGTTGATTAATCTTTTGAGTGCAACAAAAAGCAGCCCAAGTATCATCCAAGGTACTTGTCGCCAAGTTTAAACCTTGTTTCTAAACTATGGCATCGGAGCTTTTGCAGATTTTAAATAAGGTAATTCTTCCAGCATCTTCCTGTATTTTGCTCCATTTATTTGGACTAATCAGAATCAACTTTATTCGGCAAGTTTGTGCGCACAAACAAGGAATGTGTATTTGGTTCTACTTGACTCTCAATGAAGACGTTTTTCGGTATAAGTTGTTGGAAATTTTTTTTAAAAAAAAGGTGGTTCTTTTTTGTATACGTACAACGTATTTACACAAAAAAGGAAACAAGGTTTGAATAGTGCAACAAAACAGCCAAGTATCATCTGCACTGAACAAAGAAACGCTTCTCCGTGCCATTGCGTCGTCACCACCATAACGTTCAGGATGATGATGAACAGTCATTATTCTGACACATACAGTATGTTCCATGTTTATATTTTATTTTTTCATCCACTCAGAGCACCTTCAACAATACAAATGTCTTTTAGAGAGGGATTTTCTCCAGGCAACTTAATCATCTTATTCCACATCTCGGTGTTACGACAGGTGTTGGGATGGAAACCACGTGTTCTCACGCTCCCCTGTCGGCTCTGCTGTCTGTCCCACAGCAATTAATGCAACTGTGTAGTCAGGAACCTATTGCCCCAAAATGGCTTCCTGAGAGGAGCGGAGGTGTTACATCACCCTGACATTAAGGTCAAGTCCTTAGAGTATCATCAGACTGCACCAACAAAGCCAGAGGTCAGAGTTTATCTCCCATCATGACCTCTGTGGAATTGATCTGCTGTAGTGGAAATAGGATTTTGATCCTGCGTGATTCTGACTGCTGTTGGACTTTGAAGTCACTTTGTGCCTCCAGTGACTGACTGGATGATTCATGATGTCTGCCACGACGAGGATCTTGGTTAATTTTGCATTAAATTTCTCAGTGTGGAAGCCTGCCGAAGCAGCATTTTTGTTTCGTTTTGTGTTTTTCCCCTGTTTTGGTGGGCAGCATAATTGAGCATCTTCACAATGTTATTGTGAAGCTGCTGATTGTCAAGAAACTTGTGTTTCCAGTCAGTCCAGGAGACAAACTGTCAGCATGCCTGATCTGTGCGGCAGTCGGCACCTGGAGCAGAGATGGCTACCCATGTCAAATGTCACAGCGCTAATCTATTTCCAATGCAGACCAGGTGTAACTGCAGCTCATTTCACAGACATATGAGGTTTTTAAAGACACTCTGCAGTTCACAGATCTAGAGAGTTGCAGGTCAAAGCGGTGTTCTGTCACAGTGTTGATGTTACGCTTATTTAGCCTTGTTTGCTCCTTAAAGATAATACACCTCTTCAAGTGGCAAAAATGTTTACTGGCTTTCCGATTGTCTGTTTGTCACATAACCCGATATAAAAAAAAAGAACAAAAGAAAAAACGCTATCTCAACTTTGCCATGTTTGTGGTTCCCTTTGCCTCATACAGTGTAAAGAATGTTATTTAATTTGGTAGAAAGATTCAAAGTGGAAGGAAAATGATGGTTTTCATATTTCTTTTATAAGTAAACACCTTCAAAAGTGTGGAACAAATTTGTATTCTGACACCCTAAAATAAAATCCAGTGCCTTGTGGTGGTGGAAGCATTATGCATGGTGGGGTCTTCAGAAGACCTAATTAGTAAAGAGAGGAATAATTTATTGTGTAAAATGCATCAAATGTTTCCTTAGAGAACATTTCCTAGCAGCTGGGTTAGTTTATTAAATAATATAATAAGCTACGAACGTCTCAGAGATCTCTGTTCAATCTATTTTCCAAAACTTTAACTTTATAGCTTACAAACAAAATCTTGTGTGCGGAGAAAATCTAACACTGCAGACGACTGCGAACACATGATTCCCACAGTGAAATATGGTAATGGCAACAGCATGCTGTGGTACGTTTTGTTTTTTTTTCAGCAGGTACAATACAAGGACGTTTATCGGAACTGATGGGACGATAGATGAAGATGAAGACAAGAAAATGATGAAGGACAACCTGTTATTGTCCTCAAAACACAGGAAACTGAGGCAGAGGTTCATTTTCCAGCCACACAACACACAACCAGATACAAAATCACAGCTTAGATTAAACCACGTTCATGTGTTTAATTGCCCGGTCAGTCGAGATCCGAGTCCAGTTGAGAGTTTTTGGAAAACTTAGTTGTAAAAGTTGAAAAGTTGGCAACATTTCAGGGTCAAAAATCATACAAATGGAATGACATGTTGCTCTACAAGGTTTCCAGATGAAGCTTTCAGATTTTTATTTCAAAACCATGTCTTATTCTGGTCCCACTTCAGAAACATCTGCTATGAAACAACTAAAACTCAATGGGTTTTAGTTGTGTAAAACACAACTAAAACCCATTGAGGCTTGATGTTGTGTCACAAGGTCAAACATTTCAAATGTTATACTTTTGGAAAGGTAATATATATTGAGAACATTGGGAATGGATGTGGATTTCACTGTAAAACTGTAACAAACTGAGCTTGATTTTCATACGACAGAATGCCCAAATTTTAAATTATGGAAGAAGCTAATTGCTTGGGACGTCCATGCCCCCAAAGTGACAGAAAAGCACCACTCAAGTTAAAAAGAACTCTTCTGCCCTTCTTGTCCCTATAAACTTTCTCAGCGTTTAGTCATGAGCCTGCCATTTCCTTACCCCTTTGTGCTCTCTCCCTCCTAAATTACTGGAAGGTGATATACAGCCTGGATATCCCAAGGCTAAAGGAGATTTAGAACTTCGTCCCACATGAAGGAGAGGTGAGAAAAGACATTACTATGCAGAATAGGTAATATTGAAAATGCCCGAGCACTTTAGGGTGGCCTGTGCAGATTATCAATCTATTTGTGTAACTTGGCTACCCAGAATTTCATTTCCCTTTTCATTTATTTGCCTTGCTGCGGCCGTTTACAGTGCTGAAACTGAAAATTGAAGCCATGACGAGCAACCAGGCAATATTCCAGGGGAAAATAGGCCTCCCCTGCTGTTTGATTGCAAAGGTTCATTTGGAGGTACAGGGGGAGGGGGGGGGGGGATGAAGTGACCTCTTTTTGATGAGCTCAGAGGAATGTTTGGAGAAGTGCAGGGAGTCCATGCATGATCATCTACACCTTGTTAACAAAGCCTACACTAAATTCATAGGTCTTTTTTTCCCCCCATCTCTCTCTCTGCAGAGCAACACCGATTTGTGCATTTGAATTAAGAACCAAGGACAGAGGCAAACAGTACTCACCACTGCTTGATAGCAGCTTCAGAACCATAGACAGAGTCTTATCCCTGCCAGATTTCTCCGGTTGAGCTGATTACACTGTGCAAAATGTAACAAGAATGTTTTGTTACCTTTTTTGTGTAAAAGGTAACAAAACATGCACCGATTAAATTGTTCGATGTAATCTCACCGATTGTGGCAGTAATTTGTAAGTGGGGGAAAAAAAAAAGAAAGAAAAATCGATGAACAGGTTTTAAGATCGCTGTGTCCTTATTAAGGTGCAAATGATTCTCCACAGAGTCAGATTATACCCAAACAGACTGACAAGAGTACAGTTTGGAGAGCAAAAAAAAAAAAAAAAGCCCTCTGTTACTTGTCTCGCTCGTTAATTTTGAGTTATTAATATCAGTCCGATGGACTCGCCCGATCAAAGCCGGCGCGTGACCTCGCAGGCGGGTCGTGTCACGAGCCAGCCATTGAGGGAGCCATCACGGAGAGCGTATCTTACATAATCATCATGGCAGTGCCCACTGAACATAATTGCAATGATTTGTGCCCTCCCGTTTTTTTTTTTTTCCCCCTCTTGTATTGAAAAATATTGCTGGAGGTAAGTCAGGCGTGAGCGCCGGGCGGGGCCGCTGAGCTGAACGGAGTGTGGCCCCCAGGGAGGGCTGAGAGGACAGAGCGGAGCGTGGTACAGTTCCCCGACCGGTGAAAGTGTTCGGGCTCAATCACGGCATGAGAATGGGATGACTTTCCTGGGCCATTTAGCTGGCAGAAAGAGAACAGGGGCGCTGTGATACGCATCAGTCTTTTGTAACCTAATGGTTCACTAATGTCTTAGTATGAGGGGCCAAATATTCCTGGAAAAAGTAACATTATTTAGCAGAGTTTCTTTAATTTGGCACATTTTGTGTAACGATATGGTCATCCACATGGCTTTTCTCATGTGGATGACCACATGAGAAAATAAGCTATTAGATTTGAGCAGCTGCAGTAGGACAAATATATTCTGTTTGGCATAGAAACGCTGAAAGTTCAACAGCTTCTGCTCTGATTTTAACTAAATTATGCTAGGTTCTCAATGTGTTTTGCTATAATCTGATTTCACACACTTGTAATGGCCTATTTGTCATTTTATGTGTCATCAATCAAACTCAACTCCAAAATATCTGCACAATTAATGGTTTATGCATGTCTTTAAAATTCAATCAATCAATTAATCAAATGAATTTAATTAGGAAAATTAATTTCCTCATTTAATCAATGAAGAAATGATGTTGCTTTATGAAAATTTTACAACCTATAAAACTCAGATGAATTTATGGTTTAACACATTAAGTGAGTCATGTCTAATGGATGCCGATGCCTCGGCTGGGTCCTGTATGGCAAAATGACTAGCAGCCAAAAAGGAATTACTTTTATACATAATCACAAAAAATGGATCCTTTCTTCCCTTTAGGAGTTAGAAGACAGTGAACTGACTCTCTTGGGGAATGAAACAGGGTTCCCAAACAGGCAGAAGAAACGATAGCGCCATTACAGACTCAAAATTAAACACAGAAGGCTACCTGATCCCAAGCTAGTAGCCATTTACAATGTTGGTTGTTGATATGGAAAATATGGTGGCGTTCTGCACAGGCTGACATGACGGTGCCACGAGGCCAAAAGAAGGCATTTGCCTGTTGTGCACCATCTGGGCTCTTCATTGCTTGCTTGCACGTCCAGTCCATGTGAACAGACACATAGGATAAACACTGAGAGGAGACATAGCTGTTCTCTGTGTATGACATAGAAACTGGCACACTTTATTCACACACCTTATGATTCGGCACTAGGTTAAAGAGGCTATTTCAGTGTTTTTGAGGAAGTCAGGGCTGATTTGACCTGACATCAACATTTGGGACCATCTGTTTTATAGAAGCAAACATGGAGAACCAACTACTAGTTTTATCTAATCATGAATCCAGAGAAACCTCTTCTAGTTCATAAAGTCTTATTCTTACTAAACATGAGGAACCAATATCCATATAGTTCTACACTTTCTTTTCTTTTGTTATTTTGTCTGTATGTCCTCTAACATGTGAAGCCCTCTGAACTGCCTTATTGCTGAAAGTGTTATTATCTTACCCTACTTTGTCTGGATAAAATGATCCATCTAATCTATCCAGTTTCTTATCCTGTGATAAATCAAAAAATAAAACAATGACATTCTGCAGAAAGGGTTTCGTTGCCAGAGTGGGACAGTGTGTTTGGTTATCAGTCGGGTTGACAGAGAAAGAGACTCACCCTGGACACGGTTCATGAAGGAATCGCAACTGGTTGTTTCTGTTTCAAGCTGCTTGCTTTGTGTGTGTGTGTGTGTGTGTGTGTGTGTGTGTGGGGGGGGTATATATATATAATAAAAGAAAATTGCACATTGTTGTGCATTTCAGATCTCAATGCCCCAATCTTGATAGAAACAGATCTCACCTCCAACGGCGGTAGTGGAAGAAAAATACCTCTTTTTATCTCGGTTAACAATGAATGTCCTGTACTTACAGTTCCACCACAGAACTGTATGTGCTCTTCCATTTTTTATTATTATTTTTTTTTTTAAATGGAAGAGAGTGAATATGACACATTCATATAAATCTAAATTTATCATGTCATCTTCATCACTCCATTAAAACTTGTATTTGTTCCCTCTTCCTCTGGTGTGACTCCTCTCCTTTGTCCATGTGGCCCCTCTGTACGCCACTCGGCGGTGCTCACAGACTTCCTCTTTCGGGGAGAGAGAGAGAGAATAAATAAAAAAAATAAAAAAAATGTTTTTAATCAACATGACTCTAGGTGCTGGAGCTATCAACAATGACAACACTCTTGTGTTTCTCCTGGACTTGAGTCGAGCTGCAGGGCGAGTCGTCACACGCCGTTTTCCCTCCAAAGGAAGCAAACACGCTGGCTTCGGCTGGCGGAGCTGCGTTTCAGCACCGCGGAGCTGTCCGCCTGGCCAATGGAGCGAAGCGGGGCGTTCAGCGGCTCTCTCTCTGCCGGAGACGGAGCGAGAGCACGCCGCCAACTCTAAAAGCCCAATCTGTATGTTTCACAGCTTTTGTCTGACGGGACGGAAGACGTGAGCAGAAGAGCGTCGTCCCTCAGAGGAGACGCGTTTCTCGGTCGGTCTCGCTGCGTGACGTGGAGTTGGCGCGCGAGCCGCTATTCGCTCTGGGTCGGAGCACAAAGGACCGTATTCTCTATATTTCCTCTATTTATAGACCCTCTTCCCTCGACGGAATGTACCACTGGCTCCTCGCAGAAGGAAGAGGGGGAGAGAAAACGGTTCGGTTTATAAATAGTGAGCTTGAAGCGGCCCCCCCGTTTCACTCGAAACTCCCCGCCGCCCTGGCGAGCGTTGAGCGGGTCCTGTCCGTTTAAACCGAGAAGACACCCATACCAAGTCCTCAATGCAAAAAAAAATAAATAAAAGGCTGCCAAGAAGCTGGGACGGAGGAACGTGGGTGTAAATAGACAGTGAACGCTGCTGCTCGCTCTCTCTCTCTCTTTTTCTCTCTCTCTCTCCTTTTCTCTCTCTCTCTCTCCCCCCTCTCTTCTTTCCTCTCTTTCTTTCTCTCTTTTATGAAATCAATGAACGAGTTATTGGGTAAGACATAAATACAAGGAATCAAAGCCTCCATCGGGACCAACCGGGCACTGCGCGCTTTTTTTTTTTTTATTTTTTGATATGAGTCTTCGCCGCACGCTACATGTGTTTTCCAATCATTGTAAATACTGGCTTTGATAGGACGAGAGCGGACCCTCTCTGGCAACGACTTGGTCTCGGAACCCAAATTTTCTTTTTTTTTTTTTTTTTTTTTTTTTATATACTATTGTTTTTTTTTTTTTCTCTTCTTCTTCTTCTTCTTCAAAAAAGAGAGAGAAAACGATTCCCCGCCCGTCGCCGTCTGCTGCCGCCGTCGTCCTGTACCTCTACCCAACTCTCACCGCGGCAGGTCCGAAGATGGCAACTTTAACCAACGGGCAGGTGGACGGCGCGGTGCACGGCGTCGGTGTCGTGTCCGCCAGCGCGAACGGGCTCGTGAACGGATTAAGCCACAGCCCGGCGGGATGCCCGGCCACCATACCCATGAAGGACCACGATGCCATCAAACTCTTCATCGGCCAGATCCCCCGCAACCTGGACGAGAAGGACCTCCGGCCCCTCTTCGAGGAGTTCGGCAAGATTTACGAGCTCACCGTGTTGAAGGACCGCTTCACGGGCATGCACAAAGGTGGGTCTCGCTCCCTCCGGTCGAGGGGGAGGAATCTGGCACACATGACGCACGGATGGGGGACGATTAGTGCGCGAATGTTGGGCAAATTTTGAGACGCCTGAATGAGTGGGGGAGGGATTGGGGTAGGGGGGTTGTTGTTTTTTTGTTTTGTTTTTTTGGCGGCAGATGACACATCTTTTTCGACCTGGCGCTGCTCTTCAGTCACCTGATTGTGCAGAACCATCACGAGAGTGGCCCGAAGAGGGAGTCACGACAGCGAGCGTTACAGAGAGAGTGGATTATGTTTGATTAGCAGAACAGTACGCTCTGCTGCCTGTTACACTATCGGGGTGTGTGAGTGCGTGTGAAAAAAGGGGGGTGGGGGGGAGGAGGGGGCGCGTGGGGAGTTGGAGGGGGCGGGGGGTGAACGGGTGCACGTGCGTGTGAACGTGCAACAGCATTGAGAGTGGGCCCGTGAATATACAACTGTGGAAAAAAAAAAAAATTAACAGACAACTGTATATTTTTGCTTTGTTCTCTTCATTTCATTTCGTTACTGGCTTCATCTTTAGTCCATGAACTGCTGATAGCGTTTTCTTCAAAATCCAAGTAGAATACATTACTCAAGTCATTTTGAGCTTTTTGTTTGCAGAAAATCACAAACAAAAGTGAGAAAAGGCTCAGACCTCAGTGAAAACAACAGCCGCTGCTGTTTGAACGACACCGTTTCCATTTGGGGAGAGATTCTACTCAATCAACCTGCTTTTCAGTTCCAGCATCAATGCCTTCACTCGTACATGAATATCCAGTCATGTTTTGTTTACATCATCTAAGGACTCTGATGAGTTTGTGTAACTTCACCCCATTTAGGTTTTGTTCGTACAAAAAAGCTGCACCTTCAGAACAGCAGAGATTTCATGACCGGTTATTGAGTCCTTTCATTTTGATGCCAGAGAAAGTGCCAAAGAGGCCGATGATTTCTCCAACTGTGTGGTGAATGAAGTAATGCAGCTCTGCCCGTCTCCCACCGGCTGCTGCACACTGCAGATCAGTTGTCCGAAAGAGATGCTACGTTTTTCTCTCGCTTACTACAAACATGAGTTTGTCTATTAGGAAATATTTCTGTTTCTGAAAAACATGGACAGCTGCTTTGTTTAAATTAAAAGAGTATCAGCGAGGGATGCATGATGAGCTACAGGTTACATGGTGAAGATGTTATGTTTTTATCATAATGCCCATGCAAGTAATGACAAAAAAGTATTCACAAATTCATCAGGCTTTTAGGTTACTGTGTAGAATGAGGGTCTTACAAAAAGAAAAAAAACTTCTCAAAATGATTTTTTCATAGTAAAAGTCACCTATAACTGTTAAAAAATTGCACTTAAGTTTTGATGCTGTATGTCCAAAAAAGTAGTGACTGCAAATCTGCTACCAGAGCTGACAGCCTGACTAATGGACCAGTGATGGTCCATTAGATGGTTGTTTGTATCTAACTCTACGCCTAGCAGAGTGGCAAAAAGGAGTCATTTTGTGCATAACAAACTCTTTAAAACTTTAATAAGTTTTTGCCTAAGTTTGTATAGGAAAATCCAAATAATAATTTTAACTATGATGATAATGAAATGAGACTATTGTATATTAAAAGTTATTCCTAGTTTTAGCTTTAAACCTTTTCCAATCAGCAAACAGAGACTGATTTCTCTTTCAGTTGAAAGTAGTAAAGATAGACATTTATTAAGGTAGTTTTTCCTTTAGAAACAGAAATCACAGGCGCAATAGTTACTACCCCTGATCCTTTTTAATAATAACATTTTCAGCTATAATCATTATTGGCATCAAATCCTTCATTAGATTTAGTGTAACGATGACTTGTGGCGTTTTCAGGAGTGATGTAACAGTAGCGGTTCTCAAGGTTCGGGTCCAGTCTCCATGCTGGGTCATCAATCAAACGGTTAATGAAATCATCTTCAGAAATCAAATTAACCAACAAAAACAATTGGTAAAGGCATGTTTATGATATAGATGTTCCAAACGATGAACAGTTATATTTAGCAATATGCTTTTTGTTAAATGTGTCAACATTTAGCTCTTGTGTTAAGTAAAGTCAGCGTGGCCTACCAATAACATTCACTGCAGACGAACAATGGTGCTGTAACCCTGTGGTTTAGTAATAAACGATCGTAGGAAATTCTCCCTTGGAAAGGAAATGCTGATCTATTTATATATTTCTGCATTTTAGGCTTTCTGGCTATGCGCACCCATAACCGGTTTAATTCTGTAATTTATATCCTATGACTATTTTTACCTCCGTTTGCTAACCAGAGCGACATTTTACTCACACTGGCTTCTTTTAAATCAATATCAATGGACCGTTATCCAACAAGAGTGATAATGCTGTAACTCTTTTTTATTTTTCTCCCTCAAGGGAAGGGTTATTCTTTGCAAATGGCCATCTAATGAGAGGTCACTAATTGATCTGCTGTACCTGAGAAACAAATCCCAGAGGAGTACAGAGCATGAAGAATGAGCAACCACACTGTAAAAAGTTGATTTTGGAGAGTATTGCATTTATAGCCATTAAATGGTTTTTTACATTTGAGTCCAGCGTGCTGGTTTATAATTATAACTTTAGTAAGTCAATTCTAATCCTATTTCAGCAACAAATCTAAGAAGGCTTGTAGCCTGGAAATTAAAAGAATAAATTGTCACATGTAGCGCAGGAAGTGGTAGGGTTGAAACATTTACATGATTGAATGTACCAATTTAGACAAACTTAGGCAATCTGTGGTTGAGAGAGTTTTAATGATTTAAGTTTGCATCCAAAAGCTCACTACCAAGCTAAAACATTGTAATTCTGAGTTAGCTGTTGCTAATCAACTGAATCTTCCACTTTAAGGCCCTGTTTACGCGACAACACATTCTGGTGAAAATGGAAGAGGTTTGTTATGTTTGTACTGTACATTTCCCCGAAACCACCAAATGTTTTCTCTGACAACGGCACAGATTGAGAATGCAGTGGTTCCAAAACGTACCGGTGTCCGTTGTCTTGCAAGCAGAATAAATGGATCTTTTCTGCCAGGGAATCCCGAGCTCATGCACAGTGTGACGCAAATCATAGCCGCTTCCTACAAACCACATGCGCACTTGGCTTCAAAGAACCTAGCACCCACTAGTGGCGTGGCGAGAGCGTTACACCTTTTCGACGTGCAGCGTTACTGTATAAACAAAGAGTGTAACTAGAATGTTTTCATGTAAATGTGTTAACAGAAATGGAGCAAAAAAATAAAATTCTCGTTGGATCATTGTCATGTAAACAGGGCCTAAGTGTGTCAGCTGTTACATATAACATATTGTATAGATATTTTCTCCACACATTTTGATCAAATGTCTCCCCAAATAGAAGTCATGCAAATAGTTAATATAAAACTGTAGCAGCTTGTTTCATCGCTGTGACGTTTAAGCTTTCTCTGTCCAATATAAACAATGTGTAAAATCAGCCATGTGTTAGGAATAGATTATGATAGCCAAACAATTTCAGGTGGTTGATATTGTATGCAGGCATAGCGAGAAACCAAAGAGGTGGGAGAAGGTGAGCGCAGAAATGGGAGGGGGGGATCTTTTATTAATAGTCCAGCTGTAGTAGCGACTCCCTCTTGGATGGTTAATCACCAGCGGCCCCAGAACTATAGGCATTGCTCGCCAGCTGATTCTAAGAACTGTCTTTTTGCCGCGATATACAGCCCTGCTTCCCAGGCTGGGGCCCCCGCTTTCATTAGTGAGCCCCCGCTGTGCTCATATTTTAACTAGCTGGAGGCTCTATACTCCTTTAGCTTGCCACCTCGCTGGCTGACTGCAAGCTGTTTGAAGGCCGTGTTTCCTTCACCGCCTCTCTACACCTTCCCGAGGTTCCCGTGGAAGATTTCCAAATTAGCAGTAAAAGACAGCACGACCCGCACATTACAGGCAAAGTGACTCACTGTGCGCGCTTCGGTCATATGGCTTTATTGAAGTCTTTCGCTGAATAATGTACACCAGGTAACAAAAGAGATTGAGAGCAAACGAGTAGAAGCAGAGTTTAAAGTCTTTGTTGGGAATATCGGTTTTCAGTGTCATTAAAAACATAGTTTTTTGTTAATTTTATGCTTAAACTCATTGATTCCAAGCAAGAAATGTAGCTTTTTTTCTTCTTTTACTCAACTCCACTTTCTCCTCCTTTCACTTGGCCTTTTTATATCATTTGCCGTTTTTTTTCAAACCCTGTTTACGGAGCGCAGACAGTATCACTGAGGGCATGATGACCCTTTAAGGTGTGATGTGCTCCATTGGAGTGAAGTCTGTAGGACTGCTCACCAGAAAGCCCCTCCTTCTTTCCTCCCCTTCATTTTTCCCCTTTTTCATTAACTCCGCTTTGACAGTGTTCACTCTTTTCTGTTCCTTCTCTTTCTGTGTCTTTAAATCATGCGCTGATGCGGTGCCTGTTCAGTCGCGGTGCACTGTGCTTCGTAATGGCTGTGGCAGCCTCTCCGTTGTTGCTGGAGATCGGAGATGCTCGCATAAATTTCCTTCACGGTTTTGTTTTATAACAGTTGTATCTTTCAACGTGCACTCACAGTAACTGACTTTTGTTCACTGTATCATCACTCTTCATTTGGGTAATGAGTTCATTTAACTTTATTGTAAGGCGTGTTTCACGAAGAAACGTTGGTTTTAAAAACTATTGGACGAGTTACTGGGATCGAGATATACCGAGGTTGTGTGAAATCAAGCTTTTAAAATAATTAAAATTTTCTGCCCCTGAAGCGTGATGTCATTTTAATGAATGTCAGAGAAAGTGACCAAAGTTATGTTTCTTGCAGAATGAAAGGCAAAACGTGGTATTTGAAAATATTTGGGGTATGGACTTTAAAATGTTGGTAAAGTGACAGAAATAGGTTTTAAAATTCATCAAAATGTATTTCTAGCTCTAAATCAATCTCAAATTTTAATGTAAGCGCTACAAAAGCAGACACTGCTCTCAGAAATGTATCACTTCCCATGACAAAGTTAAATGATCCCTCCACTGCTCAGCGCGAGCTCCACCCATTACTCTTGTCCTTAAAGTAGCTGACTGCAGACTGGCTCAGCAGATAGCCTGACTACTTCACCAGCTAATATTAGCTTCTTGTGGTTGTTTTAGTTGGTAAAAAATAATAATGGAAGTTTTTCCTATGCACTTGGCTTTTGAAAACAATATTTCTTCTATATTTGTTTATGTATCAAAATTGCAGTATTAGAAAACAAACTTGGCTAACAATCACCATGAGATATTATTTTAGGAGTAGTCAGACTAGTTGAATGAAAGCAAATATGCATTTTTGTTTCAATTTTGTGTAAGTGCTGTGAAATCTATCCCTATCTTATCATACCATAAGAATTTCATATCAAGAAGTACCTTTGCTGTTTTAATGCTCCCTCTGAAGAAATAGACCCCTATTATGGCCATTGTCATTTGTGCATGCGATACTATTGCCATAACCCTTCCCATAATGACTCTATGTATCACTTGTAATCTAGTCTTTAGGATTGTGTCTCTCGCTGGAATGGGTGTAGGGGAGGAGAGAAGCCGGTAGAACTGGGGTCAGCTGAGCTTGATAGCGGGCGCCGGGACATCAGCGCAGGGCTACATCCTCTCAATGATTTTATTTCTCTCCCCTCTGCGACCAAGCCATGCTAATAGAGGCCATTTATAATGGTCACCGGCTGCTGCTGCTGCTGCTGCTGCTGCTACCAAGCACAACGGGGCCGAGAAGCATGGCGAGCACAAAGAGCTGGCCCTTTCTCTTCACGCTGGCAATGCAGCATGGGAGGTGGGGATCCGCTCAAAAGGAGTAGGTGTAGAAATGATTGCCAGAACTATTCATCAGCCCGGATTTTATGTCGTAATCACTGCGGCAATTGAGCTGTGATGATATGGAGATGACATTTAAGAAGTGGAGCTACTTTTTTTTTTAACCGCTGTTGCGTCTTCGTGCAGCGTTTGCGCTCCAAGTCAAACCTTTACCTTGAAACTTTTTTTTTTTTTTCCCCCTTCTTCTTCATTTCTTAGCAAATGCAAATGCAGCTGTTACCAAGACTGTTTTATTGCTGTTGCTTCATCTGGATGTAATTCAATTCAAGTAATGTATTTGTCCTTGGTCAAGCTAAATACATTTGCAAGCAGCCTTCGCCATGGGCTCAGACCGTTAAAGTAGTTAGAAAGCCAGAGAGTTGCTCAAAGTCAAAGCAGGTGTCGAAATCTTGTTTGGAGTTGGGTCTAATCGTCCATTTTGACGTGACGGGTGATGTAAGCAACAAAAAGAAGCTACTAGTCTTCAAATATAGAGCAAACCCTTTACCAGAGGTCCATTTTAGCTGTGACTGTACTGTAAAAGTGCTTTTCACTTTGCGTGTTGGAAGCATGTCCCAATTTCAGGTGTTTTACAGACTTTCATACTATTTTGCCTTGATTCCCTTTTATTTACCTCATCCATCCCTCCTGCAAGAGGCAGACGTCACAATGCACGCACGTTTTAGAGCGTTGGTGGGCTTGCAGGCGTGCCACACATTTTCTCCAACAAGCCTCAGAGGCCTACATGAAACAGTTTCATTAGTTAAGAAATGTTGGTTGTACTGGACTTTTATTTTGAGATATTGGAGTAAAGGACATCCAATTAATGCTTGCACTTCTTTAGATTTATAGTTGTAAAAAAAAAAACATTTAAGAATGTGTTTTCATCCACTGTATATTCTTGCCCTACTTTGTGTAATTTAATCAGCTAAACTCAAGAAGTTTGTAATGATAATGTGACAAAAGGTGGGAAGGTTGAGGGCTTTGAATGCTGCTGTAAGTCTGTGTTATTGAAATAAAACAAGAGGATGGAGTTTAAGGACCACTTCCAGTACTGTCTAAATTCGCCCATTGCGCAGATGGTCTATGCTACAGATGGGGAGGCTACAATCAGTGCAGGTCATAAAGCGAGTTATGGTTCCCCCCTAAACACGTTTTACGTTGATATTCCAGCCTTTTACCTGAACATGTCGGGCAAGCGGATACACAAAGAGAACAGATCGTGGGGCTCGCTGCGTTCACCGAGGCCAGGAAGTCACGATGCCAAGAACAGGAAAGAGTCATGCTGCGTCTTATTACAGGCAATTAGATGTTACAGGTTGCCGTCTGCAGCAGAAGAAAGAGTCGTCGAAAATCAGACCTGACTTTGAACAAAGAAAGGAGACAAGCTGGGCTGTGTTTCTTCGTCCTGCAGGTCTGCGTTAATGCAGCAGGAGTTTCGTTCGAAAAATTTCACTCGGGTTGCATCATCCCCTCGGTAGGATGATTCTCCCTCCTCCTCCTCCTCCTCCTCCTCCTCCTCACCCCCCTCCTTCTCCTCTTCCTCCTCCTTGCCCGTTTGGCTTGGGATGCCTCCATGACTGATTGTTTGTGTGCGTGCGTGTGTGCGTGTGTGTGTGTGTGTGTGTGTGTGTGTGCGCGTGTTAATGCGTTCTTTCTCTACTTGGCCCAGAAAGCTGTGCACAGCTCAGTTCAGAACTAAACTTTGTGACCTGCTTCTCCAGAAGATGGATCACAATGGATTTTTGAGGTGTTCGTCAGGAGCGTGTGGCATCACGACACGCCCTTAGAACGTCGCTCGACCACCGAGAGCCGCGAAACTCGCGTCCTCTCGCGTTCTGTCAGAGCCGGGAACTGCCAAGCAACAAGAGGTAAACAAGAGGTGGAGACAGAGCAGGGGATAATTTGTCAGGGTAATGCTGCCTCCGTTGTCCATTATTATTGGAGAAGACTCGTCGGCGAGGGGGGCCGGCTGATGGCCGAGCAGGGAGCCAGTTAGTCACAGTGAGAGATGGCTCGATCGAGCTGAAGGAGGGAGCGCTCGTGGAGGCTCCCGCCAGCGTTAGCATGCTAACAGCCGGTGTGGAGTTATGTGGCCTGTCAGGGAGGTGGAGCCCTCTGGCTCCTCTGACCTCGCCGCTCCTCTCATTATAACCGCTGACCTTTACATACGCACACAGGGAGGCGCTGCGATGGCGTGCTTCTTCTTCTTCTCATTTAACTTCCCTAAAGAGCAACAGAAATTAATAAACACACATTCAGCATTTAAGCCGCAGCTTGGTGTCTAAACATGTCTGTCAGTGTTGCAAAGAAGACGAACGATGATGTGTTTTTGAAATGGCTATTAATTAAAAGTTAGCTGTTTTAGAAACATCTTTCATTTGCTTTACGGACAATGTTTAGGTTATTATACATTATATTATTGATGGTAACAGTTTTAACGAGGCTTGTGTCCGTATGAGACAGTCGATAATTAGTTTATTCAAAACAGAAAAGCATAATTTGTTCTCATTACTGCTACAATAATCAGAAAAAAATCATTTCTACACTTATAATAATTTCTTCGACCCATTTTTTTTTTTTTCACGTTTGTTTTGATCTGATATATAAGCATAAACAGTCATTAAAACCCCTTTCTGCTCCTCATACAGAAACCTTCCCGACTCTTTGCTGCTCATGCAGTGGAGCCACAAATTCTTCCTTCAACCAAGAAGTTTGTTTCTGATTGGAAAAGAGACAGACGTCTCTCAAATGACAATAAAAGAGTTGAAAAGGAGTTTCAGTTTTGAAGATAATTGTTTTTAAAGTAATGTATCTATTTTTGTTTACATATTTAAAAAACATGGTCTTGTGATATAATATACACCTTTCTTAATAACTAATGAAGCAAGCCATAATTCAAACCTTATGCACTTCCATGTGTACTTTTATTATTTATCTTTGGTGACGAGATTCTTGTCCTTAAGGCTGAAAAGCCGCCTTGCTATCGCACTAATATTTAGGTGTTTCTTTGGGTTTCTCCCAAATTATTAACATTATTTCCATTCATAAGAAACATATTGGCAAGGATACAAAGTTACGTTTAGCCTGGCTTAAATCTGACGGGGGTTTGAACATTTTGTGGCTTTTGCTCTACCAGTTTTAAAGCATCATTACTTCCATTCGGGTGATTGCTGACGAACCTTTCATGGGATTTGCCCTGGCTACGAACCGGAGTCTGATTTCGATACAGTTGTAGAAAAGTCAGATCACTCTGGCATTTTGAAATCTGCAACTTTTTAAACCTTTGCATATATTCATAATGGTGACTGGTCCATGCCTGAGGGCGCAGCCTATTTCTGAGGATTCGTTGGCAGTTTACCAGCACAGAGAGATGTTCCCGTTAAGAAGACTAACTTTAGAAACAACAATACCAAGAAGAATCGAGCTGATTTTCTTTTTGTAAACTAAATATTGATATTTTAATACATGCATACTTAAAATGTATTTAAAAAAAGCAGTGCTGTGCAGCTTTTCAAAAACATTTCTAAGGCTAAAAACTTTTCCAGAGTGGATTAGGTTTTGTGTTTTTTTGCCACAGCTGAGTGGCCTACAGCAGAGTGAGAATGAAGCCGGCCCTAAACGTTTCATCAACATTTGGCCTTTTGCCTTCTTTAAAAAGAGTCCGGTAATGCTCACACTTGAATCCATTTTTTTTCCTTCTCTCTACTTGTTTACTAATGTCTGCTCTCTTATTCGAGTGTTCATTGTCCCATTGTGCCTTTCTTTCATTCTTGACTAAAAGAAAATCATTATTTTTGACAAGTGCTCCTTGGTGAGGTAAATGTTGCCGGTTTTTCAAGGCGTTCGCTGCAGCAGAGTGTGATTGTGCTCTGTGGAAAATGTAAAAACGAAACTCGAGACTTTCGTCCTCTTAAATGTTTAGTCTGCAGCCCTTTCATGGCCCCCTGGGTTTAGATGCAAATTACATTACATGTTCTGAAGTAAATGTGACATATTTGAAATGTTGGAAAGTCTAACATTTTGCTTGTGCTTTGTGGGTTTTTTGTGTTTCTTTCATCATACTTGAAAATCAACACCCACCTTCCAGATTTTTAGCATGTGATGTCTTGCGAGTGTTTAGAGGAATATGACCACATCACCTTCCTCTAAATGTTGGCTTTGTGTGACTTCTTTCTCACAGATTATCTGCATTTATTCTGAGAAAAATGGTTGGATTCTATTTAGGAATATTAGAGCAAATGGGGGTTAAACAAATGCTTCATATTGATGGTTTTTATTAAAATAACAATGGGGAACTTTTCTTCAACTTCATAAATACTCTGTGTTGGTCTAGAAAAAAATGTCAATACAATATTTTGAAGGTTGTTGTTCTTATAAAGTGACAAAATGTGAAAAATAGTTTTGAGTTTTGGTGCTTTTGCAAGGCACCATATGTAGCTGTAGGGTCTGTTTACAGTTTTCAGAAGACAACAAATTTCAACTGTGACTGAAAGCAGAAACTTGATCTCCCTTATTTCTGTACTCTATAAGGCCATTTTGTAACACTCGACCCATCTTCCAGCACGTCCAAATGCATTTCTAAAGATGCATTTATACATTTTGGATCAGATGTGTCACCTGTTCATGTTCATATTTCAGCTTTCGCCAGTTCGCCGTCAAATTTCAGACAGCCTCCTTTCACTTCAGTGCATGGGGGTTTAAACGACAGTCACAAAAATGCTCGCAACATTTTGTTAGTGACAAACCCGACTCACACCTCTAGTTTGCAGGCGGCAGCGAGCCCAGCTGCAACTCACTGCTGCAGAGGTTTTCCGCGAAGAAACGGCAGCATGACACAGCAGAAATATGAAATATGGAGCCAAAGTTTGTCACCAGCTAACTGTGGCAGTGACCCATTAATGCACACTGTGCAGGCATTAATTCTGATTACACAGCCTACACCAAGACGTCTGGACTCTGTCTAATGATGCACCCTCTGTTTGCTAGCTTTGATCGGCTGAATTCAGGAAAATGCAAACTGCTCTGAATCCGTAGCTAGATAACATCTCAGTATCTGTGGAGCTTTTTAGTTTTTTGTTTTGTTTTTTTTTGATGCAAGTAGATTCAATTACCCTTTCAGACCATACAAAGTAGTTGACTACACAGCCATCACATCACACAGCTTTAGTTGATTTATGGTTCATAGAAAGTTGAGTTGATGTTTATTCTCAACCAAATTGCTGAACATAACTCAAAGTGGCGTATCTGGGTCTGCCTGCTAGGATATTCCGAAGGAGGGATTACACGAGTCGTGTACTATTTGTCCCCGACAGAAAGCACGTCAAACATCGGTGAGCATGTGCGACTTGTCAGGCCAGACACATATTTAGCCTCGTCTGTAAGCGGGCTCCTTTGGCGAGCATCGACTGGCAGGTTTTAGTGGCCCTGATTTAATTCACTTTCTCCACGTCTTCCCTCATCCCTATTTTAGATCCCGCACAATTAAAAATGCACCACGTTGACTTGTAAGGAGAAGGTGGAAATGGAGGTTAGGGCTTTTAAAAAAAATCAAAAATAAATTCCTCTCAATTATTCAGAGGCAGGTTTGATTCAGAAAATGGAGGAGGATTAATAAGTCATGTGGAAGTTTTCCTATGTTTTGGGTGACAAACCCTGCAGAGGGTCGGCGGGGAGCGTCAATAAAAGAAAAAATAAACCGAGACATTTGTTTTGCAATTGTTATGATAGGTCTTTCCTGAAAAGGTAAGAATCACATATTTAAACATATTTGCATTTGATATTCTTTGACACCTTTTTGGGATAAGTATTTATGTTTTTGTGAAGACATTGTCCCAAATTCCTACCTCCAGAACTGCTAATATCTCTCGTGTCTTATTTTATTGAATTTAATGCTGTTTTTTTCTTTTGTTTAGTCTTTTATTAGCAATTTGTGAAAAAATGTGCAGTACACTCTTAAATATTCCACCTGTTTATTGTCCTCTCACTAATGTATGATATTATATTAATATGTAGACTTGTTTTTTTTTCCTTTTTTAAACTGTAATTGAATATGTTTTTTTTTTTTTTTATATATATATAGGTTTATTTTTCTAAAGGAAAACATCTTGCTGTCACTTTGTGCAGAGTGCCTAAAAATACACACTGTAAACTGTGGCACATGTTTATGGAAAGACATTGTGCTATACTCCTTTGTCCAATGCTGTGCTGAGCCCTGCATTTTTGCCTTCAGATATAACCATTCAAATCATGTTGGGATAACACTGAGGAAGAGAACATAAAGGCTTTATGCTGTCCTGCTGGTTGGTTAGCAGATAGACCAAAACATATCGCTGCAGAGGGAGATGGTGCAAGAGAGCGTAAAACGACAAGAAGCTCAAGACAGGGAGGGAGCAGGAGAGAAGGAAGGAGAATTACAGAGTTGCTGAAACAGGGATGATGTAAGAGAATGCATGAAAAGAGGCAAGGGGGATCCATAGAGGAGTGTTTGGGTGGGTGCTGCACACAAAGAGAGAGAGTATCAAGAGGCAGAGTGATATAAAAAAAGATAGAGCTGAGACAGTAAAGAGAGACTAAAAATGGAAGAAAGCGGAGATTGTCCAATGTCAGGCGCACAGCGAGTCAGAGGAATTAAAGGGCGCTGGAAGAGGGGCTGAAAGGAAAGCGCCGGGCGGAGATAGAAGTAGAAAGAGTGAGGGACTCCCAAAGACAGATGTCGCCGTCTCTGGCCCCAGCAGATTGATGGCTTCTGGCCCGCTTCCATGCCAAGCTCTGACCTCTCTGTCCTCTGTTGTAATTTATAGGCTGCGTTTTTCCAGATTTAAGCACCAATCTGTGGCCATCATGGCTCGAGAGGGGAGAATGACCTTCCGGAGACGGGAGCAGAATTAGACCCCCACGGCTCCCAGCTGCCCCGTGGGTAAATAAACAAGTGCCCTCCATATCTGACAACATGTTAATGGGACAGCTCTTACTTTACCCTCGTTATACTTGGGTTTACACATTTCTTCACATATCTTTGCTTTTTTTCATGTCGTGTAGACGTAAATCTTGAGCTGCGGTTCAGCTCTGTTTGCATGTGGAAGTACAGAGAGCAAGAAGCTCAGCTATTTCTACCTTTAGGTGCCAGAATTTTTTTTTATATGAAACATCACTGATTGTTATAATTTAACTAGTTTACATGCATGTTATTTGGTTAGTCTGTGATAAATATTTTGGATTAATCAAACTTAAAAAATTGTCTTGACTGAATGTGTGAAATTCTCTCACTTTCCTTAGATCAGTTGCTCAGCTAATTTGTCCTCTTATGTTGAAAACAAACAAAATATTTGAGTTAGATTCTGATTAAACTTCACTGAAAATGCAATAAACTTTACAAATCTACTCTAACAAGGCATTGACATTTTGACATTTTCCCTTGCAACTACAGGTAAGATGGGCCATTCATGACCGCCTCAGAGTTAAAAAGCTCAGTTTGACATTAGCATTGATGCTATTGCTAAACTACCAAAACGTGAACATAATTTTAAATTCTCCAACACAGAAACTTTATATGTCATAACTAGTTCACTAGTTCACTGTTCACTGGTTAATTAGTTCAAAATTCACTGATTCCCTAGTTCACTGTTCACTAGTTCACTCGATGTTTCAGTTTCTGTGTGTCTTATTCAGGATCAAACAGAATCTCCCTACATCAACCGCATGCATGCATGTGTATACGTACAGTGAAGTTTGAAAATTGATTCAAATGCTGATTTGGTAAAGTTGACCTTTGACCCCAACAAAAATAACTTAAGAAATCTTTCGCCCATAGAGATGGAAACATATAACCACATTTCCTTTAACCAAACTAAGTGTAATATCATAGGTTGTCTAAGACGGGACCAGGCATCTCAATGGGTAAAACTTTAAATACGGTGAGTTGAAGCCTCCCAAAAAATGCAACAGTACAAAATGTCAACAAGGTAAAGTTCACAACGCACATTTGAAAAACTTGAGGTGTCAGGTATGTTTGTTTGTATCCATTAATCACTTTAACAAATAAAGAAGGTTGGAAAATGTTGTTCACTTCAATTACAAGTGAATTCTGACTGAATCTTGACTGTAATTCAGGGCATCTTGTGTGGCTTTGTTTAATTTGTGCCTCAAAATTAAGACTGGATGGTTTAATGACTCATGAATGTTCAACTCATTTCAACCAAAATCAAAGTTTAGCTTTGCTAAATAAATTCCTTCATTGTTCTTTATTTGTAGTTATTAACTTCAATTTAGCGATTCGAAAGTAACCCTTTTGTAATTAATTCAGAATGTGTTTATTTTACACCCTGAACTTTGTTTTATACATATGGTTTAGTTTTCTAGAAACATGAAATCGTTTTCATGTTTCAGCTAAAGGAATCAGTCCGTCAGTCTTGCTTGATCTTAGACGCCGTCGTCCTCTGAGTAGCATCTTTAAAGCTCATCTTAACAGATAATGCATGATCAGTTCCTCCCTTTATGAATCAGAAGAAAATCTTAAGCTGTGCTGATTGTGAAATGAAAATGTGTTGTGTATGTCTGAAGGCTCCAAAAAAAAAAAGACTTAGTTGGCTGAGAAGCCGCCGGGTTCAGCCATTCCACAAATCATTATCTGGACAGAAAGTCTTCAGCAAATTATCTCAGACTTGCAATTTAATGGCTTCAGAGGTCTCTCCCAGTCTCATGCAGGTTTCCAGTGACACAGAGGTGATTAGTTTGGACCTGTAGTCGCAAAGCAGGAGATGGCGAGCAGGTTCAAAATTGTACGTACTCTGCTTTAACTGGTGTGGGAAGATTTCTCCATGTGCCGTGCTGCTGTCATTGTCTGTGTGGAACATTCATCAACACCACGAAAACACAAAAAGCCAGAAGCTATTTGGCATAAAAGCAAACAAGTTAATTTCCCAAAAAGAAACATTCTGTAGAAAATAGGAAAATAGCCTTAGCTTCATCCAATCAGTGCGCCACTTCAGTGAAGGATGTGCAGCCCTTTTGTGGCTTTATTGGAGAGCTGACAAATATATGAACAAAATACTTAAAATAACTCGTCGTCATGGAGACTCGGTGACCTTAAGATGAAACTCTCTGCTGCAACTTACTAACAGTGACGTTAAATCCTCCCATTCGTGGTGAAAAGAGAAAAGTTGGGTTTCTTTGTCACAATTCTGGCTGTTTGAAATATTTTAATTAACGCTCCGATTTTAGATACGACCAAGTTCAGGTATTGGATTGTTTACGGTTAAAAACATAGCCCCTCAGTGAAAGCAGGATCTCTAACAACTCTTTTAGTAGTTCATCGTTATGTACTTAGCACTAAATGTAGTGCTAATGCTGCACATTATTTATTGAATGAAAGGCTCATGGGAAGAAGGTTGCTAGAAGATGAAGCTGTAAAGGAATTGTGGAAATTTGTCTGCGATAGTTGTCTATGACTTTCAGCACTTTAAGGGGACTCTTCAAAGCAGAAAAAGAGGAGCAAAGCTTAATTGCTTAACGATCATAAAAACTAGAACGTATTAGTCTAGATTTCTTTGCAGAAGTTGCACTGATGAAACGTGACGCCACCTGAAAACCAGTGGAAACATTGATAAACTGCAGCTGTATTCATAATTATGACAGTTAATTAAACTTTGAAGATGCTCCTTTGCGTAACTGGCTCTTACATGAATTTTTTAAATTCCTTTCTCATTAGTTAAAATTTTAAATATGGAAATTTGATAAATGTTTCAGGTGTTTTGTGTGTGGCAAAGTCTTAGAACCCATGAATAAAAAAACATGTCATGGTTTATTTTGCAACCTAGAAATAAATAAGCTATTCAGAACCGTTTCACGTTCGGTCATTGGAGATTTTTGCGGAGGCAGAACGTTTATACATTTCAGATGAACACGCAACTTTTGTTATGCCGCTTGTTAGAGGCAAATGCCTGGATTCCTACAAGGAGTTCTTTTTTCCCATAG